>OX235263.1:74371562-75783724 GCA_944472135.2 Trichobilharzia regenti
GTTCCCTTTAGACATAGGCTTTTTGGCACATGTTCACTGAAATCTGATACTAATATTGTTAATGGTGACTATTCTAGAATATTCTATGTACATATATATATATATATATATATATATAACTGTAGAGCCAGGAGAGGAAATTATCGAAAAGGATATTCTTCGCTCATTTTTTAAATAAAAGTTCTGTAAGATCCTTCATGAGAGTCACTTGAGTCACCTTAAAGAGTAAAAGCCAGACATTTTAGTGTGGGTAGAATCACTAGTGTTCCAGTGGTTTAAAACAACACTGCATCAGAGGAATAATACACTTAACTTTTGCTTTCACTATTACCATCTAAATAAATCATTTACGCAATTATACTCCCTTATAATTTTTTTTTTTTTTTTTTTACAGCTTGATTCCACACTGTATTTTCGGTACAAGTATGGAATTTTCAGCATGGATATCGGTAGCCCAAATTTTGCAGGCCGACCATAGATATCATGGGAAACGAGTTGGGCTTGGTCCAAAGGTGATACGGAAGATATCGTGTAAGGAGGAAATCCAGGCTTATCGGGAATCGTGGAGCCTGTCAAAACAGACTGAGAAGAATAAGGTGAAATGGAGTTGTGCTAGTGAGGCCTTATGTTCTATCCTACTTAACTTAATTCCACTGTTCAGTGTACTTTATTCCCCCTAACAGAGTTCACTTCATTTTATTGTGTGTTAGTCAATGACATTTTGGAAAGGTTAAGCATGTAGATAAATGCAAGCAAATGGCCTGCATATGTTTTTACATTTAACACAACTTATTACGGTTCAAAAGAATGGTTGGCATATGGCTTTCCCAATCAATAACAGGTTTGATTACGAGCTTACATCAGTCAGAGAACCATTTGATAAACAGGAAGGCTGTTTCGACCTAGTTTGGGGCTCTTCGTTAGTACACATACACCGGGATTCAAATATAGGACTTATCATTTTAGAGGTAAGCTCGTCGAGCATTCATCTATCAGGACCCGATCCAATGGCCGATGAATCCCAACGTCTGTTGTATTACCTGACTCGGTAGATCCCGATGGTCACAACTTCTCCCTAGAGAATTGGTGAATTGGCAGAAGCTGGAATTCATAGGCCATTGGATCGGGGTCTCAGTGTCCTTGGTTCGAACCCCAGTGGGTGTGCACTGTGATGAAGAGTCCCAAACCAGGACAAAACAGCTGTCCGACATTGCCTGTTATTTTAATGGTCCTCTAACTGATGTCAGCTTGTGGCCAAACCTGTAATCAATCAAATCCTTGTAAACCAACACTTGAAAATCAATCAATAAAAAAGAGTGATATCATGCATCCTGTATGATTCAATATGTGTCAATAAGATAGTCACTACATACTCCGAATAACTCTAATATTTCTCAAACTGACCGGTCATAAACAGGCATTAGCCAGGCCTGTTGAATATATGCAAGTTGAGATGTTGTCAGACGTGACCAGTTGATAAGAACTGCCGTTGCTCGTTTTTTAACTACTTGATTATTGGATTTAGTGGAAAGTTTATCCTGCGTTTCAATAGGTGCTTGACCATCACGATATTCGACTACGATTCTGGATATTTCTTCCCAAACACCTTTACTGAAAAATGTTTGTGAATTATGGTGTGGATTTCTTACATTACATGAGATCTGAGTACAAAAAATAAAACAAACGGGTAAGAATCACAGGTAATTGAAATCAGTCACTTTTAGTATCCTAATAATACTAATAATATAATCATAATAATAATAGTAATAATAATAATAACAATAATATTAGCTTTATTCCAAAACAGTACCTGTAATACAGAATGGAATTCTCAGCATTTCACTACAGTATTGCATCCAGTTAGTACGTTAACAACAAAATAAAATTCTACATAGATTAAGGGTAATCTCAGTTAGTTATCACAATAACATATTAGCATGTCGGTAGCAAAGCCAAAATTAAACAGAGTGTTTGAAGGTTCTAGAAAAGTAGATGCTAGCATATTTACTGGCGTAAGCAGAAGAAAGAAACAAAGCTGCACATAACAGAGAAAAGAGAGAGAAAAGGAAAAGAAAGAAAGAAAGAAAAACGTTGTACCTATACATGATATGAGTTGGAAAGACGAGATCCAGTTGTTCTACTGACTATTTAATAAGTTAAAGGTTTCACACCTAATACTTTCTTTATCGCACAGAACACGAGCTAAGTAGGGAAGGTATGGTTGAGTTTTTGTACTTACTAGTCAGTGCGAGCATATAGTTTTCTATATAGGCTTCTGGCCTGCCTGTCTGATGAGATACAAGGGGAGAGTTGTGAATGAAGAGGGTGGTGGTGTGAGTTAGATAGATAGAATGTATTTAGCCCATTTTTCACATGAGTCCATGTGCCTGTCGACTGAAATATTAACAAGCTGGTTAAGTGGCACGTAGCTTACCCTGTTGACAACCTTTAACATCCTGCATAATAAGGTATAGTGTTAATAGAGTGTTAATAGCGGTAGAGATATGAATATGATTAGATACGTATTATAAGAAAAGTTCACAACACCCATATCGCGAATTACATCATGCCAAATTCTGCCTCTTTTCTAACTCCCAATTAGTCATCCCTTCAAGGTTACAACTTCCATTATGTAATACACTTTTCGAGGACAAATTTTACCAGTTATCCGATTGGTCTAAATATTTCTTTGTTCAATATATATTATTACCGTTGTACAGCCCATGAAAATGAATCGTCAAAAAGAAAAATTTGCTTCGCTGTTTACGCCTTTTTCTTACTTCTAAAAACTCTTCAAAACTTTCTACATAAATTATAACTAATAGATATTTTCACTGGACACTAGTAACTAGTGTGATGTGTCTAGTCCTTTCTTTGGTGCAGACGGAATTCTATCAGTCAGGTTTACAATGTGACCACCACATTCTGGGTAGCTCGCCATCACGGTGCACTTTGAATTGTTGACGACTTGCTGATCAGTCCCAACCAGCACGATGTTATTATCTTTGAAGGTTGAAAGGTTTTCCGTCCATTATACTATCATTTTATTAGATAGTTGGAGGCAATCGGCAAGAAAGGACTAGACACATCACACTAGTTACTAGTGTCCAATCAAAATATCCACTACAGTCCTACAGGAGGTCAGTCGCGAGACTGAATAGCTCAGTGGTAGCGTCTCTGACAGCTTGACAAAAGAAATTTGTGCAAATACTATGAGATTTTTAAGTTATCAACTCATCTGCCATACTTCCTATTTTTCAATTATATTACACTAAGATTAGAAACGTACTAGCCGGTGATGACATTAGGATTTTTCATCTACTCCTGAGGAATTACATAATCATGTTTGTCAATGAAAACAGTTGACAATTCGTTAACTCAAGCATTCTGCCTATTATTCTCTATTGTTCCCCCTTAGTTTTTCCAGGGTTGGCTACTGAAGAAAGACTATACCTTATTATGCAGGATGTTAAAGGTTGTCAACAGGGTAAGCTACGTGCCACTTAACCAGCTTGTTAATATTTTGGTCGACAGGCACATGGACTCATGTGAAAAATGGGCTAAATACATTCTATCTATCTAACTCACACCACTACCCTCTTCATTCACAACTCTCCCCCCCCCTGTATCTCATCAGACAGGCAGACCAGAAGCCTATATAGAAAACTATATGCTCGCACTAGCAAGGACAAAAACTCAACTACACCCTACTTAGCTCATGTTCTGTGCGATAAAGAAAGTATTAGGCGTGATACCTACAACTTATTAAATAGTCAGTAGAACAACTGGATCTCGTCTTTCCAACTCATATCATTTATAGGTACAACGTTTTCTCTCTTCCTTTTTTTATTCTGTATTTATTTTTGTTATGTGCTCCTTTGTTTCTTTCTTCCTTACAAACTCTATTTAAAACGTTCTTCTTCGTTCTCTCACAGTCTGTATATCTCGACATTTTGTCACCGCTTACGCCAGTAAATATGCTAGCATCTACTTTTCTAACACCTTCAAACACTGTTCAATTTTGGCTTTGCTACCGATATGCCAATATGTTGTTGTGATAACTAACTGAGATTACCTTTAATCTATGTAGAACTTTATGTGTTGTTAATGTACAAACTGGATGCAATACTGTAGTGAAATGCTGAGAATTCCATTCTGTATTACAGGTACTGTTTTGGAATAAAGCTAATATTATTGTTGTTATTATCAATTTACAGAGAAATTTGCATATTTCAAGCTTCTGAGAATTAATCATCATAGAGATGAACACGAACCCTTCAACGCTAGTATAGTAGTCAAAGTTAATGGGGAAAAAGTTGAGAAAAGTAAGCTAGAAGTTCAAGACAAAAATACTGATTAATTTGCTACTTGACGGGTATCGACACGTAGGTATCAAAAGCAAGCAGTCACAGGGCATCAGGTTACCATTCTTTACCTTCTACATGTCTGTATTTTAGTGTAGTTGTGTTCTCCAAGCTGGATAGTTCGGTTGCGAAGCTTTCATTGTCATCACCAGGCAACATTCTCGGCGCCTACTTCAGTGCAGCTGAGAGGACACAAATCTACATCAAAATCATCCACAGGAACTACAAATCTTCTCCACTACACGTATACTTGTTGACTGGAGTAAGAGAAACATCTATAGAACGACAAATCTTTAAATCGTATTTCCTCCACTAATATATATATATATATATATATATATATATATATATATATATATATATATCAGGATTCAACATAGAACTTGGCACCGAAGTGTACCAGTTCCAGTTGCCACGTTCCAAATAGCACACAAAGGTAGACAAGAAGATGAGTGAAGAGAATCAATAGAGTTTGACAGATATAAGAGTGAAACAGAATGGGTAATGGTAGAAAGGAATATGAAAGATTACAGAGACTGAATACATCTGCGCTGGCCATTGACAACGATTTTGAGCCATGTCACCTATTGTCTCCAGCCATTGATTCCTAGAGTCCCGAGGGCCCCAACCCGGGAGTCTGCATCTCCCTACCTGACTCAGTTTAACTGTCAAGGATTTCATGGATTGATGCCATGTTTTTGTTTGGCCACCACTGGCTCTTTTCCAACCTGCACCTATATCAGCTAGCAATGCCCGTCGGGGGAGGCGGTGGTTAGGCATGCGCAGCACGTGACCTAGCCATCTTAGTCTATGTAACTTTATAGCCTCGTCGATTGATTTTCCCTCTTTGCCCAACACTCTACGCCTAACGTCAACATTACTTACCTTATTAAACCACCTAACGTGAGACAGAGATCGCAGACATCTATGATCGAAAGCAGTCAACCTTTTCATGTCTTCAACGCGTATTGGCCATGTTTCAGAGCCATAGAGAAGGACGGAGCGAACTGATGAGCAGTACACACGTCCCTTGGTTGATAACCGGATGTCACGCCTACGCCAGAGATGGTGTAAGTCAGCGAAAGCAGCTCGAGCTTTTCGGATCCGTGCTGAGATTTCATCGCCAATCAGTCCGTTGGTGCTAATACAACTTCCCAAATAGGTGAAGTGGTCAACATGTTCTATCACTTCACTCCCTATCACTAAGTTAGGAGTTGACGTGGTCCAGTCCTGTAGCAGCATCTTACATTTTGTAGGGGCGAATCGCATGCCAAACATACGAAGATTGCTGCTCAAGGTGTTCAGAAGACTCTGCATTTTGTCAGCATCCTCCCCTAACAGGACTATGTCATCTGCATATTCTAAGTCCATAAGATTATTCCCTGGTAACAAGTCGATTCCTAAGTCATTACGTTCAGTTAAGGATACTTCCATCAGCATATCTATGATGAAGTTAAACAGAAATGGGGAAAGTGGACATCCCTGTCGGACACCACTGGTTGTTACCAATTCAGATGACAATTCCCCATAAGCCCTTACACGACTACGTGAGTTTGAATAGAGTGCCTTGATTAGTGCAATGTACTTTCTTGGCACTCCCTTCACAGTCAGACATTGCCATAGTACCTTTCGATCCACGGAGTCGAAGGCCGCCTTCAAGTCAAGAAATATGACAATTGTTGGACGCCGAAAAGTGTGTCTATGTTCTAGAATCTGTCGAAGAGTGAAGATATGATCTATGCACCCTCTACCTGGTCTAAAGCCTGCTTGATTTTCCCTTGTCTGTTCCTCCCGAGTTCTGCTTAGTCTATGCATGATTACTGAGCCTAGGATTTTAGAGACTATGTTCGTTAGGCTGATCCCCCTATGATTATCACACGAGGACTTGTTTCCCTTCTTGAATATCGGTATAATAAGTGACTTACCCCAGTCTGATGGCACTGTCTCTGATTCCCAGACTTTGCCTAGTACCTCAGTTAATCTACAAACTAGTATGTCACCCCCATATTTAAACACCTCCGGAATAATTCCGTCGGGTCCTGCCGCTTTGCCTCGTTTCAAATTACTGATAGCTTTTGTGACCTCACTTACAGACGGCGGACCAGTGTCTATATCCCATTCGGGTGTGTTGGATGTCGGGGAGGTTCAGTGTGGCTGTAGGCAAGTTAAATTGTTCCTCAAAGTGTTCTTTCCAGCGTTCAAGGCGTCTATCCTGAGAGCTAATTAAGGAGCCATTTTTCTCAGAAATAGTCTCACTTATGATTTGCCTTCTCCCACCCGTTTCTGATGAGTCTAAAGAGTTGCCTAGTGTTGCCTATCGCCGATGCTTTTTCCATCTCTTTGCCTTTGTCAGCCACCACTGTTCACGGTCCTTGCGGAGACTTTTAGTAAGTTTCCTTTTGTGCAGCTTTCGCTCCTCATTGAATTCGGAGCTCGCCGGAATAAGTCTTCTAGCATCTATCAGTTCGGATGAGGCAGTCGAAATCCAGTGGTTTTTACTCACCTTTGGATTTGCCTTATTCACAGCTTTTACAGCTGTATCTATAGCTGACTGAATATTCTTCCAGGCTTCTCCAGGGTGAGCACAGCTGTCGAATTCAGATATGCGTTTAGCTAGTTCTTCCTCAAATAGGGATTTAGTTTCCTGATCGAGCTGGGGACGTAATGGTTTTACCGCCAGCTGTTTCCTACGTCCGTTCAGTCGTAAGCACACACGAGCCCGGACCAGTGCGTGATCGGTATCTACACACGTGTTCCAGAAGGAGCGACAATCTCCTACCGACCCACGCCAACGATAGCTTATTGCTATGTGGTCTATTTGTGTCCAGCGTTGGTTTGATGATGGGGGTCGCCAGGTTAAACAGTGTCACATATATATATATATATATATATATATATATATATATACATATATGACAATTTTACTCAGGTAAATTATAATTTAAAAATTAATCTTTAGATAAATTATACCATATACACACACTTACTACATCAACAGTAGTCCAAAATTCTAGAGAATCAATTAGAGCTATAGCTTCGTCTATATTGGGAGTATGCTCACCTTTGGTTGCGTTATTTCTGATATTGCATACACCCTTCACACCTTGAAAGGATTATAAGGTAAAGATGTGTATGAATTTTCGTTAATAAGATAAACAATTACGCTTAAACTTTAAAACATACATATTGGTGTTTGCGATACATCTATACTGTCACTATAACATATTTCAACTGTGGAAACATGGCCCACTGGCTTAAGCATTCGACTTTTATCGAACAGGCCCTGGGTTCGAAACCCTTTCCACCTACTACTTCAGCCTGGGCAACTGGGCAGTAACAGAAATAAGTGTGACATAGCCGGGGACATGAAAGACTTGTCCTGGAAACTGAGTTCACTCCTCAACTTAAAATAAACTTAAACCGACAGAATAATGTGTATTTATGCAAAAAAAAGTGCGATTCGCAATGATGGGGATAAAAAAGCCATAAATTTGTGGTGAGAGCTGGCTGTTAGCCAAAATTGGTGGACAGTAATTTACGCCAACGTTTATGTCCCCAATATTGGTCGTGAGAAAAATGAAAACAAAGGCTTTCCGTAGGCGGATACGGTTAGCATGTAGATGATCTGACATTCGAGAAATGCCACAAAGAGATGCAAGGTTAACTTTCTGTGAGAAACAACCAATCAGAGGACTGTTTTTCTGCTAACAACTATCTATAATAAATTTTAAAAAATAATTTTTCCTTCACGTTCCCAGTGGAACATAGGGCTTCAAGCTAGAGGCCTGAAGTTTCTGTAACAGTGTTTATTTTTACAGGATGGGTTTGCTAGCCTCATACCCAACCTTTCCTCTTCACCAGCATTTTTCTGGCTTAGCAAGGTAAAGGAGTACGTCGGCCGGGGATCTATAATAATGTACATGAAAATCTATAAATATGTGTTAATTTCCTTATTAAACGATCTGTTGCCTGGCGCTTGTCTTCTGTTGCTACAAATCGAATAGTTACAATGCTTGTTATTCCGAAGTGAAAGTGGAAATCGGCCAAACCAAAACATATGAGCAATTCACGGAATGACTACTTGTTGGTGTCATCCGTACAGAGAGCCATACGTCGCCGGGTTGAAGTCAAGGCAACCACAGAGACTTGCAGTGAGAGAATCCATAAGCAGTGCGGTTCAGAAGCTAATCGCATTCACTTTTTATCTTCAAAATTGATCAATTCATCTATTTCGCAGCATGCAATCGATATATGCTGCTAAGCGTTAAATATCAAGTACGGTATCATTGACAAAAATGTAACAATCTTTTTCAAAGTTTCCGTTCTCCATTTAGTACACATCGATAAAGCCGTGGAGGCTTATTATTTGCAGTCAAAGCTGGGGGATCAAGATATTTCACAAAAACATCATGCATAGAATGAGGACGTAAAACCCTTTGACACCACCAATTTCAAAGAGCACCTCCCACTCTTTCTTTCTAACTTTGCCATCAATGACATTCTGCAGACATCTTTGAAGGATAGACATAGTGGTGTACATCCAACCTCAAGTATACACACAACATGACTTTAATGTGATAACAAATAGGTTACCCAAATATCGCTTTTTAATTGACGGCCAATGTCTGTAAGTATGGGATATGCTTCGTAATTGAACGGCTTACGTGTGAATTACTATGGCAAGATTAGTAGGAACCTGTACCCTGACTCACACTCGCAGGTAAACCATTAGGAGTGATTGAAAAGATCATGTATCTGCGTGGTGGCGTGAATTTTGGTAGACTTGCGACAGATAAAACTTCAAATCATATGGTGAATGCCGGAGTTGCATGCAACAACTTCAGTCACCTCTAAGACCAGCAAAAGTCGAGTTTACAGCGCATCAGTACGCGCCATTTTGTTCTATACCTTCGGGCGCTAGCTTCTCCTACTTGGGTGGAAGCTCTGAATGTTCGACTATCACTGTCTCTATAGAACTACATGTATTTAACTCTGAGACCCAAAACCGCGTATTTGGACAAGATGAAAATCGTCTTTCAACTGATGGTTTCATAATGGGACATCAATTTTGATGGCTTGGACGTGTTAGGGATGCCATCCTAGAGGCTTCCATATCGTTCACTATTTGGCAGCCCTGAGGCTAAATGGAAAAAGAGGAGGAATGACCAGTCCATGACCTATTACCGTGGAATGGAGGTGAGGTGTATCCATAGGATGGCACGACGGGGTAATGTCCTCTTGGATATGGTTCAGAAAATCACGTGACCCTGGCTTTAGACGTCAACCGAAATGTCTCAATTTGAACTACTGGTCATAATAATGCGAACCTATTACTTCATCAATACTAAGTAACACAAAAGTAATAAACGCCCTTCTAGACACATAGGAAACCTAATCGGATCATTCAGCTACTTTTCTTCTATACTGTCTCTACATTATTTTGTGTGGTGTATTTTCGTCACCCATTGTGTACAAATTTCTTCCTTCGTCTCAATATCACTTGACTATTTAGATGCACATAGGTGACAAATACAAAAAGTGTAGTTTAGACAATCAATTGTTTGTGTTTATAATCCAGATGAGAAAATCATTCATAAATTGCATACAAGCAACTCAGGGTCGTGCATTCATCGGTCAAATGATGAGACGAAGTCACAGATTCACCCATAAAAATGGAATTTACGATTAACGAAACATGAACTTTATAATTAACTGGTATTACCTTAATACAACACCCCAGGCAATAATTACCAGGTAACTATCAGATTTTTAAACACGGACTTGATCTTTTTGTGTCACCGAGTGAGGCTAAACCTAACGAAATGAATATGATTTTACCTAACCTTATAGGTACAATAGTAATTATAAAATTTGAAACTTAAGCTGAAAAACTTGTGTATACGAATAGTCAAGGTGTACACCACAAGAAAGTGAAGAAACAAAACTAAATTAAACTTACACGGTTGAATAATAAGGACATCATGTCCACTTTCAGGTAGCAAATAAGACTTTTTAAGAAGGCTCTCATATAGTTTATTAGAACTTGAGTCCAT
Source organism: Trichobilharzia regenti (assembly GCA_944472135.2). Classification (NCBI taxonomy): domain Eukaryota; kingdom Metazoa; phylum Platyhelminthes; class Trematoda; order Strigeidida; family Schistosomatidae; genus Trichobilharzia; species Trichobilharzia regenti. The sequence goes on from OX235263.1 coordinate 74,381,980, forward strand.
CAAGCTCATACCTGAATAATTAGCAATAAAAAAGACAAGAATTATCCTCAAACGACCATGGTTATATAACGAAACTTAATTAACTGATTTTATCTTATAAATAAGGTTAAAGCCTGATAACGGCATTTATAAAGCATTTTACCCTAGAAAGACTCAACTTTATCAAAATTAAAAAGCATTAACGGATGTTGCACAAGGGCTAAGTATAAGGGAACTAATTTTTTTATTAAGATCGACTTCTGCAGACTATAAACTACATGATGGTACTAAAATTACAGAGAAATCCGTAATAGAGAGGATGCGTCAGTTCCATCGTTTTCGGTTCTACTTGCAGATGTTTTCATATTGTATAAATTATATGGACCAAAAACTACCTAAAGTGATAGCGACTACTGTCATTGGCTGATATTTTTTTACTGGCATCAGATTTATCAAAAGAAACGGGAAGATGATTGTGTTTCTATTACATAATTGCAAATTATTTCATTAAACCATAAAAATAATCAGGATCTCTGTACTAACAATATGAAAAGCAATACTTATGCATCATGATAACTGATATTGTGGGAAAAAACCTCGACTAATGATAAGAATAACCTGCATAATGTTCGTTAGTTGCGTATTTCAGTATGTGAACTGTCTGGACGAGGACATCGAGACGCTAAGAATCAACGGCTGAAGACTTTTAGTAAGATTGCATAAAATCTTCAACATTTTGATAGTCATCACTGATCCATGCGTAATTATTCTTTCCACAGCATGTACACGTTTGTTATGCTTCTGCTCTGTGTGATTTTCAAGTTCCAGCTTGAATCAATGCATTTATGTTTTAAGTTGTGCATTGTTTCGCCAGCCAGTCAAGAGATATGAAAGAATATACGATAAAATGGAGTTGACAATAAGATTGGTTGTATATGCCCTCGCCCGAAAATATTTCCTCACACTTCAAAAGCAGTATAGTGATTAGCTTAATGTCACACACATGCTAGATATGATGCAAGGAGTCAAAAACTAAACCAACTTTTTGTTTGTGCTTATAATTCATTTGTAGTTAGTCCAGAATATTTTACTCATATTCGCAAATAAACTGATTGGTGAACAGATTGCACCAATTGTCTTTTTATCTTTAGTCAATTCAGATCAATTACGCAGCATCAGCTTAGCACGATAACCAAAATTACCATCATTTGTTATGTCATGATAAAAGTTAAAAAAAGTAAAATCCGTTATGAACACCATACTTACATCTTTTTTGCACAAAGCTTAGATACAGACGTCCTATGCGTCCAAACATTTGATTGAATTGTTGTAATTTATCGAAAGATTACAGATTTACATGGTATAAGCCCAAAGGGTGACTTTTGAAGACTGTGATGGGGTGGCTGAAATCAAGTGAGAAAATAGTATATTAGAGTTTCCACTCAGTATGTGAGTTACAGTATGTACGTCATTACAAATACTAGAAAACAAACTTCCCTAAAACAAACTCACAATAACGCGGAAAAAACTGATAATGAAGTGCAATACAGTGATGCTTTATATGCTTATGTAACTTAGTCTGCGTTATATTCAGGTATTTATTGCTGAAAAAGCCACCATACAAAAAGGCCTTATTACCACATTATTTTATTTTAAACCAGTAAATTAAAAGCATGCCAAGGGGGTCACTGATAAGGTCATTTGTTGTGGTTGCTAAAATTAAGCTTCACCTGGTGAAGCTTAGTTTTGTATTCATGCATGAATACAAAACTATCTGCAACATACACCAGTCTAGAACTGATAACTTAACAAAAAAGGAATTATTGGGTCTAAAATAGATATTCACCCAAATAAAACATTTAAGGAAATAGAAGCGAAACAATGTAAATATTTGGAACAAATGCAACTTCTCTATGACTCCCAAAAACAAAGTAAACCCATTCCTTTGGTTTCGTTAGGTTTAAGAAAACTGAATCTATTCGGAGAGTCAACCTAAAGTTCTCTTTCACATATTCAGCAATTAACTGTGACTGAATGCACTACCTCCAGCTGGAGATGATCCCTGGTACGTTGGTCGCACAGCGATTAGGACGCTCACCGACCATGCACATGGCCCGGGGATCGATCGCCGGCCAACGCACATTCCATATGAATAGTCTGCCGGCAAAATTTGGGCTACCAATATCACATGCTGAAAATTCCATGTTTTGATCGACAATACTGTGTGGAGTCAAGCCGTAATATAATTCAAAAATAATAATCGGCTCACCTCATGGCAGGACAAGGTCAAGTCGAGAGAGCGCCCAGTGACCTTGAAGGCACATCTGAAATCTAATGTCTTTTGACAAGCCTATAAAGACTTGTGTCATCTTGGGACCCTACTGAACTTTCAGAGCCGGTAGATTTACATTATTTTCCATTAAAATCAATATAAAATAGTGATTCTAGTGTTCAAACTGATCGACCCTCTTTAATGTTGAGGTGAATCAACTCCACCGAAACGTATTCCATATTACTCTAGTTATCATTTCGTCGACGGCCTTCTCCTCTCCAACAAGACATCAAATAGTGGTTAACACTGCAGAGTTAATTCTAAGATATCCACATGCCTGGAACTCGATATATATGCCCCATTACATACTTAACTGCGAGACTAATTGTGTTTTCTTTTCCCACTTCTGACTGGAAGACAAAACTCCAACACTCGCACACAGTTTTTCCTTGACTAAAAAAGATCACTGCAAATCCCTAGTCATGAAAACACCAATTGCATACATTCCCTGAGACTTTTAAATTTGTTAGTACAATTTGTTTAGTAGTTTTGAGGAGCAGTGAAGCACTACTGAGGCTGTGAATTTTTTCGTCTTCTAAAATAGACTCCCTACTCCATAATAGATTTAGGACTCTCTTAACATGGACAAGCAAACACATTTTCTACTGCCTCATGCACGAAAAATCCTCCCTTACCAGCTCCGTATTAGGTTGTCTGGTCGTGGCAATTCCTCAAGCTGTTTTTGTCTCAGTTTACCTGGGTTTCACCCATGTTTCAGAATAAGGTGACTGTACCCGTTTGTAAAATAAACTTCGAGGCCTGAAACCAGTTCACTGATCACTATCCAATATAGAAGTCAAGGGCTTCTGAACCGAAAACATAGGATGAACATCGTCTAGTAAGAAACATGACCATTGCATCAGAACTGGGGACAAAAGTTCTAAAGAACAGTTACTCCATAACATCGCAAAGTTCGTGTCATATATGTCTGATATTTCGATGCGCGTGAATTCTTCACCCATGGTATCGGTTTTAACACACTAAATCAGTGTTTGACCGAATTCTAATTTTGTTAGACCAGCAAAAAGAAAGCTGTAAAGTACTGTGTAATCTTCAGAAACAAAATCAAGAAAGCCGTAATTTCAGCTTCAGAAGATATACGCTTGACACCAAAACCAGTCTACAGACATGAACCGTTGTATGGCGCGGAAAACACCTAATGTGTACCAAGTAATGACATTCTGATATATAAAATTCAGTAAGACAGTTGGAAAATCTTGCATGCTAAAATGTTACCATATTACTTACTAAGCGGGCAATTCAAAACTGTTTCGCATGGATGAAATTTGTCCGAAAATTCTTTTTGTTGATAACTGAAAGCAGCGATTCGTTTGTTAAAATCATAGCCCAAAGCGAGCACAAATCTAGACCTAAAACTGATGTAACCAATAAAGAACCCTTGATTTAGCCCTAAAAGGAAGGTTATTCTAGTCGATGTTAATAGGGAAGTTCCTTTGAATGGGATGGTAAATATATCTCACAGGAATACAATAAACACTCAATATACAGTAGAGAATTAGTGGACAAATAAATAGTGGTATGCTATTTTCATAAAGTATAATGTCAATGTAGTTGAAGATTGAACGATCAACTCATGGCTGTTTGCTCAAACTAACTCCTCCATATTTTTCGCGGGAGTCATCCATCCACCAGTCACCGTCTCATCGTTCGCTGCTCAGTGGAAGATCAAAAACTATCAGGAGTATTATCGTGACTTAATGTCATAACATTTATTCTTAGACCTTGTGTGTAATAACCTTATTGTCGGTTACGTATTGGCGTAAGAATAAAGGATTCTCGAGTCGCCAGTCTGTGTTCTGGTTTTATAGCGTTGGTTATTACCAATTGTTTCTGAAAGTCTTCCAGGGTGAGCGTGAGGTCCAGCGTAGCAAGAGCTTGACAATGACAGTTAATGAGACTTGGCTGACAGTCTCTGATAGTTTCTGTTCGTCTTTCCTGGCGCCTGCAAGTCTTCTTTGGCGGCCTGTTCGAATTTTAGGGCCTGCTACTATAATATCTACATTTTGCATCCAGTCTACTGTTTACCAACATTTATTTATCACCTAAATATGAATTCTAACAGAATCATTTGCTCTCGTAACTTTATTAATCATTTACGACCAAATGACTTTCATATTCCAAAGAAACCAAGGAGGAAACATCGTAGTGGTTGGCAGAGAGCTCTCAAACGTACATCAATACACTTAACTACGGTCCCCGTCATAATGAACACAAACTGCCGCTCTCTGCCAAACAAGATAATGTACCTACAATCCTTGATGTCCATTGATACGTATCATAATACCGCCATAATCACATTACAAGAAACGTGGTTGCATGAACTGTATGATGATAATCTTACCTCACTAAAGGACTTTATTTTATTTTGTCAAAACCGTCAGTGTTGTAATAAGAAAAATGGTGGTGGCGTTGCAACTTTTATTCACTCCAAATGGTCTGTCTCAAATAACGTCTGCTTCACCTTCTCAAATGACTTCATTGACTGTATTACTGTCAAATGTCGCCCCAAATATCTCCCCAAATATAAACAAATCTATATCACAAACATGTACATTTCTCCTAGTTGCTCTCCATCTGATCTATCTAATTTTGCTGATGAATTCACCATGTTTGCTGCTGCCAACTTCGACAACTCTCTATCCGTTATTACTGGAGACTTCAACACCTCAGATTGCTCCTTTCTTGAAGCTCTTGGTCCCACAAACATGGTCAAATTTCCCACTCGACTTGACAAAACACTCGATCTAGTTTTTACTAATGACGAAGGAGTATATGAAACACGTAGACGTTCACCGATACATAACTCCGATCACTGCATTGTCCGCGTTTTGCCAAAAATATACAGCAAAACACATATTAAAATCTTCTCACACCTGTCTACGAAAGCACAACAAAGATGCTACACATCTGACAACCTACTCAATCTAAGATGCATGTTAAAAAATACTAACTGGGATTTATTCTATGAAAGTACATTAGATGACTCAATCACCAATATAACGGATTATCTTAAGTTCTGTCTCGACATATGCTGTCTTTGTTTTTTCTTTTATTCTTAAATGTATATTCTCCTTATATTATATATAATATGAGTGTTTGTTGACAGTCTGTTGCTTGGTGACATATATCCATATATGGTGGTTGTTGACATGTCTGCTATATTTCGCTATGTATATTTGGATCGACACTCCATCATAATTAGCCATTCATGTTAAGACTGTCTATTGATTTGTTCACACACATTCATATATGTTTCGCTCTCACAATTTGTGTGACTTACTTTGGTGTGATACCACTTATTGCTTCTCCTTGTGTTTGGAAAATAGAAGTATCATCGCAAACCTAGTGGTCTTCTGATTTCCGCCTTCTTGCGTCAGGACTATTAGTTTCTCGACCAGTCCATAACAATAATTTAGCGACGAGTACATAACACTGTCCTAAACAAACACTGTTCAAACACCTTGACCGCTTCTCGTCTCCCCATCTCAAACAACTTCGCAGGCAAAAAGAAATGTTATATAAATGCAAAGACAAGTTAGGACTTAAAAAGATTAATGCTCAAAGCAAATCTGAAATCAAAAATCTGAATGCTATCTATGACCAAACACTTTTATTATGCAAATCTCCTATCAGCATGTGGAAATTTTTCAATGAAATTACTGGCAATAGTAAGCGATGTAATGTTTTTATCTCTTGTGATAATAATTCTCTTAATCTGTCTTTTATACGCTCTCCTTCTACTATAACCATCTCTAACGTTACTAACCTTGTAGCTGATAACTTCCAGGACTTTAACACCCTTGATGTTTTGAAATGTCTTAAAACTCTTAAGCCCTCACATAGTCTTGGCCCTGATGGCATACCTGCATATGTTCTAAAACAATGTGCAGATGCTTTATGTTCTCCTCTAACTAATATCCTAAATGCTTCTTTCTCCGAAAACCCTGTTCCTGTTCCATGGAAAGACATTAAAATAGCCCCTGTCCCTAAACCTGGCAATAGCAAGAACGTAAAGTTCAGACCCATTGCCATCACTTCCCCGTTTCTAAAGCTCATGGAAAAACTAGTACTTCTTAAACTAGAACCCTCCCTTAAAAGCTTCGAAGACCCCAAACAATTTGCCTACAGACAGGGTAGGAGTACTTTAGACGCTGCAGCCGTCTTACACAACAGTATTGTCTCATCATTAGATAAAGGTGCCAAATATGTCCGCTGCACGTTTCTTGACTTCACTTCTGCTTTCGACTCTGTACCTAGATGTCTCTTGCTAAATAAGCTCTCCATGACACAAACCGAGTCCTGGGTCACTAACTGGTTGCATTCCTACTTTTCAAACAGAATGAAGTATACCGTATACAAAGGTGAATCCTCCTCTGCTGTGCTCACTGAAGCTGGTGTCCCCCAAGGTGCTGTACTCTCCCCACTTCTCTTTTCTTTCTTTCTACATGACCTACCATCTTCAAATGACATTAACTTTGTCAAATATGCTGATGACCTAACTGTATCTTTGCCTGTCAAATGTCAAAGTGACTGCTCTAAACTAAGTGGCTACATGTAACGATGTGTATGATGTTAAGCATGATAAGGTTGATGTTAATGTTTCGCCGTCTAGGGATAATAGGAATGTTAAGCTTCCTAAATACGAGCCTCGGTGTTTCAACGGAAACGCAGCTGACTATCCACAGTTTGTAAAGGAGTTTGAAGTCATGCTGGGTGGGCTTGCATTAAATGATGAAATGAAGTTCATGTATTTGATGAGGTACTGCGCTGGAGTTGCTTCAAGAGCTATACAGTGCTGTACGTTCATGCCGCCAAATGAATGATATACTGAGGCCATGAGGATATTACGTCAAAGGTTTGGAAAGCCATTTATGATATCCCGTAGCATTTTTGAGACCGTCAAAGGTAATGGGGCACAGTTAACGAACAACCCCGAGGAACTCGCAGAGTTCTTGGATAATTTAATGGCATACAGAAATACCCTCGTTTATCTTAACAATATGGATGAGTTAAGCTCAAGTTCGGTGATTGAGGCAGCTGTCAAGAAATTACTGGTTCGTCTACAAAGGACGTTCATAAAGGTTACTTCCCGGCTAGAGGAAGATGTTTTGGAGCCTGGATTCGATGATATTGAGAGGCTGGTGAAAAACAGTGTCAACCAGGCGACGGGAAAATTCTCCAGCATTTTGCATTCTAAGGTAGAACCTACGGAACCAGTGAATATAAAGAAAACATCTGTAGTGAAGGCTCAAGGTACAATGAGAAAGGAGGAGTGTATTGTTTGCCATAACACGCATCAATTGAGGGATTGCAATCGCTTCATTGCTATGTCCCCCGTAGAAAGTTAAAAATGGCAAAACAGAAGCGGTTGTGTTTCAGTTGTTTAAAGATTGGGCATACAAAGTTGAATTGTAAGGCGACAAACAAAGGAAGTAGTGGTTTAACTGATATGCACCCACTTCTGAGGATAGTAAACGAACCGGGAAATTCGGTTAATTGTAACAGTATCTTTTGACCCCTTGACAACCCGCAAGTTTATTTAGGGGTGTCAGTCAAGTCTCATAAACCATTAATGCCCAGCTCTCGCTACGCTCGGGCCCACGCTGTTCCTTTGAGTTTCAGAAACGCTGAGTTATAACGGACGAAAAAACCAAAACACTGATCTGCCGCTTAATATTTGTTTATTGTTACACCAACATATAAAAGGAATAAGCGAACTAAGGTCTGAAAACAAATATTACAATAATATATAATAAGATTACTTCTGACGATGTTTCACTCTTCTTTCTGAACAGCGACCGATGAGACGATGACTGTCGTATTGATGCCTCCGCGAAAATTGGGGAAGTTGGTTTTGAGCAAACAACCAAGAATTGATCGTTCAATCTTCAACTCCATTGACACTCCCCGGCAAAAAGGGATCCAACCCTTTTTTCCTTCACGACCAATGCACGTCGACTTGGATGCCATTGCGAGAACCTGGGTCACACGGACAGAGCTGAAATGGAAAACAAACAGAAAAGCCAACACACCACAAGCATACCCACAGCACAATCTCACACATCAATGACGACCTGCGCCTCCAGACAGAGACCTCCTCTTGACATCTTGCAACACAATCGCCACTTGCTAGAATGACTCTTGCAGAATGCAAAGTGACCATGGCACCACCTCACGATACTCTACGCACATCCTCGTGTCTACTCACTACCAATTACCACTGAAATCGCTTGTCACTCATTCTGCCTCAGTTCTAGTAGCGGTGACGCATGCGAGCCTCAGTCGTTTACACTCTTTCTCCCCGGCGTGTCGGACCGCAGCTAACAATTATCTCCGTGTGCATATCATTCTCAGCAATAGCCTAGCGTCCCCGGCGTATACGACCCATCTGCTGTCCTTAACATCAATCAATTCATTCATGGATGTAGAAGACTCGAAACAACTTCGGAAGTAATCACGACGAAAATTTTAACAAAATTACGCAATAATAACAAGGTACGAAAACAACGAGTAAACACAATGAATTCAAATAACACCAATTGATATGACACACCACACGTATATACAAACAGTACACACAAACTCGCATTTCATGTCTTGGTGGAATTCCCTTGAAGAATTGCAGGACTTACACCAGTACGCCTACAAACCTTCACAGGTTGACGATTGTAAGTTGTGGAATGTCCAGACACAAACAAGATTAACCAACAATTACAATAATTGGAACTCACACAATTATTTAACACAAACATATGTACAATCAACACATCAAATGTTGTGGATTCTGGCACGACAAACTACCCTTGAAGAACTGTAGGACTTACAGCAGTACGCCTACAACCCTTCTCAGGTTGACGCCCTAGGTTGGAAAATCGTCGCAGAGTTCATTTGCTAACTTCCTTCTATGAGCTATATCCTCAAATCTGAACGGCAACACGCCCATGTCATTGTATCGTAGAATATAGATGACCAACAAACACACGACATATCTCATCAACCAAGTGTAGAAACAGAGTAATTTACACCAAAGATAATAACATTCAAATAGTAACTTGAAACTAGAAATGCCTTTATTCGTGCAAGTCAATTTAACAATTACTCTCTCGTTTACACTTGGCTTATTCTCACTAAACTGAGCAATATCTTTCGTCTTTTCAAACGCACCAATACTATCATAGTCATTGCACAAGATACTTGAGTTGATGGGCATCTGTTTCATTGTGGATGAAAACACCAACGATGACTGAGTGACACAAGGTGATGAACTTAGCGGTGGATCAGAAGCTGTTCTTTTTCGGCTTTCAGATAGTTGTCCAACTGCAAGATTACCACCACTGCTGTCTTTCACTACTAGTTCGGGTTTAGCACTATCATCTGATGATAGGTGGGCTACATGCTGATCAATTACACTGACGGTCTCACAAGTATGCACGCCTTCTGCAACTGCATCTGCGTTCAATTCTACTTCACGTTCAAGTTGTACAGAACCTTTATTTAACTTAGCAGTAGTAGGCATATCCCTCATCTCATCATGATCAACCAAGAACATATGTGAAGTATCATGATCATTATCACGAATATTCACTTTACCGTCAACTTCATCATTTTCAAACTCTTTAATAACAGAAGTAGACAATTTTGGTTCCTCCTCACAAATCATTAAAGGTTTTATATCTTCACTCTGACTAGTTATACTTTGTAAACTTTTGGAGTCAGAACTGCACTCTGAAGCAGTAACTCTATTCTGTGACACTCTATTCAACAATGGCTTACCAGTTGCAACTACAGACTTCTTCACAACACCGTTATCGTCACACAATTCGGAGTCAGACCTGGAGTTTACATTTAGCTTATCACTGAACTTGCTCACTGGTTCACAGTTCACTTCTGTATGCACCTCTTGCACACGTGTCAAGCACAACCGTGTTTGTCTTGCATCTTGCAACTTATCTGTTGAGGATGTACTACGAAACCTGTTACACTCACTAGGTCTATATGCATTACTATACATCATGGAGCTTCTCGATATCCACCTCTCTGAGGCCTACTCGTCATCAATGATTGCATTTTGATCTCAGACTGCTCTATTCTAGGGGTGAGATGTAATAGACTGGCGAACTTGCTCATAGATTGATTGACACTAGTATTTACCAGTTTCAGGATATCATCAAACTTTGGCTCGATACCCTCATCCTCCATACGGGAGCTCATCTTCACCCACTTCCTTTGCAGTCGAGTAGGTAGACGTCTTGCTATTACTTCTAGTATAAAACTCGAGTTGAGGTCACTCATGCAATTCATCGAAATCATTCCATTCTTGTAAATTAGCAAATTATCTAAAAACTCAGTGAGTGCCTGGGAGTCATCCTGTAATTGACCACCATTACCCTTAACAGCCTCGAATAATTTCCCTACAATCATCGAAGGTCTTCCAAACCTTTGACGTAATATGCTCATAGCCTCGTAGTAGCCCTCTTTTGGCTTCATAAACGTACAGCACTGTATAGCTCTTGCAGCATCTCCAGTGCAATATCTCATCAAATACATTAACTTCAATTCATCATTTAATAAAATACCACTCAACATGATCTCAAACTCCTTTACAAATTGTAAATAATCGGCCGGGTTTCCATCAAAACACCGTGGTTCAAATTTAGGGAGTTTGATGTTCCTATTATCCCTGAACGGCGAAACAATAACATCAACCATGTCATGCTTAACATCAGACACATCGTTACAATTAACAGACAAGTCACAATGACTTACTTTCCTGTTTGCATCCAAGACACTCTGTCCCTTCTTTGACCCAGGCATTGTTGAACTTGACCCAATTCCAAAAAGTTCCAGATATTGCTTGTTCAAAGAGGACTTGACCGGCACCAGGAAAGATGAACGGCGACTATCCAAACTTTCACCAACTGTTTGAATCCGCCAGATCTGTTTCTATCGTCAGAAACTGTCAGTCACGTCTCATAAACCGTTAATGCCCAGCTCTCGCTACGCTCGGGCCCACGCTGTTCCTTTGAGTTTCAGAAACGCTGAGTTATAACGGACGAAAAAACCAAAACACCGATCTGCCGCTTGTTATTTGTTTATTGTTACACCAACATATAAAAGGAATAACTGAACTAAGGTTTCTGACGATGTTTCACTCTTCTTTCTGAACAGCGACCGATGAGACGATGACTGTCGTATTGATGCCTCCGCGAAAAATTGGGGAAGTTGGTTTTGAGCAAACAACCAAGAATTGATCGTTCAATCTTCAACTCCATTGACAAGGGTTATAACCAGTTATGGCGAAGGTACCGAATTCTTCGGTAGAGGATTATGCACTGTTGGATAATGGTTCAGACGTTACATTGATAGATGCTAAGCTGGTTGGCTGCTTGGGTATTAAGGGCCCAAAGCAATCCTTGGTTGTAAATACTTTCAATTCTTCGAAAACGGTAGTATGTGAACGAGTGTCATTTCAGTTAGAATCCTTGACTACTGGGGAAACGGTTGAAGTAGATACTGCTTACACTACCTCCAGTATGAAACTCGGAGAAGCTATAGTACCTAGTCGTGAAACAGTTGTCGGTAATCCATATCTGTGTGACATACCGTTTCCAACACTGCAAGATGGAAGAGTGAGAGTACTCATTGGATGTAGTGTGCCAGAAGCTCACAAGGTATTAGAAGAGAGATTCGGAGGTAGAGATAGTCTGTTCACGACGGAAACACCGCTGGGATGGACAGTGAGAGGACCTATACCCATAGTCCACATATCATCATTAGTTGCAAACAGTGGGGACAAACTAGAGACTATGATTAAAAATATGTATGACAAGGAGTTTTGTGACTGCGGTGTCCCAGAGAAGGGTCGTTCTGTAGAAGACTCAAAGGCAGTTAAAATAGTTGAGGAGTCCTGTAAATACGAAAATGGGCGTTTCAGCGTTGGCCTACAATGGAGATTTAAAGATAGACAGTTAGTTTATAATAGAAAAGTCGCTCTTGAGAGACTAATGGTTTGGAAGAAGAAGTTTCTGACGGATGCAGACCTCTGGACCAAATATGATATCGTCGACAAACATGTAATGAAGGGTTACGTTGAAAGACTAGTTGATCAGAGCGAGCCAGGGAAGTGGCATTTGCCCCATCATCCCGTCTTCAACCCGAGGAAGCCAGGTAAACTCCGTGTTCTGTTCTGCGAAACATGAAGGAGTCTCTTTGAATGATAATCTGTATAGTGGCCCAGATTGCGTGAGCTCATTAGTTGGGCTGCTGTTAGGACTCAGAAAGTTTACAGTTGCTGTCGCCACGGATATAGAGGAAATGTTCCCACAAGTGAAGATGCCAGAGAGCGACAGAGATCACTTAAGGTTCTTGTGGTTTGATGATGGTCCTTGTGGTAAGGTGCCAGAATATAGGATGACAGTCCGTCCGTTTGGTGCCACTTCCTCCCCGTTTTGTGCTAATTTTGCTCTACGAAAGGCAGTGTCCACATTTGGTTCTAATTATCTGCTGGACGTCATCGATTGTTGCTTCTATGTGGATGATTGTTTAGCCTCCTTCGTGATGATAAGTCTGCAGTTAAATTTGCAACAAGCATTAGTGAGGTGTTAGCTTAGGCTGGTTTTCGTTCAACTGAGTGGATCTCGAACAGCCTAGACGTTTTGAAGCATATAGTTCCAGAAGACAGAGCACCTACTGTACGAGATTTACCTGTTGATATTCTACCAGTTGAACGCACATTAGGTATGCGATGGGATGTGAACTCTGATACCTTTGGATTTAGTGTTGGTGATGTGGATAATCCAGCCACAGGGAGAGGTGTGCTCTCTGTGTTATCATCCGTGTTTGACCCACTTGGATTAGTAGCACCTTATCTACTTCCGGCTAGGAGGTTATTTCAAGAGACATGCAGGAAAGGGTTACAGTGGGATGACCCATCAGGTGAGAGACACAGTGGAGAGTGGAAGGGGTGGGTTAACAGTTTAAGAACGCCGAATCTACATTCCGTCTCACGTCCACTTAAGCCATCGAGGAATCATGATATAATTGACTTCCATGTTTTTTCTGATGCCTCTGAGGTTGGATTTGGAGCACCCGTTTACATCAGAACCACTTTAAGGGATGATATAGATGTTCGCCTAGCGATGGGTAAATCTAGAGCTGCACCCCTAAAGACGATTTCGATTCCGAGATTAGAACTTACTGCAGCCTTGCTAGCGGCGCAGTTATTCACAACGGTGTGTAAAGAGTTGGATTATGCCAAGTAACCCGTAAAGTTTTGGACTGATTCGATGTCTGTGATATATCATATACGCAACGAGTCAGCAAGATATGCATGTCTTGTAGCCAACAGAGTATCTCAAATTCGTGAACTAACAACTGTTGAGCAGTGGAGGTACGTACCGTCTGGAAAAAATCCAGCTGATCTAGCATCGCGAGGAGTCATTGATATGAATGTGGTTAAAAATAAGTGGTGGAAAGGTCCAGAGTTCTTGCTAAGGGCTGATAGTATGTGGCCTAGAAGAAAAGATGAACCACTGATAAACGAGTGTGTCTTGGAGTTTGAGACAAGTGTCAGTTTAACATCTACTCAAGGAAGATGTTCGGGTTTGCATCCACTTTTTAAATATTATTCTTCTTGGTACAAATTACTGAAAGCTGTTGCGTGGTTGACACGATATGTTACGTATTTAAATGTCATGCATCTTGCAGGATACGAAAATATGAATGTGGGACTTCTGAGAGTCGAAAATATCAGAGATGCAGAGTTAGCGACTTTGAGGGCTGCTCAGTGGGAAGCGTGGGGTGAGATTGCCAAGGAGGATAGTCCTGATTTCGCAGATATCAAGGCGCGGTTAGATCAACTACCTCCGATAGTTTCTGAAAGTCGATTCAGAAGTCAATTCACTTCACTATCAGTTGTATGACTAAGGGGATTTTTAGTGCCAATCATACGATCTAATTTTGATTCTGAAAGTGTTATATAATGCAGCATTTCTGGGTCCTTGAAAATACAGTCCACTAGAGTTAGAACTGCGATTGTAATACGTTTTTCGAATGATCCCACATTAAGTGCTGGGGGTTTGAAGGCGTCATTTTGTCGTGCTGGACTAACAGGCTTAATTGAATATTTAACCTGATTTATACACAGTTGCCAACGCAGGTCATGAACCAGTTGCGAAATAATGCGTGGCATTAATTCAGTGAATATGAATACGAAAGCTTCAAGTTTTTAGTAGCAAGATTTATCAAGCACGAAATACTACCTAAACGAAGACGTACAATATATTCCATGCGCTTGAAATCGAGTCGCCAATTAGTAGTCCACTCCAAGTGATATGTAAGAAAAGTCAGTAAACAAGGGACAGCAGGCATAATTAGCGTGCCTACAGTCTGGCATATAGTACTTAAACACAGCATTAGACGACTAGAAGTTGTTAACAAACGATCCGATACAGATTCATTTTCTGTTAGTCTTACTTCGAAGAAACCATTGAATAATGACATGAAAACAGGTAAACAAATGTCAATATACGTTGCCGAGTCACGCAGAAAGATGCAGCGTAGGGAATATGTGAAAAACTCAGCACGTAAATACAGGAAGTTTGAGAAGTCCTCCGACAATTTCTTCACCTTATCAACTGGAGTTATGCAAGAGAAGTAGTCAACTTTAGAACTTAAATACGCTTGAACTGTTGATAAAGTTGCATGTGATAAGCGGTTGATGTCTAGTAGACAACATAAGGTTTCGCTAAGACATCTAGCTAGACGTAACTGGTACTCTTGAAGACGTTGTGGTGAACTTTTCAAGAAAGGCAACATTGCAAAGCACTCTGCTGCCAGTTGAATTTTTTCCTCTATTTCCGGATTTTTGCATGACAGATCAAAATGTGTAGCTGTTCTGGCCGAGCAAGTACATTCCGTAGGGTTAATAATTTTGGTAATCAATAATTCCAAACGACTAGTTTGATTTATGAGGTGCTGAGGGTTAGCTTTCGCATATTTATGAATTTGTTTCAATTCTTCAAGTCCTAACTCTGATTTCTGAAGCAAACGCAGTATGTCTGGTGAAATTTGGGCAGAAGAGTTAACTGACCTTGGTGCCATGTAGCAGGACAGACGTTGATTCACATGCCCGCCCGTGCGGTAAGCAACTGAGTTTTTCCAAAAATCCAGCTGATCTAGCATCGCGAGGAGTCATTGATATGAATGTGGTTAAAAATAAGTGGCGGAAAGGTCCAGAGTTCTTGCTAAGGGCTGATAGTACGTGGCCTAGTAGAGAAGATAAACCACTGATAAACGAGTGTGTCTTGGAGTTTGAGACAAGTGTCAGTTTAACATCTGCTCAAGAAAGACATTCAAGGTTACATCCACTTTTTAAATATTATTCTTCTTGGTACAAATTACTGAAAGCTGTTGCGTGGTTGACACGATATGTTACGTATTTAAATGTCATGCATCTTGCAGGATACGAAAATATGAATGTGGGACTTCTGAGAGCCGAAAATATCAGAGATGCAGAGTTAGCGACTTTGAGGGCTGCTCAGTGGGAAGCGTGGGGTGAGATTGCCAAGGAGGATAGTCCTGATTTCGCAGATATCAAGGCGCGGTTAGATCAACTACCTCCGATAGTTTTCGAAAGGTTTGCTAGAGTTGGTGGACGTCCACAAAATGTTCGAATCGTCATTTGAGACCCATCATCCGGTCTTGTTATCTTGCTACCATCCAGTCACTGATCTCATTATAAGACACTAACATGTTCTTGACGATCATTTGGGTTCTTCGCAAGCACTATCAACTATTCGATGTAAGTTCTGGATAGTGAAGAGAGGTACTGCTGTCCGTAAAATAATTGATAAGTGCATGGAATGTAAACTACAGAGTGCTAGCTCAGCAGAGCAGATGATGACACCACTGCCAGCATGGCAAGTTTCTAAAGGGAATTATCCATTCAAGCAGGTCATAGTGGATTTTTTCGGACCTTTTGTAGCGAAGGGAGGCAGAACCCCATGTACAAGATATGGCTGTTTATTCGCCTGTTTGAAAATGAGAGCTGTGCATATTGAGATGGTTCATACGTTAACTACTGATTCATTCGTGCTAGGATTACGTAGATTTATAAATCGTCGAGGTGTACCGAAGATGATGTTCAGTGACAGGGGGACTGATTTTGTTGGCTGTCGTACCAAGCTTAAAGAGTATTTTGAAGGTCCTCAAACGAGAGTTCATGAAGAGTTACTGAAAAGAAACATCGAGTGGCACTTCAACCCAACACATGCCAACCACAGAGGTGGGCTATGGGAAAGACTTATAGGAATTATCAAGCGTATTTTAAGCTCCATAATTAAAAACCAGAGTTTGAATGACGAAACGTTGGAGACAGTTTTTTGTGAAGCTGAACGAATACTAAATGACCGTCCGCTATTACCTGTGAGGGACGAAGCCAAGGATTCCGATTTGTTAACCCCAAATAAATTATTGTTATTGAGAGGCATCCCTGGCATAGATAACTTGAGCGCGGAACGAATACCTACGAATAAAAGATGGAAACAAGACAGGCACATGAAAGATATATTTTGGAATAGATCGTTAAAGGAGTATGTTTTAACACTGCGAACCAGAGACAAGTTGGAAACGTTGTGCAGTCTTAGTAGCAGATAAATGGGCCAGAAGTGGATGACCTTTAGGAGTGGTAGAAAGGCTACTCTGTAGTGGTGATGGGTTGGTGAGGTCGGTTGAGGTGAGAACAAATTGTGGCATGTTGGCGCTAGATATTAGAAAACTGTCTACTGGAAGGTGCTGAGAGTCGAGAGTCGGAGGATGAGCCACTTGACAATTTTCCAACCTAGGGCGTCAACTTGAGAAGGGTTGTAGGAGTACTGATGTAAGTCCTACAATTCTTGATAGGGTGGCGCATCAATGAGAAGCCCAACGTGCTTGGTGTGTGATTTTGTACATATGTTCATGTTTTATATACTGAAGTGGTATCATCCCTCATCTATCTATTGGAAACTCTGTTTGCGTCCGGACGACTTCCACTTGGATCATCAACCCGACAAGGAATGTAGACGTACTGCTGTAAGTCCTACAGTTCTTCAAGGCTAGCTCGTCAACATTTGATGTATCGATTGTACATATGCTTGTGTTAATTAGTTGTGTGGGCCCCAATTATTGTAATTATTGTTTACTCTTGTTTGTGTCCGGACATTCTTCAGCCTAAGGTCGTCAACCTGAAAAGGGTTGCAGGCGTACTGGTGGCAAAGTGGTTAGGAATCTCGCCGATCATGCACATTGTCAATCACGACTCATAAAACATTAATGCCCAGCTCTTGCTACGCTCGGGCCCACGCTGTTCTTCGAAGATTTCGGAAACGATTAGTAATAACGGACGAAAAAACCAAAAGACCAATTGGCCGCTTGGGAATTCTTTATTGTTACACCAACATATAAAAGGAATAATTGAACTAAGGTCTGAAAACAAATATTACAATAATAATATTACTTCTGACGATGTTTCACTCTTCTTTCTGAACAGCGACCGATGAGACGATGACTGTCGTATTGATGCCTCCGCGAAAATTGGGGAAGTTGATTTTGAGCAAACAACCAAGAATTGATCGTTCAATCTTCAACTCCATTGACACTCCCCGGCAAAAAGGGATCCAACCCTTTTTTCCTTCACGACCAATGCACGTCGACTTGGATGCCATTGCGAGAACCTGGGTCACACGGACAGAGCTGAAATGGAAAACAAACAGAAAAGCCAACACACCACAAGCATACCCACAGCACAATCTCACACATCGCTGACGACCTGCGCCTCCAGACAGAGACCTCCTCTTGACATCTTGCAACACAATCACCACTTGCTAGAATGACTCTTGCAGAATGCAAAGTGACCATGGCAGCACCTCACGATACTCCACGCACATCCTCTTATCTACTCACTACCAATTACCACTGCAATCGCTTGTCACTCATTCTGCCTCAGTTCTAGTAGCGGTGACGCATGCGAGCCTCAGTCGTTTACACTCTTTCTCCCCGGCGTGTCGGACCGCACCTAACAATTATCTCCGTATGCATATCATTCTCACCAATAGCCTAGCGTCCCCGGCGTATACGACCCATCTGCTGTCCTTAACATCAATCAATTCATTCATGGATGTAGAAGACTCGAAACAACTTCGGAAGTAATCACGACGAAAATTTTAACAAAATTATGCAATAAAAACAAGGTACGAAAACAACGAGTAAACACAATGAATTCAAATAACACCAATTGATATGACACACCACACGTATATACAAACAGTACACACAAACTCGCATTTCATGTCTTGATGGAATACCCTTGAAGAATTGCAGGACTTACACCAGTACGCCTACAAACCTTCACAGGTTGACGATTGTAAGTTGTGGAATGTCCAGACACAAACAAGATTAACCAACAATTACATCAATTGGAACTCACACAATTATTTAACACAAACATATGTACAATCAACACATCAAATGTTGTGGATTCTGGCACGACAAACTACCCTTGAAGAACTGTAGGACTTACAGCAGTACGCCTACATTCCTTCTCAGGTTGATGATCCAAGTGGAAGTCGTCCGGACACAAACAGAATTACCAACAGCTAGATGACAGATGATATCAATTCAGTATATACAATATGAACATATGTACAAGATCATACACCAAGCACATTGGACTGCTCATTGATGCGCTACCCTTTGAAGAATTGTAGGACTTACAGCAGTACGCCTACAACCCTTCTCAGGTTGACGCCCTAGGTTGGAAAATCGTCGCAGAGTTCATTTGCTAACTTCCTTCTATGAGCTATATCCTCAAATCTGAACGGCAACACGCCCATGTCATTGTATCGTAGAATATAGATGACCAACAAACACACGACATATCTCATCAACCAAGTGTAAAAACAGAGTAATTTACACCAAAGATAATAACATTCAAATAGTAACTTGAAACTAGAAATGCCTTTATTCGTGCAAGTCAATTTAACAATTACTCTCTCGTTTACACTTGGCTTATCACACTAAACTGAGCAATATCTTTCGTCTTTTCAAACGCACCAATACTATCATAGTCATTGCACAAGATACTTGAGTTGATGGGTGTCTGTTTCATTGTGGATGACAGCACCAACGATGACTGAGTGACACAAGGTGATGAACTTAGTGGTGGATCAGAAGCTGTTCTTGTTCGGCTCTCAGATAGTTGTCCAACTGCAAGATTACCACCACTGCTGTCTTTCACTACTAGTTCGGGTTTAGCACTATCATCTGATGATAGGTGGGCTACACGCTGATCAATTACACTGACTGTCTCACAAGTATGCACACCTGGAACTGCATCTGCGTTCAATTCTACTTCACGTTGTAGTTGTACAGAACCTTTATTTAACTTAGCAGTAGTAGGCATATCCCTCATCTCATCATGATCAACCAAAGACATATGTGAAGTATCATGATCATTATCACGAATATTCACTTTACCGTCAACTTCATCATTTTCAAACTCTTTAATAACAGAAGTAGACAATTTTGGTTCCTCCTCACAAATCATTAAAGGTTTTATATCTTCACTCTGACTAGTTATACTTTGTAAACTTTTGGAGTCAGAACTGCACTCTGAAGCAGTAACTCTATTCTGTGACACTCTATTCAACAATGGCTTACCAGTTGCAACTACAGACTTCTTAACCGCACCGTTATCGTCACACAATTCGGAGTCAGGCCTGGAGTTTACATTTAGCTTATCACTGAACTTGCTCACTGGTTCACAGTTCACTTCTGTATGCACCTCTTGCACACGTGTAAACACAACCGTGTTTGTCTTGCATCTTGTAACTTATCTGTTGAGGATGTACTACGAAACCTGTTACACTCACTAGGTCTATATGCATTACTAGACATCATGGAGCTTTCTCGATATCCACCTCTCTGAGGCCTACTCGTCATCAATGATTGCATTTTGCTCTCAGACTGCTCTATTCTAGGGGTGAGATGTAATAGACTGGCGAACTTGCTCATAGATTGATTGACACTAGTATTTACCAGTTTCAGGATATCATCAAACTTTGGCTCGATACCCTCATCCTCCATACGGGAGCTTATCTTCACCCACTTCCTTTGCAGTCGAGTAGGTAGACGTCTTGCTATTACTTCTAGTATAAAACTCGAGTTGAGGTCACTCATGCGATTCATCGAAATCATTCCATTCTTGTAAATTAGCAAATTATCTAAAAACTCAGTGAGTGCCTGGGAGTCATCCTGTAATTGACCACCATTACCCTTAACAGCCTCGAATAATTTCCCTGCAATCATCGAAGGTCTTCCAAACCTTTGACGTAATATGCTCATAGCCTCGTAGTAGCCCTCTTTTGGCTTCATAAACTTACAGCACTGTATAGCTCTTGCAGCATCTCCAGTGCAATATCTCATCAAATACATTAACTTCAATTCATCATTTAATAAAAACCACTCAACATGATCTCAAACTCCTTTACAAATTGTAAATAATCAGCCGGGTTTCCATCAAAACACCGTGGTTCAAATTTAGGGAGTTTGATGTTCCTATTATCCCTGAACGGCGAAACAGTAACATCAACCATGTCATGCTTAACATCAGACACATCGTTACAATTAACAGACAAGTCACCATGACTTACTTTCCTGTTTGCATCCAAGACACTCTGTCCCTTCTTTGACCCAGGCATTGTTGAACTTGACCCAATTCCAAAAAGTTCCAGATATTGCTTGTTCAAAGAGGACTTGACCGGCACCAGGAAAGATGAACGGCGACTATCCAAACTTTCACCAACTGTTTGAATCCGCCAGATCTGTTTCTATCGTCAGAAACTGTCAATCACGTCTCATAAACCGTTAATGCCCAGCTCTCGCTACGCTCGGGCCCACGCTGTTCTTCGAAGATTTCAGAAACGCTTAGTTATAACGGACGAAAAAACCAAAACACCGATCTGCCGCTTGAGATTTTTTATTGTTACACCAACATATAAAAGGAATAAGCGAACTAAGGTCTGTAAACAAATATTACAATAATAAATCATAGTATTACTTCTGACGATGTTTCACTCTTCTTTCTGAACAGCGACCGATGAGACGATGACTGTCGTATTGATGCCTCCGCGAAAATTGGGGAAGTTGGTTTTGAGCAAACAACCAAGAATTGATCGTTCAATCTTCAACTTCATTGACGCTGACTCTGCCTGGAAATAAGGGCAACCATCCCGTTTTTCTATCACCACCAATACACATTGTCTTGGATACCATTGCTAGAACATGGGTCACACGGACAATTTTTTTCCTTCACGTTCCCCAGTGGAACATAGGGTTCCAAGCTATTGGCTTGAAATTTCTTTAGCAGTGTTTATTTTACAGGATGGGTTTGCTAGCCTCATGCCCAACCTTCCCTTTTACCAGCATTATTTCTGGCTTAGCGAGCTAAAGGAGAGCCTCGTCGGTGACCGGTGATTGAACCCAGACCATTTGCATGGTCGGCGAGCGTCCTAACTGCTATGCCACCGACGCACCACACGGACAAAGCTGAAATGGAAAACAAACAGAAAAGCCAACACACCACAAGCATACCCACAGCACAATCTCACACATCGCTGACGACCTGCGCCTCCAGAAAGAGACCTCCTCTTGACATCTTGCAACACAATCACCATTTGCTAGAATGACTCTTGCAGAATGCAAAGTGACCACGGCAGCACCTCATGATACTCCACGCACATCCTCTTACCTACTCACTACCAATTACCACTGCAATCGCATGTCACTCATTCTGTCTCAGTTCTAGTAGCGGTGACGCATGCGAGCCTCAGTCGTTTACACTCTTTCTCCCGGCGTGTCGGACCGCACCTAACAATTATCTCCGTATGCATATCATTCTCACCAATAGCCTAGCGTCCCCGGCGTATACGACCCATCTGCTGTCCTTAACATCAATCAATCTTAGTTCGCCTATTCCTTTTATATGTTGGTGTAACAATAAAGAAATCTCAAGCGGCCAATCGGTCTTTTGGTTTTTTCGTCCGTTATAACTAAGCGATTCCGAAATCTTCGAAGAACAGCGTGAGCCCGAGCGTAGCAAGAGCTGGGCATTAACGGTTTATGAGACGTGATTGACAGTTTCTGACGATAGAAACAGATCTGGCGGATTCAAACAGTTGGTGAAAGTTTGGATAGTCGCCGTTCATCTTTCCTGGTGCCGGTCAAGTCCTCTTTGAACAAGCAATATCTGGAACTTTTTTGGAATTGGGTCAAGTTCAACAATGCCTGGGTCAAAGAAGGGACAGAGTGTCTTGGATGCAAACAGGAAAGTAAGTCATTGTGACTTGTCTGTTAATTGTAACGATGTGTCTGATGTTAAGCATGACATGGTTGATGTTATTGTTTCGCCGTTCAGGGATAATAGGAACATCAAACTCCCTAGGTTTGAACCACGGTGTTTTGATGGAAACCCGGCCGATTATTTACAATTTGTAAAGGAGTTTGAGATCATGTTGAGTGGTTTTTATTAAATGATGAATTGAAGTTAATGTATTTGACGAGATATTGCACTGGAGATGCTGCAAGAGCTATACAGTGCTGTAAGTTTATGGAGCCAAAAGAGGGCTACTACGAGGCTATGAGCATATTACGTCAAAGGTTTGGAAGACCTTCGATGATTGTAGGGAAATTATTCGAGGCTGTTAAGGGTAATGGTGGTCAATTACAGGATGACTCTCAGGCACTCACTGAGTTTTTAGATAATTTGCTAATTTACAAGAATGGAATGATTTCGATGAATTGCATGAGTGACCTCAACTCGAGTTTTATACTAGAAGTAATAGCAAGACGTCTACCTACTCGACTGCAAAGGAAGTGGGTGAAGATAAGCTCCCGTATGGAGGATGAGGGTATCGAGCCAAAGTTTGATGATATCCTGAAACTGGTAAATACTAGTGTCAATCAATCTATGAGCAAGTTCGCCAGTCTATTACATCTCACCCCTAGAATAGAGCAGTCTGAGAGCAAAATGCAATCATTGATGACGAGTAGGCCTCAGAGAGGTGGTTATCGAGAAAGCTCCATGATGTCTAGTAATGCATATAGACCTAGTGAGTGTAACAAGTTTCGTAGTACATCCTCAACAGATAAGTTGCAAGATGCAAGACAAACACGGTTGTGCTTGACACGTGTGCAAGAGGTGCATACAGAAGTGAACTGTGAGTCAGTGAGCAAGTTCAGTGATAAGCTAAATGTAAACTCCAGGCCTGACTCCGAATTGTGTGACGATAACGGTGCGGTTAAGAAGTCTGTAGTTGCAACTGGTAAGCCATTGTTGAATAGAGTGTCACAGAATAGAGTTACTGCTTCAGAGTGGAGTTCTGACTCCAAAAGTTTACAAAGTATAACTAGTCAGAGTGAAGATATAAAACCTTTAATGATTTGTGAGGAGGAACCAAAATTGTCTACTTCTGTTATTAAAGAGTTTGAAAATGATGAAGTTGACGGTAAAGTGAATATTCGTGATAATGATCATGATACTTCACATATGTTCTTGGTTGATGATGATGAGATGAGGGATATGCCTACTACTGCCAAGTTGAACAAAGGTTCTGTACAACTACAACGTGAAGTAGAAATAAATGCAGGTGCAGTTCCAGGTGTGCATACTTGTGAGACAGTCAGTGTAATTGATCAGCGTGTAGCCCACCTATCATCAGATGCTGTTGCTAAACCGGAGCTGATAGTAAAAGACAGCAGTGGCAGTGGTCTTGCAAGTAGACAAATTTCTGAAAGCCGAGCAACAACAGCTTCTGATCCATCGATTAGTTCATCAACTGGTATCAATCAGTCGTCGTTGGTGCTGTCATCCACAATGAAAAAGACGCCCATCAACTCAAGTATCTTGTGCAATGATTTTGATAGTATTGGTGCGTTTGAAAAGACGAAAGATATTGCTCAGTTTAGTGAGAATAAGCCAAGTGTAAACGAGAGAGTAATTGTTAAATTGACTTGCATGAATAAAGGCATTTCTAGTTTGAAGTTACTATTTGAATGTTATTATCTTTGGTGTAAATTACTCTGTTTTTACACTTGGTTGATGAGATATGTCGTGTGTTTGTTGGTCATCTATTTTCTACGATACAATGACATGGGCGTGTTGCCGTTCAGATTTGAGGATATAGCTGATAGAAGGAAGTTAGCAAATGAACTCTGTGACGATTTTCCAACCTAGAGCGTCAACCTGAGAAGGGTTGTAGGCGTACTGCTGTAAGTCCTACAGTTCTTCAAGGGTAGTTTGTCGTGCCAGAATCCACAACGTTTGATGTGTTGATTGTACATATGTTTGTGTTAAATAATTGTGTGAGTTCCAATTGATGTAATTGTTGGTTAATCTTGTTTGTGTCTGGACATTCCACAACTTACAATCGTCAACCTGTGAAGGTTTGTAGGCGTACTGGTGTAAGTCCTGCAATTCTTCAAGGGTATTCCATCAAGACATGAAATGCGAGTTTGTGTGTACTGTTTGTATATACGTGTGGTGTGTCATATCAATTGGTGTTATTTGAATTCATTGTGTTTACTCGTTGTTTTCGTACCTTGTTTTTATTGCATAATTTTGTTAAAATTTTCGTCGTGATTACTTCCGAAGTTGTTTCGAGTCTTCTACATCCATGAATGAATTGATTGATGTTAAGGACAGCAGATGGGTCGTATACGCCGGGGACGCTAGGCTATTGGTGAGAATGATATGCATACGGAGATAATTGTTAGGTGCGGTCCGACACGCCGGGGAGAAAGAGTGTAAACGACTGAGGCTCGCATGCGTCACCGCTACTAGAACTGAGACAGAATGAGTGACAAGCGATTGCAGTGGTAATTGGTAGTGAGTAGGTAAGAGGATGTGCGTGGAGTATCGTGAGGTGCTGCCATGGTCACTTTGCATTCTGCAAGAGTCATTCTAGCAAATGGCGATTGTGTTGCAAGATGTCAAGAGGAGGTCTCTTTCTGGAGGCGCAGGTCGTCAGCGATGTGTGAGATTGTGCTGTGGGTATGCTTGTGGTGTGTTGGCTTTTCTGTTTGTTTTCCATTTCAGCTCTGTCCGTGTGACCCAGGTTCTCGCAATGGCATCCAAGTCGACGTGCATTGGTCGTGAAGGAAAAAAGGGTTGGATCCCTTTTTTGCCGGGGAGTGTCAATGGAGTTGAAGATTGAACGATCAATTCTTGGTTGTTTGCTCAAAATCAAATTCCCCAATTTTCGCGGAGGCATCAACACGACAGTCATCGTCTCATCGGTCGCTGTTCAGAAAGAAGTCAGCAGCAAACCGTCAGAAGTAATATTGTGATTTATTATTGTAATATTTGTTCACAGACCCTAGTAAAAACATTGTTTTTATATGTTGGTGTAACAATGAAGAATTCTCGAGTGGCCAATCGGTCTTTTGGTTTTTTCGTCCGTTATTACTAAGCGTTTCTGAAAAACTTCAAGGAACAGCGTGAGCCCGAGCGTAGCAAGAGCTGGGCATTAACGGTTTATGAGACGTGGCTGACAGTCGGTGTAGTTGGCGATTGAACGATCAACTCATGGCTGTTTGCTCAAACCCAACTGCTCCATATTTTTCGCGGGAGTCATCCATCCATCAGTCACCGTCTCATCGTTCGCTGTTCAGTGGAAGATCGAAAACTATCAGGAGTATTATCGTGATTTAATGTGACAACATTTATTCTTAGACCTTGTGTGTAATAACCTTATTGTCGGTTACGTATTGGCGTAAGAATAAAGGATTCTCGAGTCGCCAGTCTGTGTTCTGGTTTTAGCGCGTTGGTTATTACCAATTGTTTCTGAAAGTCTTCCAGGGTGAGTGTGAGGTCCAGCGTAGCAAGAGCTGGACAATGACAGTTTATGTCATTTGGTTGACTGAAAGTAGGAGTTCCTTTATTTAGCGGCATTGAATGGTGATTACCATCCCATCTGTATGGATAGATTTCTTCACTTCGCTTGCCCACCAGGATGTCAACGAAGTATACATTCGAAGACAAATTCTATCTGACTACTGCAGAAACTCTGTCGGTCAGTATTTGGAAGGCATATTATATAGGAAAGTTGGTATACCAGCAGGAATATGGGAGGTATTATATCAAAATCAAATCATGAGAATCCCAACAATCTGCACAAATAATTTTTGTGACAGTGATATTTAGTGAGCTAGTGAATTTACTTCCGCCTCCATAAATGTGTCACCATATGAGGGTAGACAGTGCTGCAGTGGGAGGGTGGCGTTAGCTGATCAGTAGATATGGTGGGGGTCACTAAGGTGAATCGCCCCATTCTGCAGGAACAGCAATGCACAAATTAAAGGCTCGAGATATTTCTGATTTTTATGAGGGCTTAGATCTTTATCTTGAAAAAGATAATAATGAACGCCTTGACAGATCATGCTTCTACCTCTAAATATATACTATTCGCCCAGCCTATTGTTGAGATGCGACCATGTGGAATCTGCACAGTTTTATGGGGCATCTTAGAAACTAACTTGCTGTCCATTGACTGATCTTTAAATACCACTTCACAATGTCTTATCTCATTCATTTTCCAATAACGTCTTTACTTGATCCTCATTATATCCCATTAAACCTAACATTTTACAGCTCTTTATGACTTATTATATTCATACTCTCTGAAGGGTACAGTTGTGCACTAAATGCACAAAAAGGTATAAAACAAAAACAACTGGCACAACTGAGGAAAAAATGTATTAAAACCAAAAGTGGACATCATGATAGTACCAGATATACGTGTAGCATTATGCATTGCAAATGAACGTTGTCAGTCTAGGGAGTTTTCTTTTTTTAATGCATTTATTAATGATACTTGCACTTACCTATTTCATTACAATTAATTGATTCACCTCAGCACTTTTACTTTTCTAAAACAGCTTTCAATCCCTTGCAAACGTTGTACTTACCTCAATATTGGTTGGTTATCGTATGCCGACAACCACGGGATGAAAACGAAACGAAGTCGATTTTCCCGCTCAACCTGGAGGACAACTGTACAATTCAATAACTATACAGCCTAGTTCAGACAATGAGTGTGTATATATACATCAAATATTTAACAGCTGAAATATGATTAACTTGTAGACAATCTACGATTTGATATTATATCATACTTGATCGTGCCTGTAAAAATGGCATGCATTTTCATGTAAATTTATATGTTTATATGAGAATATACATTATTATTATTATAGTGTTCAGTCTGTAAAGTCAGGCAAATCATTTGAATTTAAAGGGCTTCAAGGTGGGCTGCTTCCTAAGGCACTGTCCATATACGTTGCAATAGTCAAAACAGTATGTAATTGAAAAGATGTGTTTGGGAGCCTTCAACTGCCGAAATAGGCTGATGTTAACTTGTGTGGACCGGAAAATATCAAGTGGTCAGTTCCGAAACTGTCAGTAGCGCTATCGGTGCATAGTGGTATTGTCAGAAGATAATACTCAAGAATTTAGGACACTATTTGGGTGCTAAGTAACCAACTGAACTTCATTCTGATTAATAATAAATTTAGTACTACAGACCCCAGTGCAATACCCTCAATTTGAGGAAACTCATTTGCCCTGGCAACCGTACCGCATCTATAGCGTGATAAAACCAACCTAATCTCTCCCACATGCCTTTACCTAAGGTTCGATTATCCAGCTTACTAGAGATCCTATCGATATTTCTTCAATCGGATTTATAAACTCATAAGACTCTCTATAATTTTCCTGGAAGTACAATCCCAAATTAGTTGTGATAGTTCTCCCATAATATAAGCAAACTGGTACTTTGTAATGTCTAAAGCATGCCATATGAAAAGTGGCCAGGAATACCTAGCAATAACAAACTCAACCAACCAACCATTTTCCCCAAGTTCATTCAACCTACCCTTATCCCTAATCGTACCACTATTCACTACACTCCACTCATTAGAATATGATTTAATTTGCTCCGGCACTCAAAACTCTTCTACCTTTTACTTTTTAAAAAAGACGTTTTAACTACTAACTGCACAGTAGCCGTTTAACTAACTCACTGGTTTCCTCTTCACTGTAATCTTCAATAAGTTTTTCAGTATAATTATTTCCGA
The DNA here is from genome assembly GCA_944472135.2 of Trichobilharzia regenti. Taxonomy (NCBI): domain Eukaryota; kingdom Metazoa; phylum Platyhelminthes; class Trematoda; order Strigeidida; family Schistosomatidae; genus Trichobilharzia; species Trichobilharzia regenti. The sequence continues at coordinate 74,410,481 of OX235263.1, forward strand.
AAACCATTACATTAGCAACCATGTCTTTTAATATTTTACGAATATACTTATATTATTAGCATAATACACTGCACTATTTTTGAGTTGAATTGACTATCTTCAGTCAACAGTTACCCATTCTCATATAATTTTCTATAATTCATAATGTTAAAGCTATGTAGTATTTCTGTTAATATCTTTTATAATATGTTTAGACACGTTACTTTGCAATGTCAGATGTCTACTATATACAAGACTGTCATGATAATTTAGTACACTAAGTCCTGCCAACCGACCTTACCTTCAGTTCCTACTACCTACATTGAATCCTAACTAGAGTGTTCTGCTGAATCTTGCTCCGCTATTCACGAAACCTATTCTATTTACTCTTTAAGGTTTTGACTTCTTATTAAGTAATCTGTTCATTAGGACGCATGCACACATATATAATATGTTCATAAAGATGTATTTCAATGGAGTTGAAGATTGAACGATCAATTCTTGGTTGTTTGCTCAAAATCAAATTCCCCAATTTTCGCGGAGGCATCAACACGACAGTCATCGTCTCATCGGTCGCTGTTCAGAAAGAAGTCAGCAGCAAACCGTCAGAAGTAATATTGTGATTTATTATTGTAATATTTGTTCACAGACCCTAGTAAAAACATTGTTTTTATATGTTGGTGTAACAATGAAGAATTCTCGAGTGGCCAATCGGTCTTTTGGTTTTTTCGTCCGTTATTACTAAGCGTTTCTGAAAAACTTCAAGGAACAGCGTGAGCCCGAGCGTAGCAAGAGCTGGGCATTAACGGTTTATGAGACGTGGCTGACAGTCGGTGTAGTTGGCGATTGAACGATCAACTCATGGCTGTTTGCTCAAACCCAACTGCTCCATATTTTTCGCGGGAGTCATCCATCCATCAGTCACCGTCTCATCGTTCGCTGTTCAGTGGAAGATCGAAAACTATCAGGAGTATTATCGTGATTTAATGTGACAACATTTATTCTTAGACCTTGTGTGTAATAACCTTATTGTCGGTTACGTATTGGCGTAAGAATAAAGGATTCTCGAGTCGCCAGTCTGTGTTCTGGTTTTAGCGCGTTGGTTATTACCAATTGTTTCTGAAAGTCTTCCAGGGTGAGTGTGAGGTCCAGCGTAGCAAGAGCTGGACAATGACAGTTTATGTCATTTGGTTGACTGAAAGTAGGAGTTCCTTTATTTAGCGGCATTGAATGGTGATTACCATCCCATCTGTATGGATAGATTTCTTCACTTCGCTTGCCCACCAGGATGTCAACGAAGTATACATTCGAAGACAAATTCTATCTGACTACTGCAGAAACTCTGTCGGTCAGTATTTGGAAGGCATATTATATAGGAAAGTTGGTATACCAGCAGGAATATGGGAGGTATTATATCAAAATCAAATCATGAGAATCCCAACAATCTGCACAAATAATTTTTGTGACAGTGATATTTAGTGAGCTAGTGAATTTACTTCCGCCTCCATAAATGTGTCACCATATGAGGGTAGACAGTGCTGCAGTGGGAGGGTGGCGTTAGCTGATCAGTAGATATGGTGGGGGTCACTAAGGTGAATCGCCCCATTCTGCAGGAACAGCAATGCACAAATTAAAGGCTCGAGATATTTCTGATTTTTATGAGGGCTTAGATCTTTATCTTGAAAAAGATAATAATGAACGCCTTGACAGATCATGCTTCTACCTCTAAATATATACTATTCGCCCAGCCTATTGTTGAGATGCGACCATGTGGAATCTGCACAGTTTTATGGGGCATCTTAGAAACTAACTTGCTGTCCATTGACTGATCTTTAAATACCACTTCACAATGTCTTATCTCATTCATTTTCCAATAACGTCTTTACTTGATCCTCATTATATCCCATTAAACCTAACATTTTACAGCTCTTTATGACTTATTATATTCATACTCTCTGAAGGGTACAGTTGTGCACTAAATGCACAAAAAGGTATAAAACAAAAACAACTGGCACAACTGAGGAAAAAATGTATTAAAACCAAAAGTGGACATCATGATAGTACCAGATATACGTGTAGCATTATGCATTGCAAATGAACGTTGTCAGTCTAGGGAGTTTTCTTTTTTTAATGCATTTATTAATGATACTTGCACTTACCTATTTCATTACAATTAATTGATTCACCTCAGCACTTTTACTTTTCTAAAACAGCTTTCAATCCCTTGCAAACGTTGTACTTACCTCAATATTGGTTGGTTATCGTATGCCGACAACCACGGGATGAAAACGAAACGAAGTCGATTTTCCCGCTCAACCTGGAGGACAACTGTACAATTCAATAACTATACAGCCTAGTTCAGACAATGAGTGTGTATATATACATCAAATATTTAACAGCTGAAATATGATTAACTTGTAGACAATCTACGATTTGATATTATATCATACTTGATCGTGCCTGTAAAAATGGCATGCATTTTCATGTAAATTTATATGTTTATATGAGAATATACATTATTATTATTATAGTGTTCAGTCTGTAAAGTCAGGCAAATCATTTGAATTTAAAGGGCTTCAAGGTGGGCTGCTTCCTAAGGCACTGTCCATATACGTTGCAATAGTCAAAACAGTATGTAATTGAAAAGATGTGTTTGGGAGCCTTCAACTGCCGAAATAGGCTGATGTTAACTTGTGTGGACCGGAAAATATCAAGTGGTCAGTTCCGAAACTGTCAGTAGCGCTATCGGTGCATAGTGGTATTGTCAGAAGATAATACTCAAGAATTTAGGACACTATTTGGGTGCTAAGTAACCAACTGAACTTCATTCTGATTAATAATAAATTTAGTACTACAGACCCCAGTGCAATACCCTCAATTTGAGGAAACTCATTTGCCCTGGCAACCGTACCGCATCTATAGCGTGATAAAACCAACCTAATCTCTCCCACATGCCTTTACCTAAGGTTCGATTATCCAGCTTACTAGAGATCCTATCGATATTTCTTCAATCGGATTTATAAACTCATAAGACTCTCTATAATTTTCCTGGAAGTACAATCCCAAATTAGTTGTGATAGTTCTCCCATAATATAAGCAAACTGGTACTTTGTAATGTCTAAAGCATGCCATATGAAAAGTGGCCAGGAATACCTAGCAATAACAAACTCAACCAACCAACCATTTTCCCCAAGTTCATTCAACCTACCCTTATCCCTAATCGTACCACTATTCACTACACTCCACTCATTAGAATATGATTTAATTTGCTCCGGCACTCAAAACTCTTCTACCTTTTACTTTTTAAAAAAGACGTTTTAACTACTAACTGCACAGTAGCCGTTTAACTAACTCACTGGTTTCCTCTTCACTGTAATCTTCAATAAGTTTTTCAGTATAATTATTTCCGAAAACCATTACATTAGCAACCATGTCTTTTAATATTTTACGAATATACTTATATTATTAGCATAATACACTGCACTATTTTTGAGTTGAATTGACTATCTTCAGTCAACAGTTACCCATTCTCATATAATTTTCTATAATTCATAATGTTAAAGCTATGTAGTATTTCTGTTAATATCTTTTATAATATGTTTAGACACGTTACTTTGCAATGTCAGATGTCTACTATATACAAGACTGTCATGATAATTTAGTACACTAAGTCCTGCCAACCGACCTTACCTTCAGTTCCTACTACCTACATTGAATCCTAACTAGAGTGTTCTGCTGAATCTTGCTCCGCTATTCACGAAACCTATTCTATTTACTCTTTAAGGTTTTGACTTCTTATTAAGTAATCTGTTCATTAGGACGCATGCACACATATATAATATGTTCATAAAGATGTATTTCAATGGAGTTGAAGATTGAACGATCAATTCTTGGTTGTTTGCTCAAAATCAAATTCCCCAATTTTCGCGGAGGCATCAACACGACAGTCATCGTCTCATCGGTCGCTGTTCAGAAAGAAGTCAGCAGCAAACCGTCAGAAGTAATATTGTGATTTATTATTGTAATATTTGTTCACAGACCCTAGTAAAAACATTGTTTTTATATGTTGGTGTAACAATGAAGAATTCTCGAGTGGCCAATCGGTCTTTTGGTTTTTTCGTCCGTTATTACTAAGCGTTTCTGAAAAACTTCAAGGAACAGCGTGAGCCCGAACGTAGCAAGAGCTGGGCATTAACGGTTTATGAGACGTGGCTGACAGTCGGTGTAGTTGGCGATTGAACGATCAACTCATGGCTGTTTGCTCAAACCCAACTGCTCCATATTTTTCGCGGGAGTCATCCATCCATCAGTCACCGTCTCATCGTTCGCTGTTCAGTGGAAGATCGAAAACTATCAGGAGTATTATCGTGATTTAATGTGACAACATTTATTCTTAGACCTTGTGTGTAATAACCTTATTGTCGGTTACGTATTGGCGTAAGAATAAAGGATTCTCGAGTCGCCAGTCTGTGTTCTGGTTTTAGCGCGTTGGTTATTACCAATTGTTTCTGAAAGTCTTCCAGGGTGAGTGTGAGGTCCAGCGTAGCAAGAACTGGACAATGACAGTTTATGTCATTTGGTTGACTGAAAGTAGGAGTTCCTTTATTTAGCGGCATTGAATGGTGATTACCATCCCATCTGTATGGATAGATTTCTTCACTTCGCTTGCCCACCAGGATGTCAACGAAGTATACATTCGAAGACAAATTCTATCTGACTACTGCAGAAACTCTGTCGGTCAGTATTTGGAAGGCATATTATATAGGAAAGTTGGTATACCAGCAGGAATATGGGAGGTATTATATCAAAATCAAATCATGAGAATCCCAACAATCTGCACAAATAATTTTTGTGACAGTGATATTTAGTGAGCTAGTGAATTTACTTCCGCCTCCATAAATGTGTCACCATATGAGGGTAGACAGTGCTGCAGTGGGAGGGTGGCGTTAGCTGATCAGTAGATATGGTGGGGGTCACTAAGGTGAATCGCCCCATTCTGCAGGAACAGCAATGCACAAATTAAAGGCTCGAGATATTTCTGATTTTTATGAGGGCTTAGATCTTTATCTTGAAAAAGATAATAATGAACGCCTTGACAGATCATGCTTCTACCTCTAAATATATACTATTCGCCCAGCCTATTGTTGAGATGCGACCATGTGGAATCTGCACAGTTTTATGGGGCATCTTAGAAACTAACTTGCTGTCCATTGACTGATCTTTAAATACCACTTCACAATGTCTTATCTCATTCATTTTCCAATAACGTCTTTACTTGATCCTCATTATATCCCATTAAACCTAACATTTTACAGCTCTTTATGACTTATTATATTCATACTCTCTGAAGGGTACAGTTGTGCACTAAATGCACAAAAAGGTATAAAACAAAAACAACTGGCACAACTGAGGAAAAAATGTATTAAAACCAAAAGTGGACATCATGATAGTACCAGATATACGTGTAGCATTATGCATTGCAAATGAACGTTGTCAGTCTAGGGAGTTTTCTTTTTTTAATGCATTTATTAATGATACTTGCACTTACCTATTTCATTACAATTAATTGATTCACCTCAGCACTTTTACTTTTCTAAAACAGCTTTCAATCCCTTGCAAACGTTGTACTTACCTCAATATTGGTTGGTTATCGTATGCCGACAACCACGGGATGAAAACGAAACGAAGTCGATTTTCCCGCTCAACCTGGAGGACAACTGTACAATTCAATAACTATACAGCCTAGTTCAGACAATGAGTGTGTATATATACATCAAATATTTAACAGCTGAAATATGATTAACTTGTAGACAATCTACGATTTGATATTATATCATACTTGATCGTGCCTGTAAAAATGGCATGCATTTTCATGTAAATTTATATGTTTATATGAGAATATACATTATTATTATTATAGTGTTCAGTCTGTAAAGTCAGGCAAATCATTTGAATTTAAAGGGCTTCAAGGTGGGCTGCTTCCTAAGGCACTGTCCATATACGTTGCAATAGTCAAAACAGTATGTAATTGAAAAGATGTGTTTGGGAGCCTTCAACTGCCGAAATAGGCTGATGTTAACTTGTGTGGACCGGAAAATATCAAGTGGTCAGTTCCGAAACTGTCAGTAGCGCTATCGGTGCATAGTGGTATTGTCAGAAGATAATACTCAAGAATTTAGGACACTATTTGGGTGCTAAGTAACCAACTGAACTTCATTCTGATTAATAATAAATTTAGTACTACAGACCCCAGTGCAATACCCTCAATTTGAGGAAACTCATTTGCCCTGGCAACCGTACCGCATCTATAGCGTGATAAAACCAACCTAATCTCTCCCACATGCCTTTACCTAAGGTTCGATTATCCAGCTTACTAGAGATCCTATCGATATTTCTTCAATCGGATTTATAAACTCATAAGACTCTCTATAATTTTCCTGGAAGTACAATCCCAAATTAGTTGTGATAGTTCTCCCATAATATAAGCAAACTGGTACTTTGTAATGTCTAAAGCATGCCATATGAAAAGTGGCCAGGAATACCTAGCAATAACAAACTCAACCAACCAACCATTTTCCCCAAGTTCATTCAACCTACCCTTATCCCTAATCGTACCACTATTCACTACACTCCACTCATTAGAATATGATTTAATTTGCTCCGGCACTCAAAACTCTTCTACCTTTTACTTTTTAAAAAAGACGTTTTAACTACTAACTGCACAGTAGCCGTTTAACTAACTCACTGGTTTCCTCTTCACTGTAATCTTCAATAAGTTTTTCAGTATAATTATTTCCGAAAACCATTACATTAGCAACCATGTCTTTTAATATTTTACGAATATACTTATATTATTAGCATAATACACTGCACTATTTTTGAGTTGAATTGACTATCTTCAGTCAACAGTTACCCATTCTCATATAATTTTCTATAATTCATAATGTTAAAGCTATGTAGTATTTCTGTTAATATCTTTTATAATATGTTTAGACACGTTACTTTGCAATGTCAGATGTCTACTATATACAAGACTGTCATGATAATTTAGTACACTAAGTCCTGCCAACCGACCTTACCTTCAGTTCCTACTACCTACATTGAATCCTAACTAGAGTGTTCTGCTGAATCTTGCTCCGCTATTCACGAAACCTATTCTATTTACTCTTTAAGGTTTTGACTTCTTATTAAGTAATCTGTTCATTAGGACGCATGCACACATATATAATATGTTCATAAAGATGTATTTCAATGGAGTTGAAGATTGAACGATCAATTCTTGGTTGTTTGCTCAAAATCAAATTCCCCAATTTTCGCGGAGGCATCAATACGACATTCATCGTCTCATCGGTCGCTGTTCAGAAAGAAGAGTGAAACATCGTCAGAAACCTTAGTTCAATTATTATTTTTATATGTTGGTGTAACAATAAAGAATTCTGAAGCGGCCAATCGGTCTTTTGGTTTTTTCGTCCGTTATTACTAAGCGTTTCTGAAAACTTCAAGGAACAGCGTGAGCCCGAGCGTAGCAAGAGCTGGGCATTAACGGTTTATGAGACGTGATTGACAGTTTCTGACGATAGAAACAGATCTGGCGGATTCAAACAGTTGGTGAAAGTTTGGATAGTCGCCGTTCATCTTTCCTGGTGCCGGTCAAGTCCTCTTTGAACAAGCAATATCTGGAACTTTTTGGAATTGGGTCAAGTTCAACAATGCCTGGGTCAAAGAAGGGACAGAGTGTCTTGGATGCAAACAGGAAAGTAAGTCATTGTGACTTGTCTGTTAATTGTAACGATGTGTCTGATGTTAAGCATGACATGGTTGATGTTACTGTTTCGCCGTTCAGGGATAATAGGAACATCAAACTCCCTAAATTTGAACCACGGTGTTTTGATGGAAACCCGGCTGATTATTTACAATTTGTAAAGGAGTTTGAGATCATGTTGAGTGGTTTTCTATTAAATGATGAATTGAAGTTAATGTATTTGATGAGATATTGCACTGGAGATGCTGCAAGAGCTATACAGTGCTGTAAGTTTATGAAGCCAAAAGAGGGCTACTACGAGGCTATGAGCATATTACGTCAAAGGTTTGGAAGACCTTCGATGATTGCAGGGAAATTATTCGAGGCTGTTAAGGGTAATGGTGGTCAATTACAGGATGACCATCAGGCACTCACTGAGTTTTTAGATAATTTGCTAATTTACAAGAATGCATTGATTTCGATGAATTGCATGAGTGACCTCAACTCGAGTTTTATACTAGAAGTAATAGCAAGACGTCTACCTACTCGACTGCAAAGGAAGTGGGTGAAGATAAGCTCCCGTATGGAGGATGAGGGTATCGAGCCAAAGTTTGATGATATCCTGAAACTGGTAAATACTAGTGTCAATCAATCTATGAGCAAGTTCGCCAGTCTATTACATCTCACCCCTAGAATAGAGCAGTCTGAGAGCAAAATGCAATCATTGATGACGAGTAGGCCTCAGAGAGGTGGATATCGAGAAAGCTCCATGATGTCTAGTAATGCATATAGACCTAGTGAGTGTAACAGGTTTCGTAGTACATCCTCAACAGATAAGTTGCAAGATGCAAGACAAACACGGTTGTGCTTGACACGTGTGCAAGAGGTGCATACAGAAGTGAACTGTGAACCAGTGAGCAAGTTCAGTGATAAGCTAAATGTAAACTCCAGGTCTGACTCCGAATTGTGTGACGATAACGCTGTTGTGAAGAAGTCTGTAGTTGCAACTGGTAAGCCATTGTTGAATAGAGTGTCACAGAATAGAGTTACTGCTTCAGAGTGGAGTTCTGACTCCAAAAGTTTACAAAGTATAACTAGTCAGAGTGAAGATATAAAACCTTTAATGATTTGTGAGGAGGAACCAAAATTGTCTACTTCTGTTATTAAAGAGTTTGAAAATGATGAAGTTGACGGTAAAGTGAATATTCGTGATAATGATCATGATACTTCACATATGTCTTTGGTTGATGATGATGAGATGAGGGATATGCCTACTACTGCTAAGTTGAACAAAGGTTCTGTACAACTACAACGTGAAGTAGAAATAAATGCAGATGCAGTTCCAGGTGTGCATACTTGTGAGACAGTCAGTGTAATTGATCAGCGTGTAGCCCACCTATCATCAGATGCTGTTGCTAAACCGGAGCTGATAGTAAAAGACAGCAGTGGCAGTGGTCTTGCAAGTAGACAAATTTCTGAAAGCCGAGCAACAACAGCTTCTGATCCATCGATTAGTTCATCAACTGGTATCAATCAGTCGTCGTTGGTGCTGTCATCCACAATGAAAAAGACGCCCATCAACTCAAGTATCTTGTGCAATGACTATGATAGTATTGGTGCGTTTGAAAAGACGAAAGATATTGCTCAGTTTAGTGAGAATAAGCCAAGTGTAAACGAGAGAGTAATTGTTAAATTGACTTGCATGAATAAAGGCATTTCTAGTTTCAAGTTACTATTTGAATGTTATTATCTTTGGTGTAAATTACTCTGTTTTTACACTTGGTTGATGAGATATGTCGTGTGTTTGTTGGTCATCTATTTTCTACGATACAATGACATGGGCGTGTTGCCGTTCAGATTTGAGGATATAGCTGATAGAAGGAAGTTAGCAAATGAACTCTGCGACGATTTTCCAACCTAGAGCGTCAACCTGAGAAGGGTTGTAGGCGTACTGCTGTAAGTCCTACAGTTCTTCAAGGGTAGTTTGTCGTGCCAGAATCCACAACGTTTGATGTGTTGATTGTACATATGTTTGTGTTAAATAATTGTGTGAGTTCCAATTGATGTAATTGTTGGTTAATCTTGTTTGTGTCTGGACATTCCACAACTTACAATCGTCAACCTGTGAAGGTTTGTAGGCGTACTGGTGTAAGTCCTGCAATTCTTCAAGGGTATTCCATCAAGACATGAAATGCGAGTTTGTGTGTACTGTTTGTATATACGTGTGGTGTGTCATATCAATTGGTGTTATTTGAATTCATTGTGTTTACTCGTTGTTTTCGTACCTTGTTTTTATTGCATAATTTTGTTAAAATTTTCGTCGTGATTACTTCCGAAGTTGTTTCGAGTCTTCTACATCCATGAATGAATTGATTGATGTTAAGGACAGCAGATGGGTCGTATACGCCGGGGACGCTAGGCTATTGGTGAGAATGATATGCATACGGAGATAATTGTTAGGTGCGGTCCGACACGCCGGGGAGAAAGAGTGTAAACGACTGAGGCTCGCATGCGTCACCGCTACTAGAACTGAGACAGAATGAGTGACAAGCGATTGCAGTGGTAATTGGTAGTGAGTAGGTAAGAGGATGTGCGTGGAGTATCGTGAGGTGCTGCCATGGTCACTTTGCATTCTGCAAGAGTCATTCTAGCAAATGGCGATTGTGTTGCAAGATGTCAAGAGGAGGTCTCTTTCTGGAGGCGCAGGTCGTCAGCGATGTGTGAGATTGTGCTGTGGGTATGCTTGTGGTGTGTTGGCTTTTCTGTTTGTTTTCCATTTCAGCTCTGTCAGTGTGACCCAGGTTCTCGCAATGGCATCCAAGTCGACGTGCATTGGTCGTGAAGGAAAAAAGGGTTGGATCCCTTTTTTGCCGGGGAGTGTCAATGGAGTTGAAGATTGAACGATCAATTCTTGGTTGTTTGCTCAAAATCAAATTCCCCAATTTTCGCGGAGGCATCAACACGACAGTCATCGTCTCATCGGTCGCTGTTCAGAAAGAAGTCAGCAGCAAACCGTCAGAAGTAATATTGTGATTTATTATTGTAATATTTGTTCACAGACCCTAGTAAAAACATTGTTTTTATATGTTGGTGTAACAATGAAGAATTCTCGAGTGGCCAATCGGTCTTTTGGTTTTTTCGTCCGTTATTACTAAGCGTTTCTGAAAAACTTCAAGGAACAGCGTGAGCCCGAGCGTAGCAAGAGCTGGGCATTAACGGTTTATGAGACGTGGCTGACAGTCGGTGTAGTTGGCGATTGAACGATCAACTCATGGCTGTTTGCTCAAACCCAACTGCTCCATATTTTTCGCGGGAGTCATCCATCCATCAGTCACCGTCTCATCGTTCGCTGTTCAGTGGAAGATCGAAAACTATCAGGAGTATTATCGTGATTTAATGTGACAACATTTATTCTTAGACCTTGTGTGTAATAACCTTATTGTCGGTTACGTATTGGCGTAAGAATAAAGGATTCTCGAGTCGCCAGTCTGTGTTCTGGTTTTAGCGCGTTGGTTATTACCAATTGTTTCTGAAAGTCTTCCAGGGTGAGTGTGAGGTCCAGCGTAGCAAGAACTGGACAATGACAGTTTATGTCATTTGGTTGACTGAAAGTAGGAGTTCCTTTATTTAGCGGCATTGAATGGTGATTACCATCCCATCTGTATGGATAGATTTCTTCACTTCGCTTGCCCACCAGGATGTCAACGAAGTATACATTCGAAGACAAATTCTATCTGACTACTGCAGAAACTCTGTCGGTCAGTATTTGGAAGGCATATTATATAGGAAAGTTGGTATACCAGCAGGAATATGGGAGGTATTATATCAAAATCAAATCATGAGAATCCCAACAATCTGCACAAATAATTTTTGTGACAGTGATATTTAGTGAGCTAGTGAATTTACTTCCGCCTCCATAAATGTGTCACCATATGAGGGTAGACAGTGCTGCAGTGGGAGGGTGGCGTTAGCTGATCAGTAGATATGGTGGGGGTCACTAAGGTGAATCGCCCCATTCTGCAGGAACAGCAATGCACAAATTAAAGGCTCGAGATATTTCTGATTTTTATGAGGGCTTAGATCTTTATCTTGAAAAAGATAATAATGAACGCCTTGACAGATCATGCTTCTACCTCTAAATATATACTATTCGCCCAGCCTATTGTTGAAATGCGACCATGTGGAATCTGCACAGTTTTATGGGGCATCTTAGAAACTAACTTGCTGTCCATTGACTGATCTTTAAATACCACTTCACAATGTCTTATCTCATTCATTTTCCAATAACGTCTTTACTTGATCCTCATTATATCCCATTAAACCTAACATTTTACAGCTCTTTATGACTTATTATATTCATACTCTCTGAAGGGTACAGTTGTGCACTAAATGCACAAAAAGGTATAAAACAAAAACAACTGGCACAACTGAGGAAAAAATGTATTAAAACCAAAAGTGGACATCATGATAGTACCAGATATACGTGTAGCATTATGCATTGCAAATGAACGTTGTCAGTCTAGGGAGTTTTCTTTTTTTAATGCATTTATTAATGATACTTGCACTTACCTATTTCATTACAATTAATTGATTCACCTCAGCACTTTTACTTTTCTAAAACAGCTTTCAATCCCTTGCAAACGTTGTACTTACCTCAATATTGGTTGGTTATCGTATGCCGACAACCACGGGATGAAAACGAAACGAAGTCGATTTTCCCGCTCAACCTGGAGGACAACTGTACAATTCAATAACTATACAGCCTAGTTCAGACAATGAGTGTGTATATATACATCAAATATTTAACAGCTGAAATATGATTAACTTGTAGACAATCTACGATTTGATATTATATCATACTTGATCGTGCCTGTAAAAATGGCATGCATTTTCATGTAAATTTGTATGAAATACATTCTTATTATTATTAACAGACCACAACGGCTAAGATTTATCACTCAAACAACAAGCCAATAGACAAAGTTAATTGAAAGTCAAATCAATCTTGAAATTCACAGTTGCTTCATTTAAATACAATACAACAAAGTCTAAGAATAAACTTCTGTGTAATATACATCGATTCTCATACCCCTCAGCAGTCGTTGAAGCCACTACATAGATTACCGCATTCAGTGAAAGTGAAACTAGTCCGAAAATGTGAGGTTATTAAACATTCTCTCAATTTTTACCAATCAATGAATATTGCTGTTGCTTGAACACAACTCCCCCTGTCCCAGAATGTCATTTCCGTATGAAGGAACTACTTCAACTTCTAAGCGAATTCCATCAAATACTGACGGGTGGGTTGAAGTTTAGTTTCTCCCACAAAAAATTTATTAGGGTTAATTTTACAGCAGGTTAATCGCTTAATTCGTAGTTGACCACTTTAAGTACTCTAAAGAGTCTGGAGATAAACGTCATTACAATATGGATAAATACGCCTGATGGTATGGCTATGATCTTCCGTCACCTAGCAAACGTTAAAGTTACGACAGGGGTTGTTGACCTCAGCAAATGAAGATGGCGACTACCTCACTTATGGAATTGGCCCATGGCTAGGAAAAAAACTTGATAGAAGCTAGGTTAAAATGGTCCAGGATGCTGGTCAGTGAGATTGAATGGACAACTTCAGTCCCAGAATAAAAAATGCGTAAAGCTGCTATTTAGCTAAATGTTATGATGGTAATGCGCTTTGGACCCTCGTGTTACTTGTTTTTTGTACTGGAGTCCTCCAGTGATTTTGAACCGTTCCTAAACTGCCAGAAGCGATTGAGAAGTACCGGTTAGGTCAGTAATACTTTGTCAGAAGGCTACTGGATAGTGAATTTCTACGCATTGACCACACTAGCCTGATTAAGAATCTTCCCTTAACACCTTAACTATTTTAAGCAGGATACAATACCCATCCTTTTCAGGGTTATGTTGAGTTAACGGCAGGCATAATTCGAACGCATGCACGTGTTCAATACAAGGAATAACACACCTTAGACCAATCTCTTTTATCCCAGGTGACTGAGGAGTAGACTGGAATAATCTAGAAGGTGGATGTTTAAGCCAAAATACATAACTGAAACACGCGAATGTTTCATTGTTGAAAAAATGCAATTTCTTTTCTGGTTCCTATAGTCGACACGGTACCATGATGTTTTACTCACTTAACTTCAAATTGCGTGACACGATATGTAGCGTTGCGGTGTATTCAATTGAAGTTGGGGCGCGCAATTCACGTGGTAAGTAGGATTATATAGTTTTGAAAATATTTCAAAAACTCGAAGACCATTGTCCTTTGGTTTTTACGGCTATTGATTAAATTCCTTCTGACCACTTTCTGAGCTTAAATGCAAGCAGTTGTAAAGAGTGTATCCCACATTTCACGTCGACGTGAAATGGGTTGGATCCAACCCAAAATAAAATTTTTGGTGTGTGTGTGGGGGGGGGGGATTAAAAAAATACCATTGGGACAGCAACAATCAAATGGATCATTGATATTCTGAAATAGGAACTAGTTTGATATTTCGATACGCATATTTCCATCACCCAGTCGGTTACTTTTTTTTCGACCTGGGATATGTGGGTAAAAACGTGGGCAGTTTTCCGTTGAAATGTGGGCAAAGTGGGATAAAGTGGGCTGTTTTCGTTTGTAACATGGGTAAAGTGGGAAGAAGTGGGCTAGTTATTCAAGTGACATGGGAAAAGTGGGCAAACGTGGGCAACTATTTTCTGGAGACGTGGGAAATGTGGGAAAATATGGGAAACAGGGGAAACATGGGAAGAAAGGGGTGAATTTGGTTTTGTAGCGCAGTCATACTAAGATGGGGATTGCATGAGGTGAGAAACATTTCAGCTTGAATATTATACAATGCGTCTGTAATCACTGTGAATTGGCATGAAGACAAATGATGACGATTTCATTTCCATTATTTTGACACGTTTGTTTATGTGAATTCGAACTAAAGTTTGACTTTCGAAACCGCGATTTCAAATTCTTCGTCGTGCACCTGACTAGGTGAGTTAAGTATGTGCAGTAATGACCTTTTTTAAGGTAATAAAGTGGATACTGAAAGTGAAGCAGTACCAACTGGTAGTAATGTGAATACCCCTAGACGTCTTAGAAGTACTTTATTCTCTTTAATATAGCCTTGTGCTTTAGGTTTGTTTGAAAAAGAGACAGGCCACCGATCCACATTGTATAGACGAACTAAGAGATTGGAATCGGAGTTGCTCAGTGACGTAGCCAAGATGATACTTCCCGATATCAGCGTCGAGGCTGTTGAATGTCTAGTAGATGAAACTTCTTGTAGCGTCGTAAACGTGCAAAGTGACATGCAGGATGTGGGTCATATTTTTGCAGCAATATTTAACCCTAAATGGTAACGATATGATTAATTGACTGAAGGTTATTTTGCTTTGGTATCTATAGTGTATTGTTGCCTTTGTATGAATCTCAAGTTCCACAGTTCTAATATCATTCACCACTGCAGTCTGACCGGAAGAATTATCAAACAACGTATTGTAGTTTATGGTAGACACCACTGAAACCAAAATGTCGGGCTGTTACAAGTTCTTGACTTTTGAGTGTATCTAAATGCCTTAGCTGTGAATGTTTTCAACTAAACTTCTCGTCAAAGCTATATTTTAGGCCTACGTACATTTGTGACGATGTGATTTCCATACTAAATTTTGAGCTCAGGCTTTGAGGGACGTATTTCTGACTAAACAAGTATTCACTTGCTCTGTGGATTCGTGTATTTTTATAAAAAGTCTATTTTTTTATTGTTTTTGAGCCATAATTTACCTTTTTATTCTCTTAGTTTTTATTTGCTTTATCAATCTGTGTGGCATATTTGGGGATTTCTGTTTTGCTTCTTTTGGTACATTTGAAACTGGTATAACAAACGAGATCATACATGAATTTGATATGGTTAGTCAGAGTTTACGTTGGTTTTAATGTAATCATTGAAAGAAAACCGAGTTAATTAATAATAGTGGATACTGTTCAGAATTTGCGTCATCTTTGCCGCTGGCATGTTATCTGGCTGTCCACCAAAAACCATGCGTACTATAAAGCAGTTCATTCCGCCTCACTTTATAGCCGTTAGAAATGGCGGTTGAAGACTGATCAAATTCGCGTCCGTTCAGTTCTCTGTGTTGGATGTGGAGATGTGTCCTGTTGTGCAGTCAACGCTAGTATTATCTATGAATAAAAAGTTAGTCGATGGGCTTATGAATCTTCGTCTTTTGAGATAACTAGGATGTGCTACACGTGTAAAACAAAGTTACTTGGAATGAGGTTGTGGAAGAGTTGAGTGTGGTCAGACAAAAACACGGGACTTGTCCATTCAAGCCCTGAGTGTTAGTTTGATCTCTGGATAGGGGCATGCGATTCGCTCCCGCCAAATGCAAGATGATGTTACAGGACTGGACTACATCGACGCCTAGTTTAAAAATAGGAAGTGAATTGGTAGAGCACGTTGACCGCTTCACTTATTTGGGAAGTACCATCAGCCCCAACGGGCTGATCTCCGACGAAATCTCAACACGAATACAGGGGACTCGTTTCGCATTTGCCAGTTTACGCCGACTCTGGCGTAGACGAGATGTTCGACTATCGACCAAAGGGCGGGTGTACTGCTCATCAGTCCGCTCCGTCCTTCTTTACGGCTAGCTGTGAGACCTGGCCACTGAGAGTGGAAGACATGAAAAGACTAGCTGTCTTTGATCATAGGTGCCTGCGTTCTATTTCCCGTGTAAAGTGGCATAATAAGGTGAGCGACGTTGAGGTTAGGCGTAGAGTTCTGGGTAAACAGGGGAAATCAATCGACGAAGTCGTGAAGTTACAAAGACTGAGATGGTTAGGACATGTGTTACGTATGCCAAGCCATCGCCTCCCTCGATGAGCAATGTTAACGGATATAGGGTCAGGCTGGAAAAAAGCTAGCGGCGGTCAAACAAAAACTTGGCACCAGTCAATGAAATCCACAACAGTTGGTCTAAGCCACGTAGAAAGGTGTAGACTTCCAGGTTGGGGTCCTCGGGACGGTAAAAATCTATGGTTGGAAACAATTGGTGACATGGCTCAAAACCGTTCACAGTGGCGCAGATGCATCCACTCCCTGTGACTTATGATCTTCAATGAAACTGTTTTGTATTTCTTTATTACTCCTTTGTCTCACACCTCTGCTCACAGTTTCTATTATGCTTTTCTTGTACTTTCTTCTCTTGCTTCGCGTGCTACACGGAATGTGGCGACTTGAACTTCCGCACATTTGTGCAAAGTTCTATGTCGAAAACAGACAGACAGACAAATAGGGGTGTAGATGGCTTGCTTGAGTTCCCTAAGATGTTAAATGTGAGTAGTTTGAGTTCCCGAATGACGTCACTCAAAATGGTTTTTACTAACGTGGAAGTATTCTTTCTAGTCTTCCTTGTAGTTGTACTTTTACCTTCGTTTTTATGTTCATTTTGTTTATGGGTATTTCCACAGTTAAGCTCACTCAAAACATATTCTTTTCCTTGTACTACTTTTCCCGTAAATCTGATTTATTTTATTTTGTAATTTCGATAGTACAGCTGTGGCTCACTGGGTAATATCATTAGGCCTCTCACAACAGGTATGAATCATTGCCCACTTTGCAAGTAAATACACGTAAACCACTATTATCACTGGTTGATGTCAAACCTTAATTTGTGGATTTGTATTATTTTCAGATGGAGCAGAGCATTTTTGTTTTTAATGATTGATAGACAGTTGTATATCCTCCCCTGATAAGAGCTAGTGAGTTGCTTAATAGTCGCCTCTTGACCAACTGTTTGTTCTTATTATAAGCTAGGTAGATACACTTTATCCAGTAATTTGGAGTGGCCTATATGGTAGTAATGTATTTAGCAACTGTCCCATGGTACTGTAGAACTCTACTTGGATAATTGTTAAACAATGAAGTCAATCTATAGAATGTGATATATTTGCACACGCACTGCAGTCACTGACTTATTTGTGAATTTAGTTTATGCGGAAATGAAAAAAATGAGGCTAAACAAGGTAAACAGAATCATTAGGGATTTAAGAGTAAGGGTGGTAATAATTGACGTTATTTTTATTTTTTGTTTTCTTCACGTTCCCCAGTGGAACATAGGGTTTCAAGCTAGTGGCTTGAAGTTTCTGTAGCAGTGTTTAATTTTACAGGACGGGGTTGCTGGCCTCATGCCCAACCTTCCCTTTTACCAGCATTACTGGCTTAGCGAGGTAAAGGAGTGCACGGTCGGCGAGCGTCCTAACCGCTATGACATCGACGCACAATTGACATTATTATATTATTATTATTATTCACTTGCATTCCGAGTGGAACATAGGGTTGCAACAACACATCTCCACTTTGTTCTATTTTTTACCATTTTCTTCAGCTGGCTCCACGATTGACCAAACTCTCTCATCTCTTCCTCACATGATCTGCTCTATGTCACCCTAGGATGCCCCCGTTGTCATTGCTACCCATTTGAATTCCACTCGAGGGCCTGGCGTGCAATGTCATTCGGTGGCCTCCTCAATGTATGCCCGACCCACCTCCACTTTCTTCTACATATTTTTGAGCGATCGGCTCTTGGTTGGTTTGTTCATCGCCAGAGATTTTTGTTGCTTATTCGTTCTGGTCACTTGATCTTCTGTGTGGAGCCAACCAGCGAAGATGGCAGCTACTGATAAAGGCCTGCAACTTGTTAGAAATCCTTTTCGTGACATGCTGTCCAAATTTCTGACTCGTACAGAAGAACCGACTTCATATTGGTGTTGAAAATGCGAATCTTGTTCCTTATGCTGAATGTGGAAGATTTCCAAATTGGTTTCAGGTTGATGAAGGCATATCTTGCCTTTGCGATTCTGATTGGCCAGCTTTGACATCTTCGTCCGTTACGCTTGTACTTGAAACTATGCTTCCCAGATAAGTGAAGGAATAGCAGTATAATCAGTTGAGCATTATCAAGTTATCTTATGTTTAACAAAAAATTGTTATTTTACACAAAAGTAGAACAAGCCTAATTTAATGAGGGGTTTTCGCCTCACCACATTGTAGTATTCACCCTTGTCAGCTTTTTATGTAATCTTAAAAGCTGTTTCGAGACCAATCTTATGACTAATATGCATCTTTTATTTTTATTTTTGATTACAGCTTGATTCCACATTGTATTTTTGGTACAAGTATGGAATTTTCAGCGTGGATATCAGTAGCCCAAATTTTGCAGGCCGACTATAGATATCAGGTGTGCGTCGGCGTGAGCTCGAACCCCGGACCATGTGTATGGTCGGCGAGAGTCCTAACCACTGTGCCACCGACGCATATTTTGTTTTGACGGTCTGCCACCTGTGTTTAGTAAGATTTTAAAGTTCTATTATTTTTTAAGTCATTTGAGTACATGTTTCCTCCACTTTCATGTGCAAGAAACGATTACTCCAACTTATCTACATGATATGGCGGAAAATCATTCTCATTGATGGAAATACGTTAACTTTTTGTGATCTACTGGATCTGTTAAATCCTCATTATTCTCCATGTAATTATTCTTTCTCTTTCACATTTCTGTTTATTTTATTTTCTCAATTTCTTGTATTTGTATGTGCAAGTTGAACTGCTTCACTTTCGTGCAAAGACCTACATTGGAAATACAGTTCCAGTCTCATGTATGTGTCCATACATGTAAATTGGGATGCTATCGAAGTCTTTAAAAGGTTTTTTAGTAATTACAAGCCGGGATCGAGAGCGAATTTTATGGATAACAGAATTAATTTCATTTGGACATAACCTGAGCACAATGAATAATGAATTTAATCTTATAAACAGTAACTCTCCAACCAGTTCTTATCACTTCGCTTACTAAGTCGGCCATGACTTTCTCAGCATAAGGTTAACTAAGAATAGCTACGTGGGGAAAATAATTTATGCACTTCCTTGAGATTACTATCTTTCATAATAACCAGTGTTAATTAGAAGATGTATTTTATGTGGCTTCCTAATTATACCTTATTGATTAGTCAATGAAGTTTAACTATTGATTTTTTAAAAATTACTATAGAGTAACTTTCTTCTCTTAATAAAGGTATTCAGAGATGGATGATAACTTCAATCGTTTACTTACTCAAACGTATTTACTTAAAGGCGCATTTGGCCCTATAATTGATTATCTTCCAAAACTGGCAAGAGATTTAGGAAGTCTGAAGGAGTCATTATGTCTTTTGTCTAAGACTGAGTAAGTTACAAGTTTTGTTTTTTTGAACCTTCAGTTCGTCGTCGTTCTTCGTACTACCGAAGTCCAACAGAGCGTCAACTGAAGTAATTTCATGGCACTCTTACTTGATTTTTTATTTTAGACTGAATTAAACACACTACTAATCACTAGTATGCTTGAAGACTCTTCTGTTATCGGTCAACTAATCCGTAATTTTTATTGTTCACATGAAAACAGTGATTTTGTTAATTGTTTGAAGTCCGCTGTCATTGAGGCGAGTAAGCCTACTCAGACAACGAATTGTGACATGTAAGAATTTATATGGATCTTTTTATAACTGAACTTATCGTATTTTAGAAGTGACATTTTAATCGTAAGTATTCCTTACTCATAATGCATTCGAGTAAAGAAAAAACAATTGGATCATGTGCGCGCTTTTCTCAGCATTAATTCAAACCGTAAATTGAAAGTAAGTTTAGCGAATGTGTATAGTTTGTATTCTTATAGGATATATTGATTTGAAAATGTGATAGTATCTTTTTGTTCCTCAACGTTTATATTACAACGATCGCTGATACCTTACATATACTCTATTTCTCGTGCTGACTTCTGTCTATCCCTTATATTTTAGTGAAGTTTGAGCAACTTCTGTTTCACATTTGTTTGTGTTCTCTTTGAGAAAGTTGATTTAGTTACGAAGCTGCCATTGTCGTCCTCCTTCTAGAATACATCTTCAATTCAAGCTAATTGCTGAGTCCTGTTTCATTTTCAAAAGAACCTTTGTTAACCCAATTTTTTCACTTTCTCCAGTGTTGTCTTTTTTCACAAGTCTGATTTGAGAATTTACTGTCGTCACTGATCTGTCCAGTGAAACTACTCGATTGCCTTCCGTTTCACATGGAATTCAGTTAAATAGAGTTACTTTTGACGCATCAGTTTTTCCCGCTGTTTTAAGTGATTTATAGAAAAGTAAATGTAATCCATTAGGTACTCAGTGTTTCTTTACAATCCTTTTATATGAGATGTTTATCTTCATGCTTCCATTGGAAATGTTATAGATGTTGTAGATGAAGTTATATGCCGAGTTTTGACATAAGAATGTAGTTAACGCAAGGAATCTTTCCGTTGTTTCAGGCTAGTATACCTCAAAAATGCACAATACAAACACCTCATTCAAGAGCCAGTTATTTAAAGAGTCGTATTATGGAGTTGAAGTCCAGAATAGAAGATAAGAAAATATACCTTTCTGATGGTAAAGTGGATACACCAGATCTCGAGAGTCTTTTGGTAAGCGGAATGGTCAAAAATGTTTATTAATGTTAAAATATGCATCATGGTTATGTTTAGTGTTCAACATCTGATTGTTTTCTTCCGCACACAGTATTTATTCAAACACAATGATTCATACTGACGCTGTACTAAATTATGGATATTAAACTGTCTACTTTTGTCTGAAGGTCAATTAATATTTGATGGGTTTATGGATGAAAACTGATGAAGAACCCTAGAATAGGACAAAACGGTTATCTAGTCCTTCCACTCTGAGTGTACTTATTATTTAGGTAATATTTAGGAGGTTGCACCAGCTGCTGTCTAGTAGGTAGCAATTAAAAACGACTTATTATAAGTTTGGAAAAGGAGTAATTGTGGGCGTAGGACTATTTTATTTATTTTTTTTAATTTTTATTTTTGATTTACAGCTTGATTCCACACTGTAGTTTTGGTACAAGTATGGGATTTTCAGCATGGATATCGGTAGCCCAAATTTTGCAGGCCGACCATAGATATCAGGTATGCGTCGGCGTGGGCTCGAACTATTGGCCTCCAAAGCCTCAGGATGGTCGGGGGTGGGTGTCTTGCGCTGCGGGCTGGCCACCCCTCCGCACACCTCTTGAAATGCTCCCATATGACCGTGCGTCTTACATAGCCTCTCCTGAGGAAGTCCTACTCACTGCCTTCACGTGGCGGAGGTGTTTCTTACTAAAGTGAGAGGGCAAAAGCGGATGCCCGGCGCTCTCCACCGGGTTGACTGTCCATTGGATGACAGTCTAGGGGAGATGGCTAAACCCTGATTCCAAACCTTCAACGACTGGCGTATGAAGCTCACCGGAGCTCACCGGCAGACGTATGGACAAAGGGCTTGTTGGATGTCCTGGATGCCTGGCCCCATTCAAAAAGGCGTATGAACCGAACTCCGGTCACCGGCTGCCAATGGATAGTGGACTCCTTACTCCACTCCTACTGCCTTGTAGGTCACACTTGGCTGTGTAAAGGCTAGAGCTGCACTCTCAAACAAAAGGCCGAGCGATGCTGGGGACATCACTCGTACCAAATTCCCAAGAAACTTCATGAACTCTCCTACAAACAACTCTCACCATGCTACGGCGTTCCCGGTAAGCGACGCGCCCTGTGCTCACCCGGTGGCCAGTGTGAAAAGTAAGCTAGCTGGGAAATTAACACTTAGAAACCAACTATTTGTTGGCTGCTGGAATGTTAGGACGCTGTTGGATCCTGGTAGCCAGTCTATCACCATGCGTTCTTTATATGACTACAAGGTAGACATAGCGTGTCTATCTGAAGTGAGGTTACCCGATCATGGCTCCCGCCGAATAGCCGTTCCTGGAACAGATTCTTCATTCTGGTTGCTTCATAGTGGCCCCCAGAATAATTCGGGACAACATGGGGTAGCATTTGCTCTCAGTAACAAAGCCAATAATGCCCTAATATCATCAACACCCTACGTAGTTGACTGCGATCCACCCACTCCAACCGAAATAGCTAAAACAATTAACACACTCAGAAACAAAAAAGCTCCGGGCGAAGATGGTCTACCCCCAGAAATATACAAGGCCTGCACTCCAGCGCTAATCGATGCACTGCACTCGCTGTTCTGCTCAATTTGGGAGTCCGAAACCATTCCTTCCGATTGGAGCACCTCAGTTCTGCTACCGTTCCACAAAAAGGGAGACAGGTCAATATGCGAGAACTACCGAGGCATAAGTCTGATTGATATCGCTGCTAAGGTTTTTGTTTCCATTCTCCTGAACCGCTTCGCGGCCGAACGCCACGTGCGAACAAGGCCAAATCAAGCCGGATTTCGACCTGGAAGAGGCTGTGTTGATCAATTATTCACACTGCGAAGAATTTTGGAACACAGGGACAAATTCCAACAGCCGACGGTTGCTTGCTTCATCGACTTCCAAGCGGCATTCGACTCAGTCGATCGAGGAGCACTCTGGTATCTAATGGAGCTCGACGGAGTTCCGACCAAGCTAATCAACCTGCTCAGGTCATACTACTCCAACACCAAAGCTCGAGTCCGAGTGAACGGTGAAGAGTCCCGCACTTTTGAGGTAACCAGCGGTGTCCGGCAAGGTTGTCCAGCATCCCCTATCCTGTTCAATTTCACAGTTGATTGGATTTTGCGGCACGCCCTAACCGAGCACCACGGCGTCCAACTTTCGCCCGATATTCACATAACCGACCTCGAATTTGCCGACGACGTCGTGCTGTTAGCTGAAAACTTCCCCGATATGCAACAGGCGCTCGACCAGATAAACCACCTCGCGTCTACTATCGGTTTGAAAATTAACACTTCCAAAACCAAAATGTTTTCGAACACATCCACCAGCAATGATGAAATCTTATCCTTAAATGGAGCACCTATTGAAATTGTGCCATCCTTCAGATATCTGGGATCCATAATGCTCCCCAACGGCCAAGCGAAAAACGAAGTGAATGCGCGAATCTCCAACGCCCGGAATGCGTTTCTACAGCTGAGGAGCGTTCTATGGAGCAAGAGAGAAATCAGTCTCAGGACTAAAATTCGGATCTACCAAGCCTCCATACGACCCGTTCTGCTGTATGGCTGTGAAACCTGGCCTCTTCGCGCGGAAGATTTACGCAGACTCGAGGTATTAGACCATTGGTGTCTCAGGTACATTCTGCATGTTCGTTGGCAGGACAAACTCTCCAACGAAGAAGTGCGTCGTCGTTGCTACAACATCAACCAAATTCCAGTACTGGTCCAACAACGCCGCCTTCGGTGGTTTGGCCATGTTCTGCGCCGACCAGATGACGATCTGGTCAAATCAGTTCTAAATCCCTCGCCATTACCATCTTGGCGATGTCGCAGAGGCGGACAGCTGAAGACATGGCTTGGTACAGTCAAGGGAGATATGGAGTGCCTGGGGCTACAAACGGTCTACGGACTCCGTATGTGGAACAAGAATTGGATATCCCTATCGCAAAACCTTGCTTCAGATCGCCGCGCCTGGGCAGCGATGATTCGAGACGTTCATGAAGCCGGCTCATCCTCCCGTAGGAGATAGCCGAAGTAAAGTAAGTAAGTAAGTGGGCTCGAACCCCGGACCATGTGCATGGTCGGCGAGAGTCCTAACCACTGTGCCATCGCTACTGAAAGCCCAAAGTACAGAAGAAACCAACTTCTTTTCTACTGAATTTGGTGAGACTCCTTGATTCGGGGACGGATGACAGAGTGAGGCATGCGAAGTGAAGACAGGAGTAAGAAGAGGCTGCCTACTACCACCGACGATATATTTATGATTATAGTGGACTGGATCACTAGGGAGAATGTGGGGAGATGAGTATACGTTGGGCTAACGAAAAGACTCTAGAAGGTCTGGATTCCTCAGATGATTTATGTCTTATACTGAATAATCTCGAAAATTGATAAAAGAAAATTATGAAGTTGTTGGATGAGGCAGTGATGAAAGGAATTCAAATGAACATAGAGAAGACAGAGGTGATGAAGTTCCCTGTACCACCACGAACAAGTACCTATCACAATTAATGGGGAGGGGGGGAGGGAATCTAGGAAAAGTCATTCCAACTATAAGCAGGCGAAATTAATAAGGGTTTCAAAATCCATTAAGGATCAGGAAAGCTGGATAGGTATTCATTACTATGAAATCGTTGTAGACCTCTACAGCATTTGTATAAAGAACAAAATTCATGTTTTCATCAGTGTCAGTTCAATGCGCCTTTTATGTTGCTCAAAGTCTTGATGATCGCTTCAAGGAAAGCATTAACAACTGCTTCTTTTTTAGAGTATTCATACATTTTTAAAAATAAATTCTGGTGGGTAGTCTTAATAATTTTTCCTTCACGTTCCCAGTGGAACATAGGGCTCCAAGCTAAAGGCTTGAAGTTTCTGTGGCAGTGTTTAGTTTTTACAGGATGGGGTTGCTAGCCCCATGCCCAACCTTTCCTCTTTACCAGGATTGTTTCTGGTTTAGCGAGGTAAAGGAGTGCATCGGCCGGGGATCGAACCCCGGACCATGTACATGGTCGGCGAGCGTCCTAACCGCTGTGCCACCGACGCACTGGTGGGTAGTTATTCACTAGTAATTTTTTTCATTATTAGTTTGATTTCATCATTTAAATCTTACTAGTTAGGCTCTTGGTCCGATTCTAGAGACATTTATCTAAACCTGCCCTTACCGATTCTGGATGGAATGGATCTTTTTTGTTCATCGAATTAAACATCAAACGCCTGCAGTCGAAATAACGCAACGCCTACACCAGAAATATAGTAAGTGGCAATAAACACCAAGGGGAGGATGACGAGACAGAAAGAGAAAAAATATATATACAAGACAAACTGTGAAGCCGTGTGATCAAATCGATATGATTATGAGCAATAAATTGTTGTGCTCAAAATATTATTCAATTTTATTAATACTGTATCAGTGCATGCTATTTGAAATAAATTTATCTGATATGGAATTACATTCTACCAGCATAATGTCCAAATTCTACACTTAGATTAAAATATTTGAACCATTATTGCCGGTGTCTTGATAATCACCTGAAAACGGCCTTGAGTGTTTCATTCTCAAGCCGCCAGTTTTGCTTTTGGTTTGAAATTGAAGTTTCCACAATTCTACAGCTTAGAACACTTTTTTTAAATCTACTTTTTCTATGTCCAATAAATTAAGGCGGATAAACGAAAATCAATATTACGGTTGCATGAAAAATCTGAAAATCTGTTGTCTAATTTACCTTCATTATGTGAAGAGGTTAGTTGTGTTTGTTAATCTTTCTGTATAAGAGATTATTTTTTTATTTTTATTCTTTTGCGTTCCCAGAGGGAGATAAGACTTTAAGTTTGTGCCTTAAAGTTTTAGTATCAGTGTTGATGTAAAGGTAGAAGACGAGAGACTTGGTAAAGGAATGTTTATTTAGGATTTAGTATCGCTATATAACGGAATTATGTACATCCTTATCTCCAAATCACTATTTGCTCAGATCATCTTACGTGTTGTGCTACTCCTGACCTTCCTTCATCTTGTGTTTCTTTGTGTTCCTTTCACATCGTCTCCCATGTACCTCTGCAACTCTGCATTATTTGCTTTCTCTGAGATGATTTTATGCCGATGAATATCTCTTTGCGTATACTGTAACGACAGAAGACAAGGGCCGGGCAACAGGTCGTTTATTAAGAAAATCAACAGATATTTGTAGATTTTTATTTACATTATTATTCGTTATTGTTAACAGAGAAGCAACGTCTTCTAATTGGTTGTTTTCTTGCTGAAGGTTATTCTGTCATCTCTTTGTGTCCGTTTCTTAGACAGTCCGCTAATATATCAGTGAATCGTATCCGCCCACGCTAAGTCCGCTGTGATCGGTTGTTGAGTTCCTCAAGGTTCGGCTTTGTTCTTGTTTTCTGTCATGACCAAGATTTGGAACGTAAACGTTGACGTAAATTGTTGTTGACAGTTTTGTTTTGCAGACAGTTCTCACCGCAATTCTACTGATAAATCTTATCAGTGGCACACGCCACAGCGGTATTTTTTCTACGGGGGTGGGGAATACCAGCCTCCCACCCAGCCTTCTCTTTTTATGATGATTACTACTGGTTGTGCGGGGTTAAGCAGTGCATAGACTAGGGATAAGACCTCGGATCACGTGAGGCATGGTTGGCGAGTGATTCTACGATTGGACCTATTAGCACACAATTTTACATATAAGGCTTTTATTATTACTACCATTCTCACTATCTTTAGTCGTAATGATTGCACCAAGCGTATTTGACAACGTAATTATTAAATGACAAGTCTATATATTAAAATCAAAATTTGCACATGCCTTCCGTATTATGCATCTTTGTCTTCCTTTCATTGTTTTTAAATTGTTTCACAAGAGTCGTTCATTTCTGCTCTTCGTCATTAAATCCATTTCTCCGCCATTCGATATTCTTGACAATGATATATATATTTGGTCTGTAGCTTTAAACTACTTATAAATCTTATCAGTAGCATACGTCACATTAGTAGCAGTAGTGAAGTGTTTGAAGTTGGTATTTCGGGAGAATCTCCTCAGCCATTTTTGTAAATTTTACAAATCTATGCAGCATAAAATTGTTCTTATCACTCGAGTAATAGCTGATATCCTCTTTTTTATTGTTGATACAGGTCTTCGCTATAAAAAAGGTTCCCGGATGCATTACAGTGTATAACCTTAAAATACCACTTAATCCATATTTTCATACACCTAGCTCCCTTGATAAGCTTTGAACAAAGGCAATATTTTGATTTTGGGAGAAGTTCAACAATAGTGTCCCAGGAGTGTTAACGCTCCAATACTAGTCATTGGCTAACGACACCTGTCATTATCACAGCTGAAATATCAACGCTATTCATTAATTTAGGAGCAAAGTTCACCCAGATCACGTTTTTAAGTACTGTTTGGACAATGTGTTAGGGTTAGGAATAGGGTTAAGGATCAGGGTTATAATTAGCATTAGGGTTAGGGTTTGAATAGGGCTTATGATTAGGGTTAGGATTAAGGTTAAGTTTAGTGTTAGGGTCAGGATTAAGCTTATGGTTACGATTAGGGATAGATTTATAGTTCATGTCATTTATTTTAATGTTTTTTATTATCCACGTTTTCCTGGTAAGCAGTCGTCTATCCTCTTGCTGGAAACCATAATAATCCAACCGAGGGCTTTTTGGGAAGACTGCAAGCAGGATGAGAGAGATAAACGATTCACAAAAACAGCTCATCTGTAGTCATCTCGGTGAATATATGTACAGAAACTAGTCTAACTTTGAAACTGATACTCCTCGTTATAACTAGGACGTATTTTTAAGTCATGTCAGAGAAAGATAACCTGTTTAATGCGTTTTCAAGCATTTTCTTGTCAATATACATCATTTTTTAAGCAAACATTCCTCATTTTTATGATTGGTTAGCTGAAGGTCACTTGTGCGTTCGCACTCCTTGGACGCTATTGTTGAACTTTGCTTGATTTTGTATCCATAGTTAGTAACTAGCGTCCAATCAAAGTATCCAATATAATCCCACAGGAGACCAATCGTGAGCCTGAATATTTCAGTGGCAACACTGACTGCGGCACTGAGTAGTGACATTGGTTCGAATCTCATAAGAGACATAAGTTCCTTCAAGATGACGGATGTGAGTTGCTGACTTATGAGAGTGCCAACAAGCGTGAAACTTAGGTCAGACTGGGCTTCCTAGTGATTGCCTCCAACCGTCTAATATGATTAATGAATATGTTTGTATATTCGGTTGTTTTGTAATGGTGTTTGTGTTCATTCTCAATTATACTTATTTCCTTTTTATGTCTATACCTACAACAGGTGAAGCATATGAAACACGAACTGTCGAATCAGATAAATGAAACAATCAATAAATGTCCATCTGATGATTTATTGAAAAGGATACTTCAGAAAATCATCAAAAATGGGGAATGTTCTGGGTAGGTATTTCTATTTTCCCATATTCCTATCACAAATACTGATATGGGCACTTGCAGCTGTGTCATAATTTATTTTCCCTAAACTGTCGCGAATTTTAGATGTTTAAATTAATTTTGATTTTCCTGTTGATTGACTGGACCGAAATGTTTGACTCCTGGGTTTGAGTCCCACTGGGAACACCATCACTCACCCACTCACTGAGGGTTGTGCACGTACGTTCAGCTGGCGAGGCTCAAATGGGACGAAGTACTAACCCCGGACTCCACTGCTGGTTACTTGATGTTAAGTTTTGATTTTAACTACTTTTCAATGGTGGAAAATACCCATGAAGATACTGAAGAGAAAGGAATAAAAAGCCCAGCGAAGATATTTTTCGGCGATTTTTTTATGACCATAGGGTCAGACTAGAAAAGAGCTAGCGGCGGTCAAACCGAAACATGGCCTCATCAATCAATAAAATCCACAACAGTTAGTTTAAACCACGTAGGAAGATGTAGACTTCCTGACTGGTTGGGGTCCTCGGGACAGTAAACACCAATGGCTAGAAACAATTGATAATATTGCTCAAAGTGATCGTTGTCAATAGCTGTCGCAGATGCATCCACTCCTTGTGACTTATAGTTTCCAGTGAAATCATATTGTTCTTCGTTATTACTATTCCTTTGTCTCACACCTCTGTTTACTGTCTCTATTTCGGATTTCTTATACTTTCTTTTCATGGTTTGTGTGCTACGTGGAGTGTGGCGACTTGAACTGTCGCACATCGGTGCAAAGTTTTATGTCGAAAACAGACAGACAGATAGACAGATGAGGTTGTGAAGCTACATCGATTGAAATGCCTAAGATATGTGTTACGCATTCCTAACCATTGCTGTCCTCGACAGATGATATTAGCTGACATATAGTTGAGTTGGAAAAGAGCTAGTAGTTGTCGAACTGAAACTTGGAATCAGTCCATGGATTCGTTGGCAGTTAATTTGAGCCACCCACGTGGTGACATGTAGACTTCCTGATTGTGGTCTTGGGGATTAGAAGAACCAATATCTGGAGACAGTTGGTGATATGGCTCAAAATCGCTGTCAGTGGCGCAGATGCATTCACTCTTTGTGGTCTCCTATATCTATTACTCTCTTATCTTTTTTCCATGTTACTATTCTTTGTCCGTCACATTTCTGCTTATCACCTTTATTCTGAATCTCTGTTTTCTTCCTTTGTATGGTTCGTAGAGTGTGGCAACTTGAAGTGGTGCATTTCTGTACTAAGTTCTACGTCGAAACCAGTCAGTCAATAATTCTCTCTCTCTCTCCCTATATATATATATATATATATGATGCTGAGTGCTGTTGACCTCCACACAGACTTGAGAGTAATGGAAACTTGCCTTACTTTCCCGATCCTCACTTTGATATCCTCATCAGTTCCGTCCGCCTGTAGTTGAAACGATGCTTCCCAGGTCGGTAGGTAAAGGAGGTTGCTTCCTTCAGATTCTTCCCATTTATGCTGGTTGCTGTCTGTTGTTGTAGTTGCTGTTTCTGTTGGCCAGTAATCTTCATAATCTCTGTTTTATCTATGTTCACCTGAAGTCCTATCTTTGATGCTTCTTCTGCCAACTTGTTGCTTTTCACTTTCATATCTTCCAGTTTGTGGGAAATGAGACATAGATCATCGGCGAAGTCCAGATCCTCCAAGTTTTTTTGTGTGAGTCCATTTTACGCCTGTTTCCTCATTACCCGTTGTCTGTCGCATTATCCAATCTACTGCAATCAGGAAGATCATTGGGGATAGTAGACAGCCTTGTCTTACTCCTGTCTTCACTTCGAAGGATTCCGTAAGTTTCCCGTTGTGGATTACTTGGGATGCAGCATTGTCGTACAACTGTTGGATGAGATGTATAGTTGTCGGTGGCACACCTTGGTAGTAGCGATGTAGTTGCCAAATGACCTCTCGATCGACGCTGTCGAATGCCTTTTCAAAGTCGATGAAGTTGAGTGCGGTGGAGAGGTGACTGCCATTCTAAGCTTTGTTCAACGATGATCCGTAGTCTGGCAATTTGATCAAAATATGACTTGTTTCTCCTGAATCCAGCCTGTTCCGGTCGAAGTTTTTCATCCAGGACAGTGTGTTTGATTCTCTCCAGGATGATGTGGCTTATTATTTTGCTTGGGATGGACAGGAGCATAATTCCGCACCAGTTTTTACATTGACTTAAGTCTCCTTTCTTTGGTAGTTTGAATAGGTATCCTTTCTTCCAATCCTCGGGTACTTTGCCCTCTTTCCACACCTTCTCCAGTAATGTCGTCATCAAGTCCGCTGTTGTTTCTGGGTCTATTTTCAATATATATATATATATATATATATGCACAAGTTTTTATTATTTATCAAGGGATTTACGTATTTATGGAGGGTTCCCTATATAATATTCCACTAATTGTTACTTGTTTTCCTGTTACTTTTGATGATTTGTTAACATGTACTTTTATCTACAGAAACAGAACCGTCGCCGAGAGATTGTGTGCCAATAGTTTATATACAGGTTGTTGTCGTTTGTTTGCTTTGGATGAACATGATGTCACGGTGAGTTCCGTTCAGCGTGTGAATTGTTACGTTTATGTATGTATGCATGTGTTTTGTATAACGCTGAGATACCCATACAAGAAAGATATGTTGTTATTCACCTAAGCATACCTAACCAACATGGTGAGGTTAGAAAATTCGCCATAGCATCGTCTGTGGATTTTCTAACTAATCCTTGTCGACTCTCTGAGGTTTTTCGAAATTAAAGGGTCATCATTTTGCTATCTGAGTGGGTCCGTACAAGGCGACTGACACAACGTGTAGCGAAATGTGTCCAATTATAAGCCGACTAAAAGACTCCGTAAAGTTTTCCAATCAGTTCTAAGTGACGAAGGCGTAAGTTATAAAAAAAGGCATTGACTGCTGCGGTAGGAATATACAGTGTTTTTCTCAAGATGTTTAAGGACAATGGCGCTAATGATGATAATGAGTTATTGAGTTAAAGTATCATTCTGGTCGCCATAGTGCTTTATAAACTTCACGAAACACACTTGTTAAAGTAGCATGCGGAGGTCACTCTGATTTTCCTACAAGCCTTTGATGCAACAATCTTCTGTTGACTAACTGTGAGTGCCTAGGACACAAAAAGTATTGCAGACCTTAGAGAGGACTGCTTCCTGAAGTAATCTACTAAGGAGAGACATTCGTGTGAAGCTTCTTAGCGTCAGAAAGCCCTACACAAAACTCTATAAGCAGAGTGAAGGTACATCTGCACTTATCACCACTATTCTTAACCAGCTTTAGGGCCTCTATTTCTCTGTAACATTGCCACCAGTCTATGAATTAGGAATGTCGTGTATCTCTCTCCATACTCATTTGTGTATGCAGAGATTTGTTGTATTTTGTACTTCGTTGAGACCCGAATGAATCTTGTGCTGATATGTTGAATTTTTCTCCGTCTTGTTATTAGGATTTTCTGCTGAATCCGAACAAGGTAGAACTTCTTAAATACACTCACTGTCTGATAAGTTTGTGTAGCCATGACGCGTTATAATTTTATTAGAGGGGTGTTTGTCATTATTCGCCTTAAATTTTTGATTTTTACAAATTTTCTAGTCAGTTCATTTACATATATTGCCATTTATGAATTTGAATAAAGCAAGAAAAGAACAACGCCTTGTGCACAGAATAACATCAGACCATCGTCTATCTCGTCGACTTCTCATCAACTACATACAAACTGAAGTGATTATTAAGTTCATGTAGAGAACAATTTTAACATACTTGCTTCCAAATGTTACATGACATCAGTCAGCAGGAGAGACTGTAAGCTTGATGAACACTGCTCAGAAATTACACTTAGATAACAACTTATACACAGAAGAAGATTCAAGTTTAAACAAAACAAAGTCAAAAAAGTAAAATTAAATAAATGTTTGCATATGGTGGAAAAGCAGTTGCATAATAAGGACAAGAGGTGAGTAAGATGATGGGTAACTAATAAATCGAGTAACAATGTGGTGAATTCAACTCAAATCATTGGAACAAGAGACAGACAAAATTACATCATAGCGAAGGGTAAGAGGTTAAAGCCAGAGATTACGTAACTAAATGGAAGGGAATGAGAATAAAGACACTGAGTTACCATTTCAAGTGAAGAAAGACTGATAACTGTTTCCTTTTGAACGCATAAGTCAGGTTTCAAGCGTTCGATCTTAGTTGCGTAGGAAAACTTGAGGGATAGGCAACAGAAGAATGAATACGTCGCTAACCAGAGCCTATCCTGCAGCCAAGATAGTTCCCGTTTATCGGACAAAATGCTCTCTGATGCAATCTTATATTAGCTCATACAATGTATACAAATTTACATGTATTTGCAGTACCAGTTACATTTAGAAAACAGAAAGAAGATTTTTTGAACATGTACCAAAAGGCCTAGTGCGTTGTCGGCACAGTAGTAGAATGCCTGTCAACCACGCAGGTGGTTTGGGGTTCGATCCCTGGCTGATGCATTCCTTTACCTTGCTAGCCTAGTAATAAGACTGATAAAGAGGTAAGGTTGGGCATGAGGCTAGCAACCTCACCTCGTGAAAATAAAACACCACTGCTACCGAAACTTCAAAGCTCTATCTTAAAGTCCTATGTTCCACTGGGAACTTAAAGGATCACTTGACCCAAAGGACGACGTCTGAAAGGAACAAACGCTTTCAATAGTGCTATCGTCACGCACTTCGTCGATGCAGGTTATGAAGTGGACATAGTAAAATCCTTTAAAATTATTAATAAACAAAATAGCTCAACTCTCCCTCAGGTCTACCAAAGCGTCTGAGACCAAACGCTTGAAACCTGACTTATGCGTTCAAAAGGAAACAGTTATCAGTCTTTCTTCACTTGAAATGGTAACTCAGTGTCTTTATTCTCATTCCCTTCCATTTAGTTACGTAATCTCTGGCTTTAACCTCTTACCCTTCGCTATGATGTAATTTTGTCTGTCTCTTGTTCCAATGATTTGAGTTGAATTCACCACATTGTTACTCGATTTATTAGTTACCCATCATCTTACTCACCTCTTGTCCTTATTATGCAACTGCTTTTCCACCATATGCAAACATTTATTTAATTTTACTTTTTTGACTTTGTTTTGTTTAAACTTGAATCTTCTTCTGTGTATAAGTTGTTATCTAAGTGTAATTTCTGAGCAGTGTTCATCAAGCTTACAGTCTCTCCTGCTGACTGATGTCATGTAACATTTGGAAGCAAGTATGTTAAAATTGTTCTCTACATGAACTTAATAATCACTTCAGTTTGTATGTAGTTGATGAGAAGTCGACGAGATAAACGATGGTCCGATGTTATTCTGTGCACAAGGCGTTGTTGTCTTCTTGCTTTATTCAAATTTGTAATTAGCCTCGAGTGAACCCTTTTCACAAACATATTAAAGTGTTAGAATGCCTTTTTTTACGAAATAATATTTACCGACTTCTTGTTTTTGTTGTAGACCCCGAATATAATATTGAAATCTATTCGAAGTCTGGTTCAAGAATCTTCTTTAGCCCGAGAAGAATCCGAGTTCCTAGACAATTTGTTGATGACTCTTGAAGGAAATCGGATTAATTACAATAAAGTTCGAGGTAAGATTTATGTTAAGTGACTAATGTATTTGAATGTAGCGTATTCAAAAAGGAAAATAGTTTGCAATCTCTTGTTTTGGCCGAGACGCAAGTGAGAGATTGATTCAGTGAGTGTTAATATGTGACCATGGCGAATACTCATTGAAAATGACATTGGCATGAAATGTTATTTTACAAATATTGAGGACTACTACTTCGTACACATTGCAGATGATTATTTTAACGCCTAACACTCCTACTAACACTTTGATTCACACTCAGCATTGCAGATTATAAATTCAGAAAAGTTACGCGTAATAGAGTGGTAGATCCTACTGGTCATGACTTCCCATCACAGCTTCAGAAAATCAATGCACTAGCCATCAGTGAGCTATTATTATATGGCAAGCGCTTGACGCGCTGGTAAGTTTGCCTGTAGATATGATAGAGAAGATTTGTAGCTCAGGTGGATGATTTTGATGTGGTTTTGTTCTCTGAGCTGGATGGTTAATTTGCGAAGCTTTCATCACCTTACTGGGTGACATCTTCAGCGCATACTTCAATTTGAAGTGAGCTTTTAGATTTCTCCACGAGTTTATTAATCATCTCTCCTGGTGACCTTGGACGTGATTGGTTGTTTGTGTGTGTTTTCACACCTTCTAGGTTACTTGTATTGGAACCGGTTGTTTCTTTGACTTGAACTTTGACCCTAAGTATGTGAAGTTTCTTTCGTATTGGTTGATAAATTTTGTCTATCTCGATGTGTCTATTGATTGATGATTCACTGGAATGCCAAGCTTCTAAAAATTCCCTAGCATTCTTGTTATTTCCTTTGTCTAATATTTGAACGTTGTCCCAGTCGAATTGGTGTCCGTAGTTGTCTGTGTGTAGTGAAATGAGGGAGTGGATATCATGTCTTTTGACGGCTAGCTTATGTTCGTGGATACGAAGACGAAGGGGACGTCCACTTTGGCCAATGTAGTGTTTTTCGCAGTTGTTACAGTTTATTTTGTAGATGATGTTGGTTTTGTCTTTTTCTCTGTTGAGTCGTTTGGTTGACATAGAATTGAGTGAAGCGACTTTGTTGGTTTGTGTAAGACGTCAATTCGTAAAGGTTTGAAGAGTCTTGTAGTGATTTCTGAGATGATAAATAAACTCGTGGAGAAATCTAATAGCTCACTTCAAATTGAGGTATGCGCTGAAGATGTCACCCAGTAAGGTGATGAAAGCTTCGCAAACTAACCATCCAGCTCAGAGAACAAAACTACATCAAAATAAGTTTGCCTGTGTTTTAGAATCTCTCAGAGAGGGTGACGATATGAAGGAACTTTTGATTCAACTGTCCAATATTTAGGTAGGATATGTTACAATTACACATTACCATCCGTAAATAAGTTGTCATCTCTCGCCATAACTGTTGTGGTTTTTCCTTTGTATGTGAGACCTAGTAGTATAAGAATGATTTTTCTTTATCCATCGGTCTTTTGTTTTGTTCTAGAGTTGAGCAATGTGCTCTTTGTCTGTTTGATCACCGGTACGATAGCTTGACGTATGTTATACTGAGTCTATTCACACAGTTAAGCTTCATTTGATGATATTAGATGGTTGGAGGCAATCAAAAGGAAGCCTAATCTGACCGAGATTTCGTGTTAGTTGGCACTCACCAGTCAGTCAGCAAGGCGTATCTGCAACCTTGAGGGAACTCATGTCCCCCCTAAGATTCGAATCCGCGTCTCCTAGTGAGTACTGCAGTGAGAGAAGTTACCACTGAGCTATTCAGTCTCGCGATTGACCTCCTGTATGACTATAGTGGATACTTTGATTAGAAAATAGTCAGTAACTAGTGTGATGTGCCTTGTCGTTTCTTTGCTGCAGACTGAATTCCATCAGTCAGGTTACTAGTGTTCAATCAAAATACCCACTACAGTTCTACAGGAGGTCAATCGCTAGCCCGAATAGCTCAGTGGTAACGTCTCCGACTGCAGCACTGGATGACGCGGGTTCGAATCTCTGAAGGGACATGAGTTCCTTCAAGGTTGCAGATACGCCTTGGTGACTGGTGAGTGCCAACCATCACCAAACCTAGGTGAGATTGGGTTTGCTTCCGACCGTCTCCAACCATCGATTATCATCAAATCAATGTGCACCGTGATGTCGAGCTACCAAGAATGTTGGCCATATTACAAACCTGACTTATAGAATTCAGTCTGCACCAAAGAAAGGACTAGACACATCACACTAGCTACTAGTGTCCAATCAAAGTTTAGCTTCATAATAGAAACTATTAAGCTCATATAAAATGCATCTATTTAGGCTTCGGATTTTCGACGTTATTTCAACTTTTGCTTGTCTACAGAGTATTTTTTGTTGTCATTTCTGATGAAATTCACCGGTTGTGATTACAGAAAACTAATGCCGTCTTATTTCCTTTTTAGAGGAAGACAAGAAATCTCAAGCAAAGCTTTTAGAGAATTTTGATTCCAATGGGAAAACACTTGAAGCTATTAATAAAACAAAAGATATTATTTACTTCTTTGAAGAATATCTACTTCGGAGGTGAGCTTTCCTACTTTGAATTATACAGAAAAATTTATTCGCTGTTTTCTAACGCTAGAAGTGAATAATTGATTCCTGGGGAAGAAAAGGTAGAGAAGGACGCCGCCTGTATTGTTAATCATAATCGGAGAACTGGCTTCATACGTGTTCATCATGCAGAGAATAAACTCTCACATATCTTATTCATTATATAATGTAAATATAATAAATTTATTTTTTTACCTTTTTCTCACTGTGTATAACTTTTTATTGCTTTTGTATATATTAATTGCCTAGTATAGTCGGAATAAGGATTCTACAGTTAGTTTGCTAGGAGTTTGATTTGTTTTTCAAGTGTGATGACTGATTGATATCAGTTAGAGAACCATTGAAAGCCACCAGAGAGTGCTGGACAGTTAACTTGACCCTCCTTGTTTTAGACTCATCGACAGTAAGCACCCTCTGGGGTTCAAACCGAGCACCTCCTGGTTACAAGGCAAGCTTTTGTACCATACACTTATTTGATATATATCCACATAATATGTGTGTTTGTTTGACAGTCTGATATATTTTGCTATGTATATATATTGATCGATATTCCATTATAATTAGCCAATCATGTTAAGACTGTCTATTGATTTGTTCATTTTGAATATTCGTTCACACACTTGTTCGGACATTCATATATTTTTGCTCTCACACTCTTGTGTGACAGATTGATTCTCCTGGTGTTTTGGAAAATAGAAGTATCATCGCAAGCCTAGTGGTCTTCTGATTTCCGTCTTTCTTGCGTCAGGACTATTAATTTTCTGGACCAGTACATAACATTATTATTGTAGTTTTGTTCCTTTGGGTTCCTAGTGGAATATAGGATTTGAATTGCACGTCTCTATTTCTCACTTCTGTAATCCTTCTGCTGTACTTTTCATCTGCATCCATGTTAGTCCATACTGTCTCTACACCTCTTCACACGATCTGCTCCATGTTAACCTTGCAGTGACGACCAACTTGCCGCTTTCCTTTTCGGCCTGGTTCCACTCGAGCAGTGGCCTGACGCTCGCGTGATGTCACCCAGCGGCGGCCTCCTTAGGGAGTGTCTAATCCATCTCCACTTTCTCCTGCATATTTGTTGGTTGGCGATTTCTGTTTTTGTTTTGTTTGTTCCCATAGCTAGTTTCTTGTTGGTGATTCTTTCCGACCCGGCCATCTGATCTTCAGTATAGAGCCAGGGAAGACAGGTAGTTGTTGATAAAGGTCTGCAACAGGCTGTTGGAAATATTCTTTGTGACCCACTCGCCAAGTTTCTGATCCGTATAGAACAGCTGACTGACTTGACATTTGTATTGAAAATCCGACCGAATTTTGTTGTTGATGCTGAGTTGAGTGACGAAGATTTCCAGATTGGTTTCAGGTTGATGAATGTGTTCCTCGTCTTCCCGATTCTCTCTTAATTTTACACCCTCATCCGTTCCGACAGCCTGTAGTTGAGACAATGCTCCTAAGATAAGTGAATGAAGTAACCTCTTTCAGATCCCTCCCGTTGATGGTGATTCTGTCTGTCTGTCTGTTTTCGACATAGAACTTTGCACAAATGTGTGGAAGTTCAAGTCGCCACACTCCGTGTAGCATGCGAAGCAAGAGAAGAAAGTACAAGAAAAGCATAATAGAGACAGTGAGCAGAGGTGTGAGACAAAGGAGTAATAAAGAAAAACAAAACAGTTTCATTGGAGATCATAAGTCACAGGGAGTAGATGCATCTGCGCCAGCCACTGAGAACGGTTTTGAGCCATGTCACCAATTGTTTCCAACCATAGATTTTTACCGTCCGAAGGACCCCAACCTGGAAGTCTACACCTTCCTACGTGGCTTAGACCAACTGTTATGGATTTCATTGACTGGTGCCAAGTTTTTGTTTGACCGCCGCTAGCTTTTTTCCAGCCTGACCCTATATCCGCACTGTCAATTACGCTCGGATCAGCGAAGAGAGTATCAAAGACGACGTCAGAAGGCTATATGGGCTGTGGGCTGTGGGCCAATTAAACTGTTCCTCATAAAGCCCTTTCCAGCGATCCAGTCGTCTGTCCTGGAAGCTAATTATAGTGCCGTTTTTCTCCGAGATTGTTTCACTAATGATTTGTCTTCTCCCACCCGTTTCCCTGATGAGTCTAAATAGTTGCCTGGTGTTGCCTATCCTCGAAGCTTTCTCCATCTCTTTGGCTTAAGTCACCCACCACTGTTCACGGTCCTTAGGGAAACTTTTCGTAAGTTTCCTCTTGTGCAGCTTTCGCTCCTCATTGAATTCGGAGCTCGCCGGAATAAGTCTTCTAGCATCTATCAGTTCGGATGAGGCAGTCGAAATCCAGTGGTTTTTACTCACCTTTGGATTTGCCTTATTCATAGCTTTTACAGCTGTATCTATAGCTGACTGAATATTCTTCCAGGCTTCTCCAGGTGAGCACAGCTGTCGAACTCAGATATGCGTTTAGCTAGTTCTTCCTCAAATAGGGATTTAGTTTCCTGATCGAGCTGGGGACGTAATGGTTTTACCCCCAGCTGTTTCCTACGTCCGTTCAGTCGTAAGCACACACGAGCGCGGACCAGTGCGTGATCGGTATCTACGCACGTGTTCCAGAAGGAGCGACAATCTCCTACCGACCCACGCCAACGATAGCTTATTGCTATGTGGTCTATTTGTGTCCAGCGTTGGTTTGACGAAGGGGGTCTCCAAGTCAAACAGTGTCTCTCCTTGTGTTTGAAGTTAGTGCTCACAAGAAACAATGATTATCAGAGCAGAACTGTAGTAGACGGTCACCGTTGTCGGTTCGCTGGCACGGAACTCCATAGGTGCCACCGACATCCTTCTCAGATTGACACAATTTCCCTACTTGAGCGTTAAAGTCACCAGCTAGAACGACTATGTCTGAGCGTTTAGCCTTTCTCACCAAACTAGACAGCTTTTGGTAGAACTCATCCTTCCTTTCATCTGAACTGCAGTCAGTGGGGGCGTGGGCGGAGATTACGAAAAGGCATCGGCGAGTAGTGGTGATGGTGATTGGCGCTAGATGTTTCTGCTATTGTTGTTGTTGTTGGTCGGTTGGTTATTTTCATAACCTCCGTCTTGTCTGTGTTCGCCGACTGCTTCTTTGACCAGTTTGTCAGTTTTCGCTTGTAAGTCTTCGATTTTGTGACAGTGACATCAAACATAAATCATCCACGCGCGAAATCCAGGTCTTCTAGATTCTTCACGTCGGTCGGTCCAGGATATCTCTATCTTCTCGTTTCCCACCGTCTGTCCCATACAATTACTGGGACTCAATTCAATGGCCAACTCATGATTTCTAACTTCTACTGATTCGTGAATCTTAGGGAAACCACCAACTCTGACCAGTGGGGTCGAGAGTCAGAGTAAATACTCGCTGATGGCATTAGCTGGTGCTAGTCGCGCTAAAATCACGAATTGGTAGAATTTGTAGACTGTTGATTCGGGTTCCAGTAACTTTATGTTTTGCGGGCTTTCCTTGTAGCCGGGTTACTTATTTATTTGATTTGATTACAGCCTGATTTCACACCGTATTTTCGGTACAAGTATGGAATTCTCAGCATGCCATATCGGCAGCCATATCAACGATTATCCCCAGCCATTGGTGTTAACCGTCCTGAGGACCTCAATCAGGAAGTCTACACCTTCCTACGTGACTGACTTAAACTAACTGTTGTGGATTTCATTGACTGATGAAGCCATGTTTTGGTTTGACCGTCGCTAGCTCTTACAGCCTGACCGTATGTCAGCTAACATTGCCTATTGTCGAGGAAAGCTTTGGCTAGGTATGCATGCGCAACACATGTCCTAACCATCTCAGTCGATGTAATTTCACAGCCTCGTCGATTGATTTACCCTTCTTACCTAGCACTCACCGCCTAACCTCAATATTGCTCACTTTATTATACCACTTCACATGGGAGATAGAGCGCAGGCACTTATGATCACAGACAGCTAACCGGCCTTCTCATGTCTTCCACTCTCATTATCCACGTCTCATTCACAGTCATAACGGAGGCCGGAGCGAACTGCTGAGCAGTACACACGCCGTTTGCTCGACAACCAGCTAGATATCACGTCTACGCCAGAGATGGCGTAAACTGGCATATGCGAACCAAGCCCTCTGTATCTGTTCTGAGATTTTGTCAGAGATCAACCCACTGGCTGATGGTACTTCCCAAATAAATAAAGTGGTCAACACACTTAGCCACCACTACATTCCCTATTTCTAAACTAGGAGTAAGTGTGGTCCAGTCCTTTAACATCATCTTGCATTGATGGGAGCGAATCGTATTCCAGACATTCGTAAATTGCAGCTCAAGGTGTTCAGAAGACTCTACTGGATTTTGTCAGCGTCCTCGCCTAGAAGGACTATATCGTCTGTATATTCTGAGTCAACAAGATTATTCCCTGGTGGTAACAAGTCAATCGCTGAGTCGCTGAAGTGAGTTAGGGTTAAGTCCATTAGTATATTTATGATGAAATTGAATAGAAATGATTTGTATCTTTTTCAAATACTGCCTACTGAGTGATACTGGATCGATATTCTGTCTGTTGATTGATTTCCATCTTTTTAAATCTTTCTGTATGTATGCATATTATGTGATCTAGTCTTCAGTATCGAGGAAAGACAGTTGTTGATAAAAGTCAGCATTAGTCTGTTAAGAATGCTTCTTTTGACGTATGCGCTTACTCTCTGAACCATATGGACAAACTAGTTTGAAATTAGTGTTGAAAGTCTTGTTTTTTTATTCTAATGAGTACACCAGATTTCTACACTGATTTCAGATTAATAAAGAACTGTCTTGTCTTTGCGATTCCTATCTGTGCCACCGTCTGTAATTGAAACATCCATCTAAGTAGAAAAAGCCACCTCCTTCAAATTTCTCCCCATGATGGTGATTGGTTGTTGTTGTTGGTGGTGGTTTAATACATTCACCTCTGCTATTTTCGTGTTTATCTGAAGTCCTGTCTCCGCCACAGTTCTCTTCCGACACCTTGTTAGTTTTCGCCTGTAGATCTTTAAGTTTATATGCTATTATGTGAAGTCTAGATCTTCCAGAGTCTTCTCGTTGGCCCAAGCTATGTCAGCCTTCCCACTTCTCCTAGTCTGTTGCATGATATATTTGATTACAATCAGGAATATCATTGATGAAGATAGGGAGCCGTATCTTACTCCTATCATCACTTCAAAGGCTTCGTTGGATTTTCGGTCATGAATTATCTGGAGGCTTTCTCACAGTCCAGGAAGTTGAGGTGAAGATTCGACAGCACATTTGACATCATGCTCTGTTCGATATTAAAGCCTGTAGTTGCGATTCGGTCGGCATATGATTTGTTTCTCTGGAATCTAGCTCGTTGTAGG
Source organism: Trichobilharzia regenti (assembly GCA_944472135.2). Lineage (NCBI taxonomy): Eukaryota > Metazoa > Platyhelminthes > Trematoda > Strigeidida > Schistosomatidae > Trichobilharzia > Trichobilharzia regenti. The sequence goes on from OX235263.1 coordinate 74,452,728, forward strand.
AGGAGTTTGTATAACTCTCAGTCCAACACATCTGCCACAAAGTTATCTTTTAATGTATGACAATGAAGTAATGAAAGTAGTTGGTTTTCGATGTCTAGTTGTTTTCGATTTCTCATCTCTATGACAGTATTATTTCAAGTCTATTCATCAAATCTGAACAATAACTGATTAAAACAAAAGCAAACATTAAAGGAAAACTCAGTTCGCTGTATCTGTCTAAATTCCTAAGACAAGCGTCATATCCTCAATTCCAAATTTCTATTAGTTTCACTCTGACAGGTCACAGTTCATCCTACCGACCGAAAGCTGCTACCTTGACGTGGTGGTCGGGCTTGAACACCGCAATGACCTAATCAAGCTATACTGGCTGAGACTTATGTCTCTTGAGGTTCTACCATGCCAGGCAGGTTGTTTGGATAGCGGTTAAACAAAAAGCAGCTACCTCATCCAATACCATGATCCAAACAAATTCACAAAATTTCATGCCGGATCGGCCGTGGCCCGGATTAACAACGACCGCGCTTCCTGCTGCCGTGTCACAGGGCGGGAGTGATAAGTATGCTACTGAGGCACACAAAACAACGAAGAACGAACAAAAACAGGCCGCGTGTGACCGGCCACAAGCAGTTGTCCCCTGGGCTCTGCGGTCACGCAACCAACTTCCACGGTGTGGGCAGCCGGGAAGTAACAATCGCCCTCACAATCCAAAACGCACACAAAACCTCTCTAATCCTCACTTATCTTTGTCTTCATCTTCATCTCTATTACCTTACCTTCCCCCCAGTGATGCAACTCCTCTACTTGATGGCTCCTCACTCCCTCTTCACTCTGTGTCCACTAAAAACGACGAAAGCCAAAAAACCACCACGGATAGTCTCCTAAAGCCACGCCACCAATTTCATATAGGAGCATTTAATGTAAGGACACTTTGCCAAATAGGACAACAAGCATCACTAGCTAAGACCCTGGCATCTCGAGCCATTGATGTATGTTGTGTTTCAGAAACACGCATACAAGACCCAAGTGTGGTTATTCACCTAACCCCACCTGGCCAACAGGATGAATCTTCAAAATTCACCTTGAGGGTGTCAGGAGATGCCACAGCTAGTTCACGAGGATTAGCTGGCGTAGGGATAGCTCTGAGTACTAGGGCAGAAAAGACATTGCTTGACTGGATCCCAGTAGATAGCCGAATGTGTGCTGTCCGTCTGAACGGATCAGTAAGAAGGAGAAAGGACTGCACTACTCGCCGATGCCTTTTCGTAATCTCCGCCTACGCCCCCACTGACTGCAGTTCGGATGAAACGAAGGATGAGTTCTACCAAAAGCTGTCTAGTTTGGTGAGAAAGGCTAAACGCTCAGATATAGTCGTTCTAGCTGGTGACTTTAACGCTCAAGTAGGGAAATTGTGTCAATCTGAGAAGGATGTCGGTGGCACCTATGGAGTTCCGTGCCAGCGAACCGACAACGGTGACCGTCTCCTACAGTTCTGTTCAGATAATCATTTGTTTCTTGTAAGCACTAACTTTAAACACAAGGAGAGACACTGTTTAACCTGGCGACCCCCATCATCAAACCAACGCTGGACACAAATAGACCACATAGCAATAAGCTATCGTTGGCGTGGGTCGGTAGGAGATTGTCGCTCCTTCTGGAACACGTGTGTAGATACCGATCACGCACTGGTCCGGGCTCGTGTGTGCTTACGACTGAACGGACGTAGGAAACAGCTGGCGGTAAAACCATCACGTCCCCAGCTCGATCAGGAAACTAAATCCCTATTTGAGGAAGAACTAGCTAAACGCATATCTGAATCGACAGCTGTGCTCACCCTGGAGAAGCCTGGAAGAATATTCAGTCAGCTATAGATACAGCTGTAAAAGCTGTGAATAAGACAAATCCAAAGGTGAGTAAAAACCACTGGATTTCGACTGCCTCATCCGAACTGATAGATGCTAGAAGACTTATTCCGGCGAGCTCCGAATTCAATGAGGAGCGAAAGCTGCACAAAAGGAAACTTACTAAAAGTCTCCGCAAGGACCGTGAACAGTGGTGGGTGACAAAGGCGAAAGAGATGGAAAAAGCATTGGCGATAGGCAACACTAGGCAACTCTTTAGACTCATCACAGAATCGGGCGGGAAAAGGCAATTCATAAGTGAGACTATTTCTGAGAAAAATGGCTCCTTAATTAGCTCTCAGGATAGACGCCTTGAACGCTGGAAAGAACACTTTGAGGAACAATTTAACTTGCCTACAGCCACACTGAACCTCCCCGCCATCCACCACGTACCCGAATGGGATATAGACACTGGTCCGCCGTCTGTAGGTGAGGTTACAAAAGCTATCAGTAATTTGAAACGAGGCAAAGCGGCAGGACCCGACGGAATTATTCCGGAGGTGTTTAAATATGGGGGTGACATACTAGTTTGTAGATTAACTGAGGTACTAGGCAAAGTCTGGGAATCAGAGACAGTACCATCAGACTGGGGTAAGTCACTTATTATACCGATATTCAAGAAGGGAAACAAGTCCTCGTGTGATAATCATAGGGGGATCAGCCTAACGAACATAGTCTCTAAAATCCTAGGCTCAGTAATCATGCATAGACTAAGCAGAACTCGGGAGGAACAGACAAGGGAAAATCAAGCAGGCTTTAGACCAGGTAGAGGGTGCATAGATCATATCTTCACTCTTCGACAGATTCTAGAACATAGACACACTTTTCGGCGTCCAACAATTGTCATATTTCTTGACTTGAAGGCGGCCTTCGACTCCGTGGATCGAAAGGTACTATGGCAATGTCTGACTGTGAAGGGAGTGCCAAGAAAGTACATTGCACTAATCAAGGCACTCTATTCAAACTCACGTAGTCGTGTAAGGGCTTATGGGGAATTGTCATCTGAATTGTTAACAACCAGTGGTGTCCGACAGGGATGTCCACTTTCCCCATTTCTGTTTAACTTCATCATAGATATGCTAATGGAAGTATCCTTAACTGAACGTAGTGACTTAGGAATCGACTTGTTACCAGGGAATAATCTTATGGACTTAGAATATGCAGATGACATAGTCCTGTTAGGGGAGGATGCTGACAAAATGCAGAGTCTTCTGAACACCTTGAGCAGCAATCTTCGTATGTTTGGCATGCGATTCGCCCCTGCAAAATGTAAGATGCTGCTACAGGACTGGACCACGTCAACCCCTAACTTAGTGATAGGGAGTGAAGTGATAGAACATGTTGACCACTTCACCTACTTGGGAAGTTGTATTAGCACCAACGGACTGATTGGCGATGAAATCTCAGCACGGATCCGAAAAGCTCGAGCTGCTTTCGCTGACTTACACCATCTCTGGCGTAGGCGTGACATCCGGTTATCAACCAAGGGACGTGTGTACTGCTCATCAGTTCGCTCCGTCCTTCTCTATGGCTCTGAAACATGGCCAATACGCGTTGAAGACATGAAAAGGTTGACTGCTTTCGATCATAGATGTCTGCGATCTCTGTCTCACGTTAGGTGGTTTCACAAGATAAGTAATGTTGACGTTAGGCGTAGAGTGTTGGGCAAAGAGGGAAAATCAATCGACGAGGTTATAAAGTTACATAGACTAAGATGGCTAGGTCACGTGGTGCGCATGCCTAACCACCGCCTCCCCCGACGGGCATTGTTAGCTGATATAGGTTCAGGTTGGAAAAGAGCCAGTGGTGGCCAAACAAAAACATGGCATCAATCCATGAAATCCTTGACAGTTAAACTGAGTCAGGTAGGGAGATGCAGACTCCCGGGTTGGGGCCCTCGGGACTCTAGGAATCAATGGCTGGAGACAATAGGTGACATGGCTCAAAATCGTTGTCAATGGCGCAGATGTATTCAGTCTCTGTAATCTTTCATATTCCTTTCTACCATTACCCATTCTGTTTCACTCTTATATTTGTCAAACTCTATTGATTCTCTCCACTCATCTTCTTGTCTACCTCTGTGTGCTATTTGGAACGTGGCAACTCGAACTGCTGCACTTCGGTGCCAAGTTCTATGTTGAATCCAGACAGACAGACAACTAAATGGTCGGTAACTGTTAGTAAAACCCTTAAATGAGAAGCTAGTAAAATATAGTGCGAAGGATGTGTCTTTGAAATCAAAGACAGAATTAAATATATTAACATCAGAGATAAAATTATGATATGTTTGAATGCAATATCTCTATTTACAAATGTACTTCTAATAGGAACGGTTAACTACATATGTGGAAAACTGTATGGCGAGTCAATAAATATTAGCATCCCAGAGGAAATCCTAAAAGAATTATTATTAAGGTGTACCATGGATGTAAATTTCAAATTTGATGGGGGTAGCAGTGAGCTCTCTATTGGTTCCCATTTCGGCAGATATCTTTCTAAAGTAAACTAGAAAATGGACCTTTGAACAACGTTATCAAAGAGTTTTCATTTTATTGCCAGTATTATGTGGATGACACATTCATTCTTTGTGCTGATGATTCGGATAGGAACACAGTAATAACTCAGTTCAATGAAGCACATTCTGCTATGAAATTCAAATGCGAATAGGAATCCCGAAACAGAATTGTCTTCCTAGATGTCCTCCTGGCAAGTAAACCAGATGGTAGCATAAAGAGAAATTTGCTTAGGAAAAGCACTTTGATAGGACAATATACACATTTTCACAGCTTCTTTCCTCTCAAGTACAAAGGAAATTTAGTAAAGATTTTCAATCACAGGGTTAGAGCTATGTGCCCAGAAGAGGTAACTGAAGATGGACAAAGGATTTTATAGGATGCCTTGATTGAAAATAACTATCTCGACAAATTGATCAAGAAAAGCCAAAAAGGGCTTCTAACTTTCGGGAAACAGGAAGCCTTTATACATACGATTGCAATTCTAGTGGCGATATACCTAGCGAAATAATCACGAAGAAGTTAAGAAAATCAATTCGAAGAACTTTTAATGCTAGTACACTGAAACTCATGCTTTCTTCACGACCGATGATGATTTCTGGATTGAAAGATGAAGTACCTAGACTAGCCACTTCTAATTGTATCTACTAATTTAACTGAGCTCGTGATGGAGCGAACTATAGTGGCCATTACTCTAGGGACTCGATTTTTCGTGCACGGGAACGTCAGCCAGTGCGGTTAAATAAGAAGTAAGTCAGAAGCACTAATAACGCGACATTAGAAGACCTGGCAACAAAGTTAATATTGAAGGGTCCTTCTCCATGATCCATCGGGTACCAAACAGATCGCCAAAAACATCCAGATACCGTATACTCCTATCAACAGAGGGTACGAAGATTCGCGCAAAGCAACCGGTGCTCTGTGTGCAGTAGATACAAGTCCAGCCACCACTACTGACCTGGCAAGCCTACAGTGGAGCCTATAAATTCATGAATTTGTATTATTATCTCTCCTGTTTAGTCTGTCCGATATGCAGTGTATTGTTAAGTTGTTGCTATCATAATGTAATCCATTGATATGATTATTATTATTATTGATTCGATGTTATTTAGACAATATTAATGTTGTTAATAACACTAATTCCTTCACTATTATGGATGGATATATAACTGTAGAACCTGATGAAGAAGGAGGGGTTATCGCAAAGAATATTCTTTGTTCCCCAATCTCAGTATTTTAGATTATATTACTTTTTCTGCTTCGTCATTAATTATGGTAAGTTGATTTTTTCGCCTTACGTTTTACACTACTGTTATTTTTTCCAGTCTCATTTTTTTCTTGTATATACACATATTTTATATATTAAACATAAATTTCATTCTGCGTACGCAACAACAAATGAACTAATATTCCTACCACTAAAAATCGTTTTTCCGTTTTCATTCAACTTCCTGAATTTATAATTATGAAAAAAACAAACAGAATATGGAATGAAGATTTTGTGTATGACGTAATAGCAACAATTAAAAAAACAGAAAATTTAGACAAATAGCTACACTTGTATTTGCATTTATATGAACTAAAAAAAAACACATTTGATGTAAAGTTCTGACAGTAAATTTATCTCTGTAACAGTTAATTCCTCGTCTATGTGGAGAAACAAAAATTGCTTGACGAATGACAGTAATCTTGTGAGATCAGAATTATTTTCGATAAATGCATTTTCTTCAGCAGTATACAATTAAATTTAAATACAATCCGTTTTCATGAATAAGGATAGCAACGAAAATGATAAGTTATGACAAACATACATACCTGTTAATTCTAACTTCTACCAATTCGTGATTTTAGCACGATCACCAACCAGTGTCATCGGCAGGAACTTCATCCTCACTCCCAACTGGATGGATTTCACTGTTCATGACGTCTCACTAGAACTCCGGGCAACTTCGTCCTGTAACCAGTCACTGGCGAGCATCAGATTAATTTTCAAGAGTTGGTTTATAAGGATTAGATTTATGTCGACGAGTTATAACCGATTGATATCAGTGGTAGAACTATTAAAAACCAGTACTGGACAGTTGTTATATCCTAGTTTGAAACCCATCAGGAGTACTCACCCACTTGGATTTCCAAACCAAGAATCTTTCGGTTACACGGCAAGCTCATAAACCATTCAACCATTGCTATCCGATTCAGTGGCCCATGAATTCTAACTTCTACCAATTAATCTGATGCTTGCTAGTGACTGGCTACAGGATGAAGGTGCCTGGGATTCTAGTGAGAAGTCGTGACCAGTGGGTTCCGTCGTCTCGGAAGTAGAGATGAAGATCCACCGATGACACTGGTTGGTGGTCACACTAAATCACGAATTGGTAGGAGTTAGAATTCATGAGACTGGCCATTGAATCGGGTGACTGATTGGTATACGAGCTAGCTTGTCTTGTAACTTGAAGGTCCAGGGTTCGAAACTCAATGGGCGCGTACTGCCGATGATTTCCAAATTAGAATGAAACTGCTGTCCAGTACTCCAGTACTGGTTTTTACTGGTTCTCTAACTGATATCAATCCGTAGTCTAACCTGAAACGAATAGAATCCCTACAAACCAATTCTTGAAAATAGTCAATAATGTTAGTCAGTCCATATGAGAAGTGTGATTAAGTGTATCAGATCCACGTGATAAGATGAATCATTTAACGAGTGAGTGGTAATCAGGATGCACACAGGAATGCAGGAGAATGTGGGAATATGTAAGAAGTTCTAAATAAATGCATTAGTTATCAGGAGTTAGAAAAGACAAACAAAATGCAAGTCAGTAGAAATCAACGAGATTGTTCCCATGATAGTAGGAGTGAATGTACAGCTAAGAAAATGAATTCGCCGTCGAAAAGAGACTTTTCGCTGATATACGTGTTTTGTTTTCATTAATACCATCAAATTGTTGAAATCAAATCTTTGTACTCAGAAGAAGACCATGGTAAGCTTCTCGCTATCTCGCTTACTCAAGAAGGTTTAAAACCCCTGGGATAGTCATATTCACATTACAAAATGGTGCAGTTATTGACGATATCATAGATTTCGACAACACAATAAGAAGACGAAGTTTATCTGAAACGTGTAATGTATTGGCACAACACATTTCGGACATTCTGATCACACTCACGTACTTGTCATACACAGTTTTTATAGAAGGCTAGAAAGCATGAATAATTACAATACAGGTCAGATTGTGTACAGGTCAAGGTCACAAATAATGGATAGGGAGATGCAAAAGGTGTGGGTAAGAAAGATAAAGAGAAGAAAAAAGGCAAAGAAAGGGTTTGAAAATATTATGAAGTATATTGGGCCTTGGTTCTAAATTGGATTACCAAGGCAGGTTTAAGGCGATAACAAATAACTTTTGGATGCATAAGACAGGTTTAAGTCTTTTTATGGCCAAGGCTTCAATGAATTTAAGTATGTGACCCAACCTTGTTTTATATGTCGGCTTAAATGCATTGACCCGTCTCTATAATATGCTTCGCTATAGATGATGTTGGACATCTATTTCCGGGTCAATTGTATCTGGCGATTTCATTTGTTGTTGCAGCCACTTTGGAATGTGTTCTGTAGCCCTAAGATGCAGAGACCGATGGGTCCTCCCTATGTACGTGTCTCCACACATACATGTAAATTGATAAACACAGAGGGATGTGACACTATCGTTCGGATAATGTGAAATCGCCAGATACAATTGACCCCGGAAATAGATGTCCAACATCATCTATAGCGAAGTATATTATAGAGACAGGTCAATGCCTTTGAGCCGACATATAAAACAAGGTTGGGTCACATACTTAAATTCATTGAAGCCTTGGCCATAAAAAGACTTAAACCTGTCTTATGCATCCAAAAGTTATTTGTTATCGCCTTAAACCTGCCTTGGTAATCCAATTTAGAACCAAGGCCCAATATACTTCATAATATTTTCAAACCCTTTCTTTGCCTTTTTTCTTCTCTTTATCTTTCTTACCCACACCTTTTGCATCTCCCTATCCATTATTTGTGACCTTGACCTGTACACAATCTGACCTGTATTGTAATTATTCATGCTTTCTAGCCTTCTATAAAAACTGTGTATGACAAGTACGTGAGTGTGATCAGAATGTCCGAAATGTGTTGTGCCAATACATTACACGTTTCAGATAAACTTCGTCTTCTTATTGTGTTGTCGAAATTCATAAAGGGAACTAATTGCTTTAGAATATCATAGGTATTATCGTCAAAGTGCATACACTGAAACAACAGACAGAAGGGTTGTTTTCCGCATTTCTGAACGCATATCAAGGAACTTTGTTACTATAATATGATGAATAGGTTTCTGAGTTTCAGTCAGTTTATTAGTCACTCAATCTATTAGTCAGTTGCACAATGTGATGTGTAGCCAAAGAAACAAAACGCTGTTGCAGACCGTGTTACACATTAGTATGATATATTCGACGTTGTCAGTCATCATCAGTAGTGAAGAAGACATATCTAGGTCAACGGTTCATCCTTGTGAACACTCACCAACTAAATGAATCGGCAATTATGAGGAAAATAACATTACCACCCCCCACCCCCCCGAAGTTCAGACATGAGTTATTCACTTCTGGAGTTAAATACTTGGTCACTTATATATAATCAGGTCACAGATTACACTGTCTAAGACTATGCTAATACGTCATGTGGGTAACCTTATACTTCTTAATTGTACACACCATGTACTGACCAATTAGTTTAGGACAAAATACAAATGTCAGATTATTAATTACACAAATGTTTGTTTCTATGAAAAAATAATTGTGTTCTGTATTGTACAATGTTTACAAATAACTAATAACATGCATCGTCAATAATAAACTTTATTTATCCAAGTGATCATAGATTTGTGATGATAATTTGAAAAGAGTAAACCGGAATAAACAAGCTGACTTGTTCATCAAATGGTTATTCACCTTCACTGAATGCTGTCAGCACCGATCATCATAAGCACGTGAAAGAGCACAAATATTATACTAAGATAGATAGGTTTAGGGTTACTAGTGACATCCAGAAATTCGTCATGCAATATTCTTGAAACTTCATGTGTATCAGTTGCATTTATCTGTCGTTTAAAAATGTTGACATTTGAGTTAAAATGGACTTCTCACTACCACTCCAAGTTAAAATTCGTAGGCCAGTATATCAATTTCCTCTGACTGAGTGGTCTACAAACCCACTTTGTGACTGAAAGGTCCTCCTGGTTTTGAACCGAGGAGGATATTGTTTACGACTGATAAGTCTCCAAATGGAATGAAACGGCTGCCCAATACTTCCTAGTTCTCAATGGTTCACTAAATTATATCGATCCGTGATCAAACTTGAAACAAATCCAATCCTTACAGATTAAGTCTTGAAAAACTTATTAATTGACAAAATTTTCCACCATCTTTGGTTTCAGTGTATATCTGTTGAGCCCAAATGATCAGACAAATTTCGAGGTTAGATTTCACCACAGTTTCCTGTGGAAATCAAAATTTCACAATATGTCAGCTGCTCGACGTCATAAATGACTGATACTAGTAGTATACAATTGCTCATCTGGACCAGTTAGTAGCACTTAGTATTATACATATATGCCTCGTTTCAAGTAGATCACATATTGTGATCCATGTAGATTTATGGTGTCACCACTTCACCTAAGTAGCTGGCCAACCAGAAATAGGTTGCTTTCAACTGATTCTGCTCTCTGAGCTCAGTCAAACTGGGTGCATGATTGATGACCTCATCCTCAAACGAGACAAACAGTCTTCCTGTGTTTCAGCCACTTCGTCTGGTTAGAAAGCACAACTACTTGATATGAATAGTGTCAAACTACTTATTTCACTCAATCAGTAGTATTATATCAAACTGTTTAAATGATGAAAAGTTAAATAGCGAAATAATACCAGATTTACAATTAGTAGTGTTCTCTGAGCTGGTTGGTTTAGTTGCGAAGCTCTCGTCCATCCCCCTTCAGCGCAATATTTAGCATAAAGTGAAATGATTTGAATTTCCCATCAATGGTAGAATTGCGTCTCCCGGTAACCATCTTTACATATGTATTGATCATTTTCTATTGACTTGGATTTTAAACCTCCTGGTCACCTGATTTACTTTTTATTAGTTGATATATTTCGTCTATATTAACGTGTTTGTTAAAAGCATATTCAGCTGAGTACCAGGCTTCTAGGAATTCCCTGATATTTTGGTGTCTCCTCTGTCTAAGATTTCGACATTATCCCAATCAAACTGACGTCCATAATTGTCTATATGCATTGATATGAAACAGGAATATATATCGTGTCTTTTCACAGCTGATTTATGCTTCTGGATTCCGATTCGAAGGGGACGCCCACTTTGGCCGATGTAATGCCTGTTACAGTTCATACAATTTATTATGTAAATGGTATTAATTTTATCTCCTTTTTCTGTTGGGTCTTTCGGTTTACATAATATCGAATTAAGCGATTTGACTGGCTTGTGTGCTACGTCTATATCAAATGGTTTCAGTATTCTAGCTGTTATTTCAGAGATATTTTTCATGTATGGTAGGATGAAATTTCTTGTGGTCTTTGATGATGGTTTCTTGTTGGTGTTATGATTCGATTTTAAACACTTTTTGATGAAATTTCGTGGATAACCATTCTTTTTGAAGACCGTTTGTAGGTATTTTTCTTCTATACTTTTCAACTCTGGACTGCTACAGTGGGTTTGAATTCTTTAAAACAATGTCTGCACACAGTTTCTTTTGTGAGTAATTGGATTATTGCTGCACGTTTCTCAACTTCACTTCTGCTTTCGACTCTGTACCTAGATGTCTCTTGCTAAATAAGCTCTCTATGACACAAACTGAGTCCTGAGTCACTAACTGGTTGCATTCCTACTTTTCAAACAGAATGAAGTATACCGTATACAAAGGTGAATCCTCCTCTGCTGTGCTCACTGAAGCTGGTGTCCCCCAAGGTGCTGTACTCTCCTCACTTCTCTTTTCTTTCTTTCTACATGACCTACCATCTTCAAATGACATTAATTTTGTCAAATATGCTGATGACCTAACTGTATCCTTACCTGTCAAATGTCAAAGTGACTGTTCTAAACTAAACGGCTTCCTATCAGGATTCAGCCAATGGTCCAAGGAAAACGGTCTCACCTTAAACCCCTCCGAATGTCAAACAGTTAATTTCACCTTTAGGCACAAATCTGACCTAAACAAACTGGTTAGCACTCACGAGGTGTGCAACATAGATGGCACTGAAATAGAAACCAAGTCGGAAATTAAATACCTAGGCGTCATTGTGTCTGCTGATCTTTCCTGGTCGTCTCATATCTTGATGATTTCTAAGAAAATATTCCGTCTTACCTTCTACATCAATAAGTTAAGACACTGGTGTAACCCAACCCTTACTCCTACAATTTGTTAACTCCCGTATTCTGCCTATTATTCTCTATTGTTCCCCCTTAGTTTTTCCAGGGTTGGCTACTGAAGAAAGACTATACCTTATTATGCAGGATGTTAAAGGTTGTCAACAGGGTAAGCTACGTGCCACTTAACCAGCTTGTTAATATTTCAGTCGACAGGCACATGGACTCATGTGAAAAATGGGCTAAATACATTCTATCTATCTAACTCACACCACCGCCCTCTTCATTCACAACTCTCCCCTTGTATCTCATCAGGCAGGCAGAACCAGAAGCCTATATAGAAAACTATATGCTCGGACTAGAAAGTACAAAAACTCAACTATAGCCTACTTAGTTCGTGTTCTGTGCGATAAAAAAGCATTAGGCGTGATACCTACAACTTATTAAATAGTCAGTAGAACAACTGGATCTCGTCTTTCCAACTCATATCATTTATAGGTACAGTGTTTTCTTTATTTTCGTTTTCTCTTTTTTTTCTGTTATGTGCTGGTTTGTTTCTTTTTTCCTTACTAACTCTATTTAGAGCATTTTTCTACGTTCTTTCACACTCTGTATATCTCGACCTTCTTGTTACCGCTTACGCCAGTAATTATGCTGGATCTACTTTTCTTACTTTCTCAGGTATTGGTTTTGTAGGCATTTTGTTTGATTGTATGGAGGATTTAATCATGAGCTGACATCAATTAGAGAACCACTGGAAAACCTGGGAGTACTGGACAGCTGATTCGTCCTAGTTTGGGACTCCTCATCAGTACGCACCCACCGAGGTTCGAAACCAGGACCTTCTGGTTACAAGGCGGGCTCGTAGACCATTTAGCCACTGGGACCCGATCCAATGGTTCTTGAATTCTAACTTCTGCCAACTCACGACATAGCGCGACCACTTCTCAATGTCTTCTTCGATGAGTTACTGCCTCATCTTACTTTACTTTTTGAATACAGCTTGATTCCACACCGTATTTTTGGTACAAGTGTGGAATTTTCAACCTGGATATCGGTAGCCAAAAATTCGCAGGCCGACCAAGGTTATCAGGTGTGCGTCGGCGTGGGCTCGAACCCCGGACCATGTGCATGGTCGGCGAGAGTCCTAACCACTGTGCCACCGACGCACACCTTCAAAAACACTGTTCAATCTTGGCTTTGCCGACATGCTAATAAGTTTTTGTCACAATGAACTGAGATTTCTTTAATCTATGTAGAATTTTCTTATTGATAATGTAGTAACTGGATGCAATACTGTAGTAAAATGCTGAGAATCCCATTCTGTATTCGCAAATAGTGTTTTGGAATAAAGCGAATTATTATATATTAAATAGTATATTAGAGCATCTGATCTGTGTGCGTTGATTTTCTATATACTTGTGTTTCTAAATTTTCTTGTGTTGATTCTCTCGTTTAAGACATCTAAAAGTGAGATTTTATTATCTAATTCTTCTTCTCTCATGGTGAATTTGATGTCTTCAAATATGTTGTTTATTAATTTATGGGTATACTTCAAATCATTTCTCTTAATTATTAATTTATTCTTGGTGTAGTCATATAAGATTTAGTCATTCGCAGATGTAGAGTGGAGATAAAATTTAAATTTCTCGTAGTAATTCACATAGTCACCTGCCTCCTCCAGATAACGAGGACTCGTTTTGCGTGTGTAATATAATAGATCATATTTCTGTACTGTTTATCAAATACACTGATTAATATGTGTGTAGTGTATTTTAATCTCCAGACTTTGTTTAACTAAAAATTTATTCTATTCAATTTATTATTATTATTAAATTGATAATAAAAACTTTAATTTAATTTTCATCTGTAAACTTTGTGAAAAAAGGTAGTTGAATTTTGAAATAGTAAACTTTGAATCCCACATTAAATGTATTCAAACAAACAAACAAATTGTGCACAATTCATTATTACTAAAAATATAAACAGTTAAGTTGATCAAAGTATCAATGACTAATATTTATTCGCATTGTACGATAGTTCATTTAATGATAATAATAGTAATAACAATAATGATAATAATTGTAGTACTGATCTACTCTCAGTGGTTTCATACATGAGAGATTCCGTTTTAGAGATATTATCAATATTTCTAGCTTAGTCACGACTTTATTATTATTATTTTATTTTGATTACAGCTTGATTCCACATCGTATTTTTGGTACAAGTATGGGATTTTCAGCGTGGATATCGGTAGCCCAAATTTCGCAGGCCAACCATAGATATCAGTGTGCGTCGGCGTGGCTCGAACCCCGGACCATGTGCATAGTCGGCGAGAGCCCTAACCACTGTGCCACCGACTTGGTGTTATATAGAGAACCACTGGGAAACCAAGAAATACTGGATAGCTGTTTCATCACAGTTTGGGATTCTTCTGTAGGCGCTGCCAGTTACAAGGCGAGTTCGTTGACTAATCAGTCACTGGGACCCAACTTGTGAATTATTGGCAGCGACACCAGACTTTCCCTCCAATTATTCCTTGTTAAAGGATTTAAATTGGATTCATTCGAATTACGGAGCATCAATTGAGTCCCGTATTCGTATTTTTAATCAGTACCTCCCCGTGCCGGGGGGGGGTAATTTTAATGCCTGCTGCCGTCCTTGGATGTGGTAGCCATTTCTCAGGCTCCCTCTACGGAATCGAATCCTAGTTTCCAGTTACCTGTTATAATAATGGCAATAATAATGATTTACTTTATTCCAAAAACAGTACTTATGATACAGAATGGAATTTTCAGCATTAATCACAATGTTGCATCTAATTTCCTCAAATTTTAAATAAAATTAATCACACAAAAAATTTTCCACATTTACAATAGAAGTAGTGTCAAAAACATGCAGCATATAAAATGGAAATAGCAATAATAATGATGATAACAGCTAAGGTAATAATAATAAGAATACAAGTGGAAATTACTGTGGGCTTGTTTCGCACAGTATTGGCAATGTGGTATAGAAATCCTAACATGTTTAAAAATATTGAATATAATGTTCTCTTTACATAATATGGTGAGGGGAAAAACAAAGATTACAACAGTCATAGAGATAAGTTGGTGTTTGCAATTATGAAAGTAAAACAAAGAAGCAACAGGACCATAAATATAATAGAAATAACAAAAGTAAAACTTGAAGGTATATAAGGATGGATGGATGAAATTGTTTATTTGCTAGATGAAAAAAGGTTAGTTAATTGTTGCCTGACACTATTTTCATCACATAAAATACGTTCCAAGTATGGTATCATAGAATTTCTATACTTAGACGTGTGAGCATACAGTTTTCTGAAGTTACTTCTTGTTCTTCCTTGGGGAGGAGATGCAAGGTGAAAGCTGAGGGTAAAGTGGATGCTCCAAGTCAGACAAAATCCCTTTAGCAAATTTATTACATGGTAGGCAGATCACCTACCAACACAATGATAGGGCAGACTTTTGGAAGATCTGTCACCGACATAAGGCCGATTGAGACCACCAAAATTATCCAGAGTCATCAGAGAATTCAACAGAGACAGTCTAAATTGCCCCTCAGTTGGTTCTCTTCTGATATGTACATTTTCTGCCTTGCGGGTCAGGGCATAATTGCATGTTTAATCTCTAGAATTACTACAGTTATCCATGAAGTATACATGATCTAAGGAACCATAGCTGATTTAATGAGCCACTTGCGGTTTCACCATTTTAAGGTATGTACTTATACACATACTGCTTAATCTCTAAGACAAGCATATGACTACTAGCAGGATTAACCAATTTGCATAATGATTCGGATTTCGTCCTTACTTTACGTCTGGAAAACAACCAGATCTATTTCAGTGATACTAATGTTATTTCTCTGGTTAACGTTTCATCATCTCAATTACGGATATAATACTATTGATTCATTGAATGATGAATATGAGTAGTTGAACACTAATAATATTAACTAGTGGTGCTTGCTAGCCATATGGAAGCGATCTGAGCACTAGATGACCGTTTCTGTCGTATGTTGGTATACTCAGTTTGACTGAGCCCAAACAGCCGAATCAGTTGAAAGCAACCGGTTTCTGGTTAGCTACTTAGGTGAAGTGGAGTTACCATAAATTAAATTAGGTACACAAAATTCAGCGAAGAGACTCTTTTCAACGAATTTATTATCAAGCTGTACAATCGTATATATATATATGTATAGATGTTGCAAACGGGTGCATAATTATACGATTAGTAGGCGAATATAAAATGTTAATTAGCAGGTGTGATAGAATTCAATATTGTAAAAAATAGTTTTTGAATTTAGAATGACAAGTGGGACAATCGGAAACCATTCGGAGTGAGAATAGTGATAATAATAATAATAGTCAAAGTAATGAGGGAAGGTTACGTAGAATAACTAAATAAACAAAATCAATAAATGTCTATCCCTCTACGGCCAAGGCAGAAGTAGGCATTGTAAATACTTTTTCTTTTGTACAAAAAGGTCTGGCTTAAAGTCATGAATTGCCAAGGCCTCCACTGTCTTCAGAAGTCTATAACGAAGAAAATGTGGCTGGCGAGTTAGCATGGATTCGGTAGAGGATCTTCAAATCATAAAGTATGACAAATGAATCGTATCGTGGATGCAAACCACCTATAATACTTACTTGTCATTATAACCTGCTGTGGCTGATCATCATTAAACCAAACAACATTAACACGGAGAGGACGAAAATCGGAAATTTATGTTCTGTAGAAGCATCTGCATTATGCGCATACAATATTTTAAAAAAAAGACAGCAGTGGACATTTAAACAGTACAGCAATTGAAATAGTCAATAGTCTACACACAGTCATCATTCAAGTTGTTTCATTAGTTTTTCAGCCTTCTCGCTAACATACAGGTGTTAATACGACTTGACTAATAGTATGGAGGTAACCACTTATAACTGCAATGAGGGATATGTCAGAGAAGGAAATTTGCAATTACTTAGACAGTATTTTTCAAGATTTCAGGTTAGTGCGGCTCTTAGATTTACTCTGACAGTTTAAATGCTATGAATTGATTGCTGTTGTAAGCCACCATATAACTAAGTGAACTGAATCATTTGGAAGACTATGGGGGGGGAGAGAAGACGGGAATGTGTTGGATCGATAAAAGGACTGTAGAAGGTCCGGACTTCGCAGATGATTTATCTCCAATGTCAGGCAAACTCTAAGATCTTCAGACGAAAACCAACAAGTTAACAGTAAAGACAGATACAGAAGACAGGACTTCAAGAGACGTAGACAATATATCGGTGATGAAGATAACCAACGAACAGTAACAACAAGCATTAGTCCCCCCTATCAATGGGAAAAATCCGGAAAAATTTACCTCTTTCACTCATCACACATGGGCAGCATACATCGTTTTAAATACAGACGTTGGCACGGATGAGGATATCAAAGGCAGGGTCAGAAAAGCAATACAGACCTCCACCACTCTGAAATTAGTTTAGAAAGAGATGTACTACACTCAGCATAAAGAAAAGATTAAGAGTTCTAACACTTATATGAAGTCAGTTCCTTTTATTTGCTTCGGAGGTATGACGAGTCTTTAAAAGTATTTCGAACAGAATTTAGATTTCATTGACAGTCACCTTCCATGTCTCAGTACTGAGGATTAGATGGCTGGTCAGAAAAGCTCGTCAACAAGGAACTCTGACAAAGAACAAACGAAAAACCTAACGCCCAACGGAGATGGACAGGACACACGCTAGGCAGATCAATGAGTAACATCGGGCTCCAGGCTAGCTCTCAGTTGGAATCCGATTAGGAAACGGCGAGTTTAGCGTGCGTCTGATAGTGGCATTGAGGAGATCGTATGAGGAGGAAATGAAAGCTCATTGACAATCACGTGGACAGCTAAGGAGGACTGCAAAGAATGGAACGAAACAGAGGTGTGCTGATAAAACCTTGTGTTCCCAAGGAAACCAAGCAAATAATAATACAATTACGTTCTTTATTCTCATCCAGAAAGTCACACTGACATTACGACATTAAAACGAACAAAATTAGGAACCAAGTTGAAGATGTTTATTTCATAGGTAAGGATATAAGTAACTGTCAAAGCGAATATATCTCACTTTCATTTCCAACTCCTAGACTGGATAGAACAGAAGCGGTCAATTACAATCTGAATTTCCGCAGGTGGTTGATAGTGTGCACTGTCTAATGAGAATTTTATGTTATGTGTTGAAAGGAATACTATTTGAAATGTTACATTTGAGTGTTTTATCGATTTCTTACTCAATCGTCCTTCACAGCGTGCGCGAAAACACCTTGTGATCAGTTTCGTTCTCATCCTTTAATTAACATTGATAATTTCAAAATATAAACAAAATAGGTTTTTTTTAAGAATTGAATACCTAGACAGAGAGATAGATAGAGAGAGAGAGGAAGTCTGTGCTTAAGCCACATCTAGAATTGTTTTAATCGGAAGATCGAATTTTTCAAATTGACTAAAAAACTCATTGAATCGCAATTAGTGTCTACAAATATGTATATATACATGTATATATTCTGTAATATAGAAATGAATTAGTGTATTTTTTCATAAATAGCTCAAATATTTGACAGAAAAAAACGTAGAAAAACTGAAAAAAAACCAATTAAAATTAACACAGATATTTGTGTTAAATATTGATTTCCATATGGTGGTCTGAGCAGTTGTTTAGTCTAGAATGTGTGCTGATTAACTGGAATTTACTTAAATAAATACACCCTAGGCTAGTTGAGGTAAACTTTTTAAAGTAGAAATATTATACGACTGGATGGCTGAAAATGGCTGTTTATTCGGTCGGTAGATAAGCTTAGCTAATACTGTTAAAGACTGATTATTCTTCGACTACACTGTGACATAGTGTAACTGTGTAAGAATTGTTCGGAAGTAAAGATATTTCTAACTCATGTTTTCAGTGAAATAAGTTGAACTGATCTAAAGGCACTAGAACATATAGACTTGATGAAATAAAAAACACATATTGAATTGAATTTCTGATTTTCCCGTCGATTGATTGGACCGAAGTGCTCGGTCTCAGGTTGACATGTCGGCTTCTTGTGTAGATGCTTCGACGATGTTGGTATTTAATTTAATTGGTGTACAATTGGTGGATGGTGGCTAGCAGTGGGATCAATCGACGGGAAAATCAGAAATTCAATTCAATAATTAATATGACCCGTTGCACAAGAGGTGCTCTCGTGGCCCAAGTGGTCTAGTGGATAACGCTTTGGCGTTTGAAACTATGGGTACTGGTTCGAGCTTCGGTGGGAACATCATCACTCACTGAGAAATGCAGGTACATCCAGTTGACGAGTCCCAAATAGGACGAAATGCGCATCCTGGATTCCACCAATTCTATAAAAATCACATAGTTCAGCGAAGAGTCTCTTCGCCGCAAATTCATTTACTTAGTTGTACAATTGTAATTATATAGACTTATTTTTCTACATGTCTGTACGTTAGGTTTGTCTGATAAGAATAGCAACAAGTTAGGGTAATTTTTTCGTCAAGACATTTCAAAAATGTGACGAGTAATCAAATTGTAACTAGTGTCTTGCGGGTGAAGATTGGTAAGAGGGTAATGGTGATGTGTTGCCAAAAAGCATAGTTACTAATATTAATCAACACATGTAAGAAGTTGAATAAGCGTAGTAAAATGAATAGTTTAATTGTAACAACAGAAGACAAGGGCCGGCAACAGATAGTTTTATTACGGAAATCAGCACGTATTTATATATATATTTCACGTACATTATTATAGCTTATTCAAGCAGAAAACACAGTCCTCTGATTGGTTGTTTCTGGTTTCTCGGAAAGTTAAGCCATATATTTGCAAATCTTATTTACCCACGTAAAGTCTGCTGTGGTTGGTTGTTGAATCAGCCTTGTTCATATTTTCTCACGGCCAATATTAGTGACCTAGACATTGACGTAGATTAATGTCTACCAATTGGCTAGCAGCCTGCTCTCATCACATTATTAATGAGAGAGTTGTGATTAGAATGCACACAGAAGCAAACGAAAATATGGAATTATGTAAGAGTCCTAAAAATTACAAATGTTATAGGGAGTTAGAAAAGAGCAAAAAAACAAGCACACAAGCATCAAGTCAGTAGAAGTTAACACGGCTATTATCATGGTAGCAGAAGTGGTTAGATAGTTTTCTTTTGTATACATAGCCTTGGTTTTTCCAAACGAATGGTTAAGGCTCCAGTAGTACAAAGGAAACGAAAGTGTCTTGCCTTTTGTAGGCTATTCTTTCACTTTGCGTTTGTTGAGACGAAATGACCAGTATTGGCAAGATGTTCAATTATCGGACTCCTTATACAGCGACTATTACCTTTTTGTAGCCATGAAGGATAGTGTTCTTGAAGCCTTTTGGACAGGATACTCGTCGAAAGACCAATGTACATGTACATGGCTCTACAGCAACAGGTGAACTGACATATGCATACAGAATCGACCAGATGCGAGATCTTGTCCTTAAGGCTTCTACAGATCAATGGGCGACTGGAGAACACTACTCTCAGCGTTCAATCAAAGAAT
The DNA here is from genome assembly GCA_944472135.2 of Trichobilharzia regenti. Taxonomy (NCBI): domain Eukaryota; kingdom Metazoa; phylum Platyhelminthes; class Trematoda; order Strigeidida; family Schistosomatidae; genus Trichobilharzia; species Trichobilharzia regenti. Next base: position 74,473,139 of record OX235263.1, read on the forward strand.
ATTCTTTTCAAAAATGCATTTTATTCTTATCGGATAGACCTGACGTACACACACATACAAAAATAAGTGTATATAATTGCGGTTGTACAGCTAAGTGAATGAATTCGCCTCTGAAAAGATACTCTTCGCCCAACTACATGTTTTGTTTTTATTAATGTCTGGATGCGGATTATTCATGGATCTAGACTTAGACGACAATTTGTGTCTAATTTCACAAAGATTTATGCGCGAAAACAACAATAAGAGGCAGGTAGTGATGGCAACAAGTAGTAATCTTCAACTACAGGAGACGTCTGAAAGAAGCCACTTGCCTCCCTTATCTGGGTAGCATCCTTCCGGCTACATGCTGCACGAATGAAGATCTCAAATCCAGCTCTGAAACCAGTGTAGGAATCTCCTGCACTCAACATGACGGACAAGATTAGGAATAGAAATAATAATCAGCTAAACTACACAGTAGTTTTAGAAGACATTCCAATAACTTCAACAGAAAGGATGTTACCATATACCACGTTTTATAGATAAAAATATACATTCAAAGCCTACAAAACGTGACTTATCAACCGTTTCCAAGAAAATACTCTACATGAGCTTGGAATTCAAAGGGGACTTAGCTTCCGATATCATGAAACGAAGGATATCACAGTCCCTGAAACGAACATTTCCTGCTGCATCTCTGAGAATAGCCTTTACTAGCCGACCGTTATTGTTCAATGACCTGAAGGACAGGATCCCGCTGTTGACCAACTCAATGTGCGTTTATCAATTCACCTGCTCTCGGTTGTTCGACTCGAGTTTTGTCCAAGAGGGTGCAAGAACACTATCCTGCATGGCTAAGAAAAGGTGGAAGTGGAGCAATAAGAAGCGCGGTCATTGAACATCTGGTCGATAATGATCACCCTGTCTCTATAGCCTCTGCCTTTAAAGTCATCTACAAGGCAAAGAGTAATTTACCCAAATCCCTACGTACCCGACTCATCTGTATTGCTGAAGCTTTGGCTATCGAAACAGAAAAGCCAGATCTCTGTGTACAGAAAAAGTTTGTTCAACCCCTCCAACTTTCATGGTCTTAATCCCTCTATGCTAAAATATGGTAATCCCCAATCATATTTTAGCTCTACCAATTTTTCATTTTTTTCATTTTGTCTATTCAATTTGTATACTCTTCCTTATTACGTCAATTGTTATTATTACTATTCTCACTTTGAATTGACCCCAGTAACATTTCACTTGTTCCACTTGTCATTCTAAATGAATTCTTTTTTACAACGATAAATTCTATGCTATTAAATTTCACACAATATTACTTTACGTTTTTATTTGATTCGATTTGTCAACTAATCCTTTAATTGCACACCCTTTTTCAAGTTCTATCCTTCCTATGAATTATTCTATATATGACATTAAAGGGATTTATTGTAATTTGTACACACAAGTTTATCATAAATAGGACGAAATGCGCTTTTTCCTGGATTCTACTGCTAGTCACCATCCACCAATTAACTTCTAATTACATGCCCAGACATCGTCGAAGCATCTGCACAAAAAGCCAACAGACATGTCAACCTGACTTCGGGCACTTCGGTCCAATCGATCGACGGGAAAATCTAAAATCCAATTAAAAAGAAAAAGAAAGATAATTACAATAAGATGACAACATTACCATACAAGAAGTGGTAAATTAGAGGTGATGCTAACAAACCTTCAGAAAAATCGGGATTTGAGTCTCGTTTGAATCAATGAATACTAATTCAACTAAAAAATACAATGAAAATACTGGACAAAAGTAATGAAAATTATAAAATATCTTCTTGATGAATGTTCGAGTGAATATGTTAGTCAAAGGTCTAGATATATACAAAGTGAACGGACATAAACATCTGACTAAGGGTCATCCCAAGGGAAAATAAATATATAGTAATTTAGAAAAAAAAATTTAATCTTTAGTTGCACATGCATGAGATGAACAAAACAACATTGATTGGGACAATAATTCTGTTATGATGAAATCCACTAGGGACAAATAGGAAGAAAGGCTAATAACAGAATCTATATTCATTTAGGTCATGCTGAACACGTGCAATAAAGGTGACACAATATAATTGTCAAGATGCTGGAATATAACTTTGGATGCACAACAATGCATAAACACAAATGTGTGGGTGAAAAAAAACAATTCCAATATTTGAACTGCTTTGATTTCAGCTGTTAAATTTTGTCACGAATCGACATCAATTAATGAGATCATTGAAAACCACCAGAGAGCACTGGATAGCCAGCTGTTTCGTTCTATTTTGTGACTGTTTATCGGTGTACACCTACGATCCCATCAAGGATCGAATCCACGACCCCCAAGTTACGGGGACAACTCATCGACCATTCAGATACAAGCCGGAATTCAATGACCCGTGGATTTTAACATTGCATGGAGGATTTCATTATGAGCCGACTCAGTTAGAGAACCATTGGAAAACCTGAAGGGAGTACTGCAAAGCTGTTTCGTCATAATTTAAGACTCTTCACCACCCACCGGGGTTCGAACCCAGGACCTCCTGGTTACAAGGCTAGCGAGCTCGTAGACCAGTGAGTCAATGGGACCCGATCCAATGGCCAGTCCACGAATTCTAACTTCTGCCAATTCATGACATAGCGCAACCACTTCTTAATGTCTTCTTTGTTGAGTTACTGTCTCACCTTTAACCTGCTGCACCCCACTGGTTATGGCTTCCCACAAAATTCCAACAAAACCAATACCTGATTTTAACATTGTCAATTCGTGATATAGCGATATGCCTGTGATAAGAATCCATTTCACCTTGACATGGTAGACCTTACTGCACTGCTGAAGAGTCCAAAAATAGGACGAAATCGCTTTCCAGTGTTCCTTAGTTCTCATTTATCTCTTTAGAGGATGTTTTGTATCCTGACGAAATCTAACAACTCAAATAAAATCAATCCAAGTTCTAAAAAATCTGATAATCTAAAGTTGACATGATATAATTTGATAATAATTTTTCCTTCACGTCCCCAGTGAAACATAGGCCTCAAGCTAGTGGCTTGAAGTTTCTGTAGCAGTGTTTATTTTTACAGGATGGGGTTGCTAGCCTCATGCCCAACCTTTCTCTTTACCAGCATTATTTCTGGCTTAGCGAGGTGAAGGAGTGCATCCAGTGGCCGAAGACCGAACCTCGGACCATGTGCATGGTCAGCGAGCGTCCTAACCGCTGTGCCACCGACGCAAAGTTGACATGATCATGGGCTCTAATTTTGCTCGAAATATTACCAAAATAAAAAACCCACCATTGTGTGTAAAATATATATATATATATATGTATGGAGAGAGAGAGAGAGAGAGAGGAAGTTCATCTAGAGAAGGTTATCAGCATTTCCTTATAATCGTTTCAGTTGTATTAGTAAGAAAATGTCACACAACATAACTTGTTTTATAGTTCGTTCTCTTTTTAGGTTACTCTGCAGCGTTTAATTATATAACTGTTCTGATTTACAAATGAATTCATAAGTGTTATCTTCAGTGAGAAACTATTTATTTCCTCATTTCTACAATTATTTCCGGATCTCCAGAAGTTGAGGAAGTGCGACTGGTTGCCACCACCATTTAAGGTCATGATCAATAGAGTCGTAATTCCTGCCATATTTATTGGAGGGAAATGCGTAATTGAAAAATTTGCGATAAAACTATACTTTAACTGGAAAACAGATAGAGTAGAAATTTCGCCTGAATTCACTGATATAGAGTAAATTAAAATTTAGACATAATTCAGGAGATTTGTAGTTCAGGTAGCTGATTTGGGTGTAGTTGTGTTCTCTGAGCTGGATGCTTTAGTTGCGTTTCTCGTCTTTGTTTTTATGTCTTCTACTTGACAGTGGTGCAATAGTGGTGATCACCGTTGAAAGGTGTTCTTGATTAAGAATACCTTCTCTAATTTTCTTCCTTTTGGATATGCTGTATTTGTTGACATTTCTTGATTTGAAAGTTGGCGTATTTAATCATTATTCAAGTGTTTTTTTGTACGGATTTGATTGGTTACAGGATTTCATCATGAGTTGACATTGGTTAGAGTACCATTGGAAAACCTGGGAGTACTGGACAGCTGTTTCGTCCTAGCTTGGGACTCTTTGGTCGCGTTATGTCGTGAATTGGCAGAAGTTAGAATTCATAGGCCAATAGATCGGTTCCCAGTGGCTCAATGGTCTACGAGCTCGCCAGCCTTTGTAACCAGAAGGTCCTGGGTTCGAACCGTTGTGTTGGGTGCGTACTGATGAAGAGTCCCAAACTAGGGCGAGACAGCTGTCCAGTACTCCCAGCTGGTTTTCCAATAGTTCTCTAACCAATGTCAGTTCATAATGAAATCCTGTATTTAATCATTATTTCGACCATTCGTGTTTCATGTTGTTTAGCTAACTTACACTTCATCGGGTATTTAGTCGATGGTCTGCAGCTGGCACTGTCTGGTATGATTTAGTGGCAAGGCAATTCGTGAAGAAGGAATAACTGTTCTCTATCGGGTTTTTGCCTCTTGGCAAAGTCCTGTCACTTCTGAACAGAAAGAAGCGTATTCGGTGAATAAGATTTAGATATGACTGAGGAGATTTATAGTTCAGAGAACACAACTACATCTAAATTAAGATTTTTATTACACTAATGTGTTTGAAGGAGAGAAATAAAGAGAATTCTGTTTGAAGGTTATTTTTGTGTGCATATAGGATTTCATCATGAGCTGATATCAGTTAAAGAACCAACGGAAAACCTGTGAGTACTGGACAGCTGTTTCGTCTAGTTTGGGACTCTTTAGCAGTACGTACCCCGGGGTTCGAACCCAGGACCTTCTGGTTACAAGGCGAGCTTGTGTACATTTGAGCCACTGCCACCGATATAGCGCAGCCACTTCGCAATGTCTTCTTCGATGAGTTACTGCCTCATCTTCAACCTGCTCTACCCTACTGGTCACGGCTTCCCACTAGAACCCAAGGTTAACTGCCTGAATAGGACCAGTCACTAGTGAGCATCAGATTAATTTTCAAGTATTGTTTTGTAGGGATTTTGTTTGATTGCATGGAGGATTTAATAATAAGCTGACATCAGTTAGAGAACTACTGGAAAACCTGGGATTACTGGACAGCTGTTTCGTCCTAGTTTGTGTGCTTGTAATTTACCAGTTGTTCTTCCAAACATTAAATTGATGTTTAGCGATGCCTAAACACCAAAGAGTGTTTACCTGTCGTTTACTCTGCTTATTATACTAACCTTTAAAAACTAATTTGTATCTCGTTATAAGTCATTTAGAGTAGTACATTTAACATGCAATCGGTAAATTATTAAGAAGGCATATGTCTATGGTTTCAGAATAATTGTTATGGCGCTATATTTTGGGTTCAGCCATTAGATTCCAACCCAGTAGCTGAATCATCACTAGGTGTACCTCATAATCTAAATGTCCTAGGCTCGATCCTTAATAGTCAGGTCAAGGATGTTTACTACAGAACTGATACGAAGCAGCTGTCCTGTAGCCCTAACGTTCCAATGGTTTTCTGAGTGATGTCGCCTTGTGATCTAACATAAAAATACAAAAATTCAGACATCTTAAAAGGAAACTGACCAGCCGACCGCAACAAGCATCAATCACTATCAGCGGGAGAAATTTAAAAGAGCTCACTTCCTTCGCTTATTATCAAGGCAGCATAGTTTCAACTAAAGGCGACAGCACGGATGATGATGTCGAGACCAGAATTGGAAAAGCAACACAGACCTTCACCAATCTGAAATCAGTTTAGGAATAAGCTACACTCAGTATAAAGAAAAAGACTCGGACATATGCTGAGGAGATCTGTGAGTGGCATCTCACGCCAGGCTACCAGTCGAGTGTAATCTGAGTGGGATATGGTGAGGTGAACGTCGGAGAGTGCTGCTGAGATCGTGGGAGAAGAGATAAAGGCTCATGGGCGGTTCTAGAGCCAGCCGAAAAGGACTACAGAGAACAGGGTGAAGTGAAGATTGATAAGAATCAGCTTAAAGTAATAATCGTCGTATGATTCACCATCAAATCGTTCATTGTTTGATCATACGACTGTAAAATTTCATCTTTTTCTTACCTTGATCTTGGTCAAATTGGCAATCAATTAGAATATTTATTTTTCGTAGATCTAACCGATTCGCCTACTTATCAGAACAATATATTTTCCACTTCCCTAAATAGATTTTAAAGCTGTTAAAAATATATAAATATAACATGCTTTTTCTTTTTAATAATAATAATAGCTTTACTCCAAACGGTATTTGTGGTACAGGTATGGAATTTTCAGCGTGCATAAAAATTGTACCCTAATTGTCACAGGTCATTCTTTGTCTTTTGACATTTACGTGGCTTAGTGAAGAGGAAGTGCGTCGGTGGTACAGCGGTTAGGACGCTCGCTGACCATGCACATGGTCCGGGATTCGATCCCCGGCCGACGAACTCCTTTACCTCGCTAAGCGAGAAATAATGCTGGTAAAGAGGAAAGGTTGGGCATGGAGCTAGCAAACCCATCCTGTGAAAAAAATAAACACTGCTACAGAAACTTCAAGCCACTAGCTTGAAGCCCTATGCTCCGCTGGGAACGTGAAGGAAAACAACAAGGGAAGAGGAAGGTACCAAGGACGAATAGGTGTGTCTAGCAGCATATCATTTGAGTTGTTTATTGCGTCAGTATTACTACACCCACGTATAAGTCCACACTGTCATACTAACTGTCTACGATATCACAACAAGCTGGCGACAAGTTTATTTCATATTGCCGACTTAGGTCACAGCAGAGATGTGCTGTTGAAACTCTATGTCCTACTCGGGGCCCAAAGGAATAGAAATAATAATCAACTAAACTACACCGTAGTTTTGGCAAATATTTCAATACCTTCAACAGAAAGGATGTTACTACATACCTTTTTGGCATTTGTCTAACTAATTTTTCTTACACCCTTTTACTTCTAGCACTGTAAACCATATTGGTTAAGCGGATTCATTGTAATTTGTACACATAAGTTTATGCGACTATTGATTTCGTACACACAATTTGCATAGTTCTTAGGTATTTATCAAGTATTGATTTCTGTAGGGATTTAGTTTGATTGGATGGAGGATTGCAGCATGAGCCGACATCAGTTGGGGAATCATTGGAAAACCTGCAGGAAAAACTGCAAAGCTGTTTCGTCCTAGTTTGAAACTCTTCATCACTATGTACCTACCGCCAGGGGTCGAACCCAGAACCCTCTGGTTGCATGACAAGCTCTTGGACCATCAAGCCGCGGGGAATGTATCCAATGTCCAACCCATGAATTCTAACTTCTGCCAATGCATGACATTACATGACCACTTCACAACGTCTTCTTCGATGAATTATTGCCTCACCTTCGACCTGCTTCACTCCACTGGTCACTATCTGAATACGGCCAGTCGCTATTGAGCATCAGATTAATTTTCAAGTGTTGGTTTTTGTAAAGATTTAGTTTGATTGGTTGGAGAACGAAACATCTCTCCAGTACTCCCAGCAGGTTTTCCAATCGTTCTCTAACTGATTTCAGCTCACGATTAAATCTTCCAACCAATTACCGAAGTATGAAATATTTAAAGAGAAGTCTTAATTTGCATTTGTGCCACTGTATGATCAGTTTAGTTTGAAGAAGTATTCATGAGGCCAATTTAGACCCCAAATCATTTTTCAGCAATAGCTAATATCTGTTTGCATCTTAGACAAACTTACGTACCATACCTTACACACTGTGGAAAGTATCACTGTAAAGTTGATTAGAAAATACGCATTGCTATCTGCAGAGTGGTAAATGGAACATTCTGCACTTTTCGAGGAAAAGAAGCCGATTAATAACCTCTTCAGTTTCTTACTGTTTCCAGATAAGAGACTTTCACCTGACTTAGTTAACTTCCATAAACAACCATCCTCATATAACAGAAAAAATATACATCGATTGTTTAGACGAGTCCAAGAATTTGATTTATACGCTAGGAGAATATGTTAATAGTAAGGTCTTCGCCACACGCGGTGGAGATGAGGATGTCAAAGTTAGGAATGGGAAGATATGACAGGTAGCCATTACTCTGAAGTCATTCAGGAACAAGATCTGAGTTCTAAACGCTAATGCCAAGTTAGGGCTTCTCTATGGTTCCATTGAAACCATCATCAACAGACTGAAGACTTTAATCAACATCTGCCTTGGCTCCATGGTGAAGATGAGATGACTGACCAGAATCGATAAGCACCAAAGATCTTTCTCAATGAAGCAACGAAGAATCCATAGAACAACAAATATACGCTGAGCAGACCGTTAAGTAACATCACGCGATATGCAGTTGAGTGCATCTCAAAAGGATGATGATAAGATGAGCTTCCGAGAGAGAGACATGGAAGAAATCGAGTGAAGAGGGAGAGATCAAAGCCCATGAGAAAAAGTTGAGCCACTTAAAGATGACTGCAGAGAACAGGGGAAATAACGATGGGTTGTTAAAGCCATATGTTCCACTCCAAACACAAGGGAATAATAATACACAATAATGTCTTCGTGGGGTTCTTTCCCAAGAATCAGTAAGAAAAACATGAAAACCAAATCTATAGGCTTTAGCTAATCGCCTCTACACAAAATAGTTGTCCGTTTTAACCGTAGGAAATTCTTATTATTATTATTGTTTCTTTTAATTCCTAGAGGAACATGGAGCTTCAGCTGCACGTCTCCAATGCGTTCGTTTCTCTGCCAACGTTTTCACCTGGCTCCACGTTGCCTACATGTTTTCATCTCCTCTTCACATGACCTCCTCCAAGTCACCCTCGCAGTGACCACCAACTCGCCGTTTCCCATTCAGGTTCCATTCGACAGTCTGTCGTGTGAGAAAATATGTGAGGTAATTTAACAAATTAGATTTCAAATAGACCGCTAATGTATAATTTCAAACGAGAATAAATTTCTAGTCGGATTATTATTGTTATTATAATTATCAGGATCTGTTGAACATATGGCATAAATGAAATATTTTGAATAGGCAGAGATAAAGGACTTCTTTTTTCTGCATTTGCCATATTTTTCACCAACTACAGATTATAAATCATAGTGAAAAAAGGAAGAAGGAATTTCTGAAATTAACAACAATTAAATGATAAAAGGAAAGACAAAATTTGAATGTATATCGAAGTGTCGCCAATACACCAATTACACTCATCTGTGCATATGTGGTAAAATTGACCAGACTGTGTTGAATAAACAGGTTAGAACTAACAGAAATTAGAAACAAATAATCAAATCTTCTTGTCTGTGCGAAAGAAAGTTGATTGAACCTTCTTTTCCCATCGGAGTTTCAAACGCAGACATCTAAATTACAAGGCGGTCTTGTGAATCATTCAGCCAGTGAGACTCAGTTCGATGGAGGTCCATGTATTTCCAACTTCTGCCAGTCAGCAGTGTATACATATAGCACAACATCCAGCTAATGACTTAGGCTATCCTCTTGCCCGACTTGGTGGACTCCGCTGGTTACGATTTCTCACTAGAACTCCAAGTTACTTCTTGCATAGAGCTAGTCAATGGTGGGCATCACGTTAATAATCAAATGTTAGTTTGCCGGGATTTGATTGGTTGCTGATTCGATCACAAGGTGACAGAAGCTGGAGAGTCACTGGAAAACCAGAGAGCACTGGATGGCTGTTTCTTTCTAGTTTGGAAATCCTCAGTATCATGCACCCACTAGGGTTTGAATCTATGCCCTTACAGTTACAATACGGGCTCGCAGAACATTCAGCCACTGGGACCCGATACGATAGCCCATGAATTTCAACTTATACTAGTTAGCGGTACATATTGTGAGCACCAGCCAGCTGCTGATAAAACTTGTAACCAATCAAATCCCTGCAAAACAACGCATGCTACATTTGCAAGTTTAGACATGCAAAGTATCATGCAAAATTCTAATAGTTTAAACAGAGATCAAATAGAATTTATGAATAATCCATATCCATGTATTAATGGAAAAAAAACCCAAAAACAGTAGTTTAGGTTAGAGGTTTTTTCTGGCGAATTCATTTCTTTACCTGTACAATCGCATTTATATAAAAAAATTCGCCTCACAAAACAGAACAGCAACAAAAGTGGTGAGTCGTCATAATCATATTTAGTAATGTTAATCAATATATAGCAAGAGATGAATAAGGTTACTAGATTTGTGTAATAAAGCAAATAACTTAACGAAAGAATTGTAATCAGGGTGCACATGGAAACGAAAGCAAATGAGATATTACGTGGGAGCTAAACATAAATTGTTCCAATCTAGTTAATTTCATCTTTAATAGGAAACTACTTTTCACTCTGGTATTATAGAAGTCAGTGAGTTGAGCTTTGTTGTCTCATTTATTCAGTGTTTGGAGAAATAAAAGCGGTACTGAATTCCGTAGGCATTAAAACGCGCTTCAGACACTGCCTGATGAAGTTTTCACCTTACCGCTTAATATACAGGCCGAATGATTTGTAACGTACATCAGAAATTTCGGAAAGTGATATATTGGTGAGTAAATTTTAAATATAAATATCAGTTACGAAAACAACAACACAAAGCTGGTTAATTCTTGTTTAAATGAGACAGGCATTTTGCAACACTGGTGGGAAGCGTTCAAAATCAGATAAAACAGGGGTATACCTGCCTAAAACATCTCATCTGCTCCTCAAACTATCTTTTCCATGTCATCCTCGAACTCATGCCTAACTTGTCGTTTCTCATAAGTGTCCCACTAGATAGCCTGGCTTGTGAAGTCACTGAGTGGCCAAATCAGCTTGTGTCCAATCCATTTCTATTTCTTTCAGCGTATTTTTAGGCAATAGGTTCTTGATCCTTTCGTTGCAGATGTTCTATCTGACCTTTAGTATGGAGTCAGCGAAGTCAGCCGTAGATGAGTTTTCAGCCTGCTGGAAATGCTTTTCATGATATATCAGATCTCTAATCCATATGAAAGCATTGATTAGACATTAGTGTTGAAAATCCATCTTGTTTTTTATGATTAGCGCAGCAGATTTCCATATTAATTGCAGAGCAATTGAAGTTTGCCTTGCTTTCCTTATTTTTGCTTTAACATCCTCATGTATGCTGTCAATATTCGAAATTATGCTGTCCAGATAGGTGAAATAAGTGAATTCGTTCAAATTTCCCGCGTTGATGGCGATTGATGCTTGTTATTGTTGGTTCGTTATCTTTATCACCTCTTTCTTCTCTATGTTCAATTAATATCCTGTCTCTGCTGCCTCATCTACCAACAACTTGTTGGTTTTTATCCGTAGATCTTCGTGTTTGCGCATAGTCCAGATCTACTTGAGTTTTCTTGCCAACCCAACATGCGGCAGTCTTCTCACTCGTCATGGTCTGCCGCGTAAACTAGTCCAACAAAATCACAGATATCATCTGTGATAGTGTGGTGAGAGCTGGCTGCAAGCTAAAGTTGCAGACAACAATTTACGTCAGTGTTTTTACATCCCAAATCAGGGTCACCAGAAAAAACAATAACAAAGCTTAACCTTGACGAACTCAACGACCAATCACAGCAGAATTAATATGTGAAAATACGATTCGCAGATATATGGCTTAACTTTCTATGAAACGGTCACAAGCAGTAGACTAATTTTGAAAGTCTGAGGTCAAATTCTGATCACAGTTCATACAATTTTCGTTTTGTTCTGTTTATTATACCTATTGATAGCTCTAGCTTGATTCATATGACAGGACAAACAATTTAAAACAAGAGATGTACTTTTATATATAAACATGCAATTTTATTTATATATTATGTATGTTGACGCCTGTTGCATGGCTCATGATTGGACGAAGTTTTAAAAACCAAAGATGTCCCTTTTATATATAAACCTCTGTTATGTTAATTTCGGTTAATTTCCCTGAAGTTTGGACTAGACTGCCGAACGAAACGTTCGGATTAATCATTTCAATTTCGCTGAGATTTCGCAAATATAATTTTATAAATGTCTATTTCTCACTCGGCGCTCAATTATTTCGCAACTATCCGGTCATATCTTGATCACAGTTCATATGATGTACAGAATGACCTTCAGAAAGAAGACAACCAATCAGAAGACGTTGATTCTCTGTAAAAATAACGAATAATAATGTGCATAAAAATCTATAAATATTTGTTGATTTTCTCAGTCTCTTTTGCCTGGCCTTGGCTTCTCTAGTGACAATAATAGATCGCCTTGTCTTACCTCCTTATTAATTTGAAGGGCATCTCTGAGTTTTTATCGTATCTGTGGATAGAATTAGTTTGGTTGTAAAACTGGACATATTCAGAGTCACAGCTCCACTATTATTTTTAGTTCCGCAGCAATAGGATTCCACCAAAAAGATGCTTAATGTTTGTACTTGTAATGAATAAGCATTAAAAAACGTTTGTCTTGGAAGCGTTTTAAACATATATTCAGTTTAGCATACATGTTTCCAGAATTATTTGTTACATTCACAGTGAAAGACATTGATGGTTAACACATCTTACACAAGTTTGCATTATCACTCTCAATTTGATTGAAACATTTTTTCAGCATGCATCATTATCATTTCTCTCTTGCTTTCCCAGAAGAATACACAGGGATTCAACAACACATCTTTTATCTACCCCTCAAAAGAACTACTCGACCTCAGTTTCAGACACATGCCCAACTAATCATTTCCCATTCAGGTTCTACTCAGCATTCTCCTCAATGCGTGCCCAATCCATTTCCCCTACTTTCTGCATATTTTTTGGGTGACTAATTCTTGGTTGGTTCTTTACTTTAGTTTCTTGGTGCTTATCTTTTTTGGCCAGCACGCCATCTAACCTTCAGTATAAAAAGGGAGGCAGCTGTTCACGAAAGACTGCATCCTGTTGGAAGTGTTTCTCGTGATGCGTGCGGTAAGCCTCTGAACCATATGGAAACATCAGCGGTTTAACTATATACTACTACTAATAATAATCTACTTTATTCCAAAACAGACAGTGCTTATAACAGAGAATGGAATTCTCAGCATTTGTCACAATATTCCATCTGATTTACTTAAAATATAAATAAAATTAAAAGTTAAAACAAAATTAACCAGAGGAATTCGCCCACGTTTGCGATATAAATTTGAAAATATTCGAAGCACGAATTGAGAGTATTAAATATAATAATAATAATAATAATAATAATAATAATAGTGGGTTTGTTTCGAACAGTACTCTCGATTCAGTTTGGAAATTTTAGCATGTTATCATAGAGTATTGAATCTAATGTTCTGTTGATATAGTACAGTGAGGGGAAATACAAAATTAACAGTTATGAACACAGCTTAAACGACGTTCACACTTATGAGAAATAAATAAATAAAAACAAAAAATTGAGAGGATTATAAATATAAGAAATACAATAACAATAAAGTTTGGTACTGTAAGGGTGGAGGAAATGGTTTATTTAGTAGTGCAAAGAAGGTTAGTTGGTTAGTTCATGCCTGACACTATTATCATCGCATAAAGTACCAGCCACCAAATATGGTATAGTGGAATTTTTATACTTAGACGTACGTGCGTAAATTCTTCTGAAAAGACTTCTTGTTTTACCTGAGAAGACAAAAGGTTGGAGCTGCGGGTAGAGTGGGTGCTCAGAGTCTGACAAAATTCCTTTAACAAATTTGTTGCATGACATCAAGTGCCTATCAATGACGATGTCAACGATATGGCCCAATGGGATACCACCACTCACCTTGCCGCCAGTCTTCAGAGTTCTACGAAGTGTGACACAGTCTTTTTTAAATAATCCAGGAAAGAATAAGGGTGAACAGTAGAGAAGAATAGGTAAAATACTCGAGTTGACAAACCGTAAGACAAGGGGTTGGGTTATGCCTGAGTTCCTCAACTTCCTAATGTAAAAAGTTAGACGAAATATTCTTTTAGAAATTGCTAAGATGTGTGGGAAGACCAGGATAGGTCAGAAGAAGGAATTAATCCAAGACACTAAACTTCAGACTTGATTTCCATATCAGTATCATCAATTTTGTAACGGTCATAGGAACCAACAGCTTCATTTAACTTTCGTTTACATCGGAAACTGAAAATAACAGTCTGACATTTGGAAGGATTTAGTTTAAGACCGTTAGACGAAGACCATTTGCTAACTCCTGATAGAAAGCTGTTCATCTTAGCACAGTCAAGCTGGGAGTTAACAGACGTTGAAATAGTTAGATCACTGGCATACTTAACAAAGTTCATTTCATCATCAGAGTGAGGCAAGTCTTGCAAGAAGAAAGAAAACAGAAAAGGAGAAAGGACAGCGCCTTGAAGGACGCTAAGCTCAGTAAGCAACGAAGTGGACGAATTTCCCTGACATACAGTGTACTGCTTTCTTCCTGTGAAATAAGACTGCAGCCAGTTAACAACCCAACAGTCAAATTTGAGTTTCAATAGGCTTGTTTAACAAATATATAACAAATAAATATATAAATAATCTTGTTGAGAAATTAACTGAGAAAAAATATTTTTTTTCTGCTCTGTTTCCTGTTTTAATTTAAACTTCAATAAAATTTTGATGAATGATCACATTTTTTAGAAGTTTTAATTGCTAAACAAATTTATTTTGACACTGCAGAGCGTATATTTCGATGTTAAGTGAAGCAATACAAATTCTTTGTGTATTCACTCCGGAATAACATTTTCCGAACTATTACTGAGGTTCAATGCAACGTTGATCTTTTTCATACTAATGCATACTGAATGACTATTTTCGAATTTGAGCATCAAAGGCCTCATGAGACTCGATATGTTGTTAGTTCCTTGTAGTCTAAATTCATACTGTCTACCTGAATTATTATTATTATTATATCCTTTAATTCCTAGAGAAACATAGGGCTTCAGCCGCACGTCTCTATTGCATTCGGTTTTCTGCCAACTATTTCACCACGCTCCAAGTCTGCCCACATGCCTTCATCTCCCCTTCACATGACCTCATCCAAGTCACCCTTGCACTGACGACCAACTCGCCTCTTCCCTTTCGGGTTCCACTCGAGCAATGGCTTGTCTAGTGATATCACTTGATGGTATCCTCAGAGTATGGCCAGCCAATCCATCTCCATTTCTTTCTGCTTATTTGTTTCACAATCTGTTCCTGCTGGGTTGGTTCGCTCCCAGAGATCTCTGTTTCTGGTCTTTTCTGGCCAGCCATCTAATCTTGAGTACTGGGCGAAGAGGGCAGATGTTGATGAAGGTCTGTAGTTTGTTTGAGATGCTCTTTATGATGCGCCAACTCTCTGATCCGTATAGTAGCACTGAGTTCACATTGGAGTTGAAAATCCGGATGTTATTTTTGATGCTGAGTGCTGCTGACCTCCACACTGAATAAACTATATATTTATGCATTCGATTAGGGCATCTGTTACAAACAAAGTAGGACATTTTGTTTTTGAAGCATTTTATTTTATGTTAGACAATGTTACTTGCATAAACATTTGACAGTAAACTTCTCTATGAAGTTTGTGCTAACAATCAAAAAACCACAAATATTTTGAAATCCTCAGTATTTTAGTTTATTTTATGTTCATTACAAAATACAAAAGTTTTTCTTGTTCAGTCTCCTCACTGCAAGAGAAAGGTGGGTCACATCAAGGGACAACAGAAGACCCATTGACGTCGTCTTCATAGACTTCAGCAAAGCACTTGATAAAGTACCTCACAAAAGACTACTCATGAAGTTGGAAAGTCTGGGTATCGAAGGCAGATTACTAAACTGGCCCAGGGAATTTCTCATAGATAGGAGGCAGAGGGTTAGAATCAACTCGAAACTCTCCTTTTGGACAGCAGTACGTAGCGGAGGGCCACAAGGCACGGTACTCGGACCTCTCCTATTTATTTTGTATATCAGTGAGTTATCTCTGCTCACTGACTCCCCTATGGTCCTATAAGTAGATGACTTAAAAATTTGGAGAGAGCTAAAGGACTCATAGTCCGGGGTTGGAGCCCACGCCGACGCACACCTGATATCTATGGTCGGCCTGCGAATTTTGGGCTACCGATATCCACGCTGAAAATTCCATACTTGTACCAAAAATACAGTGTGGAATCAAGCTGTAATCAAAAATAAAAATTAAAAAAATTACATCGAGTCATAAGCTATTGGAACCGACTCCCAGAAGAAGTAGTGTCTCCAACGTCAACTGATTCATTCAAGAAGGGCTTATACAACCACAGAAATTTACTAGGAAAGCATTAACATAGGCTCCAAGCCTTCTACCCTCAATCAATAAATCTGAAATCTGATGTACCAACCATATTTTCACTATTGAAAAATTCAAATTCAAACCAGGTGAGTTATTCAAAGTGCACGGTTTTACATATAAGGCGAGCTGAGTATTGTGTCACTGGTGGTTAGACAGTAGAAAGATTTATCAACCATGCTTTACGTGGTCGAAGTTCAACTTTTGACCGATACACCCCTAAACGTGACTTAATCAGTAGTAAGCTGTGTAAAATGTTATGGCAGAATGTGACGCTAGCAGTCTCACTGAGCAAAAATAAAAAGATCCAAAACCATTGACAGCTCACAGTTCAAGCTTTAAACTCTATTTTCCAATGAGAACGCAAATGACTGAAGGGAAACTGGGCTCTGTAATTTCAGTGTAGTATCTAATAAGCAAAATAAACAGGTGAAATACTCGGTAAGGCAAATAACTTTGGAACAACACTGAACATTTTTTCAAAAGAATGGTTACTGAACAAAGAATATATTTCTTTCGACAACTCCTTCTTCATCAGGTTCTACAGTTATACATGCACATCATAGTGAATGAATTAGTGTTATTAACAACATTATTGTTCTTTGAATAACATCGAATCAGTAATAAAAAATATCAGTGGATTACAGTTCGATGACATCAACATAACAATACACTGACAAATTAGGGAAAATAATAATACAAATTCATGAATTTATAGTCTCCACTGAAGGCCGGGCAGGGCAGTAGTAGTGAATGGCTGGAGTTGCTTCTTTTGCACACAATGCATTGGTTGTTTCACGCAAACCGCGACAGCCTATGCTGTTTGGAGTATTCGGTACCTGGATGCTTTTAGCAATTTATTTGGTACCTGGTAGATGATAGAGAAGGATTCTTCAATGCTGGCTGGCTTCGTGGCCGGTTTGGATCAGGTGGTCTAATATAGAACTGTTGATGGTTTAAACCCTCAAGGCGCGCTCCTTGAATAAGACGTGCTTTTTCCTCGCTAACCGGAAATATCCAATTTTGTGAATTATTCGTTTTGGGAAACCTGATCTTCCTACCCGGCGAATTTCATTCAACCATTTCTTCCTCACCGAGCCTGTGTGTGGTACTTCCCGTTGTCTCGAACCACTACCAAAGCTTCAGGTTCTACTTCTGTAGCAACATCTTCCTTACTCTTTCAATTATACAGGACTTGTGGGCCTGTTACGTGATTGCTGTGAAGCTGAATAACCCGAAAGTTACAGGTAAAGTCAAAAGCTTTTACTTAAATACTTTATCCTCTTCTGTGCTCTCTATTGTCTTTTGCTGTAAGTCTATTGGACAAAATAACAGTCTCTTATTATTTAATCACCAGTATTAATTTAGGAGTAAAATGACAATAGATTCTCACCCTAAAATAAAATGGGACATCATACTCTGTAGTCACCAGGGCTTCAGCCAAACTGGGCAAACAGGTGAAGCTGATGGACTCACGCATACCGGCCTTGAAGACCAGGGCACATATTCCCTGCTCGTACAGATTACCCATGTCGCCACAGTCCTACAGTGAAGCTGTGCAAAGTCAGCCAAGTGGATGTGGCTCCACCCCTGTTAACACGACTAGGTTAACAGATCCGAGTGGGAAAATTGCACTAAGTGAGAACTGCATAACACCCATCCCCATGGTAGACCATGAAACAAATAGGAAGGCCAAAAAGAAACGTTCACGACGTCGCAAGACGACAAGAACGCTCCCCAAGAAGGCAGACGACTGCAAGGTCTGCGCTTCTGTTGTCGAACAAGCAGACTCTGCTTTCGAATGTAACTTTTGCAAGCGATGGGTGCATTGCAGATGCGACATTGGGGTACCAAAAGCATATTATGACTTTATGCGTAAGAACCCATGCCAATGGTTCTGGTACATATGCCCGAGTTGCCGTCCTGATGTAGCCTCGCGTAGTCCTCTGAAAACTAAAGTTGGCGCAAAAGTAGCGGGGAAAAATGTGAAATGTTCGACCCCCACCAATCCGGAAATTAGTACAAACGCACGTAAACCGGGGATACCAAAATCCTCACCGGTTAAACTTGTAACTCTTGACATAACCGCTCCAGACACAGAGGCTGGAGCACCACGGGTTTCCGTCGTTGGAAAAAGACCCCTATCGTCTGCCAGTAATACTGGCCATAGCACTGAGACACACAAAAATACCCAGTCGCACCAGACGAACCAAAACGGTCTTAAAGGGGATCACAAATATGCGAGGACCGAGCCCAAGCCCACGGTTAGTAGATCAAATTGTGTAATCCTCTTTAATGTACCAGACTGTAGTAGTAGTCTGCTGAAAGATAGGGCCCTATTTGATCAGGAACAGTGGTCCATCTTGTGTAGCACACTGGGTTTGGACATCCAACCAGTAAATCTATGCAGATTGTATAGGGGCACTGCTGCACCTGAAGGCAAACCATCCCCACTGAGGGTAACATTGGGCTCTACCGAGGATGTTGAAAAAGTGTTACTGGCTTCTCAAGTCCTTTCTATAGGGAGGGCCTGTAACATACGTGTTAAGCCAGACAGGCCGTGGAAGGAAAGACAAATGGCGAGGGAGTCGCCAGAGCTCATTCCTTCTGCCTCCATGGTTGTGCATGGCATTCCCGAACTGGTAACTGGGAACGCCTGCGAAAAGCATTGTCATGATGTACAACAATGGAGATGGTTGGCATCCCAGATGGCCCTGGGGAGTTCAGGGGCTGTCTCTATTTATAGACTGCCTCGACCCACTCATCTTATGTCAATTAACACGCCACGTCTGTTAGCTGTCAAGTTCAGCTCCCAAGACCAGTTGACTACCGCTCTCCATAGATGGTACGAGACCAAGGACAAGGTCAGCAAACACATTCGCTGCTGCGAGAGCCGGCCTCGCACTCAAAGGAGAGAACAAAGCGTAGTTAAAAAAATCCTCAACCCCTAGTCACACTACAGCGGTGCAGCACGGACGATGATAGCCAGTGTCATCCGAGTGCTCCGACTGAACTAGAAGAAAAAAACGCCAACAGGCCGGTTCCTGGGGAATCGGCCAACTAGTTCGTAGGATAACTCCTCAACCGATAGCCAATATCAAGTCAACTACCCCCCAATACGGGGAAGTGGTGAGACTGACTACCAGTTGCCTGTACAGTAATGTGAGAGGGCTAAGAGGCAAAATAGCTGAACTTAGACACCTACAATCACAACTGAACTCCAAAATCATAATACTGACGGAAACCTGGCTAACCCCTACGGTGGCAGACAGCGAAGTCAGTATAAATGATATGGTCCTAGTCAGGCGAGATAGGGACCTGAAAGAAGGAGGTGGAGTCGCCATATACGTCGACAAACAGCTCAGATGTGTTCACGCGATGGACCCTCCCCTCACAGAGCTCCCTGACTCAATATGGTGCCACTTTACCGTTGGGTACTGTGCGTCGGTAGCACAGTGGTTAGGACTCTCGCCGACCATGTACATGGTCCGGGGTTGGAGCCCACGCCGACGCACACCTGATATCTATGGTCGGCCTGCGAATTTTGGGCTACCGATATCCACGCTGAAAATTCCATACTTGTACCAAAAATACAGTGTGGAATCAAGCTGTAATCAAAAATAAAAAATAAAAAAATTACATCGAGTCATAAGCTATTGGAACCGACTCCCAGAAGAAGTAGTGTCTCCAACGTTAACTGATTCATTCAAGAAGGGCTTATACAACCACAGAAATTTACTAGAAAAGGATTAACATAGGCTCCAAGCCTTCTACCCTCAATCAATAAATCTGAAATCTGATGTACCAACCATATTTTCACTATTGAAAAATTCAAATTCAAACCAGGTGAGTTATTCAAAGTGCACGGTTTTACATATAAGGCGAGCTGAGTATTGTGTCACTGGTGGTTAGACAGTAGAAAGATTTATCAACCATGCTTTACGTGGTCGAAGTTCAACTTTTGACCGATACACCCCTAAACGTGACTTAATCAGTAGTAAGCTGTGTAAAATGTTATGGCAGAACGTGACGCTAGCAGTCTCACTGAGCAAAAATAAAAAGATCCAAAACCATTGACAGCTCACAGTTCAAGCTTTAAACTCTATTTTCCAATGAGAACGCAAATGACTGAAGGGAAACTGGGCTCTGTAATTTCAGTGTAGTATCTAATAAGCAAAATAAACAGGTGAAATACTCGGTAAGGCAAATAACTTTGGAACAACACTGAACATTTTTTCAAAAGAATGGTTACTGAACAAAGAATATATTTCTTTCGACAACTCCTTCTTCATCAGGTTCTACAGTTATATATACACATCATAGTGAATGAATTAGTGTTATTAACAACATTATTGTTCTTTGAATAACATCGAATCAGTAATAAAAAATATCAGTGGATTACAGTTCGATGACATCAACATAACAATACACTGACAAATTAGGGAAAATAATAATACAAATTCATGAATTTATAGTCTCCACTGAAGGCTGGGCAGGGCAGTAGTAGTGAATGGCTGGAGTTGCTTCTTTTGCACACAAAGCATTGGTCGTTTCACGTAAACCGCGACAGCCTATGCTGTTTGGAGTATTCGGTACCTGGATGCTTTTAGCAATTTATTTGGTACCTGGTAGATGATAGAGAAGGATTCTTCAATGCTGGCTGGCTTCGTGGCCGGTTTGGATTAGGTGGTCTAATATAGAACTGTTGATGGTTTAAACTACACCTCAATTAAACCAAACTGGTAGATTTTCCTGAACAAGAAAAATCAAGTTCTTCGAGCAACGGCCAATATAACTCGCTCCACCAAAAGCGCATTTGAATTGGTAGATACAACTGGAAGTGGCTAATCTGGGTAGTTCATCTTTCAATTGGGGAGTCACCAAAGAACTTTTAATGCTGGCAAACTCAAGTCTTATTTTCTACACGACCGGTGGTGATTCCCCAGTTGAAAGATGAACTACCTAGATTAGCCACTTCCAACTGTATCTGCGAATTCAAATGCGCTTTCGGTGGAGCTAGTTACATTGGCCGTTACTCTAGGAACTTGATATTTCAAGCTCGCAAACATCTACCTATGTGGTTAAACCAAGGTGTAGTGAGAAGCACCAATAACTCAACATTAGAACACCTGATCCAAACCGGCCATAAAGCCAGCACTGAAATCCCTCACTAAATAAAAGAAACTCCTAAATGTCTTCAGTGCGAATTGGCGTCGATGATACTGTTAGTGATGCATTCTCCTTCTTAATTGAATTGGTTGTACCTCTTTTTCGACCTTCTACATAGATTCATCAGTAAACATTCATGGAGAAGGCAGTAGCAATTCCGGAAGTTAAGTCTAAGCTGACTGTTTACGTAAAGTGGATGAATTGTTAATTCAGGTACTTCAATAAACATTGGTGAACATATATAATTTGTTTAAAAACACATCGTTTACTACAACAAAGCCTACACATGAGTATAAACACTTTAGAGTAGTTATCCATGTTAAAGTCTCTGAGACATGAACTTGCCAGGCAAACATATAATTTATAGTTTAATCAAAAACCCAGACATAAAACCAATTTCTTATATTCATATAAAATAAAAGCCTTTGGATTACAGGATTTCATCATGAGCTGACATTGGTTAGAGAATCACTGAAAAACTTGCAGGGAGTACTGGACAGATATTTCGTCCTAGTCTGGGACTCTTCATCAGTACTCACCCACCGGGCTCCGAATCCAGGATTTTCTGGTTACAAGGCTAGCGAGCTCGCAGACCATTAAGCCAGTGGGACCCTAATCCAGTGGCTAGCCCATGAATTCTAACTTCGAACCCCGATAGGCGCGTACTGTTGAAGAGTCCCAAACTAGGCTGACGAAGTAGCTGTTTTGTACTCCCAGATTTTCGGGTGGTTCTCTAACCAATGTCAGCTCATGATGAAATCCTGTAATCAACCAACCAAATCCCTACATACTAATACTTGAAAAGTCTTTGGATTTCCAAATGAATGAGAAACAAGACAATATTGTTTCTACTGATGTTTCTCTGTTTAACCCTACTAACAGCTTCATCAAAGTAGTATTATTAAACCAAAGTCTACAAAATCGCATATTTTATATAACAAACCTAATCACTGTTGTTCAGCATATGGTAATTTTTATTTTGTTGTCAAGCTGATCAATTGGCAAAGATAACAAAATCAAGCGTAGGTGGTTGGATTTGATAAATATATAAAATTATAAAAACAGCATGTGTTCAAATAATAGAACTGCTTATCACATTAACGTTGGGTTTGTTTGGTCACTTCACGGAGGTGGGTGGTCGGGTGTTGGGATCAGGTGAAATTCTGTTTCAGTACGTCATTCCTACTCAGAGAATTCGGATCCTATGTAATATATGAAATGCTTCTCATGATATTAGACGTTCTTTGTGATTTCTGAAATCTTTTTTTCTGGATTATTTCAATATATTGTCAAATCAATTTTATGGCCTGATTCCATAGCGCTGATGACTTTTCAAGCTTTTCTAGTTCAACTGGATTTCTCGGTGGCCGAATCAATGCTCTACAGTGTTCATTTCTTCAGATCTTGATTTATTGCAAGGTCTGTCTGATGGAAATTGTATCACATTCTAAGCATTTTATTTTATAGACACAATTAGGGTGTGAATCATTCGGAATTTGATGGCTTACATGGACAAGGTTGCTTGGCAGGGTATGAGTCTGGTGTTTTGAAGGAAAATCTGACATTGTGCTTATTGACTGACTACTCTTGTGATATCGTTTAACATTTTTGATCTATGCAGAATGACAGCTGTTGAAGTTCGTGTCTTCGGAGTACTTTTTCGACTATATTTGATGTTGGTGTTGGTATTGGTTTTGGTAATGAAGTTCTTAAAATTTATGATCTAGTGAATTTATCAAATCCAGGATTTTTCACATGGTTTTGTTATCTTGACCAGTTGACCAACTTGACAATAAAATAAAAATCACCACATGCTATATATAATCTAAGATTTTGTAAATTCTGGTTTAATAATACTACTTTGATGAAGCTGTTTTTTATTTTTATTTCCTTCACGTTGCCCAGTGGAACATAGGGCTTCAAGCTGGAGGCTTGAAGTTTCAGTAGCAGTGTGGTTTATTTTTACAGGATGGGGTTGCTAGCCTCATTCCCAACCTTCCCTCTTTACCAGTCTTATTACTGGCCTAGTGAGGTAAAGGAGTGCATCGGCTGAGACCATGTGCATGATCGGCGAGCGTCCTAACCGCTGTACTACCGACGCACAAGCTGATGAAGCTGTTAGTAGGGTAAAATAGATAAACGTCATTAAAAAAAAATAACGTTTTGTTTCTCATTCATTGGGAAATACAAGAACCTTTATGATGATGAATATCATATACCCAATTCCCAAATTTTTCAAACTGTTAAAAGTGAACTTGGCTTGAACATTATATATATATATATATAAAAAAATAAATATAAAATATATATATATATAATATATATATGCGACAGACAGCGGGCAACGAGGAAACAGGCATAAGATGGACTCACACAAAAAAAATTGGAGGATCTGGACTTCGCCGATGATCTATGTCTCATTTCCCACAAACTGGAAGATATGAAAGTGAAAAGCAACAAGCTGGCTGAAGAAGCATCAAAGATAGGACTTCAGGTGAACATAGATAAAACAGAGATTATGAAGATTACTGGCCAACAGAAACAACAACTACAACAACAGACAGCAATCAGCATAAATGGGAAGAATCTGAAGGAAGCAACCTCCTTTACCTACCGACCTGGGAAGCATCGTTTCAACTACAGGCGGACGGAACTGATGAGTATATCAAAGTGAGGATCGGGAAAGTAAGGCAAGTTTTCATTACTCTCAAGTCTGTGTGGAGGTCAACAGCACTCAGCATGAAAAATAAGATCCGGATTTCCAACTCAAATGTGAAGTCAGTGCTATTATACGGATCGGAGACTTGGCCAGTGCGTCATAAAGAGCATCTCAAACGAACTACAGACCTTCATCAACAGCTGCCTTCGCTCAATACTACTCAAGATCAGTTGACGAGCCAGAAAAGATCAGAAACAGGGATCTCTGGGAGCGAATCAATGAGGAACGGATCGCTCAACAAGTATGTAGGAAGAAATGGAGGTGGATTGGTCATACTCTGAGAAAACAAATCGACAAGTGACATCGCATACTAGGCCATCGTTTGAGTGGAACCTGAATGGGAAGTGGCGAGTTGGTCGTGCAAAGGTAACTTGGAGGAGGTCATGTAAAGAGGAGATGAAAACATGTGGGCAGACTTGGAGCCAGGTGAAAACTCTAGCAGAGAACCGAACGCAATGGAGATGCGCGGTTGAAGGAAATAACGGGAATAATAATAATGATATATATGTAGCTTTCTTACTGAGCATTCCAAGGTCACTGGTGAGGTCGCACTCCACTGGTACTTATAGGAGCTTGAAGGTTAACTTGTCTCCTCACGCGATTTCGTGTTAGAGGCAGTTGTCTAATCACATTCTTCAAAATGTTCACCATAAATGAACTAATTTTTCAAATATTTTTTGAGTTTGTTTAAAATTAAAGGAAGTGTAAGCACAAATTTAAAAACTTTATTCTTTAAACAACAGGATTTTAAATACTCTCTTATATTTAAAGGTTTCTTAAATACCACTTGCTGAGAAATACCAATAAACATATCTCTCTAGGTAGGTCTTTTAGTGGTTTGACTCCCACGAATTACATTGAAATGTTAACTAGTTCAGTGATCTTATTGTATACACATGATTGATAGTGAAATATCTATTAAACCGCCTAAAATCTAAGCACCCACACTGATCAACAACCGGTACTTAAGCACACAACGCAGTTAAACTGATTACTTCAAGCTGTATAAACTTGTATGTGTGTGTTGATGCTGAGAAATTTAAACAAACTGCTTGTTTAATCAATATTTTATAATATTTAAAGTTGATCTATATGTTTGTTTTAATTTGTCTGACACTCTAAGTAACAATTGACAGTCAAGTAAAATATAATAATAATAATAATGTGAGAGTATTAAAGAATATAGTTGCATGCAAGTGCAAAATTTCAAGTTCCACGAGTTAATTAATCATGAGGTATATATTACTACTTACGAAAGAAGATCAATATTGACAGGCAGTTACGAATAACGTTTGAAATTAACCGACAAAAAGGGTTTCTGAGAATTCAATAATTTCTAGAGAATATAAAAAAAAAGAACAGCATAAAAAAATTGTCTACTACAAATATTTTTCAATATTAAAAGTTTCATGTTTGATCATAGATTGATGACAGTTAGAGAAACACTGAGAACCAGATAATGCTGAATAGCTGTTTCGTCTCAATTCAGGACTCTTCGGAGGTACGCACCCATAGATGTTCAAACACAGAACTTTACACATGCAAGGAGGTCTCATACTGACTAGCTACAAGATAAAGTTACTTGGTGTTCTAGTGAGAAGTCATGACCATTGGGGTCCACCAGTTCGGGCGTGAGGACAAATACTCGCCGATGACACCGGCTAGTACCAGTCGCGCTAAAGTTATGAACTGGTAGAAGTTAGAATTCATTTGCTGTTGGATCGGGTCCCAATGGTTAAGTAGTCTATCAGCCTACTTCATACTCGGAAGGACCTGAGTTCAAACCCTGACTGTGGGTGCGTAATGATGATGGATCTCTTTCGTCCTAGTTTAGCCTCTTCAGAATTACTTCTTCTTAGGAACCGAACTTAGTACTTTTAAGTCACGAGCTGAGCAGCCAAGCACCAGATCACCGGGTTGGAATTTACAAGCATGTGCATATTAACGTCATTCGACTCATCGTCTGTCGACATCTCCATGAAGTATCATGAATGGCTGGATTCCCTTATACAAGATCTGGTGAAATCATCTGCTAAGCACTCCAAGAGGTCCATTATGAAGTTATCATTTGAATACCACGTCTCTGACTTCATAATCTAGGCTTGATTCTCAATAGTGTCGTAGGTACACTCAACTAAGATGGCTCTAATTAGAAGAGAATATATATTGAGTGCTCCTTGACTTTAAATGATTCTCTAACGGTAAATGGAGGTACAAATAAGAAGGGAAATGCTGCCTGAATTCCACTGTTAGCCATCACTGAATAATTTACTTTGAGTGAGTTGTCATGGTGATGTCTTTGCATCCGCGGAAGAAGGTCACATTCCAAAATGGGGGCTTATCCTACCGGTCTAGCTATGTCAGCTGGAAATCACGAGTTGGAATACATAATTTTAAGTCATACCATTTGCTCAGAAATAGGCTGTTATGGCTCACTAGCCTACTCGATAACTCTTAGACATGCCAGGCCCTTGAGTGGCTGTCAAAGAGTAAAAATGTGAAGGAGATCATGTGAGGAGAAGATGAAAGCTTATGGATATTTGTGGAGCAGGCTAGTGAGGACTGCATAAAACAGGATAAAATGGATATGTGCTGTTGAAGGGCTGTGTTCCACTCAGAACCCAAAGGAATGATAAATAAAGAAATAATAATACGCTGTATGGGTTTTTTCATTACTAATCATCACTTACACTTTATTTTGTAATTATATGTGTTATATACATGTGTCATTCACCTTGTTACGTCATAACTTATAGCTTATCTAATTTTGAATAAAACAAGAACTACAGTCTTTAGAGAATAAAATGGTACCATGATTTATTTCGTTGCCTTCTCATCATCTGCTTACAGGCCACAGTCATTATTAAGTATATCTACCGAAACCATTTTAACATACTTGCACAGAGTTCATTTTTAAACAAAAATCAATCAATATATTCATACAGTAATATTATATATTAATAAACACTTTATCCCAAACAAAATGATTGTACACAATGGAAACATTCAGCACTACGTAATCAGATGAAAGGGAGGATGAAAAACACCCAGTTACCACGGTAGGGCAAGGAAAGACTGATAACCTCTTCTTTCTGAACGCATAAATCGGGTTACAGGCGCTCGATGGAGATTGTTTCAGTGAACTTAAGAAGAAGTGAACTGTTTCGCTGATCGATTATTTTGAAGGACCTTGAGACGTCCACCTCATGACCCGTGTGAAGGAGATGCCTGACGATGTCGCTGTTTAAAGCATTTGTTCCTTTTAGACATAGGCTTTTTAGTATACGCTCAGAAAATCGGAGGTAAACCCTTTTTTCTGTTCTTCCATTGTAACTGTTCCTACAGATACATGTAAATTTGTATATACAGTTGGAGTTAACCTGAGAAGGATATCTGTCGACCTCTAACTGTAGCAAATAGCATGTTGTCCGATAGACGGGAACGAATTTAGCTAGCTGCAGGATAGGCTCTCGCCACTGACGGCCTCAATCTTCTGTTGACAATCGCTGTTATTTTCTCACCTTTTTAATGAAGTTGAATGTAGATGGGCTTTTTTTCCACTGTGATTTGCTTGACATCTGAGCCTTCAGATCTTCCGTACTTGTTAATGAACTTTTGAGGATAACCGTTTTTTTTATAAGATCTTTTCGAGAGTCAGAAATTTTTTCTTTAATTTCTCTGTGGAGCATATTCTCCTAGCTCTATAAAATGTATTCTTGATTAGTGCTCGTTTAAAATCTATTTGAACAAAAACTATTAAAATATAGGTATTGTCCATTCCATGTAGGTTTTCGGTAAATCAACCTCTGAAAACCATCATCTTATAGGCGTTGCACGGCACTGTCGAGAAAGTGGAACTTTCCATCAATTTCATGTTCCATAGTAAATTCAATATTTGTATGTGCCTCGCTGAATAATCTGAGTAGGTAGGAAGGGTGACTTTCGTTGTTACACACTACAAATGGGTCATCGACATATCGACTATAACAGGTTGTTTCGTCGATTGCAGACTTTCAACCTTGTTCTTTCAAGGTTTGACATGAAGATATCTGATAAAACAGAGCTAAAGGGAATGCTCATGGCTACACCATCTTTTAGACGGTAAAGAGTGTTGTCAAACTTGAGTTGCGCACCCATGGTACACATTAGCAGTAGGTATTTTAATCCCAACTCTGGTAATGACAGAGGATCAGACTGCTGACAAATGATCTTGATCACTTCATTGATTGGGATCCTTTTGAATAAGGAGGTTGCATCAAAATGACGCCCTGGACTTATTTAAAACGTTCATTTAATTCAGACTTTCGGTGAAATGATTTAAAACCCATAACCATAGTCTTCGTTCAAAAAAATGTATCCGCTGTACACTCAGCTACTATTATAATGACAAATATTTTATTTTAAAACTGAATAACCTGAATAGAATTTATTGAAAGAAGTATCCTGTCTTCAAACCAAGGTTTAAGTAAAAATGTGTTGAGGAATAAATGGATTAGAAGTTACTTTCTTAAAAATTCTGTTTTGCTATAAGAGAATATCAAAAGTTTCACATATTTTTTAAATTTTTATTTTGATTAGAGCTTGATTCCACACCGTATTTTTGGTAAAAGTATGGAATTTTCAGCATGTGATATCGGTGGCCCAAATTTTGCAGGCCGACCATTGATATCAGATTTGCGTCTGCAGGGGATTGAACCCCGGACCATGTGCATGGTCGGCGACAATCCTAACCGCTGTGACACCGATGCACATTTAAAGGGAGGACCTTAAGGCCTCCTCGCTGACAAAAACTACACGACCAAGCGCACCCAATTAGGGTCCATCGCAAGCTTCAACCCACTGAGGTGCAACGGTGAGCCTCCACTCGGGATCAGAGCATTCATGATCACACTGAACCTGGCATCAGGTGGTATACTGATCCTCACAGATTACTAAGTAAAATTCCCACTACATTTCAAACCTAACTATTAATTTACATTGAGTATTCCGCACTCAGTTACTACTATTCTTATGGTTACTATTATAGTTAGTATGAGTATTGTCAATGATAAGTTATTTCAAATTTGATCACAAACTGACTTCATTTGGAAAACCATTGAAAATCGATGAGTGCTGGATAGGCTGTTTGTCTTAGTTTAAGACTCATTGTAAACCTAGGACCATCAGTTGACTGGGCGAGTCACTGGAACGGAATCGTACGGCCTACTAATTCTAGCCTCTGACAATTGGTGATATATGGCGCAACCGTCAGACATTCTAATGCGTGAGTAACTTTCTTCACATCCAACTGGATGCGCTCCACCGGTAATGACCTCTCAACAAGACTTCTGACAATTTTATCCTGTATTCAGTCTCTATTGGGCATTAGATTAATTCTAAACTGTTAGTTTACAGGGATTCGGTTGATTTCAGGCAGGTTTGATCAGTAGCTGACTTCAGTTAGTGAACCAGTTGATGAGTGGTCAACAAGTTCATCTTGTAACCTGAAGGCACTGGGTTCAATAAGTGGGTTACTGTATGGATACGTCCTGATGATGAGACCTAAACAAGAACGAAATAGCTGACCAGTTGTCCTTGGTTTAAAATGGCCATCTAACCTCAATTAGTCCGTGATCAGACTTGATATCTATGAGAAATTGAAAATAATGAGTTTGGTTGTGAAAGAATATTTTTTGAGTTATATTGTTATGACAGAATTGTTGATAATAATAATAACATATTCCATCTTGGCGCCATTGTGTTCTCTGTCATCTGAGTGGCTAAAGTGAAGAATAATTCATCCAACTGAGAGAACGCAACAACACCAGAAACACACACACACACTCAAGTAAATAAATCTCCATATATTCCCCTTTATTTTCGCGGGAGCAATGAATAATCAAGTGGATTCAAGTGGATACTTAAAAGTTAAAAATATTATTAGTGAATATTGACTCTAATCTCGATCAAAGTTTTGATCAGTGATTTTTGTTGTTTATAAAATCTGAAGTGTATTCATATAATGGAGATTTTTATGAGAAAAAATAGATGTGAGATGGGACATGTATCTATTCTTCAATTTATTTGGGATTTTCAACCACAACTACGCCTCCATTATAGATAAGATTTTATTTCGATAAATCATATATTGTTATATAGAAATATCAACTGATGAACACGCCTCGAGCACAAACTATTGCTCATAATCATATCAAGGGACTACTCATACAACTTTCTTCGTTCATTTATATACATTAGTAGAATTGTTTAGACATTTGAATAAAAATCAATATAAGATAATGTAGATTCAGAAATAATAATATGAGTATTATTGATCAATTACAATCAGATGAGAAATAAGACGAGTATTTTTTCAGTCAAAATAAGTAACTTGTTAGAATGTTATGATGTACGTGATTTGAAATCGAATTTTGAGATTACTTGTTATCCTCTTCTGATTTGACCGGCAGTAATAATTTCTTCAATATTTCTGGTATTTGCATTGAGTCATTCCCATTGCATGTGTTGGGTGTAGACTCGATGAACAAGGATTCAGTAATCAACCTATCTCTCCACCTACCTAGATTACTTTTTAGAATTTTAACCCTCTCCCACACTATTGTGTGGTTGTTTGTTAATGCGTGAAGTGCAATTGCTGAGCTTTTTTCTAAATTACTTATCTTCTCGGGGTCAACCATTCTTCCTTTAGCTGAATTCTTATGTTCCATCTGACTAACCCTGATCTACTAGTTTGACCTATATAGTTGACCTCACAGTCAGTGCAGGGTATTTTGTAAATTTTATTATTTTGTCTAATTGGGTCAACCTACAGGGTCCTTTAACCTACAGAGCTTGTCCGAGCTGAGTGAGTTTGTAGGTTGGAATGGCACTCTAATTCCTGCTTTATTAAGAATCTTACGTAGGGTATCAGATGTCCCCTCTTTATATGGTATAACAGTGGATGACTTATATTCTCTCTTATTTATGTTATCAGTATTAGTTTCACCATTATTTTTATTTTGTTTTTGGCCTTTAATGATCTTCCTAATGAATTTTATAGGATAGATGATTATTTGATACCATTCGTCCTATTTAGGACTCGTCATTTGGATGCACCTACATTCCCTAGTGAGTGAAAGTGTTCGCACCGAGGCTGGAACCCAGTGACCATTGTTTCAAACGCCATAGCCTTATCCAATAGGCTACTTGCGCCACGAGAGCCACGTTCAGATGACGAGTCCCAAAAGGGCTAAATGCACGTCCTAGATTCTACTGCTAGTCAGCATCCACTAAATGACTTCAAGTTACGTGACCAGAGGTCATCGAAGCATCTGCACTAAGAGATGATATGTCAACCGGTGACCGAGCACTTCTGTCCAATCAATTGACTAAGGGAAAATCTAAAATTGAATTAAGGCTCTTAAATTTTCAAGTATTGGTTTTGTAGGGACTTTGTTTGATTGCATGGAGGATTTAATCATGAGCTGACATCAGTTAGAGAACCACTGGAAAACCTGGAGTACTGGACAGCTGTTTCGTCCTAGTCTGCGAGCTCGTCTTGTAACCAGAAGGTCCTGAGTTCGAATCCCGGTGGGTGCGTACTGATGAAGAGTCCCTAACTAGGACGAAACAGCTGTCCAGTACTCCCAGGTTTTCCAGTGGTTCTCTGACTGATGTCAGCTCTTGAATTTTGTTTATGAGATTTACATCCTTTTGAATTAATGCTTGACAGCAGAAGCCACTGGGTGGTAAGCCCGGAATCTAGACTTCTAGCTTCTTGATACTACTCAGCAACCGTGCAAGGGTTGATATCCTAGCGGAGATTTGGATTTGAATCACTCACGACTGCAGTTAGATACGTTGCCACGACTTAAAATTGAAATCTGCAGCTAGTATATACTGAACGAATCAAGAAACTTTTATCAGTCCAAACAAGAACTTTTTGCTTTATACGTGTGAAAGCATTTACTCAGGATAAATGAAAGTCAACTACACTTAGCTGAAATATTCTTTAAATATACCTATTTATTCTATGGGGAATCATCTCAGTCTCACTGAATACTAAAACAAAACCAAAGTGAAGGACATTCTAGGAATTATACCGAACTCGCAAACATGTAGAGAGATTTTAGACGTTAAAGTCTACTTACAGTTTCTG
The DNA here is from genome assembly GCA_944472135.2 of Trichobilharzia regenti. Taxonomy (NCBI): domain Eukaryota; kingdom Metazoa; phylum Platyhelminthes; class Trematoda; order Strigeidida; family Schistosomatidae; genus Trichobilharzia; species Trichobilharzia regenti. Next base: position 74,505,432 of record OX235263.1, read on the forward strand.
TTATTGCTTAGTAAGAAACTCTTAAAATCAGACAGTCCAAATTCATGAGACTATACACTACTGATTGATTCAAGGGAGTAGTTGTGTACTACTCACATAAACCAGTAATGTTTGCTAGCCAGGTTAAAGTGATCTAAACACCGGTAGGGCCGATTCTCTCCTTTGAGACTGAGCTCGTCAGCAGTTTACGTGGTTCAACCCAGCTGAGAGAGAGAGCCGAATTAGAACCAACTATCGAAGTTCTGGCTAACTACTTAGGCAAACTGTTAACAACATAAATCAAATTCACCATTGTCAAATTAGCTGACAATTCTCAATTTACATGGTTTGAGGAGGTAAAACGTCACCTTTAAAAATGGAATTATTCAAATTACAATATATGATCTGCTTCATATCACAGATATTAATCAAGAAACTAAGAATAATTTCAAGAAACTCTATTCTAATGTTGGTTTGTAGGGATTTGATTGGTTACAGGATATCAACATGAGTCGACATTGCTTAGAGAACCATTGTAAAACTTGGGAGTACTGGACATCTGTTTCGTCCTATTTTAGGACTCTTCATCAGTACGCACCCACCAATCGTTCTTGAACCAATGTCAGCTCATGATGAAATCCTGTAAACTCTATTCTGCTGACGGACTGACTGAGATAAATAGTTATATGCCTTTTACAGGAACCCCTACTGCTTGCTAACCAGCCAGATTAAAGTGATCTAACAACCTAGAACATCACCGAGGAGCTTGGTGCCAAGTGAGTGAAACGACTGTCCGCTTTTCAGTCCACTTTGATCCGGGTAGCAAGATTTACTGTTTGTTGTAATTGGTATACAGTTACTCATCTCAGTCACTCAGCAGTATATAGTTCTACTCGTTTATGTTTGCCTTCTTGATTGTCACCTACAGTATCAAGCCGATCAGATATCGTGATCAGAATAATTTCAGTTTCCAAAGAAAACTGTATTGGATTTTCAACTCCTCGAACTGTATAAATTGCGAATTTTCTGATTGTGAACCCTATTCATTTTCAGTTAAAAGTATATGAATGAAAATGTCTGGTTAGTGTCAACATTTCATAACAAACAGTTTCGCCTATTTGGACTCACTGATCAACCTCTCTTTCCTCCGAATGTGAAATGCTAAAAGTTTCCATTGTGTTTGATTATTATTGTTCGGAATAGTGGTTAATATTGCATATTTATATATGTATATATTTTTAGTGTATGCGTATATTGATAGATTGATTTTTGTTTAAACTGAACTCTGTGCAAGTATGTTAAAATTGTTGTTGTAGATATATTTAATAATGTCTTTGCCATGTAAGCAGCTGACGAGAAGGCAACGAAATAAAAGATGGTACCATTTTATTCTGCTAAAACTGTAGTTCTTGCTTTGTTCAAATTCATTAAGGGGAATAAATGTATAAAATATTACTGTCCACTAGTTATAATTATGCGTTACAACAACTACAAGGGACAAGCTCTGAAAGGTTGAAGGACCCTGTAGGTTGACCCAGTTAGACAAAATAATATAATTTACAAAATACCTTGCAGTGACCGTAAGTTAAATCGACTACATAAGTCAAACTAGTAGGTTGGGGGTAGTCAGATTGTCAGAACATAAGAATTTGGCTTAAATAAGAATGGTTGACGCCGAGAAGATAGGTAATTTAGAAAAAAGTTCAGTAGTTGCAGTGTATGCATTATCACACCATCACACAATAGAGTGGGGCAAAGCTATAGTTCTAAAAAGTAAAATAGATAAATGGAGAGAGAGGTTGATTACTGAATCTTTGTTCATAGAATACAACACGCCCAACACATGCAATAGGAATGCCTCATCACTGATACCAGAGATATGGAAAATATTACTACCAATCAAATCAAGAGATGGAGAGTTATGGAATTATATGAACGAAATTGGAAAGTTGTGTGAGTATTGCCTTGATATGATTATGAGCAGCAATAAATTGTGCTCGAAACTTCGGCATCGGTAAATATTACTGTACAACACTGTGAAACTTAATCAAAATAGATTTTCTCCATAATGGAATTTTACTTTATCACATTTGGCAAGTTTTATCTTTATATCAATGTGTCACAAAAACTGTTTTGGTCGATTCACCATCTAATTTTGGAAAATGAAGTTCTCACTATTAACTATTGTGACGTGTTTAGGTGTGGTGATATTGGCACAAACACTTTTCTATGTCATGGTTCTCACCTCTCATTACTGTCATCCATAGCTCTGTAGATAGCGCTTGTGAGTCTGTGGTTCAATGGTAAACTGCTACCCAGCCCCACATGGAGAGTCTGGGTTCGATTTCCGGATTATAAACTGTTAAACCAAGCCTAATTAGGTTGGAATTGAAGTTATCAACTCCACTCTGTAAAAATAATACCTCTTCTACTGAATTTTTAAAGACCAAAGCCCTGTGTTCCACTTAGAACATAAGGATTTAAAATGGATGATATATCCGAATCCCACCGCCAATATTTCTCATACTTCTGTATGCCAAACAAGTGAAAGCTGGACGCCTTTGTGGGATTCTAGATTTTGTTGCCTTTTTTATTAAAATTTTGACCTATTTATGTCCATTTCATTGCTGACTTTCAAAATAGAAGCAGTATATGCTGAAGCCCTTCACGTTAATTGTATGTGGGACAACACACAAGCATATCTTTCAAGTGTGCAATCTGAGAATTACTCGGTTTGAGAGAAAATTTCACAGAAGCTTGCCTAGGAAGGCGAAATGATACAGATCACCATATATGACCTGCCTGGTACCATGAATGACGATCAAGAAAAGTAAGCACATTTGCGTGACTCTATATACTTTTAATTGATTAGAATGAATGAATGAATATTAGTCACATCGACCAGTGGTGCCTACTATTCACATCTAAGTGATCTAAACACAGGATTTGCGTTTCATCCATTTCAGGTTGAACTCATCAGCCGTATATCCTATGTGACTCAGCTCAGAAGGTCTAATTTGTCTAGCAAGGAATACTGCTTCATGCTATTGGTATTCAGCTAATCATGGCAGTAAGCATTATATACTTAAACGCATTACGTCTAACCTTCATCCAAAAGTAGAGTTAATCACATATAGGGTAAGTTACACATTCCAGTCTTTTTTAAATATATTTGTGTCCTCTGAGCTGGATGGTTTATTTGTGAAGCTTTCATTGCCCCACCACTAGGCAACATCACCGCATACTTCAATTTGTTGAAATGAGCTTTTCTATTTCTCAACGAGTTTATTGATCATCTCTCTTGGTAGCATACCTTGAACGTGATTGATTGTTTCTGTGTGTTTTTACACCCTCTAGGCTAATTGTATTGGAACTGATTGTTTCTTTGACTTGAACTTTGACCCTCTGTGTGTGAGATTTCCTTCTTATAGGTTGGTAAATTTTGTCTATCTCGATATGTCTATTGATTGACGATTCCCTGGAATACCAGGCTTCTAAAAATTCTCTGATATTCTTGATGTTTCCTCTGTCTAATATTTGAACGTTGTCCTAGTCGGACTGATGTCCGTGGTTGTCTGTATGTAGTGATATGAAGGAGTGGATGTCATGTCATGTTTATGTTCATGGATACGAAGACGAAGGGGACATCCACTCTGGCCAGTATAATATTTTTCGCAGTTGTTACAATTTATTTTGTAGATGATGTTGGTTTTATCTTCTATCGTTGTTGAGACTTTTGGGTGACGCAGAGTTGAGTGAAGTGATTTTGTTGGCTTGTGTGAGGCATCAATTCTTAAAGATATGAAGAGTCTTATAGGGATTTATGAGATGTCATATATATATATATATGGTGGGGCGATTTTCTTTGTGCTTTCTTTGGGGGCCTTTGATTCAATAGGTTGGTTTGGGGTATATGTATTTTGATGAAATTCCCTGGATATCACTTCTTTCGGAAGACGTCCATGAGATATGCTAGAGAATTTTTATAAGCCTGGTATTCCAGGGAATCGTCAATCAATAGACATATCGAGATAGACAAAATTTACCAACCTATAAGAAGGAAATCTCACACACAGCGGGTCAAAGTTCAAGTCAAGGAAACAATCAGTTCCAATACAATTAGCCTAGAGGGTGTAAAAACACACAGAAACAATCAATCACGTTCAAGGTATGTTACTAGTAGAGATGACTAATAAACTTGTGTAGAAATCTAAAAGCTCACTTCAACAAATTGAAGTATGCGGTGATGTTGCCTAGTGGTGGGGCAATGAAAGCTTCACAAATAAACAATCCATCTCAGAGAACAGAACTACATCAAAATCATCCACCTGAGCTACAGATTTTCTCCATCAAATCTACATTTCAATCTTTTACAACAGGTCTCAAAGGTAAAGGGGTATAGCCATGAGTTGGTTCTATTCAGATTCTGTCGATTATGTCAAAGTATGGGTTTTGTAGCCCAAGTATTGCACAAGAGTCGAATCAGCACACCTTTTAAAAAACCAAGCAACTCTCAAAAAGTGTCTATAGGTGAACAAAAGGAACACAGTTGTAATAAAGTCTAACAATAATAATAATAATAACTTTATCGTGGACAATATCTAATAGGAGTAGAGAATCCTCAGCAGAATTTACTGCATGATTTATTCTCTTCATCCAGCTTTTTCAAGTAAAACTGTATCTGAAAATAGATCGTGTGACGTGATCCCATCTTACCTAAATGAAGCACAAACCGATCCTCTATAAATATTTCTTATTTATCTCCTACAAGAAATGCTCGACATTAAAGTGAAAGCCAATTAAAAAAGCACACGAACAGATTTTGAGATCTGAAGACATAATTCAATGATTAAAGACCTTTCCTAGGGAGTGGTAGTTTGTATTAAAAATGTCAAGGACAATTATCTCACGTATTAGGATACGTTGTCATCCACAGTTATGCCTTTTCTCATGTTTAGTAGAAACTTGTGAATCATTCAGCTGGTTATAAACATTTTAAACACTAGTGGGAGTAAACAATACAATCAGAGGTCATATTAGATAGTGTGAAATATTCCCATATTATGAATTAAAAGTCAGTCTGAACGAAGAAAATTCTTTTCAATCATTTCTCTCCAGTTTCTTACAATTATAAAATTTAATATTTGTTGTCGTTACAATAAATGCCAATTATGCGGCGGATACATTTTTAACGTACAGTTTGCTTACGTCTCCTACATATAGCTGAAGCTGTTGCAGTAAGATCGACTAAACCGGAACTTTGTACCTAAAAGGAACACGTCCAGACGCTGTTCCTACCGTGGCCAAACTTGGATTGATGATTCTTTTTCTCACCAAGAGTGCTTCTTCCCCTTAACCATCTCATTTTTTTCTTTCTTTGCTTTTTATTACCATTATTGTTATTCGTCATAATTTATGCCCTTCATGCATACAATCTCTCAATACTATCAAATTTTCCATTTATATTATCCGGACTTATTATTTGTGATATTATCTGTTTTCTCAATATATGCCTCCACCTGTTTCATTTAACATATTCGTTATCTAATTATGAACCTCTCATTGCAGTCTTACTATCTCCTGTTTAACACAGACCACTTTGTACTAGCCACTCACCTGACACTTTTTATAACCTTGAACTGATTTATCAGTTTTCCTACCCCCACACTCTACAAATCTTTTATGATTAATCACCACTATTTTCTACCATTTCACAATATTTTGTAATCGATTTTAGCCTAGCACGTTGATATATATCCACATATTATGTGTGTTTGTTTTTGACAGTCTGTTATATTTTGCTATGTATATATGGATCGATATTCCATTATAATTAGCCAATCATGTTAAGACTGTCTATTGATTCGTTCATTTTTGAACATTCGCTCATACACTTGTGTTCACACACTTGTTCGGACATTCATACTATTTCACTCACACACTTGTGTGACATTGATATTCCTTGTTTGGAAAATACAAGTATCATCGTGAACCTGGTGGTTTTCTGACTTCCGCCTTCTTGCGTCAGGACTATTAAATTCTCGACCAGTACATAACAATAATTTGGCGACGGGGAAAACTATGGATCCTTCTAAATTGGAATTACTATTTGAACAACAAATGAAATTAATGGAAATGTTTATCAACCAACAGACTGGTCCAACTTCACCTTCAAGCAATCTGAATCATACCATGCTACCATCTGTCGACGGCATTGTGAACAGTATTTCACAGTTCAATTATAATCCAGATGCGAATGTCACTTTTGACACATGGTATCAACGATATGAGGATTTATTCACAGTTGATCTCGCCTCACAAAACGATGCTTGGAAGGTGCGAGTGTTATTACGTAAATTGGGTCCCGCAGAATATGAGAGGTACTGCAACCTAATTTTACCCCAGAAACCACGTGACAAGTGTTTCGATGATACAATAAAGCTGCTGCGTGAACATTTTGGAGACCACTCCTCATTATTCAGCATACGTTATCGTTTCCTCAAGCTGACAATGAATGAAAATGATGGTTTTCTTACTCACGTTGGCACAGTCAACCGAGAATGTGAGAGATTTCGACTCAGGTCCTTATCAGATGATCAATTCAAAGCCTTGATTCTCATATGCAGTCTCCAATCTCCTCGTTTCACAGATATCCGAACTCGACTGCTCAATCAGCTAGAACAAAATCCTAAGTTAACTCTACATGAGATAGCTGATGAATATCAACGACTCATTAATTTACAGAAAGACACACACTTGGTCGAATCAACAACTTCAAGAAGCTCTGATATTCGTGCATTACGAAAGAGCAAAAATCTCTCATCATCGAGTCCTGACCCACCTTCTCCTAATGTTCCGCGTAAATCTACACATACTCGTCCAACTTCACAAAATACTGCAAAGAAGACCCCTCCATCACCATGCTGGCGTTGTGGCGCGTGGCACTTTGTAAAGTCTTGTCCATACAAAAATCATCGTTGCGGCAAGTGCAAAATCATCGGTCATAAAAATGGTTTTTGTCAGCCACGCCAACTCAGACATGAAAATACAGGAAAAGCTCGACAAACGGTTGGTCCTAAATCTCCAAAAAGATCATTGAGTCTACGTGCAACCTGTCAAGTCACAACACCAGGTATGCGGAAATATCTTGATCTTCAGATGAATGGTCATGATACGCGTCTGCAGCTAGATACCGCCTCTGATATTACTGTTATATCAGAAAAACTTAGGAATAATATTGGCAGACCACCTATCACGAATACTTCCCAGAATCTTGTCAGCGCTTGTGGTGGGCGGCTCAAACTAATTGGTGAACTCAAATGTTCTGTTTCCTTCCGCAATACCAAATTCACAGGAATTTGCTACGTCATCAAGAGTGATTTAAATCTTTTGGGACTTGATTGGTTCGATCGTTTATATCTGGCTGATGTCCCACTAAATTCTCTATGCAATGCAGCCAAGAAACATAAAATGTTAGACAATTCCGGACGAAGCCGAAGCCGCAAACCCAACAGGCAGACGAAGCGACAGACGTCAACAACAAGCTCAACGGTTCCAGATAAACCCCCAAGAAAACACGCTACTAATCATCAATCTTCTCAAGACGGGAGGTGATATATATCCACATATTATGTGTGTTTGTTTTTGACAGTCTGTTATATTTTGCTATGTATATATGGATCGATATTCCATTATAATTAGCCAATCATGTTAAGACTGTCTATTGATTCGTTCATTTTTGAACATTCGCTCATACACTTGTGTTCACACACTTGTTCGGACATTCATACTATTTCACTCACACACTTGTGTGACATTGATATTCCTTGTTTGGAAAATACAAGTATCATCGTGAACCTGGTGGTTTTCTGACTTCCGCCTTCTTGCGTCAGGACTATTAACTACTCGACGAGTACATAACACACGTTTGTCACACAAATACGATCATTTATTTCGACACCCTATAACTAATCTGTTATTCTACGTAAAAATGTATCCGCCGCATCACTAACTGGCCATTATTGTAACGACAACAAATAGGTACATCCAGGTGACGAAGCCCAAATTGGACGAAATGCGTATTATCTTAGATTCCACTGCTAGCCACCATCCTTCAATTAAATTCTAATTACATGCCCAGACATCGTCGAAGCATCTGCACAAGAAGCCAACAGACATGTCAACCTGAGACCGAGCACTTCGGTTCAATCAATCGACGGGAAAATCGAAAATTCAATTAAACAAATGCATTATATCTTATAATTGTAAGAACCTGAAGAGGGGAAATTATTGAAAAAAAATATTCGTTCAGAGATCATATTTTTATTGATTAAAACAATACAAACACGAGGAATAAGATGCAATTTAATAATAGAGGATTCTGGTGACCCAAGATTTAAGCAGACCGCCTAATTTTTAATACCTTTTCTTATACATATAACAGTATGAATTAGTATAATTCTTGTTACTACATACTTCTCATGCTCATTTGCAAATGAATGTTAAATAGTTTCATTGATATACAGATAAAAGCATACATTGATTGAATGACCTCAATTTTTGATCAAAAAAGGGCGTCCTCTCATGTTGCCACTTATTGTTTTATCTCTATTACTAATAAATTCAAATAAAAGGCAAGGTTACTACTCGTGGGGTGATTTAGCAACTTACATACACATTAAAAGCCTAAACTCATGGCAGATTTATTGACCCATATGAATGGAGCAGTAGTAATAGTTGTTGTTGTTCTTGTTGTTCCGATGATTAAATCCATTAGTGTTCTCCACGTCCCTTTGAAATGAATAATCTTGGATATTGACAATTACTACTTTGTTTACTACCTAAAATAAGACTGATTTGTTAATGTAACTGTTTTATTTATTGTTTTTTTTTAATAGAGATGTTATTGTTTACCTGCCTTATTATTGAGAATGACGGTAGTATATTGTTGTAATGAATAGAATGTAAGCCATTAGCTATTTAAACTGCTTAATGGATACTTTTGATTTCAATCACTCAAAGACTGGCATTATTTGTCGTTTAACTGCCTAATGCAGTTACCTATTTATACTTCACTGATAAAATCAAATATAACTGATTTTCTAGAGTTAGTTTGTAGGAAATTCGATTTGTTTCAAGTTTGATCACAGACTGAACACCTGTTCTTCCTAGTTTGAAACTCTTCAACAGAGGGTCGAACCCATGACCTTTCGAATATAAGACGAGCTTGTAGACCGTTTAGTCACTCAGATCTGACTCACTGGCAGCTCGTGAATCCTAACTTCTACCAAATGATGACTTTAGCTCAAACACCAGCCAATTTGTCCTCACTTCTAAACAGGTAGTCACGACTTCTCACCAGAATTCCAGGCAACGTCATCTTGTAGCTAGTCACTAGCGAGCATAAGATTAATTTTCAAGAGTTAAGGACTTGGTCTGTTTCAAGTTCGACAACAGATTGATATCGTTAGAGGTAAAGTATGAGAGTAAATAGTCACCAACTGAATTTGCTGTTGATTGTTGTAAAATCACGAATTGGTACAAGTTAGAATTCATTGGTCTAAGAGCTTATCTTGCAACCGGAATGCCAGCGGGTGTGTATTGCTGAAGAGTCCCAAACTAGGACGAAACAGCTGTCCAGTACCCCCTGGTTTTCCAGTGGTTATCTAGATGGTGAAACCTTAAATATTCTGGTATCTATTATGGGTAAAATTTATTTTGATAAAGTCTCATAGTGTTATACAGTAGTATTTACTGATGACGTCTCGAGCACAATTTATTACTGCCCATAGACATTTCAAGGTACTCACACAACTCGATATGATTGTGAGCGATAAATTCTGCTTGAAATGTCATCAGTAAATATTACTGTATAACACTATTAGACTTTATCAAAATAAATTTTACCCATAATGGAATTATACTCTACCACATTGCACAAGTTCTATTCTTATATTCTGATATCCACTTTAGTTGAACGTTTTATAAGTGGAAGGAGATTTGTCAGTGTGTGTGTGTGTGTCGGTGGTTCAATAGTGGAATACTCACTAACCGGGAATCGATACTTGGCCGACACTATGAAACCTCTCCTAGCTGGTAGTAAGCCCTGTGAAGGGAAGGCAGGTTGGGCGTGAGGTTGGCAACTACACCTAGTAAAAATAACACTATGTTGGTGAAAATTCAAGTTTCGAAGGCCTGTATTCCACTTGGAATCTGAAGGAATGGAAAGAAATTAGAAACAAATGGTGGTAAGTTTTTCGTTTCACTTACCGAGTTTATCTAGGAGTTAGTGTCCATATATTTTGGTCTTCATAGGAACGGATGAATTTGTAAAAGCGGAAATGGGAAAGACAAAATACGCCTTCAACAATCAGAAACTGGTTCGAAAGTCTTCTGCACTAAGTCAACATAAACAACAAGATTCAGGTTTTCAACATCAATGTCATTCGATCCTTCTTTACTGGCCAGAAACTGGCACTGTACGTCAGTCACGGAAGGGATTTCCAACAAGTTACACAGTTTTATCAACACCTGCCACCTTCGCTGGTTGGTTGCATACTGAAGATCAAACGTCCGACCGACCGACCAGAAAGAATTAGCAATAATAAACTCTGACTGGGAACAGACCAACAAGCAAGAGCCGGTCGCTCAGCAAATATGCAGAGGAAAGTGGTGATGGATTGGGCATACGCCACTGAGGAGGCCGTCGAATGACATCGTGCACAGTACAGGCCATCACTTGAGTGGAATCCAAATGGGAAGTGACAAGTGAGTCGTTGGTGTGAGGGTGACATGGAGGAGATCGTCTGAATTGGAGTAGTCGTGCAGTCGGTCAGTGAAGAGACAGCAAAGTATAGGACGAAGTGTAGATGTGCTATTAAATCCCTACGTTCCGCCTGCAACCCAAGGGAATAATGGTGAAATTATAATCACTTCCCGGAGAATGGGGAATAAAACTTTAAGCTTTAAAGTTTCAGCAGTAGTGGCATCATTTTTTAATGGAGTGGAATTCCTAGATTCACACACATCCTTCCCTGTTTCCCAAGTCTATTGCTAGCTAGCAGAACCTCTGGGAATTGAATCCGGCACTACATGCTTGGCAAGCGAGGATTCTACCATTGAACCAGTAACGTAGAAATTCATTTTCAACCTGGTTCTTTTTTATTTGCGCATAAGGATGGTAACTTTCACAGTTTTAACACTCTTAATGTCCTCAAATATCTTAAATCCCTAAAATCTTCCCAAAGCCTTGGTCCTGATATTGTACCACTGTTGTCTTCAGAAGATGTAACGATATCTTATCTTATCCTCTAATAAAAATCTTCAGTGCTTCTTTTTTCCAGTAATGTTATACCCGTAGCATGGGAAGACATTAAAATTATCTCGGTACTTAAATCATGCTCTGATATTGATTTTAAATTTAGACCTATTGCGATTACTTCTTTTTTGAAATGAATGAAGAAATTACTTTTACTCAACCTTGAAAAGTTTTAATGATCCTAAACAGTAAGTACATAAATGAGGTAGATATACTTTAGATGCTACTGCTGTCTTACATCATAACATTCTTTATCTGTATAGGTAAAGGAAAGGAATATGTTCGATATGCTTTCCTGGATTACACATCTGCTTTTGACTCTGTACCCAGCCTAGATGTCTTTTGTTAGATAAGTTTTCCTTGGAACAAACCAAGTCCTGGGCTGTTGACTAGTTGCAGTCTTGTTTCTTGAACAGAATTCAGCATAACTCAGATAAAGGCATATCTTTCTCTGCCTTGCTTACGAAGCCAGTCTCCCTCAAAGTGATGTTCTCTCTCCTCTCCCTTTTTCTTTCTTCTTGCATGGCTTGCCTCTTTCGGATGAAACCAACTCTGTTAAGTATGATGATCAAACTGCCTTGTTGTCAGTTACTTCTCGATCTTACTGTTTCAGACTTAACAGCTTTTTATAGGACATCAGTCAGTGATCCAAGCTAAATGGTTTTACATTAAATCTCTCTAAATGTCGGAAAACCAACTTCACATTTAGGCATAAATGTGTTCTACACGAACCGATTCGTTCACATGATGATCGTAGCGCAGAGGGTACTAAAACAGAAACTAAGTCAAGCATAAAATACCTGGGAATGGTTCTAAAGTTGTATTTACATAATAGTGAATGAATGAATTAGTGTTATGAACAACACTAATGTTGTTTACATAACATCGAATCAATAATAACACTAATATCAGTGGATCACAGCTTGATATCATCAACAAAACAATACACACTGAATATCAGAGAAATTAGAAAAAATCATAATACAGATTCATGAATTTATAGTCTCCACTCAAGTCCGGATAGGACAGTAGAATCGGCTGGATTTGCTTCTTCTCCACAAAATGGACTGGTTGTTTAAGGCAAATTGCTATAGCCTCTGATGTTTGCAGTACACGAGACCTGGATGTTTTTGGCAAGTTGCGTGATTCCCAATAGATGATGGAGAATGACTCTTCAATATTAGCTTTCTGACCGGTTTGGATCAGGTGTTCTACTATCGCGTTATTGATGTTTCTTACTACACCTCTATTTAACCACACTGATAGATGTTCCCAAGTGAGCACGAAAAATCAAGTTCCTCGAGCAATGACCAATATACCTCGCTCCACCTAAAGCGCATTTGAATTGGTAGATGCAATTGAAAGTGGCTGGTCTAGGTAATTCATCTTTCAGTTGGCGAATCACCATCGGTTGAACAGAAAATGAGACTTGTGGTTTGCCAGTAATAAAAGCTCTTTGAATAATTTTCTTAACTTCTTTGTGATTTGATAGTGTGAAATATTCCCATATTATGAATTAAAAGTCAATCTGAACGAAGAATATTCTTTTCAATAATTTCTCTTCAGGCTCTTACAATTATAAAATATAATATCTGTGGTAGTCACAGTAAAGGCCAGTTATGCGGCGGATATATTCTGAACGTAGAATAACACATTAGTTTAGGGGGTGTCAAAATAAATAGTCATATTTGTGTGACAAACATTGTGCTAGGCTGAAATCGATTACGAAATATTGTAAAACGGGAGACAATGGTGGCGATTAATCATAATAGAATTGTAGATAAAGTGCATAAGTTAGGAGTGCCCCTACGCCCCATACTAGACATGTCCCTTTCACCCTATCACAAGACCGCAAAGTGGCTGGCACAGCTACTTCAACCCTTGCATGACGAGTTAGTAAAGCACAGCGTCAAGGATACCTTTCAATTTGTTGATAAGATCAAAAACTTGAACGCGACTGGCAAATGTATGGCATCATTTGATGTTTCATCTCTATTCACTAATGTGCCTCTAATGGAAACCATCGATTATATCTGTGAACAGATTATAGAAAAGAAATTGTGCACTGATATTCCTATCAGTTATCTGAAACAACTACTTGTTAAATGTACTACGAATGTTCAATTTCTATTTAATAATGAAAAATACAGACAGGTTGATGGAGTAGCCATGGGATCCCCACTGGGACCTATTTTCGCGAATATATTTCTAGCAAAACTAGAAAATAATCCGTTGAAAGAGGAAATAGAGAAAATGGAAATGTATTGTCGTTAAATGGATGACACTTTTGTAGCGTACGACGAAGGGTTAAGTAGTGATTTGATTTTGAACAACTTCAATAATGCTCACCCAGCGGTCCATTTCACCTACGAAGGAGAATACAACGACTCTTTACACTTCCTCGACGTTCTACTAACGAGAGGAGAATATGGTTCCATCAAAAGAACCATATTTAGAAAGGCAGAGACCAAAGCTCAGTATACACACTTCCTTAGCTTCGCACAGATGAAATACAAACGTAATCTAATCAGGTGCTTAGCATTTAGAGCGAGGTCTATTTGTTCCGAAGACTGCGTAGAGAAAGAACTCCAGATCATCCGAGACATTCTAAGCGAGAACGGATATCCAGAGAAGTTCATTAAAGCCAACATAGGTTACAATAGTCGTAAACATGAACTGACAACTGTGGAGAAAAAGCCTTTGTTATTACGTCTCCAATTGAAGGGAGATACTCCTGCGGAGATTCTACCCCAACGTTTAACCAGGGCGATCAAGAAAACTTTCTACTCTGCACGTCTGTGTCTATCCTTCACTAGCCGTCCAATTTTCACCCAGCAACTCAAAGATGTCTTACCTAACCTTAGCTCTTCTTCATGCATATACCATTTCAACTGTTCCTGTGGTTCAAGTTATATAGGGCTCATGATTAGGCAGGTTCGTCTACGGGTTCGAGAACACTTACCAGCTTGGTTCAGCAGGGGGAAATTAAGTGCATAAAAAGCTCGATCTTATCACACTTGATCGATACTGGACATCGCATCGATGTCAACACAGCTTTCAGGGTTATATACCGAATTCCGAAGTCGTTATCACGTACAGTTCGCTTACGTCTCTTACATATACCTGAAGCTGTTGCAATAAGATCGACTAAACCGGAATTTTGAATCCAAAAAGAACACGTTCAGACGCTTTCCCTACCGTGGCCAACCTTGGATTGAAGATTTTTCTTCTCACCAAGAGTGCTCCTTCCCCTTAACCCTCTTGGTTATTTTTCTTTTTTACTTTCTCATTATTATAAATATTATTATTACAGTTATTATTATTCGTCATAATTTATGCCCTTCATGCAAACATTCTCTCAATACTATCGAATTTTCATTTATTATCCGGACTTATTATTAGTGATACTATCTGTTTTCTCAATATATGCCTCCACCTGTTTCATTTAACATATTCGTTATCTAATTATGAACCTCTCATTGCAGTCTTACTATCTCCTGTTTAACACAGACCACTTTGTACTAGCCACTCACCTGACACCTTCGATAACCTTGAACTGATTTATCAGTTTTCCTACCCCCACACTCTACAAATCTGTCATGATTAATCACCACTATTTTCTACCATTTCACAATATTTTCTAATCGATTTTAGTCTAGCACAATGTTTGTCACACAAATATGACTATTTATTTTGACACCCCCTAAACTAATGTGTTATTCTACGTTCAAATATATCCGCCGCATAACTGGCCTTTACTGTGACTACCACGGATATTATATTTTATAATTGTAAGAGCCTGAAGAGAAATTATTGAAAAGAATATTCTTCGTTCAGATTGACTTTTAATTCTTTGTGACTACTTCGCTAGGTATATCACCCTTGAAATTTAGTCGTATGTTTAAAGGCTTCTTATTTACACATGAGCAATAGTCTTTTTCCGCTTTCTTCGTCATGTGCTTCTTGATAAATTTGTCGAGATAGCAATTTTAAATATATCATATACAATCCTTAGTACACCTTCGATTACTTCTTCTGAGCAAATAGATCTAGCCCTGTAACTGGAGGTCCTCACTAAATTTCTTTTGTACTGGAGAGGAACAAAGCAAATTTTTATTTATGCTACCATCTGGTTTTCTTGTAAGAAGGACATCTAGGAAGGCAATTCTATTTTGGAATTCTTCTTCGTACGTGAATTTCATATCAGAATGTGCTTCATTGAACTGAGTTATTACTGTGTTCCTATTCGAATCATCAGCACAAAGAATGAAGGTGTCATCCATATGCCAGCAATAAAATGAAAATTTTCTGATAAGGTTGTTCATAGGTCCATTTTCTAGTTTACTTAGAAAGAAATCTGCCAAAATGGGACCCAATGGGGAGCCCATCGTCCCCCCCAACCACTTTTCTGTTAAGTGGACCAAGAGAATTGGAATTTGCATTCATGGTACACTTTAATAATGATCCTTTTAGGATTTCCTATGGGATGCCAATATTTATCGACTGGTTGTACTCAACCGTCATGATCCCACAGATTATTGGCTTCAGCTATTGTTGTTTATTAATCATTAGTTTGGATATTTTTTGGGGCGGCTGTTCAGTGGTGTTGATTCTTAAACTGTCCTTTCACACGATGCTTATTGAAAAACTATATTAGAAAATATTGTGCAATATTTTTGCCGAATGAGAATGAAGACAATAAGACAAATAATGACAATACAGACTCAACTATTGCATCATAATTTTGTCGTTTCCAATAATTCCTTCAGTAATATGTATGTAAGCCGACTAGGAGACTCTTATTGTAACAATTTTTTAAATGTTCTCAGAGAAGACAAGCGGCATTTTCATTTCAATAACTTCGGTCTCTTCTTTGAGCCCAAACACCTCAATGGTAACGTCTATGAGTGCAGCACTGAGTGAAGTAGATTTGAATCTCCTAAAAGGGACAACAATTCCTTCGAGATTGTTGATGCATCTTGCTGATGAGGGCCAACAGATACGAAAACATCAATTTCAAAGTGGCTTATAGTCATCTGTGAAGTTTAAAATATACGCGAATATCCAATTCTGAAGGTATCAGTTCTCAATTTTGTACTATTCTCTTGTTCAATGTGCAGTTGCAGTTTTTTCGTTCATTTTCAGTAAAGCTATTTCCAAAATTCCATATTAGTTTGTTTATTAGATATATCACACAGTGAAACAGTATTATTTACTTACTGGATGACGTTTCGAACAAAATTTATTGTTCATAATTAGATCAACTGTAATCACACGACTTTGAAACTTGAGTTTTATAGTTTTCTTTGTCCTCTCCTATTTGTCGTCGTTGTGGTAGTAGGCTTTTCCAGATATCATTCCTATTGTATGTATTTGCAACTGATTCGACCCTCCACTCTGTGATATTAGATTTTAAAACTGTCATATTATCCCATCCAGCCTATTGTATGGTTGTGTGTAATTGCATGTAGTGCCATAGCTGAACTATTTTCTAGATTTCTTATCTTATTGGGGTCAGCTAATCTAGATTTAAACAGTTTTTTGTTCAGCGAAGAAATTTCTCTTCAACGACTTCATTTTCAAGCTGTACAGTCGTATTTATATTACAGAAAAAGTTATTATGTGACATTAAATAATTGCTCAGTCAATATACACATATAAGTGATAAGATTTAGCTAGGTTTTTATGTTCGGCTAGTCTGACTCACTACCCCTGTTTCACCTATGTATTTGACCTGACAATCATTCTGGCAGGGTATTAGATAAACTAAATTGTTTTGTTTTAAAGGCTTCACAGGATCGATCTCCTTTAACCGACAAAGCTTGTTTCTAATTGAGTTTGTGGGTTTGAATGCTAGCCACTTTTATTCCTGCCTTGTTAAGAATTCTGCGTAAGGCTTCCGAGGTTCCTTCCTTGTATGGAATTACTACAGATCACTTAGATTTCTTATTGTTGATGTCGTCATTAATATTATCATCACTATTATTGTTATCATTATTATCACTATCGCTACTATCATTAATTATTTTATTTTTACATTTCGTTACATATTTTCTGACTTATTTATCCGGATAATTATTAAGTTTCAAGGCTTCTTTTATGTGTATCATTTCTTGTCTTAGATTTTCCTTAGTACTATTTAGCTTTTGTGCCCTTTCACTTGAACATTTCACCAATCCTATTTTTACTGACATTGGATGGGATGATCGGAAGTCTAAGTATCTGTTTGGATGTGTGGATTTTCGGTAAACACTAGTGTTTAATTCCCCATCTTCTCTCCTTTTTACGTTGCAATTTAACATTGGAAGTTCCCCTTCCTGACTTTCTAATTCATAAGTGAATTGAATTGCCTCTACCTTCGAGTTGATGTGTTCGAAAAATCTATCTATATCTTATGTTCTGAGTACAGTGAATGTGTCATCTACATACCTCCATCATACTTTTGGAGTGGGGGTGAACGTTTCAATCGCTATGCTTTCCCACCTATCCATGAATATATCTGCTACAACCGGGGATATTGGTGATCCTATGGCAACTCCCTCAGTTTGTTTGTATATTTTCCCTTGGAATTTAAAGACTGCGGAAGTCAGGCATAGCATTATGTCCTCAAGTGACACTTTCGTCCTAAGTTCGAGTTCTTGGTCAGAAATGAGTTCGTTTCTGACCGCCTCTATAGCCATATTTATTGGTATACGAGTATATAAACTGACAATGTCAAAACTAACCATTTTTTCTTCATTATCTAATTTTAAATTGTCTAATCTGTGTATTAGTTCATAAGAATTAGTCTAGATATCGTGTGGCTTTTTAGGGGATTTAATACCATGGCTAAATATTTAGATAATTCATAGGTAGGTGAATTTCTAAAATCAACTATAGGCCTAATAGGGTATCCTGTTTTATGAATTTTAACAACACCATACATCCTACTGGGGTTATCAGTTTTGGGCATTAAATTAAACCACTTAGACTCACCTAGAAACGGCTTCATTCGGCGTATAAGGTCCGGTGTGGATTTCTTAACTTTATTCATAATTGTGTCTATTGATTTGTTAATTTCTTCATATGGTCCTGTTTGTATGTGAGTATTTACCTTGTCCAAATAGTCTGATTTGTTTAAGACTACTGTTGCTTTTCCTTTGTCTGACTTTGTGATTACTATTTCTTTGCTGTTCTTAAGGTGTTTTAGGGCTTCTGTCTCTTGTTTTGTCAGGTTAGGTTTTCCACATTTTTGTCGTTTTAATGTAAGTGCACATTGTGCACGTACTTCTTCAGCTGTTGTTTTGTCTATCCCACTTAGTGCTATTTCTATTTTAGGGATGACATCCTCAGGTTTTAGCTTGTCCACCGCTACATTGAAGTTTAGTCCCTTTTCTAATACACTTATTTCCATCGGACTTAATATATGTGATGAGAGATTGATAACCCACTTTGATTTATCGATCGCCGTTGATTTTGGATTGTTGACTTCATTATTCTGAGATGAAGATTTTTCCTGCGTCGGTTGGACAGTGGTTAGGACTCTCGCCGACCATGCACATGGTCCGGGGTTCGACCCCTGCCGACGCACACCTGATATCTATGGTCAGCCTGTAAAATTTAGGCTAACGATATCACATGCTGAAAATTCCATACTTGTACCAAAAATACAGTGTGGAATCAAGTCGTAATAAAAAATAATAATTTGTTGAACTTTTTGCGATTTGATTATTTTATGACTTTTTGAAAGTTGCTGATTTTGCATTGCTGGAGGACTGTAGATGTATTTCAATATAATGAGAGGCGATTTCTCCACTCTTTAGGGAATAAAATGGCTGTTGTAACTTAGTCGTTTTTGAAGATTTGTAGCCAGCTTGGCGCATGTTTTTGTGTATGATGTAAAAAGGTTCTATTCCGCAGGTGATTTTTTCAGATACAAAAAGTGTTGGAAGCATTCACTGAATTCATTCTACATCTGTTAGCAAATGTCAGTATAGATGCAGTTTTCTATAAGATATATTTACAAAAATGAATATGAATGCGTTTTTCAAGTACTTACGCTACACACTTACGTAATCAGTTTTTGTTGTCATATGACATTTATGACTTCGGCTATTTTTTTCTCTCGATAGTAATTACCACTTGTTCACAATTTTTCCAGAAATTTAAGTCAGTCCTTTGTCTTCGATCCCTGCTCACACACACACACACACTTGATATCTATGGTCGGCCTGCAAAATTTGGGTTACATTTTGAAAATTCCATACTTGTACCAAAAATACCGTGTGGAGTCAAGCTGTAATAAAAAAAATGAAGAGATTTTTTCCAGCCTTCATGATCATTATATTTAACATGTTATTTTGCAGATCAATAGTGTTTGTCAGTTTCTAGTACAAACAAACTCAAGTTATGATACTATCATTATTTCATTGGGTTCCAAGTGAAACATAGTGCTGCTTTAGCAAAACGTCTTCATCTCATCCTGTTCAATGAACGCCCTTTCAGCCGATATCGGTGATTGTCAGTAAGCATTCATATCTTCTTCAGAGGATCTCTACCACACCACAACTAGAATCATAACTGTTTGTTTCTCATTGGCGTTACATTGGTAATCGTGAAGTGGGATTTCACTTAACGGTAGTCTTAGCGTGTTTTCAATCCATCTCCATTTCCCACCATATTTTTTGGGTGATAGATCCTTCGTGGATTCTTTTCTAGGGTTTTTTGTTGTATACCCGTTCTGGTCAGTCATCCAGTAGTCGATATGAGGCGAAGGCAATTGTTGATGAAAGTCTTTAGGCTGTTGACGCATGGACCAAGTTTCTGGACCACTTAAAAGAAGATTTCCAAACTGATTTCAAATTAATGGTCTCTTTAAGGCTTCTGCCTGTCGACCCATGCTGAGTTCTCTTCCTACATTGTCTGCTCCCAGTTCGACTGGCATTCATATCGCCCATAAGGATTTTGATGTTACCATTACTGTTTTTAGTTGTCTATAAAAATCTTCCTTGATCTCCACTGGTTCCGCGTTGTTTGTAGCACTGTGTATAGCATTGGATAAACGTGACCTTCCTTTCCTCATTTTGAGTTGAATCTTGCTGTCATGGTTCAGGATGAAATGAGTTCCCATTGCATAAACACTCTGGTGGCCACTGGTGACATCAAGGTAACCACTCACTCACTCAGTGTGATCGTGGTTGTTGTCTGGGTGATCAGACCAGAGTAGATTACCAACTCTCCAATTGACAATTATGATAGTCCACATCCATTCCATTTGCTTTCGCAGATTTCCAGCACTTGTATGCCATGTCTTCTCATTTCTTTGGCAACCTGGGCAGCCTTCCCAGCCGGCTTCCTACATCGTATGAATATTCCATGTCCTCATCCTTATTCTTGCTTTCATCGAGAGAAGATACATTGACTGGCTGACTGGCTTCCCGAAGGTTGGTTTTCACCAGCCTGCTGTGTCGTTTCGCCTCCCTGATTCCAGCGTAGAATAAGTTTGCTTTTTATATATTTAGTGTGTGTTTTTAATAGTTAGTTTGCGTGAAAAACAAAACAAAAGATATATAACAGTGATCAGGAATTATTTCCGGATGCGGGATTATAAAAGATGTGATTGATCTTGAATGTTTTTAAATGTTTTTCAGAAATGTGGGTGTGTTTGATTTTGAATTAAGTGAGCATACAAAGTAGGCAGCAATTTAAACAAAACTAAATAAGCATTCAATTTTGCATAACTATGATAAATATGTAATCAAAGAAGTTTTGACTTCTCAGTTTCCAAATTACTTCGTGGTTGACGCTACCAAAATCCTTTTGGAAGTACAATCAGTTTGATGGCTGTTCATGTTGAGTTTCCGGCGTAAATTGGTTGGTAATTATAACGACTGTTACAAACTATTCGTGGACACTTGAATACCAGGAGCCATTTTCAAACTTGAAAAATGCCGCTGTTTCCACAAAGATTTTAAGCCAAACAGTTTACGGCAGAACGTAAGATACATATTCATTATATCATTTCAGACTATAGCTATGATATTCTTTATAACAATTCCGGTGTATTTAAAAATTCAAATTAATCACTTTCTGAAAGTTTTACTGTGTATAACGCAACTCTTTCAGTAGAATTACTCGCCCTTTCCTCACTTCTAATTTATTATGATTGAGAGAATTTGATAACCTAATTCACTGGCTTCATGAAGACGTCACATGTAAAGTGTTTCACAAAGAAAAGCCTTTGAAGTGAAGACAGAAGTGAAACTAAGCTACCTGCTACCTATCACCGATGATATTCCTGAATGTAGGGGAATGCATTATGTTTCAGACTGTGCGTAGGAGCGTGAAGACAGGCATGTGTCGAACATGCAAGAAGAGTCCAGAAGATCTGGACTTTGTGGACGATCCATGTTGAATATCACACAAATTTGAAGGTTTGCAGGTGAAGATCAACAACTTGACAGTATAAAGAGTGAAGTCAGGACTTCAGGTGAACATAGAGAAGACAGGGGTGATGAAAACAGATAACCAACAGCGATGACAAGCACCGATCACTATCATTGGAAGATATTTGAAAGAGGTGGCTTCCTTCACTTATCTAGGAGGCATCGTTTCAACTACAAGCGGAGGAATGAATGAAGATATCAAAAGCAGAATCTGAAAGGCAAGACAGACCCTCACTGATCTTAAACGAGTATGTAAATACACTGCAATCAGTATGAGGAATAAGATTCAGACTTCCAACACTAATGTTCAGTCAGTCAGTACTTCTGTGTGATTCAAAGATTTGGTGCGTCATAAGAAACAACTACAGTAGATTCAAGGTTTTCATCAACATCTATCTTCTCTCAATAATGAAGATCATCAGATGGTCAGAAAGGATAAGGAACAAGGAACTCTGCCAGGCAACGAATTAAACAAGAACCTGTTATCCAACAAATATATTGAAGAAAAATGGAGATGGATAAGACAGATTATGAGAAGACAGTTGAATGACATCATGCTCGAGGAAGTGTCTCGGTCGCAACCTGAATAGGAAACGATGATTAGGGTGTCAGAGGATGACATGCAGGAGATTGTGTGAGGGCGAGATGAAAGCTTAAGGTCAGCCATGGAGTCGGCCACAAAAGATTGCACATAAGAGGATAAAATGGGGATGTTTCGTTGGAACACTTTATTCCATTTTAAAATCTAGAGGAATTCTAACAATAAGCGAAAATGTTCTTTCTGACATTTAGAAAAAGTTTGAGCAAAGAAATATCCTTTTCGATATTTTCCTCTTCTGGTTCAACAGTTATATATATATATATATATATATATATATATACAAAATATTCTAGAATAATCGTCATTAACTATCCTGGTGTTCTTTAAATACTATCGATGTATTAAGTAAGACCAATGAAATCACAGTTCAAGAAAGACGCATAAATTATAATAAGCATAAAATGGCAATAGTGAATAGAATATCAAATTCAGTTAAGGAAATTTCCACAACAAACTGAGGATCATTGAAACCTTGATGGGCAGAGGGCTAAGGACAGTGTCTGAACCATCCAACTTCTTTTGGGTACATAAGTTAGGCTCCTTGATATGGTTCGCAACAGCCAGCCTCAGCATTATGAAGTTGACAAAATCTTAAGTCATAGGTTAGTTAGTATGCATGAGATGAGATAGAATAGAGTTGTGAATGGATCTTGTTTGTCGCTTACTTAACCACTATGCAGGATGATGTTCGGAAATCCGACGAGAAACACGTCTAGTTGTACGCCCTATGCAAATAACTGGCTCACTCCACAGGAGCAGTCAAATCGGTATATACACATAAAAGAGGCGAAATTAGGTAGTTCGCCTTTAACTCCCGGGAGTCAAATACGGGTGGCAGAAGCAGTGAATGCTCTCTTTATCGAATTCCGTAGGCGTTGTGTTAATATCTGTCTGATGTTATCCCCGAGGAACTTAAGTTGCAAGAACTGTTCGGAACTGTTGGTACTCTGGCCTACCTTGATTTTTGATTCATATTCCTATCGATGAATTTTTCTGGATAACCATTCTTACTCAGCAACTGTTTAATATTATGCCCTTTATTAAGAAGTTCATCAGAGCAGATTACTCTTGTTCTGTGGACCAAGCACTTTGTTAGTCTGCGTTTGTATTTCAAATACAGGAAGCTGAAGATATAAACATACTAACCAGCTGATATAGGTTTTGCATGTACACTTCTTCTTATTGTACCTTCCTCTTTTATAGTTCCACGCTAGACCGAAACAACGGTTCGCTTCTTCCTTGTTTTTCTAGTGGTTCTGTAACTGATGTCAACTCGGGATCAAATATGTAACCAATCAAATATCTGCAAATCAACACTTAATAATTAATCTATGCTCCTAATGACTGGTTCCATACAAAATTTTGTTATCCGGAGTTTCATTGGGAAGTTTTGGCCACAGGGGTTCACCAAGTCACGTGTGAGAACAGTTACTCACCAATGGCATTGGCTGGTGGTCACACTGATTTCACAAATTGGTAAAAGTTGGAATTCATGGGCCAACAGATCGGGTTCTAGTCACTAAATGGTCTACGAGCTCGCCTTCTACCCGGAAGGATCTTGATTCGAACCCTGGCAGTGAGTATGTGTGGTAAGAGTCGGCTGCTAGCCAAATCCGTAGACAGTAATTTACATCGGTGTTTACGTTTCCACTATTGGTTGTGACAAAAATAGGAACAGAGACAGATTCAACAACCAATCACAGCACACTTTGCGTAGGCGGATACAATTTGCTGATAGATAATCTGAACTTCAAGAAACGGCCACAAAGAGATGAAAGATTAACATTCAGCGAGAAACTACCAACCAGAAGGCTGTGTTTGTTTGCTTACAATAATCTATAATAATGTACACAAAAATCTATAAATATCTGTTGATTTCCTTAATAAGCGATCTGTTGCCTGGCCCTTGTCTTCTGTTATAACATATGTACTGATGAAGTGTCCCAAACCAGGACCAAACAGGTATCTAGTACCTCCTGGATTTCCAGTGACTCTCTAACTGATATCACCTAGTTATCGAACCGATAACCAACCGAATTCCTGCAAAATCAATACGTAACAAATATGAAATAATTTGCATCTATGAAATTTTGAAATATCTGCTGAGAATTTGAATCAGCTAAAATTAAAGTTGATTTAATTATATTCACAATTTAAAGTACGAAATTGATTATGAATAATTAGAATGAACTGTTATTGTTTTCAATAAATTCTTCTTCTTCTTCTTAAGGTTCAGGTTCTACAATTACAAATCCATTAGTGTTTTTACCATAAAATAAATAACCAGTGAAGGTGAATTTGAATTTTACCAGAAAGTATATATTGAAGAAAAGTACAAGATGGAGTAATAGCTAGTTTTTTTCGATTATCACTTAGAATATTTACGGTCAATAGGAACATGAAATGAAATAAACCAGTGTGATGTGTATATCACTCTGATGAAATGAACTTTGTTAAGTATGCCGATGATCTAAATATTTCAACGTCTGTTAACTCCCAGCTTGACTGTGCTAAGATGAACAGCTTTCTATCAGGAATTAGCAAATGGTCTTCGTCTAATGGGCTTAAACTAAATCCTTCCAAATGCCAGACTGTTAATTTGAGTTCCCGATGTAAACGAAAGTTAAATGAAGCTGTTGGTTCCTATGACCGTTGCAAAATTGATGATACTGATATAGAAATCAAGTCTGAAGTTAAGTAGCTTGGATTAATTCTTTCCCTTCTGACCTATCCTGGTCTTCCCACACATCTTAGCAATTTCGAAAAGAATATTTCGTCTGACTTTTTACATGAAGAGGTTAAGGCACTCAGGCATAACCCAGCCACTCCTCTTACAGTTTGTCAACTCGTGTATTTTACCCATTCTTCTCTACTGTTCACCCTTATTCTTTCCTGGATTGCTTAAAAAAGACTATGTCACACTTCGTAGAACTCTGAAGACTGTCAGTAGGGTGAGTGGTATCCCATTGGGCCACATCATTGACATTGTCACTGAAAGGCACTTGATTTCATGCAAGAAATTTGCTAAAGGAATTTTGTCAGACTCTAAGCACCCGTTATACCCGCAGCTCCAACCTTTTGTCTTCTCAGGTAAAACAAGAAGTCTTTTCAGAAGAATTTACGCACGTACGTCTAAGTATAAAAATTCCACTATACCATATTTGGTGGCGGGTACTTTATGGCATGGAAATAGTGTCAGGCATGAACTAACCAACTAACCTTCTTTGCACCACTAAATAAACCATTTCCTCCAACCTTACAACACTAACTTTTATTGTTATTGTATTTCTTATATTTACAATCCTCTCAATTTTTTGTTTTTATTTATTTATTTCTCATAAGTGTGAACGTCGTTTAAGCTGTGTTACCACTGTTAATCTTATATTTCCCTTCACTGTACTACATCAAGAGAACATTAGATTCAATACTCTATAGTAACATGCTAAAATTTCCAAATTGAATCGACAATACTGTTTGAAACAAACTCACTGTTATTATTATTATATTTAATACTCTCAATTCGTGCGTAGAATATTTTTGACTTTATATCGTAAGCGTGGACAAATTCCTCTGGTTACTTTTGTTTTAATTTCTAATTTTATTTATATTTTAAGTAAATCAGATGTAATATTGTGACAAATGCTGAGAATTCCATTCTGTATTATAAGTACTGTTTTTGGAATAAAGTAAAATAAATAATTAAATTATTTTATAAAGTCAACAAAGGTGCAGGTTTCTTCAAGGGTAAGTGTAGCCAGTGGTGTGTGAAACAATATGAATAATACCAAACAGGGTGAGCTAGGCGTGAGTTTATGGGTGGCAAATAACTACATTAATAATGATGATGAAATAATATTTTCTATAGTTGGTTTGTAAGGATTAGTTTTGTTTTTACGAGTTGATCACCAATTCTAGAAAATGAATCTGATGCTCGCTAGTGACTTGCTACAGGATAGAGTTTCCTGGAGTCCTAGTGCGAAGTAATGGCCAGTGAAGTCCATCCAGTCAAGTGTGAGGGTGGATGTCCCAACTACGGCATTGGTTGGGGCCGGGCTAAATCACGAATTGGTAGAAGTTAGAATTCATCAGTTGGCCATTGAATCGGGTCCCGGTGGCTGAATGGTATACGAGGCAGCTGACCTTGTAATTGGAAGGTCCTGGGTTCGAACCCTGTTGGTGGGTGCGTACTGCCGATGATTCCCAAACTAGGATGAAACAGCAGCTATCTGGTAGTACTCCCTAGTTTTCAATGTTTGTTTAAATGATGTCAATCCATGTTCAACTCGTAAAAGACAAAATAATAACAAAATATGCATTCTGAACTCCTCTGCTGGCCAGCCACCTCCAACCAAAGAACAGAAGTAAAGTTTATTGAAACTGGATTACTTATTTTTCTCTTTGAGACTGTATTAGACTAATAACCAGTCTAGGCATTACTTTTATTTAAATTATAAGACTTGTAGCAATCCGGATTAATATAACTTCATTTGATAGATTTCGTCAGTGACAGCATTGTTGAATGCAGAGCTATTTCACGAATTGACAGAAGTTGACAGAATTCACAGGTCGGTCATTGAATTCCACCCCAAGTAGGTGAGTGGTCAACGAGCTTTATCTCAAAAACTAAAGCTTCTAGGTTCGATGGTCCCTGGTGAGGTCGTAGTTACGACCATCTGGAGAGTCCTGAAATTAGATTAAACGACTGTCATCTAGTGCTCCCTCATTCTCAGTAATCTCTCTAACTGTTGTCGGTTCTTGACGAAAGTAATTCACAATAGAAATAATTAAACTGAACAGTCGTTTTCAATAAATTCTTCTTCAGGCTCCACAATGATAAATTTATTATTTTCAGCCTACAATAGCCACTAAAGGCAAATTATACATAAATCAGAAAGTGTATTGTGGAAGAAGTACAAAATACAATAACAATAGTCAGTTAGTTATAGGATAATGAAAAATTTAATAAATTTTAAAGAAAAGTACTGTGTGAATACATTAAACTTCAACTAAGATATGAGCATGGTTTTGCAAAGAAAATGCTGAATGTTCATATACGCATAAAAGAAAATTTGCCTAGGAAAAGTACATGGACGGGACAATATACACATTTTCACAACTTCGTTCCTTTCCAGTGAAAAAGATATTTAGTGAGGACCCTCAGCCACAGGGTTACAGCTATATGCTCAGAAGAAGTGATCGAAGATGAACTAAGCATTGTATATGATACTTTGATCGAAAATAGCTATCCAGGAAAAATTTATCGAGAAACAAAAGACAAAGAAAGCGGAGAAGGACTACTCACTATCTCTAAACAAGAAGCCTTTATACATACAATTGCGATTCAAGGGTGATATACCTAGAGAAAGAATTACGAAGAAGTTAAGAAAATCGATTCAAAGAACATTTAATACTGGCAAACTAGAAGCCTTATTTTCCACATGACCGGTGGGGATTCCCTAATCGAAAATGAGGTACCTAGACTAGCCACTCCAGTTCAAACGCGCTTTTGGTGAAGCAAGTTATATTGGCCCTTGCTCTAGGAACTTGATTTTTTGTGCTCGAGGATATCTCCCAGTATGACTAAGTAAAGGTGCAGTGAGTACCGTCAACAGTTCGATATTAGACCACCTGATCCAAACTGGTCACAAAGTCAGCATTGAAGATACCTTTTTCATCATCTATCGGGTACCAAATAAACTGCCAAAAACATCCAGGTACCGAATACTCCAAATAGAAGAGACTATCGTGGTTTGCGTAAAACAACTGGTGCTCTGTGTGTAGAAGAAGCAAGTTCAGCCCTAGCCAGCCTTCAGTGGCGACTATAAATTCATGAATTTGTATTATTATTTTTCATAATTTGTCTACGTGATATTCGGTGTATTGTTATGTTGATACTATTGAACTGTAATCTCTTGATGTCATTACTGATTCGATGTTATTCAAAGAACAATAATGTTGTTAATATCACTAATTAAGTGACTAGTATGTATGTATTACTGAAGAACCTGATGAAGGGGAGGTTATCGAAAAGAATATTCTTTGTTCAGTAACCATTCTTTTGACAAAAATTTCAATGAGCATTTTTAATCAGTTACTCCGTTAATTTCAAAATATGTATATCATAATTATACACATTTGAATGCCATTTTATTTTTGTTTAAATTCCTGTCTACTTTCTATGCGCACTTCATTTAAAATCAAACACACCCACATTTAATATCAGTAAAAATATTACCAATAACAAAACTTATCATTGTGTGTAAACTATTAAAATATAATTATACTTTATTTACACCCACATTTCTTACATACATTTTAAAACATTCAATTGCAATCACTTCTCTTATAATCCCGCATCCATACATTATTCCTGAGCAGTTGTTATGTACCTTTAAGTTGGTTTTTCACTCAAACTAACTATTTGAAAAAGAATACGTATGTTTTTAGACACATACATACATTAAGAATTTTTTTAAAGTTTTAGACATTGTGTTTTCCTTGAGTGAAAGTTTAACTCATTACAGAACATCTTTTTAATATAAGCACACTTTTTGTTAAGTAGTTAAACTGACATGCGGGATTTCATCTGAACTATCAACTTTTAAATATAATGTATTAGTAGTTATAATATTATACATAACATACAATTTAACCATACAAAGATTTATTCTTTTAGACTATCATGTTCTGTTTTACAAACGAAATAGAAAAAGAATGGAATGTTTATTTAAACAAGTTAAATCTTAATGTATTAGCAGAATTATAGGCATTGTGGTAGAATTTGTAATTCCATCTTGGACAAAGTTAAACTGTAGCAAACAGACGCAAGTATCAGCTTGAACGCAAACCATGAACAATCAAATTCTCAAAATTGCTAAGAAAATGATTATTGATCATGGTGTTCTAAGATCCATTTTTATTTGTAATTCTGTTTTTTTTTATTGTACCCCCAAATCCAACCCCTCCTAGAAGGCCGGTAATTCATCGCATATATGTTACATGTCTTAGTAACTCAGATTAGTCCATTATTCATTCATACAGTAAGCAAACGCTCGATCTCCCTGAAAGTTGTCTAGAGAGTTCGGAAGAGAAGGCATAATTTGATTTGGTTATACTGCTTGTAACTCTGACTGGTTGTCAAAAGTCAGGGCATGGGGTTTGGCTAGTATATGTTGACTTTGTCTCATATTTATAATATAATAATTTTTCCTTCACGTTCCCAGTGGAACATAGGGGGTTCAAGTTAGTGCCTTGAAGTTTCTGTAGCAGTGTTTACTTTTTACAGGATGGGTTTGCTAGCCCCATACCCAACCTATCCTCTTTATCAGTATTATTTCTGGCTTAGCAAGGTAAAGGAGTTGTCTCATATTGGATAATCTTTGTTTGACATATCACACACTGAGTAATGCAGGATCAATAACTGGATGGTGTTTTGAGCACAACGCATTGCTCATAATCATATTAGTGTATTCATATGACTTTTTAACCTGTCTAGCTAGTAAGTCGAGAGATTTGAGTAATAAAATCTGACAGATGTAGAAAACATTCTTAGCCAATAACTATCCATCAAAATCCATTCAAAAATGTACGAAGACACATAAGAAAAATAACGGTGTGAATGGAAATAATGAGAAAAATACAAAGAATAGGGAATTCAAAGCCTCTATAGTAGTATCCTCGGTGGCATAGCAGTTAAGGCGCTCACCGACCATGCACATGGTCCGGGGTTCGATCCCCGGCCACAGACGCACTCCTTTACCTTGCTAAGCCAAAAATAATGCTGGTAAATAGGAAAGGTTAGGCATGAGGCTAGCAACCCCATCCTGTAAAACTAAACACTGCCACAGAAACTTCAAGCTTCTAGCCTGGAGCCCTATGTTCCACTGGGAAAAGTGAAGGAAAAAAAATAGTAGTATCATATATTAAAGGATCTTTTTTGATGTAGTTGTGTTCTCCGAGCTGGATAGTTTATTTTGTGAAGCTTTCATTGCCCAACTTACTAGGCGACATCTTAACCAAATACTTCAATCTGATGAAGTGAGCTTTCACATTTCTCCACGCGTTTAAAGGTTATCTCTCCTGGTAACATACCTTGAACGTGATTGGTTGTTTTTGTGTATTTTCACACCCTCTAGGCTACTTGTATAGGAACTGATTGTTTCTTTGACTTGAACTTTGACTCTTTGTATGTGAGATTTTTTTTCTTATCGGTTGGTAAATTTTGTCTATGTCGATGTGTCTATTAATTGACGATTCCCTGGAATACCAGGCTTATAAAAATTCTCTAGCTAGCATTCTTGGTGTTTCCTCTTCCTAATATTTGAATGTTGGTCGTTCCAGTCGGATTGATGTCCATGGTTGTCTGTATGTAATGATATGAGGAAGTGGATATCACGTCTTTTGATGGCTAGTTTATGTTCATGCATGCGAAGACGAAAAATGGGTTTTTCACAGTCATTGCGATTTATTTTTTAGATGATGTAGGTTTTATCTTCTATCGTTCTTGAGTCTTTTGGTTGATACAGAGTTGAAAGAAGTTGTTTTGTTGATTTGTGTGCGACATCACTTCCTAAAGGTTTGAACAGTCTTGTAGTGATTTCTGAGACGTCCTTTATATGTGGTAGGGCGATTATTTTTGGTTTTCCCTTGGGGATATTTGATTTGGTTGGTTGGCTTGGGGGGTAGATGTTTTTTAATGAAATTCCATGGATAACTACTCTTTTGGAAGACATCCAAGTTTCAGTCAGATTATCAGAACGTAGGAATTTAGCCAGAACTAGAATGACTGATCTTATCATGTTAAATAATCTCAAGCAAAGCCCGCTCATCACGATTCACCCAATTGTATGTAATCACACAATAGGATGAGACTGGGTTGAAAATATTAAAAGTAATATAGTCAGTTAGAGAGAGAGAGTTTAATCACCAATTCTTTGTTCATCGAGTCAACACTAAACACATGCAATCGCAATGACGCAATACCTACCTGTACCGGAGATGTGGAAGATCACAATAAAATAACAGAAGGGAGTGAGACAATGTAGAGGAAGTTATGAAGTTGTGTGCTGGACTTCGCAGATGATATATGTCTGATTTCTCACAAACTGGAAGATATGCAAGTGAAAAGCAACAAGCTGGCGATAGAAGAAGCATCAAAGATAGGACTTCAATTGAACATAGAAAAAACAGAGGTGATGAAGATTCCTGGCCAACACCAACAACAACAGACGACAGTCAGCCAGCATAAATGGGAGGAACCTGAAAGAAACAACCTCCTTTACCTACCTACCTACCTGAGAAGCATCGTCTCAACTACAGGCGGAACTGACGAGGATATCGAAGCAAGAATCGGAAAGGCAAGACAGGCTTTCATTACTCTCAAGTCTGTGTGGAGGTCAACAGCACTCACCATCAAAAATAAGATCCGGATTTTCAACTTCAATGTG
The DNA here is from genome assembly GCA_944472135.2 of Trichobilharzia regenti. Lineage (NCBI taxonomy): Eukaryota > Metazoa > Platyhelminthes > Trematoda > Strigeidida > Schistosomatidae > Trichobilharzia > Trichobilharzia regenti. The sequence continues at coordinate 74,537,199 of OX235263.1, forward strand.
AAGTCAGTGCTACTATACGGATCAGAGACTTGACAAGTGCGTCATAAAGAGCATCTCAAACATGCTACAGACCTTCATTAACAGTTGTCTCCGCTCAATACTCAAGATCAGATGATCAGTCAGAAAAGATCAGCAACAGGGATCTCTGGGAGCGAACCAATCAGGAACCGATTTTGAAACAAATAGGCAGGAAGAAATGAAGATGGATTGGCTGGCCATACTCTGAGGAAACCATCAAGTGACATCACTAGACAACCCATTGCTCGAGTGGAACCCGAAAGGGAAGTGGCGAGTTGGCCGTCCAAAGGTGACTTTGAGGAGGTCATGTGAGGAGGAGATGAAAGCATGTGGGCAGACTTGGAGCGGAGTGAAAAAGTTGGCAGAAAACAGAAGGCAATGGAGACGCGCAGCTGAAGCCCTATGTTCCTCTAGAAATTAAAGGATATAATAATAATAATATGAAGTTATGTGAATACATTCATGTGATTATGCACAAGAAAACTGTGCTGATAATATCATTTGGGTTATTAATACTGTATCAATGTGTCATACATATCAGATAAACGTCTCTAATATTATGGAAAGTGAACTGGAAGAACTGAAAGAAATAAAGCAATTAGTTCATTTCTGAAGCATTTAACCATATCAGATAAATTTGTCTCATAAGTAATACAGAGTGATACAGTGTCAAACCCTGGATGACGATGTTTTGAGTACAATTTATTGCTGAAGATAATATCAGTAGAGTCACATGACTTCCTTGTCTTATTAAAAACACCTCACTCCCTCCTGGTTTCTATTGCAATTAGCTAAAACGGTCGACCGTTGCTATGCATTGACTAGCTTGCAATTACACAATAATGTAAGATAGGGTGAAAGTATTAAGAGTAATTAACGATGGCCTGCATTGATTGCTATGACATTCGATAGCCTCCACAGTGGCATATGCCCAGACCATGTTCATTATCTTCTAAATATTTGCTTAGCAGTTGGCTCTTGGTTTTTGGTTTGTTCCAAATCATCCATCCATCCATACTTATGTACCTTCAGGTCTTACTTTTATTATTTCTATTACATTTATGGTCCTGTTGCTTCTTTGTTTGTTTTACTTTCATAATTGTAAACACCAACTTGTTTGTTACTCATATTATTCCTTTGAGTTCCGAATGAAACATAGGGCTTCAGCAACACATCTCCACTTTGTTCTATTTTCTGCTGATCTCTCCAGCTAGTTGACCCCACAATATCCTATATTCCCTCATCTTCTTCTTCAACTCACAAGATCTTCTTCATGTTACCCTCACACCAACGACACACTCATCGCTTCCAATTCCGATTCCACTCGAATAATGCCCCTCACTGAGCGTGATATCATTTGACGGCCTCCTCAGTGGTGTATGCCCGATTCATCTCCATTTTTTTCCAACCGGTTTTTGCTTGTTGGTTTGTTTTCAGCCAGAGTTTCTTACTTCTTATTCTTTCTGACCGTTTGATCTTCAGTATGCAGCCAACCAGCGAAGGTGGCAGCTGTTGATAGAAGTCTGCGGTGACCTGTTTGAAATGCCTTTTAGTGACATGAAGTTCAAGATTCTGACTCTTAGAGAAGAACTGACTTAAAACTGCTGTCAGGAATCTGAATCTTGTTGTGTTATGTTGCTCGTCGCTAAATTGTTATGTACTCGTCGCTAAATTATTGTTATTGGACTGGTCGAGAAACTAATAGTTTTGACGCAAGAAGGCGAAAATCAGAAGACCACTAGGTTTGCAATGGTACTTCTATTTTCCAAACACAAGAAGAAGCAATAAGTGGTATCACACCAAAAGTAAGTGTAAGTGGGTAAGTCAGTCACACAAATTGTGAGAACGAAATATTTATATAGCAAAATATAGCAGACATGTCAACAACCACCATATATGGATATATGTCACCAAGCAACGGACTGTCAACAAACACTCATATTATATATAATATAAGGAGAATATACGTTGATAAAGGAGACAAGTGAAATGGTCACAGACTAAGAGAGCAAACAGAAAGAGAGACCAACATACACACACACATAAATATATATATGTGGATACATATCATGTTGTCTATGCTACTGATGAGTGGAAGATATTTCCAAACTGTTTTCAGGTTGATGAAGAAGTGTCTCATCATTTCGATTCTGACTTTGATATCTTCATCCGCTACACATCCACGCATAGTTAAGACAATGCTTCTTAGATAAGTGAAAGAAGTGACCTCTGTCAAATCTCGACCCCCTTTGTGGTAACTGGTGCTGGCGGCTGTTGCAGTTGCTGTTTATCTTCATCATCTCCGTCCTCTCCCATGTGTTCACCTAGAGTCCTATTTTCGCTGAGTGCTTCTTCAGCCCGTTTTATTGGTTTTCACCTGCCTGTGAGTCATCAAGTTTGTGTGACATTAAACATAAATTATCGGAGGAATCCAGATCTTATATTGACTGTCTACTATCACCAATGATCTTCCTGATTGCAATCGATTGGATAATGCGACAGACAACGGCAACCAACGAGGGAACAGGCATAAAATGGACTGACACAAAAGACTTGGAGGATCTGGATTTCACCGATGATATATGTCTGATTTCCCATAAACTGGAAGACATGCAAGTGAAAAGTAACAAGTTGGCGGAAGAAGCATCAAAGATAGGACTTCACGTGAACATAGGTAAAACAGAGATGATGAAGATTCCTAGCCAACAGCAACAACAACAACAGGCAACAATCAGCATAAGTGGGAAGAACCTGAAAGAAACAACCTCCTTCACCTACCTGGGAAGCATCGTCTCAACTACAGGCGGAACTGACGAGGACATCAAAGCCAGAATCGGAAAAGCAAGACAAACTTTCATTACTCTCAAATCTGTGTGGAGGTCAACAGCACTCACCATCAAAAATAACGTCCGGATTTTCAACTTCAATGTGAAGTCAGTGCTACTATACGGATCAGAGACTTGGCCAGCGCGTCATAAAGAGCCTTTCAAACAAACTACAAACCTTCATTAACAGCTGTCTCCGCTCAATACTCAAGATCAGATGATCAGTCAGAAAAGATCAGCAACAGGGATCTCTGGGAGCGAACCAATCCGGAACCGATTGTGAAACAAATAGGCAGAAAGAAATGAAGATGGATTGGCCATACTCTGAGGAAACCATCAAGTGACATCACTAGACAACCCATTGCTCGAGTGGAACCCGAAAGGGAGGCGGCGAGTTGGTCGTCCAAGGGTGACTTGGAGGAGGTCATGCGAGGAGGAGATGAAATCATGTGGACAGACCTGGAGTGGGGTGAAAAAGTTGTCAGAAAACCGAAGGCAATGGAGGTGAGCAGCTGAAGCCCTATGTTCCTCTAGGAACTAAAGGATACAATAATAATAATAATAAATATGTCACGTAAATTTCTTGGTATTTTTGCTAGTATATTCAGCTCGGTGTCACATCATTTTTTGAAAAAAAAAACAATAAAATAAATCATCCAGAAAAATTTCAGAAATCACAGAGAATGTCGCATATTGGAGACACTTCATAGTAAATAGAATCCAAATTTTTTCAAAAGAATGGATACTGAACAAAGAGTACTCTTTCCGATAACTTCATCATTCATCAGGCTCTACAGTTATGCATATACACTGTAGTGAATGAATGAATGAATTAGTGTTATGAACAACATTAATGTTGCTGTTTAAATAACATCGAATCAATAATATTGATACATTACAGCGCAACAGCATCAACATAAAATATGCTGAATGTCAGAAGAATTAGGAAAGATAATATTACAAATTATGAATTTATAGTCTCTACTGAAGGCCAACCAGGGCAGTACTAGTGGCCGGACTTGCTTCTTTTGAACACAGAGCACTGGTTGTTTCACTTGAATAGTCTCTGGTGTTTGGAGCCTGTGATGCTTCGATGCTTTTGGCAATTTATTAGGCACCCGGTGGATGATGACACAGAAGGATTTTTCAACGCTGGCCTTGTGGCCGGCCGGTTTACACCAGATGGTACAACATTAACTGTTAATGTTTTTCACTACACCTTTACTTAGCCATAGTGGGAGATGTTATTGAGCCATCATGAAAAATCAAGTTCCTGGAGCAATGGCCAATATAACTCGTTCCACTACAAGTTCAGTTGGATTGGTAGATACAGTTTGAAGTGGCTAGTCTAGGTACTTTATCTTTCAGTCGAGGAATCACCATCGGTCGTGTAGAGAATAATATGTGTAGTTCGCCAGCATTAAAAGTTCTTTGAATTGATTTTCTTAACTTCTTCATGAATACTTTACTTGATATATCGCCCTTGAATTGCAGTCGTATATATGAAGGCTTCTTGTTTAGAGATAGTGAGTAGTCCTTCCGCTTTCTTTGTCATGTATTTCTCGATAAATTTTTCCTGGATAGCTATTTTCGATCAAAGTATCATATACAATGCTTAATTCATCTTCAATTACTTCTTCTGAGCATATAGCTGTAACCCTGTGGCTGAGGGTTTTCACTAAACTGTTTTTGTACTTGATAGGAACGAAGCTGTGAAAATGTGTATATTGTCCTGTCCAAAGGTCTTAGTTAGCAGGAATGATGAACTAAGACAGGTTCCAGCACCCTTTCCCCCTTGATGAAGTGATCAAGTCAATTCATTGTGTGTGTGTGTGTGTGCGCGTTATGTCAAATAAAATTATCTAATATGAAGTTAAATTAAACCTTGGTTGATAAACATCACCATGTGTTACATAGAATTGTAACAGGTATATTCAGCGTTTAAAAAAAATCAAATTTAAACAGTGTATTACTAACACATATTTTGACTTCCAAAGGTTATAAATACCACAAAACGAAAGCCAAACACACTGATTTTCAGTATTTTTGTATGACAGACTCCCTTATATAGAAAGAAGGTAAATAATTATTAACTCCAGACCAGTCTTAGCAACAATATCTATGCTCTTCACGTGATCATGACGATGATGATATTGATGGCCAGTGTTGATATCACTCAGTGAAGGTGAATAACCATTTAATGCACAAGTCAGCTTGTTTATTCCGGTTTATTCTTTTCAAATTATCACCACAAACCTGTGATCATTTGGCTAAATAAAGTTTGTTATTTATGATGTTTGTTATTAGTTATTTGTAAATACTGTACTGTACAATACACAAAACAAATATATTTACGTGTTAGTTTGCAGGGATTCATTTGGTTGCAGGATTTCATCATAAGCTGACATACATTAAAGAATGATTGGAAACTACCAGGGTGTACTGGACAGCTGTTAGTGCTAGTTTGGAGTACGCACTCACCTTCTTTCGAACCAAGAACCTTTCACTTACAAGTCATATTCGCAAAACATCAAGCCACTGGGAGACGAACCAATGGCTGGGCCATGAATTACAATCCACGATATAGCGCGACCACTAGCCATTGTCATCGCTGGAGAGCATTTGTTGCCACAGCTGACCTGCTCTATCGTGCTGGTCACGACTTCTAATTGGAACCCAGGTGACTATCTATCCTATTCAGGTACTAAACAGATAGAAGAATAGTTGGTTAGTGTTAAATAACTATCTTATAAAACGAATTCATTTGAAATATCAAAAAGGTCAAAGCAAAATAAAAATAATGGTGAAACTAATAATGATAGCATATATAGGAGAGAAAATAAGGTATCTACAGTTTTACCATATAAGGAAGGGAAATCTGAAACCCTACGTAGGATTCCTAATAATCCAGGAATTACGCTAGCATTGAAACACACAAACTCACTCAGGCAAGGGCAAGCTCTGTAGGTGGAATAAAGGACCTTGTTGACTCAATTAAACCAAAAAAATATATAATTTACAAAATACCTTTCAATGACTGTGAGTGAAGTAAACTTCATAGGTCAAACCGGTAGATTGGGAGTAGTCAGATTGTCAGAACATAAGAACTTAGCTGAGGTTAGAATAATTGACCCAACGAAGATAAGTAATTTAGACAAAAACTCAACAATTGCACTGCGTGCATTAACACACAGCCACACAATAGGGCGGGTGGGACAGAATTATAGTTCTTAAAAGTAAAATACATAAATGGAGAGAGAGGTTGATTACTGAATCTTTGTTCATAGAATACAAAACGCCCAACAAATACAGTAGGAATGCCTCATCACTGATACCAGAGATATGGAAAATATTACTACCAATCAAGTCGAGATGGAGAGTAATGGAATTATATGAATGAAGTAGGAAAGTTGTGCGAGTATTGTCTTGATATGATTGCGAGCAACAATAAATTCTGCTTGAAACTTCGAGATCAGTAAATATTACTGTACAACATGTAAGATTTAATCAAAATAGATTTTCTCCATGATGGAATTATACTGTACCACATGATGTTCCTCGTACTAACAAACGCACTTATGTGGTGGGTGTCCACAAAAACAAAACCTTGGTCTAGCCACATCTTCTTCACTACTGCTGATTGGCTCTACCGAATATTAAACTAATGCGTAACACGGTCTCTCTGACCATCTATCACATTAAACAGCTGACTAATAGATTGGATCATTACTTCACTGACTATCACTCGGGACTTATTGATGTGACTGAAAGTAGTTTCATGTTATAACAACAAAGTCCCTTGATGTAGGTTCGGAAACGCAAATAATAACCCTCCTTTCTGTTCTCTCAATCTTTGTACATTCACCATAAACGGGAGTCACGTTAATCTTTATGGTATTTTGGATAACTGCACCCCCTTGTAACAAGAATCTGAATATCCCACGGATTGCGAACTTTGTTTTAAAAGTTCAGTCACCAAGACAGCGAGACAAACACCACTGTCTTGTTCTGAGTACATAGATTTTATATCAGTCGTCTGATGGCCACTGCGTCAGCAAAACGCAGCGAGTTAGGTTTCTTTTACCTCTTGATTACTTCGAAATCCTTCCGATTGTCTGCAATATGACCAGTGTTGAATAAGTGGTGAGCAGTCACAGTGTGCAATGCTAGTGAGCTTTTTAGGCAAAAGTTCTTCGGTAAGAGTTGAGAAATTTAGTCAGTTTGAAACACGAGAGAGGGCTCAGTTCAACAAACTGGTTCGTGCTCCCAACCAGAAGATTAGAGACTTTATTCTTCAGCTTCAGATACAAGCTTCAAAGTGCAGCTTTGGAGATCAGCTCCATAATCAACTACATGATCGTCTAATTGCTGGAGTCAATATTCCTAAGTTAGAGAAAGAGTTAATTCAGATTCCTTCCTGTACTTTTCAAGCTGCTAAAGATTTATGTATTACATATGAAGATGTCAACAGTGAATAACAAACTTCCACTACGTCAGTATCTGATGTCATACTTTCGAAAGTCGATAATACAAGTGTTCATAGAAAGAGATCCAAACTGTCGTCCACATATAATGGAATGCAGCGAGAGAGCAAAGAGTGTAGGTGGCGTGAAGATTCAGCCCATCCATCTTGAAATAGAGGGTGATCCTATCTTCCTGAAGCACCGAATAATTCCATATGGATTGCGAGATGCAGTTAGAAAGATTAGACAAGTTGGCTGACCAAGATTTACTTATGCCAGTTGAGTCTTCAAATCGGGCTACTCCTATTGTTACGCCACTAAAGACTGATGGAAAAACACCTAGAATTTGTGGTGACTACCGCCTTACACTCAATAGTCGTCTACTACAGCAAAGTTGCACTACTCTAGAAACTGAAGACATTCTCTACAAGCTACATGGTTCAAGATACTTTTCCAAAATAGATCTAAAAGATGCCTATTTGCAAATTCCTCTTGACGAGGCGTCTAGTGCATTAACAACCATTAATACTCCATTTGGATTGTTCAAGTATAAGTTCTTGCCTTTTGGTTTAAAGGTTTCACCCGCAATATTTCAAAATGTAATAAATCAGATGATAGATGGATTAGATGGTGTTGAGTCATACCAAGACGACATTATAGTTCATGGTCCTAATATCGAATTGCATAATGAACGTCTTTTAAAACTGTTCAGGCGTTTATGTAAGAATAATGTTCTTGTTAATCCATCTAAATGTCATTTCACTTTGTCGTCTGTATCATGCTTGGAATACACAGTAGACTCCGAAGGTTTCAGACCTGATGCTAGTCGTTTGGCACCTCTAATTCAAGCACCGTCACCTAATAATATGTCGTCGTTGAGATCATGGATTGGTACTCTTCAGTTTTACTCCAGATTCATTCCCAATTTCACTCAACGGTTATCTCCGCTTTTTGAGATTGTCTCCAGTAAACGGTTTAAGTGGGAACAACAACATGAGAATATCTTGCGAAAAACTTTGGAGTTTTTAATAAACAAACTTTCTTAAGACCTTTTTCATCGAAAGATAAGTCTGTTCTCACTACAGATGCTTCTCCTATGGGTATAGCTGCAGTACTTGAGCAAAATGGACAACCTGTTATTTGTATTTCAAGACGTCAAAGTAAGAGTGAACAAGGGTACTCACAAACCCAGAAAGAAGCTGTAGCAGTTGTATGGGCAATAAGACGCTTGCACAAGTATCTCTTTGGTACTAAGTTTCACATAGTTACTGATTATCAAGCTTTGAAATTAATTTACAATCCAGAAAAATCTTTGAAATCCCGGGGGTGCGTACTGATGAAGACTTCCAAACTAGGACTAAACAGCTATCCAGTACTCCTAGGTTTCTCAATGGTTCTCTAACTAATGTCAGCTCATGATGAAATCCTGAAACCAATCAAATCCCTACAACCAACATTTGAATAAATCATCTGCTGCTATGGTTCAAAGATGGAGTTTAGAACTAAGTGCATATGATTACACTATTGAACACAGATCGGCAAAGGATATACCTCATGCAGACTTCTTATCTCGTTATTCATTATTTGAAAATGCTGCTAATGATACTGATTGCTTGTTAGTCCAGCCGTTACCGGTGGATCGAGTTCGACTTATAAATGATACTCGGAAGTATTACGGATGCGTTATAAATGCAACAAAAAGAGGTTGGAATGTTCAGTATAAGCGAAGATTTCCAGACTTTTATAAGCGAAGAGATGAGATTTCAGTCCATCCTGAAGGATTTCTATGTCTGAATGACAGAATTATTATTCCTCCAACATTAAGATCTGCGATTTTGGATGATCTACATTCTGCTCATCTAGGAGCTGATAAGATGAAATCATTAGCACGCCTAACCTGCTGGTGGCCGGAAATTGATGCTGACATTAACAAAAGATCAAAGAGCTGTTCTAGCTGTTTGCATAAAATGTCCTATGGGAAGTCATCGTGGACACCGTGGCCTGCATCTTGTGATGTTTGGCAGCGTTAACATGCAGATTACTGTGGTCCATTCTTAAATTCATATTATGCTTTAGTTATTGTGGATTCTTATTCTAGACGGCCAGAAGTTATCATTACAGATAGTCCTAATGCCAAATTCACTCACAGAGCGTTGAGAAAGATTTTTAGTCGAGAAGGAATTCCAGATGTCTTAGTTACTGACAATGGTACTCATTTTACGGAGAAGAACTTCAATGATTGGCTCAAACATATAGGTTGTCGTCATTTGTACACAGCACCACGTCATCCTCAGTCAAACGGGTTGGCAGAAAATTTTGTACGAACATTAAAGAGTGCTATAGCATCAATGAGTCCCAAGAATTTTGATGAGCTAGAGAGATCTGTGGATAACTTCTTACTTCAATATCGCAATGCGGAGCATACAAGTACTCATGAAAGTCCTGCAAAACTATTCAAATCTCGAATTCTCAGAAAGCATCTGATGTCCACGACTTCTGATGTACATTATTACAGAGGGAATGATTATAGACCTTCTATTGGTATCATACTACAAAAAATGGGAAATCGAATGGTGAAGATATTAGACATCATAGATCATTCAATTCATAACAGACACCTGGATCAAGTGAGAATAAATGAGGTAGGTCGTTCCGATTATAATTTTAATGATTCCGCTATTAATCCTGATTTTGTAGATAATTCAGAAATACGTCCAGATGATACTGATGAAAATAATATCACAGAATCAGTTAGAAGATAGCAGAGACTGGCAAGCAAACCGCGATATCATTATAAATACGCAAGGAGACATTCGACGTGTGGCGGATTTGGTGATTGACAATTTCTATCTCTGTATTGTTTAAATACATACTGTTGCTTGTTAATATTTTTCTTAGATGAATTGAATAATAATTCCGCCAAATACAAATTATTACAACTTCTGTCTATCCTTTTAATGTTAGGAACAATCTCTGTCCTTTGACGGCTTTTAAAGGCTAATAACAATTGTTATCAGTGTAAATTTCATCATGAATCACCGATCATTAAGTAATCTTTGAGGCAGGGATAACTGTTTTTTTTTAATTTCAGAGCATCAGCAGTCTGCATCTACCACCTTGTCACAGGCCTTAATCACGACCTTCCATGATCAGTAAAAAACAGCTATTCAGTGCTTCCTAGTTTCCAATGCTTTCCAGAGTCATTTGAGCTGATGGATTAAACCTGCTTTTAAATCAAACGAACGCCTGCATACGCAACATTTGAGTAATAAATAGTGAAAGTTATGTAACAAACTGTATTCGTTTGAAGAAGCATTCAAAATCACGGACTCCAGACAGTTATTTCGTGGTTGACTGGGAATCTTCAGCAGGCCAAACTCAAAACCCTTAGGTTACCAGGCGATCCTATCAATCACTGGGCCGTCGGGAAAATACACCGTCCCATGTATTCCAGCTCCCATCAATTCACGATAAATGGCACCACCACAATCAGAAAATGACCTCAGCTGAATGGTGTTCAAAAAGAGACTCTTAATAACCTATTATTTATTTGGTAGACAATGACTCTTCCATCTTAATTCATCAAACTTTCACGGGCCAAGTTAAACTTTAAGCACCACTAACTACCAGTCGGCGAATGCCCTCGAATGTTCCAATGAGGTTTATGCACGCGAATTCAAGGTTGCATAGCGCTTGATTCGTATCAAAATAAGTTACGCTGGCAGTTAGATGAAGATAAGTTTTTGCAGTATTGCCTGGGTTTGGAGTTGCTTAGGAAGGAATGATATCGCCTCATGGAAAATGGAGAGAATTACTTCGTTGTTAGACGGAGAAGGTATTGTAGCGGTAAATAATTCCCCAAAATTATTGACCACAGCAATCACTCATTGGATGCTGACCACCACTGTTTAAGTCGACTTGTTTAGCTGAAGGCTTCCGGTCAAGCATCCCCGCCATTTGGTACCCCGTCGTGTCACGTGCACGATCACTAGCTAGTTAAGCGTTCGTCTGACGGCTTGTTTTGGTCCCAGAATATATTACGAAGTTTGGACGATCAATTATTGGCTTTTGCTTTGTTTTTGGTACGCGAGAATAAATTAATTAGAAGTTGCTGAACGAGATATCCGTCAACCATTAAACTGGTGAGCCCAACCGCGAACTTCATCCACGATAAATCCGCAGATAACCCCGGTGAGTTCGTTCCATTTTGTATTTGTTCTTGTACCATATATTATTCGACATAATTTTCGTCATGAGTGATCTTAGTCCCAAGGTCATCCGTATCCGCTCAACTCCTAAAACCATTCAGCTCGTACCATACTGGCCAGATAATGCTGAAACGTGGTTTCTGCTAGCTGAAGCAGATTTTTGTGAGCATGGGATAACCGATCAACGTTCACAGTTACTTGCAGTTATTCACGCCCTACCGCGGGAATTCAGCAAGTACGTAACATCACAGATGTTCAGTCCCGAGGTAAGTAACTCGTACGAGTTGCTCAAAGCATCCCTCCTCAGGAGAAACGTTCTCACGGACCGACAACGTCTAGATGAATTATTTCGTAACATCGAGTTAGGAGATCAGTCAGCCGTGAGCATGCTGACAAGAATGAAAGAAGTCGTCGGCCAAAGTCAGTTCGACGAAGGACTGTTTAGAGAACTCTTCTTAACCAAGTTGCCACAGTCTGTACAGACCGTACTTGTGACACTTCAGGGTACTGTAATAGAGGACTTAGCTATTACTGCAGATAGGATTCTAGAAATAACTAAACGGTCTGTTCCCGAAATATGCTCGATGACTAAGCAGACTTCGAGTAAGGATCCTGCAATGATAGAGTTATGCAACTCCATCCAGCAGATGTTTAGGTCGAACATGCATTCTAACTCCTCCGACCGTCGTCCTAAATCTCCTCAACGCAGGAACTCACGTGGTCGATCTAAGTCCAAACCACGTTCACTGAAAAACCCTGACTGGTGCTGGTACCACAACACCTATGGCCAAGAAGCGAAGTGTTGCCGTAAGCCTTGTAACTTCGGAAATGTCTCAAAGTCTGTGGGAAACTATCCCGCCGGCACGCGTTAGCGGCAACCGTCGCCGGTGGCACTAGCCGCCTACTTTACATCCATGATGTGATAAGCCAGACTCGATACTTAGTCGACACAGGCGCCGAAGTCAGCGTCCTTCCTGCTACAGCAGCAGATCGACAGAAGGAACCTACCTTCAACTTACAGGCTGCAAATGGAAAACCAATCGCAACCTTTGGTAGGAAATACGTCTATCTGAACGTAGGTTTACGCAAACCTATTCGGTGGATTTTCCTTCTCGCTGACGTTACAATGCCCATCATTGGCACGGACCTACTTAATCATCATGATTTACTCGTAGACGTCCGCCGAAAACGACTGATTGACAATACTACTAGTCTGTCTATCAAAGGCATCACCTACATAGGCCCTAGTTTGTCACCCGTTAAGATAAAGGCAATCCTTGATCCAACTTTTCAACCTATTGTTGACAAGTATCCGGAACTTAATTGCCCGTCGAACGACCTACCGTGCATAACCAGCAATGTTATGCACCACATCATTACCACAGGACAACCTGTGACATCTAAAGCACGACGATTAGCTCCTGACAAACTGAGAATCGCCAGGAATGAATTTGACCATATGCTTACCCTTGGCATCATTCGACCTTCGAATAGCCCATGGGCATCCCCACTTCATATGGTTCCGAAAAAGGATAGCAACGATTGGCGACCCACCGGTGATTACCGGCGAGTGAATGCCAAAACAACCCCTGATTGCTACCCGTTGCCTCATATACACGACTTGACGGCAACCTTATCCGGCGCGACTATATTCTCCAAAATCGACTTGGTTAAAGCGTATAACCAAATCCCGATGGCAACAGAAGATATCCCGAAAACGGCTATCATTACGCCTTTCGGACTTTTTGAATTTCTACGTATGCCATTCGGTCTCCGGAATGCAGCCCAAACATTCCAACGCTTCATTGACGAAGTATTTCGCGGTCTCGACTTTGTATACGCATACTTAGACGACTGCCTCATTGCCAGTCCAGACAAGGAAACTCACCTTAGGCACTTGGACTTGGCATTTGACAGGTTACGCCAACATGGTGTTACCATCAATATTCAAAAGTGTCAAATCGGTGTTGACTCACTCGACTTCCTGGGTCACACTATTGACTGCAAGGGCATTCGCCCACTGGCTACTAAGGTTGAGCCTCCTAAGAAAAACCGTTCTGGACGCACCGTAAGGTTCCCAGAATATCTGCACACTTATTTGACTTAACGAAGTCGTGTGATTCACGCAACTCATTCGTTTGTGGTACTGACTATTTTTTTTGACGTATAAATTTTTTTTTATATACAGTACCACCGAACACAAAAATTTTTTTTCCAACAGTTCATGTAACATACACAAAAAAATTAATTAGATGTATTTTTTTTCGATGTTCTGAACTTAGCATTATTTTACTGTATAGTAAATGCACATAATTTTTTTTAACCAAAAAGCTCATTTCGTACATTTTCCTCGACATGGTTCTTAGCGTTCTTGTTTTCTTTTCCAGGTGCGACGGGCACTGGACAGGAAACAAACGAAGCACGGAATCCAACGAAAAACAACAAGGAAGCTATGTACAAACACCCTATTAGCATAGGCAGACAAACCAGTAGGCATACCACCAAGCCGCTCGGAAGATTTTTTTCACCCGAAAGGGAACCATCGAGTTTTTTTACTTCCGGCTGGTTCTGTCTTAGGGTCCTCACGACCCCACTAGGGGGGGAGTGAGCTGTAGCGGTAAATAATTCCCCAAAATTATTGACCACAGCAATCACTCATTGGATGCTGACCACCACTGTTTAAGTCGACTTGTTTAGCTGAAGGCTTCCGGTCAAGCATCCCCGCCATTTGGTACCCCGTCGTGTCACGTGCACGATCACTAGCTAGTTAAGCGTTCGTCTGACGGCTTGTTTTGGTCCCAGAATATATTACGAAGTTTGGACGATCAGTTATTGGCTTTTGCTTTGTTGTTGGTACGCGAGAATAAATTAATTAGAAGTTGCTGAACGAGATATCCGTCAACCCTAAGTATCGTCGTACACCTGGACGAAACTGTGTTAGTGAAGAAAAAATAAAACCGTGGTCGTGAGCGAGCCAACAATGTTTGGGTTATCGGTTTGTGTAACACCTTCTTGTGGAAAGGATTCATGGAGAGAATACCAGACAGAATGTCTACTACCTTAGTACCTTTTACCACTCGACTGATGAAACAAGGATCTATAATACAAACTGATGAGTGGAGAAGTTATAACTTCCTGTCATCCCTTGGATATATTCATCACAGAGTGAACCATTCTAATGATTTTGCGGATCCCATTACTGGGACACACACGAATCCTATAGAACACTTTTGGGGAAGGTTAAAAACAGGATTAAGGCTATAAACGGATTTAAAAAAGATGTCATTTGTAGTCATTTGGATGAATATATGTAAAGAATGTGGTGTAACTTTTCTATTGACTCTCCTATGCTAAACTGGGAGATGGTAGAGAAAGATAGCCTATGTAACAGTTTTATGCAGTTTTTATGCTTTTTCCATAAAATAAACGTTTTCCTTAATCAAAAGTCCCTCTTTCTTGTGATTGGTCTGTTGAAGTCGTTCGCTGATTGGCAGTTAGTGGTGCTTAAAGTTTAACTTTGTCATTTCATGTCATCTAGTATGAAGTAACTTGGTATTTACCTTCATCTACTTTTTTGCTGATTTTATCCAGTATCTCTGACCTTTTTCTCATTTTGTTTGAATAATTCTTCAATTAAATTACATAATCATCTCCAAATATGTGTGTGTATGAATCATCTTCTTAATTACCAAAATATTCATATCTTCACAGTAGTTTAAAATGGCTCTATTTTGTTCATAACTGATCATTCTAACCGCCTTTATAATTTTTTACCTTGTCTCTGTTTTTGGCATATTCTATCTACTCTGTAAAAATAAAGTGGCTATTCATTTAGAGTATAATGGTTAAATTATGGGGTATTGATTACTTATATAGGCTACTTCTTATTCAGATTATGTGTCTTACAAAAACCATTATGAAATGAAATAAGTTCATCGTGTCCTAGAAAAGTCGTTTTCTTTTTATTCATTTGAGTTATTCAAATGAGAATAAAACACATCTAAAAGTTCATACATTTATTTCCCTTTATGATGTTTCTTTTTTGATAAAGCTTTATTCAAAAGCATCTAAAAGTTATGGAATTTTCTGGAAAAAGAAGACAACAGATTTTAAAGATGAGGTGTAATAATTATGAAAGAAATAAAGTGTGAATGTGCGCATTTCACTGGATACTGGATAGTGACTAATACCTAGATATGATCGGGGAAGATTTGTAGCTCAGATGGATGATTTTGATGTAGTTGTGTTCTCTCAGCTGAATGGTTAATTTGCGAAGCTTTCATTGCCCCCCATCACTAGACAACATCTTCAATGCATACTTCAATTTGATAAAGTGAGCTTTCACATTTCTCCATGAGTTTATTGATCATCTCTGCTGGTAACATACCTTGAACGAGACTGGTTGTTTTTTTTGTGTTTTCACACCCTCTAGGCTACTTGTATTCGTATTGGTGTTGATTTTTTTCTTTGACTTGAACTTTGACACTTTGTGTGTGAGATTTCTTTCTTATAGGGCTGGTAAATTTTGTCTATCTCGATGAGTCTATTGATTGATGATTCACTGGAATACCAGGCTTCCAAATATTCTCTGGCGTTCTTGGTGTTTCCTCTGTCTAATATTTGAAAGTTGTCCCAGACGAATTAATGCCCATAGTTGTTTGTATTCAGTGATATGAGGAAGTGGAGGTTATGTCTTTTGACAGCCAGCGTATGTTCATGGATACGAAGACGAAGGGGACGTCCACTTTGGCCAATGCAGTGTTTTTCTGAGTTTTTACAATTTATTTTCTAGTTGATGTTGGTTTCATCGTTTTTCGTTGTTGAGTCTTTTGCTTGACATAGAGCCAACTGAGTGAAGTGATCCTGTTGGCTTGTTTGACGTGAATTCCTAAAAGTTTGAAGAGTCTTGTAGTGATTTCCGAGATATTCTTTATATGTGGTAGGTAATTTTCTTTATGCTTTCTTTGGAGGCCTATGAATTGATAGGTTGGCTTGGTGTTATATGTCTTTTGATGAAATTTGATGGATATCCATTCTTTTGGAAAACGTCCATGAGATATGCTAGAGATTTTTTTAGAAGCCTGATATTCCAGTGAATCATCAATCAATAGACACATTGACATAGACAAAATTTACCAACCAATAACAAGGAAATCTCACACACAAATGGTTAAAGTTGAAGTCAAAGAAACAATCAGTTCCAATACAAGTAGCTCAGAGGGTGTGAAAACACACAAACACAATCAAACACGTTCAAAGTATGTTACCAGGAGAGATGACTAATAAATTCGTGAAGAAATCAAAAAGCTCACTTCAGCAAATTGAAGTGAGCGGTGAAGATGTTGACTAGTAGGGCAATGAAAGCTTCGCAAATAAACTATTCAGCTCAGAGAACACAACCATATCAAAAAGTGACTAATATCATGTATCTAGTCCTTCATTTGATTCAAATTGAATTCTAGCAGTTGAGTGTGCAATGTGGCCACCATCCTAGGTGGCTAGCCATCATAGTTCACACTAAAATGTTGCTGTTAGATATAATTTATTAATAATTTTTCCTTTACGTTCCCAGTGGAACATAGGGCTTCAAGCTAGTGACTTTAAGTTTCTGTAGCAGTGTTTATTTTAGAGGATGGGGCTGCTAGCCTCATGCCCAACCTTTCTTCTTTACCAGCATTATTTTTGGCTTAGCGAGGTAAAGGAGTGCGCCGGTCAGGGATCGAACCACGGACCACTCCTGTTATATGGTTGGCGGTGATTTATAGGGAGCCTTGGACCTTCGCTTAGAGCTTGTTGGCATTCGTCAGCAAGACTTATCTGCAGTCTTGAAAAAACTCATGCGGATGCGCATTGCTTACGAGTGCCAACTAGCAGGGAAACTAGGTCCAAAGCTTCCTATCGATTTCCGCTAACCACCTGTGTGAATGCACATGTTTCACTGTGAATGTTATTGGATTATATCACGTACGGTATCTAATCAGAAGTTCGCTTAATCACCTACACCTAAATTTTAAGGAAATTGAGTAATCGTTCAGATATCTTACTTTATTAGCTTGACTAGTTGTGAATCGTACGTAAGAGAATTTGTGCTAGTTCCTTAACATTTAAATTTATCACAGAATAATGCCATAAATGAAAGGTATTCACCATTACAATATCATCGTAGGGGACATTGAATTTATTTTTAAAACGATAATTACAGACAACCAAGTGTTGCCTTAATGTTTAATAAACGGGTTAAGTTGAAGAAAATAAGCAAGAACTATCCTTTTTTGCTCCTTGCCTGCCGAGTGAAAAAAGGTTTCGAGCTTGAAATCTCAGTAGTGGTTGAATTGTCTTTACAGAGTGGGGTTGCTAGCCTCTCATCCAGCCTTCCCTCTTTTCTGAGCTTAATATCAGTTTAAAACATCTGGGTTAGATTTATGAGTGAGTTGGTTGAGAATATAACCTGGACTGGGTGCATGGTTATGGAGAACTCTACCACTAGTCTTATGTTATTTAGTTATCAAAAGCCTTATTTCTGTCAAGTGAAAAATATGATAGATTGCAGAGTCTTGTGGTGAGAGCTGGTGATTGCAAGTCGAAATTGTAGACGACAATTTACGTCAATGTTTACGTCTTGAATAGGGTTCATGAGAAAAACAACAACAAAGCTTAATCTTGAGGAATTCAACAACTGATCACAGCAGACTTAACGTGTGCAAATTGTTATGTACTCGTTGAGTAGTTAATAGTCCTGACGCGGAAAGAGGGAAATCAGAAGACCACGAGGTTTACGATGATACTTGTATTTTCCAGACAAGGAAAATAAATGTCACACAAGTGTGTGAGTGAAATAGTACGCAATGTACGAAAACTGTGTACAAGAATATAGTACAAAAGTATATATGGAAATGACTAATAAACATGAACCAATAATTAGCTAGTCTTAACATGACTGGTTGTAATGTCATGTGACAACAAGGTCATACATTGTTTATTTAGTTAGTGGACAGACGAAAGCATATTGTCAGTTATAATGAAATATCGATCCATATACACAGTAAAATATAACAGACTGTCAAAAACAAAACTCACATCATGTGGATACATATCACAAATACAATTCGCAGATATATGGCTTAACATTCTGAGAAACGGTCAAAAGCAGTACAGAATTACCTCCAGCAAGAAGACAACCAATGAGAAGACGTTGCTTCACCGCTGACAATAATGTACATAAATTTCTGTTAATTTTCTCAATAAACGATCTGTTGGCTGGCCCTTGTCTTCTGTCGTTATAGTCTTACGGGACTTTTAGTAACAAAGTGATAATAATTATCTAGGGTTTTTTCCTTTTTAGTAGAATTTTTTCTCTGAAGAATAGTTTGTGTGCACGTATCAGTTGAATATAGAAAAGGAGGTTTTTGAGCTTGCTGATCATTTTTCTTCTAGTTTGAGCTTGGAACGTCCAGTAGCAGGGACAATGCCTTTCATGGGGTAGGGGTGTTGCTAGCATCACACCCAGCCTTTCCTTTTTACAAACACCAGGCTGACTACTGGCTAATTGGAATTTATGAATACATCAGTAAATAGAAACGACCCCTGGATCAAGTGTGTGACGTGATTGGTGAGCATTCTGCCACTAAACAACAGACGCGCTGAATCTATTAAAGAAGATTAAATTTTGTAGTTGTTTGTTAGACAAGTCGTTGGTAATCTACGCTGCAAGCAATAATTAAAGTGATATTAGAAAGAAAAAGTATCCAACAACGATGGTAACATTATAAAATATTAGTAATGAATTAATGCATGTAGAGTAGAGTAGACTTTTTTGATTGTGAAATAACAACAGCCGAAAATTGAAAACCCTAAGAGATAGGGCTTATATTTTGATTCAGGAGTGTGGAATTATTTTTTCCGACAGTTTTATTGCTGTCTAAGCCTTGGGTATTGTTAGTGAATCTTTCATTGTCATCTTCAGTGTTAATTTGTCAGGAATAGAGTTTAAGACACTTCTTGAGATTATTTATAAACACCTCTGCCAATGTTGGTGAACACTGAATAGTAAATATATGGTTTGTTTATTCTAACCGATCTCCATTTGGTAGGCAACAACAATGGTGGCCATAGACTAATCGTCCGCTGGTTGACAAAAGACTAGGGAAAAGTAATCAGAAGTATTATTGTGATTTATACTGACGTTTATTCGCAGACTTTATGCTGCATAAACCTGCAGTCCGGGTTCACTGTCAGGAAAAGAAGTACGCAATCCTCGTATTGCTAATTCGTTTTCTGATATTCTCCCTTCGGTTACCACACACATACACTTTGGAAGTGTGTGGGCGCTTGTTAGTTCCCGGCTGTAAAGTTACACCGATTGAGATATTTAGGACATGTGTTAAGTATGCCTAGTCATCGCCTTCCTCGACTGACGGGCAATGTTAGCTGACATAGGGTCGGGCTGGAAAACAGCTAGTGGCGGTCAAACCAAAACATGGTACCAGTCAATGAAATCTACAACAGTTAGTCTAAGCCAGTCACGTAGGAAGGTGTAGAGTTCCTGACTGGCTGGGGTCCTCGGGACGGTAAAAGCCAACGGTTGGAAACAGTTGGTGACATGGCTCAAAATCGTTCTAAATGGTTGGTGCAGATGCATCCACTCCTTGTGACTTATGATTTCCAATGAAACTGTTTCGTTCTTCGTTATTACTATTCCTTTGTCTCACACCTCTGTTTACTGTCTTTATTGTGCATTTCTTCTACTTTCTTCTTCGCTGGCTTTGTGTGCTACAAGGGGAGATTGTGGCGACTTGAGCTGCCGCACATTTGTGCAAAGTTCTATGTCGGAAACAGACAGACACCCAAACAGTGTTTTGAGGTACTAATCAGTCTTCTTTAATCAGCTCTAGGTTCAGGATGTTTTGCGATTTAGACACTTGACAGCATATATTAGAAACTTATAGTATGCTGATATTACCTTAGTTATTGTCGATTTTATTAGCTTATAGTCTTATACCAGGCATTTTTCTCACTCTGCGGATACTTCTACCGCCGAGTTTCAAATACAAGTTACTCACTTACAAATAAAATGCATATAGAATAGTAAAACTATACGAGTGGAGAATATTAACTCTGTTATTTATTAATGACTGCATGTATCTGCTAAAATATTAAAATGTAACCACCGTAAAAATAAGTCATCTTAAAGAAAAGATACACGATCAAAAGGCCATCTTCTTGACACTAATTGTCTGAAACCTGATAAGAAAGAAATGGTGGGGTGCAAAAAGTATAAATTATGATTAAAGCTATAGAAATAGTCAAATGCGAAAAAAATGAGGTAGTGGAGGACTCAACTTCCCTATATAGGACACTGACAATCTAGAATTCTCCACTTGATTACAATCAACTTTTCAAGGCATTCCAAGTGATTTGCGAAGAACAATAAGATTTGAATAAGACATTTAGAAGACAAATTTCGCGAGATGATATCTTCATTTCGTAGTTTCTTTACAACCGCTTTACAGGCGACATGGTTAAGAATAATAAAATAAAGATCATGACAATTGCTCAGTTAAATAAAAAACAAAAGTACATATTAATGACCAATCATATTTAAATAGGTCATTCAATCCAGGGTAGGCGAAGATTGAAGTCTATTGTTTTTTGTACACACAGTTTAGGCTGTATGTGATTAATCCAAAATGCTTCCATCACCTTCAGTAACCTCGAATTAGAGTTATGTGAAATAGTTGTGAGACAGTTAATAATATTGATTTTGTGACCTGACATTAATAAGTGTTTTGCAATGGATGATGCTGGATTTCTATTCACATTAATCGCATTGGGATTTTCTAAATGATTTCGCAGCCATTTTGGAACATGTTTTCGACTGCGACATTGGAACATTCCGTTGGTTCTACCTATATAGGTGTCGCCGCAGCTGTAGATGAACTTGTAGATACAGTTTGAAGTAGAGTCCACAGAATTTCGTCCTTTAATCCTAAACTGTGTGTACAAAAAACAATGGACTTCAACCTTCGCCTACCATGAACTATTGACCTATTTAAATATGACTGGTTATTAGTATGTACTTTTGTTTTTTATTTAACTGAGCAATTGTCATGATCTTTATTTTATTATTCTTAACCATGTTGCTTGTAAAGCGGTTGTAAAGAAACTACGAAATGAAGATATCATCTCGCGAAATTTGTCTTCTAAATGCCTAAATTCAAATTTATCAAAGGGTCTAATTGTTTTAAACACAATAAGACTTTTCTCACCTACTGAAGCTACTAGTGAGACAAATTTCGAAAAACTCCTTCCATGTACCTACAAAGCTTGTTAACGGCTGATAGTTCGCAAATCGGCTGCATGAAGGAGGCCAGTAGACACAATTTCTGACACTCCCAGAAACAACTTTTCTTGCAACTAGTAAACATTGATTTTAAATGTTCAAATAGATAGGGGACATAAGGCTTAAAGTAAGCGAAATAAAATTTTCCTGACGCATAAAGCCCCGATAAATTCAACTAACAAATCTCATCCTGAGAAATATCACTGTGACTAGTGAACAAAATAGAAGAACCTGATCAGCTGGGAAAAACTGAAAACTGGGTTTCAAAACTGCTTGTATTCAGCTTAAACGATAAATATTTTGCGTGAGAAAGGAACACGAAGACGTAAAATTAAACCTTAGGCATCGATATAGTGCCAACGCACTAATGACCTTGAAAGGACTGGTCACATTCTTCACGTGATTTTACGACATAATTCAGCTCGATTCAAGTTATATGTGTGCTCTGATGAACCGATGTCATAGAATTCGGTGTATATAAACTATTCGAGTATTGTTTGGATGATGAATTGATCGAAAGTAGGAGAATTTGTCCTAGTGAAAGTATTATGAATGTAGAAAGCTTTAGCAGAGCTATTGATGGACACGATTTGTATTGTAAAGTTTGCTGGAGGTGAGTTAGTGTCGGCGATCGTAGCTGATGATCATATTATTTCGTAGGGACTGTTTTCAGCGAATCATAATTTTCATTAACCCAGTTTTCATGTATCTGCAGTTACTGGGCGTTAAAACACGTTGTGAGAAGTACAACTGTTAAAACGGAAAATAGTCTTGTCTCAGCCTTTCAGTGATGCCAGAACTGTGGAGATATTGCATCCTGGAAGGTGAAGAGAGCAACTTCTTCATTGGGTGGAGAAGGTGTTGTTTTGCATGTAGATGAAACAGTGCTGATCAGAAGAAAATACAGCTGAGGTCGCCAAACAGACAATAACGTTTGTGTTCTTAGAGTGCATGGTACCACCTCACGCAAAGTATCCATCTAAAGAAAACCAGACAAGAAGTCAGCTACTCTAATACCCATTATTACTAGATCGGTAAAACCAGGATCCATACTACACGTAGATAAATAGCGAGAGTGAAACCCATTATCATACCTTGGCTTTATTTACCATAGTGTCAACAATTCCAATGACTTCCTGGATCCTGCTTCAATTACTTACACCAGTTCTTTTGGAGCATTTCGGAGAAGACTGAAGAACAGAACTATAGTCATCGATGGATCTCAGAAGGATGTCATCCACAGTCATCTAGATGATTCATGTGTGGGATAAGTTTCAATTTTTCTGTTGACACGTCACTGAGAAACTGGGCGGCTATTTTGGAAAACGCGAAAGGCTTCCTATGTAACAATTTCATGCCTTTATTATTCATTATATATATATATATATATATATACCACTGTACAGCTTTATGATAAATTCATTGAAAAGAGACTATTTGTTGAATCCCTTACTTTGATTTTCTATATCTCCTAATGGGAATTCTCCATGAATATCAATGTTGAACACATTTTTAATGTCCACTGACTTCCACATGTATTCGGCTTCTCATGAAACACCATTGAAGGTGTTGCCAAAACCCCACCAGAAATATTTCTTCAGATCCAGCCAGACAGCAATTGAATTATTAGGACTTTTTACGGGTTCACCCATTAACAGTTCACAAATACTAAGATATATTTATATCTGAAAGTTTTATTCAAAATGTTTCTCTACTTGATATAATGAAATAAATTAAATATTCCCATAGCCAAATTTAGAACGACACATTTAAGCGAACAATATTGTTTTCAATTAGATCTCATCAGGCTTAACTCTAATATACGTAAGTTTACAAATAAAAATTCAAATATAAACCAATCATAGTGTTTTGTCTATAGGATAATAAGATGGTGAATATAAATTGTTCAATTAGTCATAATAGTAGTAATAATAATGGTCTTATCAATAATAAGGATCAAAAAATGAGGCGATCTGTGATATCAAGAATAAGGAAAAACAGCATGATTAAACAAACAAATTGTTCAGGTGGAAGTAGTCGATAAAGGCTAGTAAAAACAAATGAACCGATTACTTAATGTTAGATTGTAAGGGAAGGAAATGAAACACGTTTATAATGAAGATAAGATTAAGGGATGAAAAGAGAGGGTTGGAAATATAAACAAGGGGTGGTGTAGAAGTCATTAGTTGGTTATGTCTTAATAGGTCAAGGGAAGGATAATGGCTGTACGAACTTCTTTTGAAGGCATAGTTTAGGTTTAATAGTTCGAATACCTATCGCCTCAGCTGTGTCCAGTAGATGAATACGAAGTCTATTGGAAAGATTCGGTGGGATACGATGAATTACTTTGAAGGCTCTCGTTTTCTCCACTACATGACCAATATCAATTAAATGTGAAAAATTTGAGCTAAGGGTGGTTTTTGTCTGTCCTTCGCCAAACCACGATGGAAGATGTTCACTAACACGTTGGCTGGCTAAGGTGTCTAGTAGTACACCCAACACAACTGTCACCGCAGATGCAATTGAATTGATAAATGCACATAAATCTGGCAACACCATCAAGCTTATCCTTCGTTTGCGTCCCAATCATTTGTCAGCTGGAGAATGGCAATCATAGGTGTGTTGCGTAAAATGTTCTTCGTATACTCCTTGAGAGTCTTTGGAATAAAATGTCACCATTAAATTGTAACTTAATAAATAGAGGTTTTTTATGTGCAGTCAGAGTCACAGGTTTTTTCTCTGATGGTTTCATATGTTTCTTTATGAAACTGCTCGGATAGCCCATCTCCGTCAAGGAGTCGTGAATATATTCAAATTCTTTTTGTAAGAGGTCATCCGTACATATCTTCCTTGCTCTGCTCGCGAGACATTTTAAGTCAAATTCTAAGTCGATAAAACTATCGATTCTCATACAAATCAACAACCAATAGCAATCAAGGTCGTGTAAGAAGAGAGCCAATCATAACATTTATTCACAGAGAATTGAAATAATTTCGGTTCACAGTGAAATCAGTGCTGGAAATGTTGTCTAGAAAGACCACGAAAGCTTCTTGGTTAAACTATTTGGTTCAGAGAATACAAAACACTTCAGAATGTGTTTTCCCTTCTTCCTTAAATTTTTTTGCTGTCTTATATCATTTTCTTCTCTTTATATTCAGTAATTTGATTATATTTGTTTCTTTTTTTGGCTTACTCTGCCTATTTGAGTTTCACCTCATTAAACTAATTTACATGAAAAAAATAAATTACACGGATAATTTTATTTTGTAGGCAATTCTATTTATTAGATTAAGATTTAGATTAATTAGCTTCATAATTAAGAAGAGATTCATCTAAATGAGCATGAAACCACCCATTTTAGTATTTTGTATTTAGTTTTCACCTTGTGGCTTGAAGGTCTTGGTTGTAACTACCAAAACCGCCGATTCATTGTGGTTCGATCGCAGGAAACCCATCTATATTCCTACTGCATGGCTGTCTGAAACTTTCTTGAGACACTCACAGTCACAAAAGGCTCCAAAGACAACAAAAAGACAGTTATACATCGACAAAATCAATGTATGGTTCTGTTTAACAACACTAATAAGACCAAAAACTCAAACATACTCCAACAGTAGCTCAGGTGGTTGATTTACAATTAATAGTGTTCTCTGAGCTGGTTGGTTTAGTTGCGGAGCTTTCGTCGTCCTTCTAGACAACGTCTTCAGCGAAGTATTTAGCATGAAGTGAAATGATTTAAATTTTTTTCTTCATGATTGATATAATTACGTCTCCTGGTAACCATCTTTACATATGTATTGACCATTTTCTATTGACTTGGAATTTAAATTTTCTGGTCACGTGATTTACTTTTTATGAGTTGGTATATTTCGTCTATATTAACATGTTTGTTAATTGCACTTTCGTTTGAGTACCAGGCTTCTAGGAATTCCCTGAGTGCACTTTTGGTGTCTCCTCTGTCTAAGATTTCGACATTTTCCCAATCAAATTGATGTTCATAATTGTCTATATGCATTGATACTAAAGAAAATATATACCAGGCTTCTAAAAATTCTCTAGCATACTTGCTGTTTCTTCTTCTTAATATTTGAATGTTGTCCCAGTCGAATTGATGTCCAAAGTTGTCTGTATGCAGTGATATGAGGGAGCGGATATCATGTCTTTTAACGGCTAGTTTGTGTTCATGGATGCGAAGACGAAGAGGGTGTCCACTTTGGCCAATGTAGTGTTTTTCGCAGTCACTGCGATTTATTTTGCCGATGATGTTATTTTTATCTTTTACTGTTGAATCTTTTGGTTTGTTTTGCAATATCGATTCCTAAGGTCTGAAGAGTCTTGCAGCTATTTCTGAGATGTTCTTTTTATTTGGTAGGATGATTTTCTTTGTGTTTTCTTTGAGGGTCAAGATCACCTTGGATCACTGAAACAAAATCATAGTCGTAAAACAACACATTATCAATATCACTACATAACCACAAAGAGAGGCATTAAAATTAGACATTAAACAGTGACAGAGACGAATATTAAGAATCAAGTCAACGTATGGTATACAAATGTTAGAACAATGATAATCAGTTTAGGAGAAAACATGGATAATAATTTGAAAGTTATTTGTGAAATCCCAGCAAAATCGAAATGAGTAATTCAAAAGTTTCGTTCACCAATCTGGTCCTAACTTCTTCAGGGAAATTAATCGAAATTAACATAACCAAGGTTTATATATAAAAGAAACATCTCTTGTTTTTAAAACTTTGTCCAATCATATAAGTCATGAAAGGGGTATCAACATGTATAATAAGCGAAATTGTAGGAGCTGTGATCAAAATTTGACCTCAGACTTCCAAATGTGAAGATGGGGATGGATCGAAACCTGTTGCTAAGATTCGGGTTAGTACATCGGTGATTCCTTACCGCAAAGAAACATCTGATGAGATAAAGCGAATCCTTAACGATCATGACATAAGAGTGTATTGTCGCGCAACTAACACCTTACGCTAATCACTGGTGAAGGTTAAGAATGATAAAATGGAAGAAGGCAACGAACAGAACTTTGTGTACCAGATCAATTGTGGGGACTGTGACGCCCTGTATGTAGGAGAAACTTCCAGACAGGTAAATATAAGAGTGAAAGAGTGTTAACGATGTCTAAAGATGGTTCCAAAGACCTCTGCAGACTTATAGAAGCTAGAAAACAGATCAGCGATTGTACTACATTTAGTAGAAACGGGGAACAAAATAGACTTTGATAGGACTAAAGTTTTACAGAAAATGTTTGGTTCGTATACAGAAAGACTGACTACGGAAGGCCTACATTTATGGGTGAATCCCAACAGTTTGAAGAGACGTGAAGGTGTGATGTTAGCTGATGATTGGCGAATCCTGATTTATTAGTATATTGTAAAAATGGATTTATATATATATATGGTCTAAATTCCCAACTGTCTATATCTTCTTATGGGGAGGCTAACAAATGTTTTACAACTGTTTACCCGTGCACATACACATACACCATTGTATACTGCATATACACATTCATTTTCATATTCAGTTATATACGACAACGCACTTTTTTCGAAGGTAATCTGATGAAAAGTACACTCTGTTTAAAGTCTTTAACAAAACTAGACTAATATTTGTAAGTCAGAGGTCAAATTTCGATCACGGCTCCTACAATTTTGCTAATCATACATGTTGACTCATACGACTGTATAAAGTTTTTAAAAACAATAGATGTCCTTCTTATGTATAAACCTCTGTTATGTTAATTTCGACTAACGTCCCTGAAGAAGTTCGGGCCAGATAGCCGGACGAAACGTTGGAATCACTCATTTCAGTTTTGCTGAGATTTAGCAAATGTAATTTTTTACAAACGTCTACTTCTCACTCGGCGCCGAGTTATTTTGCAACTATTCGGTTAAATCTTGATCACAGTTCACAGGAATTAGAAATTCAGTTGAAATATGCCAAATACTGTGATTAGATCTTTCAGGAGGGACTTTCCAAACAATTATTCCCTTATTTTGCATTTACTTCTGCAAATTTGACAGAGTAACGTAGAAACCCGTTGAGTTCCTTCACTGTCGAAGGGTCCTTGCCCATTTTCAGATCGTGGAAAACACCCATATGGACATTAGAAAGAAGAGAACACGAAGTTCAGCTAAGATATCTTTTCGGCGATTTCATTTTCAAAAGCTGTACAATCACATTTATATAGATGAGTTTACATGGACACAATTCTTGTTTGATTCCACATAATTACGACGGCGAATAAAAGGTGATAATTATTTTCAACTAGATATGGTTTACGAGAGGCTAAGAAACAAAATTACACAGGATTAGAACGTATAACTGTATACTGCTGTATACTCCCGGCAGCAAAACTCATAACAGTATACAGCACCACTCCTTCTTTAATCCACTCAAAACTGGATAAATACCCTGCTGATGTCACCTCCAACTGCGTTTATGAATTCACGTGCACTTGCGGGAGCAAGTACATTGGGAGGACAGAAAGAAGGGCTTCTATCCGGTTTTCTGAACATATTCCCAAAAACCTGTGCCTGAAAGGAAGCAGATATTCCCAGAGTGCAATTACCAGACACATTATTGATACCGGACATCTCGTAGAGATTTCTAAGTCCTTCAAAATATTAAGTAGACAAAGGACAGCAAATTTACTACGATTTGCCGAAGCAATCGCAATCAAAAGACTTAAACCAGCCTTATGCATACAGAAAGAGAGTGTGATTAACCTCTCACTCCCTTGGTAACAAAATTTTGATTTTGATTAGCCATCTAATTCAGTGATCTCAACTCACTGAACAAATCTTAATCTCATAAACTGTAACTGTTTTTGTTTCTTGAGTTGCTATGTGAACCTACAAGCTAACACTGTTCTGTTAATCAATTTTTTCTGTTTTCTATCTTACCCCTCCCCCTCTTTTTTTTGATTTACAGCTGGATTCCACACCGTATTCTCAGTACAAGTATGGAATTTTCAGCATGGATATCGGTAGCCCAAATTTCGCAGGCCGACCATAGATATAAGGTGTGCGTCAGCGGGTGCTCGAACCCGGAACCATATGCGTGGTCGGAGAGAGTCCTAACCACTGTGCCACCGACGCACAAAAGGAGTGTGGCGGCTGAGGATCGAACTCCTGACCACCTGGGTGGTCGACGAGAACTCTACCACTGTGCCACCGACGCACAACTTTAAAAGCGTATAAATTGATGATGAAAACTTAAACTAAAAACATTGTAATGCTGCGTCGGTGGCACAGTGGTTAGGACTCTCGCCGGCCATGCACATGGTCCGGGGTTCGAGTCCACGCCGACGCACACCTGATATCTATGGTCGGCCTGCGAATTTTGGGCTACCGATATCCACGCTGAAAATTCCACACTTGTCCCAAAAATACAGTGTGGAATCAAGCTGTAATCAAAAATATAAAAAAATAAAATAATTTAGATGCGTCGATTTTATAGTATCTCTTTTCTACCACCACTCGAACATTAAAGTATGTTATTATCATCTATATAACCATTGTAATTTCAGGTAGTCTGCAGCTGATGAGAACCTGTGAAATAGAATGATATCATTTTATACTGCAAATTTCGTCTTCCTTTCTCTATCGAAATTTATCAAGGGAACCAAATTTATGAATAATTTTCAACTTGAGATGGAAGTTAGGAGGTATGAATATAGATTACAAGAGCCTTAGAAACAAAATTACGCGGGATTATAGGGAATTACAGGTGTATAGAAAATGAGCCTGGAAACAAAAATGGAAATAACAATTTTTAAGAACACAATATTCAGCGAAGAGACTCTTTTCAACGAATTTATTATCAAGCTGTACAATCGTATATATATGATTTTTAAGAAATTATATCTGGTGAGGGAATTAGGTCAAAGGTATACTTTATATTATTGCTCCCTTGAGTTCC
The DNA here is from genome assembly GCA_944472135.2 of Trichobilharzia regenti. Lineage (NCBI taxonomy): Eukaryota > Metazoa > Platyhelminthes > Trematoda > Strigeidida > Schistosomatidae > Trichobilharzia > Trichobilharzia regenti. Next base: position 74,566,999 of record OX235263.1, read on the forward strand.
TAGTGGAACATAGGGCTTCAACTGCACGTCTCCACTTCCTTCTGTCTTCTGCTGTACTTTTTACCTGCATCCATGTTAGTCCATGCCGGTTCAACTCCTCCTCGGTCAAAGGTGTGAATACATGAAATAATAATTGTATGAAATGCAATTAAAATACTTGTGATGATAATCATGTTTTAATGTCAAGTGGTAAAATAATTTGTCATATATAGAATGATACATAAGGTGTATAGATTTTGAAAAGGGGTACATAATTATAAGATTAGTAGACGAATATAAAATGTTACATAACATGGTGTGAAATTTGATAAGATAGAATTCAATATTGTAAAAATAAAAAATATAAAAATTAATTATTTTGGGTTTAAAATGACAACTGGGTCAAGTGGAAAAGATTCAGAGTGAGAATGGTAACAATAACAAAGATAATAAAAATAATCGTAGTAATAAGGGAAAAGTACATAGAATAACTAAATAAACAAAATAAATCAATGTCTATCCCCTTACGGCCAAGGCGAAAGGTAGGGATTGTACATGCTTCTTTCATGCACAAAGGTCTGGCTTAAAGTCATGAATTGCCAAGGCCTCAGTTGTCTTTAGAAGTCTGTAACGAAGAAAACGCGGGAAGTTAGCATGGATTCTGTATATGATCTTGAAATCACGGTCAGTGTTGACCGAGTGACAGAAGTCGATCAGGTGTTCCAGAATAGAGCTTCGCACACACTTCCGTTCTCCCTTGTAAAACCAAGCTGGAATATGTTCTCGTATCCATGTGGAGAGCGTCCTCTGACTACGGCCAATGTACCTTGCTCCACAAGAGCAGGTGTACTGGTAGATGCACATGGAGGCGGTCAGACGGGGGAGCTCTTCTTTTATAGAGGTAGGGAATAATTTTTAACTTGAAACTGAAGTTAGGAGGTGTGAATACAGATTACAAGAGCCTTAGAAACACAAACATTGCACAGGATTAAGATATAATTGTAAAATAGTTATTTTAAACGAGTTATAAATGTGAATAGGAAAAGCATGGAAACAAACTTAAAATCACTTTTTATAACTGAAAAATGGGGTGAATCGAATGAACACAGAGGGAGTAAGAATCACACACACAGCGAACAGAAAAAGATCAGAAAGAATAAAGAGGACGAAAGAAGAAAAAAACGGAAGCTAAGGGAACATACCAAATTAGCTCCATGGTAGTTATAGAGGCTGGACTAATTTCTTTTGAACACACAGCTCCGGCTTCTCCATGCATATTGCTTCTGCAGTTCAGAGAAGTCGGAAACAGACTGCTTTTGGTAAGCTTCTGTTGACTTTGTAAATTACTTTCAAAGAATCAGTTGAGATTTTGTGGGAGGTGTTGATCAAGTGTTCAATAATGGCACTTCTGACTGAACGGGTGTCTTCTCTTTGCAGCCACGCTGGGTAGTGTTCTCTAACATGCTTTGAAAGGATGCGCATCAAACAAGAAATGTATCCATGTAAAATTATATATTTAAATGCGACTGTACGGCTTTTGAAAATGAAATCGCCGAAAAAATTATTCCCTTACACTGGGTTTGATCCCTGATGAGTGAGATCATGAGTGCAAACTGATGAGGTGTCCTCAACAAGGATGAAAACGCCTATTCACTACTCCTTGCTGGCTTTCACTGGTTCTGTAACTGAATTTATTTTGTGGTCAAACTTGAAATTGGTTAAACATATGCAAACTAATACTTGAAAACATTCTGTAACGGCTTGTTATAACACAACTTTCCACCACTGAATTCCTTGTTAAACAACATTCTATTTGTTGTGGAAATTTTTGAAAGATTCTTTTCTTATTTTACTCAGAAGATGGAACTATCTGAAGCAATATTCGTCTTTTAGAAGAGAATTTCGTGCATGACAACTGAGTTCATGTATAGGAAGTACCGCTGTTATAAAAAGAGAACAAATAATATAGAGTAAGTCTGTGAATAATTAACACCATATACACATACACACACAAGCACACTACTGAGATCTTTCAAAGCAGGCATTCTTAAATTATCTTAAATTCAATGTTCTCAGTAAAATGAGACTATTAATTTCCAGATTTCGTTATAGCAAAAAACTGTTTCTTCACATTTTAGTGAAAACAACTTGAGTTTAAGTGCCGCGTGATATAAAAGAACCGAAATAACAGATCCTGTAGTCTAATTTTAAAAGAATATTCAATCTACAGCTGATATACAAAGCCATATTTGTTTGTTTTGGTTTTGGTAAGAGGCAGAATTCAGGACTCAAGTTCTACCCATCTTGAGACTGGTCAGCTGGAAGTCCATGCTTCCTAATAGTGATTGATGGTGTTCCCAGGAAGACTCAAAGTCACCACTGGTCGTTTCGAACGCGAAAGAATGGGTCACCAGGTCGACCTGTTTCCTGGATACCAATCCTGACGGGACAATATCTAAATTATCATAGTTTATATCCACTTTAATGCGAAATGCTGTTAGTTAGGCGCCCGTTCGGACGTATTCAACATATATTTACAGAGTATCTCATCGAAGAAGAAATACAAAACTTCACTAAAAATATTATTAGACAATAGCTTTACCTTGAACTTCATTAAACTCAGTAGAAGTAAGAAATGGAGGGCCCCACCAATCGAATCAAATCCCGAAAACCGATGTTCATATATCTTTACCTTCCAAGGGTACTCACCAAAGTTTGATCACTAAACAGACTCAGAGGGGCACTCACTAGCGCTTCTTACTCAGTTAAACTCATTTTCTTAGAGAAAACGAGACTTGTATTGTCCTGTAAACCCTCATAGCATCCAAACAATATTGTCATATCCCAGTGTATTTACCAATTTACATAAAAGTGTAGTCACACATATATAGGAAGGACTCATTAATCTGCGCAGCTTAGAGCTACAGAACATATTTCTGAATGGCGACAAGAACAAATAACCACAACTGATTCAATCAACCCCTTAATAAGATGTCCAGTATCGTATATTGCAAAGCGTATCATAGGTTGAGGTCTTAAAATCTTATTTCAGAAATATATGTAGTTTATATACTTAGATTCGTTGAGGCCTTAGCCATAAAAGGGCTTAAAATCTTTTTTACGCTTAAAAATTATTCGTCATTTAATTTGAAGATTAATTTTACTTAATGGGATTTTCAACCTCTTGTCTTTCTTTTGTTACCTCATTCTGCTACTGCTTATCTGTGGTCGTGACTGGCAAGCATCTTGACCTATTTAATTGTTAATTCGATTTTGATTTCTTCATTGATTGATTGGACCGAAACTTTTGACCTCTGTCGTCTCTCTTTCCCGCTCTGAATGCTATTTGCGCTAATCCTTTTCCAGCTCTGTCCTTCTGTTATTGTGTTTATTTTTTAATTAAGGCGTGGACAACTTGAATTAATCCGAAAGTAGATACGACAGTGATCAGTAAACACGAAAGAAGGACATACTTAACTTTTTCATTATTTCTTGCATTCTTCCATATCACAATGACTAGCCAATCCAAAAAAGATGTCCTACTTATTACTTGGGATTTTACTAATTATGTGAATAGTACTTATTTATTTCACAGATGTTTAACCTCCTATCTAAAGGAGATAATAGTAGGTGACAGGATATCTTTTACATCTTCTCTGTTTTAAATGTTAAGCAGAACATTCATTATATTGTTGTTGACTGAAATCGGTTTATAATAAATGGGTAGGAAAGTTCCACAATAATTTCTGGTCAAGGGTCAGATTTTTAGAATTACAATTAGGAATTAAAATGCCATAATAAACAGGGAGACGGATAAAGCTCAGACAAAGTAGCATCATAATTACAGAGAGGATTGACATATTGTGCAATTAGGGGTTAGAAATGTAGAAATAACAACAATAGACAGGATTTTTGGATAAAAAATCTAGCGGAATCATAACAGATGTGACGAATAATCGTTTATGCATTTAGGGATTAAATATGTAGAATTAATAAAATAACACAATAGACAGGAAGTTCGGATATGAAAATATGGTAGTGTAAATAGGGATTAAGAAAAACTTAAAATAACATGAAGTTTGGATAGGAAAAGCAATGGGATAGTTACTGCTAAAAGAATTACCTGTTTATGATGGCCATGGCAGGGACAAGGGTTGGACGTATTTCTTCTTGACACACAGAGTCTGTTGGAGCTTTTGGATGGCTAGTACCTAGGCTATGCCTAGATGGATTAATTTTACTTCCTTTGATAGGTTTGATTGAATCTTCTACATGATTTCAAAGGATTTCTCGAATGGCGCTGAATGTCCTGAATTGACCAGATGTTCTGTCACTGAATTGTATAGACGTTTTCGTTCTCCTTTTACTAGCCAGGCTGGATAGTGTTCACGAGCGCGTTTTTCAAGTTGGCGCATGGTACGGCCGATGTACTCAGCTCCGCATGAGCAAGTAAACTGATATATGCACGTTGAAGTGGCCCAATGCGACAGCTTGTCTTTCGCGTTCTGGCTGAACAGTTTCTCACAGGAAACCGTCAGTCGTAGGCTTACGGAGAAGTACGTTTTCCTCAGAGATTTGCAGAGGCGTTTCCGAGGGATTTCTGCTTCAATGTCACATTTGAATTCTAGATTAACCACAAGTATCTTCTTCGGGGTGTACTGAACGTATTCGGAAGTCTTATTTGATTTGAGGTTCTTGTCTATAAACCTAGGCGGAAAACCGTTTCCCATCAGGGTTCTTCAGAGATTGCTCAGTTCTCCATCAATCACCTCTTCGCTGCATATCTTCCGAATCCTTGAGGAAAGAGCGTATATAAGGATCCTCTTTCTACTTAGAGGCACGAAGCACTGAAAAATGATGAATTGTCCATTCCATGTAGGCTTTTTATATATAGACATTTTCAGAGAGTTGTCCGCGTTTATTGTCAGATGGACGTCGACGGAAGTTTAACATTCCGTCGCATTCGGCTTGGAGAGTAAAGTCGATGTTTTGGTGGGCATTGTTGAATGTTCGAAGTAAGTTTTCAGAGTCCAGGTTCTCATCACAAATGATAAAAGCATCATCAGCTCATCTCTTGTAGAGACGGAGGTCGTCGATAGTTGATGATAAGATGTTGTTTTCGAGGCTGGCCATAAAACAGTCGGGTAGGAGGTGTCGGATTGGAGAGCCCATTGCCATATCATCTGTTTTCCTGTAGATTTCATCGTTGAATCTGAAGTAGACGTTGAAGGTACAACGTAGTAACAGCTCCTTTAGATAGTGGATCGGTATGCCGACATCTATGCTGTTGAGCTGGATACAGTAACATAGAAAATATACAGTTTCTGTCAGTGGAACATTGGTGAAGAGAGAGACGACGTCTAGGTAGACCATCTTTTTATTTGCGAGGTTGATATTTATAACTGAGTCGACGAAATCGAATGTGTCGCGGAGGTTGTATCTCGACAACTTTTCTTTCACTGGTCCAAGAATTTCTACCAGCCACTTCTGGAACTTTCCTACCCATTTATTATAAATACACGAATGTACAGCCTAATTGATGATTTCGTCGAAAAGAAAATTTTCTTCGCTGCCACTGTCTTTTTATTCCTTATGGTAAATGTACATATTCCGTGATTTGAAACCGGTTTCTTTTTATTCCTTTACATTCCCATTAGAAGATAGGGCTTCAAGCTAGAGGCTTTAAGTTTCAACAGCAATGGTGTTTGTTTTTATGGGATGGGTTTGCTAGCCTCATGCTCAACCTTCTGTCTTTACCAGTCTTAATACTGGCTTAGCAAGGTGAAGGAGTACGTTGGCAGGGAATCAAACCCCGAACCACCAGCATGGCTGGCGAGCATTCAACCGCTGTGCCACCGATGCACTACTTAAATCCGTTTCCCAGACCAAATTTTTCATGAGGTTGTACTTATTTATCATTTCTATTCCCTTGGGTTCCAAATAGAAAGTGGGGCTTCAGCAGCACATATCGATTTTATCCTGTTCTCTTCAATCCTTTTTACCTGTCTCTACGATCTCCCATAAGTTCTCATTTCCTTTTCTCAGGATCTCTTCCATTTTACCGGGTGACAGGAACAACATTTATTGTGTGTGAGGATTGATGATAATACGTAGTTGCCTAGATTTTAGTAAGTGGGGAGGGACTTGAACCAGGACTGTAGGATGAAGGTCAAACATTACCTTGCTAACCATGGAATTTCTGAACTTGAATTTTTGAAGTTGGAATAACAATAATCCATGCTACCTTGAAGAGGACGACATATTTCCCCACGTACTCTACTCACCTGTAGTTATTTATATTGTTCTCCTTGTTGAACAGGAGTGTTATGTTTATCATGACCTGACAATAAATCTTTCGTCGCTGAGTTCACGATCGCTCACAGTCTATCATTTCCTCGTCACACTACCTTCACATCATTATGGGACGCCAAACGAATCTCTTCTCCCTAACTTTCCACACAGGAGACTGGTGGGTGTGTGATGTCACTCTGATATCTCTTCAGCTTATTTGAAATCGATTTACGTTTTCTTCTGCACATTTATTGGGCATTAGGTCCTTACGGCTTGGTTCATCGCCTGGTTAAGTTGCTTGCTTCTTATTATTTCTAGCCGGCTGGCTATCTGATCTTCAGTACTAACCCAGTGAAGTGTTGATGAAACTCTGTATTAGGCTGTTGGAAATGATTTTAGTGACATACAGTCCAAGTCTGTAAACCATACAGAAGCATGGACTTACTGTTAGTGTAAAAAATCCAAAAATCTTGTTCTTTGTGTTGTAGATATCCACACCGAATATTGGACACCTGTCTTAATAGCTACGATATACAAATAGTAGAAGTGGTAGCAGTATGTCTTATATGTTGACAAGGTATTTTGAAGTAGTTAAAGTTCAAATTAACTGCTGGTAATACTGGAAGATTTCATTCAAGTCAGAACTCATCTTACAATAAAAATACACATTTCGACTGGAATGGTATGTGATGTGAAAATCGTCTGTAAATAGCAGCAATGAGCGCCCCCCCCCATTACTGCTTTTCAGCTGACCGGAATACTCAACCTCCATTGATGTGTTACCTGTAAGTACGAGTGCTTAGTCAGTGTCTGAAGGTCGGTTGACACGATGTTTTTCAGTTTATGGTTGTCTAGCACTGTAACCTAGAAAGCTCGTTTCGCCATTTTAGGAACTCGTCAGGCGGATGTACCTGAATTCCCAGTGAGACGTGGATCCAGTACCCACAGTTTCAAGTGTGAAAATACTCTCCAAATAGTTGACAGACTAGCATGAGTTCTGGATTCCCTAGTTATTCTATTTGTGGATGTACAATATTAAAAAGTTATGGTTTCTTCAGGCAGACCCGCATGGCATCAGTCGTGTGTAGAAGACGAACGCGTGAAGCGAAATTAATATTGGTGGGAATGCGATAAATGCTTTATTAATATTAACTTTATGTTCACTGTCTACAATATCGGCGAAAACAGAGCTAAGCATAGATCTTGTTTGTCCCTTACTGAATTACACAGGATGATGTTCGGAAATACGATGATGAATTATTTACACAGAAATGTAACGTGCTCACCAGGAGCAGACAAACTAGTATATACAAATAAAGCGAGCAAAATTAGGCTATTTGCCCTTATTTTTCGAAAGTAAAATCGGCGTGGTTGTGTATCTCTGATGAACTGAATGCTTTCTTAACTGCATTCTTGGGACTCCATGTCACCATTCGGCTGATGTTATCACCAAGAAACTGCCGTTTTAATGAACAAGGGTTTCTTTAGAGCTGTTGTCATACTGACTTGTCTTGGCTCTGAATTCATCCTTTTTTAATCAATAAACTTGTCTGGTTAACCATTTTTTATGAGCAACTCTCTAATTATCTTAAAATCCTAATTGAGAGAGTCGTCTGCATAGATTGTCCTGGGTCTATGAAGTAAACACTTTAGGAATGAAAAACTTTCATTCCTTTCTTTCTCAGCGATCGAATTTATTGCTGAGTGTACATTACTGAAATTTTCTAGGATATTCACTGCTCATTCTAGTTCTTCATGATCAAAAATGTGTCATCCATAAGTCGATAGAGTACTGGACATCTGTTTCGTCCTATTTTGCGACTCTTCAGCAGTACGCACCCACCGCCAGGGTTCGAACCCACGACTTTCTGGTTACAAGGCGAGCTCGCAGACCATTAAGCCACTGGAATCCAATCCAATGACCAGCCCATGAATTCCAACTTCTGCCAATTCATGATATAGTGCGACCACTTCGCAATGTCTTCTTCGATGAGTGACTGTCCTCACCTTCAACCTGCAGTACCTTACGGTTCACGTCTTCCCACTAGAACCCCAGGTAACTGGTTCTCTTACCAATGTTAGTCCATGATGAAATCCTCCAACCAATCAAAGAAAATCCCTACAAACCAATACTTGAAAACTCGTTTATTTCTTAATTACTACTTATTTTTTCCATAATTATGCACTGTTCAGCCCACTTGCTCACTTTAAAAAAATTATTTCTACCTTTTAATTGTGTGTGTTAATTTTCTTCGTTAATTATCACCTCTTTAACTGGCTGACATTGATTTGTTTCAAGTTTGATCACGGATTGATGTCATTTAGCGAACCATTGAAAACCAGCAAGGACTACTGGATAGTTAACTGTTTCGTCCCAGTTTAGGACTCTGCTGGGTTGCTTACCCACCAAGTTTCGAATCCAGGACCTTTTGGTTACAAGGAAAGTTCTCAGACCATTTGGTCACCGGGACATGACTGAGTTCGAGATATGGGCGCTGTTGCCACCAGCTGGTGTTGTAACAAGTCGTGACCAGTGGGGTCCACTAAGTCGACCATGAAGATGAATGAATACTCGCCAATGACACTAGCAGTGGAAGGATCTAATTGAAAATTAAATAATTCTTTTCTTATTCCTTTTGCCTTCTAATTTAAATATATGGAGTTAATGTATTTCAAGACTGTTTCTTTAACATACCTGTCACAATGAATAAAATTAATGAGATTAAAATTAAATCTCATGAAACTTTTAACACGAGATGTGAATTTATTATGTCTATTTTTAAACTGTCTATTTGCGTGTGTGTGTGTGTGTGACTTCATATTGTCATTTTATAACGGTTAAGTTGTTTTTTTTTTTGTTGGGACACCATTATCCCATCGTAATCAGCATCATTGCTGGAAATATAGCCAAGGGATCATGAGTTATACCTTCTACTCTTCTAGTAATGTTGATAAATATAGAGCAAAAAACGGAAATTTAAGAGGCAAAAGAAAAAGAAACAACAACATTTTCTTTGTTGTTTTTTTTATAACAAAATCAATAACCTTGTAAAAAATTGTTAAGCATATAAACAATTGAACTTTGAATAATAATGACAATACTAATCTACTTTATTCCAAAAACATTACTTACAATGCAGAATGAAATTCTTATCATTTGTCACAATATTGCATCTAATTTACTCAAAATATAAACAAAATTAAAACAAAAGTAACCAAAGGAATTTGTCCATATTTACGGTATAAATTAAAAAATATTCCTGTTACAATATGAGAATAATATATACAATAATAATAATAATAACAGTGAGTTTGTTTCAAACAGTATTGTCGATTGAGTTTGGAAACTTTAGCATGTTACAGAGTATTGAATCTAGTGTTTTGTTGATATAGCATGGTGAGGGAAAAGGCAGAATTAACAGTCATAACACAGCTTAAATGATGTTTACACTTTTGAGAAAATAAACAAATAAAAACAAAAAATTGAGAGGACTGTAAATATAAGAAATACGATAACAATAAAAGTTAGTGTTGTAAGGTTGGAGGAAATGGTTTATTGAGTAGTGCAAAGAAGGTTAGTTGGTTAGTTTATGCCTGACACTATTTTCATCGCATAAAGTACCAGCCACCAAATATGGTATAGTGGAATTTTTATACTTAGACGTACGTGCGTAAATTCTTCTGAAAAGACTTCTTGTTTTACCTGAGAAGACATAAGTTTGGAGCTGTGAGTATAACGGGTGCTCAGAGTCTGACAAAACTCCTTCTTTATTAAATTTCTTGCATGAAGTCAAGTGCCTTTCAGTGACAATGTCAATGATGTGGCCCAATGAGATACCACTCACCCTACTGACAGTCTTCAGAGTTCTACGAAGTATGACATAATCCTTTTTACGCAATCCAGGAAAGAATAAGAATGAAAAGTAGAGAAGAATGGGTAAAATACACGAGTTGACAAACTGTAAGAAGAGGGGTTGGGTTATGTGCCTCAACTTCTTAATGTAAAAAGTCAAACGAAATATTCTTTTAGAAATCGCTAAGATGTGTGGGAAGACCAGGATAGGTCAGAAGGAAAGAATTAATCCAAGATACTTAACTTCACACTTGATTTCTATATCAGTATCATCAATTTTGCAACGGTCATAGGAACCAACAGCTTCATTTACCTTTCGTTTACATCGGAAACTGAAATTAACAGTCTAACATTTGGAAGGACTTACTTTAAGAACATTAGACAAAGACCATTCGCATACAATTTTATTATTATATTATTGTTTTTATGAACGTAATTTTGACAGTAGATAAATGTATATATAGGCTTGATTTTCTAACAAAAAGATTTTTCACTGAAACAAATAATTGATTCCTTTCATATTTTTAAATATAACTTTTAAAATGAAATGAGGAAAGCTCAATTATTAGGTTTCCGTCAACAACCGACACCAGTTAGGGAGATTACTGAATACCGTGGAGCACTGGACAACTGTTTTGTTCTATTTTTGGACCCTTTATCAGTGATCACCAACGACCACACAGCCGGAGGTCCAATCCAGGATCTCTGGGCTACGAGACTAAGCTTGTTAATCATTCAGACAGCAGGGCAGGAACCCGGTGACCTATGAATTGTAACTTTGTCTATTCCTGGTAAAGTGTTAACTTCAGTCACTGCTTACGGTAGGCATCCACTTCACCTCGATGACATGATGGACCCAACTGGTCATGACTTCCTACTGTAGCTTCATTAAATCAATCCAGTAGCTGCGAATGAGCTGGCATTCGGCATTCGGATTATAAGATTTGTGAGGCTATTGGATTAATTACAAGCTTTAGATTTTCACTGCTATATCATGAGTTGACTGACTTAGAATTCAAGGTGTCAATGAATTCTGCTTGTAACGGTAGAAGACGAAAGAATTAGTGAATGCATATTTCTTTGGAAATTTGTATCTCTATGTAACCAAATTATGTACACCTTATCTTCAAAGCACAATTTGCACAGTCCATCTTGTTGTGTTACTTCTGACCTTCTTCTATATTGTGTTTCTTTCACATCTCCCATGTAACTTCACAACGCTGTATCATTTGCCTTCTCTGACATCAAATGTATCTTCTTGATATTTGGTGTTTCTATGCCAATGAATGTCTCTTTATATACTACTGAAAAATCTTGTCAGTAGCACTCTTCACATACTCAGTGCAAGTGACTGAATGATTGAATACGTTAGTCTCGTAACCCAAGACTCATAGGTCCGATCCCTGGCAAGATCATGGATGCTCACTAGTGAAGAGTCTCAAAATACGATGAAACGGTTGTCCAATGCTCCTTCGCTTCCGACAGTCTTTCTAACTAGTGTTATTTAGGGGAGAGAATTTATCAAGTGAAATTAATCGAATCCTACACTCTAAAATGAGAGAATTTCTTTTTCTAAACATAAAATGGAGGCAGAATTAAAAATGTCTGGTCGTTGATGGCTATCAGTAGAATCTGAGGTCATCGCATTTCTTCTTATTCATGGCTAATCACGTGGATGTCTTGTGTTTGCTTACCTTATTTACTTGATATCTTAAATTGGCGCGTTTTTTTTAGTCAGAGTGATCACGAATCGACAGAGAAGACACAGCGAGCAATCGAGCGAATATATATATATATATATATATATATATACAATATAATAGCCATAATAATGGCCCGATTTAAAAAGATACAATCAATAGACAGACTAAATATCGATCTTACATTGTTAACAGGCATTCTTAAAATAAATAAATTCGACTGTATGTGAAATACATATATCCTCACATCAGGTGACCTTCTCATCAAGATTTGAATTTAGCGCCTGCCTTTTCACATATCAGTTTTATCCATTAGATTACTGAGCCACAGGGGACAGCATCAGCTATTATGAAGAGAAGCTTAGAAAACTTAAACTTATTACCACATGAATAATTTCACATACTAACATGGCTTATTCATATATGATAACAGTTCCAAGATGGTTTGTTGTCCGGCGACAATATCTGTGAGATTCAAAAGTAGGAAAGAAAATGAAGAGTCGTTTCGTCTCAGTTTAGAAGTTTCCACGAAGTTTACTTAAATAGCCACAAGGGACTGGAGTAAAAAGTAAAAAAAAATAAAAGTAAGCGTTTCATTATTCAGACACTGAGTTAAACTGTACAGTCTACATTATCAAGCTTTCTTATCAAAAAAAAGACGTTCAGCGAAGAGCTACTCTTTTGGCGGTATCATTCTTAAGCTGTACAATCGTATGCACTCATTGTAAATTTTCTTAGCCACAAAAGAAATATTTCAAAAGATGTGTTATTAGAATTGTAAATTTTAAATACATCACGTGATACAAAAAGCTTTCATTGGGTAGAAACTAAAATTGAATCAAAACAAAGAAAAATTATGCATCCAGTATTAATATAGATCAAGACCATTGTAGATATAGTGACTGAACAAACTTCTTTTGTATGCAGAGATCGGAACTCGACATATAAATTGCCATCACTTCTGCAGTTTGAAGAAATTTTATTCATGCACCTTGAGCGAAATTCCCGCGTATTCTGTAGATGACTTTGAAGTTCATTTGATATTCAAATTTGATCAGGTGTAATCGTAATTTCCTTGTGTCCCAAGTGGACATAAAGTCTTAAGATTTCCTGATTTTTCAGTAGCGTTGGTTTTGTTTTTTGAGGGGATGGCGTTTCTAGGCGTATGCTTCTAACCGTCCTTCTTTTCCAGTCTCACTACTAGTCCGTTGACTAACTGAGGCTCAGAGTTGTGTAGGGCGGGAATCGATTTCTAGGCCACATGAGTGGTTGGCGAGTATTGTACGACTGAACTAGAGACGTAGTGGTAGCTAAATTGCATCAGCTGCCACTAGCGGCTGGCCCTATTCAGGCAGTTATCTGGGGTTCTAATGAGAAGCCATGACCAGTAGGGTAGGGCAAGTTGAAGGTGAGAACGGTTACTCATCGAAGACATTGAGAAGTGGTCGCGGTATATCGTGAATTGGTAGGAGTTAGAATTCACGGGCCATTGGATCAGGTTTCAGTGACTTAATGGTCTACGAGCTCACCTTGTAACCAGGACGTCCTGGGTTCGAACCCTGGCGGTGGGTGCGTACTGTTGAAGAGCCTCAAACTAGGACTGAACAGATGTCTACTTTTCTCTGCAGATTTTCTAATGGTTCTCTAACTGTTGTCAGCTCATGATGAAATCCTTCAATTAATCAAAACAAAATCCCTACGAAGTCAATACTTGAGAATACTCATTCACTTTACACTAGTACTAGAAAAACACAGTAAATTAGGCAATTTCAGCACGTGTTTTTTTCATTTTTTCTATGCAGAAGGCAGTAATTGATAAATTTAACCGTAAAATTGTAGTTTCAAAGTATTTATCATTGAATGTAAAGTATTTTAGTAGAAGTTAGAATTCACGAGCCATTGAATCGGGTCCCAGTGGCTGAATGGTATACGAGCTTGCCTTGTAACCGGAAGGTCCCGGGTTCGAATCCCAGTGGGTGCGTACTGCCGATGATTCCCAAACTAGGATGAAACAGCAGCTGTCCAGTACTCCCTGGTTTTCAATGGTTCTCTAACTGATATCAATCCGTGATCAACCCGTAAAGTATTTTATCCATTGAAGAATGATTCTCATCATAATTTCTCAATTTCATTATCTGTAATACTTGAATTGGATAGTTTGTTGCGCCTAACCATCGCCTATGCAGCTCTATAACCTTACACCAATTAATATATCAGTATTTCATTAGAATTAAGGAAACTGTTATAGTGTAAATTCCTACTCCATAATAATTTTAAAAGAATTTATTATTAATATCAGTAAAAAGTTTGAGCATTGTGGATTAGATCAAATAAAGTATAATTATATTTCAATAGTTTACACACAATGATAAGTTTTGTTATTGGTAATATTTCAAGCAAAATTACTGCCCGTGTTCACATCACTGTTGGAATTGTTTTATTCACACATTTATGATTTGTACTCATATATATATAGTTCATTATTATAATTTTTTTGCTCATTCGTGTTTTGTGTTTGTATTTAAAATTATATTCCAAGTTGTTGATAGTTGTACTGAGTCACCCTTGTTACATGCATCCGGTGTGACTTTAATGAATATCGATTCTGTTATGAGTCTTTCTTTCCATTTGTTCATATTTGTTTTTGGAATACATACATTGTTCCAATCGATATTGTGGTTTTTGTCCCATGCATGTACAGCTGTCGAGGAATTTCTTTTCAAGATTTTTGTAAGCTTGTATCTCTGTTGGTTGACCTTTGGTTAGGCGTTTATGTTCATTCACTCTTATTTTGAGTGATCTGAACGTTTGCCCCACATATTTAGTTGGACGGTCAGCACAAGATATTTTATAAATCAAATTTAAAACAATTAGTTCCCTTTATGAATTTAGATAAAGCAATATGAAGACGTAATTTGTCTGAATCGTGTAATGTATTTGCGCATAGGAATATTCCTATGACAAGTCCGTGTGTGATCAGATTGTTCGAAATGTGTTGCGCAAATAAATCAAATTGTTTTTGTCCATCATTTTTATGGGATCTTTCAGTTGACTTATTTTATTTTTGATTAGATTTGTCGGTTTAAAGGTTGTTCGAATGCCGATATTTTTGAGGTTTCGTTGTATTGCCTCTGATGTACCATTTTTATATGGTATTGCGACTGTTTTTTTCCATTCTTCCATCTTGTTATTCTCCGGTTTTAGCCTCTTTTTTCTCTTTTTTATATTATCTTTTATAATTTCTTCAGGGTAGTTGTTTTCGAGTAGCATTTTGAATGGAACTTTTATTTCTTTACACTGGTCCTCTGGTGCTGTTGTAAGTCTACGTATTCTATCTGCAAGACCTTGTATTAATCCTCGTTTTACCGAGAGTAGATGAGCTGAGTGATAACCAAGGAATCTTCCAGAATATGTGGCTTTTCTATATATCGTAATTTTTATGCTACCATCTGTCATTCTTTGTAGTTTGCAGTCTAACATGGGCAGTTCTCCAATTTCATTCTCTAATTCCATAGTGAATTTTATTAAGTCGACGTGTCTGTTTATGTGTGAGAAAAGTTTCTCAGTATCGTCTTTTTTCACTATTACTAGTGTGTCGTCTACATATCTCCACCAACATTTTAGTGATTATCTGAATGGTTTAAGGGCATTCTCCTCCCAATAATCCATGAATATGTCAGCTATAATTTATTATAAAAATTTGTTGTGATGTCAACACTATTATTTCCCAGATAACATCGAAATTCAAATAGAAACACTGAGTGGATGACACTATAAAATATTAGCGACAAGTTTATTGGATTTTCTAACATTTGACAGAATCGTCGAACAACTAGTTTAGTCTAATCTGGAACCAGGGTGGTCCCGAAATCATGAGGGTTAGCCAGACCTCTCACAACCTCTTCACCAGCCTCCGGTTAAACAACCCCTATTCCTACTTTAGACGTCTGTCCCCCCCCCGTTACTCACGCAATATCAATCGACGCCCAAAAATTTAACTTCTTTCATCCTGCTAAAAATTACGGTGCCTGGCTTTTAGTCAAATCTTGTCCACATGAGGAATACGGGTGTCAAGACTGCAATAATTTTAGACACAAAGTTGGTTTCAACTTTCAGCAACACACAGAACGACACTCACAGTAGCCATCCTCGACAAGTCTCCACATAATACATTCCCGCCAAAAATCCGTCACTGTTCGAACTTTGTTGCCCAAAGAGAATGCAAGATCTGTTTCTCAACCTTTACCACTATTGGCGTTTAACTCTTCTGTCTCAAACAATAACGTGTTCTCAAGCACGCCACAGCTCATGCTCAGAGAGGAAGTCATGAATGCACCTCAAGCCCTTCAGTAAACGCCAGACCATTACCTTAAATTCGGCTAGCTAGGTGTAGAAAATAGATGGTGAGGTTCCTGCTTAACCCCAAATAATATGTCTCTCCTAAGTAGGCGGGGGTGATATGTACAGAAATAAACAATAGATTTACCTTTTTTGGTGATGTGGTGATCAAGGCCAGTCTGGAAATAAACCATAATTGGTTATACATCCTTTTATGGTTATCCTTTCTCAGACATACCCAGTTGGCCATATAAATATACATATCACTATTTCCTTTTGTATATATGGGTGATATGGCTGATAACGAAATATAATTTCTGCTCACGTCATTATGTGTTGGAGCTTAAGTATTGCTGGCTAGGGAAACAGATACCTGTGGTATACGATAATGGAGTAGCCTGGTAATTGCGTGATCACCATGTTTGTGTCTAGCTCAGCGTCCCTATTCAGCTAAACGTATTGATTTTCAAGCTGTACAGTCGTATTTATATTACAGAAAAAGGTTATTAAGTGGCACTAAATAATTGCTCAGTCAATGTACGTATATGTGATAAAAATCATAAGGGGTAGAGTTGAAGTGGATAAATTACAAAAATATGAAAGATTGTTCTATAACAAAAATGTCAAGTGTTGTCTAAAAAATTATGAAAATTAGGAGTACGATTACGATAAGAATGAAGATGTGAAGTGAAGTGGAAAGAATTCAAGTGGTAAAATAAAATAAAAACTAGAAAGAAAATTATTATGACCAAGGTAAAGAAAGGGGTTTGACAAAACGCTTTTGAACACATAATTTAGGTTTCTGTTCATGTATAGCTAAAGCTTCGGCTATGCATAAGTGCAGAAAACGTAAACTTTTGGATCGACTGGATTTTGCCACGTATATAACTTTGAAAGATGAATCACGTGGGGCTAAATGACCAGACTCTAACAGGTGATCACAAATAGACGACTTTGCAGTTCTACGTTTGCCTTTCATTAACCAAACCGGATAGTGTTCAGCTACACGTTTTCGGAGCTTGAAAATGAAGTCGTTGAAAAGAAATTTCTTCGCTGAACAAAAACTGTGTTTTTACTTATGAATAAATGGGTATTTTTCGAGATTTAAACGTATTGAGAATGTAAAAGTGGCGACACCATAATAAAATCTGGGGGTAAAACCACATTTGATCACTGAATTTTTTCGGGAATCTTCGCCAACAGTGAACCTGTTAAAATCGGGAAGTGTTCATCGTCTGTTGCATTCCATTTGAAGACTTTTCAGAGTTGTCTATCGCAAATCGAATTCACTAGTTTTGATTCTTTTAATGGATTATTTTTTATTTTGATAGTTTATACTAGTTATGAAACTGATAATTTCCTTCAAAGGTGGCAATAATATGATGAGAACAATAATAGTAAAGTAAACAGTGAGTATCATTTTCCAAACGAATGACCTACCAAATGACTAATCAAAAGAGCCGTATGAAATTGATACATTTAATAATTCGAAACAGATACATTTAGGACGAATAACTTTAACTTTAAAAACAATACTAAACCTAAACCTAGCTAAACTCTAAATCCAGATAATTCCATAACTAACTACTCGACATGACAACAAAATCAGGACGGTATTGTGGATTATTTTATGAAGACAGTGAATAGAGTGGAAAGAAAGGGACAATCTGTTTTGTTGTAAAAAGTCATTTGATAGTTGGCGCGCTTGAACTGTAATACTCGGTGTTTACTACTACTAATACTAATGATACTTTGATTAGAAACTAAGGAATGACTAGCGCCACGTTTGGAGTCCGTAGTTTAGTGCACACTGAATTCTATCAGCCAAGTTTGTAATGCAGCCACCATGCCAAATGGATCGACAGCATGGTCCACTCTGAACCTTTGTTATTAGACGGCTTGGGACAATCGGAAGGAGACTCTGGACCTAGGTTTCGTGTTTACTAGCACTCACTAGCCAGCAAGACGTATCTACAGTTGTGGAAAACTTGGGCAATGTGGAAGTATTTAATTCCATATTAATTTTTTTATTAAATATAACACAGTAAAACAGGGTTATTTATAGAAATTACGTTTCGTACAAGAAAATTTATAGTTATAGACACATTTGTAAAAGGGTAAAACAGGGCAAAGGGCAAATGGTAAGTGAGACGATATCCGAGAAGGATAGTGCCATAAATGGCTGTAAGGATAGACAACTGGGGCGTTCAAACGAACACTCTGAGGAAGAGTTTAATTGGCCTACAGCCATTCTCAACCCACCAAGCATCCAACACCTCTCTGAATGGAATATAAATAGTGGTTCCCAGTTCCTAACTCAGGTCAAAAAAGTTATCCCTTTTCTGAAACAAGGCGAGGAAGTGGGGGTGTGATGGAATAACTCCAAAGGTGTTTAAGGACGGTGGGGAAAATTTACTGTCTGGTTTGACTAAGATATTAGACAACTTTTGGGAATCAGAGATAGTCCCACTGAGCTTGTGTAAGTCATCAGTTGTCCCTGTGATGACCACAAGAGGATTAGCTTGACCAATATTTTATCTAAAGTTCTAGGCTCAATATTCATGCGTAGACTAAGTGGTGCTCGTGAGAAACAAATAAGACAAAATGAGGCAGGCTTTGAACCAGGAATAGGGTGTATTGATCATATCTTCACTTCTCGACAGATTCTGCAACATAGGCATATTTATCGACGTCCAGCAGTTTCTTGATGTTAAAGCTGCATTAGATTGCGTCGGCCGAGAGGTATTATGGCAAAATTTGGCCGGGAAGGGAATACCGAGAAAATGCATTGCACTTATCAAAGCACTCTACTCGAACTCATGAAGCAAGGTAAGAGCCTACGGAGAGTTGTCATCTGAAGTGGTGACAACCAGTGGAGCCCGTCAGGGATGCCCACTGTCACTATTTCTGTTTAACTTCATCATAGACGTATTAATGGACTTAACTCTAACTAACTTCTGCGACTCAGGGATTGAATTGTTACCAGGGAATAGTCTTGTTGACTTATAATAGGAGGGTGAGTTTGCTTTCCTGAGTGAAGAAGATGACAAAACTCAGAGTCTTCTGAGCACTTTGAGCAGCATCCTTGGAATTTATGGCATGTGATTCGCTGCCGTCAAATGTAAGATGATACTACAGGTACAGATACTACAGGACTGGACTACATCGACTTCTAGCCTAAAGATAAGGAGTAAAGTGGTAAGGTGTGTTGACGAATTCAGTTATTTGGGAAGTTGCATAAGCCCTAATCGACTGATCTCTGATGAAATCTCAGCAGGAATATGGAGGGCTTGTGTGACATTTGTCAGTATTCTCCATCTGTAGTGTAGATGTGATATCTGGCTATCCATCAAAAGACACATGCACCGCACAGATGTGCGTTCTATCCTCCCTTAGGCCTATGAGACATGGCCATTGAAAGTGGAAGACATGGAAAGGTATATCTGTCTGCATTCTACCTCCCGTGTTAGGTGGTATAGTAAGTGAATGTTATTCAGGTTAGGAATACAGTGTTAGGTAAGGAGGGAAAGCCAGTCAATGAAGATGTGAAGCTAAATTGACTGAGTCGGCTGAGACGTGTGTTACGCATGCCTAGTCATCGCCTTTCTCGACGAGCAATGTTAACTGACATAGGATCAGGGTGTAAAAGAGTTAGTTGGGGTCGTCAAACCAAAACATGGCTTCATCAGTCAATGAAATCTATAACAGTTAGTTTAAGCCACGTCGGGAGGTGTGGACTTCCTCGTTAGATGCACTCAGGCCGGTAAAGGACCAATGGTTAGAGATGAATATTGATATAGCTCAAATTCGTCGTCAGTGGAGCAGATTCATCCACTCTGTGTGATTTTTCATACCCAATACAACTCTAATGTTGTTCCGCATTACTCTTCTTTTTCTTCCACACTTCTGTTTATTATTTCTGTTTAAAGTCTCTCTTTACTCTCTTCTCTTGCTTTGAATGCTACATAGAGGGAGAGTGTCAGCTCGAACTGCTGCACATCTGTGTAGAATTCTATGTTGAAACCAGTCAGTCAGTCACTCAGCAACGCTGGGTGATACAGGTTCCAATCTTAAAAACGCCATGAATTCCTTCAAGATTGAATACACTCCTCGTTGACTGATGAATACCAACAAGCATGAAACGTACGTCGAAGGCTTCGTGACGATTGCCTCCAACCATCTAATAACAATAATAACATTAATAGCAGCCTCGGTGGGAACATCATCACTCACTGAGAAATGCAGGTACATCCAAATGACGAGTCCCAAATAGGACGAAATGCGCATCCTGGATTCCACTGCTAGCCACCATCCACCAATTGTATATTAATAGCAGCCTTAATTTAAACAATAAGTTCATACATAGTACAGAGTTTTCAGTATGCTCTGTCTATCCTTGATATGGAATTTACAAGTAGTGGTAGTGGACAATATACCATTTGACGAAATATTGTTGAATCTAAAACATACACCAACTCACTACAGTTCTATCCCTTCAAAACATACATAAGAGTATACTGAAAGTCATTGAAAAATGTGGATGAACACAGACTACTTTCCAAAACGTAATAAGATGATTACATTGGAAGGACAGAATGAGGAAGGGCATATCTACGATTTTCTGAACATGTACGTCTAAAGGGAACAAATACTTTAAATAGTGCCATCACCAGGCATCTCCTCGACACAGGTCATGAGGTGGACGCCGAAAAGTCGTTCAAAATTGTCAGTAGGCAAAAGTACTAAATTCTCCTTAAGTTTGCTGAAGCCATTTCCATAAAGCGCCTGAAACCTGATTTATGCGTTCAGAAAGAAGCGGTTATGAGTCTTTCTTTGCCCTGGTAACTGGATATTTTCACCTCTTGTTCTTCCAAATGCGAAATGCTAAAAGTTTCCATTGTGTATGATTGTTATTTTTCGGAATAGTGTTTAATATTGCATATTTATATATGTATATATTTTTAGTGTATGCGTATATTGATCGATTGATTTTTTGGTTAAACTGAACTCTGTGCAAGTATGTTAAAATTGTTGTTGTAGATATATTTAATAATGTCTTTGCCATGTAAGCAGCTGACGAGAAGGCAACAAAATAAAAGATGGTACCATTTTATTCTGCTAAAACTGTAGTTCTTGCTTTGTTCAAAGTGAAATGAAGTAAATTCAACGTATTATGGCCTATAGAATGTTAAGTAGCGCCATTATTTAAAAATACCGCCAACCTTCTCTTCAGTATTTAGTGTGAACTATACAAATGACAATAGTGTATAATTAATGTGTCTTTTTAAGTGTTTATAGAAAAATATTATAAAAAAAACAGTTTTGTTTTATTCTGTTACATTTATTATTACTTTTCAATCTACTTTATTTACAGTTTTGTTTGTAGTGGTCATTATGTTTGTGTATTTTTCTTGCCTTCATAATTGTATATCACGTGATAATCATGAGTTTAGCCGAATTCATTGAAGTTTGATGTGTTTTTAGTTGCTTCTTTTTTTATTTTAATAAGATGTACCTACTTACCTACCAAAACAAAAAAATACGAATTAAATATGGTGTACACACGAGAATATTTAAACTCATCTTTTTAAGCATTCGGTTAATTCATTCAGTGTTTTGTGTATTGAAAAAATTGACTATGCAATCAAACAAAATCCCTACAAAACCATACTTGAAAATTAATCTGATGCTCACTAATGACTGGCCCTATTCAGTCAGTTAACCTGGGGTTCCAGTGGGAAGCCGTGACCAGTCGGGTACAGCAGGTTGAAGATGAGGCAGTAACTCATCGAAGAAGACATTGCGAAGTGGTCGCGCTATGTCGTGAATTGGCAGAAGTTAGAATTCAAGGACCATTGGATCGGGTCCCAGTGGCTAAATGGTCTACGAGCTCGCCTTGTAACCAGAAGGTCGTGGGTTCGAACCCTGGCGGTAGGTGCGTACTGCTGAACAGTCCCAAACTAGGACGAAACATCTGTCCAGTACTTGCTGCAGGTTCTCCAATGGTTCTCTAACTGATGTCAGCTCATGATTAAATCCTCCATGCAATCAAACAAAATCCCTACAAAACCAATATTTGAAAATTGACTAACACGATTGTCTTTCTGAATATATTTCTTTTTTTGTTTTTTGGTTGGTTTTAAGCAAAATAAAGTGGACTATTCCTATTAAACAGCATCAAATATTATTATTATTATTATTATTACTGCTAAGTGATGATGATACAGACTGATCAATATATTGATTTTTTTTTAATGCTGTTTAAATGATTAATAGGCAGAATGATCAAGATTAAATACTTTTTGTCTCACTAATAAATAATTCGAGAGATGAAAATGGCACAAATATGTGGGAAAACCGTACTTATTCATTGGTGAAGCAGCTGTTCAGTTAATGTGAAGTTTTTCAGAGCTTTTCAACTTTTATAATTTGTTGAAGAAAATTGCCTTATAACTGAAGAACTAAATGAACTCTGAAGAAGTATTCAATGTGATGAACGTTACTGAGGCGTCTTATAATGTAGCTAAACTAAATGGAAGTTAAGTGAAATGTATATTCGGGAACAAAAATGCGGTCTAATGTATATTGATAAGAATTTTCAAGAATCAGTTTGTAAGGATTCTATTTGTTTCAAGTTAGACAATGGATTGATAAAGTTACAGAACCATTGAGAACTAGGGATTACTGCCAGACAGCTGTTTCATCCTGGTTTGGGAATCATCGGTAGCACGCATCAGCCACCAAGGTTCGAAACCAGGACCTTCCGGTTACAAGGCAAGCTAGCTCGTATACCATTCAGCCACTGAGACGCGAATAAATGACCCACGGATTCTAACTTTTACCAGTTAGTGATTTTTATCGTGACCACCAACCAGTGTCATCGGTGGGACTTCATCCTCACTCCCGAGTGGATGTCCCCCAATAGTCACGACTTCTCACTAAAAGTCCAGGCACCTTCATCCTGTAGCCAGTCACTAGGAAGCATCAGATTAATTGGTAGAACTTAGAATTTATGAGTTGGCCATTGAATTGGGTAGCAGTGGCTGAATGGTCTACGAGCTTATCTTGTAACCGGAAGCTCCTGGGTTCGAACCCTGGCGGTGGGTACGTAATGCCGATAATTCCCAAACTAGGATGAAACGGCTGTCTGGCAGCACTGTTTGGTTTTCGATGGTTCTCTAAATGATATCGATTCGTGATCAAACTCGAAAAAACAAATCCAATCCTTACAAACCAACTCTTGTAAACTATATATACTTATTAAAACTATGTACCACTGATTAATTAAGATCAGTAGTTGTGCACCACTTACATTCACCAGAAACCTGGTGGTTTAAATTGATTCGGCTGTTTGAACTCAGTCATATCAAGTAAATCGCTGATGAGCACAACTGCAAACAATCAAAACGACCATTTAACATTTAGGTCAGTTTGATAATCTGGCTAGCAAACACTACTGATTGATGTGAGTCATATTCAACTACTCATCTCGATCACTCAGTAGTATGTGACTTTAGGCATTTGTGCTTCCTTTCTTGATTACCATTTACGATATCAAGTATTCCACGTATTTTTATCCAAACCATTTCAGCTTTCAAGGTGAACTATGGTGACATTTCAACTCTTCATACAGTAAATTGCAAATTGAGAATTCGATCGAAATTATATTATTATGATTTCCTTTAATTCCTAGAGGAACATAGGGTTTCGGCCGCGCGTCTCTAATGCCTTCAATTTTCTGCCAACTTTTTCACCCCGCTCCAAGTCTGCCCACATGTTTCCATCTCCACTTCATATGACCTACTCCAAGTCACCCTTACACTGAAGACCAACTAACTCACTGCTTCCCATTAGGGTTCCACTCGAGGGCTTGTGTAGTGATATCACTAGATGGTTTCCTCAGTGTATGGCCAATCCATCTTCATTTCTTCCTGCTTATTTGTTGCACAATCGGTTCCTGCTGAGTTGGTTAGCTCCCAGTGATCTCTGTTGCTAATGAGGTTCTTTTCTGGCCATCTGATCTTGAGTACTCAGCAAAGACCGCTGTTGATGAAGGTCTGTAGTTTGTTCAAATTGCCTTTCGTGATGCACCAAGTCTCTGATCCGTATGTTAAGTAGCACTGACTTCACATTGGAGTTAAAATCCGGATCATATTTCTGATGGTGAAAGCGGTTGACCTCCACACAAACTTGAGAGCAACGAAAACATCCCTTGCTTTCCCGATCCTCATTGCATTGATATCTTCGTCAGTTCCGCCTGTAGTTGAAACGATGCTTCCCAGGTAGGTAGGTAGGTTGCTTCTTCCAGATATCTCCCATTTATGCTGACTGTTGTTTGTTATTGTTGCTGTTGGCCAGGCATCTTCATCACCTCTTTTTTCTCTATGTTCACCTGAAGTCCTATCTATGATGTTTCTTCTGCCAACTTGTTGCTTTCCACTGGTGAGTTAATTTTTTACCTTGAATTTTATACTTAAGCGTTCCGAATGGATCATAGGGCTTCGATCTTCAGCTTTGAAGTATCAGTAGTAATGGTTTTGGTTTTACGTTATGGCGTTGCTAGACTCACATTCAACCTTCCTTCTGTCGGCTTAGCGAGTTTCAGAGGTGTGTTGGACGAAGATAAGACCTTGGACTACTGAACCCCCGGCGTATGGAATATAAATTGAGGTAATCGAAATTTATTTATGCCTATGTTTGGTTTTCATGAATAAAACTAAGAGATGAAAACAATAAATAGGCGTTTAGACCGTCTAAGTTTGTTAAAGCCACCCTTAATCAAGCCACGTGATACATAGGACAGGCTCCAATAAGTTATAAGACAAGCATTATCACGTGTATCTGTGATGTACATTTTTTCAGAAATTCAGGTAGCTTTTAGTATGACTAACAATATTTAGTCTATATATATATATATAGCGCTGTATTGTCAGTGGTTTCTGCAAACTACTACGAATTCAATACTTAATTATTGTACTCATTATTATTCCCTTGGGTTCCGAGTGAAGCATCCCCAATTCATCCTGTTCTTTGAAGTACTTCTTAGCTAGCTCCACGAATGCTAACAAGCTCCATTTTTCTTTTTCCTCCTTCACGTTCCCAGTGGAAAATGGGGCGTCAAGCTAGTGGCTTGAAGTTTCTGTAACAGTGTTTATTTTACAGGATGGAGTTGCTAGCCTCATGCCCAACCTTTCCTCTTTACCAGCATTATTTCTGGCTTAGCGAGGTAAAAGAGTGCGTTGGTGGCCGGGGATCGAACCCCGGACCATGTGGATTGTAGGCGAGCGTCCTAACTTCTGTGCCACCGACGCACCTAACAAGCTCCTATCCGCTCCTAATTAATCCCTCCCATGCCACCTTGGAGCACCAGCCTAGCTCGCCTTTTCCTGTTCGGGTTCCACTCGAGCGATGGCCTAGCGCGCCATTTCACTCAACAGTCTTCCCAGAATGTGTCCTACCTGTCTTCATTTCCTCCAGCATACTTGCTGGATGTTGGGTTCTTGGCTAATTTGTTCCCAGAGTTCCCTGTTGCTCAGTAAATATACAATGTTCACCTGTTTTAAAAAAATGTAATTTGTAGGATACTAGTGCATTTAAATAGGATAAAATAATTGTCTACCGTTTTCTATTCTATGATACACAAATAACTTTGACTACAAATCTGTTGAATGAAATCGATAATTTGTGACTAACCTTTGGGAAAACAAGAAACAGAATAGCCTACTGTGACTCAGTAAAACAATAGGAAAACTTTATAGTGGATACTATATGTACACGATATAACACCGGAAGTGGTATTGGTTATAAGGCGATAAAATTATTCCCACCCAAGCATAAAAAAATTTCATAGTTAAGGATTATGAAAAAAACACAACTTCTGCGTTAGTATAGGATGGTCGCTTAGAACAGATGACAGTTGTAAAGACACTCAGCATGTTAGCTGAATGAAAGCAGATCCCATGAATAATTCTTTCTCGGTTTCTGGGGCTAAATTTGTACTTCTGATTGGATCATAAACAGCTTTAACACATCTAAATCCAGCGTTCCAAATGCTACACCTCTTTGCTTTGAAATGAAAAGATTTCAATTATAGAATGGTTACAATTATGTACAATTCAGGATGTTGCCAGTGACTGACAGAAGTAGAAGGCTCTTGGATCTTTATATCCACGGCCTTGATAAGGCTTTCGAAACCGTTGACTGTGAAGTAATCTAGACACTACTTCAACACCATGGAGTGCCACAAATCCTAGACAACATCATTCAACAGCTGAACAACAGTGCCACATTTCAGGTGACCCACAATGGAAATCTCAGCAAAGAAGCCTTTGAAGTAAAGACAGGAGGAAGACAAGGCTGTCTACTATCACCAATGATATTCCTCATAGTGGTGGACTGGATTATGCGGCAAACCGTATCTAGGGTAGGAGAGACTAGAGTGCGCTGGACTGATAAGAAGACTCTAAAAGTCTGCACTTTGTGGATGATTTATGTCTAACATCACAAAAACTCGAAAACTTGCAGGTGAAGGCCAACAAGTCAGCAGAAGAGGTAGGCAGCTAAGACAGAACTTCAAGTGAACACAGAGAAGACAGGGTTGATGAAGGTACCTGACAGCCAACAACAATAACAAACACCAATCACTATCAGGCGATAGCACGGATGAGGGTGTCAAAGACATTTGGATCGGAAAGGTAAGACAGACATTCATCAGTTTGGAAATCTTCTACGCTCAGCATGAAGAACAAAGTTGGGATTATTAACACCAGTGTTTAGTCAATTCTTCTATATGGGTCAGAAACATGGCCTGAGCATTACGGATGGCATTTCCAGCTAGTCACTGCAAACTTGCACTAACAGCTGCCTTCCCTGGCTTCCTACTGAAGATCAAATAGCCAGAAGGGATTATTAACAAGAGACTCAATGAACGAACTGACCAAGAGCTTATTGCTCAGCAAATATGCAGAAGAAAATGAAGGTGAATCAGACACATGCCGAGAGGACCGTCGAATCACATCGCACATCAGGTTTTCGCTCGAGTGGAAACCAAATAGGACATGCGAGTTGGGCGTTGGTCCTTGGGTGACATGAAGGAGATTGCGTATGGGGGACACGAGAGACTAAGCCATGTGATTAGGACCACAGGGATTAATTTAATTTTTAATTTTTGATTACAGCTCGATTCCACGCCATGTTTTTGGTACAGGTATGGAATTTTCAGCATGTGATACCGGTAGCCCAATTTTTGCAGGCCGACCATAGATATCAGGTGTGCGTTGGCAGAGGATCGAACTCCGGCCCATGTGCATAATCGACGAGAGTCCTAACCGTTGCGCCACTGATGCCCTATATTTCACTCGGAATTTTAGGAAACGATAATAATGCAGAATGATACACCAAAAACAGTGACAATTTGCAAATTGTTCAAGAGATTAGAGTAGTCGACTATGACCAAACTGAAGACAGTAGGTAGATACTGTAAAGAGATGAATGCTTTGGTACTTCACACACACACACATGCAGATGATTACGCAATCATACGAAGAATCCTTCCAATAAAATGAAAGACGTGGCTGCAAATACGGAGTTACGTCACAAAAACTGAGACGTAATTTCCTTGAGTTTTGTGATAGTCTATTTTGGTCATGCAGTTCACGTTTAACTCTTTGGATAGTTACGTCTTCAGCAATTCAAAATAGTTATGACGTGCTTTATCTGTTCACCACCTTAACAGATTCTGACGTATCAGTCTACTGTTCTGTATCAACCAGATGTCGAGCTATTCAGCTGTGAAGCAAAGCTGAGGTTGCAATACGTGGCCTTTTGGGAATAGAATGAATATTTGAAATGTTTTATCACACAAAATAGGCTGCACCTGATTCTCATAAAATCATTACTAGTCTTCTTCCCTATCTCTCTATCCCTTTCCTATAGTAAGTAAAGAGCTGTGGGGTATTGAAAGTATCATGCTTATAACAATGTCTGGTTATTATTTTTATTATTATTATATCCTTTAATTCCTAGAGGAACATAGGGCTTCAGCTGCGCGTCTCTAATGCCTTCGATTTTCTGCCAATTTTTTCACCCCTCTCCAAATCTGCCCACATGCTTTCATCTCCTCTTCAGATGACCTCCTCCAAGTCACCTTTGGACGGCCAACTCGCCGCTTCCCTTTCGCGTTCCACTCGAGCGATGGCTTGTCTAGTGATGTCACTTGATGGTTTCCTCAGTGTATGGCCAATCCACCTCCATTTCTTCCTGCTTATTTGTTTCAAAATCGGTTGCTGATGAGTTGGTTCGCTGCCAAAGATCCCTGTTGCTGATCTTTTCTGACTGATCATCTGATCTTGAGTATTGAGCGAAGACAACTGTTAATGAAGGTCTGTAGTTTGTTTGAGATGCTCTTTATGACGCGCCAAGTCTCCGATCCGTAATGTCAGTAGCACTGACTTGACATTGGAGTTGGAAATCTGGATCTTATTTTTGATGGTGAGTACTGTTGACCTCCACAGAGACTTAAGAGTAATGAAAGTTTGTCTTGCTTTTCCGATTCTTGCTTTGATATCCTCGTCAGTTCCACCTGTAGTTGAAATGATGCTTCCCAGGTAGGTAGGTGAAGGAGGTTGTTTCTTTTATGTTCCTCCCATTTATGCAAACTGATTGTTGTCTGTTGTTGTTGTTGCTGTGTTGGTGTTGGCCAGGAATCTTCATCGCCTACCTCTGTTTCATATATGTTCACCTGAAGTTCTATCTTTGATGCTTCTTCTGCCAACTTGTTGCTTTTCACTTGCATATCTTCCAGTCTGTGGGAAATCAGACATATGTCATCATTGGCGAAATCCAGATCCTCCAAGTCTCTTTTTGTGAGTCCATTTTATGCCTGTTTCCTCATTGCCCGCCGCTGTCTGTCGCATTATCCAATCTACTGCAATCAGGAGTCTATATTTTTTTTAAATTGTATGATTTCTTTAACTATACACATATTTAACAATCATCATCTTTATTTTTATATTTGTCATTTCAAAATGAATACTTATCTTCATTTTTCTTTTCTCTTTCTGTCATTTAAACAAAGAACAATGAGACAATCAACACACACACACAAACACAAGTAGAATCAAATTCAATATTAAAAAAAATATTTGACAGTTGTCTAAACATTTCAATACACATTTCAGAGAGTTATTAAAACAATCGAGAAAGGAATTTCAAATAAAGTTTGTTTGTTTGTAATTTTTTTTTACCTTCAGAAGGTGTACTATCTATCTTTTGTTTACATTTATGTATGCATTGTTTAAACATTTTTGAATACTGACCATCAAATACCAGACATGAGGCGACTGACTGTCACAATTTGAACTTATTCTGAATTTCTTTCTTTCTTTTTGTCAAAAGCTCATAGCTAAAAATCGTCAGATATTAGTGTCAATGAGAAGTAACATTGTAGTAAAATGTTCACTATATATATATATATATTGTCCTTCACGTTCCCAGTGAAACATAGAGGTCCAAGCTAGAGGCTTGAAGTTTCGGTAGTAGTGGTATTTATTTGCTATGGTCTATTTTCTATAGTCTCATGCCCAACCTTTCCTCTTCGCCAGCTTTATTTCTGGCTTAGCAGGGTAGAGGAGTGCGTTGGTGGCCGGGGGTCGAACCCCGGACCATGCGCATGATAGGCGAGCGTCCTAACCACTGTGCCACTGAAACTAAAATTAAATCAGTAAATTTAGTGGAGTAATGCAACTGGCGAAATTGATTAGAATTCAACTAGAAGTGAATGAGAGTCAAGTTAACAACAGTGGTAATAAAGAGTAGAGACTTAATAGGGAGCTAGGGACGAAAATAGATCAAGACCATTGTAGATATAGTGACTGAACAAACTTCTTTTGTATGCAGAGATCGGAACTCGACATATAAATTGCCATCACTTCTGCAGTTTGAAGAAATTTTATTCAATCACCTTGAGCGAAATTCCCGCGTATTTTGTAGATGACTTTGAAGTTCGTTTGATATTCAAATTTGATCAGGTGTAATCGTAATTTCCTTGTGTCCCAAGTGGACATAAAGTTTTAAGATTTCCTGATTTTTCAGTAGCATTGGTTTTGTTTTTTGAGGGGATGGCGTTTCTAGCTGTATGCTTCTAACCGTCCTTCTTTTCCAGGCTCACTACTAGCCCGTTGACTAACTGAGGCTCAGAATTGTGTACGGCGGGAATCGATTTCCCGGCCACATGAGTGCTTGGCGAGTATTGTACGACTGAACTAGAGACGTAGTGGTAGCTAAATTGCATCAGCTGCCACTAGCGGCTGGCCCTATTCAGGCAGTTATCTGGGGTTCTAATGAGAATCCATGACCGGTAGGGTACGGCAAGTCGAAGGTGAGAACGGTTACTCATCGAAGACATTGAGAAGTGATCGCGGTATATCGTGAATTGGTGGGAGTTAGAATTCACGGGCCATTGGATCAGGTTCCAGTGACTTAATGGTCTACGAGCTCGCCTTGTAACCAGAATGTATATACATATACAGTTTCGATTATTATGATTATATTGAGGTGAAGATTCTTAAAAAGATTCGCATAAAAAAGAAGATTCCGGTGGCTTCTATCGACATATTTATCTTTAGAAAACAGAGTTATCTGATGAGCCTTAGCTTCTGTAAGGGTAGAACAATGGACTTCATGCTACAGATCAAAACTTACTCTCCAAAGTCTCATGTGACTGAAATTTTGAAAATATGTGGTACACAGATGCTGTACAGTGGAAAAGCTTCTCATGCATTCAAGCAAGAATTTTCAGCTATATGCAGAGAGTTGTAAACCAAAAAAAACACTGAAGAATTGCATGAAAATAATAAAAGTACAGAAAAGTAAATGTGAAGCATTATCTCCTATCTTCAAATCACTGCAAAAAATGACTGATTAATATTCAGGTATTTATATGCAGGGATTTAATTAGTTGTAGGATTTCATCATCAGGATCATTGGAAAAGCAACAGGGAGTACTAGACAGATGTTTCATCCTAGTTTTGAACTCTTCAGAAGTACTCGTCAACTAAGGTTCAAACCTAGAACCTTCTGGTTACAAGCCAGCTCGTATACCATCAAGCCACTGGGACGTGATTCAATGCCCAGCCAATGAATTCCAACTTCTGCCTATTCACGATATAGCTAATGTCATCAGCGAATATTTGTCCTCACACCTGAACTGATGTACGCCACTGGTCACTACCTCCTTCTAGATCTTCAGGCAACTACTTACCTGAAAAGGACTAGTTACTGGTGAGCATCAGATTGATGTTGAAGTGTTGGGTTGCAGGTATTCTATTGCCTTCATCATTTCATAAGGAAATGACATCGGTTAGAGGACCACTAGAAATCCTGGGAGTAAATGGGGTAGCCAACTAGTCACATTAAGTCGAGTGTGTGTTCGAATATTCGCCAATGAAATTCACTAGTGGTCATACCACCTCATGAATTGGCAGAAGTTGGAATTTATGGGCTTAATGGTCTTCGAGATTGCTCACCTGGCAGTGGTGCATACTTACGAAGAGTCCTGAATTAGTCTGATGAAACAGCTGTCCGGTGCTCCCTGTTGGTTTTTCAATGGTCTTCTGACTGATGTCAGCTCATGATGAAATCCTGAAAGAATGTGTATGTGTAATGCTTGTGTGAGTATCAATTGATTTATCAGATCCTTTGAACGTAGTTGTTGAGGGTGAATCACCAGGGAAGTACACATCAAAATTTATGAATATAATGAATCATGGCTGACAGAAGGAAAAGTTTAAAAAAACAGTCTGAAGCATCACATGTGTACATTTAGTGAACACTAGTCATCAAACTTATATTCTCTCGACCATCACCGACGATTTATCTGATTGTAGTGCAATGCGTCACGTAATAGTCCATGGGAATTAAGAAGACAGGCATTTGGTGGACCAGTAAAAACACATCCTGAAATTGTATGGAGGATTTAATCATGAGCTGACATCATCAAACAATCCTACAAAACCAACACTTGAAACATCCTGAAATATCTGGAATTTGTAAACGATTTACATTTCGTGTCTCACAAGCTCCAAGATATACAAGTAAAAGACAACAAGTTGATTGAATAGGCAGTAGGGACTGGAAGGAGTTCAGATGAACATCTACAGGACAAAGGTGGTAGAGACACTGAACTAACAATAGTAAACACCAGTCACCATCAAGGAAATAATTCTAAAGGAAGTCTCCTTTTCCATTCTCTTCACACGGACAGTATAGTTTCAACTACATGCAACAACAAGGATGAAGATGTCAAAAGCATCTAGGTCGGAATCCAGTAAGGAGGATATGTTTTCACTAATAATCATAAAATAAGTGCAAAGGTGTACAGCACATTGAACAAAGAACAAGATTTG
Source organism: Trichobilharzia regenti (assembly GCA_944472135.2). Classification (NCBI taxonomy): domain Eukaryota; kingdom Metazoa; phylum Platyhelminthes; class Trematoda; order Strigeidida; family Schistosomatidae; genus Trichobilharzia; species Trichobilharzia regenti. Next base: position 74,599,563 of record OX235263.1, read on the forward strand.
AATTCTGTCTAACACTAACGTCAAGTCGGTGCTTATATATGACCCTGAAACCTGATGTGGTAATGCCACGTGAAGCATTTCCAAGAGCTACACACTTCCCTAGTTCGATACTAAAAATTACATTGCTGGCTAGCCAGAAAGGACAAGAACCAAAAAGCCATGACAAGCAGAAAACCAGTGGGTAATAACTTCATGTCTACCAAATATGTGTGTGAAGAAGTGAAAAATATCCACCCAGACATAGGAAGGTGACCATCTGACCGACACTATAAAGAAGAGAATATCAAAAGCCCTGAAAAGAACAATCCTCACCACTATATCAAGATTGGTATTCTCTTGCCGCCTAGAGTTCTGAAATAACTCTAAAGATAAACTACCTTATATGACCATATGTATGTCTACCAATTCGTTCGCTCCTGTGGAGCGAGGTATATGGGTCGTTCTATGTGCACTGTGTCTCAAGGAGTCAAACAGCATTATCTTGTAAGCAGTGCTATAACTGAACTACCCACTCAGTATGTAAGGAGAACTCATTCAAAGTTATCTACACAGTTAAAAGAAGCCTCTCGAAAAAGGGCATGCTTCAATACTCTATGCATTGCACAGGCCTTAGCAGTTCAAATGGAGAACTTTGACTTATTTACCCAGAAGAAACTTCCTCATCCCCTACTTCCACCTTGGGTATCATTCCAAGTTCAAGTGTTATCAGTATTTCGTTATTAATCCGCTTTTGTGAATTTTTCCTACGACATATATTATCATTATTTTCTTATTTAACCTTCTGATGTAGACAATGGTTCAAAGAAATTCTTTATTTAGATTGGACGGTAGTAACTAGTGTGATGTGTCTAGTCCTTTCTTTGGTGCAGACTGAATTCTATCAGTGAGGTTTGCAATGTGGCCAGCATTTTAGGTAGCTTGCCATCACGGTGTACATTGATTTGATGATATTAGATGGTTGGAGGCAATCAGCAACGTGATGGCGAGCTAACTAGAATGCTGACCACATTGCAAACCTGACTGATAGAATACAGTCTGCACCAAAGAAAGGACTAGACACACCACACTAGTTATTAGTGTCCAATCAAAGTATCCGATACAGTCCTACAGAAGGTCAGTCGCGAGCTCGAATAGCTCAGTGGTAAGGTCTCTGACTACAACACTGGGTGACGCGGGTTTGAATCTCAGAAGGGACATGAATTCCTTCGAAGTCGCAGATACCCCTTGCTGCCAAACGCCAACTAGCACGAAACATAGGTTCAGAGCTTCTTTCCTCCAACTATCTAATATTCCTAATTCTTTATTCTTGTGCTCTATATGCGCACATACGAAAATAATTGTCAAGCCATTGTCAAGCTAAGTGAATAAATTAGTCGAAAGGAGACCCTTGGTTGACCTGTTTATTTTTATTTCAACTGGAAATATGTCGAGGAAACCATTAAGTAAAATCACCTGCTAGACAGTCCTTTGAGTGAAACCCGAATAGAAAGCTACTGGCTGAGCATCCAAGTGTGGCATGAAGATAACTCAAAGGTTTCATTTATTTTTTCAAACCATACTTGTACAAGATTAAAGTTATCACCAATCCCTGTTAACAGATCCTTTAAACCTATCTGTAAAACGTGTTTGGGGCGTATCCTAAAGTTTGTGGAAGCCCTAGCTGGCAATTAGAAAGTTTAAGTCACTTTTGTGCGTTCAAAGCAACAATTCGTCATCACATTAAACCTTCCTTGGTAAATTTTTTTGTTTTTTTCGAGTTGATCACGGATTGTTATCAGTAAGAGAACCATTGAAAACAAGCAGGGAGTACTGGACAGCTGTTTCATCCTAGTTTGGGAATCATCGGTAGTACATGCATCCATAGCGCCATAGTAGATGTAGTATTACCTCTGCTATTTGGTTTAGTGATCTTCATTGTTATTTTGACCTTCTATATGTCTTTTTAACTTGACCTAACTCGTCTATTTTCTCACCTCTTAACTCTTAATTAATTTCCCGTAAATACAAAACTAACCCTTACAAACCAAATCATAGAAAATTAATCTGATGCTCGCTAGTGACTTGCTACAGGATAGAGTTTCCTGGAGTTTTAGTGAGAAGTCGTCACCAGTGAAGTCCATCCAGATGTCATGTGTGAGGATGCATGTCCCACCAATGACAGTGGTTGGGGTCGCGCTAAATCACGAATTGGTAGAAGTTAGAACTCATGAGCTGGCCATTGAATCGGGTAGCAGTGGCTGAATGGTATACGAACTAGCTTCCCTTGTAACCGGAAGGTCCTGGGTTCGAACCCTTGTGGTGGGTGTGTACTGCCGATGATTCCCAAAGCAGGATGAAATAACTGTTCAGTACTCCAGTGCTGGTTTTCAATGATTCTCTAACTGATATCAATCCGTGATCAACTTGTAAAAACAAAACTAACCCTTACAAACCAAACCATAGATAATTTCATATATATAGTCCTATGACAAGTCCGTGTATAATCAGAGTGTTCGAAATGTGTTGCGCAAATGCTACATTAACACACGATTCAGACAAATTACATCTTCTTATTGCTTTATCTGATTCTCTTTCGTTAGATTTGTAATTTATTGTTTTGTTTGTCTTTTTTTTTTATTTTTTCCTATATTTTTACGTCACTTATATTGACATATTTCCACTTAAATAAACCTCTGTATTGTTATCATTTGTTATGCGGATAGTTAGAGGCAAATTTATGCTGGCTTCATTTACAGTTTACTGAGTTCTGTTCTTATCTGTTTTATTTTTGCTAGATTAATTTTTTCGCTGTAATATTGTATCATTCACTAGTAGACGCTTGTTTCTTCCTTCTATAGTCACTAATCTCATTGGTAAACTTGAATTTATAATAGCTGTTAGATAATTTTTTTTGATTACAGCTTGATTCCACACCGTATTTCCGGTACAAGTATGGAATTTTCCGCATGTGATATCGGTAGCCCAAATTTTTCAGGCCGACCATAGATATCAGGTATGCGTCGGCAGGGAATCGAATCCCGGACCATGTGCATGATTGGCGGCAGTCCTAACCGCTGTGCCACCAGTTATACTTTATTTTGTTTCTACTCTTAAGTCAGAACCAATATGGGAGAGTTCTATTTTGCAATTAATAGTGTTCTCTGAGCTGGTTGGTTTAGTTGCGGAGATTTTGTCGTCCTTCTGGACAATAGCCCCTTTCAGCGCAATATTTAGCATAAAGTGAAATGATTTAAATTTTACAAGAGTGGTGATAGAATTGCATCTCCCGGTAACCATCTTTACATATGTATTGACCGTTTTCTATTGACTTGGATTTTAAACTTTCTGGTCACCTGATTTACTTTTTATTATTTGGTATATTTCGTCTATATTAACGTGTTTGTTAATTGCATTTTCGTCTGAGTATCAGGCTTCTAAGAATTCCCTGACTGCACTTTCAGTATTTCCTCTGTCTAAGATTTCGACATTTTCCCAATCAAATTGATGTCCATAATTGTCTACATGCAGTGATACTAAAGAGCATATATCGTGTCTTTTCACGACTGATTTGTGTTCTTGAATTCTAATTCGAAGGGGACGCCCACTTTGGCCGATGTAATACCTATTACAATTCATACAATTTATTTTGTAAATGGTATTAATTTACCTCCCTTTTCTATTGGGTCCTTTGGTTTGGTTCTATTTTGCTTGAATCACCAGTTACTAAACAACGAATAGATTTAAGTAATTTTGAAGTACACTTATTAAAGCTGTGCTGGAGGAATATATTTCTTCTAAGTGAATCTGTCATTTTTTCTTTTGAAATGTTTCAATAAGGATGTTTTCTATTCAGTGTCATTCACTTCTAGGCTGAAATGAACCTGTCTTGTACTAGAATACGTTGATAGTTCAGTGGATGAATGTTCGACTATTCAGCTAACGCATTCCTAAACTTCACTAAGCCGGATATATACCCAGGAAGATTGAGTGTGAAGCTACCAATCCTACCCTCGTAAAATGAACAATACTGCCGGTGTAGCGACAGAAGACAAGGGCCAGGCAACAAATCGTTTATTGAGGAAATCAAGAGATATTTATAGATTTTTATCTACATTATTTTTCGTTATTATCAGCAGAGAAACAGCGTCTTCTGATCGGTCGTTTTCTCACTGTAAGTTACTCTGTCATCACTGTGTGGCCGTTTCTTTGAAGGTCAGACCATATTCCTGCGAATCGTATTCGCTCACGTAAAGTCTTTGTTCTTCTTCTTCTTCTCATGACCAAGATTTTGAATATAAAAATTGACGTGAATTGCTGTCTACCAATTTCGGCTAGCAGACAGCTCTCACTACACTGGTATTTAGATTTCAGAGTTCGAGCTTTAAACCCTAAATTTCCCTCATAGAACAAAGGAATAAAAAGAATAACGGTTCCATCATAATTATGAAACAAAGAAAAGTCCCACTGACATCTAGACAGTACATTTGGAAATGTGGATGTGATAGGTGAACTAAAAACAGGATGAATCTGAATTCTACATTTATAAATCAATCATTGCTCCAGAAGTGTATTAAATTCATTTTTGAATTGTATTTCTAAATTTCACCCGTATAGTGAGTTCAAAAAAATACGATGATAGAACTGAACAACTTCAAATTCATTGCTAAAATATCCGAGACTAATGTGAGAATATTTCCAACAGCCTGTTTCAGACCTTTATCAACGATTGTCTTCGCTGGATCTATACTGAAGATCAGATGGCCAGGCCGGAAAGAATCACCAACAAGAAACTATGGAACAGACAAAACAAAAACCAATCGCCACTCAACAAATATGCAGGAGAAAGTGGAGATGGATGGATTGGACACTCGCTGAGGAGACCGCTGAGTGACATCGCGCGCGCGTCAGACCATTGTTCGAGTGGAACCAGGCCGAAAGGGAAGCGGCGAGTGGGTCGTCGGTGCAAGGGTGACATGGAGGAGATCGTGTGAAGAGGAGTTGAGACAGTATGGACTAACATGGATGCAGATGAAAAGTACAGAAGAAACAGAAGCAATTGGAGACGTGCAGTTGAGGCCCTATGTTCCACTAGGAACCCAAGGGAACAATACTAATAATAATAATGTGAGGGAAAAACGTATGTTATCTATGTAGGCATCATCACTATTCACGAATGTACCACCTATTGAAACGGTAGATTACATTTGCCAATAAATCATCGAAAGGCAAATAGACTTAAGAACTTGCTTGTGTAGCCCCAATGAACTACTGCTTAAATGCACAATGAATGTGCACTTTATCTTTATTAATTCATATTACCTATCCTCAGATGGAATAACTGCGGGTTCACCATTAGACCCAATATTAACTGACTTCTTTCTCGAAAAACTTGAAAACGGGAGATTGAAAGACATCATCAAGGTGTTGGATATGTATTACTGTTATGTCGATGACAGATTTATCTTAGTTGATAGGAATGCAGACATAGAGGAACTGTTGCTGAAATTCAACTACGTCCACCCTTCGCTTACTTTTATTTGTGAATAGCAGCAGGATAGTAAACTACATTTTCTGGACGTCTTGCTAAGTAGGCGAGAAGATGGATCACTTGAGAGAAGCGTGTATAGAAAAAAACACTCGCAGGGAAATATACACACACTTCCTTAGTTACGTGCCCCTAAAATATAAAAGGAATGTTGTTAAATGTCTTGCTAGCAGAGCAAAAAAAAATATGTACTGATGACCACTTACAAAAGGAATTTGAATATATTCATGATTATTTGATAGAGATGGCCTATCCGATTAGTTTCATGAAGAAACATACGAAAAGCCTGAGACTATGACAGCACGTAAAACAGCCCTATTTATTAAGTTACAATTTAATGATGACTTGTCAAGTGAGATTTTATTGCAGCGACTTTCCAGGAGCATACGAAGAAAGTTTTATGCAGCATACCTATGTCTGTCATTCTCTAACAGTTAAAAAATCGGGACACAAACGAAAGATAAGCTAGATAGTTTTGCCACATCTATGTGCATTTATCAATTCAGCTGCACCTACGGTAAGAGTTATTCTTGGTGTACTACTAGACAGCTTAACCAACGTGTTACTGAACATCTCCCATTGTGGTTTGGCGAAGGACACACGGAAACAATCTGTAGCTCCATTTTGTAGCATTTCCGTTGATAGTAGTCATGTAGCGGAGAAAACGGGAGCTTTAAAGTTAATTCATCGTATCCTACCGAATCTTACTTACGTTCCAGGTAGATTATAAGATTTTAGTGGCATGCGTCAACTGTTCCTTATGCTGACTGCTGTAAATTTGCACACCAATTTCAGGATAATAAATTCCAGTCTCACTTTTCTGATTTCAGCCTAACTGCTTTTATTGTTAATTGGTTATATTTCGTTACCTCTGTCTTCTTCATGCTCATCAGAAATCCTGTCTTCATTAACTGTTCGCTTTTATATCTTCGAGTTTGTGTGACATTTAACATCAATCACCATCGAAACTTAGATCTTATATGAACTCTTTGTCGGTCAGTTGCATGCCCATCATCTCACTCCTCATGCTCTGCTAGATTATCTGGTTCATCATATGCATGAAAATCATCGGTGATAGTAAATGGTCCTGTATTACTCCTATCTCTTCTTCAAATGCCTCGATAATTTTTCACGTATGAAGACGGCATCATCATTTAGCTGTCCAATGAGATTTATAAAGATCTGCTTCACTGAACTCAGTAATGCGAAAGCAAATGTCAAATTACTTCACAGCTGGTGCTTTCAAAGTCCTGTTCATAGGCGGTCAATTAGAGGTACATAGCTGACCTCCATTCTACTCTGCATTCCATGATGATGCGTAGCTGTGAGACTTGGTCCGCACATAAACTGTTTCTTCTCACTCCACTCAGTTCCGGACAAAGTCTTCCGTTCACGGCATATTTTTATGTCTCCAGGACGATGTGGATTAAAAATTAGTTTGGAATGGATGGAAGCGTGATTCCACTCCATTTCTTGCATAGACTTATGTAACCCTTCTTTAGGGGTTTGACAAAGGTAATCTTTCTCCCAGTCGGTAGTTACCTCCCTCGCCTTCCACATCTTTTGCATTACTGACGTAAGCATACCTGCTGAAGTTTCTGGGCCCATTTTCAGTGCTTCTGGAGGACTCCATTTGATCCTGTTGCCTTCTCGACTTTATTTCAGTAACCCTATGGTCATGAAGACTTCTGAATTGTCGGAGGGTTGGTCTTCACTTTAATTTCTGTGTCTTTGGGTGGTGCTATTTCTGGAGGATTTGTCAGTGGTGACTGATCCAGGTGTCCTTTGAGATGATCAGTTCAACATTTCCTTTCTTTCACCTCTTCACCAACTGGATTTCATTCCACCTCTTTCACTGGCTCCATCTACATCGACCTGTTTATTACATGTAGTGTAGTGAGGTTTCTCTTACCTACAGCTTGTTCCGCTTCAGCTGCCACTAGGTCGTAAACGCGTCTTTTATCTTATGTAGTATTCTCCATCACTCCTCGGTTCAGCGCCTGATTTAATGTCGATCTTAAGCGTGGAATAGAGGGCGGCTAAGAATGAGGCTAGCAAACCCACCCTGTAAAACACAAATTCATCATTGTTGAAAGTCCAAAAGTTTCTCTTGTTTTATAACAAAATTATCAGACAAAATCTTCACATCTTACACAATCTGTATACCGAATAACGAGCTTAAATTAACACTGGAGACCGAATTTTGTCGTGACAAAAATTCCTTTATTTCACATGTTTGAACAAAGTTACCGATGGGAGAAATTATTATAGGAGAACAGTTTTATCTGACTTCAATGGTCTTTAGATTTATAGAAAAAGCATTAGGGTAAACAAAATTTTGCATGACATTTTGTGGTAAATATTTTTATAAGTAATTGGAAGTATACGACCTTTGGGACATTTAGCTTTCCACTAGAAAAATATGATAGAGATGTGTGTTTGAAACACTCACAGTCTTGACAAATTTAAAGCAACTGAGTTGTATTCATAGTTCAACTTTCTCTTGACTCAAACTGTTATGAAACACAACTACCTATGTTGGACATAAAGGAATGAAGATGGGAGTTAAAACATAAATCTGTAAAAAATCCACAAAATAACTGAACTTAAGTTCAGCCTAATCTGTTTCAACTAAAATAGACTTAGTGAAATATGGAAATTTAAGAAAATAAAATAAAAGATGATTGTTAGAAGTAGAATTCAATAGGTATTCTGTTCCGTTTTGAGATCTTTGAGACAGTAGTGTCTACATTCAAGTGAATAACGTTTTTCTCGCTGAATTCAGATTAATCATATATCATGCTGAAAGCCTCAGACAAATGAATTATAGATCTAAAAAGAAGTTAAGGTCTAAACTATATGCTGTCTTTTCAACCAGTTGTTCTTCTGATTAACTCAGCTCATCACTCCATGAAATATCTTGAAAAAACCCCACAACAGAAATGTCGTTCTTCATGAGTAAACTGTGAGACCCATAGTTTATTTAGGTGAAATGCTACTATAATCTAAGTACTATCTTTAGCTCTATGAGGGTAATGAGGCTTCATGATAGAGAACTGAATAAATGCTCCGAAATGATTCACTAATTAACAGTATTCTGCAATTTGGATTAAATCACTTCATAAAGCTTTTCTAGTTTACTATTCTTAGAAGTGGAACTCACCATCTCATCGTTGTCCTAACTACTGACATACAGTTATTTCACCTAAATGAGGATAACCAAGGCAAAATAAAAGTGGAGAAGTTAGACACTAGACACCCAAAAGTAGCGACTCACAAATGACTCTGAGCGCGCCAATCAAATAAAAAAGACGATTTTTAGAGTGGCTTTGTTGCATATCCCCGCTAATTGTAGCATCATAGTCCATCTCTGTGGTGGTTTAATGACAAGTTATACTTTTGGTATTCGTTTTAAATAAAATATGTGCTGAAAATTCCACACTGTACCACTAGTACTGTTTCTACAATAAAACAAATTATTATTATTATTAAGAAAATTTTGCAATTAAATTTTTTCTATGGTATGTTTTGTCGGTGGTATTATATTCTTGAATTGCGTTACATTTGCTGCTCTTTTATCAGAAAGTATTACTTGATAATGATAGCTGAGCAATGTAATGAATGGATTAAAGGAGGCATTAGGTTCAGAAGTTTACCGTATATAATTGAATTTTCATGAAATCATGCTGGTATGTTTTGGCCTATTTATTGAAACGCCTTAATGCTCGCCGGATATAGTTGGCGCCACTTTTACGTATAAAATACACATATTTATGAAAATAATAAATAATAAGGGCATAATACTGTTACACAAGATACCTTTCTCTTATGTGTAACAACAAAGCCTCTCAGCTTTGCATTGGAGTGTTATGAGAATAAGTAAACCAAACTATATACATGCGTTCACCTAAGTCTTTTAATCTTAACCCTAATCTAACTCAAACAAAGGCTAATAGCTCCCTTAATTGCTTAATCTAACCTTAGTCTATTCTTAGCTTCAACTTTAGCTAAATCTTTCCCCAAACCTAACCTTAAACTTGTCAGATATCTCGCTGAATATGATAACATTTCATTAGGCCTATTATGTCTACCCGACCGAAAGCTGCTACCTTGACGTGGTGGTCGGGCTTGAACACCGCAATGACCTAATCAAGCTATACTGGCTGAGACTTATGTCTCTTGAGGTTCTACCATGCCAGGCAGGTTGTTTGGATAGCGGTTAAACAAAAAGCAGCTACCTCATCCAATACCATGATCCAAACAAATTCACAAAATTTCATGCCGGATCGGCCGTGGCCCGGATTAACAACGACCGCGCTTCCTGCTGCCGTGTCACAGGGCGGGAGTGATAAGTATGCTACTGAGGCACACAAAACAACAAAGAACGAACAAAAACAGGCCGCGTGTGACCGGCCACAAGCAGTTGTCCCCTGGGCTCTGCGGTCACGCAACCAACTTCCACGGTGTGGGCAGCCGGGAAGTAACAATCGCCCTCACAATCCAAAACGCACACAAAACCTCTCTAATCCTCACTTATCTTTGTCTTCATCTTCATCTCTATTACCTTACCTTCCCCCAGTGATGCAACTCCTCTACTTGATGGCTCCTCACTCCCTCTTCACTCTGTGTCCACTAAAAACGACGAAAGCCAAAAAACCACCACGGATAGTCTCCTAAAGCCACGCCACCAATTTCATATAGGAGCATTTAATGTAAGGACACTTTGCCAAATAGGACAACAAGCATCACTAGCTAAGACCCTGGCATCTCGAGCCATTGATGTATGTTGTGTTTCAGAAACACGCATACAAGACCCAAGTGTGGTTATTCACCTAACCCCACCTGGCCAACAGGATGAATCTTCAAAATTCACCTTGAGGGTGTCAGGAGATGCCACAGCTAGTTCACGGGGATTAGCTGGCGTAGGGATAGCTCTGAGTACTAGGGCAGAAAAGACATTGCTTGACTGGATCCCAGTAGATAGCCGAATGTGTGCTGTCCGTCTGAACGGATCAGTAAGAAGGAGAAAGGACTGCACTACTCGCCGATGCCTTTTCGTAATCTCCGCCTACGCCCCCACTGACTGCAGTTCGGATGAAACGAAGGATGAGTTCTACCAAAAGCTGTCTAGTTTGGTGAGAAAGGCTAAACGCTCAGATATAGTCGTTCTAGCTGGTGACTTCAACGCTCAAGTAGGGAAATTGTGTCAATCTGAGAAGGATGTCGGTGGCACCTATGGAGTTCCGTGCCAGCGAACCGACAACGGTGACCGTCTCCTACAGTTCTGTTCAGATAATCATTTGTTTCTTGTAAGCACTAACTTTAAACACAAGGAGAGACACTGTTTAACCTGGCGACCCCCATCATCAAACCAACGCTGGACACAAATAGACCACATAGCAATAAGCTATCGTTGGCGTGGGTCGGTAGGAGATTGTCGCTCCTTCTGGAACACGTGTGTAGATACCGATCACGCACTGGTCCGGGCTCGTGTGTGCTTACGACTGAACGGACGTAGGAAACAGCTGGCGGTAAAACCATCACGCCCCCAGCTCGATCAGGAAACTAAATCCCTATTTGAGGAAGAACTAGCTAAACGCATATCTGAATTCGACAGCTGTGCTCACCCTGGAGAAGCCTGGAAGAATATTCAGTCAGCTATAGATACAGCTGTAAAAGCTGTGAATAAGACAAATCCAAAGGTGAGTAAAAACCACTGGATTTCGACTGCCTCATCCGAACTGATAGATGCTAGAAGACTTATTCCGGCGAGCTCCGAATTCAATGAGGAGCGAAAGCTGCACAAAAGGAAACTTACTAAAAGTCTCCGCAAGGACCGTGAACAGTGGTGGGTGACAAAGGCGAAAGAGATGGAAAAAGCATTGGCGATAGGCAACACTAGGCAACTCTTTAGACTCATCACAGAATCGGGCGGGAAAAGGCAATTCATAAGTGAGACTATTTCTGAGAAAAATGGCTCCTTAATTAGCTCTCAGGATAGACGCCTTGAACGCTGGAAAGAACACTTTGAGGAACAATTTAACTTGCCTACAGCCACACTGAACCTCCCCGCCATCCACCACGTACCCGAATGGGATATAGACACTGGTCCGCCGTCTGTAGGTGAGGTTACAAAAGCTATCAGTAATTTGAAACGAGGCAAAGCGGCAGGACCCGACGGAATTATTCCGGAGGTGTTTAAATATGGGGGTGACATACTAGTTTGTAGATTAACTGAGGTACTAGGCAAAGTCTGGGAATCAGAGACAGTACCATCAGACTGGGGTAAGTCACTTATTATACCGATATTCAAGAAGGGAAACAAGTCCTCGTGTGATAATCATAGGGGGATCAGCCTAACGAACATAGTCTCTAAAATCCTAGGCTCAGTAATCATGCATAGACTAAGCAGAACTCGGGAGGAACAGACAAGGGAAAATCAAGCAGGCTTTAGACCAGGTAGAGGGTGCATAGATCATATCTTCACTCTTCGACAGATTCTAGAACATAGACACACTTTTCGGCGTCCAACAATTGTCATATTTCTTGACTTGAAGGCGGCCTTCGACTCCGTGGATCGAAAGGTACTATGGCAATGTCTGACTGTGAAGGGAGTGCCAAGAAAGTACATTGCACTAATCAAGGCACTCTATTCAAACTCACGTAGTCGTGTAAGGGCTTATGGGGAATTGTCATCTGAATTGGTAACAACCAGTGGTGTCCGACAGGGATGTCCACTTTCCCCATTTCTGTTTAACTTCATCATAGATATGCTAATGGAAGTATCCTTAACTGAACGTAGTGACTTAGGAATCGACTTGTTACCAGGGAATAATCTTATGGACTTAGAATATGCAGATGACATAGTCCTGTTAGGGGAGGATGCTGACAAAATGCAGAGTCTTCTGAACACCTTGAGCAGCAATCTTCGTATGTTTGGCATGCGATTCGCCCCTGCAAAATGTAAGATGCTGCTACAGGACTGGACCACGTCAACCCTAACTTAGTGATAGGGAGTGAAGTGATAGAACATGTTGACCACTTCACCTACTTGGGAAGTTGTATTAGCACCAACGGACTGATTGGCGATGAAATCTCAGCACGGATCCGAAAAGCTCGAGCTGCTTTCGCTGACTTACACCATCTCTGGCGTAGGCGTGACATCCGGTTATCAACCAAGGGACGTGTGTACTGCTCATCAGTTCGCTCCGTCCTTCTCTATGGCTCTGAAACATGGCCAATACGCGTTGAAGACATGAAAAGGTTGACTGCTTTCGATCATAGATGTCTGCGATCTCTGTCTCACGTTAGGTGGTTTCAAAAGGTAAGTAATGTTGACGTTAGGCGTAGAGTGTTGGGCAAAGAGGGAAAATCAATCGACGAGGTTATAAAGTTACATAGACTAAGATGGCTAGGTCACGTGGTGCGCATGCCTAACCACCGCCTCCCCCGACGGGCATTGTTAGCTGATATAGGTTCAGGTTGGAAAAGAGCCAGTGGTGGCCAAACAAAAACATGGCATCAATCCATGAAATCCTTGACAGTTAAACTGAGTCAGGTAGGGAGATGCAGACTCCCGGGTTGGGGCCCTCGGGACTCTAGGAATCAATGGCTGGAGACAATAGGTGACATGGCTCAAAATCGTTGTCAATGGCGCAGATGTATTCAATCTCTGTAATCTTTCATATTCCTTTCTACCATTACCCATTCTGTTTCACTCTTATACTTGTCAAACTCTATTGATTCTCTTCACTCATCTTCTTGTCTACCTCTGTGTGCTATTTGGAACGTGGCAACTCGAACTGCTGCACTTCGGTGCCAAGTTCTATGTTGAATCCAGACAGACAGACAGGTCTATTATATTCATTATTACAGTGTTATATATCTGGTTTTTACTAACTTACCTACTAAGCATTCGAAGGTCAGTCGCATTTCTTCAATACTTTAGGTCTTACTTCACCATTGTTAAGTTCTTTATTCAGGAACCACCAACGGATGTAGAGTTAGCACTAGAAGCACCCATATTAAATATTATACATATTGACAGTCTGAACAAGAATGACATATTTAGATTCTTCACCACCTAGATAAGGTAAAATTGACTGAAAGAGACACGTCAAATCTAAATTCTCTTCAGAAACTGTCTTTCCGTGTATTCATTATACTGATTACCACACTTAGGCTTGGGCCCCAAGCAAAGAAAATTACCTTTTAAATGAAAGGATACAGTATTCAATTCCAAAGGAAAAATCTAAACAGTATTCATCTAACTACACGTCTTTACTCTCCCGATACTGATCTAGTTACAGTTCTGAAGTGATGGAGAAATCTGTTATGACTTTACTATAAATAAACAGTCTGTTATTAATGTCAACTAACATCAAATGCTGGCTCGGTATTATGCTCCTGTCGATCCCAAGCAAAATACTAAGCCGCATCATCCTAGAGAGAATCAAACACGTTAACCCGGTTGAAAAACTTCGACCGGAACAGACTGGATTCAGGAGAAACAAGTTATGCATCGATTAAATCGCGACACTACTGATCACCATTGAACAGAGCTTGGAATGGAAGTCACCTCTCTATCTCAACTTCATCGACTTTGAAAAGGCCTTCGGTCGTGCAGCGTCGATTGAGTGGTGATTTGGCAACTACTTCTCTACTACGGCGTGCCACCAACAATTATACATCTCATCCAACAGTTATACGACAATGCTGCATGCCAAGTAATCCACAACAGGAAACTTACGGAAGCCCTCGAAGTGAGGACGGGAGTAAGACAAGGCTGCCTACTGTCGCCAAGGATTTTCCTGACTGCGGTAGATTGGATAATGCAACAGACAGTGGGCAGCGAGGAAACAGGCATAAAATGGACCCACACAAAAAATTGGAGGGCCCGAACTTCACCGATAACATAAATGTCTGATTTCTTACAAACTGGAAGATATGCAAGTGAATGGCAACAAGTTGACAGGAGAAGCCCCAAAGATAAGACATCTTTCAGGCAATCATAGAGAAAACATAGGTGATGAAGATTCCTGGCCAACAGAAACAGCAACGACAACAGACAAAAATCAGCAAAAGTGGGAGAAATCTGAGAGGAGCAACCTCCTTTACCTACCTACCTGCCTATCTGGGAAGTATAGTTTCAACCACAAGTGGACGGAGCTGATGAGGATATCAGAGCGAGGATTGAGAAAGCAAGGCAAGCCCTAATTGCTCTCAAGTCTGTGTGGAGATCAACAGCAATCAGCATGAAAACGAAAGTAAGATGCAGATTTTCAACTTCAATGTGAAGTCAACGCTACTATACGGATCCGACACTTGGCTGAGTATCACGAAGGGCACTTCGAACAAACTACAGATCTTCATCAACAGCTCTCTTCGCTCAGTACTTCGCTGAAGATAAGATGGCTGGCCAGAAAACATCAGCAACAGGTAGGGATCTCTAGGAGCGAACCATCCCAGCAGGAACCAACTATGCAACAAATATGCAGGCTGAAATGAAAGTGGATTGACCATGTTCTGTGAAAAACATCAAGTAACGTCTCAAGACAAACTCCGGAGTGGAGCCCAAATGGGAAGCGGAGAGTTAGTTGTCAGTGTGAGGGTCACATGGAGGAGGTCATGTGAAGAGGAGATGAAATCATGTAGGCAGACGTGAAGCCAGGTGAGAACGTTGGCAGAGAACCGAACGCAACGGAGACGTGCGTCTGAAGCGCTATGTTCCTCTAGGAACTAAAGGAAACCATTATAATAACATCAAATGAGCAGTAAACTGTATTCAAAACTTCATCCAGTAAATAATATTGTTTCAGTGTGATATACCTAATTGGCGAATTAGTGTGGGACTATGTATTACTACAATTTCTAAGTTTTACACGTATATGAAACAATCTATCTTCTAGCACGCAGCGCAATTCTCCTGCTATTTACTGAGGCTTATAATTTCCCCTTGTCCCCTTTACTGCACTGAAATGGCCAGTTTCCAATAAGATTTCGTCGACTAACTGAATTCTACTGGCTGGTGGTGGTAGCACAGTGGTTAGGACTCTCGCCGATCATGCACATGGTCCGGGTTCGATCCCCTGCCAACGTACACCTGATACCTATGGTCGGCCTGCGAAATTTGGGCTACCGATATCCATGCTGAAAATTCCATACTTGTACCAAAACTTCGGTGTGGAATCAAGCTGTAATCAAAAATAAAAAAGTAAAATAATGTTTCTCCTGATTCATGAATCTCATAGGAAAATAAATTTGACTCCTCTACACTAAGAATTTGCAGACGGGGAGACGATCAAAGGGTAACAGATTCTACCAACTGAGTGAACTAGTCATAAGAATGTCTAATTCCCATGAAAGCAGCCGAATTCACAGTCAGAGACGTAGCAGTTCATATAGCACAGAGGAAAGCCCACTTTTCGTTACTTAAAACACACATTGTCTTAGAAATCATAGCAAGTAACAAATTAAAAACTGTGAAACACTGTTGTTCAGATTCAGCTAAGAACTGTAAAACGCTTCGGAATATAAGTGGTAGCTTCTTTACCGCAGACGAAAGGTTATATGGTCTCTGTTTACATATCTAGTTAATTCAAAGACGAAGAATTTATTCATTATTATCATTATTCCCTTGTGTTCTGAGAGGAAAATAGGACTTCAACAGAACATCTGTGTTTCATACTGTTCTCTCTGACTGTCTCAGTGGCTGCCCATAATCTTTGACCTCCCCCTCACACTATCTCTTCTATGTCAACTTCGGACCTCAGCCCAACTCGCTGTTTCCCATTCAGATTCTACTCAACGACCTAGCGTTTGATGTCACTCAACGATCTTCTTAGAGCTTATCTGATCCATCTCGATTTTCTTTCGCATATTTGTTGGGAAATAGGTTCATGGTTAGTTTGTTGCTCTGCAAAGTTCCTTTCTGCTGCTCATTCTTCCTGACTATCCGTTCTTCAGTATGGAGTCGGCGAAGGTAGATGTTAATCATAGTGTGCAACAGACTCATGAAAGTGTTTTTGGCAACATGTGCATCAAGTCGCTGAACAATATCAAAGGACTGACTTGGCATTAGTGTTGAAAATCTGATTCTTGTTCTCAATGCTGACGGCAGCAGACCTCCACACTGATTTCAGAATAATCGACGTCTGTCTTGCTTTCGAGATTCTATCTTTGACATCCTCATGTGTGGCGCCACCTTTAGTTGAAGTGATGCTACCCAAATAAGTGAAATATGTGACTGAAGATAAAGAATGTTATACATAAAAAGGTGAAGGAACAGATAGATGAAATGTGTAGAATCATTGCGATAACAAATTCATTCGTAAGATCTTTTTCAACTACATCAGTAAAGAGAAAAATAAACTTGACTCATATTGAAGAAGATGAAGTAATGGCAAGTTTCGATGTTTATTCATTATCCACGAATGTTCCCGTTAATGATTCTTTAAGTATTATTTATAATTTACTTTGTTCTGACGATGAACTCAGTAGCCGTCGTCCTTTAAATCCAGACGAAATTATGAAGCATTAGAATTGTGTCTTCGATCCACGTTATTTACATTTAGAGGGGTTCTTTACCGTCAAACAGAAGCCACTGCTATGGGATCACCAGTATCTCCGCTGGTCACCAATCTGTTTATGCACTCATTAGAAGCAGATGCAATTATGAGATGTCCTAGTCCTCCAAAGATATGGTTAAGATACGTGGATGAAACCTTCGTCATAATCACAACGTAGTTTGTCAAATGAACTATTTCACTTAAAAAACAATATATCAGAAACTATCAAGTTTTCCAAAGAGATTGAATCCGATGAGAATGAGTTGGCGTTCCTGGACTGTTTAGTAAAAAGAAAATTAGATGGCAAATTTAAAAAAGACATTTTCAGAAAACCGACAAATTCGGACGGATACGTAGACTACTATTCAGCACACCCATTTACCACCAAAGTAACTGTGGCCAAGAATCTGATTAACAGAGCAAAACGTTTAGTTACTGACGAGAAGGAAGAGGTCAACAGAGAACTAAAATTGGTTCAGTCCACTCTTGGTACAAATAATTATCCTAAAGCCTTCAATAAAAGATATTTAAAATGTGGAGATAAGGATGAATCAAAACCTGCTGCTAGGATTCGGGTTGGCAAACCGGTGATTCCTTACCGCAAAGAAACATCGGATGAGATAAAAATAACAATAATAATAATAATTTTTCCTTCACGTTCCCCAGTGGAACATAGGGCTTCAAGCTAGTGGCTTAAAGTTTCTGTAGTAGTGTTTATTTTACAGTATGGGGTTACTAGGTCCATGCCCAACCTTTCCTCTCTACCAGCATTATTTCTGGCTTAGCGATGTAAAGGAGTGCGTCTGTGGCCGGGGATCGAACCCCGGACCATGTGGATGGTAGGTGAGCGTCCTAATCGCTGTGCCACCGACGCACCAACGATCATGACATAAGAGTGTATTTTCGTGCAATTAACACCTTACTGTCATCACCGGTGAAGGTTAGGGATAAAATAGAAGAAGAAAGCCAACAGAATTGTATGTACCACACCAACTGTAGGGACTGTGACGCCATATGTATAGCAGAAACTTCAAAACAGGTAAATATAAGAGTGAAAGAGAATAAAAATGGTTCTAAAGACCTCTGCAGATTTAAAGAAGCTAGAATACAGATAAGGGATTGCACTGAATTTGACAGTAACGGGACACCAAATCTACTTCCATAGGACTAAGGTTCTACAAAAAGGTTTTGGTTCGTATAAAGAAAGACTGACTACGGGAGGCCTACATACATGGGTGAATCCCAACAGTTTGAACGGACGTGAAGGTGTGATATTAACTGATGCATGGCAAATCATGATTAATAAATAATAATAATTAATCATACCTGGTCAAAATTCCAAAATGTCTACATCTTCGTATGGAGAGGCTAACAAATGTTTTATGACTGTTTACCCAAACACACATTCACATACCACTGTAAACTGCACATACACATATATTTTCATATACAGTTATGTACGACAATGCACTTTTAGTCGAAGGTAATCTGATGAAAAGTAGACTGTGTTTAGGAGTTTAACAAAATTAGACTAATATTTGTAAGTCTGAGGTCAAATTTTGATCACGGCTCATACAATTTACTTATCAAACACGTTGATACCTGTTTCGTGACTCATATGATTGGACAAAGTTTTTAAAAACAAAAGATGTCCTATTTATGTATAAACCTCTGTTGTGTTAATTAGTGGATGGTGACTAGCAGTGGAATCCAGGGTGCGAATTTCGTCCTATTTGGGACTCGTCATCCGGATGTACTTGCATTTCCCAGTGAGTGATGATGTTCCCACTGAGGCTCGAACTCAGTACCCATAGTTTCAAACACCAAAGCGTTATCCACTAGATCACTTGGGCCACGAGAAATACAGGTACATCCAGTGACGAGTCCAAAATAGGACGGAATGCGCATCCTGGATTCCACTGCTAGTCACCATCCACCAATTGCATACTAACTAAATGTCCAGACATCGTCGAAGCATCTGCACAAGAAGCCGATATGTCAACCTGAGACGGAGCACATCGGTCCAATCAATCGACGGGGAGAATATCAAATTCAATAAAACTTTGTTATGTTAATTTCGATTAATTTCTCTGAAGAAGTTCGGACCAAATAGCTGAAGGAAACGTTGGAATTAATCATTTCAATTTCTCTGAGATTTCACAAATATAATTTTTTACAAATGTCTATTTCTCACTCAACGCTCAATTATTTTACAACTATTCGGCGAAAATCTTGATCACAGTTCATATGAATACATCCGTAAATTTTTAACTGTTCACCTTCTTGTAAAACAATCTTCTACAAAGAATCTAACCAGTACACGTTATTACATGTTTAAACACTTAACTGAGTAAATTAAGCCTTTAACATTTATATGTCCGTATTAAATAGAACAAAACGAAACATGATTTTATTATTTACTATAGACAAATGTAGCGTATTCGTCTGCGTAGGTCGGTGTAAGGAATTAATGCAAAACATGCATTCAGTACAGAGTTTATTTGTTTAACACATACAGCCTTGATGCTTTGGACGACATTTATCCATTTGAGTCATGAGAAAAGGACGTAAACAGCGAAGCAAATTTTCTTTTCATCGATTCATTTCCATAAGCTGTGCAATCGTGTAATAATTATTATATTCAATAAAGAATTCATAAAATCAATCAGATACTCGTCAAATTTGTCCTCAAAGACATATTATGTAATGTGAGATGTGGTCTAGAAGGAGGACTAATTAGAAATTAGAAAAGGGTGCTGAAGTTGGCTTGACGTAGTAAGCGTGAGAAAATGATGAATGAGTATGATTGTGTACAGTGAGCAAGAACCACTAGAAAGACGATAAAGTGTTTTTATATAAGATATGTATGAAAACCCAATGTTATTAATAAACAGTAATAGAGTGATAATAAAAGGTCTTGGATTAGAACCCCAGTGAGTGCGTACTGCTGAATATTCCAAAACTAGGACGAATCGGCTGTCCAGTACTCCCTACAGGTTTTTCAATGGTTCTCGAACCGATGTCCATTCATGATGAAATCCTCTAATCAATCAGACAAAATTTAATTGATGGATGATGACTAGCAGTGGAATCCAGGATAACACGTATTCCGTCTTATTTGGGACTCGTCACCTGCATTTCCCAGTGAGTGATGATGTTCCCACTGAGGCTCGAACCCAGTGGCGATAGTTTCAAACGCCAAAGCGTTATTCACTAGACCACTTGGACCACGAGAGCCACCTCTGGTGCAACGGTTCATATTGATTATTTTATTGAATTTCAGATTTTCCCATCGATTGATTGGACCGAAGTGCTCGGTCTCAGGTTGACATGAAATCTAGATCTAAGGCTTCCTGACGATTGCCTCCAACTATCTGATAAGTCAATCAATGAAGTCACAAATCGCTGTCACCCAGTGGTTGGAATGTACTGCACATATCTGATCTTAGTCTAAATCTATGCGCTGTGTATACGAACACTGATCAAGATGTGATCGGATAATTCCAAAATAATTGGGTGTATTAATTTCAGCGAAATTACAACTGTTTTCACCTGAGACGCTTAGCTGAGCTTTTCAGTATGAATCACTAGGCATGCATCATCATCGTACAGCTGCTGAATGAATTTCGTGAATATTTGTCGTACTGTACTTCACAGTATTTCAACAGTTGCAAAATTACGTCACGGCCGATATTGTCTAAGGTTTTTTCAAAGTCGTATAGAGTTGACTGCCATTCTACATCGCTTATGATGATGACGTGTAGTGATGCAGTCTGATTGGTGCATAACTGCGTTTAACCTGAATCCAGCCTTTTGGAGGGAAGTCTCCAATCTAGAGCGTCTCTCAGTCTTTCCACGATGATACAGTTTAGTATTTCGCTTAAGACGGATAGAAGGATGATTCCACACCACAGGCTTAAGTAGCTCTTTTTTGTTGATCAATATTTGACCAGATAATTTCAAAATAACTGGATGCCAAGTGAAAAGTAGACATATGTAAAAAAATTATATTTGTGTGAATCTCAGCGAAATTGAAATAAATAATGCCAGCATTTGAATCAGGCACACTTATCTAGGGAGATAATGAAAATTAAAAATAATCAACGTATATTTATAAAAGGACATCTTGTGTCTAAATTCCTTTTCCAATCATGTCTGTGTCATGAACAGACGACATCAAAAACAAAATAAACAAAATAGCATGAACTGTGATTAAGATTTAACCGAACAGCTACACAAACTCATTATCAGTTTATTTTGTTACACACTATAAACAATGTGTACTCTTTCATCAGACTTCAGTGACAGTGTTCGAACATAGGTCATGGCCATGGGAACCTGGATTTAAAAAATATGCATGTGATATACGGTTATATATATATAAACAATTGTTTATCAATAAGAAGAGATATATAGTCGGGATAATAGATTAGACATGAAAATTAACGATACATATCGATTTTATTTATTAGTCAAGACTTGACATGTAACCGATGACATCAAACTGTAACGTCTATTCAACATATTCGGACTCAGCTATATATGTAGGGCCTCTACAGTTAATCTCTTTTGTGCGAACGGAAATCTTCCTCTAAAACCTTGATCTTATCAGAGTCGATGTAATGTTGACGTTAGGCGTAGAGTGTTGGGCAAAGAGGGAAAATCAATCGACGAGGCTATAAAGTTACATAGACTGAATGGCTAGGTCACGTGCTGCGCATGCCTAACCATCGCCTCCCCCGACGGGCATTACTAGCTGATATAGGTGCAGGTTGGAAAAGGGTAAGTGGTGGCCAAACAAAAACATGGCCTCATCAATCCATGAAATCCTTGACAGTTAAACTGAGTCAGGTAGGGAGATGCAGACTCCGGGTTGGGGCCCTCGGGACTGACTCCAGGAATCAATGGCTGGAGACAATAGGTGACATGGCTCAAAATCCTTGTCAATGGCCAGCTCAGATGTATTCAGTCTCTGTAATCTTTCATATTCCTTTCTACCATTACCCATTCTGTTTCACTCTTATACTTGTCAAACTCTATTGATTCTCTTCACTCATCTTCTTGTCTACCTCTGTGTGCTATTTGGAACGTGGCAACTCGAACTGGTGCACTTCGGTGCCAAGTTCTATGTTGAATCCAGACAGACAGAGTCCATCTTGTGTCCCATTTCTACCTAGTATGATGAAATCACTGATTTGTTCTCTAGCTTCTTCAAGCCTATACAGGTGTTTGGAACAACTACCTTTTGACACTTATGCTTCTTCACTTTTAAATTTACCTGTCTGGAAATTTACCATACATATACATCAACACAATACCCAACATTTATCTGGTAAACATAACTCTGTTGCTTGTCTTCTTCTATTTTATCCTTAACCTTCATCAATAATGAGAGTAAAGTATCTACTGAACGAAAATACGATCTTATATCATGAATGTTAGGAATTCGCTTTACTTCATCCGACGTTTATTTACGATAATGAATCACCATGGTAGTAACCTTATTCTTAGCAACATGCTTTTGATTATTTCTCTGAAGGATGTCAGACAAGTTTACTGAGTGGAACGTTGGAATTATTTATTTCAATTTTTCTCAGATTTATACAAATATAATTTTTGAAACTCTACGCTCTATCATCGAACAGAGCGTTGAATGGCAGTCGAATCCACTCCTCAACTTCATCGACTTTTAAAATGTCTTCGATAGAGTTGACCGTGAAGTAATCTGGAAACTATTTCAACACTAAGGTGTGCTACAAACTTTTATCAATCTCATTCAGCGGCTATATAACGGTGCAGCATGTTAAGTGGTCCACAACCGAAAACTCAACAAAGAAGCCTTTGAAGTGAAGAAAGGACTAGGACAAAGCTGCCTACTATCACCGATGATAATTCCCACCACCACGGTGGACTAGATTATGCGGTACACTATATGTAGGGTGGGAGAAGACAGGAGTACGTTGGACCGATAAGAAGACCCTGGAAGTTTAAACTTTACGGATGATTTATATTTAATGTAACACAAACTCGAAGACTTACAGGTGAAAACCAACAAGTCGATAGAAGAGGTAGGCAGCGAAAACAGGACTTAAAGTGAACATAGAGAAGACAGAGGTGATCAAGATAACCGACAATCAATAACAATAACAACCACCAATCACTATAAACGGAGAAAATTTGAAAGAGGTCACATCCTTCACTTACCTAGACAGCATCGTTTCGACTGCATGCAGACGACATGGATGAGGATGTCGAAACCAGAATAGAAAAGGCAAGGCTTCATCACTGTGAAATCAGTTTGGAAATCTTCTGCACTCGTCACAAATGAAATGAAATTCGGATTTTCAACATAAATGTTAAGTCAGTTAGTTTTTCTTTATGGGTCTGAAATTTGAATAGAGCGTCAAGAAAAAATTTCCAACAGTTTGCAAACTTTCATATCAACAA
This sequence comes from Trichobilharzia regenti, assembly GCA_944472135.2. Classification (NCBI taxonomy): domain Eukaryota; kingdom Metazoa; phylum Platyhelminthes; class Trematoda; order Strigeidida; family Schistosomatidae; genus Trichobilharzia; species Trichobilharzia regenti. Next base: position 74,623,101 of record OX235263.1, read on the forward strand.
CTTCCTTCGCTGCATATTAAAGATCAGAGTGCCAGAAAGGATTAGAAACGAGAAACTCTGGGAACGAATTAATGAAGGAATTATTGCTCAACTGGCGAATATGCCGAAGCAAATGGAGATGGATTGGAGATATAATGAGGAGACCACTGAGTGACATTGCACCCCAGGCCCTCCAGTGAAACTGGAGTGGGAAACAACGAGTTGGCCATGGATCCTTGGCTGACATCGAGGAGATTGGGTGAAAAGTAGTTGACAGCTTATGGGTAATCATCATGGTACCAGAGAACACGACAAAGTGGGGACGTGCTGCTGAAGCTCTATGTTCAACTCGGAACCAAGTGGAATAATACAATTTTCACACATGTCTGTGTATTATGTTAGCGAAAATAGGACTAAGAACAAAACATGTACAGCTGACAGACCAAGACATGATATGATTATGAAATATTTAACTGAAACTCAGCTATGCACGGAAACATACGAGTTATCTGTGTGAGATGATTATAACCATTGGTGCATACTTTTTACAACTCTAGATGACAAGGACAGGAATCCATAAATCGCAATTGAAAAAATAAATTTATGCTGTGGTGGTGGGATACAGACAATGAGCTCCAACAGAATAGTATTCTCACATATTCTCTGTAGTTAGTTTGTAAGGGTTAGTTTTGTTTATACGAGTTGATCAGGGATTGATATCAGTTAGGGAACCATTGAAAACTAGGGAGTACTCACATATTCCAGCAAATCAATACGCCATTAGCAACAGAATACTATGTATTTGTACATTCTGTTTCATGTCGTTTTATGTTAAAACCAAAATCACAGGCTCAGTGATTGGTTAAAGAATATTAATAGTGGTTTGATCACTTAAAAATATACCTTGACTTCCATTTCTTGCCTTTTGTTGTTACAATACCATATTACCACCTTAATTCCGACACCACATTTCCTTTTTGTTGGTGGTATAATCGATAGTGTTCCCACCGACAGTCAAGCCCAGCACTTCCATGGGATGCAGCTGACGAGTCTCAAAGAGGGCAAAATACGGACCCTGCTATCTACTGTTAGCTACCCACACTCATAATGACATTAATTCATACTAACTTAAACTAATAACCACATATTTTAATAACTTCACCTCCTCATCTGAGACAACGATTTACCTGCCTTTCTCTTACCTGATTCTCGAGATGTCAATGTTCAGTTCAGTAGCTTGTAACTCTCAGAAGTAGTGCTTACTTGTATGTTGAAAATTTCTGTCTGTTCGACTATCTGATAATTGAAAACATTTATTTCCCGATACGAATTTAAAACAAGCAATAAAGGTTAATAAAGCAGGATTTAATGAATTCATCAAATTTCGGTAGAACTCGTCAGCTGAATACTCTACATACACGGATATATATACTTTTGAAATTACATTGAATACTCTACATACACGATATATATACTTTTGAAATTACATAGGGAGATATAAGACTGATAAGTAAACAAACTACATTGAATTAATCATGCAGAAAGACGACAGGTGCGAATGTTTTCCAGGTCATGTTCAAATAGATAAGGCGAGAGAGAGTATGAGAGATCAAAATTAAGATAAATTGCATTACGCTTCAATTACATCACTTAGATAAACAATTAGTCATTAGGGAATATAAAGAGAATTGCAAACAGACTAATATCAATAGTAATAGTTAAAATAACAATTTTAATAGTGTTGAAGTGAGTTAAGATAATCTTACGGATAAAGCATAGATTTAAATGAATCAAGAATAATAATAATAATGATAGTAATAATAACAAAAATAATAATAAGAAGAGGTAGAATAATAGTAATAACAAGTAGAGAATAATAAGTAAAGCGTATTACCATGGTAGATTCAGAGTGACGACCATCTCCTTTTGTATACAGAGAGCTGGTTTGTAAATTCGAATTGCACAAGCCTCTGCAATTGCAAGCATCTTCTTGTTTCTTTGTTTGCTGACGATGGTGAATGACTTGACGGCGTCGATATCATGTCCGTAATCCACGAGATGTTTTGTTATTGAGGATTTTGGGACTTTGCACTCAGCTGTTTTCAACCATTTTGGCAAATGCTCCATCATGCGAGTAGACAATCGCCTTTCCGTACGACCTATGTATTTGCTGCCACAAACACACTCAAATTGATATATGCAGTTTGAAGTGTCGAGGATTGGTGACTGGTCTTTCCCAGATTGTTGAAGCACTCGCTTGTTGGTGGTGAGGATAACAAGTTTTGCAGCATAATAAGTTCTCTTGATGGCTTTGTCAAGTCTTCGTTTCACTACTTCCTGTACGTCATCTCCTTTGAATGGCAAATTGATATAGACAGGTTTCTTTGGAACTGTTTGGATAGTTTTGCAGGAGCTCATTTCTTTAGAATATTTATTAATGAACTTCTCAGGATATCCATTCTTAGATAAAATATCCTTCAGAGATTTTATTTCATGTTCAATAGTACTGTCAGAACAAATTTTCGTGCTCTATTGAACAGTGTTCTGACTAAGTTCTTTTTGTATTCGATTGGAACAAAGCTCTTGAAATGCATGTACTGTCCTGTCCATGAAGACTTTCTAAATATAGATCTTTCGATTGTGCCATCATTCATTTTGGTCAGAAGAACGTCTAGAAATTTAATAGTATCGTTTTCCTCGTGTTCTACTGTGAAATTGAGATTTGGATGGCATGAATTGAATTTTATCAACATGTCTTCCGCTTTTGATCTGCTTTCACAGACAATAAAAATGTCATCAACATATCTTAGGTATGCATTTGTTTCTTGTATATGTTGCTGCAAAGCACCGGTTTCTAGGCGTGACAAGAATAAGTCTGCGAAAAGTGGTCCCAAAGGGCTTCCCATTGCGACACCATCAACTTGACGGAACAGACGCCCGTTGAATTTTTAGTACATAAAAGTAGTAATTTCCTCAATTCCGATGTTGGAATGGGTATGTCTTCAGCTTCTTTACATATGAAGTCGATAGTTCAACGACTGGCACATTTGTGAAAAGGGAGGTAACATCGAAAGAGACCAAATGCTTATCGGATACATTGAAATCTTTAATTTGATTGACAAATTGAAATGAATCAGAGACTATATGTGTTCCGAAACGTTTCAGCAATGGCTGCAACAGTTCACATAACCACTGTGCTAATCTGTGGTATGGTGAGTTTATCATAGAGAGTATGGGTCTTAACGGCGCTCCTGGTTTGTGTATTTTTACGCGTCCGTATAGTTTTGGGATTTGTGACCCAATCGGTTTGATATTTCTATATGTGTTTTCGTCAATGTATTTATTTTTGAAGAGTTGTCGTAGATGCTGCACAATTTTCCTTTCGGTTGATAACGTTTGGTCTTTTGCATGGTTATCCAATTTGAATTTAGATTCATCAGAGAGAATTTGATTCATTTTTTCGAGGTAATCTATCTTGTTCATTAGCACTACACTTTGTCCTTTATCAGCTTGTAAGATAACAAGATTTTTGTCTTTTCGGAGCTTGTTTAAAGATCTCCAGTGTTCTTTGGTGATGTGCGACTTTTGATTGGTTGGCATGACTCGAAATTGATGAGCAATATCAACCATCTTTGCTTTCAACCAGCTTTCGCTGTCACTGGACGTGGCATGTAGCCCTATAAGTTGATCATAAAGATTTTCGAATTGGCATTCGATATCAATTTGCTTTACTTTTTCATGGGAACACAGAATTTGAATCCCAGTGACAGAATTTCTGCTTGTTCTTTCGATAGGGAAATATCAGACAAATTATGAACATAATTAGATATATCCACTGGGAAAATTTCATTTGGCGGTTCCGGATGAAGTGACTTCTTCAGTTTCTTTTCTTCTGATTCTTTTGTCTTTTTTGATGTGGCATGCAGATATTTAGTGAATTTAATATAACATACAAAGTTTAATTCATTTTGTACACTGATCAGTTTACTTGACAATAGGCATAAATTACTGATTTCATCTGTTTCAGAACACAAATGTGATTCAGCAAGACGGTAAAGATTTGCCCGTGTAGGTCTCAAATGATCTTTACGCAAGGATTTGTAAAATGTTCGAGGATAAATATTATTCTGGATACATTCCTTCAAAAAATCTCGTCGTGCAGAGTGTTTAGCAATCCTACACTTCAATTTCACTAGATCATTTAGTGCATTGATAGTGCTTTTTGGGAGACGCTTCTTCAAGAATTGAAAACATTTATTTCCCGATACGAATTTAAAACAAGCAATAAAGGTTAATAAAGCAGGATTTAATGAATTCATCAATTCATCTGATAATTAATACAAATGTTTTTTTATTCCTTCACGTTCCCAGTGGAACATAGGGCTTCAAGCTAGTGGCTTGAAGTTTCTGTAGCAGTGTTTAATTTTACAGGATGGGGTTTCTAGCCTCATGCCCAACCTTTCCTCTTTACCAGCATTATTACTGGCTTAGCGAGGTAAAGGAGTGCGTCTGTGGCCGGGGATCGAACCCCAGATCATGTGGGTGGTAGGCGAGTGTTCTAACCGCTGTGCCACCGACGAGAAAGTAGAAATCGAGTATATATTGGGTGATTTGTCTTCACAGTGAAAATACATGTCCCAGTTATAAGCAGAAACATCATTCATAATACACACAATGGATTCAAGCATTTTCATATGAGATAGACACTTAAATAATGTTTACAATACACAATTACATTTTGTTTTTGTTCATAAAAGTCTGAACACGTAAATAGGAAAGTGTATTTCTTAAAAAAGCGTCGTAATGACTGCATAAATAAAATAGCAACTGTTCAAATTATATTTGTAAAATTTCAGAGGGAAACAGAATTAAGTAATTCCAACATTTAATTCGGCAGAGTATTCTAAACTTCTTTAGGGAAATTAATTGAAATTAAAGTAACAAAGGACGATTCTTCTTGTCTTTAAAAACCTTACAAATAAATATTAGAATATAGACTAATCACTGTGTTTTGTCATTAGGATAATAAGACTGTGCATATAAATTGTGCAATTAGTCATAATAATGGTAATAATAATTCCGTCAGTGACAAGGATGAAAAGTGAGGCTATCTTTGATAACAAGAATAATGAAAAACAACGTAATTAAACAAACAAATGAACCGATTAAGTAATGTTAGATTGTAAGGGAAGTAAATAAATTGACTTTTTAATGAAGATGTGATAAGGTTAGAGAATGAAAAGAGAGGGTTTGAAAATATAAGTAAGGGTAATCGAGAAGTCATCAGTTGATTAGGTCTTAATATGTCAAGGGAGAGATAATGGTTGCATGAACTTTTTTTGAATGCATAGTTTAGGCTTAATAATACTTCGAATGCCTATCGCCTCAACTATGTGCAGTTGACGAATACGAAATTTATTGGAAAGATTCAATGGGATGCCATGAATTACCTTGAATGCTTTCATTTTCTCTACTACATGACCATTATAGAATAAATGTGACAAAATTAAGCGACGGATTGTTTTTGTCTGTCCTCTGTCAAATCACGATGAGAGATGTTCAGTAACAGGTTGGTTAAGGTGTCCAGTAGTACGCCCAACATAACTGTCACCGTAGTTGCATTCGAATTGATAAATGCACATAGATGTGGTAAAATTGCCTAGCTGATCTTTCGTTTATGTCCCAGTCATTCGTTGACTTGAGAATGACAGACATAGGTATGTTAGTCCAGTGATTACTTTGAACTAAATTTCATGGTCATAGATAACAGAATACTATATATATACATATATATAGCGTCGGTGGCATAGCGGTTAGGATGCTAGCCGACTATGCACATGGTCCGGGTTCGATCCCCGACCAACGCACTCCTTTACCTCGCTAAGCCAGCAATGAAGCTGGTAAAGAGGAAAGGTTGAGCATGAGGCTAGCAACCCTATCCTCTAAAATAAACACTGTTACAGAATCTTCAGGCCACTAGCTTGAGGCCCTATGTTCCACTGGGGAACGTGAAGGAATAAAGAAGATATATATATATATATGAGGTATACAATGGTGCGTGTGTATGACTACAAGGGGGGACAATTGTAAATTATAGGTTAACCCCTCCATAAGAAGATACAGACAATTACGAGTTTAGGATTAAAACAACAAGCTTGCAGAAGAAACATCAAAGATAGGAATTCAGGTGAACATAGAGAAAACAGAGGTAGGCGATGAAGATTCTTGACCAACAGAAACAGCAGTAACAACAACAACAGACAACAATCAGTCTGCATAAATGGGAGGAACCTGAAAGAAACAACCTCCTTCACCCACCCGCCTGGGAAGGATCATTTCAACTACAGGCGGAACTGACGAGGATATCAAAGCAAGAATCGGAAAAGCAAGACAAACTTTCATTACTCTTAAGTCTCTGTGGAGGTCAACAGCACTCAGCATCGAAAATAAGATCCAGATTTTCAACTCCAATGTAAAGTCAGTTCTACTTACCGCCACACGGATCAGAGACTTGTCCAGCGCGTCATAAAGAGCATCTCAAACAAACTTCAGACATTCATTAACAGTTGTCTTCGCTCAATACTCAATATCAGATATCCAGCCAGAAAATATCAGCAACAGGGATCTCTGGGAGCGAACCAACTCATCAGCAACCGATTGTGCAAGAAATAAGCAGGAAGAAATGGAGATGGATTGGCTGGCCATACTCTGAGGAAACCATCAAGTGACATCACTAGACAATGCAGAGTTTATTTGTTTTACACATACAGCCTTGATGGTTTTGACGACATTTATCCATTTGAGTCATGAGAAAAGGACGTAAACAGCGAAGCAAATTTTCTTTTCATCGATTCATTTCCATAAGCTGTGCAATCGTGTAATAATATTATATTCAATAAAGAATTCATAAAATCAATCAGATACTCGTCAAATTTGTCCTCAAAGATATATTATGTAATGTGAGATGTGGTCTAGAAGGAGGACTAATTAGAAATTAGAAAAGGGTGCTGAAGTTGGCTTGACGTAGTAAGCGTGAGAAAATGATGAATGAGTATGATTGTGTACAGTGAGCAAGAACCACTAGAAAGACGATAAAGTGTTTTTATATAAGATATGTATGAAAACCCAATGTTATTAATAAACAGTAATAGAGTGATAATAAAATGTCTTGGATTAGAACCCCAGTGAGTGCGTACTGCTGAATATTCCAAAACTAGGACGAATCGGCTGTCCAGTACTCCTACAGGTTTTTCAATGGTTCCCGAACCGATGTCCATTCATGATGAAATCCTCCAATCAATCAGACAAAGTTTAATTGGTGGATGATGACTAGCAGTGGAATCCAGGATAACACGTATTCCGTCTTATTTGGGACTCGTCACCTGCATTTCCCAGTGAGTGATGATGTTCCCACTGAGGCTCGAACCCAGTGGCGATAGTTTCAAACGCCAAAGCGTTATTCACTAGACCACTTGGACCACGAGAGCCACCTCTTGTGCAACGGATCATATTGATTATTTTATTGAATTTCAGATTTTCCCATCGATTGATTGGACCGAAGTGCTCGGTCTCAGGTTGACATGAAATCTAGATCTAAGGCTTCCTGACGATTGCCTCCAACTATCTGATAAGTCAATCAATGAAGTCACAAATCGCTGTCACCCAGTGGCTGGAATGTAATGCACATGTCTGATCTTAGTCTAAATCTATGCGCTGTGTATACGAACACTGATCAAGATGTGACCGGATAATTCCAAAATAATTGGGTGTATTAATTTCAGCGAAATTACAACTGTTTTCACCTGAGACGCTTTGCTGAGCTTTTCAGTATGAATCACTAGGCATGCATCATCATCGTACAGCTGCTGAATGAATTTCGTGAATATTTGTCGTACTGTACTTCACAGTATTTCAAAGGTTGCAAAATTACGTCACGGCCGATATTGTCTACGGTTTTTTCAAAGTCGTATAGAGTTGACTGCCATTCTACATCGCTTATGATGATGACGTGTAGTGATGCAGTCTGATTGGTGCATAACTGCGTTTAACCTGAATCCAGCCTTTTGGAGGGAAGTCTCCAATCTAGAGCGTCTCTCAGTCTTTCCACGATGATACAGTTTAGTATTTCGCTTAAGACGGATAGAAGGATGATTCCACACCACAGGCTTAAGTAGCTCTTTTTTGTTGATCAAGATTTGACCAGATAATTTCAAAATAACTGGATGCCAAGTGAAAAGTAGACATATGTAAAAAAATTATATTTGTGTGAATCTCAGCGAAATTGAAATAAATAATGCCAGCATTTGAATCAGGCACACTTATCTAGGGAGATAATGAAAATTAAAAATAATCAACGTATATTTATAAAAGGACATCTTGTGTCTAAATTCCTTTTCCAATCATGTCTGTGTCATGAACAGACGACATCAAAAACAAAATAAACAAAATAGCATGAACTGTGATTAAGATTTAACCGAACAGCTACACAAACTCATTATCAGTTTATTTTGTTACACACTATAAACAATGTGTACTCTTTCATCAGACTTCAGTGACAGTGTTCGAACAAGGTCATGGCCATGGGAACCTGGATTTAAAAAATATGCATGTGATATACGGTTATATATATATAAAAAATTGTTTATCAATAAGAAGAGATATATAGTCGGGATAATAGATTAGACATGAAAATTAACGATACATATCGATTTTATTTATTAGTCAAGACTTGACATGTAACCGATGACATCAAACTGTAACGTCTATTCAACATATTCGGACTCAGCTATATATGTAGGGCCTCCACAGTTAATCTCTTTGTGCGAACGGAAATCTTCCTCTAAAACCTTGATCTTATCAGTGTCGATGTAATGTTGACGTTAGGCGTAGAGTGTTGGGCAAAGAGGGAAAATCAATCGACGAGGCTATAAAGTTACATAGACTGGATGGCTAGGTCACGTGCTGCGCATGCCTAACCATCGCTCCCCCGACGGGCATTACTAGCTGATATAGGTGCAGGTTGGAAAAGGGTAAGTGGTGGCCAAACAAAAACATGGCCTCATCAATCCATGAAATCCTTGACAGTTAAACTGAGTCAGGTAGGGAGATGCAGACTCCGGGTTGGGGCCCTCGGGACTCTAGGAATCAATGGCTGGAGACAATAGGTGACATGGCTCAAAATCCTTGTCAATGGCCAGCTCAGATGTATTCAGTCTCTGTAATCTTTCATATTCCTTTCTATCATTACCCATTCTGTTTCACTCTTATACTTGTCAAACTCTATTGATTCTCTTCACTCATCTTCTTGTCTACCTCTGTGTGCTATTTGGAACGTGGCAACTCGAACTGGTGCACTTCGGTGCCAAGTTCTATGTTGAATCCAGACAGACAGAGTCCATCTTGTGTCCCATTTCTACCTAGTATGATGAAATCACTGATTTGTTCTCTAGCTTCTTCAAGCCTATACAGGTGTTTGGAACAACTACCTTTTGACACTTTATGCTTCTTCACTTTTAAATTTACCTGTCTGGAAATTTACCATACATATACATCAACACAATACCCAACATTTATCTGGTACACATAACTCTGTTGCTTGTCTTCTTCTATTTTATCCTTAACCTTCATCAATAATGAGAGTAAAGTATCTACTGAACGAAAATACGATCTTATATCATGAATGTTAGGAATTCGCTTTACTTCATCCGACGTTTATTTACGATAATGAATCACCATGGTAGTAACCTTATTCTTAGCAACATGCTTTTGATTATTTCTCTGAAGGATGTCAGACAAGTTTACTGAGTGGAACGTTGGAATTATTTATTTCAATTTTTCTCAGATTTATACAAATATAATTTTTGAAACTCTACGCTCTATCATCGAACAGAGCGTTGAATGGCAGTCGAATCCACTCCTCAACTTCATCGACTTTTAAAATGTCTTCGATAGAGTTGACCGTGAAGTAATCTGGAAACTATTTCAACACTAAGGTGTGCTACAAACTTTTATCAATCTCATTCAGCGGCTATATAACGGTGCAGCATGTTAAGTGGTCCACAACCGAAAACTCAACAAAGAAGCCTTTGAAGTGAAGAAAGGACTAGGACAAAGCTGCCTACTATCACCGATGATAATTCCCACCACCACGGTGGACTAGATTATGCGTTACACTATATGTAGGGTGGGAGAAGACAGGAGTACGTTGGACCGATAAGAAGACCCTGGAAGTTTAAACTTTACGGATGATTTATATTTAATGTAACACAAACTCGAAGACTTACAGGTGAAAACCAACAAGTCGATAGAAGAGGTAGGCAGCGAAAACAGGACTTAAAGTGAACATAGAGAAGACAGAGGTGATCAAGATAACCGACAATCAATAACAATAACAACCACCAATCACTATAAACGGAGAAAATTTGAAAGAGGTCACATCCTTCACTTACCTAGACAGCATCGTTTCGACTGCATGCAGACGACATGGATGAGGATGTCGAAACCAGAATAGAAAAGGCAAGGCTTCATCACTGTGAAATCAGTTTGGAAATCTTCTCCACTCGTCACAAATGAAATGAAATTCGGATTTTCAACATAAATGTTAAGTCAGTTAGTTTTTCTTTATGGGTCTGAAATTTGAATAGAGCGTCAAGAAAAAATTTCCAACAGTTTGCAAACTTTCATCAACAACTTCCTTCGCTGCATATTAAAGATCAGAGTGCCAGAAAGGATTAGAAACGAGAAACTCTGGGAACGAATCAATGAAGGAATTATTGCTCAACTGGAGAATATGCCAAAGAAAATGGAGATGGATTGGAGACATAATGAGGAGACCACTGAGTGACATTGCACCCCAGGCCCTCCAGTGAAACTGGAGTGGGAAACAACGAGTTGGCCATGGATCCTTGGCTGACATCGAGGAGATTGGGTGAAAAGTAGTTGACAGCTTATGGGGAATCATCATGGTACCAGAGAACACGACAAAGTGGGGACGTGCTGCTGAAGCTCTATGTTCAACTCAGAACCCAGTGGAATAATACAATTTTCACACATGTCTGTGTATTATGTTAGAGAAAATAGGACTAAGAACAAAACATGTACAGCTGACAGACCAAGACATGATATGATTATGAAATATTTAACTGAAACTCAGCCATGCACGGAAACATACGAGTTATCTGTGTGAGATGATTATAACCATTGGTGCATTCAATTTACAACTCTAGATGACAAGGACAGGAATCCATAAATCGCAATTGAAAAAATAAATTTATGCTGTGGTGGTGGGATACAGACAATGAGCTCCAACAGAATAGTATTCTCACATATTCTCTGTGGTTAGTTTGTAAGGGTTAGTTTTGTTTATACGAGTTGATCAGGGATTGATATCAGTTAGGGAACCATTGAAAACTAGGGAGTACTCACATATTCCAGCAAATCAATACGGCATTAGCAACAGCTCAATCCTCGAACATCTTGTTATCTCCGGACATCGAGTACCCCTACACGAATGCTTCACAGTGGTACACAGAGTCCTTCAGTATCGTACAAAAGGACTCCGGATATGACATCTGTACATAGCTGAGGCATTAGCTATTCGTGACATAAAACCGGACCTGTGCATACAAAAACGATACATACATTCTCTAGCCCTACCATGGCCAGAGTAAATTTCTGACTATAATTTTTCTCCTCTCTTTTAATATGTAAGTTCACTATTATTATTATTCTTATGATTATTATTATTATTATTATTACTGTTCTTAATACTTTTATTATTATTACTATTCCCACCATCCATATTTTATTACTACTCTATGACTGTTTATTAATAACATTGCTTTTTCACACAGATCTTATACAAAACTACTGTATAACCTTTCCACTAGTTCCTGTCCTCTCTACACTAGCTAGCTTATTGATTAGTCATTATCTCACACTTATCAGGTCATGCCAACTTCTGTCTCCTTTCTAACTTACAATTAGTCATTCCTTCTTAAACCTCACACTATGTAGTAGAATTTTCAAGGACAAAGTTTACCAGTATCTGATTGGTCAAAAGCTTATGTGTTTAATTATAATTACGATTGTACAGCTCATGAAAATGAATCGTCGAAAAGAAAATTTTCCTCGCTGTTTGTGCCTTTTCTTAAGAATACTATGTATTTGTACATTCTGTTTCATGTCGTTTTATGTAAAAACCAAAATCACAGGCTCAGTGATTGGTTAAAGAATATTAATAGTGGTTTGATCACTTAAAAATATACCTTGACTTCCATTTCTTGCCTTTTGTCGGTACAATACCATATTACCACCTTAATTCCGACACCACATTTCCTTTTTGTTGGTGGTATAACCGATGGTGTTCCCACCGACAGTCAAGCCCAGCACTTCCATGGGATGCAGCTGACGAGTCTCAAAGAGGGCAAAATACGGACCCTGCTATCTACTGTTAGCTACCCACACTCATAATGACATTAATTCATACTAACTTAAACTAATAGCCACATATTTTACTAACTTCACCTCCTCATCTGAGACAACGATTTACCTGCCTTTCTCTTACCTGATTCTTGAGATGTCAATGTTCAGTTCAGTAGCTTGTAACTCTCAGAAGTAGTGCTTACTTGTATGTTGAAAATTTCTGTCTGTTCGACTATCTGATAATTGAAAACATTTATTTCCCGATACGAATTTAAAACAAGCAATAAAGGTTAATAAAGCAGGATTTAATGAATTCATCAAATTTCGGTAGAACTCGTCAGCTGAATACTCTACATACACGGATATATATACTTTTGAAATTACATAGGGAGATATAAGACTGATAAGTAAACAAACTACATTGAATTAATCATGCAGAAAGACGACAGGTGCGAATGTTTTCCAGATCATGTTCAAATAGATAAGGCGAGAGAGAGTATGAGAGATCAAAATTAAGATAAATTGCATTACGCTTCAATTACATCACTTAGATAAACAATTATTCATTAGGGAATATAAAGAGAATTGCAAACAGACTAATATCAATAGTAATAGTTAAAATAACAATTTTAATAGTGTTGAAGTGAGTTAAGATAATCTTACGGATAAAGCATAGATTTAAATGAATCAAGAATAATAATAATAATGATAGTAATAATAACAAAAATAATAATAATAAGAGGTAGAATAATGGTAATAACAAGTAGAGAATAATAAGTAAAGCGTATTACCATGGTAGATTCAGAGTGACGACCATCTCCTTTTGTATACAGAGAGGTGGTTTGTAAATTCGAATTGCACAAGCCTCTGCAATTGCAAGCATCTTCTTGTTTCTTTGTTTGCTGACGATGGTGAATGACTTGACGGCGTCGATATCATGTCCGTAATCCACGAGATGTTTTGTTATTGAGGATTTTGGGACTTTGCACTCAGCTGTTTTCAACCATTTTGGCAAATGCTCCATCATGCGAGTAGACAATCGCCTTTCCGTACGACCTATATATTTGCTGCCACAAACACACTCAAATTGATATATGCAGTTTGAAGTGTCGAGGATTGGTGACTGGTCTTTCCCAGATTGTTGAAGCACTCGCTTGTTGGTGTTGAGGATAACAAGTTTTGCAGCATAATAAGTTCTCTTGATGGCTTTGTCAAGTCTTCGTTTCACTACTTCCTGTACGTCATCTCCTTTGAATGGCAAATTGATATAGACAGGTTTCTTTGGAACTGTTTGGATAGTTTTACAGGAGCTCATTTCTTTAGAATATTTAATTATGAACTTCTCAGGATATCCGTTCTTAGATATAATATCCTTCAGAGATCTTACTTCATGTTCAATAGTACTGTCAGAACAAATTTTCGTGCTCTATTGAACAGAGTTCTGACTAAGTTCTTTTTGTATTGGATTGGAACGAAGCTCTTGAAATGCATGTACTGTCCTGTCCATGAAGACTTTCTAAATATAGATCTTTGGATTGTGCCATCATTCATTTTGGTTAGAAGAACGTCTAGAAATTTAATAGTATTGTTTTCCTCGTGTTCTACTGTGAAATTGAGATTTGGATGGCATGAATTGAATTTTATCAACATGTCTTCCGCTTTTGATCTGCTTTCACAGACAATAAAAATGTCATCAACATATCTTAGGTATGCATTTGTTTCTTGTATATGTTGCTGCAAAGCACCGGTTTCTAGGCGTGACAAGAATAAGTCTGCGAAAAGTGGTCCCAAAGGGCTTCCCATTGCGACACCATCAACTTGACGGAACAGACGCCCGTTGAATTGGAATTTTTAGTACATAAAAGTAGTAATTTCCTCAATTCCGATGTTGGAATGGGTATGTCTTCAGCTTCTTTACATATGAAGTCGATAGTCTCAACGACTGGCACATTTGTGAAAAGGGAGGTAACATCGAAAGAGACCAAATGCTTATCGGATACATTGAAATCTTTAATTTGATTGACAAATTGAAATGAATCAGAGACTATATGTGTTCCGAAACGTTTCAGCAATGGCTGCAACAGTTCACATAACCACTGTGCTAATCTGTGGTATGGTGAGTTTATCATAGAGAGTATGGGTCTTAACGGCGCTCCTGGTTTGTGTATTTTTACGCGTCCGTATAGTTTTGGGATTTGTGACCCAATCGGTTTGATATTTCTATATGTGTTTTCGTCAATGTATTTATTTTTGAAGAGTTGTCGTAGATGCTGCACAATTTTCCTTTCGGTTGATAACGTTTGGTCTTTTGCATGGTTATCCAATTTGAATTTAGATTCATCAGAGAGAATTTGATTCATTTTTTCGAGGTAATCTATCTTGTTCATTAGCACTACACTTTGTCCTTTATCAGCTTGTAAGATAACAAGATTTTTGTCTTTTCGGAGCTTGTTTAAAGATCTCCAGTGTTCTTTGGTGATGTGCGACTTTTGATTGGTTGGCATGACTCGAAATTGATGAGCAATATCAACCATCTTTGCTTTCAACCAGCTTTCGCTGTCACTGGACGTGGCATGTAGCCCTATAAGTTGATCATAAAGATTTTCGAATTGGCATTCGATATCAATTTGCTTTACTTTTTTATGGGAACACAGAATTTGAATCCCAGTGACAGAATTTCTGCTTGTTCTTTCGACAGGGAAATATCAGACAAGTTATGAACATAATTAGATATATCCACTGGGAAAATTTCATTTGGCGGTTCCGGATGAAGTGACTTCTTCAGTTTCTTTTCTTCTGATTCTTTTGTCTTTTTTCATGTGGCATGCAGATATTTAGTGAATTTAATATAACATACAAAGTTTAATTCATTTTGTACACTGATCAGTTTACTTGACAATAGGCATAAATTACTGATTTCATCTGTTTCAGAACACAAATGTGATTCAGCAAGACGGTAAAGATTTGCCCGTGTAGGTCTCAAATGATCTTTACGCAAGGATTTGTAAAATGTTCGAGGATAAATATTATTCTGGATACATTCCTTCAAAAAATCTCGTCGTGCAGAGTGTTTAGCAATCCTACACTTCAATTTCACTAGATCATTTAGTGCATTGATAGTGCTTTTTGGGAGACGCTTCTTCAAGAATTGAAAACATTTATTTCCCGATACGAATTTAAAACAAGCAATAAAGGTTAATAAAGCAGGATTTAATGAATTCATCAATTCATCTGATAATCAATACAAAAGTTTTTTTATTCCTTCACGATCCCAGTGGAACATAGGGCTTCAAGCTAGTGGCTTGAAGTTTCTGTAGCTGTGTTTAATTTTACAGGATCGGGTTGCTAGCCTCATGCCCAACCTTTCCTCTTTACCAGCATTATTACTGGCTTAGCGAGGTAAAGGAGTGCGTCTGTGGCCGGGGATCGAACCCCAGATCATGTGGGTGGTAGGCGAGTGTTCTAACCGCTGTGCCACCAACGAGAAAGTAGAAATCGAGTATATATATATTGGATGATTTGTCTTCACAGTGAAAATACATGTCTCAGTTATAAGCAGAAACATCATTCATAATACACACAATGGATTCAAGCATTTTCATATGAGATAGACACTTAAATTATGTTTACAATACAAAATTACACTTTGTTTTTGTTCATAAAAGTCTGAACACGTAAATAGGAAAGTGTATTTCTTAAAAAAGCGTCGTAATGACTGCATAAATAAAATAGCAACTGTTCAAATTATATTTGTAAAATTTCAGAGGGAAACAGAATTAAGTAATTCCAACGTTTAATTCGGTAGAGTATTCTAAACTTCTTTAGGGAAATTAATTGAAATTAAAGTAACAAAGGACGATTCTTCTTGTCTTCAAAAACCTTACAAATAAATATTAGAATATAGACTAATCACTGCGTTTTATCAATAGGATAATAAGACTGTGCATATAAATTGTGCAATTAGTCATTATAATGGTAATAATAATTCCGTCAGTGACAAGGATGAAAAGTGAGGCTATCTTTGATAACAAGAATAATGAAAAACAACGTAATTAAACAAACAAATGAACTGATTAAGTAATGTTAGATTGTAAGGGAAGTAAATAAATTGACTTTTTAATGAAGATGTGATAAGGTTAGAGAATGAAAAGAGAGGGTTTGAAAATATAAGTAAGGGTAATCGAGAAGTCATCAGTTGATTAGGTCTTAATATGTCAAGGGAGAGATAATGGTTGCATGAATTTTTTTTGAATGCATAGTTTAGGCTTAATAATACTTCGAATGCCTATCGCCTCAACAATGTGCAGTTGACGAATACGAAATTTATTGGAAAGATTCAATGGGATGCCATGAATTACCTTGAATGCTTTCATTTTCTCTACTACATGACCACTATAGAATAAATGTGACAAAATTAGGCGACGGATTGTTTTTGTCTGTCCTCTGTCAAATCACGATGAGAGATGTTCAGTAACAGGTTGGCTAAGGTGTCCAGTAGTACGCCCAACATAACTGTCACCGTAGTTGCATTCGAATTGATAAATGCACATAGATGTGGTAAAATTGCCTAGCTTATCTTTCGTTTATGTCCCAGTCATTCGTTGACTTGAGAATGACAGACATAGGTATGTTAGTCCAGTCATTACTTTGAACTAAATTTCATGGTCATAGATAACAGAATACTATATATATATATATATATATATATATATATATATATATATATATATATATATATATATATATATATATATATATATTTAAAATGAATAATATCGATTCGCTAAGATCAATGAGATTACAGTTCAAGAAACACACTTAAGTTATAAGGAGAGAATTGTGCGTCGGTCGCATAGCGGTTAGGATGCTAGCCGACTATGCACATGGTCCGGGGTTCGATCCCCGACCACGCACTCCTTTACCTCGCTAAGCCAGTAATAATGCTGGTAAAGAGGAAAGGTTGAGCATGAGGCTAGCAACCCTATCCTGTAAAATAAACACAGCTACAGAATCTTCAGGCCACTAGCATGAGGCCCTATGTTCCACTGGGGAACGTGAAGGAATAAAGAAGATATATATGTATATATATGAGGTATACAATGGTGCGTGTGTATGACTACATGGGGGGACAATTGTAAATTATAGGTTGACCCCTCCATAAGAAGATACAGACAATTAGGAGTTTAGGATTAAAACAACAAGCTTGCAGAAGAAACATCAAAGATAGGAATTCAGGTGAACATAGAGAAAACAGAGGTAGGCGATTAAGATTCTTGACCAACAAAAACAGCAGTAACAACAACAACAGACAACAATCAGTCTGCATAAGTGGGAGGAACCTGAAGGAAACAACCTCCTTCACCCACCTGCCTGGGAAGGATCATTTCAACTACAGGCGGAACTGACGAGGATATCAAAGCAAGAATCGGGAAAGCAAGACAAACTTTCATTACTCTTAAGTCTCTGTGGAGGTCAACAGCACTCAGCATCGAAAATAAGATCCAGATTTTCAACTCCAATGTAAAGTCAGTTCTACTTACCGCCATACGGATCAGAGACTTGGCCAGCGCGTCATAAAGAGCATCTCAAACAAACTTCAGACCTTCATTAACAGTTGTCTTCGCTCAATACTCAATATCAGATATCCAGCCAGAAAATATCAGCAACAGGGATCTCTGACAATGAGCGAACCAACTCTGCAGGAACCGATTGTGCAAGAAATAAGCAGGAAGAAATGGAGATGGATTGGCTGGCCATACTCTGAGGAA
Source organism: Trichobilharzia regenti (assembly GCA_944472135.2). Taxonomy (NCBI): domain Eukaryota; kingdom Metazoa; phylum Platyhelminthes; class Trematoda; order Strigeidida; family Schistosomatidae; genus Trichobilharzia; species Trichobilharzia regenti. The sequence goes on from OX235263.1 coordinate 74,641,271, forward strand.
ACCATCAAGTGACATCACTAGACAATGAAGAGTTTATTTGTTTTACACATACAGCCTTGATGCTTTTGACGACATTTATCCATTTGAGTCATGAGAAAAGGACGTAAACAGCGAAGCAAATTTTCTTTTCATCGATTCATTTCCATAAGCTGTGCAATCGTGTAATAATATTATATTCAATAAAGAATTCATAAAATCAATCAGATACTCGTCAAATTTGTCCTCAAAGACGTATTATGTAATGTGAGATGTGGTCTAGAAGGAGGACTAATTAGAAATTAGAAAAGGGTGCTGAAGTTGGCTTGACGTAGTAAGCGTGAGAAAATGATGAATGAGTATGATTGTGTACAGTGAGCAAGAACCACTAGAAAGACGATAAAGTGTTTTTATATAAGATATGTATGAAAACCCAATGTTATTAATAAACAGTAATAGAGTGATAATAAAATGTCTTGGATTAGAACCCCAGTGAGTGCGTACTGCTGAATATTCCAAAACTAGGACGAATCGGCTGTCCAGTACTCCCTACAGGTTTTTCAATGGTTCCCGAACCGATGTCCATTCATGATGAAATCCTCCAATCAATCAGACAAAGTTTAATTGGTGGATGATGACTAGCAGTGGAATCCAGGATAACACGTATTCCGTCTTATTTGGGACTCGTCACCTGCATTCCCCAGTGAGTGATGATGTTCCCACTGAAGCTCGAACCCAGTGGCGATAGTTTCAAACGCCAAAGCGTTATTCACTAGACCACTTGGACCACGAGAGCCACCTCTTGTGCAACGGATCATATTGATTATTTTATTGGATTTCAGATTTTCTCATCGATTGATTGGACCGAAGTGCTCGGTCTCAGGTTGACATGAAATCTAGATCTAAGGCTTCCTGACGATTGCCTCCAGCTATCTGATAAGTCAACCAATGAAGTCACAAATCGCTGTCACCCAGTGGTTGGAATGTACTGCACATGTCTGATCTTAGTCTAAATCTATGCGCTGTGTATACGAACACTGATCAAGATGTGACCGGATAATTCCAAAATAATTGGGTGTATTAATTTCAGCGAAATTACAACTGTTTTCACCTGAGACGCTTCGCTGAGCTTTTCAGTATGGCTTGAAGTTTCTGTAGCAATGGTGATTATTTTGACAGGATGGGGTTGATAGCCTCATGCCCAACCTTTCCTCTTTACCAGCATTATTACTGGCTTAGTGAGGTAAAGGAGTGCGTCTGTGGCCGGGGATCGAACCCCAGATCATGTGGGTGGTAGGCGAGTGTTCTAACCGCTGTGCCACCGACGAGAAAGTAGAAATCGAGTATATATATATATTGGGTGATTTGTCTTCACAGTGAAAATACATGTCCCAGTTATAAGCAGAAACATCATTCATAATACACACAATGGATTCAAGCATTTTCATATGAGATAGACACTTAAATAATGTTTACAATACACAATTACATTTTGTTTTTGTTCATAAAAGTCTGAACACGTAAATAGGAAAGTGTATTTCTTAAAAAAGCGTCGTAATGACTGCATAAATAAAATAGCAACTGTTCAAATTATATTTGTAAAATTTCAGAGGGAAACAGAATTAAGTAATTCCAACGTTTAATTCGGTAGAGTATTCTAAACTTCTTTAGGGAAATTAATTGAAATTAAAGTAACAAAGGACGATTCTTCTTGTCTTCAAAAACCTTACAAATAAATATTAGAATATAAACTAATCACTGCGTTTTGTCATTAGGATAAAAAGACTGTGCATATAAATTGTGCAATTAGTCATAATAATGGTAATAATAATTCCGTCAGTGACAAGGATGAAAAGTGAGGCTATCTTTGATAACAAGAATAATGAAAAACAACGTAATTAAACAAACAAATGAACCGATTAAGTAATGTTAGATTGAATTGATAGAATTGAATTAGCTGAATTGATAAATGCACATAGATGTGGTAAAACTGCCTAGCTGGTCTTTCGTTTATCTCCCAGTCATTCGTTGACTTGAGAATGACAAACATAGGTATGTTAGTCCAGTGATTACTTTGAACTAAACATAGAGAAAACAGAGGTAGGCGATGAAGATTCTTGACCAACAGAAACAGCAGTAACGACACTAACAGTAACGACTATGCTCCCTAGATAAGTGAATGAAGTGACCTATTTCAAATCCCTCCCGTTGATGGTGATTGGCGCTGGATGTTGCTGCTGCTGTTGTATAAGAGAGTGAGATAACATGTTGATGATGGAGACGGGGTGCAATGTTTACAAGAAGTTAGAATAGTGAATTATAACCAAAATACAAACATTCTATATAGTATACATTGAAGAGTTTTCTGGAATTTCCAGGGCAATTCAGCCACTAATGGAGACAACGACATAGTCACGTGCAAAGTTATTCAGCTGAAATGAAAGAGGTCAAAGATACAAAGATATCAAGAATTAGTAAAGAAACAGATGAATACAATTATCCAGTTATGATATACACAAAATAAAATGAACTGGTTATTCAGTTAAGGTATGTTTAAATTATTTCGCATTTATTGCTTATACAGTTTATTATTCAGGTTGTATGCAACTGATGAAAGTCCCACGGGACAAAATAAACTCATATTATCATGCAAAAGGTGTTCCATTATCACAGTATCCAGATTTTTCAAGGGAACTAATTGTATGTTTTAATGTTATTTAAAATATTAATGTCGTTAATAACAATGTTTCCTTGATTATAACTTTCATATAAACGTAAAACCTGATGATGATTTTATCGAACAGATTATTCTTTGTTCATTAGTTAGTCTTTGAAAAGAGTTTATTATGAATATCTTCAGTGAATTGATATGCGTCACTGAATTTAGGCCCAAGTAACCTGAGAATCGTGGGTCCAATCTCAGGTGACATTGTGCTTGTGTATTGCCGAAGAGTTCCAAATTAGAACGAAACAACTGTGTAGCACTTCCTGGTTCTCAGTAATATCACGAATTGATGTTAATTTGTGACAAAATCTACAGGGGAATGAAGAACGACGTGGGCTTCATCGGCTGGATGTACCTGCATCTCCAGAGACTAATGGTGTCTCCTCTAAGACTAGAACTCAGCTAACCACTATCGATTAATTAACAATATATTAACCTTCGGACATTGTCGAAGCCGAGACATATCAATAGAGACCGAGCACTACAATTCATTGAAAATCATCCAACAGGAAGTATATAAATTTGACCAAAACAAATGAGAATCTTAGTAACTAAAAGAAACGATTTAAATCGGACCTTTATATTATTACGTATGTCAGTAGTCTACTTGTAGAATACCCTCACTAACCATTCACGTGGTTCTGGTTTGGTTCCCAGTTAATGCACTGCCGAATCTCGTTTAATCGGTAATAGGCGCTGAAAGTCAGTAGGGGCGGGGAGGGGGAGAGCAGCTTGCAATCCTACCCCGCCGTCACCGAAAAACTTTAAAGCCCAAACTTGAAGCGCTATTTCCTACTCGAAACGCAAAGGAATGATATGTGTGCGTGTATGTCAACATTATTACAGCTAACAAAAGCTATGTTAATGAACAAAATTTGTTTTATCTACCACAACCTCCTCCAGCTTTGTTCTAATATCGATTTATCTCTTCTACGTTGTGAAAGACATCGATGACACTAGTATTATCACCAGTGATGATAGAAGTAAGGGAGATTAACGCAGGTGGGGAGACATGAAGGAAAAATGAACGATGATATTGCGATAATCGAGTCAGACCAAAATTTTTATGAAATATAATAACTACGTAATATGAAAGATGACGTAAATAGATAATAAAAGTCTGGACAAATATATCAGATATATATATATATATATATATATATATATATATATATATATATATATAAGAAATGGTTGAGGAAAAACGACAAAGAAGTGGTCGAAAGTTTTTTAGACATTTTGGTAAATCTATCATGGTGAAGAAAAAAGCAAAGATAGAAAAGCCTCTCTGTGAACACATGGTCTAGGGTTATTCATTTATTTATACAGTGTTTCACCGGGAAGGGAGTACTGAGAAAGTACATCACATTAATCACGGGACTCACGCAGTTAGGTAAGAACCTATGGAGAGTTATCATCTGAAATGATAACAGACAGTAGTGTCTTCCAGGTATATCTACTATCCCCATCTCTGTTTAATTTTGTCATAGAATTATCAATGGAATTGACTCTAACTGACTTCATTGGCTTAGGAATTGACTTGTCATCGTTGTTGTTGATTTACAGTATGCAGATGGTATTATCCTCCTAGGTGAAGACCCTAGCAAGATGCACAGTCTTCTGACAACTTTGAGCAATAATCTTCACATGTTTGGCATGCAATTCGCTATTGCCAAATGTAAGACGGTGCTACAGGACTCGACTACATTGGACTCCTAGCCTAAAGATAGCGAATGAAGTGGCGAAGTGTGTTGACAAATTCAATTATTTGCAAAGTCAAAAAATCAACCCTAATGGACTAATCGCTGACGAAATCTCAGCAGGAATACCGAATGCTCGTATGGCATTCAGCAATTTACTTCATCTCTGATGTAGACGTGATACACGGCTATCCATCAGAAGACACATGCACTGCACAGACATTTGCTCTGTCCTCCTTTATGACTGTGAGATATGACCATCGAAAGTGGAAGACATGAAAAGTTTATCTGCGTTCGATCATAGGTGTCTGCGTTCTACCTCCCGTGTTAGGTGATATAATAAAAGTGAGTGTTGTCGAGGTTAGGAATACAGTGTTAGGTAAGGAGGAAAAGTCAATCGATGAAGGTGTGAAGCTAAATTGATTCAGTTGGCTAAGACGTGTGTTACGCATGCTTAGTTATCGCCTTCCTCGACGGGCGATGTAAAATGACTTCACTACATGAAATCCTTGACAGTTAGTTTGACAGTCGTAGTGAGATGTAGACTTCCTGATTGATCTTCAAGATTCTAAGGATCAATGGCTTGAGACTGTCAGTAATATGCGTCAAAATCATTAATGTAAGTGTAGAACTTAGGCACTGTGGTGGTAGAATGTAATTCCATATTAGATAAGTTTATTTTGATAGCCATACAGTAATGCTGCAGTATTAACAACTGGATAACGTTTCAAGCATAAATTATTGCTCATAATCATATCAGTTGATTGTGACTTTAGTTTATCAAATAAGACAAAACCAAGCTACCTACTGATTCTATTAGACTGTGTCATAACCACAAAAATAAGTAATCTGTCGGTTAAATTGCCTAATTATTAGCATTGCATAACAGTCTTCAAAAAAGTTACTAAACGCATAAACGTACATGGAGATGGTAAAATAACATACGTTCGATTTGCCTAACGAAGATCTCACATCTAACCTCTTCTATGTGCATGCATCAGTTCATCTGTTCCTGTGGAGTCAGGTATATTTGTTGTTCGACACGTATCCTGTCTAAAGCATTCAAGAATACTATCCGACATGGTTGCAGAAAGATAGTAGTGGCTTTATAAGGAGTGTAATAATTGAACACCTTGTCAACACTGGTCATTCTATCTCAACAAGCGCCTACTTCAAAGTAATATCTGCAAATTGAAGAATTACCTGCTAAAGACAATATACTTCCGCCTGCTGTGGATTGCTGAAGCTCTAGCTATTCAGATAGACATACTGGAGCTATACATACAAAAGGAAGCCACTTTTACTTTCATGGTAACAACTTTGTTATTTTCTACCAACTTGATTCCTGTTTCTTTCTAATTATTTATTTATAACTCCATAAATTTTCTGTAGTTTATATGTGCATCTTCAGTACAACTCATTCATTAAATTACTTATCCCATTACGTAATTCAAACACTCTTATTCAACCCCTCTTACATTATACAATTAGGATTAGTTAGAGGATTTAATCATGAGCTGACATGAGTTACAGAACTATTGGGAAACCTGCAGGGAGTACTGGACAGCTGTTTCGTCCTAGTTTGGGACTCTTCATCATTACGAGCTCGCGTTGTACACCAGAAGGTCCTCAGTTCGAACCTCAGTGGGTGAGTGCTGATGAAGAGTCCCAAACTAGGCTGCTGACGAAACAGCTGTCATGAACTCCCTGTAGGTTTTTCAACGGTTCTCTAACTGATTTCACACCTCATGATGAGATCCTCCATCCAATCAAACTAAATCCCTACAAAACCAACACTAATACAGTCAATGTGTTTGTAGGGCTGTTACAAATCTTTCTCTATCAGATCATCAGAGATATTTGCTTAGCTATACTCCTATAGTATTTCGTCAGTTTGATGCTTTTTTGTATCAAATATGTCTGAAATTAAGGAGATGCCTATTCACCTGTTGAATACTCTGTGTACAAAACATTTCTGATGAGCAAACCATCTACTGCGTTGATTATAATAGAACATGTGAAAAGTGTAATCCGTTTTAATGACGTTCACTACATGTGAAAGTTAGTATTAACCACGTGTAAAGGTTGTACATCCATCATTTTGTTTTTGTCAGTCTTTGATTTAAAAAATAATCGCAATAATAATAATAAATAATGATGATGATGATGATGAATGTACTACCAGTAATAACAATAATGATAAATAACTACAACTATTAATGAAGTATTTCCTAAATTATGAAGTGGAAATAAGTCTACTTAAATTGTACCTAATAAACTAGTTACAGTGAGTGATTCGTCAGTTTGGGGATAGATAATACGTGTGTATTGTTCATAGCAAAGTGTGTATAGTCGTAGTACATTTTGTAGTAGTACAAAAAGAGACTCTTCGCTGAACTACTGGTCTTCTGTTTATTAATGTTTGAATGGGAATTTTTCATGAATTAAAAGTAAGGTCATGACCGTCATCACAGATAATAAAGATGTCGTCCATATATCTAACACACAATTGGAAATTGTCAATAGCTGATTTCAGTTGGAGTTAAATCATTTGTTTGGGTAATTAAGTTTTCGAATTGTACATGAGTATGGAGTCTGTTGGGATTTAAGTTGACATCGCATAATTCTGGACCCATAGATAGGGCAGGTTGGGTAAAACTACTGAAGAGTAGTTAAATACGAATTTTGTAGGGTCATCAGGAAACTGTTTGTGTGCGTTGATAGATTTGAGACTTTTTGTCAGTTGGGATATAGTAGATTGTACCCCTTTTTCAGTGACTGTATTGACGTATTTCGTAAACCTCTGAGTTTCACTAGGTAGCGAATCGTGAAGGGCTTGAGACCTTCGTGAAATGTTGCGTTGCAGTTCTGGAATACGTGCTTTAATAGAGTCGGTAAGATTCAATGCATGTCGTCGGAGAGATTTTGTGTTGGGATATATGTGACTTCTCAGTGCTTTCCAAAACAATTTGGGATATTAACAATTGGTGATGCAATCACTGAAAAAATTTATTTTCGTTTTCGCTATCGCAAGTTTGACAGAGTACCGCAGAAACCCATTATGTTCCTTGACTAGCGAGGGATCCTTGTTACTTTTCAATTCATGAAAGATTTCCATTTAAACAGTAATAGATAGGAGAATGGGAATTTCATATTATCTGTGATGACGGTCACGATCTCAATCAGTTACTACAAATATTCAACGACAAATGCCATTCAGCTACAAAGTTCACTCTTGAAATTGAAAACGAATCTAAAATCCCTTTTCTTGATGTTGAACTTACAAGAAGAGAGCTGACGGAACTTTAAGAAGGTACATCCATAGGAAACCCACACGGAACGGCCAACTGACAAGCTCCTACAACTGGGTACCAGTCAGTCGAAAGAAACCTAATTAGAACTCTTGCCACTCGCGTCCGACGCATCTGCAGTTCTGATACCCTGGAAGAAGAACTACACTTCCTGAAAGAAACCTTCATACAAAACGGTTATCCATCAAGATTCGTAGACAAAAACATCGGACAGAAAATCCAAAAGCAAGAGACACCATCCGTGCAAAAAAAGATACTTTATATGAATCTCGACTTCAAACGTGACCTATTCAATGATGTACTTGAGAGGAGAATTTCCACTTCTTTAAGAAGAACTTTCTTTGCGGCAACATTGAGAGTACTGTTCTCCAGTCGCCCGCTGATCTACAGAATCCCATAGGACACGATCACACACCTGACCACTTCTGTGTGTATATATCACTTCACCTGTTGCGGCAGAGCCAGCCAGGTACACCGGTAGTTCAAGGCGCATCCTTTCAAAAAGGGTCAAAGAACACCATCCAGTGGGGCTGCAGAAAGGGAGTAGTGGCGCCGTATAAGAACTGCAATAATCGAACATCTCGTCACCACTGGTCATTCCATCTCAACAAACGCCTCCTTCAAAGTAATCTACAAAGTGAAGAACAACCTTCCAAAGACAATACGTTTCCGTCTTCTTTGCATCGCAGAAGCCCTAGACGTTCAGTTGGAGGAACCAGAACAATGCACACAAAAGAAAATCATTCAACCACTTCTACTCTCGTGGTAGCAACTCCGTTGATTTGACTTAACTTTGTTTATATGCTTATATATCTAACTACTGAAAAACCTTGAGTAATTCCGTATGTTATTTTGTTTCCATGTACACCCTGAGCACAACTCCTTCATCAAACTACTCACGTTATTACGTAATTCTTCTTTAGCAGTCATTTGTGACAACTCATTACCTTTTTACTGCCCTCTTATATCGACATCCAACTCATCTGAACTTACTAATTGTATTTTCGTTTGACAAATTTAATGTACACACACATACAAAACAACCATATATATTTGCGATTGTACAGCTATGAAAATGAATTCGCCAAAACGAGACTCTTCGCTGAACTAATGGTCTTCTGTCTATTAATGTAGTACATTTCTGTTGTTAATAGGCATATCGTACTGTCGCTAGGAGACTATTTTGGAGAATACTGTAGACACATCTGAAGATACCACTGAGACAAAGTATACTAACATTGAAGCACTGGTTTCTAGGGATTTAATCGATCGGTTACAGGATTTCATCATGAGCTGACATCGGTTAGAGAATCATTGGAAAACCTGCAGGGAGTACTGGACAGCTGTTTCTTTAACTGATGTCAGTTCATGATGAAATCCTATAACCAATCAATCAATCCCTACAAACGAATACTTGAATATCAATGAGATACTTGCTCACCAGTGACTGGCCCTATTCAAAAAGGTAGTTACCTGGGTTCTAGTGGGAAGTCGTAACCAGAGGAGAACATTAGGTCGGGTATGAGGATAAATGTTCGCCAGCGGTGACATTAGCTAGTGGTTTCTCTATGTCATGAATTGGCAGAATTTAGAATTCATGGGCTGGCCAATGTATAGGGTTCCAGTGCCTTAATGGCCTACGAGCTCCCTATCTTTGTAACCAGAAGGCTCTGGGTTCAACCTGTGGCGGTGGTGCGTACCGATGAAGATCCCCCGACTAAGACGAAACAGATATCCAGTACTCCCAGGTATTCCAATGGTCTTCTAACCGATGTCAGCTCATAATGAAATCTTATAATAATATTGACTTGATATAGGAATTCGTCGGAACGTGTTTAAGTAAGGAGAGAGAAGTTGTGATCATTGAACGTTATTATCGGGGAAGACATCAACACAGATAAAACCAATGAAAGATAACGAAGGGAATCTAACTACCAAAGGGGAGAAGCAAAGAAAACAATGGGCTATTCAATTCAAAAGACTGTTGAACAGACCACCACTTGCACCTCGTTCAGAAATACCAGTAACAGAGCTATTGAAAGCCAATCCCCCGACAGAAGCCATTAATTCACTGAAAACCAGGAATGCAGCAAGATCAGACAAAACTCCCCAGGAAGCAATGAAAATGGATTTAGAGACTGCCAGAGATATCTCTACGCCACCATTACAGAAAGTCTGGAAAGAAGGAAAGGTACCTATGATTTGAAGAAAGGCTACTCTCTTCAACTGCTAAAGAAAAGAGACTTAATCCTTTATGACAGCTGACGTGGAACCATGCTCTGTCCATTGCAAGTAGAATATTGAATCGCTTAATTCTGAAGAGAATTAAAGATGGTCCGCATGTAAAACACTGCCAAAAAAGAGATGGATTCGGGAAAAGCAAATCATGTACTGATCAAATCGTCAAGTAACGAATCATCGAACACAACATAGAATGGCAGTCAAATCTCTGCTTTGAAAAGGCTTCAACCGTGTTGACCGAGAAGTAATTTGGAAACTACTCTAACACTAAGGTGTGCCACAAACCTTTATCAGTCTCATTCAACAGCTAGATAATAACACTACATGTCCAGTGAACTACAACGGAAAACTCAAAGAATAACTTGAAGCGAAGATAAGAGAAGGGCTGGCTGCTGACTATCACCATTGATATTCCTAGGTGGTATGGGTTGGATTATGAGAAAGACTGTGATTAGCAAGAAGGTGGGAATACCGGTAAGAAGTTTCTAAAAGTGTGTACTTTGCCGATGATTTATGTCAAGTGTCACACACACTCAAAGATCTACAGGTTAAAACCAACAAATCAGCAGAAGAGGTAGGCGGCTAAGACGTGAGTTCAAGTGGACAAAGAGAAAACAGAGGTGATGAAGGTATCCGGCGGCCAACGACAATAACAAGTACCACTCATTACCAAAGGGAGAAATTTAAAGCAGGTCACATCCTTCACTTAACTAGACAGCATCAGTTGAACTAAATTCAGACGATACGGACGACGATATCAAAAACACTATCGCAAAGGTAAGGCATGTCTCCATCACCCTGAAATCAATCTGGGAATCCTCTGTACTCAGCATGAAGAACAAGATTCAGATTTTCAACAACACTGTCAAATCAATTCTTTTATGTGGATCACAGAGACTAGGCGCTTTGCGAAAAGCATTTCCAACAGACTATTGCGGACTTTCATCAACAGCTGCCTTCTTTGACTAGATATTGAAGATCACATGGCCAGAAAAGATAAGCAACAGGGAACTCTGGAAATGAACTGACCAACAATCGTATGTCGAAGAAAATGAGATTGATCGGATACACACTGAGGAGACCGTTGAGTGGCATAGCGTGCAAGGCCATTGTTTGAGTGGAACCCGAATTTGAAACGGTGAATTGGGCGTTGATTCAATAGTGACATGACGGAGATCACTTGAGGATGAAATGAAGGCCTATGGGCGATTGTGGGACCGTCTAAAGAGGACTGTAGAAGACAGAATGGTATGGGGATATACTGCTGAAGTCCTGTGTTACTCTCGGAACCCAAGGGAAGAAAGCCAAACAGTCTAAAGAGTGAAAGCTGTGAATACAAACAGGATGCTGGATGGCAACCAATCTACCCAACTCCTCCAACTAATCAGATCTACAATGTTTTAGCCAACCTAAGTGATGCTGGCTGCCCTATGACTTGATATTAGAAATTAAAAATCAATCGGCACGTAATCTTCGTGCTATGATAAAGGCATTTTATAAACAAAATCAACACTTCTAGTTTTTGAAGTTGGATAGACTTTTCATATATAGGCAAGCAAATAAGGAATTCACTTAAATTCATATTTTGAATGGAAAAATAACCAAATAGAAGTGCATTTTACTAATTCCCATTAGGTGGTTTACCTAATTATCGAAATAAGAAGTTTAAGTCATTTAACTGAATTATACGAAAAACAACAACAAGTCACTAACATCCCCCCTTGATGTACTTTTGTCAACAATTCATTCTCACCTAAGAAACTAACCAGAAATCTAGTGATTTCAACTGAATTAGCTCTCTTAGCTTAGTTAAAAGGCAGTAGATTGGGGATGAGCACGGCTGAAGACAAGCAAAACTACCGTCTGATGTTTAGATCACTTCACTACCAGTTGACGCAAGCGATATCCAACTACTTATATCGATCAACCAGTAGTATTAGCTGTTGTGTATTAATTCACTCAATGGACAAATGTCTGTTATGAGGTGATTTGGTGGATGGTGACTAGCAGTTGAATCCAGGATGCGCGTTTCGCCTTATTCGGGACTCATCACTGGATGTACCTGGATTCCTCGGTGAGTGAGTGATGGTGTTCCCACTAAGGCCAAAACCCGTACCCACCGTCCCTAGCGCCAAAGCGTTGCTCACTAGATCACTTGGGCCACCTCTGGTGCAACAAGTGTCAGCCATTGTCTTTTAATTCATTTCTGATCTTCCCGTTGACTGAGTGGACCAAACGATGAGTACTAGGCTCGAGCCCCAGTGGGAACACTATCACTCACTGAGTAGGAATGCAGGTGGATCCAGTTGACGAGTACTAAATAGGATCAAATGTGCATCCTGGATTCCACTGTGCTAGTCACCATCCACCAAATTACTTCAGGTTTAATCCTCAGACATAGATTCAGTGTCCTCACTAGGAGCCGACATGTCAATAGAAGCCGAACACTTCGGTTCAATCAATAAATGGGGAGAACTGGCTAAGGGTCGCGCTATGTCGTGAATTGACAGAAGTTAGAATTCATGGACCATTGGATTGGGTCCCAGTGGCTCAACGGTCTACGAGCTCGCCTTGTAACCAGAACGTCCTGGGTTCGAACCGTTGTGGTGGGTGCGTACTGATGAAGAGTCCCAAACTAAGACGAAACAGCTGTCCAGTACTTGCTGCAGGTTTTCCAATGGATCTCTAACTGATGTCAGCTCATGATGAAATCCGTAACCAATCGATTAAATCCCTACAAACCAACACTTGAATTAAAAATATTTGCTTTGCCTAATGGCCAGCCGAGAAACTAATCACCTTCCCGAATACAAAAGAAAACATCTAAGAATACTACGTCGGGATGATTTATTTCTGCTATAATAGCGTTCATGTGCGTTGGTGGCACAGAGGTAGAATGCTCGCCAACCACGCCTCATGAAGTTTGGGGTTCGATCCCCGGCCACTGGTTAAGCTACCAATAAGATTAGAAAAGAGGGAAGTTTAAGCATGAGCTAGCAACTCCATCCCGTAAAAGTAAATACCACTGCTACAAAAACTTCAAAGCTCTAGCTTGAAGCCCTATGTTCCACTGGGAAGGTGAAGGAATACATTCACACAGATAAGGAATATTAACATTAGTATTTGCATATGGTGTTGAAATAGTCTTCTTGATTTTTGATCTTTTACAACTACTCGAATAAAGCTGCAATGGAAAGAAGTAGCACTGGAAATAACACGTTTAGATTGACGTCAGACAGCTCTACCCAAGAAAAATGCAATTCCCAGATTCAAAGAATAAAAATCTATCAAACCCTCTACGCCGATCATTAAATTCCATTCCTAATCTTGACTAATCACTGAAATGTCTATACATGCTGAATATGTCAGAAGGAGGAAAAAACTCTTACTTCACATTAAATCCCTAAATGATGAATACGTTTTTTTAAAGACAGTACGATTATAAAGTTTAGTTGGAGCGGAGGCTTAATTAAACTTCAAATACCCAACAGGTACGGACGCACCGATGACCTTGGGACGACCAATCAGAGTAAAGGCAATGATACCAGGTAAATAGCATTGCATTTATGAAGAAACAAAAACTGTTGAATGAAGCGTAATGATGATATTATTGAACAGGATAACTGGCTATTTTTAGGCTAGAGAAAGAATGAGGTTAGGCTTATCCTAGGTGCAGATTATTTGGTTTAAGGAGATATTAAGTTTACAGGGTTATAATGACTGGTGGCCTGTTTGAATCTGTGGGTTGCCTGGATTTCAATCCGAGACAAAACATCATATTTTCCTTAGTTCTTGTTGTTGATAATCATTCAGTTATATCCATGGATCTCCAAATATACTTGTGCACACTTTTAATTGATTTGCAGCCTATCGTAGAGCATTTCTGTGGGACCAAAAATAAATACCGTAGTAGATTATTTAATTCTTCAGATCTGATATCACTGCGTCACATGATGTACTGGGGGTGGCTGTTTTACTTGAAACCCCTGGATGAACAGTAAATATTATGCCAATAAACTACGCTGAAAATTGTACCCATTGTGTAAAATTATTGTGTACAATAAAACTATTGTTATTATTACTATTATTATTAGGATGCGCTGGATGATATAAGGTGGAGAACCACTGGAAAACCGGCTGGGATTACTGGACAACCATTTTGTCTTAGTCTTTTGGGACTCTTCATCAGTGTGCACCCACCGGGGTCCGAACTCTGGACCTTCTAGTGACAAGGCAAGCTCGTAGACACGATGGCCCATGCATGAATAGCGTAACCACCAGCCATTGTCATCGGTGAGTAACTGTTCCCATTGCCTGACTAGGCGGACCGCGATAGTTACAACTTCTCACCAGAACTTTAGGTAACTTCCTATAGATTCGGGTTGGTTAATAGGGTAAAATCATGCTTACCGTATGGTTAGAGACATATTAGGTTAACGGTAGAGTTAGACTGCCAAATATGGCTGTTTTTTAAGTTCATTGTTGATGTGTTCGTCCTTGTTGATTGTGTCTGACTGACTGGTTTCAACATAGAACTTTGCACAAATGTGCAGCAGTTCCAGTCGCCACACTTCCCTTACCGCACAAAGCAAGAGAAGAAAGTAAAAGGAAATGCAAAATAGAGACAGTAGACAGGGATATAAGACAAAAGGAAAAGTAATAACGAAAAACAGTATAGTTTTATTGGGTATTATAAGTCAGAAGGAGTGGACGCATCTGTGGCATCACCGAGAACGATTTTCAGCCATATCACCAATTGTCTCCAGCCTTCATTGGTTTCTCCGTCCCGAGGACCCCAACCAGTCAGGAAGTCTACAACTCCCTACACAGTTGGCTTCAACTAACTGTTGTGGATTTCATTGACTGATAAAGCCATGTTTCGGTTTGACCACAACCACTGGCTCTTTCCCAACCTGATCCACTCTATGTCAGCAGCTAACGTTGCCCGTCGAGGAAGGCGATCGATAGCTAAGCAGTCATGAATAACATATGTCCTAACCATTTGGCCCAAGTGATCTAGTGGATAACGCTTTAGTGCGTCGGTGGCACAGCGGTTAAGGCGCTCACCGGCCATACACATAGTCCAGGGTTCGATCACCCGCCGACGCACCCCTTTACTTCGATAAGCCAGAAATAATGCTGGTAGAGAGGAAAGGTTGGGCATGGACCTAGCAACCCCATACTGTAAAATAAACACTGCTACAGAAACTTCAAGCCACTAGCTTAAAGCCCTGTGTTCCACTGGGGAACGTGAAGGAAAAATTATTATTATTAACCATCTCAATCGGTGTAACTTCACAGCCTCGTCGATTGATTTCCCCTTCCACTTACCTAGAACTCGACGCCTAATCCCAATATTGCTCACCTTATTATACCACTTCACACACACGGGAGATAAAACGCAGACACCTATGGTCTATGACACCTGTCTGTCTGTTTTCGACATAGAACTTTGCACAAATGTGCGGAAGTTCAAGTCGCCACATTCCGTGTAGCACGCGAAGCAAGAGAAGAAAAAAGTTAGTGCTTGCAAGAAACAAATGATTATCAGAACAGAACTGTAGGAGACGGTCACCGTTGTCGGTTCGCTGGCACGGAACTCCATAGGTGCCACCGACATCCTTCTCAGATTGACACAATTTCCCTACTTGAGCGTTAAAGTCACCAGCTAGAACGACTATGTCTGAGCGTTTAGCCTTTCCACCAAACTAGACAACTTTTCGTAGAACTCATCCTTCGTTTCATCTGAACTGCAGTCAGTGGGGGCGTAGGCGGAGATTACGAAAAGGCATCGGCGAGTAGTGCAGTCCTTCCTCCTTCTTACTGATCCGTTCAGGCGGACAGCACACATTCGGCTATCTACCGGGATCCAGTCAAGCAATGTCTTTTCTGCCCTAGTACTCAAAGCTATCCCTACGCCAGCTAATCCTCGTGAACTAGCTGTGGCATCTCCTGACACCCTCAAGGTGAATTTTGCAGATTCAACCTGTTGGCCAGGTGGGGTTAGGTGAATAACCACACTTGGGTCTTGTATGCGTGTTTCTGAAACACAGCATACATCAATGGCTCGTGATGCCAGGGTCTTGGCTAGTGATGCTTGTTGTCCTATTTGGCAAAGTGTCCTAACATTAAGAGCTCCTATATGAAATTGGTGGCGCGGCTTTAAGAGGCTGTCGGTGGTGGTTTTTTGGCTTCCATCGTTTTTAGTGGACGCAGAGTGGAGAGGAAGTGGAGAGCTATCAAGTCGAGGAGTTGCATCAGTGGAAGGAAGGCAAGATGATAGAGATGAAGATGAAGACAAAGATGAGTGAGTAATAGAGAGGTTTCGTGTGCATTTCGGATTGTGAGGGCGATTGTTACTTCCCGGCTGCCCACACCGTGGAAGTTGGTTGCGTGACCGCAGAGCCCAGGGGACAACTGCTTGAGGCCGGTCACACGCGGCCTGTTTTTGTTTGTTCTTTTTGTTTGGTGTGTCTCAGTAGCAGATTTATCACTCCCGCCCTGTGACACGGCAGCAGGAAGCGCGGTCGTTGTTAATCCGGGCCACGGCCGATCCGGCATGAAATTTTGTAATTTTGTATTGGACATGATGTTGGATTGGGTAGCTGCTTTTTGTTTAACCGCTATCCAAACAACCTGCCTGGCATGGTAGAACCTCAAGAGACATAAGTCTCAGCCAGTATAGCTTGATTAGGTCATTGCGGTGTTCAAGCCCGACCACCACGTCAAGGTAGCAGCTTTCGGCCTATGGCTAGCCGGCCTTTTCATGTCTTCCACTCTCAATGGCCAGGTCTCACTCACAGCCATAAAGGAGGACGAAGCGGACTTCTGAGTAGCACACACGTCCTTTGGTCGATAACCGGCCGGATATCACGTCTACACCAGAGACGGCGTAAACTGGCATATACGAAACGAGCCTTCTATATCCATGTTGAGATGTCATCAGCGATTAACGCACTCTACCACTTCATTCCCTTATCCTAAAAGCCAGGAATCAATGTAGTCGAGCCCTATAGCATCATCATCATCTTACATTTCATAACAGGAGCGATGATTGGTTGTGTCTACACGTTTAACTAACTCTGCTCAGAGAGGAGGAAAGATAAGAGAGGGACCAAAACAAACAAACGACAGCATATTTACAGTATATCATCATATATATATTCTTTGGTTTGGTTTGGTCTTTTAGAACGAAAAAAAAGGAATAAACAACCGAAGCATTCCATCCACACGAGCGCTTTTTAAGAGTCTGTCTGTCTGTCTGTTTTCGACATAGAACTTTGCACAAATGTGCGGAAGTTCAAGTCGCCACACTCCCTCCTTGTAGCACACAAAGCAAGAGAAGAAAGTACAAGAAAAGCATAATAGAAACAGTGAGCAGAGGTGTGAGACAAAGGAATAGTAATAACGAAGAACAAAACAGTTTCATTGGAAATCATAAGTCATAAGGAGTGGATACATCTGCGCCAGCCATTGAGAACGACTTTGAGCCATGTCACCAATTGTTTCCAACCATTGGTTTTTACCGTCCCGAGGACCCCAGTCAGGAGAGTCTACACCTTCCTACGTGGCTTAGAATAACTGTTGTAGATTTCATTGACTGGTGCCATGTTTTTGTTTGACCGCCGCTAGCTTTTTTCCAGCCTGACCCTATATCAGCTAACATTGCCCATTGTCGAGAGAGGCGATGACTTGGCATACGTAACACATGTCCCAACCATCTCAGTCTTTGTAACTTCACGACTTCGTCGATTGATTTCCCCTGTTTACCTAGAACTCGACGCCTAACTTCAATGTTGCTCACCTTATTATGCCACTTTACTTTTTAAGAGTAGAGAAAAGAAAAGAAAAATAAACCAAAAGCAAAACCAAAACAAACAACCGTGGTGGAAAGAAAAGTGTCAACAACAACAACAACAAAAAATATGTATTTTCAGTAATATATAAATAATCGAAGAAACAGTATTTGTTTTGTTTCGGTTTGTTTAGTGCTCAAAATAAACAAAATAATAATAATAATACAGGCACTTACTTAGTTCTCACAAATAATAATAATAACAGTAATAATAAGGCACATATATAAGCTGTATTGTCAACATTTTACACGGTTTGCACTGTCATGCAAAAGAAACAAAGAAAGAAAGAGAAAAAGAAACATTTCCTCATTAGTCAGTCATGAGCAGACAGGGGGAGGTGGTCAATGTCTGTGTGTGTGTGTGTGTAGAAATAAAGCGGAAGCTTTCATTGTTCACAGAAAACACCAAGATATTACAAAAAACCGAAAAACAAAACAAAGAAGAATGCACTAAACAAAAGAAATGAGCACTGTCAAAACTCTTGCATTTTTAGTACATTTGCTTGTTTCAGTGTGTGTGTGTGTGTGTGTGTAAGTATATGCATGTATATATATCTTCAAGTGTTAATTTTACAAAGGACCATAAGAATAGAATGGAATATTGGGAATTACAGGATATTGTGAAAGACTCTTATGAATGGTAGTGATTTTGACAACAGCTCATTCTTACTCACTCAACTCTCTAACTGACTGACTGACTTACTGACTGGTTGGAGAATTACCACAACTTTTTCCCTCTTCTTCTTCTCGTTTGCCTGTTGTCTTTTGCATTTTTTTGAATTTGAACTCTTTAATTTAGATCAACTGAAACGTTTAATTCTTGGTAGAATAAATATTTGTACAAGAAATCTGAACAGAATGCTAACATTTAAATCCATACTACCGCCTGTCTCCATTCGACAAGCATAATAATTTTCTTTTGGTATCGGTAGGACAGTGATATCATTCATCATTAAAGCATCGCTGGCTTGTCTGTGTGCTGTTGCATTACAGGTATCTTCTTCGTCGCCTTCTTCACCTGTTGCTGCTATTGCTGTTTCAACATCTTCGAATGAAGGCACAGATGGAATAGAATTATTGTTATTCTTATCCACTATCGCCCCATTATTGATGGTTACCTATAAAGTAGTAAATAATAAAAATAATTACGATAAGTTCGACAAAGTTAAGGGAATTAGTTCTTCTCGTAAGTTGAATATAAAAGAATAGGATTCTTGTGAGTTTAAAAGGATTTAGTTTGCTTCAAGTTTGATCACAGAGCCAGTGAAAACCAGTACTGGAGTACTGGTCAGCTGTTTTCTCCTCGCTATTCGGCACTCTCCGACAGTACGCACCGACTGGAGTTTGAACCCAGGACCGCCTTGTTACAACAAGGCAAGCTTGTAGACCATCCAGCTGCTAAACGAAACAAATATCCAGTACTCCGTGGTAAACAGTGTTCCTCTAACTGGCATTAATCCGTGGTCAAACTTGAAACAAATCTTGTATAACATACTGTACTCACTATAAAATGCATCTGTCTGTTTTTGACATAGAACTTTGCACATATGTGCGGAAGTTCAAGTCGCCACACTCCCTCCTTGTAGCACACAAAGCAAGAGAAGAAAGTACAAGAAATGCATAATAGAGAGACAGTAAACAGAGGTGTGAGACAAAGGAATAGTAATAACGAAGAACAAAACAGTTTCATTGGAAACCATAAGTCACAAGGAGTGGATACATCTGCGCCAGCCATTGAGAACGACTTTGAGCCATGTCACCAATTGTTTCCAACCATTGGTTTTTACCGTCCCGAGGACACCAACCAGGAGGCCAGTCTACACCTTCCTACGTGGCTTAGACTAACTGTTGTGGATTTCATTGACTGGTGCCATGTTTTTGTTTGACTGCCGCTAGCTTTTTTCCAGCCTGACACAGCGGTTAGGACGCTCGCCGACCATGCACATGGTCCGGAGTTGGATCCCCGGCCACAGACGCACTCCTTTACCTCGCTGAGCCAGAAATAATGCTGGTAGAGAGGAAAGGTTGGGCATGAGTCTAGCAACCCCATCCTGTAAAATAAACATTGCTACAGAAACTTCAAGCCCCTAACTTGAAGCCCTATGTTCCACTGGGGAACATGAAGGAAAAAAAATAAGGAGAGAATAAATAAAGGACTTCATCCAGAAAGAAGGCAAGTATACCTGACAAGATCAAACAACATTCATCGTATTACTGTCAAAAAGGAAATTGCAGCATCTTCGCCATTGATTACGATTTTCGGCCATATCTGATAACGTGTCCATTCACCGATTCGAACTGTCTCCCGGACGGCAATCAGGGAGTCACGGTTTACCAACCGATGCTAACCTAATACAAATATCCTTCATCTCACAACGCTGAGTAATAGACTGACCACATCTCCGGTTTTTCCACTTAGTAATTTTCAAGGCTAGCGAACAGAGACCGGTGCAGAAGCCTCTGGGATGACATTCGCAGCAAATGTCCGAGTTATCAAAGCTGGTGTTTCCAGGTGGCGACACTCAACGAATGGTAATCTCCATTGTATTCAAACACACGCTGCCGGACCTCGGAATTACTCATCCGATAATACCATCGAACACAAGCAATTTTACCGAGACAGTGATGACCAGATACGCAGAGTCCCCGCACATCCTCAGATCGGATAGGGTAGGTTTCACAGGCGAGGAGCAAGACTGCGTAACATAAAAATTTAGCTAAGTTTAGAATAATTGATCCCACGAAGATACGTAATTTATAAAACAAACTCAGCTATAACACTGCATGCGTTAACACACAACCACACAACAGAGTGGGTGGGACAGAGTAAAAATTCTAAGAAGTATTATAGGTAGGTGAAGATTGAGAGAGATTGATTACTGAATCCTTGTTCATCGAGTCTACACCAAACACGTGCAATAGAAGTGACTCAACGCAAATACCAGAGATATGGAAGATATTATTACCACCAATCAAATCAGAGGCGGATTATAATCTCAAAATTCTATTTCAATTCAAGCACATCATAACATTCTAACAAGTAACTTATTTTGATTATAAAAGTATCTTATTTCCCATTTGATTGTATTTTATTGATAACACTAATATTATTTCTGAATGTACTTTATCTTATATTGATTTTATTCAAATGTCTAATCACCAATCTTTACTCATGTATATAAACGAAGCAAGAAAGGTGTGTGAGTGAGTACCATGATATGATTATGAGCAGCAATAAATTGTGCTCGATAGGTGGTCATCAGTAAATATGACTGTATAACACTGTGTGATTTTATCGAAATAAAATTTTATCCATAGTGGAGTTTTACACTCTACACCACAGTGTGCCCAAGTTTTATCTTTATTATATCAATAATACATATGGGCCTTTTCGTTTACATTTCTAATTATCTGATAAAAGGCGTAACACGGAAATCAAACTACTCCAGGAGGGCAGTAAAACTGAAGACTTCTAAATTTTAACAAATGCGATGTAATTTGAGTTCATGGCCCATCTTAACAGTATAATAAACCCAATGAAGCAACCTGAAAGAAATAGTTTAATCTTATATGTGAGTGCAGAGCTATTAGAGTTTCATTAAGAGACTTCTTATCTGATAAAATGCAGTGCGACAGTCGTTCAGTGGTGGGGTATTCGCTAGCAATACACATGAGATCCGGGTTCGATTCCTAAGCGAGGTACTCTTGAGGGACTTGTTTTAACAGAGAACTTGACACAGAAGTACAGCAGTCCAAGTTGCCACACTATTTAGCACACACACACACCTCATCCTATGTCATTTAACATTGTCCGTCGAAGAAGACGATTACTAGGCATGCATAACACACGTCTTAGCCATCTTAATCGATGTAGCTTCACACTTTCATTGATTGACTTCCCCTTCTTACCTAACACTGTATTCCTAACCACAATAATACTCACTCCATATTATACCACCACCTAACCCGGGAAGTAGAATGCAGACATCTATGATCAAAGACAGATAACCTTTTGATGTCTTCCGCTTTCGACTTCCATCTCTCACAGCCATAAAGGAGGAAAGAGCGAGCATCTGTGCAGTGCATGTATCCCTGGATACATAGCCAGATACCACGTCTGCATCAGAAATGGGGAATGTTGACAAATACAAACGAACCGTCTGTATCCGTGTTGAGATTTCACCAGTGATCAACCTACTGGGCTGGCTGATACAACTTCCTAAATGATTGAATTCGTCAATACACCTCGCCGCTTTAGGCTAGGAGTCGATGTAGTCCAGTCCTGTAGCATCATCTTACATTTGACGGGGGTGAATGGCATGCCAAATACTAGATTTCTGCTCAAAGTGTTCAGAAGACTCAGTGGCATTTTATCAGCGTCTTCACCTACGAGGAGTATATTATCCGCATATTCCAAGTCAAGAAGACTATCCCCTGGTAACAAATCGATCCCTAAGTCGCTGAGGTCAGTTACGGTGAATTCCATTGGTATAATTATGACGAAATTAAACAGAAATGGGAACAGTTGGCACCACTGACTGTCATCATTTCAGATGACAACTCCCCCGTAAGCTCTTACACGGACGCGTGAGTTCGAGTAGAGTGCCTGACTAGTGCGACGTAATTTCTCGGTACTCCGTTCACGGATAAACATTTCCGTAGTACCTTTCGATCGACGGAGTCAATTACCACTTTCGGATCAAGGACTTTCATAAACACCCTTAAACCTTGTCTGGTCGGCAGCAAACCAGGAAAACAGGGAAGATTGAATATGAGGCTTTCAACCCCGCCTTGTAAACATAACACCACCGACATCGAAACTTTAAGCCTTGAAGCTCTTTGATTCAATTGAAACTTATCTGTTGTTGGCCACTTTAAACTACCTCCACATCGCTTAACTTCTTCGGTAGCGAAAAGCTATTGAATATGAACTAACGAAAATCAAGTTGAGAATATGGCCAAATGATTTGAGCGTTTAGCTTCAGCTATTCATTCATAAATTTATGACCATTCATTACAACTAGTTGATACAATATATTATTTTATAGGTGATACAAGGTTCATAATCTAATATACTAGCATATTACAGACATTCAATTTTTCTGTAGGATAAAGTATACTCTATTATATGATCGCCTAACCTTAATCCACTTCAACAACTTAGTGGTTGACTTGTTACCACAAAACTGTCATGTCAGATTATATCGTCCTTCTCGATGGTAAAAAATGCTGTCTTTTAAACACTTTTGGTAGAAATCTTAGTATGCTTAGCATGCGCTTCACTCCGATCAAGTGTAAGATGATGGATGAAGGATTGATCCGCACCGACCTCCTAGTTTAAAGATAGGCAGTGAATCAGCAGAGTGTGTAAATCAATTCGCTTATTTGGGAAGTTGCATTAGCCCTAGCAGGTTGATAGCTGATGAAATCTCAGCAGCGATACGTTAGGTTTGTGTGACATTAGTCAACTTACTCCATCTCTGGTGGTGGAGACGTGATATCCGGCGACCGATCATACAACATATATGGTGCTCAGCATTTCACTTTATTATTCTTTATGGCTGTGAGGTGTGGGCATTAAAAGTGGGAGCTCCAAAGAGATCAGTTGTTTTTGACCACAGATGTTTGCTGTCTGTCTCCGACGGTAAGCGTTTTAAAATAGTGAGTAATATTTAGGTCGACTGTCAACAAATGCGGCTGTTAAGCTGCATCTATCCAGATGGCTACGGTACACGTTACTCATGCGTTCTATCTCCCGTGTGAAATGGTATAATAAGGTGAGCAATATTGAGGTTAGGCATTGATCGAGTGCTAAGTAAGGAGGGAAATCAATCGACGAGGCTGTGAAATTACACCAATTGAGAAAGTCAGAACATGTGTTACATATGCCTAGCCATCGCCTTCCTCGACAGGCAATGTTAGCTGACATATAGTCAGGTTGGAACAGGGCCAGTGGTGGTCAAACCAAAACATGGCTTCATCAGTCAATGAAATCCACAACAGTTAGTTTAATCCAGCCACGTAGGGAGGTGTAGCCTTCCTGAATGGTTACGGTCCTCGGGACAATCGGTGATATGGTTCAAAATCGTTCTCAATGGCTGGCACAGATGCGTCCACTCCTTGTGACTTATAATACCCAATAAAACTATATTTTCCTTCGATATTACTACTCTTTTTGCCTCATATCTCTGTTTACTGTCTCTATTTTACGTTTCTTTTTACTTTCTTCTCTTGCTTTTGTGGTGAGTGAAGTGTGGTGACTGGAACTGCTGCACATCAGGGCAGAGTTCTATGTTGAAACCAATCAGTAAGTTAAGCCATCTCCCTCCTCGTCCAGCAACGTTAACTGACGTAGGATTAGATTGGAAAAGGGTTATGGGGTGGTCAAAACGAAACACGTCATTAATCGATGGAAACCTTGACTGCTGACTTGAGTCACTTAAGGAGGTAAAGAAAGACTGTCTGGCTTGGGTCCTGGAGACGCACAGTTTGAGATTGTTGGTGATCTAGTTCAAAATAGTTCTCAATAGCGCAGATGTATCCACCCTCAGACCAATTAAGTCCTCGTATTCTTCCATGTAATTATTCTTTCTTCCATATATTTCTATTAATTATATTTCTTTCGAGTTTTCTCTCACTATTCAACCTTTGTGTGCGATGAAGAGTGTGACAACTTGAACTTCTGCATTTCTGTGCAAAGTTCTATGTTGAAAACCAGTCAGTCAGTCAGTTAGTCATAAACTAGACCAAGCCATCTGAAGCTCAACCCCACCTAATAAAATACAGTAGCATCTCTAATCTACAGGAAATAGGTGTGGCACATAGAGTAAGTAATACACTAATCTATACGTCTTTTTAAATTTTACTACCAGTAGAAGTTAAATACACGATAAGCTGTCATCAACCTCTCTCAAAGCCAGAGTATAGTATACCTACAACTGAAAAATGATTGAAAAATATTTTAACAAACATTTTATCATATACTTTGTAAGAAACAATGTGACCTAGAAGTGAAAAACTCACATAAAAACACAAAACAAAACAAAAAATGAGTGAAGTAAATAAGTTGAGCGATTAAATAAAGTCACAATATTTTCAATCATCAAATGAACTTACACTAAAATCATACCATAAACGTTTTGATTTTGTCCAACTATAAGTATTATCCAAAGAAAGAATGTATATCCCTGGTGTTTGAACTTTTAGTATCCCTTGAACAATACTGTCATTGGATGAGATACGCTTTACTGGAACAATTTCAACTAGCTGATCTCCACTTGATGTTGAATCACTTGTAACTTCTTTGCTGCTATTAGAAGATTTTTTCATGAATATGCCGACTGCAATATCATTCGCTTCACATGAAACCCACCAATTAATTTGATCATGAATTGAAACTGGTCCAATGTAAATATCTTTACGTGAAGCTGCACCAACTTCAATCATATGCATAACCCGACCACAGCTGGTAACACGTTTTACTTCTTCGGATGTTTCACATTGTTTTGTTGCGCTTAGCTTATCGTCTGATAGCTTTTTACGAAAATAAGAAGAGGGTACAGAACCACCCCAGCAAATTTTTGATGGACACTGTGGATCACCATTAGGATCAGTAATTTTACCACCATAACATGCTGGTAAGCCGGTAGGATCGAAAACTTGAAGGAGGGCAGTTCGAAAGTCTGATTTTAAAACCTTGAAAATAGTATAAGTTATTCAAAGAAACAATCATAATTTATCACAATTAAATAAAGATAGGTTAAAGCAATACCAACGTTAATTAATTAACTCTTCTTACTAATATTTATGTGAACCTTTACCCAATAATGCTAAGCTACACAGCTGAGCAAGAAATACACAGATAAGTTACCAAAGATCGATAGAGGGTGACACCAGTCTACAAAAAATGAACAATATTTATCTCTCACATTTAATTATCCTTACAAGAATTTTAGAGACTTGAGTCTTTCAGCATCACTTATACTACCACCGACTGTTCGAAGTCATTCTAAGCTCAAGTTAGTGTTGTGCTTAAATCAGTTTTCTGTATGACTTAGTCAAGATAAGAAACTAACTATCCTGCACACTAAAGAAGAACAATTTGTCAGGATGTATAGGAATGCCAGTTACTGTTATCTTCATGTAAATTTCTAACTGGTACTTAGGACGAGTACGAAGACTTCAACTGATGGATGGTGACTAGCAACGGAATACAGAATAACGCGCATTTCTTCCTATTTTAGGCTCGTCGGCTGGATGTGCCAGCATTCCCCAGTGATAGAGATGATGTTCTCATTGAGGATCGAATCCAGTGCCCATAGTTTCAAACACCGAAGCGTTATTCACCAGACCACTTCGGCGACGAAAGCCACCTCTTGTGCAACGGGTCTTATTGATTATTTTAATGAATTTCAAATTTTCCGGCGGATCGACGGAACCGAAATCCTCGGTGGGAACATCATCAGTCACCTGGGAATGCAGGCACATCCAACCGACGAGCCCCAAATAGGAAAAAATGCGCGTTATCCTGGATTCCACTGCTAGTCACTATCTACCAATTAACTTCTAATTACATGCCCAGATCTCGTCGAAGCATTTGCAAAAGAAGCCAACAGATATGTCAACCTGAGACCGAGCACTTCGGTTCAATCAATCGAGTACGAAGACTATTTGACTTAGTATTTCTTTAACTGCAACAAACACAGAAAGATGCTCATTTAAATCAAAAAAAAGATAATCAAAGTTTACACTTGTGCCGTAGAAATAGTGAATACCTATAGCTGGTTGTTTTTCTCTTCACAATTGCTACAGCCAGAAATAAATCAAACAGCATAATTCCTGACTTTCGAAGTTACTGTTGACGAGAAATATGAAGTTAATAGAACATTATAGGAGTGGTATACTCTCATGAACAACATCTCTACCCGGCAATGTCATAATGTTCAATTTAAAATGAATTTACTAAGAATGCATTTTAAAATATTCAGCTTAAAAATAACAATCTCATGAACCGGAATCGATTGACTGGTTGGTTCAAGAACTTGTTGAGTAATTTGTCAAGCAGTCGTAATCTCTACAAGTTATGCTCATATTTCGAAACATTAGAGTTTCTAACAGCATTTCTATAGAAAACAAGTCGGACTGTTTGGATAATGAGATTCTACTGATAACCTGTGCATTGGTGCTTCAATGATAGAACGACCACTAACCGAGCACAGTGTCCAGGTTCGATTACCAGTCAACGCACCCCCCATAAACTACCTAGTACGGCCGACGGTGGACAGACTTCAGTCCTCCTCTTAAAATGCTCTCAGGTAGCCACATGTTCATGTACTGTCCCAGGTAATTCCTAATCAGTGGCTTCACATGGTAGGGGGGGGGATGAATGTTTCTTACATAAGTGAAAGATTTAATGTGAACGCCTGGCACTTAATATTGGACTAGTAGACATGAAGGTCTACCTAAGTAAACGAGAAAATCCAAATTCCAAACCCATAGTGTCCATGTGTTCCAGAATCCGAACGGCGGATCAAACGGATCGCTCACTGGGAACCATGCGAACGTAGCTCCAGACATTGCTCCATTGCCTTGTGAATCAAACTTCAAGTTAAAGGCTCATGGAGTAACACGCCTTAAGACAACCACTTGCTTCAGGATGGGCGTCCATGCAGTATCCCAGGCCTCGGAAAAATTATGAAATTTTGTATTACACATCTCTCAGTGCCCATAATCGACCAAGTGTGTCTTTTAATAGTAATAACAATACTGATAACGTCGCTGTGAAGTAAATAAAATGCATCAACAGTGTTTCGACCACCAATGTGCGATTTAACTGGTTAAGTCTGATATTCCATTCAGATATTGTGAAACTACTCATAATATTTAGTATACTATTTTGCAAAGGAAATTTGTCGTATTTCATCACTTTAGGTAAAAAGTATCCCGCAAAACTCAGAGCATGAAGAGTGTGTAAATGAAAGATGAATATTTAAGGAAAAATCACCAGTTTATGCTGGTCACTATGTCTTCCGTTTTCTTATTCCTTTATGTTCCCGGTGGAACATAGAGCTTCCGGCCAGAGGTTTGAAGTTTCGGTAGAAGTGGTGTTTTAGTTTTACAGGATAGGAATGCTAGCCTCATGCCCAAGCTTCCCTCCTAACCAGTCTTATTACTGGCTTAGCGAGGTAAAGGAGTGCGTTCAGTGGCCGGGAATCGGAACCCGAATCACATGCGTGGTTGGCGAACATTCTATCGCTGTGCCACCGACGCATAGTAAGTACGTCTAAATTAATTTTCATCGTTACAGATTATTTCCGACACCTGATCATCGTTTGCCTCAGCTTAAAAGACACATTACAGTGAAAGCAATAAAAGACACCCACAGATAAACAGATAATAATACATGTCTTCGATTCCCAAAGTTCTTGGATTGAGTTACACAAGAAACCGGTACGTACTGCCGAAACATTTCATAGAATGTTAAGCAAAATTGGTTTAAAGTCAACTACAGTGGAACGAACACCACCCATCGATTATCCCTCCACTAATGTTAAACATCCTATTCAAATTATTTCAATCCCCTTATTTGTTAGATTTTTCGTCCATATTCTCCCTCAATTATCATATCTAATACACCTTCTGATACACTTGCCCTTAGTTGTAATGTGATGTGAAGAAAAATTGATTAGAAGTAGAAACTGAGCATAAAGATGATGCGAACAAACCAGTTTTACAAGTGATGTTATCAGATTTTAAATTGAATTTCGATTTTTTCCGTTGATTAATAGGACCGAAATATTCGGCCTCCATTGGCATGTCCGCTTCTATTACGGATGATTTGACAGTATCTTAGGATTAGTGTGAAATTATTTTGGTTGTTGCTGGCTAGCAATGGAATCCAAGATGTACATTTAGTCCAATTTGTGGCTCGCCGGCTGGATATGCCCACATTCCCCAGTGAATGATGATGTTCTCACTGAGGCTCGAACATAGTGCCTATAGTTTCAAACGCTAAAGCGTTATCCACCAGAACACCAATTAAATAATTAATATGACCCCGTTGTACAAGAAGTGGCTCTAGTGGATAACGCCTTGACGTTTGAAACTACAGGCACTAAGTTCGAGCCTCGGTGAGAGCATCATCAGTCACCTGGGAATGCAGGCACATCCAACCGACGAGCCCCAAATAGGAAAAAATGCGCGTTATCCTGGATTCCACTGCTAGTCACTATCTACCAATTAACTTCTAATTACATGCCCAGATATCGTCGAAGCATTTGCAAAAGAAGCCAAAAGATATGTCAGCCTGAGACCGAGCACTTCGGTTCAATCAATCGAAATGGAAAATCTAAAATTCAATTCAATAGTCGTATTGAGTATGTAAATACACTAAAAAAAGGGCTTATAAGTCTAGGATTAAACCACAATTACAAGAGGAGATGATACTTCTGTGAAGAGTACTACTAAGTTTTCTTCAATTAGTAAAAAATGAATGATTGAAAACATCATATTTGCCTTACAGATGTCTAGACACACTAGTGTGTGTTGCTTTGAATTATAGCGAAGAAGCTTTCGAACACTACTCAAAACTGTCGCTTCCAATGTAAATGTAAAGACGGAGATTTGACTTTAATATATATATATATACTCAGAAAATCACTTATTTTTTGTTTCAATACTTGAATTAGGTAATGAAGATATTAAGTTATGATATGATAAAATGACATAGACACTTACATGAATTTTCTCTTGTGTAGTCTTGCTCAAAAGAGGTTTGAAGAAGTTGAATATAGTTCCAAATATCGGTGGAGCATTTATCACATAACAAATCCTTAAAACTTCAGGATAATTTGCTTCAAGTACTGTCATCATTTCTGAAAATACAGGAATCCATGACGGATGCATATGCCTTAAGCTTAATCCTTTCATATCTAATATAAGCGTCAACTGATCAATGCATTTATTGTATTGTTTTGACTTCTCATATAAAATCTTGTTTATAATATACTCCAGGAAATAAATTCTACTCTGAATGAATTCAGTTTGTGTAGTAGCCTTCATGAAACCACTCGGATCGAATCGACCAACAGGTGCACAATACAATGGATAGCCATCTTTGTCTTCTCCACAAAATCCACCAGGAAAGTATTTTTGTATCATTTCTGGAACTTTGTATGTATCACAAATTGTATCAACCTTTAAACATGTGTAACGGAGTAAAGTAGGTAGACAGAAATTTTAAAAAAATGAACTGTGCTTGATAGGAATAAAGTAAACTGTTTTGAGTACACTGTTTAGTGGACAGTTAAGTATTTATCATCAAATGGTAAAGATAGGGAGAAAGAACGTGTTTCTGTTATGAAATCTAGTTTTAATAGAAGCACAGTCCGGATAGTATATGCAGAAGACTGTGGGGGAGTGAAAAAACAGGAATACGTTGGACTGATAAGAAAACTTTAAAAGTCTGTACTCTGCGGATGATTTAAGTTTAATGTCACACAGACTCGAAGATCTTCAGGTTAAAACCAACAAGTTGACGGAAGAGGCAGGTAAAGAAGACAGTACTTTAAGTGAACATGGAGAAGACGGAGGTAATGAGGATAACCAACCAACAACAACGAGAAGTAATCACTCACTATCAACGGGAAAAATTTGAAAGAGGTCACTTCTTTCACCTGTCTAAGCAGAATCGTTTCATCTACAGGCGGTTGACATGGGGGATGAGGATGTCGAAAGCAGGATCGAAAACGCAAGACAGACTCTTATCTCTCTGGAATCAGTCTGGAAATCCGATTTTTCAACACCAGCGTCAAGTCAGTTCTTCTATATGCGTCACAAAAACATTTCCAACAGGTCGCAAATTTTTATCAACAGCCAACGTTGCTGCATATTAGAGATCAAATGGCCGGAAAGAATTGGCAACAGGAAACTCTGAGAGCAAATCAATCAAGAGCCTATTGATCAACAAATATTTCGAATAAAATGCAAACGGATTGGACACACACTGAGGAGACCATCGAACGACATCGCACGTCAGGCCACCGCTCGGGTGGAACCTGAATGGAAAAGGATGAGTTGGGTGTTTGAAGGTGACATCGAGGAGATCATGTGAGGTGGAGATGAGAGAATATGGGCAATTGTGGGGCAAGCTAACAAGAGACCACAAAGAATAAGCAAAAGTGGACAGCTGCTGTTGAAGTTCTACATCCCACTGGGAACCCAAAAGAACAATAATGATAATAATAATGGTCGGCAATAAACACTTTATGTGGTTTACCTTCATAGTCAAGAAACAGAATATTTTAACATGTTTACTCAAAAATAATTCCGACTTGGATCGAAAAAAGATTCCATACTAGTGATCTGCTGAGGAAAATATGTTACCCTTTAATTCGCATACTTCTCTTTCTTCCATCTTTGAAGAGTGTAAAGCTCCTTCTTTATCTCGATAGCCGCATTGGTTTCAGTTATTTTGTGAAAAAGCTGCAATGTGTCATAATTTTCCAAACGTGCTAATAAGACATTATTAACGGAAACAACCAGAAAAGCCACATGTAAATGAGTGATCCAGAGAAGTACTGCATGGTCAGATAATGTCAACCTTGGAGTCAAACAACAGTCTCATGCAATCTTATAATAAATGGAAGATAAAAGGGAATAATCTTGGATTTGATTTGTTATTCTTCACGATAGCATAAACAGGCAGTCAATGAAAGAAAGCAGTCAAAAAACAGAAGTAGGATATGCGTTTATATATGTATACATGAAAGATACTCAGCAATAAAATTTCCTGAACTTTATCATGTGGTAAGAATCTCTGTGTCGTGCACATTTTGCAACATATACGATATGTGTTTACAGATCCATTTATGACTTGGAGTGAGACAAGTAAATACACTTGCATTCTTATGATCAACACTTAAATGTCACCCGAAATCTCTAGAAAATTCCAGTTATTAAATTCGTGATTATCTAAAAGGCTAAGACGAACAGTATGTGACTTCAAAGATTCGTATCATTATTTGGTCTAATCATGTTCAGTCTGCCCAGTCTGCCTCAATTCAGACTAGTGGAACATCTCAGACCACAAAGTGATAGATAAATGTACCGAAAGGATTGAAGGAAGCAGTGAACAAATAGGCAGACATAAATGGATTCTTCGCCCATAGAATACATGATAGCATCCCGCATAAAGTAGTATGTCATCATCTTTCAAGCATGTTGCAATTAATTATGCGATCAATAATTTCTCACGGCTGTGAGGCCGACTTTGTTGTTGTAAAGAAAATGTATAAATACCATGTGTTGCTTTCCTTGCAGTTGTTGTTGTTGTGATTACAATATACAGTTACAGGCCAGCCTTTGTATTTTGATATTTGCGTGGCTCAGTGAATCCGAAGGCACAGCAGGCATATTAGGCAGGCGCAGACAGAACAAAGTGACAACGGTTCTCATCCAGTTCAGTATCAGTTATAACAATACAAAAAATGTATGAGTTACAGAATTCTGTTCAAATTCTACGCAATCAGTAACCTCTGATCCCCACACATCGTACTAGTCAACGGTAGTAAAACTCAGAAGTTTTTGTACCACTTCGTATTTAAAAGACTGTCTTATCAGAGTTTTAATTTAAATGAAACGTGAATCAATAAATACTTCGAAAAATAGGAGCTACTCGTAGAAATCTGTGTGAAACATAAAACCAAGACATGAAAGCAATGACCCTTCCCAAACTATGAAGAATATCTAATAAGTGAGGGTTATTGATGATATTTTATACATCCGAGCTATGGAATGAATGTAGATGCTAACCGATAACCCACTGGTAGAAAATAGACTGTCCTAAGTATGATAGATCTTTGACATAAGTGTATTACTCACTGATGAACGTTGTGATCAGCTTGAAATCATCCATGTACAATTTGAGTTCGTGGTAGACAAACTTATTGTCAGACTAGTTTAAGAATAAACTGGTGATTTTGATTGGATATTTCAGTCAGCAAAAATAGAAGAATATGAATTGCAAGATCTACAATAAGTCTGCTGGTTTCAAATCCATATTTATTCGTCACTTACAGAATTGTGGCTAAAATGTAGTGGAAATCCGCTTATACAATTGTTTAACCCTTGATCGTAATCCATCTATCTTCAAAATCTTCGATACATGATGTGAGTTGCAATGACAGAAAAATAAACGCGTCTTATTTCACTAATTCAGACCATGTCATCCAGATCGAATACCAACAACTGATTTTTAGCTTTTAAGTGTATTTCACCAGTAGCCATTATCTTGGCATCTATTATGGATTTTCTATTGTATCATAGTAAAAAACGGGACAAATACAATCAGAACAATTGATATAGTACATTTAACGTGATTTGTTGTTACTCTAACAACTCATCTACATGTGAAGAAGACAAAACAGTACAATGACAACACCTTAAATGACGCAAGATACCAGTACTCGAACAAATGCTAGTCATCAGGAAAACAGCACATACGGCAGCAGTCACAGTTAGTCCGAAAGTGATGGGATCAAAATGGTTTTCTCAGAAGTGTGTGATGGCGAATTTTCCGAACTATCAAATTTTGAGGTATAATTTAAATTTAGCTCTCAGTGAGCTGCACGGCACCCTGTATTGTTATTGCTTAATCTCGATATCGGAGAAGTTAAACTATCATAGCCACAATCAAGGTCTGTCAAAGCTGACCTTGAAGGACCAGCCAGATCCAAGGAATGCTATGAAAGACCATTCCGAATAAAATCACGCCTATCTTTTTGGATTTGGTGAGGGTAGATACCGTATTCTACTTCTGCAAATCTATACTCTTAGTTAGAGTAGTGTTTTTTTAAGTTTAGGTAAAGTCTTAGGGTTAAGGTTAAGATTGGCCTAAAGTCAAAATTAGGGGTTGGAATTATAGTTAGAGTTAAGGTTGGGTTAAAGAACAGTGTCAGAAATATTAATGGATCTCAAAGTACCGTGAATTACAGTCACTTGGATGAATACATCTATCGTGCGTGGTGTGATTTCCCTGCAGATCATATTTGTAGTGATTTGGAGACATCCTTACAACACATAACCGACAATTGTACAGTGTAACCTCATGTTTGCAAAGTTTTCAGTGCATTTTTTCAACGATTATGCTGCTTTTTTGCACTTGGGTTCTGGTTAGTCATTCAAAATCACTGTGGTTTTGGTTATGATAGTTTGACTTTGCCCACTTTAGGACAAATAATTTCTGGTTGCTTCCATGCACAGCGTAACTAACATCCGTACACGAGGCATCCAAATGGGGTGACTGTGCTGCAATCCTTCATACTTCGCCAACGATATGTAGTGTGATACTTTTTATCAAGTATATGTCTTTGATTTGAATGGTGAACTTTTAGGTAAAACATGAAAATTGGTTTTATATAATTAATCTTCTATGGGGGGGGGTTGATTATAACAAAAATAGCTTCTCCACAATACTGAAGAAGTAACAGTTGATTGCATTTGTGTAGGCTAGACAGTGAATGTATACAGGAGAGCTACATACCATACGCTAATCATAGCAATCCCTAACAGATAACAACGATTATGCACAGCTTACAAATGCTTATTAAAACCAAATGTTTCAATCATAATCAGATAATCAGTAGAATAATTTCACCTCTAGCACCTAAATCCGAAATAAAAAGAGACTCGAGCCCTAGAAGGCATACATGTTAACAAGATGGATAGTACGGCCAATTACAGAAGTGAATGCCTCACTCATCCGTCTTTTCCAACATTTCACCATTAAAAGGACATCAAAAAACTAATTTTAATGATAACAGGATATACTGGCAACTAACCTGATTAACACTTCTCCATTTCACGTGATCACACAACATTGTTTCTGCCTCATCAATATCCCAATTGCGCGCACGAAGCCAACGTACGAGATAACGCTTCGATTTGCATTCTTCAAGGGGACATTTAAGCATCCTTTCATAGAACTGTTGTAGAACTGACAATTCATGCTCCGTGAAACTTTCCTCAAGACCAACATCATACTCCGGCGACCACATCAAGTTTGTCTATTGAATTTCCGCCTCGAAACTAGAAGACCTTGATGGGTCAAATGATATGCATTGTGTTAAGTAAAAATGGTACCACTTGTTTTCAGAAACTCAATTTCTGATAAACGGATAGGTATATGACAAGAGTAGAAAAGGAATTCAGGCCAAAATTGTTAATATTTAAAGTGTTTTGTGCTGCGAAATTTCTTTTGTTTATTCTTCTTTGGCTCTCCAAAACTCTACCTGCGAGACCAATATGGAGGATCTTCTCAGAGAACTGACAACCCAGAAACAAGAGGTGGAATGACTCAGAATATCTATTCTCCATAGTTGATGCCCTGTTTTGCCCAAACGGGTTCATGACTTAGTGAATTGAATAATTTGCAATGGAGTTTTATAACCTGAACCTTTCGGCTGAATGTTTGGTTGAATTCAGTGATACAAGCGTCGCTATCCCTCTTAATGTTTCCTTGTAGTGCTCTGCTGATCAGATTTCCGCTCTAGCTAGATAAATACATGAAGGCGACGACCTCAGGATTTACATCAGAATTACACCCATTAAATGTTTTCTCTTTTCAAGGATCTCTTGCTTAATAATATGCATGCATGCTTGTCTTTGAAACTAATATCTTAGTAAAACACCAGAGGTAAAGATGAAACGTAGAAGAAAATCTGTAAGTGAACATTATCGTTTTCAGTTATATCCAGGCCTTCCACTAATATGCATAACCTAAATAAAAACCAGTCATAGTGATTTGTCAGTGGGACAACAAGACCCTACAAATTTTATAAATATTCGGTTTTATCGTACCAGTAATACTGAGATGAGCCAGTGATAATCGTGCTATGATGCAAACAAGGGAAGAAGCGTGTTCTGCGAACAGGAGTTCAAACGGAGTGAGGGGCACTATGCTGTAGACAAAGCAGATAAACCGAGTTTGTGCGAAGACCTAATACACCTGATAAAGGCCCGGCAAAAGATAGTAATTCGGTCACAATTTGAGAAGATATATCAAGTGTTAAGTCTCCACTGGATGAAAGAACAATATGGCTCGGCTGAGTTTTTCAGATGCAGTCCAGGATTATCAGTTCGAATGGTAACAGCCTTAGGCGTCTGCGAATATGATTAAGTATGCCACTTCAAAACCTCGACGGGATAAAATGGGGCCATAGAATTCTGCTACATCCACTGAAGGACCGCTAACAGTGACAAGGAACGAAATACAGCCTAAGACAGTTCCTAACCGCCTTTTTTCGAACCACAATGACAATCCCTCTCTTATAAGTTGGCTAGGGTTTCTAGTTGTACGTCTAATGTAGATATTTCCCCGGAAAAGAGGTGGTTCGATTGGAACACATGGATTTTGAAAGACTAGCTAGCTGCTTCTCCGTTTAAGGCACTGCTACTTACCGGCCATAAACTAAGTTCGCCCCGTAGAATGTTATCGTAATCGCCCTTTTCTTTCTCCGAAACAAAATTTTATTGTTAAACAGTGTTATCTCCTATATAGTCGATATTTCCGGTTTTTTTACAGTTTGCACACGTACTTCTTTACACAACTAGGTAGGTATATCATCTCAACAAATTAATCATGAATGTATCCATGTTCCCTTTCGTAAGTAAACCACCGTAGAAATCTTTTTCGCCATCCCAGTTAGACATGTAACAGGTTCATAACCAAAAAAGTCCATACAATACTCTGCGAACATGTCCTTCCCATACACACCTCGGCAACTATCGTTACGGCCATGATAATAATTCGTGTTATGCCATCATAACAATCAAAGTAATCAGTCGTCGGGAGTAAAACTGGATGAATAATGTCACTCAACTAAACCAGATAGATATGACAAGAGCAACATAATGATCGCCTGATAAACAACTCATAATCTGTGGTTGATGTAATCAAAGTTAGATGCGTGTTTTTCTCAATAAGGATGCTGTACAAACAACAATCCAAAAACGCCGAGCATGATCGACCGAGTACCCTTAGGCCCAATAAGTCAACCGATACACTAAAGAACAGTACCCAACATCGGATGACAATAAATCTGTAGGCTGCAAAATTTATGAATTTATTTACCACTCTGGTTTACAATGTAACCGGCTTGAATGATTCTCGTTGTGTGCAAATCCTAATGATGACAGATCCCAAGCCTTCTCAATAACTTTAGGTGCTTAACAAACCCTTTAGATCCTACCGTTTCATCAGTAATATTTTTATACAGTGCACACGCGTATAGCGGCAGAAACTTACTTCATTTCGGCCCGAATCCTGCATGGGTCTTGATGTGATCACAAAAATCTGTGAACCTTAATTAGTCAAAGTCAAATCACCTCAAACTGCCAGTGGGTTTATTAATGATTGGGGAAATCGAAGGAACCTAATTTGTTTTATACATCTTTTGAGGAAAACAGTAAATACTGGATGTATTGAGGAACAAACGAATTCGTCAATTCAACCCAAATTCAGTCTATTCACTTTCAACAGTCGTTTTGTTTGATTGTGCTGATTGAATCACATTGAAAACAATCGGGGAAGATTGCTCAGTCAGCAGATGCGCAACAGTTGCAGTCCGTCTGTAACTCATGCTATTAGGTCCTAGCAGGGAATCAATCGTGCGTCGGTGGTGCAACGGATCTCAGTGGAAACTGCTCAGAAGATGATCATCCGATTCAGCAAACGACCATAGAGTCAATTTAAATACGACTCTAGATAGTCAGTGATCTTATTATAATGTCAGGGGATCTGTAGGTTCTTTACGACACGATGTGCTATGGCCACTCAGATGTACTAAGTAGCTGACAGGTTCAGAAGTGTACACTGAGCAACACAACAGGAACTATATCTTATATCTTGCAGCTGAATGGCCCGCATTTCTTTGTTTCTGAGGCTTATATTTTTCAGCCTTAAATTCTAGTGAGAAGAGACTTGGTAGTAATTATTGATAATAGGTCGTGATGTCTGTAGCATTTTACTGAGTGCCCTTGTAGACTGTTCCTTAATGTGTCGGAATATGATCGCTTTGGGGGAATCTGAAGTTAAGAATCTTCTCAGGTGCAATGATGGCACGAATTGAGGTAATATTGTGATAAAAATGGATAAAAACCACCTCTAAGGACTCGTCCGAAGTGTACCAATCCCGATTCGAGCTTCTAATTAGATAAATATTAAATTATTCCTAGGGGATTAGTCAGTTAGGCCACTTGAATGATCTTTAACTCGTCTCCTGTCGGTTTGGACGAGAAATAGCACTCCCCACTGATGTGTGGCTATCCATCCTGCTATACTTGTGCTCTGGTCAAATTGTATGCTGAATCCTTAGCCTGGCGCACCTAACCTGTTGGCTAGGCTGCTCTTAACACAGCCTGGACGAGCGGAAGGAGAATATAACACTTGTGGCTGTCGAAGGGTGCATTTGTGAGTCGGCGGCACTGTGGTTAGGACTCTCGCCGACCAAGCACATGGTTCGGGGCTCGATCTCCTGCCAATGTACATCTGATATCGGTGGTCGGCCTGCAAAATTTGGTCTACCGGTGTCACATACTGAAAATTTATACTTATATCAAAAACACTGTGTGGATTCCAGTTGTATTCGAAATTAAATTTTTAACAACGATATGGAGATTGTAAAGATATACAATTGTACCACAATGCAGTGACTGAGTTCTTGTCCACTGAAAGTCTAAAATGTCCACCACATCTCATTCCGCACAAATAAACATATTAATCGTTGGACAGGAAACAAGTGGGGCCCAACTGATTTAACAGACCTCTTTGATCCCCTTCAGATTCGTTTGATATGCTAATGTTGGCCTCATCTTTAATTCGGCACTGGTGAAAGTGAAACACGTAGTCCCCAAAAATTAGATAAACGTGATTCCACATAAAACTTATGGCTTGTTCACTGGGGGAAAACCCCTCTGCCCGACGATAACCACGACAAGAAAAAGTAGGGTCAGATTAAGGCTAGAATAGCAGTTGAAAAGCACAAAGTACAAGTTTGCTAATGTAACTGGAATGTGCAAAAATTAATGGCAGCTGTCAATGTAGTTGAAGATTGAACGATCAATTCATGGTTGTTTGCTCAAAACCAACTTCCCCGATTTTCGCGGAGACATCGATTCACCAGTCATCGTCTCATCGGTCGCTGTTCAGAAAGAAGTCAGCAGCAAACCGTCAGAAGTAATATTGTGATTTATTATTGTAATATTTGTTCACAGACCTTAGTTAAAATTTAATTTTATGCCTATATGTTGGTGTAACAATAAAGAATCCTCGAGTCACCAATTGGTGTTTTGGTGTTTTCGTCCGTTATTACTAAGCGTTTCTGAGAAGCTTCAAGGAACAGCGTGAGCCCGAGCGTAGCAAGAGCTGGGCATTAACGCTTTACGAGACGTGACTGACAGCAGCCCATTCACTTGGGTCAAGAACTTCTTATTCGGTAATATACATGGGAAAGGGACCAACCATAACCCACTTTTAAGATAGCAGTAAAAACCGGCAGGCCACAGAAAACTTTGCTAGGAGGTTCATGTCGATGAGTTACACATTCTTGTCAAATTTCCCACGACTATTTACGCAGACAGCCTACAATTTTCAGGGCTGAAATGGGACGCGGATGTGCCAAACTGTAAGCGAATTCCAACCGTCCGTTGGGTCGGTCCTAAGAATGGCTGCTCCACATTAACTTACTGAAGTGCATAGCTACGCTGATATAAACTCGCACATAATAAAAACTCCTTTCGGATCATACTGACACTGACTTGGACATCCTGGTGAGTCGTAACTCCAAAACAACCCCACTTTCGTTCAGTTTCAGCTATCAGACTTAGAACCTTATGTTATCTGAGGGTCCGTTGCCGGAATCGCCAGTTAATATATATATATATATATATATATATAATATAGCTTGATTCCATACATTGTTTTAGTACGGCTATGGAATACTCAGCATGTGATGTCGATAGCCCAAATTCAGCAGGCCGACCACTGATAACAGGTGTGGGTTGGTCGGAGATCTAACCCTAGACCACGTACATGGTAGGCGAAAGTCCTAACCGCTGTACCGCCGACACACTACTTTACATGCGTTTCTGGTGAATTACAAGCTAGAAAACTGCATCCAAGCCCTTATATATGAGAAGACTCGTACACACTGGAAAGAGTTCAGGGAAAACGACCATACTGCATTGATGGAATTACCGATTCATCACAAATGGGGCAACTTGACTAGGTGGATTTACTTCTCTTTGTCATACAGCATAAGCAGTGGAGGTTCAGTCCCCATGTTCGAAATTCAAAGAGATGACTGTGAACTTAGTAAACCTTCTCTTTTCTTTCACACCGTATCAGAAAATCTCGTAAGATATGATAGGAGAGTTCTAAACCAAAGAACGCCCGCTCCTTGAATACAACGTGCTTTTTCCTCTCTAACCGGAAATATCCACTTTTGTGAATTATTCGTTTGGGAAACCTGATGGTCCTATCCGGCGAATTTTATTCAACCATTTCTTCTTCACTGAGCCTGTGCGTGGTACTTCCCGCTGTCTTGAACTGCTGCCAAAGCTTCAGGTGCTACTTCTGTAGCAACATCCTCCTCACTCTTCCAAATATACAGGACTTGTTGGTCTGTTGTGTGATTGCTGTGAGGTTGAATAACCCGAAAGTTAGAGGTAAAGTCAAAAGCTTTTACTTATATAATTCATCCTTTTGTTCTGTGCTTTCAATTGTCTTTTGCCATCAGTCTAATGGACAAAATAACTCCACTGTCGCTTATTATTTAATCATCAGTATTAATTTAGGAGTTATTTGACGATAGATTCTCACCCTAAGATAAGTAATGGGACACCATACTCCGTAGTCACCAGGGCTTCAGCCGAATTAAGCAAACAAGTGAAGGTGATGGACTCTCGCATACCGGTCTTGAAGACCAGGGCAAATTTTCCCCGCTTGTTCAGATTGCCGTTGTCGCCACAGTCCTACAGTGAAGCTGTGCAAATTCAACCAAGTGGATGTGGCCCCATCACTGTTAACACGACTAGGTTAACAGAGCCGAGTGGGAAAACTGCACTAAGTGAGAATTGTATAACACCCATCTCCATAGTAGACCATGAAACAAACAGGAAGGCCGAAAAGAAACGTTCACGACGTCGCAGGACGACAAAAGCGTTCCCCAGGAAGGCAGACGATTGCAAGGTCTGCGATTTTGTTGTCAAACAAGCAGACTCTGTCTTCGAATGCAACTTTTGCAAGCGATGGGCACATTGTAGATGCGACACCGGAGTACCAAAAGTATATTATTATTTTATGCATAAGAACCCATGCCCATGATTCTGGCACATATGCCCAAGTTGCCATCCTGATGCAGCCTCGTGTAGTTCTTTGAAAGCTAAAGATGGCGTAGAAGTATCAGAAAAAAACGTGAAACGTTCTACTCCCACCAACTCAGAAAATAGCACAGTTGCACATAAATCGTGGATACCAAAATCCACACCTGTTAAACTTTCAATTCTCTCCATAACCGCTCCAGACACAGAGGCTGAAGCACTACGGGTGTCTGTCGCTGGAAAAAGACCCTTATCGTCTGCCAGTAATAGTGGCCATGGCACTCAGACACAATAATATCCAGTCGCACCAGACGAAACAAAACGGTCTTAAAGGGGATGACAAATATGCGAGGACCGAGCCTAAGTCCACGGTTAGTAGATCAAACTGTGTAATCCTCTTCAATGTACCAGACTGTAGTAGTAGTCTGCTGGAAAATAGGGCCCTGTTTGATCAGGAACAGTGGTCCAACTTGTGTAGCACGCTAGGTCTGGACATCCAACCAATAAAACTGTACAGATTGTATAGAACACTGCTGCACCTGAAGGCAAACCATCCCACTGAGGGTAACACTGGGCTCGACCGAGGAGGTCGAAAAAGTTTTACTGACTTCTCAAGTCCTTTCTATAGGGAGGGCCTGCAACATACGTGTTAAGCCAGAGAGGCCGTGGAAGGAAAGACAGATGGCGAGGGAGTCGCCAGAGCTTATTCTTTCTGCCTCCATGGTTGTTCACGGCATTCCCGAACTGGTAACTGGGAACGCTTGCGAAAAGCACTGTCACGATGTACAGCAATGGAGATGGTTAGCATCCCAGATGGCCCTGGGAAGTTCAGGGGCTGTCTCTATTTATAGACTGCCTTGACCCACTCATCTTATGTCAATTAACACGCCACGTCTGTTAGCTGTCAAGTTCAGGTCCCAAGACCAGTTGACTACTGCCCTCCAGAGATGGTACGAGACCAAGGACAAGGTCAGCAGACACATTCGCTGCTGCGAGAGCCGGCCTGGTACCCAAAGGAGAGAACAAAGCGTTGTCAAAGAAAATCCTCAACCCTTAGTCACACTACAGTGGTGCAGCACGGACGATGATAGCCAGTGTCATCCAAGTGCTCCGATTGAACTAGAAGAAAAAACGCCAACAGGCCGGTTCCTGGGGAATCGTCCAACTAGTTCGTAGGATGACTCCTCAACCGACAGCTTACATCAAGTCAACCACTCCAATACGGGGACGTGGTGAGACTGACTACCAGTTGCCTGTACAGTAATGTGAGAGGGCTAAGAGGCAAAATAGCTGAACCTAGACACCTACAATCACAACTGAACTCCAAAATCATAATACTGACGGAAACCTGGCTAACCCCTACGGTGGCAGACAGCGAAGTCAGTATAAATGATATGGTCCTAGTCAGGCGAGATAGGGACCTGAAAGAAGGAGGTGGAGTCGCCATATACGTCGACAAACAGCTCAGATGTGTTCACGCGATGTACCCTCCCCTCACTGAGCTCCCTGACTCCATATGGTGCCATTTCATCGATGGGTACTGCAAATATCTAGTGGGCAGCATTTATCGATCACCTTCATGTGGAGCAGACAACAACCAGGTACTACTGAATACAATTTCAGCGACACAAGACATGGGTTATGATCAAATGGTTATGGCTGGCGACTTCAATGCCCCATCTCTTAACTTGGTGTCGGGATACGCCCATGATAGATTTGATCTAAATCTGCTGCATAACATCAGGAAGGCTGGATTCACTGAAAAGGTCAGGATGGATACTAGATGGGGCCCAGATGGGAAGTCTTCTAGACTGGATTATGTGCTCACTAGTGACCAGATACTAGTGGAAAACGTTCTGATCACGACTCCCAAAGGTAGTAGTGACCACGAGGTCTTAGTATTCGACATAGTCCTCCGTGAGCGCTTACAGTGGGACAATACACAGCGCTATCTGTGTCGTAACAAAGCCAATTACACCAAAATGCGTAGACTTTTGTCTGAAGCAAATTGGCCTAAAAAATGGACAGAGCCAACAGGAGAACACTGGAAAGTGGTAAAGGAGATCATTCACCAGGCGGTTTCAGACACTGTTCCTTTAGTCACACGAAAAGCTAGGAAGCAACGATCATGGCTAAAAAGGGGACACAACGCCTTCTGCAGGCGAAGCGAAAAGCCTGGTTTGTGTGGCGACGATCGAATAGTCAACCCGAACATGAAGTGTACCTTGAACTCAGAAATCGATGTAACATACGAGTCCGGAGTGATAGAAGGACTGTCAGCCACGTCTCGTGAACCGTCAATGCCCAGCACTTGCTACACTGGGACTCGCGCTGTTCCTTGAAGTTCCTCAGAAACGCTTAGTAATAACGGACGCAAAACCAAAACACCGATTGGCTACTCGAGAATTCTTTATTGTAACACCAACATATAGGCAGCTTTAAAATTAAATTTTAACTAAGGTCTATGAACAAATATTACAATAATAAGTCACAATATTACTTCTGACAGTTGTCTCCTGACTTCTTTCTGAACAGCGACCGATGAGACGATGACTGGTGTATCGATGTCTCCGCGAAAATATAGGGAAGTTGGTTTTGAGCAAACAACCATGAATTGATCGTTCAATCTTCAACTACATTGACAAGGACACTTCAGGGAAAGAAAGGAAACCGGCCAACCAGGGTGCTTGCAATCCAGTGGGTTCTGATGGTAAATCTCTTGCTAGTCTTGAAATGGCAGAGACATTCAGCCTAGCCTTTCACAGTCAA
Organism: Trichobilharzia regenti; assembly: GCA_944472135.2. NCBI lineage: Eukaryota > Metazoa > Platyhelminthes > Trematoda > Strigeidida > Schistosomatidae > Trichobilharzia > Trichobilharzia regenti. The sequence continues at coordinate 74,685,224 of OX235263.1, forward strand.
CTAAACAGTAACGAGGATATTACCCCCACAGAACATCAAGATTACAATGCAAAACCAACGCGCGAAAACCTGCTGGGTACACTTCAAATTACCCGGCTATGGTACTTGTAAAACTGGGAAAGCTGACTTCGAGAAAGTCTTCAGGTTGTGATGACATCAGACCATCCGTCCTGAAGCAGTGTTCAGAAAGTCTCCGCCAACCCCTAAGCAATCCTATCCCCCATCTTCAAGGGTGGTGACCGGCAGAATGCGACCAGTTACAGACCAGTTGCTCTACTTCCAGTGATATCGAAGATATTGGAAAGTCTCATTGACAACCACATGAGAAAATACTTCGACGGGACCAACCCACTCCATGAAGCACAGCACGGTTTCAGGAGGGGAAGATCCTGCGTGAAGAACCTTCTACTAGCTTGGAACGATTGGACACTATCCTGGAACGAAAAGGTACCAGTCCATGTGATCTTTCTCGACTTTGCGAAAGCATTCGACAAAGTTCACCATGGTCTGCTCCTTCACAAAATAAGCAAGGCGGGTGTTTCTGGAGCACTTCTCGCATGGCTGACAGATTACTTAGGCGAGAGAGAATTCTGCACCAAAGTCAACCGCATCCGATCATCCTGGCACACCTCGGCATCAGGGGTTCCTCAGGGTTCTATCCTAGGGCCGTTGATGTTTTTGATTTTTATCAACGACCTGTCCTCCCAACTAAACTGCTCTGCGCTTCTTTACGCTGACGACGTAAGGATTTGGAGAGCAATAAACTCATCGGAAGACTCAGATAGATTGCAGGCTGACCTGCAAACTCTGGGAAACTGGGCTCTGGCTAACGGAATGCCTTTCAATCTAAAGAAGTGCAAAGTAGTGCAACTTCATTCCGGCAGGTCACAGAGTGTAAATTACACCCTTGGTGGCCAGAACTTGAGTTGTGTTCCATCAGAGCGCGATCTAGGTCTTATTCTAACAGAAAAGCTAGACACCAGTGGAAATTACTCGAGGGACGTCGCCAAAGCCTACGCAACTTTACACTTTATGCATAGGCAGCTGGGAGCTCTCACTCCCGAACTGTTCTTAAGGTTATATAAGGCATATGTGAGGCCACACCTTGAGGTGCATAATATCATTGCACCTCCGCTACTCAAAAGGGATGCTAACATTCTAGAAAGTGTCCAGAGACGAGCGACAAAATGGGTGATCGGCCTCCGCAACAAATCATATGAGGAAAGACTAAAGAAATTAGGTCTTTTCACACTTAGTTACCGAAGGCACAGGGGAGACCTCATCACCGTCTACCAGATCCTAAATGACCAGGCCCACCCAAATAAAAGCATCCTGCCATTAAGTGATTATAGGCTTCCACGAGGTAACCCGCTAAGGATAGCACACCAGAGACCAAAGACTCGAGTGCGATCACATTTCTTTTCGCTTCGTGTTTGCCGTCTCTGGAACGCTTTACCGGCGGCCGTGACTACAGCGCCATCTCTGGAGATTTTTAAGCGGAAGCTAGACAATCATGCAGAAATGCAAGGTTTGTGTCTCAATGGCTTATCCTCATAAAACTTGAAACCACACTGTCAATGGATAAGCATACAAACTAAATCCCCACGACCTGTTCTGCCTTCTCTCACTGTACCGACTACTCTATCTTTTCCTTAGGTCACCTTTATTATTTCACTTATCTCAACCCATATTATCTACACTACGACCTATTATTATTATTACTATTCTGCTTTTATGACTACACCGAATGACCAACGGGAGTTAGGTCAAACCCCATTCACGGCAGCAACACGGTCCTAACATACTGCATACTACAAACCACATCTTGACCAATCCCCGCACCACTCCTCTTGGAGTCTATCAGAGCTAAGGCAGTCGAGTGGCGGGACTTACTACGCAGAAGTTCACCGAAGATCTGGAACCTCTACCTTAAAATCAAGAAGCGAGCTCAAAGAAATCACTGGTTTATACTAGCTGGTAATCAGGATATTGGATACTGGACGACAGCGTGATGTTAGCAAAAAGTTTGAGCATTGTGGATTAGATCAAATAAAGTATAATTATATTTCAATAGTTTACACATAATGATAAGTTTTGTTATTGGTAATATTTCGAGCAAAATTACCAATAACAAAACTTATCATTGTGTGTAAACTATTGAAATATAATTATACTTTATTTGACAGTGTGATGGTTCTCTCACCAAGTGACTGCAACTTGGATGTGACTCCTGGGAGATATAGTGTCTGAAACTCAAATTAACCCATCCAAGAAAAAGATGCTCAGTGAAATAGCTGATACAAACTCCTTATCTCTTACCCTTAGTCGAATATGTATCTCAACTTTACGCCCAAGTAACTGTACCTTTCATCCCTTGGTCTGTTCCAAAGGGTCGGAAACATTCCCCCCTTGGATAAACCGGGAGATTCGTAAGTTACTCAGACGTAAACGCAAATGTTGGAACCTGTTTGCCACACTTGAGACTTCTGAGACCAGGGAATTATATAATACTGCTAGAAATAAAGCTATCGCAGAAATCCGCCAATCAAGGATGAAGTTCGAGACACACCTGGCTCAAAATGCAAAGGCACAACCTAAGAAAATTTTCTCGTACTTGAATTTCAGGAATAAAACACCCAATGGTGTCCCAAACCTGATTATTGACAAAGATACAATCGAAGAAGATCAAGAAAAAGCAGAAGCAATGGCAAACTACTTCTCCCAAGTCTTCACTCAGGAGTCATCACTGCCTATAGGATCAGCTCTGGCTGCATCAGAAGAACATGGGATAGATTCCGTTGACATCGACCAAGGCATCGTGCTCAACTTCTTAATGAAACTAGATGCAGGAAAATCAATGGGTCCTGACAATCTTCATCCAAGGCTTCTCAAGGAGCTATCAGCCCACATAGCCGGCCCCTTGACCACGATCTTCAAGCTATCTCTCCTAAATGGAGTGTTGCCACGTGATTGGAAAGACGCCATAGTAACCCCCATACACAAAGGAGGATCAAGACAAAGCCCTTCAAATTACAGGCCTATCAGTCTCACCAGCACTTTAATCAAGACACTGGAAAGAATTATCAAGAAAAGCATCATGGCTTATCTGGAAAATAGCAGCTTGTTATCTGGAGCACAGCATGGCTTCCGGAGGAACCTCTCATGCCTGTCAAATCTCCTGACTGCAAGAGAAAGCTGGGTCAAATCAAAGGACAACAGAAGACCCGTTGACGTCGTCTTCATAGACTTCAGTAAAGCCTTTGATAAAGTACCTCACAAAAGACTACTCATGAAATTGGAAAGTCTTGGTATCAAAGGCAGACTACTAGACTGGCTCAGGGAATTCCTCATAGATAGGAGGCAGAGGGTTAGGATCAACTCAAAACTCTCCTCCTGGACAGCAGTAAGTAGCGGAGTGCCACAAGGCACGGTTCTCGGTCCTCTCCTTTTTATTCTGTATATCAATGAGTTACCTCTGCTCACCGACTCCCCTATGGTCCTATACGCAGATGACTTAAAAATTTGGAGAGAGCTGAAGGGCAACAGTGATACGTCCACGTTGCAAGAGGACCTCAACAAATTGTCGGAGTGGTCTGTTGAATGGATGCTCCCGATCAATGTGGCAAAATGTGCAACCATGCGCATTGGACAAGCAAGCACGAGCTCCTACGAACTAGAGGGAATAACACTTCCATCAGTTCAGACTCACTTGGACTTAGGTGTCATAGTTAGCCACGACTTAAAAACTACAGCACACTGTCGCGCGGTGGCTGCACGTAGTTTCAGGTCCTTATGGGCGATTCGCAGAGCCTTTACAAGAATTACCAGAGATATGTTCACCTCCTTATACACATCTCTGGTTAGGTCAAGACTGGAAAACTGCATCCAGGCCGCCAGTCCGTGTCTAAAAGGGGATTCACACATTCTAGAAAGTGTTCAAAGGAAGGCAACACGTATGGTTCACGGCATAGCTAACTTATCATATGAGGAAAGACTAGATAGTTTAAATCTCTTCTCACTGTCATACCGTAGGCAGAGAGGAGATTTAATCACAATGTTTAAAATTTTAAATAATGACTACGGACCTGACCTATTCTCTCTTTTCCTTCCCACCAGGTCGGAACACCTTAGAGGACATAGCAGGAAAGTTCAAAAGCCAAGGAGAAATCATATTGCTGTTGAGTACTGGTTCTCACATCGAGTCATAAACTCTTGGAACCGACTCCCAGAAGAAGTGGTGTCTGCAACCTCAACTGATTCGTTCAAGAAGGGTTTGGACAACCACAGAAATCTACTAGAAAAGGATTAACATAGGCTGCAAGCCTTCTACCCTCAACCAATAAATCTGAATCTGAAATACATTGGATATTGGACACGCAACCTTGGGAGGTTAGATGAAATGGTCCTTGGGCCCAGTTGATTTTTAGTTGTTTGGTGTGCTTGGTGTCTGGAGTGTTGCAGAATAACAACCAAAAGTTATATCATTAATTAATCTATGCATATATTACATTGTGCAGTGTGTTTTGATTTTAATATGTATTTCCCTGTGAGTCTCTTTGGTAATTTTCTTACTGGAAGTCACGTGATCACACGAGGGAATATATTTTAAAATAGTTATTGGAAGTGAAAATATAGGTGCTGGCGTCGCTTCGTTCTGATGGACTTCCTTAAGTCTATTCGGAAGTTTTTTGGTGATGTCCGCTTTTTATAAGCGGATATATATACAACAATTCTAGACTTATTCTAACCTTTTCTTCGATAATGACTTTTTATAGTAAATGAAGATTTCATCTACCCACTGTGTTCTGAAATAACGTTAGTTGGGCTTAAAAAGAGGGATGGGTGTTGAAATAAGTCTTTTCGCCCTGAAGTAACGCTTGTCCATGCTAAGTATGTCCTGTTAGGGTTGGAACAGCGCTGATAAGCAAACCCAGTAGGTTCTGATCTACTCCTGAGAATGCCTTGAAAAATAACACGGTGCTGAATTAGTTCCAGTCAGGCTGAAAACCAGCAGTGAGTTCTAGTCTGTGCCATTAAAGAATCTATTTCAGAACAGATTCATAATTTACTCACTATAGAATGCTAGAATTATTTCAGATTTAGTGGGATTTAATTCAGCATTATAGTAAGCTTGGGATATCTAGCTTTAGCTGTACGGGCGTATTTTAAGCCGGTATGGTCTCGGGAATCCAAAATCTGCATCTTCAGGGATGTCCCTCTGGGACAGAAATAGTGTGTATCATGAACTCAGCGAGGTATTCTCACTCCAATTATGAAAAATGGTTTGGTCTTTTATAGCGCTGTCAGATGTACTGTGAGTAAGATGACTGTTTTTGGAAGAATCGAAATAGGTTAACCTTGGTGCCTCGCAATAACTGTTTGCAGTTGAATGCGTTCCACTCACCCATCTTAATGTAATCCAGCTTTGTTCATCTTGTGGTCTTTAGATAATATGAGGCCTGTCCCTAGAATCTGAGTTCCCTCAAAGTTTCCACCTTTATAGTGAAATCGTTAAAAGCGTTTGCTCGCTAGTGTTATAACGGTAGATCTGTTTGCCATGCACAATAAGATATTTTATTTCACTTGCACTTCAATACTAAAACATGTCAGTTAGAGATTTCTAGGTGTTATGCAACTAATAATAATCTAAACTAAATTCAAGTATTCCATCCCTTTGTATCAACCTGTTGATGCTCATGTGTATACTGGTAATTAGTTGTCGTGCAAGTTTTCACGGCATTTTTTCCCGCCTCATTATTCTTTGAGACGAGGTATTTTTTACCTGTAATTATTGTGCTATGTTTTCATGTCTCTTAATAAACAGTAAACTTTGAAAAGTCGACTCATCCCGGCAATTACCATACTTGCACTTTTTTATAAACTGAACGGAACTGAATGTCCCTAATTCGAGGTACCCATCATACAACAGTCAACCACTAAGTATTGTAGCTGCCTGGTTTCACTCAAAAGTACTTCTAACTATCCGGTGAATGCGATTTCCGATTCCTTATGGCAGCTGAGATTTAAGCATAGTTTTTAGTGTTCCTGTTTTTATTAAACTAAATCATCATTATAGGTTTCCTTAAATAATTTATAATAAGTCATCGTTGGCTGTTTTTGATTTCAGATATTTGTACATTCTTTACATAATTATATTACTTATTCCAAATGGTTGAGAGCAGTATTTTCGATGATATTCCCGAGGAGATAAGTGCACAGCTAGTGTCTTTCTCAGAAGCTACTGATAATGTTGAACAGCTTGTGAAAGAAGTTGCCAATTTTCGTGACACTTCTGGTGGTCAGGTATTATCCTCATAATGTTTATACTCGATAACTCTCTTTCAAGGCCAATGATCTAGATACTATTAAAAATGACCTGGTATTGTGTTATTCCTTCAATGCACTATTTTTTAGTAGGTAAATTTAACAATTATTCTAATACTCTGTAGTGTACCTTAGGTGTAATGGTGTCGAAACTAAAAGTCATCCAATTATGCAGGAATTGGTAAGTCTCGTTCTCTTCATGCATATTTTTTCTCTTGTAATGTGAATCGAAAATCCTATATTATTTTTGTCGATTAAGATATGGAATGAATGCACATTTAATAATTCTCAACCGTCAATCGAATCGTAAAGAACATGTGCTGTCTGTCCATTATTACTGCTATTTTTACCTTATAAGCAGGTTTCAAACTCTTGACTTACTTCTTAAAAGCTTAGTGTTTAAACACATGCGTCAACTCTTCTGTATGTTCGATACCCAACGAGATATTTTACTCTAAAATTATCACAGACATACTGTCCTCGCGAAATGCCTTATGGAGGTGTTGTAGGTTCGCCTACTATGGAAATGCAATTTCTGAGTTGTGCTTTTTAGTTATACAGTTTTAATTGCCATAAACAACTTTCCAATTGAATCCTTCTAGTAGAAAGAAAAACAGTAGATGTTATCGGAGAAGTTTTAATAATAATAATAATAATCACTTTATTCCACAACAATAAAAATTTACAGCATGGAATTTTCAGCGTTTCTTTTACATATTGCAATGGTTTAGCTCTGTTTATAATTATATAAATATATAAAATGTTAAAATATTGATAGTTAATAGGAAAAATAATAAAAAAAAATAAATAAAAATAAAAAACCCAACAAAATCATCCCATTTCTAGGTCATAGTGAATAATAAGTAAATAATATAACAAATAACACATGTATTAATATGCATCATTTCATTTTATAGTTTAGTTATTGATTCAAAAGTTGTAAAAGTTCTTTTCTGATATTTGTCTCTTCACACAATACTCGTGCCAAATATGGAACGGTCGAATTTTTATATTTTGTAGTACGAGCATAAATGTTTATAAAATTTCTGGTCTTACCCGAAGAGATACAAGGAAACAATTGTGAATAAAGAGGATGTTCACTATCAGATAAGATAACTTTAGCTAAGTGTTTACAAGAATTCATATGCCTATTGACAACAGTGTCATTTAGTTCAGTCAAAGGGATAGCACTGACCCTACTTACAGCCCTCAATGTTCTTCGTAGTGTAACAACAGAAGACAAGGGCCAGGCAACAGATCGTCTTATTATGAAAATCAACACGTATTTATACATCTTTCAACTACATTATTATAGACAAGCGCAGTCATCTGATTGGTCGTTTAGGTAGACAAACGCAGGCTTCTGATTGGTTGTTTCGGGATTCCTTGACAAATAGAGTTCTCTCTGCGAATCATATTCTGCCACGTTAACTTTGCTGTGATTGGTTGTTGACTCAGGCTTGTTCATATTTTCTCACGGCCCATATTAGTGACCTAGACCTTAACGTAGATTAGTGCCAACCAATCGGCTAGCAGCCTGCTCTCACCACACTCGTCCCCCCGTCAAATACGTGCGACTGAAGTCGGCTTGATCTACTTGGTGCAGGCGTCATCGTTGGCTTGTCTCGCTGTATCCATTTCTGGAGCTCGCTGACGTTCACGCGCCTCTTATTGTTCGCCATTGCGACTGTGTCTGCGTAACCCCATCTCGAAGTGACCATATATGGTCCTTCCCACTTTGGAAACTGTTTGCCTGACCCTGTCGAACATTCGTCCATACTTCGGCCCACACCTTCATATGTGCTTTCGCCCGACCTCCCAGCAGCGTCTCAAGTAGCAGCTCCATCGCTGACAGATCTTGAACGCCACTCAACTGCGCAGAAGCCTTGAAGTCCTGCCCGAAGATCCATATGTCTCCATCAAAAACTGCAGGGTATAGGCTTTTCATTTGTCGGTAGGCAGCGACACCAAATGTAACAACAGAAGACAAGGGCCAGGCAACAGATCGTCTTATTATGAAAATCAACACGTATTTATACATCTTTCAACTACATTATTATAGACAAGCGCAGTCATCTGATTGGTCGTTTAGGTAGACAAACGCAGGCTTCTGATTGGTTGTTTCGGGATTCCTTGACAAATAGAGTTCTCTCTGCGAATCATATTCTGCACGTTAACTTTGCTGTGATTGGTTGTTGACTCAGGCTTGTTCATATTTTCTCACGGCCCATATTAGTGACCTAGACCTTAACGTAGATTAGTGCCAACCAATCGGCTAGCAGCCTGCTCTCACCACACTCGTCCCCCGTCAAATACGTGCGACTGAAGTCGGCTTGATCTACTTGGTGCAGGCGTCATCGTTGGCTTGTCTCGCTGTATCCATTTCTGGAGCTCGCTGACGTTCACGCGCCTCTTATTGTTCGCCATTGCGACTGTGTCTGCGTAACCCCATCTCGAAGTGACCATATATGGTCCTTCCCACTTTGGAAACTGTTTGCCTGACCCTGTCGAACATTCGTCCATACTTCGGCCCACACCTTCATATGCTGCTTTCGCCCGACCTCCCAGCAGCGTCTCAAGTAGCAGCTCCATCGCTGACAGATCTTGAACGCCACTCAACTGCGCAGAAGCCTTGAAGTCCTGCCCGAAGATCCATATGTCTCCATCAAAAACTGCAGGGTATAGGCTTTTCATTTGTCGGTAGGCAGCGACACCAAATGTAACAACAGAAGACAAGGGCCAGGCAACAGATCGTCTTATTATGAAAATCAACACGTATTTATACATCTTTCAACTACATTATTATAGACAAGCGCAGTCATCTGATTGGTCGTTTAGGTAGACAAACGCAGGCTTCTGATTGGTTGTTTCGGGATTCCTTGACAAATAGAGTTCTCTCTGCGAATCATATTCTGCCACGTTAACTTTGCTGTGATTGGTTGTTGACTCAGGCTTGTTCATATTTTCTCACGGCCCATATTAGTGACCTAGACCTTAACGTAGATTAGTGCCAACCAATCGGCTAGCAGCCTGCTCTCACCACAGTAGTATTATATGATCTTTCTTGAGTAGCCCAGGGAAGAATAATGGAGAACAATAAAGAATGATGGGCAAAACACATGAATTAATAAATTGTATGATAAGAGATTGAGTTATACCTGAGTGTCTCAACTTCTTTATGTAATAAGTCAGACGGAAAACTTTCTTAGAAACTATAAGAATATGAGACGACCAGCAAAGATTTGACGAGAAACTAATGCCAAGATAAGAAACACTTGACTTACTCTCAATCATGGTACCATCAATATTACAACAATCATGAGATTGAATCAATCCATGCATGTCTTTTTCACTTCTCAAGCTGAAATCAACAGTGTTACATTTAGTTGGATTTAGTTTAAGACCATTTGAGCCAGACCAATCCTTAACTTCAGCTAGGAAGCCATTCATATAGGAACAATCCGATGTGGAAACTACAGGGACAGAAACGGTCAGGTCATCAGCATACTTAATGAAGTTAACTTTGGGTGAGTTCGGAAGGTCATGCAGAAAGAAAGAGAAAAGAAATGGAGAAAGTACTGCACCTTGAGGCACACCACTTTCAGTTAGCTGGGAAGTGGAGCGCTTTCCAGCCAAAACAGTATGCTGTTTCCTATCCTTAAAATAAGAAGACAGCCATCTAGTTGCCCAGGACTCTGTTTGTGCTGAAATCATCTTTCCTAATAAAAGTGTCCTAGGAACAGAGTCGAAAGCTGCAGTATAGTCTAAGAAAGCTGTTCGAACGAACTTAGCACCCTTATCAAGGCAGGAAACAATATTGTGGTGTAGTACAATGGCTGCATCTAATGTACTTCTTCCACACTTATAAGCAAACTGCTTAGGGTCACTAAAAGCTTTTAAAGAAGGTTTAAGAATATTCAAAAGAAGTTTCTCCATAGTTTTCAAAAAAGGAGATGTTATAGCGACTGGTCTAAATTTTATACCTGCTCCAGAAGATGATTTCTGTACAGGTACAACCTTGATTTCTTTCCAGTCAGCAGGTACCGTTTCCCTCTTAAATGATGCGTTAAAGATTTGAGTAAGAGGATGACACAAGATGTCTGCACACTTTTGGAGAAGAATGCTTGGTACACCATCTGGACCAAGGCTGTGTGTTGGATTTAATGACTTCAAACATAATAGTACATCCTTTTCTTCAAAACCCTGAAAATGACCATTTTCTTGACTAGGTACATCAGGTACAACCATATTAATTTGTTTCTTGATAAATGATTTGTTTAAAGCATTTACATCAGAATAAGCATCAACGGACATTTGTTTTTTACTTGTTAGTTTATTGAAAAGTTTCCAAATGTTTGAAGGATTTTTACATGATAAAAATTTTTCATTATATAGTCTGTTCAACCTTTCTATTTCAATTTTTATAAGGGTGTTTATTTTACGGACACCAGTATTATCACAATTCTTATACAACTTCTCTTTTTGTCTTCTAAGTTTTTTCAGTTGCAAAGAAGAGATTCTGTCAAATCTCGAAAACAGTGTTTCATAAGGACAGCAAATATCCAAACAAAACTTCAGATAATCGGTTATATTAGAGACAGTAGCATCCAACTTATCGTCAGTAAACAGTTCCCAGTTGGTATCATGCAACATGCTTCTTAATGCTAGAATGTTGTCATGGGAATATGAACGTTCATGTATCTTCTTTGTTAAATGACTAAACAATTTTCGTTGTGACTTGCCGTACACTTTCGGTAAAATACGAATAATGCAGTGGTCAGAATTTAGCAAAGGAGCTCTCCTTCGGGTTTCATATACATCACGGTCATTTATGAAAACCAGGTCTAGTGATTTGTCCAGACGTGTATTAAACTTGACTAGATTCTCATGACCAAGCGAAGTAAGAAAGCTGTGATCACATAAATTAAAATCACCACAGACTATAGACAACGAGTTTCCGAATGCAGGAGCAGCGAATTCAGTAAACTCATCTGCAAACATAACTATATTAGAAAGGCTACAATCGGGTGTTATGTAAATATTTGTTATGTATATATAAGAATATTTACTTAAGTGTTTTGGGCGACACCTGACGGTTATGCAATCTATATTGTCATTAGAATAATTGAAGCAAACGTGATTTGATGTAGACCAATTTGTGTTTATATATGTGGCTACCCCTCCTCCATATTTTTTCTTGGAACTATTTCTATCTTGGCGAAAAACTTTATATCCATTTATTGAAATTAGATTATCATCATAATGCTGGTGCAGCCAAGTCTCTTGTATTGCTAAAACGCCAGCATTTCGATAAACATTGGAATACATTAGGGATTGAAGGTAATCCATTTTGTTGGACAGGGATCTACAATTAGTGCTAACGAGTTCAGGAACAGTCATTTGATTAATTTGTGTACGTTTCAGTGCACGCTGCCAGCCACAGTGATGCTTTTTTCTCAATTTTTGTGGATGACACAACGCGGTAGGTTGTAATGATTTTAAAAATGCGCGATTATATATAATACGATTAGGACACATTATTGATAAATTAAAACAAAATTAAAAGAGCAAACCAAAGCAATTTTGCAAAATGTTGTAAGGTGGAATTTTTGGTAGCCCTATGTTCAAGCAGGCCGCCGTAGAAGTTAAAGTATCTTAGCCAAAGTAAAGGTCTGTCAAAAGTTCACCTTCGCTAACCAATCAGATATAGGGAGTGGTATGAAATGTCATTCCTAATCAAATCATGCCTGCCTCTTTGGACTTGAAGAAGGTAGATACAATATTCTACCTAGCCTCTAGGTACTTTTTCTGTGAATCTAGACCGTTAGGTAGGGTTATGACTCTTTAGATTAAGGTTTAGGGTTCAGGTTAGGAATAGGATCAAAGTTAGGATTAGAAGTTAAGATCACGGTCAAAGTTAGGGGTAGGTTAAATAATAGTCTCAGAAGTATCAACAGATATCAAAGTACCGTGATGTACAATCACCTGAACGAACACATCTATTGGTCATTGCATGATTTCTCCAAAGACCATCTGTGTAGCGACTCAGAGACATTCTTACAACACATAGGCGACAATCATACAGTGTAAACTCATGTTTACAATGTTTTTAGTGCATTTTTCAACGATAATGCTGCTTTTTTGCACCTGGGTTCTGATTGGTCATTCAAAATCACTGTGGTTTTGGCTATCATAGTTCAACTTTGCCATGTTATATAAATGTAAATGTTTACTAAGTACCCTGGATGCTCAAACCAATAATTCATTAGACGGAAGTTAGCTCCTCTAGTATGCGTTACTTTAACTTTCACCGGATCAAAATGCAGTTAAAAGTTGTCCTGAAGGAAGAGTATAGTTATTATTCTATCAGATTCACTTTACTACTTCTTGTGTCCAAAATTGTATTTTTTTTCTCCATAGGATCGTGTAATGGCAGCACTGAAAAGGTGTAGATCTTTAGTCGAGAAAGAGACCACTGCACGCTTAAAATTGGATAAAGAAGCTACAACAAGAATTGTTAAACATGCCTTATGGAAATCTGCTCATACGAAACCTAAAAGACGTCGTTTAGATACATCTTCATTGAACAATACTGCGCAATGAATGTTGGTTTTCTGCTTCCCCATTCAGATGTACAAAAATAAAATATAACTTTTGTATTTCTTCAGTTCCTTTTGGGTGTTTTTTTTATATTTTTCTTATATAAAGTAGCGTACTAGTTGTTAGTACAAAAAAAGGAAACTGGAGTTCTCTATCATTTCTTTTGTGTTCGCTGGATGTATTATTACGGTAATTTTCACAGTTCGCGTATTTGTATGTGGCTTTCAAAGACAATTGCGGTAAAGACCTAGTTTCGCTTCTCCATGTGGGTAACTGCAAATTTGTATACATCACCGATGTAGTAGAGACCACACTTTTCTTTCGAGTACTTCGATGCTACCAAGTGTACATAGATGACACCAAGGATTACATTTGTCAATTTTATGTGTCGTTTTCCCACTAAAATAATAAGGCTAAAACAAATTTTCTATAGTTGGTTGGTAAAGATTAGTTTTGTTTTTAACGAGATGATCACAGATTGATATCAGTTATAGAACCATTAAAAAGCAGAGAGTACTGGACAGCCGTTTCATCCTAGTTTGGGAATTATCGGCAGTACTCACCCACTGGGGTTCGACATTGGTTAGAGTCGTGCTAAGTCACGAATTGGTAGAAGTTAGAATTCATGGGCTGGCCATTGAATCGGGTACCTGTAGCTGAATGGTAAACGAGGTTGACTTGTAACCGGAAGGTCTTGGGTTCGAACCTCAGTGGGTGCGTACTGCCGATGGGTTCCAAACTAGTATGAAACAGGTGTCCATTACTCCCTGGTTTTCAATAGTTCTCTAACTGATATCAGTCCGTGATCAACTCGTAAAAAAGCTAAACAATTGCCTGAAATATTTAACATTGGGATTGGTAAACATAAAGAGCCTACCAGAGAAGTTGGGAGACAGGCACCTTAATAAACCACGATACACAAATTCGGGGGATTCAACTACACGTCATTGTTTAAAATTCTAACTTGTCTGTATGACTTACTGAAATTTTGCTGTCTCATACCAGCGGTCTACTGACAGAGTTTTATTTCCATAAAAGGGATTTGAGTAAACTTTCTGTTCATCATATGGTAAGATGACAGGAAGAACTAAGCGATATTAAAAAACAAATTCGTAAGGTTTATTATTTTCAACAGTTGTGAGGATTTGATTTATTTTTCGAGTTTGACTATGGATTGATGCCAATTAGACGGCCATTGAAAACCAGGTAGTACTAGGCAAATATTTCATCCCAGTTTGGGAATCATCGGCAGTACGCGCACTGGGGTTCGAACCCAGGACCTTCCGGTTACAAGACAACCTCGTATACCATTCAGCCACTTGGACCCGATTCAATGGCCAGCCCATGAATTCTAACTTCTACCAATTCGTGATTTTTAACGCGACTACCAACCAATGCCATCGGCGGGAACTCCATCCTCACTCCTAACTAGGTGAACCTCACTGGTCACTACTTCTCACTAGAACTCCATGAAACTCCGTCCTGTGGCAAGTTACCTAAGAAAGTATGGATTGTATTGTGTTGTCGACAACCGATTTCGTCATGATAATCTCCATAAAACTTAGATTCAAATAAATGCGTTGCACCTAGTATTGCAACACAACATTAAATCATTCTCAGGTCAAGGCTAAGAAAATACAGGTGTATACTAGTCACGTTTAATAGACACCATAATAATGACATCTGAAAGAAAAGGTAGTGAACATTTGAAAAGTATAAGTTCCTCAAATCTTTAATGTTGATGGGTACTTTATGCGAATAATGAGTGCGACAGTTTTCATGAATCATTTCGGCAAAAAATAATGCACTATTTAAGCAATTCTTAGCATGAGAGAAAACATGAGTAAAATGAAAAAGAATCTGTGGCGATAAGTTGTTCAAGTTTAGTTATGTTACTTCAGTTGATTTAAATTATAGAATTTTTCAAAAGAATGGTTAATGAATAAAGAATATTCTTTTCGATAAGCTCTTCTTCATCAGGTTCTACAGTTATATGCATCCATAATACTGGGTGAATTAGTGTTATTATCAACATTAATGTTGTTTAAATAAAATCGAATCAGTAATGTCAATGGATTAAGTTCATTAGCATCAATATAATAATACACTGAATATCAAAAAAGTTAGGGAAAAATAATAATACAAATTTATGAATCTGTAGTCTCCACTGAAGGCTGCCTAGGGCAGCAGTAGTGGCTGGACTTGCTTCTTCTGCACACAAAACACTGGTTGTTTAAGGCAAATCGCCATAGCCTCTGTTGTTTGGAGTATAGGGTTCCTCTGTGTTTATGGTAATTTGTTTGGTACTCGATAGTTGGTGAAGAACTCTTCAATTTCATCTTTGTAATCATTTTGGACCAGGTGTTCTAATATCGAGCTATTGATACTTCTCACTACACCTTTATTTAACCACACTGGTAGATGTTCCCGAGTGAGCACAAAGAATCAAGTTCCTAGAGTAACGGCCAATATAACTCTCCACCACGAGCGCAGTTAAATTAGTAGATACAATTTTTTTTAAATTTTTTGGTTACAGCGATTCCACTGATATTCATGCTACAATTACAAGTGGATAGTCTAGGTACTTCATCTTTAAATTGAAGAATCACCATCGGTCGTGTAGAAAACAAGACTTGTGGTTTGCCAACATTAAAAGTTCTTTGAATGATTTCCTTAACTTCTTCGTAATTCTTTCCCTAGGTGTATCACCCTTGAATAATTTGTCATCACATTAAACATTCCTTGGTAAACTTTGTTTTAATACCAGGACAGATGTAGTATTATATATTCCATTGTTATTTTGACCTTTACTATAGCCTTTTAACTTGACCTGTGTTCTATAGTGGAACTCAGCCAGCCAGTGCAACAGTCTGTTATGAGTAATTACCATAAATGGTAATTATCATGGTAAGTGCTTTTTAATACTGACGAACAGGAAATCCTCAAAGATTACAATTATTTGACTTATGTTACTTCTCATGTACTACGCAATCAGTTTCAAACAAGGTGAAGTTAACAGTCATGTACAGGTTTTAATTGATTTGTACAGGATTTAATTGATTTCAATTTGAACTTTATCACGAGCCAATATCATTTAGAGGATCATTGAAAACCAGGGATTACTAGACATCTGTTTTGTCTGATTTCTGGACTCTCCAGCAGTACGCCTCTATGGTTTCAACACGGAATGAACTTGGTACTTTCAGGTCAAGAGGCGACCACATTGTCACTCATTCACTGTGATAGTATCAATATTCATGAATTCCAACCTATGCCAATTCCTGACAAAACTCACTATTGACCAAGACTTAAAAATTAATTCACTTGTGAGTCAATGGATTCCATCTAGTGGCTGCGTAGTTAAAGAGTTCGCCTTGTAATCTGGAGGCCCTGGGTTCGTACTGTAGAGGTTCAGTAGTCCCTAGCTTTCAAGGGTTGTCTAACTTATGTCGGCTGTTGATAAAATCCGATATACAGTTAACGCTGGGAATTACAAGCAAGAAAACCAGTCGACAGTTTAGAATTAACCTTGGCAACTCAAATGGGTTCAACTAAATTGTTATATTATATATTTTATTATTATTTTTTTTACCTCTGTCTATTTTTTATCACAACAAATACTCCAAGTGTGATTAGGAGCTGACATCAGTTTAAGAACGATTGTAAACCAGGAAGTACTGAACGACTGTTCGTCCGTATTTGGAACTCTTAGGCAATAAACACGAATGACCCCATCAAGGATCGGACCCAGGACCCTCAGGTTTCAAGGCGAACTATTTAACCAGTAGAATAGAACCTGGTGGGCCATCAACTCTAAATCCTATCAGTTCACGAAATATAACTCAACCGCCAACCAATGTTATCGGCGAGTATTTGTCATCACACCCGACCAGGTAGACGCTTGTTGTTAAGACTTTCTCGCCAGAACTCCACGCGACTTCATCGTGTAGTCAGTCACTAGTGAGCACTAGATTAATAAAAAAAAATTAAAACGAGGGTGCTGTTCAGTGCTCCTGAGTTTTCAATGATTCTCTAACTGGTCAGTTATGATCAAACTTGATATCAGTTCTGTAAATCAACACTTAACAATTATTCAATTGTTGGTTTACAGGGATTTGGTTGGTTTCAGGATTTCATCACGAGCTGACATAGGTTAGAGAACCATCAGAAAACCAGCTGGGAGTACTGGGCATTTGCTTTGCCCTGGTTGGGGACTCTTCAGTAGTACACACCAGCCGAGGTTCGAACCCCAGGACCTTCCGGTTACAAGGCAAGCTCGTAGATCATTAACCACTGGGACTCGATCCGATGGCAATTCTATTTCTTCGTTTTCTCTCTTTCTGGTTTTCCCATCATTTCGAACTGATATAAACAGTCCTTTACTGTGTATTCTTGTTCGTCTGTTTTACAGCCGTTTTCATGGAGGTGAACAAACGCTTTTTCTACTTTTTGAAAGTACATAAAGTATACTTTACTTCCCTCCCCTGGAGTGTTATTCCTTTATCAACACTACTACACTTATAATATTTGTTTGCCTTTCAAATATCAGTTTCGATGGATGACGTTTACTGTTACATTTGATGTTAACTTTCGCCATCCAAAACTACTACTGTGTACCGATGGCATGTAACGTTTTGAAATATGAGGCTCTTCTAAACACCCAATCTAGTTTTAGCTCTATTCTTTGGGCTAGCCACAATTGCACGATACATGAAAGTGAGGAAACTACAAGTACACAATATTGGTAACGCGTTGTTTTAACTGTGTATGACAAGTGACACTCGTGACTAGTTCGGGCGTCCCCTATCATCAATTCAACCCAGCGTTTGCAAAATATAAAAATCTGATTGACTGAATGAAATGTTTGCATCGGCGCTCCGTATCAGAGTCCAGAAGATGTGTAATTGTCTGTGATCATTTGAATACAATTTCAAGTCAGATCACATAATAATATTTTGACGGTAGGTAATTCCTTAAAATTATTAGACTACAGAATTCTTCACGCGACATGGGGTGCTGACATTCTGTGACTGTTTAAGTTTACTTGTTAAACTGAAGGTTCGTAGTTAAGCATCCACGCTGCCGTGTTACGTTCGGTGGTTCTTGGATGACACCTAGTTAGTTAAGCAGTCGTAATCACTCTACGTTTCTTGTCGCGGAATGTATCTCATATTTTTGCGTGCTCAATTTAGTGTTTTGACTTGGTTTTGGTTTCGGCTGATGGCTGACAACATCTCAGCATGGGTACAGAAAGCTCGTTTCGCGTATTACAACTTACGCCATCATTGGCGTGGATGTGATGTCGTGCTGGTTATCGATCAAAGGGCGTGTGTACTGTTCATAGGTTCTGTGTGTCCCCCTTTTGATTGTGAAACATATCCACTGGAAGTGGAATATACGAAAAGGATATCTTGGATAGTAAGTGTCTGCATTCTATCTCCCGTGTGAAGTGGTATAATGGGGGTGAGCAATATTGAGCTTAGGCTTCGGTCGAGTGTTAGGTAAATGGGAGGGGGAATCAATTGACGACAAGGTGAAGTTACACCGATCGAGATGATTAGGACATGTGTTGTGCATGCCTAGTCATCGCCTTCCTCGATAGGCAATGTTAGCTGACAAACGATCAGTCAAGTTGGAAAAGAGATAGTTATGGTCAAACCAAAACATGGCTTCATTAGTCGATGAAATCCACAACAGTTAGTTTAAGCCAGCCACGTCGGAGATGCAGACTTCTGGTTGAATTCATCGGGATGGTAAAAACTAATGAAGGCTGGAAACAATTGGGGTATGGCTCAAAATCGTTCTCAATGGTGCAGATGAATTCACTCTTTGTGATTTATAATACCCAATAAAACTATTTTGTTCTTCATATTACTATTATATCTGCCTCACATTTCTGTTTATTATCTCTCTCTCTCTCTTTTGAGTACTAGATAGCTGTTTCATCCTAGTTTAGAACTCTTCGATAGTACACACACACACATGGTCTACACAAAACTTCCTAATCATTGTTTAGTAATAGAGAAATATTTATGCGGTAGTCCCCAATATGAATTTTTTGCTATCAATGTGCTACAATCCACCTACTTTGTGATGAAGCGCATAAACTACAGGAAAGGAAATACAACTAAGATACATTTCGAATCCCACGGCAACTCTTATTCTTATTTCAACTTCAATCACCATCAAACTCATCATACTTTTTACAAAGTGTTAATGAAAGTAGGTGTCAGAAGTAATCTGCAACATGAAAAGATTAATATAATTTGACAGGAGATAAGCCTACAAGTCTATCGATTGCTGCAAAAGAGATTGTAATTGTTAAGAAATTAAAATGCTTACAGACTGATATTACTACTGACATTCCCTAAGTAATATGATTTGTTTATACAAAATTAATTGGCACAATATGGTCATATCTTGACGCTTCATACAAATATCTGCAAGCGTTTACTGAACTTCGCCGTAAGCAGCTCTTCATTCAGTGACTTCACCAGAATTTCAGTTATATTATAACTGAGGAGAATAAAAGAAAATATTCACCAGTCGATATTAGCAGAACCCGACAAAATTACTTGGGAGGCATTGTAAGTGGATTTTGAGACGTCAGCGAATATCTTCACGCGACTACCACAGAGGGTTCTGAAGGAAAGAAGGAAGGAATTGTACCTACCTACTGGGTGAAAAGCTACTTTGTAAAACTAACAAAGCAAAGAGAATTAAGTCTTTTCAAAAACTGGCATGGAATCATGCCAAGCAAAATGTTAAGGCACGTCATCCCGAGGAGGCGAAAAAATGCACTAGATGCTAAACTCTGCCCATAACAAGTTGGATTCATGGAAAGCCAATCATGTGCTGATTAAATTGCAACATTATGGATCATTATCTAAAAGAGCATAGAATGCTAGTCAAATCTGTATCTCAGTTTCATCGACTTTAAAAATGCCATCGATAGTGTGGACCACAAAGTAATTTGGAAGCCACTTGAACACTACCGCTATATGAAGATGCCATATTCAACGTGATTCACAACGGAAAGATCAGCGATACCTTTGAGGTGAATAGGGGCGTAAGAAAAGCCTGTCCACCTACCATCATCCATGATATTCCCAGTTGTGGCGGACTGGGTCATGAGGAAGACTGTGGGGGAACGACTAGTTAGTAATACGTAGGACTGATACGAAGACTGTAGAAGATTTTGACTTTGTGGATTATTTATGTCTGATGTCACAGAAACTTGAAGAACTATAGGAGGAATCCAACAAGTTAGCAGAAGAGGTATGGAATGCTGAAAGGACTTTAAGTGAAGAAGAAATCCAGCCAACAATAACAAGCACTAGTCACTAACAACGCAAAAAATCCGAAGGAAGTCGCCTCTTTCAGACATCTACGCAGCATTGCTTCAAATGCAGGCAGCACGACTCAGGATATCAAAGTCAATCGGGATCGCTAAAGGCAAGACAGACTTTAATCACTCTAGAATCAGAGTGGAAATCTGCTTCAATCAGCATAAAGAACGAGATTCGGATTTTCAGCACCAATGTCAAGTTATTCCTTCTACAGGGTTCACAGAGTTAACACGTGCTTTGTCAAGAGCGTTTCCAACACTCTACTTCAAACTTTTAGCATCATCTGTCTCTGTCCCATAGTGAAGATCAGATGGCCTGTTGGAAAGGATTGGCAACAACGAACTCTGGAAGCTAACCAGCCTAGAGCCTACTACCCAATAAATCTTTCGAAGAAATTGAAGATGGATCGGACACAGAGTGAGGAGACCGCTGACTGACATCGCGTGTCAAGTACACCGTCAAGTGAAACCCAAAATGGGAGACGATGAGTTAGGAAGACATAAAGGCGGTCGTGTGAGCAGGATATGACAGCCTATAGTCAATAGTGGCACCAAGTAAAGAGGACTGCAGTGAATCGGATAAGATGGAGTCTTGCTGTTGAATCCCTGTGTTCCTCTCGGAACCTAAGGGGATTATAATATAAGGATAATAAATTGACATTAAAGATAATTAATTAACTTTAGAATAGTGTAATGAGTTCAAACTGAAGAAATCACTAATATAACAAGATGTCACTAGTTTGACGATGCCTATCAGAGGAATGGACGACACGCGCGCCTTGTCCTATTTGGGACTCATCAACTGGATGTGCTTGGCGCTGACACTCAGGTTCATTATAATCAGTCAACGGGAAATTCAAAATAACTTCGAAAGGCAATATTAACGTATTCATGTAACTTTTTGGTCCTGTGAAGAAAAAAAGACCTATGATGCTCGAAGACAATGTTTACTAGGACAAATGCAATCTAGGTACATAAGTTTGGTATACCTTATATCTTTAAGTTTTATTTGCACATCACTTACAAATTGGTCAGATATCACCACATGCGATAGCTTATTGAATTCTGTACAGTGTTTTAACGTTCTTCTTCGATTGCATTTTCCAACCCCAAAAGCATATTGTTACATTCTGAATTAATTTACTGATGTAATACTGATATCTGATTGTGAGTAGCACTCACCACAATTCTTTGAGAGGTCTGTACATAGACTAGGCTGTTAAACAGTTGCTTGACTTGTACTGGAATTGACTTGAACATGCATTTCAAGGACAGAGAGAGAATATGACAGGTTGATCAGCTAAAACCAATAGGATCTTTGGTATCCATCATCCCTTAGCATATTGTGTTACAAACCACGGTCTCCAGTACTGCTTAATTTATTTACCTTCTTCATATATAACAAAGGAAATATAGCAAAAGTAACACTATGCATTAAAGTAACTAGTTTCAGAATAATATTTATTTGATTAAACTGTGATTTCTAATAACTGTGGGGGACTTTATAGCGAGCTCGTTAACAGGATGAATAGTAGTGTGGTGAGAGCTGGCTGCAAGCCAAAATTTTAGACAACTGTTTACGTCAATGTTTCGTCCCGAATCGGGGTCGTGAGAAAAACAACAACAGCTTAACCTTGAGGAATTCACCAGCCAATCACAGCAGACTTAACGTGTGCAAATAGGATTCGCAGGTTTATGGCTTAACTTCGTAGGAAACGGCCACAAAGAGATAACAGAATAACCTTCAGCAAGAAAACAACCAATCTGAAAACGTTTCTTCACCACTGACAATAATGTTTATAAAAATCTATAAATACCTCTCTATTTTTTCAGTAAACGATCTGTTGCCTGGCCTTTGTCTTCTATCGTTACAGTAGAATAAAAATCCAAGTTAATGAAATGATAGTGTAACAGTATATTGTAAAAATAAAGTTAACAAGTTATATAAATTGATGGCTACTTGGTGTTATACAGTTGAATTAAATTATTAATATAATCCACAGAAGTGTTCACTGCTGGAGTCATGTCCACTAGAAGAAGCTGTGCGCCGGTTGTAGAAAAGTCTTCGGATGAGAGGTTCCTGCAAAATCCAATAGATACAACATGGTTAGTAATGAAGCAAGTAGACAGTGTGAACTAGAGAGAGAAGACGAAGCGTCAAAGAGCATATTGTATTTTCGATTATACTCTGAAGTAATGTACATTTTACAGTGAATCGTTTTAAAAAAAAATTTGTGTACAATGTTTCAATTTTTAACATCTACTAAAAAAACTGTACAGTCACATTGATTCAGACTCCACATAACTTTCTCCATATATTGTACTACTATAAATTAATGAATATCATCGAATAGTTTATACAGTTAGTTCCTTCAACAAATTCGAATGATTCCGTAAGAACAACTTTAACAGAATTAATTTTATTTCATCAGCTGCATACAACCTGAATAATAAACTGTATAATCAATAACTGTGAAATAATTTAAACATACTTTATCTAAATAACCAGTTCATCTTATAAGAGAATGATATAACATGTTGACAATGGACACGTAGTGCCAGGTTTACGAGAAGTTAGAATAGTAAATTATAACCAAAACAAACATTACATATACTGAATATAGGAGAATGTCCTGGTGTAACAACAGAAGACAAGGGCCAGGCAACAGATCGTCTTATTATGAAAATCAACACGTATTTATACATATTTCACATACGTTATTATAGCTTATGCAAGTAGACAAGCGCAGTCATCTGATTGGTTGTTTATCAGAAGTTAGGCAGACAACGCAGGCTTCTGATTGGTTGTTTCGGGATTCCTCGACAAATAGAGTTCTCTATCTGCGAATCATATTTTGCCACGTTAACTTTGCTGTGACTGGAATTTATAGGGCAATTCAGGCATAAGTGGAGAAAACGACATAGTCACATGCAAAGTTATTCAACCGAAATGAAAGTGGCGAAAGACACAAAGATATTAAGAATTAGTTAAGAGAAAGATGAATGCATTTAGCGAGATTAAATGCACACACACACAAATTTAAAGTAAAATAAAACAAAGTTCCAACAGGTTAAAGTGAATGAGTCAGTGTTTACCAAGGTGGTAATAAGTTTGTAACAGTCTCATTTCGCACAAATAATTTAGGTTTTAGGTTAGATCACGGACTGATGTCAGTCAGAGGACCAGTGAAAACCAGGGGGTACTGGGCCGCTGTTTCGTCCCCCTAGTGTGGGACTCAACGAAAGTATGCACCCACTTGACTTCGAACCCAGGATCTGCCTGTTACAAGGTGATCGTGTAGACCATCAAACCACTGGAACCTGTACTCATGGCCAGCCAATGAATTCCAACTTCTACTAATTCATGATTTTAGCACGACCATCAACCATTGCCAACGAGACCCAAACTGGGACGAAACCGCTGTCCAGTACTCTCCTATTTTCAGTGGTTCTTTAATTGATATCAATCAGTGGCCTAACCTGAAACAAGTAGAATCCATACAGACTGATTCTTGAAAATTTAGGTTTTATCCTACCAATTGTCACAGCTTCAAAAGGCTGTATGCAGCTGATGAAAGTCCGATAAAACAAAATGAATTCACCTTATCCTAGGAAAGGTGCTCTTATCGCGTTATTCAAATATCAAAAAATTGTTAGTAAAAGGCATAATTGTGTTGAGAGCTGTCTGAAAGCCAAGATTTTAGACAACTATTTACCTCAATGTTACTTCCCGAATCGGGGCCATGAGAAAAACAACAACAACAAAGCTCAACCTTCAGGGGATCACCAACCAATCACAGCAGACTTAACGTGTGCAAATACGATTCGCAGATTTACGGCCCGACTATCTAAGAAACAGCCACAAAGAGGTGACAGGATAACCTTTAGCAGGAAAAAAACCAACCAGAAGACGTTGCTTCTCTGCTAACAATAACGCTAATAATAATGTTCATAAAAGTCTATAAATACGTCTTGATTTTCTTAGTAAACGATCTGTTGCCCCTTGTCTTCTTTCATCACATAAGTAAGGTTACATAATAGAGACATACATTTGAGCGAGTCTACTTACACATTCAAAGATATATATGTGTTGTAATGGAATATATGGATAAAAATGAAGACATGAATATTATGTAAACTACGAAACTGATAAATCAAAACAACACGAGAATGAAAATATCAGACGACTTAGGTAGTCGTAAAGAAAGGAGTTCTCTTTGTCTATCATGATAATATTTATGAATGTGAAAGGATATGTCTATCCAATGCCCTGGATCAAAAAACTTGTCGGGTATAATTACAGTTAATTATGGAATTCTTATCTGACATTTTGTTAAACGGTTCAGCCTTTCATTTCAGACGTGATCTGATAGATATATTTCAGTATCCAACTGAAACTTGTCATATTGACGTAGGCAAACTTAAATTGCCATTATTTTCACCATCACTCTAGCAAAACCTTTATCTTGTTATCATATCCCATTGATTCGACATTTTTTCCCCTCCTTCATTATATTCATCATCACATCTTATAACATATTTGTAATATCTAATATTCCAGCGTAGTATACCATAATCAAAAAAAAAGACCATAGTAGAAGTGCTTTAAATGCGTCTACAGTCTTGCATTATAACATCTGTCAACTGGATGCATTCTTATTTCTTAGGGAGACAGTAGTACACTTTATATAAGGTGAAGACGTTCACTTCATTGCTTATTGAAGCTGGCGTCACTCAAGGCTGTGTTCTTTCTATTTTTCTGTTTTCTTTCTTCTTGCATGACTTGCCTCACTCTAATGATGAAATGAACTTTGTTAACTGTTTCAATACCTGTTGACTCCCAGTTAGTATCTACTATGATGAGTAGCTTTCTATCAGGAGTTAGCAAATGGTCTCTGTCTATATGGTATTAAACTAAATCTCTCCAAATATCAGACTGTTAATTTCAGCTTCTGTTGTAAAAGAAAGTTAAATATAGCTGTTAATTCCCATGAACGTTGTAAAATTAATGATACTGATATAGAAATCAAGTCGTACGTTAATTATCTTGCAATAAGTCTTTCTTCTGATCTATCCTGGTCTTCCCACGTCTTGGTGATTTCTAGTGAAATATTCTGTCTGACTTCTTACATTAAGAAGTTGAGGCACTCAGGCATAACTCAGTTTGCCAACTCTTACATCTTACCTATTCTTCTTTATCGTTCACACTTATCATTGCAGGCAGGGTATTAAATAAACTAAATTGTTTTTTTTTAAAGGCTCCACAGGATTGATCCTTTAACCGACAAAACTTGATTCTAATTGAGTTTATCGGTATGAATGTCACTTTTATTCCTGCCTTGTTAAGAATTCTGAGTAAGGTTTCCAAGGTTCCTTCCTTGTTTGGAATTACTACTGATGATTTAGATCCCTTATTGTTGGTGTTGTCTTGCACAAATTTGACTTGCATGTCGTCATTAATATTACTATTATTATCACTATCACTACTGTCATTATTTATTTTATTTTTACATTTCCCTACATATTTCCTGACTAATTTACCAGGGTATTTATTAAGTTTCAAGGCTTCTCTTACATGTATCACTTCCTGCATATAGTGACAGAAACTGACCTCGACACGTTAAAATATGCAAAAAGTCAAAAAAAATCCTGCAAATTTCAATGGCAAACTAATTCACGAAAACGTATAACCAATCGACGCAGGAAACCATCATGACTTCGGTTCTGGGTATACTGTCTTTCAACCCATAGCATTCTCGTTGAAACGAGTTCCTATCTGTTAACTTTGTAAGTCTTTAGTGAGCAACCATGACTTTTAGGCATTTAGTTAAGGTAGGTATTCCAGTAGGATAATGCTTCCTGTCTCATTTATGCTATCAGAATTTTAATCATAAATTAACCAACTAGGAACCACGTGACTAATCTACAGAAAAGAAAATTGATTGATCATTCTTCTCTTTAAGTGACATTACAATGACAGGATATTTCATGTGACAAAGTGTTTATTTTCTTCCACATGTATGATTTGCATAACGCTTTGAGCGATTCTCATCATATAAAAAAATGATCGATAATTTATTATTAAGATAAACAATCGTGAGTGTGTATATTATACATGTAATAATCTCTCAACTGTCTGTGAGTTGAGTTTATTTGGTCATATGGCCAACCATTTTGTTTTAATCGTAAATAAGTGAATTGAACATTGAATTTAAATTAATCATGTTTACGGAGTAATGTGAACTATTTCCTTCTATAAGAAATTAATTCATTGAAAATAGACAACAGTGAATTAATTGATTAGTTGATTGTTAGGAGTTTATAGAATTATTATATCTACGGGAGTAGTTACATTGGAAAAACAGAAAGAAGGATCTACCTCCGGTTATCTGAACATGTACCAAGCAGCCTATGTCTAGAGGGAACAACTGCTTTAGACGGTGACATTACCAGGCATCTTCTTGACACGGGTCATGAGGTGGACGTCACAAGACTGTTCAAAATAATCAATAGGCAAAAGAGTTCACTTCTCCTTAAGTTTGCTGACGCAATCTCCACCAAGTGCCTGAAATCCGATTTATACGTAGTTCTCTGTCTTTCCTTGCCCTGGTAACCGATTACATAGTGACGAAAGTTTCCACTGCGTACGATCATTACTGTTTGGGATAAAGTGTTTATTGTTATTATAATATATATTATTATTGAATGCATATTTAACGAATGATTTTTGTTTAAAAATGAACTCTGTGAAAGTATGCTAAAATTGTTTCTGTAGATATACTTAATAATGACTTTGGGCTGCAAACAAACAGATGATGAGAAGCCAAAGAAATGACTAATAATGGCACCATTTTATTTTAATTGAATTTTAGATTCGCCTGTCGATGGATTGGACCTAAGTGCTCGGTATCATGTTGACGTGTTGGCTTCTTGTGCAGATGCTTCGACGATGTCTGGGCATTTAATTAGAATTTAATTTGTGGATGGTGAATAGCAGTGGAATCCAGGATCTGTAAAAACTGTTGTTCTTGCTTTATTCAAATTATTAGATGGTTAGAGACAATCATTGGAAGCCTTAAACTTAAGTTGCATGCTCAGTGATAACGTCTGTGGTTGCACCAGTGGGTGAGTAACACGGTTGTAATCTCACAACGGGAATAAGTTCCTTCAAGAATGCGGATATCCCTTGCTGACTGGTTAGTGTTAACAAGTATTAAAACCTGAATCGGAGGTTTCATACCGATTGCCACCAGCCATATAGTAACAACAGTGCAGAGACCACGGTGATGGCGAGCCACCTAGTGGAATGGTAGCTGCATGGTGAGCTAAACTGATAGAATTCAGTCATCACCAAACGAAGGATTAGACTCATGAAACTTGTCACTTATCACCTATTGTCCAATCAAATTTTATACAGTATTGAAGGTGAAGTAAAAATTGTTAATTTAAACTCCCTGAAATTGTGAAATGCCGTAGAATTTCAGCAGTGCACTCTACTGAGGTGTCTGTTGTTGAAAACCATTAGACAACAACTTCACTTAGATAACTCACCGGTTCATATAATATAAGGTAGAAATTATGTTGAAATTTCTGTAGATTTATCAACTGTCTGGTTATAATTTCAGCTTTTTGAGTAAGAGTATTTAAAAAATATACATAAGTGTAAAACTTGTACACTGTGCTGTAATACAATTTCATAAATTTGATATGATTACGAGTAATAAATTGCACCCAGAATTCTATCCAATATATAATTTTGTATTACTGTGAACACATCAACATGAAATTGTACTGTATTCGTATTTGTTTAGAAATAGTTCACGTCTGTTGCACTGCTTGGACAAAAACACTAACCTTTGAGCCAAACGGAATGCCACTCGTCAAACACCTTAAAATTCGAAGTATGAATCGAAGTGTTATCTTAACGGGTTTAGACTCGCCCCCCTAGTTTGTGAGCGTTTAGTTGGTTTAAACATAGATCCTACTATAAACTGAAATCAACTGGAAGTCTTTTCAGGTGCATATATTAGATCCCAAAGATTTGAAAATCAGATGCCATTAGACATCAAGCTGATGGCTGAATAATAGTAGCCATGCCTCCTGGAAAAATTGTCACATACGGCTGGATCACTTGAGTCGTAATGATAGCAGCTGTAAAGAAAACCTTGTTCAAATGACCGCGGTTTCTTGGTGATACAGTCAGTGAAGTGTCCGGTAGAAGATAAGAGAATTGGGGAGAGAGTGTTTATTTGGAATCTGGTATTTCTATATATGGTGAAATTATGTACACCTCATCTTCAAAGCATCCTTTGCACAGATCTGCCGTGTTGTGCTACACTTCTGGTCTTCCTTAATATTGTGTTTCTTTGTGTTCCTTTCACGTCGTCTCCCATGTATCTCCTCAACGCAGTATCATTTATACAATTGGTGGATGGTGGCTAGCAGTGGAATCCAGGATGCGCATTTCGTCCTATTTGGGACTCGTCAGCTGGATATACCTGCTTTTCTCAGTGAGTGATGATGTTCCCACTGAGGCTCGAACCCAGTGACCATAGTTTCAAACGCCAAAGCGTTATCCACTAGATCACCTGGGCCACTAATCAAATGCCCAGACATCGTCGAAGCATCTGCACAAGAAGCCGACATGTCAACCTGAGACCGAGCACTTCGGTCCAATCAATCGACGGGAAAATCAAAAATTCAATTCAGCAGTATCATTTACTTTCTCTGGCATCAAATCTATCTCGATGCTGTTTGATATTTTTTATGCGGAAGAAAGTCTCCTTATATGCTATTGATAAATCCTATTAGTAGCACACGCCACAGAAGTAGTAACACACTGCCTGAAGGATTCAGTTAAAAGAGTATTCTATGCAGCAGAGGTACACTGTCCTTTCATAACCATTCTAACTGCATACTTGAGAAATAAGGATACATTACCTAATTTTCACGTCTTCTGTGTGTATCTACCAGTTTGACCAATCCTATGGAGGTAGTTACATTAAGCGCTATTACATACACCTAGTTTCTCCTAATTTTGTCTAAAACCTTAAAATAACTATTTTAAGGAGTTATCGTGCATGGACGTGAGCCTTTTGTTTTTCCTTCTGTTTGGATTGCTGGGTACCTATTGGCTGTTAATACCTTTAACGCATCACTGAATTACTGTATTTTCTGGCAGTATATAAACAGAGTTTCTATCTAGCATTTTGACTGTTGTTTGAGACAGTAAAAGCTTTCTAATCGACGTCTGTTCTTTAGTCTTTACACACCGTCGGTGTTATTGTTGTTGTTGTTGACGTGCGATTAAGACAGATTAGCCAGCGCATTTCGTAAGTATTCGCTCATAGTCTATTAGGTCATAGTTCCGGTCATAACAAGCACACAATCAGCCATGTTCATCATGAAAATTCTGGACATCATCCTGCATGACTAAGCAAGGGGCAAACAAGATCTATTCGTAGCTCTGACTTAGAACACCCTGTAGATAGGGAACATAAAATCAATATACAATTGGTGGATGGTGGCTAGCAGTGGAATCCAGGATGCGCATTTCGTCCTATTTGGGACTCGTCAATTCAATAACATAAAATCAATATTAATAAATTACGTTGCGACTCATTTTAATTTTGCTTGACCAGTTCGTCTCCTACTTACTGCTAACGCGATCGGAGCTGTATCTGTATGTTCAAAGGAAATTCGTACAGCCACTCTTCTCATGTTGGTCATCGTTTCATATGTGCAAAAAGCTGAGCACTTCTACCTCCCCTCCCTAGCCTTTCACTAGTTATCATAGTCCAAATAATTTTATTTTATTTTTTTAAATTTTTGATTACAGCTTAATTCCACACCGTATTTTTCGTACAAGTATGGAATTTTCAGCATGGATATCGGTAGCCCAAATTTCTCAGACCGACCATAGATATCAGGTGTGCGTCGGCGTGGACTCGAACCCCAGACCATGCGCGTGGTCGGTGAGAGTCCTAACCACTGTGCCACCGACGCACATCTTTAACTGCTCATTACATAATCATTTAGAACACTCAGTTATTTTCCTAATTACTCCTTATTTTCCCAGAATTATGCATTACACAAAGCATTCATTTAATTTTTGCAATTATTTCTACTATTTCTAGGCCCTGGTTTCGAATCCAAGTAGGTGCGAACTGGTGACGAGCCCCAAACTAGGAAGAAACAACCATCCAGTACTTTCTGGTTGTATTCAATGCCTCTCTGACTGATATCAATCCGTAATAAAAGTTGAGACAAATCAGATCCCTACAAACTAACTCCTGATAATTACTCCTTAATTACAGTATCGATTTTCTTGGTTAATTACCAACTCCTCCCCCCCCATTGACATGTTGATATTAGCTGGATATTGGTTACAAACTTATCATTGTTAGTATTCAAGTATTGGTTGGTAGGGATTTGATTCATTGGTAAGGAGGATTTCATCATAAGATGACATGAGTTAGAAAACCAATGGAAAACCTGCAGGGAGTGTTGGATTGCTGTCCCGTCCTAGTTCTGGGACTCACTGGGGTTCAAATCTAGGACTTTACGGTTACAAGGCGTGCTCATAGAGCATTAGATTGATAAATTTCTTGTAATGTATTAAACATGATTTATATATATTGGAATAGAGTCATGGGTGATGAGCTAAATTAAAGGAAAAAAATATTCCTTCGCTCCATTCTGTTGTCTTCGTGAATATTCTCAAGTCAATACAGAAAAAAAACTAACTAACTATCCAACACGCCTTGGTTTTTAATCGTTCTTTCGTTTAAACTCAAATTCGTGACTAAATCAACATTCTTAACTGTCCTTAATTTATATCACTTCTTTCTCAAACATTATATTCGTAAATATGGAACAATTAGTTTAAAATGAGAATAGGCATTAATGATTGTTAATTCCTTACAAGTTCGTAATTACTGAAATATCTATCTTTTAAAGAATAGGATTTGAGCAATCAAATAGGTATTTTCGCGTCCACTCTCACCAGACAATACTATTACAAATAAAAAAAATATGGATAAAAAAAGTGAGGCAGTCTGTGATAACACAAATGATGAAAAAACAACATGATAAAACCATTATTATTATTATTACTGTTATTATTATCATTACTACTATTAAGACGAATTGCACAATTTATATTCACCATCGTATTATCCTATAGACAAAACACCATGATGGGTTTATATTTGAATTTTTATTTGTAAACTTATATATATATATATTAGAGTTAAGCCTGATGAGATCTAATTGAAACCACAATATTGTTCGCTTAAATGTGTTCTTCTAAATTTTATTATGGAAATATTTAATATACCAAAGGGATTTTGTCAAACTGTGAACATCCACCACAGTTCCCGTAGCTTCAACCTTGTATCTCCTCAGGTAAAACGAGAGGTCATTTCAAGAGACTTTATGAGCTCACGTCTAAGTATAAAAATTCTAAATACCATATTCACTAACATCGAAATCAATCTTGGATATCTTGGAGAAGTTGTCAACTGTGATAACCAATATGGTAAATAACGCGTGTAACTGAGCTTTCCTCAGTTTATGCCTGTAAACTGTCTCAAGGGAGCAACTATTCTACCTTAAGGTTTATAGACTCCTAATGATCATATTATCAAAAATAAGTCTATAAAAGCTGTGTGAATTAATGTTGTCGACTTTTTTTATGAACTAATGAAGGAAATGATGAACTATTTATGCTTGTTCATTTGCACGAGCAAGTCATGACCTCTACAACCAGCACTTATCAGTTCAGTTCAGAGATATGTTTGGTATATGCAGATGTCGTAAGGGCTATCCCACTGTTCGCACATTAGACAGTATCTTAGATTTTGGTTGGAATCCGTATGTGTGTGTTGTTTTTTTTAATGTCTGTTATCTTCTGTTTGAATGAGGTTATATTCAGATAGTTCGGTGTTTAACTTTGGTGTTCTCGTTCATCTAAGAAGCATTACACAAGAATGTACTCTATGCACTTGTCTAAATTCTCTCACCACATATATATATATATATATATATATATATATATAACATGCATACATACCCCTTTCTTGATATGTAATAGCAGTTATTTTCCACATCAAAATATGCAGTAAAATTATCCTCACAAACTTCTCTTCTAGTTTGGGTATATTAATACCAATGTGTGTAACAGATAATGAATTTATATTCAGAAGCATAGTCACTGGTGTAATACAGAGTGCAGCTTTAGATCATTCCACTAAACAAACAAATAGCCATGTTTTCTACAGTTTGGTTTATAAGGGTTAGTTATGTTTTTACGAGTTGATCACGGATTGATATCAGTTAGAGAACCATTGAAAACCAGCAATGGAGTACTCCGGGACAGCTGTTTCATCCTAGTTTGGGAATCATTGGCAGTAGGCACAAACAGCCGGGGTTCGAACCCAGGACCTTCCGGTTACAAGGCAAGCTCATTTACCATTCAGCCACAGGGACCCGATTTAATGGCTTATTTATTTATTTTTATTTTTGATTACAGCTTAATTCCACACCGTATTTTTCGTACAAGTATGGAATTTTCAGCGTGGATATCGGTAGCCCAAATTTCTCAGGCTGACCATAGATATCAGGTGTGCGTCGGCGTGGACTCGAACCCCAGACCATGCGCGTGGTCGGTGAGAGTCCTAACCACTGTGCCACCGAATTCTAACTTCTACCAACTCGTGATTTAGTGCGACCCCTCGTTTTAAATGGTTTTCTAACTGATATCATTCCGTGATCAACTCGTAAAAAGATAGCCATGTGTAAAGTGGATCCCGTTAATCTTTATGTTACTTTGTCAGAAAGTTAGTTAACCGCTTAGTCTGTAAATTGGCCATTTAAACCAAGGAATAGGCTTGAAAGAAGCTGATTTCGTCCTCCATATCCTTCTGAATTTATTAAACTGTTAAGTACCTGAATATCTATTCCAATTTGCAAAAAAGTAATCATATCAATTAGGCTTAGCATTAGAAAGCAGTCTACACCAATCAGAGGACTAGATGCATCACACTAGTTACTAGTGTCAAATCAAAATATCAAGTAGGCTTTTATTTTTTTTTAAATTAATTTGTTTCCTTTGCATTCCAAGTTGAACATGGGCTTCAAGCTAGAGCTTTTAAGATTCAGTAGCAGTGATGCTAATTTTTACGGGGTAGGTGAGCTTGCTTCACACCCAACCTTCCCTCTTTGTTGGCCCTATGTCCGGCTTAGCGAGGTTTAGGAGTGCGTTGACCGGAAATCGAACCCCAGATAACATATGGCGTGGCTGGAGAGGGTTCCACCGCTGAATCAACGACGCACATCAAGTAGGCTATAGAGTTTTTAATTTTGTGCAGCTTATTTGGTTAATTACAACTATCATTCCGTCCTATTTGGGACTCATCTTCTGGCTCTACCTATAAACCCAGTGAATGATACTGTTCCCGCCGAGACTTGGCCATCCTGTACCCATCATCTCAATCGCAAAAGTATTATCCACTGGGGCATGAGATCCGCTTTTTACCCAGCAGGTGTCAGTTACTATTTGCTTAAAGTCATTTGTATTTCTCGTATATCGATTTAAATAAAACCGAAATGCTCAATCTTAGCTGACATGTTGAGACCTTGTTCAGATGCTTCGACGATGTCTTAAGATTAACACAGTGTTATTCGGTTGATGGTGGCTAATAGGAGTCAACACAATAACACAGATCGAGCATTTTGCTTCAATATAATCCATCAACGAGAATTACAAATCAACTTAAATAAATAATTTTCTCAGCTTAATAGAATAATTATTCCCTTAGGATCTTTGAATATACTAAGTACAATGCAGAAACCCAGTACTCAGTTCTGTATTATAATACAGAACTGTTAAAACTATTTAACTAAGGCTAGAATATTGCCGTTGTTCAAAACCATCACAGATACCTAAGACTGCTTTTGGATACTAGATAATAACTAGTGCAGTATGCCTAGCTTTTTGTTTGGTTCGAACTGAGTGAATTCTATTAGTCAGGTTTGCTATGTGGCCACCATTCCACTAGGTGGCCCGTCATCATTATACCTTCTGTCATTATTATTATCTCCTTTAATTCCTACAGGAACGTAGGGCTTCAGCTGCGCGTCTCCAAGTCTGCCTACACGCTTTCATCTCCTCTTCACATCACCTCCTCCAAGTCACCCCACCCTCGCACTAACGGCCAACTCGCCGCTTCCCTTTCGCGTTCCACTTGTTGAGTACGTAACAATGTGATTGTACACTTTTTAGGTACTTGTATAAATTCGAGATATTGTACATAATTTTTGTTTAAATCGCTTCTTGTTGAAATATACATAATTTCCGTGTACAATTGAAAAATACACTCTGCTGTTGGAGACTTCGTCTTCTCCCTGGTCCCTTCTGCTTACTTGCTCCACTCACACCGTGTTGTATACTTCGGATTTATTGTAGGAGCCTACTACTTTCAACCGAAGACATTTCTACAACCGGAACACAGCAGCTACAGCAGACGCAGTCCAAACAGTTAACGTGCCTGTGGATTATATAATTAATTTGTAGCCGAGGACTTATACTTTATAACCAAGTAATCCTTTTTGTTGCTATAACTCGTCA
The DNA here is from genome assembly GCA_944472135.2 of Trichobilharzia regenti. Classification (NCBI taxonomy): domain Eukaryota; kingdom Metazoa; phylum Platyhelminthes; class Trematoda; order Strigeidida; family Schistosomatidae; genus Trichobilharzia; species Trichobilharzia regenti. Next base: position 74,720,125 of record OX235263.1, read on the forward strand.
CTGTATTTTTGGTAATATATTGTGATTTAACACTCTACTGACTTGGATTATTACTTTTATATTTGGAATGTTAGTGAACTCTAATATTATTCCCCTACACCAGCAATGGCTTGTCTAATGATGTCACTAGATAGCTTCCTCAGAGTATGGCCAGCCAATCCATTTCCATTTCTTCCTGCTTATTTGTTTCACAATGGGTTCCTGATGGGTTGATTAGCTCATTGCCAGAGATCCCTGTCGCTGATCTTTTCTGGCCGGCCATCTAATCTTGAGTATTGAGCGAAGACAACTGTTAATGAAGGTCTGTAGTTTGTTTGAGGTGCTCTTTATGACGCACTGGCCAAGTCTCTGATCCGTATGGTAAGTAGCACTGACTGATTTCACATTGGAGTTGAAAATCCGGATCTTATTTTCATTTTCATCCTGAGTGCTGTTGACCTCCACACAGACTTAAGAGTAATGAAAGCTTGTCTTGCTTTCCCGATCCTTGCTTTGATATCCTCATCAGTTCCATCCGCCTGTAGTTGAAACGATACTTCCCAGGTAGGTAAAGGAGGTTACTTCTCTCAGGTTCCTCCTATTCATGTTGGCTGATTGTTGTCTGTTGTTGTTTCTGCTGTTGGTGTTGGCCAGGAATCTTCATCACCTCTGTTTTCTCTATGTTCACGTGAAGTCCTAACTTCACTGGATGCTTCTTCTGTCCACTTGTTGCTTTTCACTTGCATATCTTCTAGTTTGTGGGAAATCAGACATATATCATCAGCGAAGTCCAGATCCTCCAAGTTTTTTGTGTGGGTCCATTTTATGCCTGTTTCCTCGCTGTCCGCTTTTGTCTGTCACATTATCCAGTCTACCACAATCAGGAAAATCATTGGCGATAGTAGGCAGCCTTGTCTTACTCCCATCCTCACTTCAAAAGATTCCGTAAGTTTCCCGTTGTGGATTACTTGGCATGCAGCATTGTCGTACAACTAACTGTTGGATGCGATGTATAATTATCGGTGGCACCATTATACCATCTGAATTGTTGGTTGGAGGCAATCTGAGGGAAGCTGTTGACTTAGGCTTTGTGCTTGTTGGAGGTCAGTCACCCAACAGTCAGCTAAGCATACCTGCAATCCTGAGGAAACTCACGCCCCTTCGACTGGCAATTAACACAAGATCTCAATACGCAAAAAACACATTCACTGTGGTTCAATGTATCAAATTTCTAGTAAATCATTAGCAATTGTTACAAAGTATGACAGGTAGGCAAAGGCAGCGAGCTTTCTTTGAAAAAAACACACAATTAGTCTCAGTTTTCATGAGAAAATTTCCAGCCTTTCACTAAGTAAATTATATTTCTTAAAATTCAGATTTGTAAAACTTAAATTCTTAAAGATAAATACAGCTGGGCATAATTACAATGAAAGAAGCAACTGAGATTCCCTCAAGAAACAGAAATGTTTAAGACAAGATATCAGACTCCGGCAGAGTTAAAATCTACGTAAATATAACCTTGAAATGTTTAGTCAACAATTTAGTAAAACGAGGCAAATAACACTCTAATCACACATATAACCAAAGAAAAACAAGTAGTTCGGAGAAGAGGCCACTTTCACCAATTTCATTTCCTCCAGGCATGTAGCCTCATTTATATGTAGTTTTTTTCAACAAACCAGAATAGTGGTGAAAAGAAAGACAAATTGTTATAAACATTTCAGTTGTACAAAGGTGATAGATTTGCACAGTAAGATAAGTCATTTGATGAGTTGTAATCAAGTTGGCGATTCAGTTGTAGAATACTCACCAACCATCCATCATGTGGTGCACGATGCAGATCCCGATCAACGAACTCCTAAACTTCTCTAAGCCACTGGTAATGCTCGTGAAGAGGGAAAATTGGGTTTGATGCTGGCGATCCAACCCCATAAGAAAGAATAACATCACTGCTAATTGAATTTCAAACCTGAAATCCTGAAGTTCTACGCGTCACTAGGAATGCAAAGGAAAAAACAATACAGGATATGGGTGACAGTTTCGTTCGTCATATACTGTTTTACAAAGCTCTTTTCATTCTCATTCATATTCAACTCGTTTCAAAAGACTTCTCGTTACCATTTCGTTTTATCAGCTCAGCTTTGATTTCATCAGCGAATCTGTAGAGATTGGAGACATTTGTATGCAAAAATAACATGGCACGATAGTTGATATATTCAGACAGAAATCTAGGTCGGGGATAGGTTTATTTGGACTAGAGACCTTCAGACTGCCGGCTTTGTGCTTTCATGCAAGTTAGTTAGTGTGTGTAAGATTGACATTATATCATTTTGATCGATTAGTCTAGTGATGAAAATGTCGTCACGAGAAAACTACGTCTAAGTATAGTTAGTCCAGATATAAAATACTGTTGTTTGCTGTGAATTTCATTGTGGACACAGGAATCAAGAAGAAGACTCAAGTGGTATATAGGAAGGCGGCGTTTCCTTAGAATCCGGTGGAATGGAAGAGTTAGAAAAAATCTAAAAGTTGGCTAGAAACAACATCAGCGGTTGAAGAATTCTTTCTTGTATGCAGATCTCAGATTTACCAATGTATATCATCTGTCACTATTGAGTGAAGTTTTTAAATTTGTGGAGAACTAGATGATTCTGCGGTTGACTTCGTCAACTGCAAGTGTCTCTAAAAACTAGGAAGCATTGGCCAGCTGTTTTATTCTAATAAACATCATTAAATCTGTGAGAGACTGTCTAGTATGACTAGGATGACAGGCTGACACGTGTTCTTATCCAGTCACTGAGACATAATTCAAAGTGTAAATAATCAATCGGACCGTGTGATGAGTCAGCCAACTTCTTACTTATCAGCTGACTGCTAATCATCATGTGAATCTTGAGAATAGTGTCATATGATTAGGAAACGAATGCTTTTAAAGTAGTCAACAAGAATTTATGGAAGTTTGAAAAATTGTTTAAGATTTGAGGTGAAGTGTATTTAATGCCTTTACGGAGCATCTATAATCATATACAATCAGGCAAGAGAACAGTTACTCACCTATGGAATTATTTGGGGATTGCACGACATATATCACGAATCGGCAGAAGACGGAATTCCTTGTTCGTTGGGTCGAATCCCGGTGGCTGACTGGTCTACGGGCTCTCCTTGTAAATGGCAGGTCAAGGGGTTCCCAACCTGGTGGTGGGTGCGTACTTTGAAGCGTCCCAAACTAGGACGAATGTCTTGTCCAGTACTCCCAGCTGGTTTCCAATGGCTCTCTAACCGATGTCATCCAGTGATCAAAACTATAACCAATCAAATCCCTTATATATGTCCAAACCAGTTTGAAAAATTTGGGCACTGGGTATATGACATTCATCGTAATAAAGGTTTTTTGCATTTCTCAATGAATGAAAAAACAAAACGATATTGTTTTTGTTAACGTTCACCAGTTCATCAGTTTCCCCAATAGTCGAAAATAACCTCTTTTCAAGCAAACTCACTCCTAAAATATGTTTAAGATGTGTAGATGATACTTTTGTCGAGATAAAACAAGATATACCCAGTTTATTCCTGAAGAAAATAAACAGTCTACCTCCCAGCATTCACTTTACTTTGGAAACAGAATCAGACGTCGGTGAGTTAGCTACCATTTCTAGACTGCCTACTTAAGAGGAGAAAAAACGGACAATTTAGTAGTAGAAGAGATCGATTTATCGTAGGCTGTTATGGAATGGTCAACTGACAAATTTCTACAGCTGGTTACCTATTGGTCGAAAACGAAACCTGGTCCGGTCGCTTGCCACTCGTATTCGACGCATGTGTAGCTCTGATACTGTGGAAGATGAGTTATACACTTTGAGGAAAATCCTAATGGAAAATGGATTTCCACCACGTTTTATAGATAAGAATATACATTCAAAGCCTACAAAACGTGACTTATCAACCGCTCCCAAGAAAATACTTTACATGAGCTTAGAATTCAAAGGGGACTTAGCTTCCGATATCATGAAACGAAGGATATCACAGTCCCTGAAAAGAACATTCCCTGCTGCCTCTCTGAGAATAGCTTTTACTAGCCGACCATTATTGTTCAATAACCTGAAGGACAAGATCCCAATGTTGACCAACTCTATGTGCGTTTATCAATTCACCTGCTCTTGTGGAGCTAGGTATATCGGTCGTTCGACTCGAGTTTTGTCCAAGAGGGTGCAAGAACATTATCCTGCATGGCTACGAAGAGGTGGAAGTGGAGCAATAAGAAGCGCGATCATAGAACATCTGGTCGATAATGGTCACCCTATCTCTATAGCCTCCGCCTTTAAAGTCATCTACAAGGCAAAGAGCAATCTACCTAAATCCCTACGTACCCGACTCATCTGTATTGCTGAGGCTTTGGCTATCGAAACAGAAAAGCCAGATCTCTGTGTAGAAAAAAAGTTCGTTCAACCCCTCCAGCTTTCATGGTCTTAATCCCTCTATGCTAAAATATGATAATCCCCAATCATATTTTAGCTCTACCAATTTTTCATTTCTCATTTTGTCTATTCAATTTGTATACTCTTCCTTATTAAGTCAATTGTTATTATTACTATTCTCACTTTGAACTGTCCCTGGTATTATTTCACTTGTTCCACTTGTCATTCTAAATCAATTGTTTTTTACAACGATAAATTCTATGCTATTAAATTTCACACAATATTACGTAATGTTTTTGTTTTATTCGATATGTCTACTAATCCTATAATTGCACACCCTTTTTCAAGTTCTATCCCTCCTATGAATTATTCTATATATGACATTAATCTGCTTTGCCACTTGACATTTAACTACGATTATAATCACAAATATTTTAGTTTTAATTGAACTTCATATTATTATTATTATTATTTTATGCATTCACATCTAAGATTTAATTCCATCACCGGATATAACTTATTAAAAACCATATATATACGACTGTACAGCTTGATGATAAATTCGTTGAAAAGAGTCTCTTCGCTGAATCACTTGTTTTGATTTTATAAAATAAAATGCTAGGAATGTGATGTGATCTACATCGGACAAACATCTCGAGAAACCGAAATCAGAAGAAATGAACACTGCAGAGCGTTTGTTCAACCTCCGAGAAATCCAGTTGAACTAGGAAAGTTTGACTAGTCATCAGCTGTAGAATGAGGTCAGAAAATTGATTTTGGCAATATGGAAATAATCCAGAAAAAGCATTTAAGAATTCACAAAAAGTGTCTAATATCATCAGAAGCGCTTCATATCAAATGGAATCTAAATTTTCTGAATAGGAATGATGGACTAAAACAGAATCTGACCATGTCACAACACCCCCGTCTCCCATGAAATGACAAAATCAACACGAATGTGACTGATAAGCAATTTCATTATGTAAACACACGCTGCTTTTATAACTTTACACACTCATCAAATCCAACAATCTAAACCTGGTTTTATTATCTTTACCAATTGGTCAATTTGACAAGGGAAAAATGACCCCATGTTGAGAAACGATGATTAAGATGTTACATATATTAATATATATGTGTAAAACTTGGGCACTGTGGTATTAAGTAATTCCATATTAGTTTGATCATTAAATGTATCACACAGTGAAACAGTATTGTATACTGGATGACGTTTCGAACACAATTTATTGTTCATAATCATATCAATTTTTGTCACACGACTTCGAGATTTGATTTTTATAGTTTTCTCTGTCTTCTCCTATTTGTTGTATGGGCAGTAGAATTTTCCATATATCTGGGACAGGTGTTGAATCATTCCTATTACATGTATTTGCAGTTGATTCGATAAACAAAGCTTCTGTTATCAATCTCTCCCTATACCCTGTGACATTAGATTTTAAAACTGTCATCCTATCCCATCCTATTGTATGGTTGTGTGTAACTGCATGTAGTGCTATAGCTGAACTACTCTCTAGATTTCTTATCTTATTCGGGTCAACCAATCTAGATTTAGCTAGGTTTTTATGTTCGGCTAGTCTGACTGCCCTTGTTCTACTAGTTTGACCTATGTATTTGACCTCACAATCATTGCAGGGTATTAGATAAACTAAATTGTTTTGTTTTAATGGCTCTACAGGATCCTTTAACCGACAAAGCTTGTTTCTAATTGAGTTTGTGGGTTTGAATGCCACTTTTATTCCTGCCTTGTTAAGACAAGTTTTACACATATATTAACATGACTTATGGTCTTCCTGTACGAAGACTTATCAATAAACTCACTCGACTTTCACAAACTGAAGCAAGATATGAAAATCACCGTATTTTTAACATTCGATGCTTAAAAAATGAAATCATTCCTAAATATCTACGTCTACGAGCTCCAGTTCCAACGGACAGAGTTAGAAGCAGAATAGAAAGTCTACAAAAATTATGCCTGAAAGAAGAGATCCACAGAATCGTTAGAAAATTACAACATATCAGATGTGAAATTGAGCAATTAAAACAAAAGCTAAAAGGAATAGTTACCAATGTAGATTATGATCTTATAACACAATCCTCCAACAATGCAAAATCAGCCACTTTCAAAAAGTCAAAAAATAGTCAAATCAAAAAGTTCAACAAATTATTAGAGGAGAAATCTTCATCTCAGAATAATGAAGTCAACAATCCAAAATCAACGGCGATCGATAAATCAAAGTGGGTTATCAATCTCTCATCACATATATTAAGTCCGATGGAAATAAGTGTATTAGAAAAGGGACTAAACTTCAATGTAGCGGTGGACAAGCTAAAACCTGAGGATGTCATCCCTAAAATAGAAATAGCACTAAGTGGGATAGACAAAACAACAGCTGAAGAAGTACGTGCACAATGTGCACTTACATTAAAACGACAAAAATGTGGAAAACCTAACCTGACAAAACAAGAGACAGAAGCCCTAAAACACCTCAAGAATAACAAGGATATAGTAATCACAAAGTCAGACAAAGGGAACGCAACAGTAGTATTAGACAAATCGGACTATTTGGACAAGGTAAATACTCACATACAAACAGGACCATATGAGGAAATTAATAAATCAATAGACACAGTTATGAATAAAGTTAAGAAATCCACAGCGGACCTTATACGCCGAATGAAGCCGTTTCTAGGTGAGTCTAAGTGGTTTAATTTAATGCCAAAAACTAATAACCCCAGTAGGATGTATGGTGTTGTTAAAATTCATAAATCAGGATACCCTATTAGGCCTATAGTTGATTTTAGAAATTCACCTACCTATGAATTATCTAAATATTTAGCCATGGTATTAAATCCCCTAAAAATCCACTCGAAATCTAGACTAACTAATTCTTATGAACTAAAACACAGATTAGATAATTTAAAATTAGATAATGAAGAAAAAATGGTTAGTTTTGACATTGTCAGTTTATATACACGTATACCAATAAATATGGCTATAGAGGCGGTCAGAAACGAACTCATTTCTGACCAAGAACTCGAACTTAGGACAAAAGTGCCAATTGAGGACATAATGCTGGGGTCAGCTTTGCCTGACTTCTACAGTATTTAAATTCCAAGGGAAAATATACAAACAAACTGAGGGAGTTGCCATGGGATCACCAATATCCCCGGTGGTAGCAGATATATTCATGGATAGGTGGGAAAAGATAGCGATTGAAACGTTCACCCCCACCCCAAAAGTATGGTGGAGGTATGTAGATGACACATTCACTGTACTTAGAACACAAGATATAGATAGATTTTTCGAGCACATCAACTCGAAGGTAGAGGCAATTCAATTCACTTATGAATTGGAAAGTCAGGAAGGGGAACTTCCAATGTTAGATTGCAACGTAAAAAGGAAAGAAGATGGGAAGCTAAACACTAGTGTTTACAGAAAACCCACACATTCAAACAGATATTTGGATTTCCGATCATCCCATCCTATGTCAGTAAAAATAGGATTAGTGAAATGTTTAAATGACAGAGCACAAAAACTAAGTAGTACCAAGGAAAATCTAAGACAGGAAGTGACACACATAAAAGAAGCCTTGAAACTTAATAATTACCCGGATAAATTAGTCAAGAAATATGTAAGTAAATGTAAAAATAAAATAAATAATGATAACAGAGATAGTGATAATAATAATGATAACAATAATAATAATAAAAATAATAATGGTAATAATAATAGTGATAATAATAATAATATTAATAACGACACCAACAATAAGGAATGTAAATCATCAACAATAATTCCATACAAAGAAGGAACCTCGGAAGCCTTACGCAGAATTCTTAACAAGGCAGGAATAAAAGTGGCATTCAAACCCACAAACTCAATTAGAAACAAGCTTTGTCGGTTAAAGGATCCTGTAGAGCCATTAAAACAAAACAATTTAGTTTATCTAATACCCTGCAATGATTGTGAGGTCAAATACATAGGTCAAACTAGTAGAACAGGGGCAGTCAGACTAGCCGAACATAAAAACCTAGCTAAATCTAGATTGGTTGACCCGAATAAGATAAGAAATCTAGAGAGTAGTTCAGCTATAGCACTACATGCAGTTACACACAACCATACAATAGGATGGGATAGGATGACAGTTTTAAAATCTAATGTCACAGGGTATAGGGAGAGATTGATAACAGAAGCTTTGTTTATCGAATCAACTGCAAATACATGTAATAGGAATGATTCAACACCTGTCCCAGATATATGGAAAATTCTACTGCCCATACAACAAATAGGAGAAGACAGAGAAAACTATAAAAATCAAATCTCGAAGTCGTGTGACAAAAATTGATATGATTATGAACAATAAATTGTGTTCGAAACGTCATCCAGTATACAATACTGTTTCACTGTGTGATACATTTAATGATCAAACTAATATGGAATTGTTATATATATATATATACATATATAAGCTGAGATTTTGTAAAATCTGGTTTATTACTACTACTTTGATAAAGCTATTAGCAGCAGCATTAAATAACGAAACGTCATTAAAAACAATATTATTGGGAAATACAAAAAACCTTAATTATAATGAATAATCAAATCCTTGTACACCGATATTTGATAATTATATTTGTCTTGTTTTTCTTGAGTAATATTACTACGCTTTATAAAGCTCAATTAAAGCTTATTTGCATAAAGCGTGGAATCATTAAAGTACCATATTAAAAGTGCAACAGGAATCAAAGAGGACAAAAATTGTATGTAACCCAACCAGGGGATTTGAGGAAAACATGGAAGTGTAAGGTGTATCAAAGTAAAGAATTTAAACTTATCAAGATAATTTTTAAAAATCATAAGTAATTTCGACCAGGTGACTTAAAGGTAAATTAGTTAGTGTCGTGACCTAAAGCTTCCTGGGCTTCTATCCTTAGTAGAGTCATTAGTGAACTCTACCGCAAAGTCCCAGACTAGTACGAAACAGATATCCAGTACTAATTGGTTGTGCGTTAGTCGTCCCTTGGTAGAATACTTGCTAGCCACTCACGAAGACAAGGTTCGATCTTCTACCAAAACACTCCTAAACCTCACCCAGCTGATTATAACACCTCAAAAGACGGAAAGCTAGACGTCAGTCTGGTAAACCCACTCCGTGAAAGTGATACCACTGCTACTAAAGCATCGAAGCGTGGAATCTCGAACTCAAACAATAAGAAAAATATATATTTTAGTAGTGAGATTCATCAAAATAACATATCTGCTACTAAAAAGGAACTCAGATTTCATCTCAAGAACAAATCGCCCCGCCCCCCTTGAAAGAACTGTAGACAATCCTCTCTTAGAAAATGACTCCTTATTATTAAGAAACCGATTTTATGTTAAAAAATAAAAGTGAATTTAGAATGCATAATTTAGTGACCCTACTGTCTGATAACATTAGTCACATTATGATCAACAAATTGGTATTGATCAAGTAAATCACTAACAAATCAGTTGAAATGCATTGCATACTTTTATTCCTTCACTAGTAATCATTAGGATCATGTTTATATAATCAATATGTCTGTGTGTGTGTGCGTTTGTTTGTATTAACTCAAGTCATACTAAAAAGTTTTGTGAATGTCATATGCCATGAAAACGAAAATAAAACAAAACAAAAAGTAAAGTACAAGAAATTTATTTTTACAAATACTGAAAAGTAAACAGACAAACATTGATGCTTTTAATAATGTGAAAGCAATGGATCTAACATGTTTCACTGTACTTGGAAACTGACCACGAATACCTCTTCACTATGCGAACAAGATTCTACAACAGCCGTAATCCTTAAACGACAACATACAGTAGCGTAAGTCACAAAGCATATTTTAAGCGATAATATATAATTCAAAAAATCACTAGGGCTGTGTCAGTTAGTCTTTAATTATAATCAATAAAGTAGTGGGCATTATTTTACGTAGGCTAATTCTGATTGGTTTATTTTCCAGACTGGATATCGACCACCATATTACCGCCTCCTTCAAAAAAGACATAAAACCTGGGGTACACCGGAAACCACAATATCTATTTTCTGCACTTGGCTGACTGGTGCTGAGGGAGTGGTCTGTTGTTTACTGGAAGGTCTGGAGCATTCATGGTATCCTGTTTATCACAGCGCGAGCTGCAGCGCACTTAAGAACAACTTGTTGCCCGGAAAGGCAGAAAACTTTGGTGTCGTTTTGTGATAATGAAATGCCTAGCTCAAGTTTCGTTGGTTTGGAAAAATGGTGTAACGACATCTGGAGGACGTAGAGTCCAGACATTGATGAATTTTCGGCGGACAGGTGATGAATAGGAGTAGCATCTAGGGCGACTTGTCGAGGATGACCGTTTTGAATGTCGTTCTGTGTGGTTCTGGCTAAAACCATATCTGTGCCCAACGTTACTGCAGTCTTAATTGGTGGATGGTGACTAGCAGTGGAATCGAGGATGCGCATTTCGTCCTATTTGGGGCTCGTCACTGGATGTGCCTGTATTTCCCAGTAAGTGATGGTGTTCGAACCCGTTGCCCATAGTTTCAAACGCAAAGGCGTTATTCAGTAGACCACTCGGGCCACGAGAACCACCCTTTGCGTAACGGGTCATACTAACTATTTAATTGACTTTTAGATTTCCCCGTCAACCAAACACTTCGATCCAATCAATCTATGGGAAAATCTTAGAATGAATTAAATAATTACTGCAGGCTTTTCATCAGTGTTGCTTATACGGACATGATTTGACGGATTGCCAAGCACCACAGTGCTACCAGGATTATGGAAGTCTCATTTTCGGGTATCTATTGGTATTCCATGAGTAACTGGGCCGATGAAGTTGAACCAGGGATTGTGAGGTCATAGGTTGAAGCGGAGATTATGAGAACTCTGGCGAAATGCATTGATTTCAGGACCACCCTTGCATCTAGATTAGACTAAACTAGTTGGTGGAGAATTTTCTTCAACGTCGAAAAATCCAAAATTCTCGACACAAACAAGGGATCTACTAGGATTTAATGAATCCACTGTGTTTTATCCCCTTTTTGAAGTAGCCAGATAATACTTGATTTTAGATTCCGTCTAACTGACAGTTCAAAACCATACGTAGAACGTTGTTTTTAACCCACAGTAAGTGACTAACTATTCTAGTTCCATACCTACCTTAAGAAAACAGAGAAGACAGACTAAAGATGTGTAAGATGAATGACAAAATTTAAAAAATCTCTTACTGCTTTGCGTTCCTAGTGGGACACCGGGATCCAAGCTTTGATCTTTGAAGTTTCAGTAGCAGTGGTGTTTTCCCTTTGCACAGGTCGGCAGTTGCTAACCTGTTGCCCAACATTCCCTCTTTCCCTATCCTACTAGCTGCTAAGCTAGATTTAATAGTTCCCAAATAATCCCCATCCAGACAATAATGAAAGCAAAACACATAGTTCAGCAAAGAGGCTCTTTTCAGCGAATCCATTTTCCCTAGCTCTACAGTCGCATTTATATACAATTTTTCACGAAAGAGTGCAGTAACAAGAGTGATGAGTTGTCACAATCATAGTTATTGATATTAGTCATGGCATAAGAGGAGTTGAACAGGTGCACTAGAGTTACTCATTAAGATGAATAATTTAATTAATGACTTGTAATCAGAATGAACAGAACATAGAAACGAAAGAAAATCTGAAACTACACCAGAGTTCTGAAGAGTTAAAAAAAACAGACAGAAGTCAGGTTAGTAGAAATCAATAAAGTTTTTACCATGATAGTGATTTTCTTTCGTATGCACAGCTCCAACTTTTCTATCAGAATAGCCAAAGCTCCAGCAATGCGAAGAAGACGAACACGTATTGTCTTTGACAGGTTGTTCATCACTTTGTAGATCTCTTCGAAGGAGGTGACCAGCGTTGACAAGATGTTCGATTACTGAACTATTTACAGAGCCATTACTGCTTCTCTGCAGCCATGCCGGATAGTGTTCTTGAACCCTTCTAGACGGGAGATGCGTCGAACGACCAATGTACCAGGCTTCATAGTAACAGGTGGACTGAAATGTGCACATGGAGTTGGTCAGACGCGAGATCTTATCCTACCGGCTTCTGTAGACCAACGGATGACTAGTGAACACTACTCCCAGCGTTGCTGTGAAGAATATCCTTCTCAAAGGTTCTGAAAAATTCTTATCTTTAGGATGTCTCTGGTTAAATCCTTCTTGAAATTCAGATTCATGTAAGGATTCTTCGCCGCTCGCATCCGACGGATCTGTAGTGCTAATCCCCTAGAAGCAGAACTACATCTTCTAAAAGAAACCTTCATCCGAAAAGGATACGCAGCAAGATTCATTGACTAGAATATCAAATCTAAAGTTCAGAGAAACATGACGAGAAACTTTACCTGAAGCTGAATTTCAAGAGAGAATAAACCTATGATATCCTTAAGAGAAGAATCTTTCGGAACAGCAGTCTTCGTAGCAACTCTAAGAGTAGTGTTCTTCAGTCATCCATTGGTCTGCAGAAGCCTTAAGGACAAGATCTCGCATCTGACCTCTCCTATGTGAACGTGTCAGTTCAATTGTTATTATGCATCCAGGTATATCCGTATTTCTACCACTGCACCAGTGACTCAGCGAAAGACCGGAAAATACAAATATTCATATACTTTTTTTACACAACTAACAAGTTTCACGTTTACTTTATAAGAACTATGTTCTAACTGACTAGCAATCTACCAATGGAAATTCATTAATACGTCATTTGATCAAGGTCAAAACTAAATGTTCAATCCAGAGATTATGTAGAAAGTGAAATCTATGAATAAATAATTTCCTACGTTATTTGGTCATTCTCATTAGAAGGAACGATATATTCTGCTGCTTTTTCACACATAAAAATCTATGAACATACAAGAAATTCATAGCAATTAACAATATTTAAGATCCAAAGTCAATATACTCAGACATAGTTTCCTCGTGACGACATTTTCTTCACCAGACTAATCGATTAAAATGATATAATGTCAATCTTACACACATTAACTAACCCATATGAAAACACAAAGCCGGCAGTCTGAAGGTCTCTAGTCCAAATAAACCTATCCCCGACTTAGATTTCTGTCTGAATATATCAACTATCGTACCATGTTACTTTTGCATACAAATGTCTCCAATCTCTATAGATTCCCTGATGAAATCAAAGCTGAGCTGATAAAACGAAATGGTAACGAGAAGTCTTTTGAAACGAGTTGAATATGAATGAGAATGAAAAGAGCTTTGTAAAACAGTATATGACGAACGAAACTGTCACCCATATCCTGTATTGTTTTTTCCTTTGCATTCCTAGTGGGACGTAGAACTTCAGGATTTCAGGTTTGAAATTCAATTAGCAGTGATGTTATTCTTTCTTATGGGGTTGGATCGCCAGCATCAAACCCAATTTTCCCTCTTCACGAGCATTACCAGTGGCTTAGAGAAGTTTAGGAGTTCGTTGATCGGGATCTGCATCGTGCACCACATGATGGATGGTTGGTGAGTATTCTACAACTGAATCGCCAACTTGATTACAACTCATCAAATGACTTATCTTACTGTGCAAATCTATCACCTTTGTACAACTGAAATGTTTATAACAATTTGTCTTTCTTTTCATCACTCTTCTGTTCTGTTGAAAAAACTACACATAATTGAGACTACCCACCTTGAGGAAATGAAATTGGTGAAAGTGACCTCTTCTCCGAACTATTTGTTTTTCTTTGAGAAGCTAAATTATTAGATGAGAGGTTGACAATAGCAGTGTTTGTCAAAATATTGATATTAGCTGGTTGGAGGCGATCGGCAAGAAGTCTTTCACCTAGAATTCGTGCTAGCTGACAGTCGTCAGCAACGCTTATCTGCAACCTTGAGGCGACTCATGCCCAAACAATGAACTAGACACACCATGCTGGTTACTTAAAAGTGTTCAATCAAAAGTATCCTGTACAGTTCCTAAGCAGATCAATTTCGACCCGAAATAGCTCAGTGGCAATGTCTCTTACTGTACCAGTAGGTGACGCTGGTATAAATCTCCGAAAGGACGTTAGTCGCTCCAAGGCTGCTGATACACTTTGCTGATGGGTGTCAAAGTGAGCCCGAAATCTAGCAATAAGGCTTCCTTCCGATTGCCTCCAACCATCTTATGCCAATAATTCAAAGTTCACCGTGATAGCGAGCGACCTAGAATGGCGGTCACATTTTAAAGTTGACTGATGCGATTTAGTCTGCATCAAAGAACTAGACATTTAATTGGCGGATGGCGACTAGCAGTGGTATGCAGGATAACGCGTATTTCGTCTTATTTGGGACTCCTCATCCGGATGTGCCTGCATTTCTCAGTGAGTGGTGATGTTCCCATCAAAGCTCGAACCCAGTGCCTATAATTTCAAACGCCAAAGCGTTATCCACAAGAGCACTTTGCCAAAATGACGAGTCCCAGATAGGACGAAGTGCGCATCCTGAATTCCACTACCAGTCACCGTCCACCGATTAAATTCTGATTCAATGCCCAGAAATCGTCGAAGCATCTGCACAAGAAGCCAACAGACATGTCAGCCTGAGACCGAGCACTTCGGTCCAATCAATCGACGGGAAAATCTAAAATTCAATTAAAGGACTGGACACTTTACACTAGTTACTTACTAGAATCCAATTAAAAGTGTTACTCGCATTATTATTACTTTTTCCCTGAATCCTTGCGGGTCTTTAGGGACACATCTCCTCTGTATTCTGTTTCTTGCCATCACTTACATTGGCGTCATGAATGGCCACAAGTTCTCATTTTCTCTTAATTTGTTTTTCTCCATGTCACAATTCGACATTTAATTTGTCGTTATCTATTCAGGTTCCACTCGATCACCCTCCTGGCGTGAGATTTCATTCTGATATCTTTTCAGTGTATGAGCAATCCATTTCCAACTTCTTATGGATATTTGTTGATTAATAAACTGTTGGCTGGTTCGATGGCGACCAAAATTCCTTGTAACTGATTTTTATGGGATGCGGTCTTTAGCCACAGGTCCAATCTTCCCTATCTCTCGGTCGCTAAGCGAAGCTTAAGATTCCGTTGATGTGGGATCAAACCACAAGACCATCTGAGTTGACAAGTATCTTACCGTTAGACCACAGATGCCATCCATATTTTAAAAATATTATTATTATATCGTTTCATTCCTAGAGGAACATAGGGCTTCAGCCGTGCGTCTCCACTGCGTTTGGTTCTCTGCTTGAGTTTTCACCTGGCTCCAAGTCTGCCCACACGCTTTCATCTTCTCTTCACATCACCTCCTTCAAGTCACCCTTGCACTGACGACCAACTCGCCGCTTCCCTTTCGCGTTCCACTCCAGCAATGGCTTGTCTAATGATGTCACTTGATTGTTTGTTTCTCAGAGTATGACCAATCCATCTCCACATCTTCCTGCTTATTTTTTTCACAATCGGTTCCTGATGGGTTGGTTCGCTCATTGCCAGAGATCAATCCCTGTAGTTGATCTTTTCTGGCCGGCCATCTGATCTTGAGTATTGAGCGAAGACAACTGTTAATGAAGGTCTGTAGTTTGTTTGAGGTGCTTTTATGACGCACTGGCCAAGTCTCTGATCCGTATAGTAGCACTGACTGACTTCACATTGAGTTGAAAATCCGGATCTTATTTTCATTTTCATCCTGAGTGATGTTGACCTCCACACAGACTTGAGAGTAATGAAAGCTTGTCTTGCTTTTCCGATCTCGCTGCTTTGATATCCTCAACCGTTCCGTCCGCCTGTAGTTGGAACAATGCTTCACAGGCAGGTAAGTAGGTGGGTAAAGGAGGTTGCTTGTTTCAGGTTCCGCCCATTTATGCTGGCTGATTGTTGTCTGTTGTTGTTGTGGCTGTTGGTGTTGGTCAGGAATCTTCATCACCTTTGTTTTCTCTATGTTCACCTGAAGTCCTATCTTTTATGTTTCTCCTATCGCCAACCTGTTGCTTCTCACTTGCATATCTTCCAGTTTGTGGGAAATCGGATATATATCAACTTGTGCGTTGGTGGCACAGTGGTTAGGACTCTCGACGACCATGCACATGGTCCGGGGTTCGAGCCCACACCGGCGCACACCAGATATCTATGGTCGGCCTGCGAAATTTGGGTTACCGATATCCACGCTGAAAATTCCATACTTGTACCAAAAATACAGTGTGGAATCAAGCTGTTACCCCCAAAAAAAAATAAAAAAATCATGGGCGAATCCAGATCCTCCAAATTTTTTGTGTGAGTCCATTTATGCCTGTTTCCTCATTTCCCGGTCGGCTGTCTGTCGCATTATCCAGTCTACTGCAATCAGGAAGATCATTGGTGATAGTAGACAGTCTTGCCTCACCCCCGTCCTCACTTCAAAGGCTTCCGTAAGTTTCCCGTTGTGGATTACTTGGCATGCAGCATTGTCGTACAACTAACTGTTGGATGAGATGTATAATTGTCGATGGGACCCCGTAGTAGCGAAGTAGTTGCCAAATCACCTCTCGATCGACGCTGTCTGTCGAAGGCCTTTTCAAAGTCGATGAAGTTGAGATAGAGAGGTGACTTCCATTCCAAGCTTTGTTCAGTGATGATCCGTAGAGTGGCGATTTGATCAATACATGATTTGTTTCTCCTGAATCCGGCCTGTTCCGGTCGAAGTTTTTCATCTAGGGCTTGTTTGATTCTCTCCAGGATGATGCGACTTAGTATCTTGCTTGGAATGGACAGAAGCATAATTCTACGCCAGTTTTTACATTGACTTAAGTCTCCTTTCTTTGGAAGTTTGAATAAGTAGCCTTCCTTCCATTCCTCGAGTACCTTGCCCTCTTTCCACACCTTCTCCAGCAATGGCGTCATCAAGTCCGCTGTTGTCTCTGGGTCCATTTTCAAAGCTTCTGCTGGGATTCCCTCTGGTCCTGCTGCTTTTCCAGATTTTAGCATCTTGGTTGCGTTCAGGACTTCTGATTTCGTCGGGGGGTCGATGTTCACTGGTAGTTCTGCTTTCGTCGGCGGTACTGTTGGGCGCGTTGTAGGTGGTGGTCGATTTAGAAGTCTTTTGAGGTGTTCATATTATATTTACAATATAATATGCACTAATAATAATCCACTCTGTACCTGGCTTTCATAATATTTATTTTGAAATTACCTGCTAAAAATTGATTTATTCGGCATGAAAATAGATCGGAAGCTATGCAAAATATCTTTGTTGTTAAAATGACAGTATTTTTGCCAAGGTTTGATTAAAAAACAAGCAACAGATATATTAGCTACAGGAACCTCAAATGGAATTTTCATTTTCCAAAGAAACAATTGTATAGCTTCCACTTTAAATATTCATAATTTTACTCTGAACATCTCATGTATAATTTAATTAGAAATATAACGGACAGTATGATCGATTATATTTAAAAAAAAATCATTATCTATTCAAGAGTCTGAATAATTCATTCTAATCCATATCTTTGTTTATGTAATTTAGTCTGATTGATAAATTTGAATCCTATTTGTTTAGCGACAGTACCATAGAAACCACATGTTTATATAAACAGTTTATTATCACGTCAATTCAAAGTGCTTTGTGATTGGACACAGTAACTTCTACAACCTTATTTTCTAGACAGTTGAAGCAATCGTGACTATAACAAAACTATGAAGAACTCATCGTATTGCTGCATCGGTGATTCAAGGGGAAGAATGCTATACAACACTTCAGGATGTTCGGCTGAATACCCCCACCAACGTATTCCTAAACATCACATAGCTTACTAGCTGTCACGTAAGCCGCAATCAAGAAAAAGGTTGGACTTGAGGTTAGCAATCTCACAAACTGTTGAAACGTTGTATCTTGAAGTCCAATATTACACTCAGAAGGCAAAAGATTGAATAGGAAGGCATCTTATTACAAAACGTAACATTCTTATTGAACTAGAAATTAAAAAAGAGATGGTCAAATACTGACTAAAATTTCTAAATCATATCATCGACTTTCAACGTACTCGATAGTATGGTCAACATTTTAACAGCTTTACTAATAAATACAGTGCACTTTACAAAACTTTACCTTTCCTAATCTGTATTAAATATTATATTATAATTATTATTGTAATTATAACTATCATTACTATTACTATGATTACTATATCATTATTATATTATTATATATTATCGGTGCGTCGGTGGCACAGCGATTAGGGCGCTGGCCGACCACGCAGGTGGTCCGGGGTTCGATCCCCGGCCGACGCACTCCTACACCTCATTAAGCCAGAAATAAAGCTGGTAAAGAGGAAAGGTTAGGGATGAGGCTAGCAACGCCATCCCGTAAAAATAAACACTGCTACAGGAACTTCAAGCCTCTAGCTTGAAGCTCTATATTTCACTGAGAACGTGAAGAAATAAGAAAATTATATACTGCTTTCATTCCCTTGGGTACCGAGTGGAGCATAAAGCTTCAACAACATATCTCCACTTCCTTCTATCTTCTGCTATTCTCTTCAGCTAGCTACCCCAACAACTGCCCATAATCTGTCATCTCCTTCTTCCCAAGCGATCTCCTCCATGTCACCCTCACACCAATGACCTAATCATCACTTTCCGTTTGAAATCCACTCGACAGCCTGGCGCGCAATGTCATTCGACGGTCTCCTCAATATATGCCCCGGTCCATATCCATTTTCTCCAACATATTTGTTGAGCGATTGGCTCTTGTTTGGTTTGTTCCCAGCCAGAGTTTCTTGTTGCTAATTCTTTCTGGCCGACCGGTTGGCCAGCCATTTGATCTTCAGTATGGAGCCAACGAAGGCTGCTGTTGAAAAATGTCTGTAACTGGCTGTCGGAAATCCTTTTCGTGACACGCAGTGCAAGTTTCTAACTCGCATTGAAACAGTGGCTTACTATACATATGTGCTTAAAATCAGAATCTTGTTCCTTATACTGAGTGTAGAAAAGTTTCAAATTGGTTTCAGGTTGATGAAGGCGTATCTTGTCTTTCCAATCCTGAATTTGGCATCTTTATTCGTCCCACCTACAGTTGAAGTGATGCTTCCTAGATAAATGAAGGGAGTTAGTGAGTCATCTTCATCACCACTGTCTCCTTTATGTTCTCACCTGTAATGTTATTTTCGCTATCTCTTCAGCCAGTTTGTTGGCTTCCAGCTGTAAGTACTGATAATGTAACAAGAAACAAAAAAAATATCCAGTTACTTGAGAATATGCTCGAGAGTGCAGCATTTTTCAGTCAAATGAATATTGTCTCTGTCTGTCTGGATTCAACATAGAACTTGGCACCGAAGTGCAGCACTTCGAGTTGCCACGTTCCAAATAGCACACAGAGGTAGACAAGAAGATGAGTGAAGAGAATCAATAGAGTTTGACAAGTATAAGAGTGAAACAGAATGGGTAATGGTAGAAAGGAATATGAAAGATTACAGAGACTGAATACATCTGCGCTGGCCATTGACAACGATTTTGAGCCATGTCACCTATTGTCTCCAGCCATTGATTCCTAGAGTCAGTCCCGAGGGCCCCAACCCGGGAGTCTGCATCTCCCTACCTGACTCATTTTAAATGTCAAGGATTTCATGGATTGATGCCATGTTTTTGTTTGGCCACCACTGGCTCTTTTCCAGCCTGCACCTATATCACCTAGTAATGCCCGTCGGGGGAGGCGACGGTTAGGCATGCGCAGCACGTGACCTAGCCATCTCAATCTATGTGACTTTATAGCCTCGTCGATTGATTTTCCCTCTTTGCCCAACACTCTACGCCTAACGTCAACATTACTTATCTTGTGAAACCACCTAACGTGAGACAGAGATCGCAGACATCTATGATCGAAAGCAGTCAACCTTTTCATGTCTTCAACTCGTTCGTATTGGCCATGTTTCAGAGCCATAGACAAGGATGGAGCGAACTGCTGAGCAGTACACACGTCCCTTGGTTGATAACCGGATGTCACGCCTACGCCAGAGATGGTGTAAGTCAGCGAAAGCAATTCCAAATTCCAATACAGACGTTTAGATGACAAAAGAAAGTTCGGGCAAAGAATATTTTTTTTCGGTAAATTTCTCTTCTAGCTCAACATTTATACATACATATATTCTAGAATAATCATCATTAACAATATTTATGTCTTTTAAGTAATAACGAATTGTTAAGATCAGTGGAATCGCAATTCAAGAAAAATGCATAACTTATAATAAGCATATAAATGTAAAAGTAAATGGAATATCAGACAAAATTAAGGAAATTTGCACGTGGTTAAACAAGGGACAAACAAATCCATTCATTGTGTTATTTAATCTCATCCTGCGGATACAGAACACAAAATTCATGTTAACAAGGCTTTCAAAGTTACCAACTGTATTCTAACTAATCTTAACTCCACCTTAAGAGTTAGTCTACTACATGTTGCTGACACTGTCTGAATCCACTTTAAGAAGCCTAACTTATATATCCGAAAGCTGATTTGGACGCTTTCCTCACCTTTGCCATCAAGGTTTCAATGATCCTTAATTTGTTGTAGAGATATCCTTAATTTTATCTCATATTCTATATACTATTACATTTTTATACTTATTATAACTTAAGTGTGTTTTTTGAACTGTAATCTCATTGATCTTAGCGAATCGATATTATTCATTTTAAATATATATATATATATATATATATATATATATATATATATAACTGTGTAGCTGATAGGGGAGTTTATCGAAAAGAATATTCTTTCCCTGAACTTTCTTTTGTCTTTTAAATCTAATAAATGTTAGGGTTGTTTCGTAGAAAAGGTTTCCAAACTCATCTGACTAATATGACTGAGTTAGGGACGCTGAGGATGTACATCTTCACCCGAACAAATGAAAAGGCAAATTGTTATCCAAACATGGCCGGATGCCTACCACCACGAACTTGCATTGTAACAGAAAAGTCCTCGATTTGAACCCTGGCGGTGGGTGCTTACTTCCGATGAGTCCTAAACTAGAACGAGACATCTGTCCGGTGCTCTCTGATTTTTAATGGTTCTCTATCTAATTTCACTATGTAGTCAAACTTGAGACAATTCAAATTTTTTTTTTTAATGTTGTATGATTTGTATTTGTATGTCTAATGTGATATTGAGTTGATTGCAGTTTTCTTTCAGAAATTAAGACGGTGGTGACTAGTCAGTATACCTTCTTACCAACTAGTTTAGGATGGAAAATCGATACGCAGATTAATGCCTCAACTAACTAACTATGAAAAAATATACATTCTAATTACCGATGATGTTTTTCTTGTTTGTTTGTTTATCGAAAGACTATGTTATCCAACCCTGAATATTGAATCGAAAAAACTGTATTATTAACAGGTTCATATCATGAAGAGAATAAAAGACAGATTCAGCGAAGAAAATTTTCTTTATCGACGAAATCATCTTCAGAGGCTGTACAGTCGTATTTATACTTAGAAAAATGCATAGTGGTCTATTACTGAGTAATAGGGGGTGACATAATTGATGTAATTAATCATAAGTGGCTTTAGAGGTGAAAATTAAAAGCTGTAAATTACATGGTACTCGACGGAACAAAGATAGAAGTTAGAAAAGGTTAAAATTACTCTTAAGTGAGAATAAAGTAATTAGAGTGTCAATTTAACAAGTGTGAAGAAGGTGTGAAAATATATGAAATTGATAACAGTGAATTAATTATTAAAGCAAAAGCAAACTAAAAGTAAAATTAAAGATTAAGAACAAAATCAAAAATATTTTACAGGGAAGGATAAGTGAAGAGGTTAAGACCAAGGTAGAATAAGAGACTGGACAAACTTTTTCTGTATACAGAGATCAGGGTTGTATTGATGTATTGCCAGCGCCTCCGCCATACACAAAAGCCGGAACCTGACGCCCTTTGTACAATTTGACTTCACTTTGTAGATGATGTTGAAAGACGACTCTGGTGGAGCTATGTGGCCTGAGTTCACCAAATGCTCGAGAATTGAGCTAGTAATTGAGCTAGATGATTTCGTCGATAAAGAAAATTTTCTTCGCTGAATCTGTCTTTTATTCTCTTCATGACTCAATAGGTTCATATCACTAAAAAAAAGATTGCCTATCATCGAAGAATGAGGCTGTAAATAACTTTTTCCCCTTTTTAGTATTCCTTGCCTTCTGAGTGAAACCTAGGACTTCAGGCATTTGGCTCCAAAGTTTCAGTAACCCATGTGGTGTTGTCTTACACAGTGGTGTTGATAGCTTCGCGCCGAAACTTCCCTCTTTTCCGACTTTACTGCCTGCTAGGTGAGATTTGAGAGTGCGTCGGCCGGGAATCGAAGTTGAGCTTGACTGGCGAGTATTCTAACAATGAGCCAGAGGCGCAACAGCATTTTATGTCTTATTATCGCTATTCCCTTGGATTCTCAAGGAATCACACTGCTGTAACAGCACATCCTCATTTCATCCTGTTCTCTGTAGTCCTCTTTAGCTGGCTTCATAGTTGTCTGTAAGCTGTCATGCCCTCCTCACACAATCTCCTCCACGTCACCCAAGGCCGCACCCTCAAATTGTCATTTCCCAATATGGTTCCACTCGAGTGATGATGTGATGTGTGATGTCACCCGATGGTCTCCTCAGTGTCTATCAAATCTATTCCCGTTTTCTTCAGCATATTTGCTGGGCAGTAGAGTCCGGGTTGATTAGTTACCAGAGTGCTAATCTTTTCTGAGCATATAATCTTCAGAGTAGAGACAGATACCAAGTGCTTCTACACCGTATCTTCCTATTTCTTTAGTAATCTGAGTAGCTTTCTCAGCTCAGAAAATTTTGTGGAGATTCCAAGTCGCCAGGCTTATTTTCACTTTAATCGAAAGAAGATATATCAGTTGACTGAATTCCCGAAGACCTCCACCGACCCTCTTCATTTTGTCTCTACGATTCCATAGAAGAATAGATTTTTTGTTTATATTTTCTTTGTGCGTTAAAGTTTCTGTAGCCATTGGGTTAGTTTTCAGGAGTAGTATCGCCTTGTGTACAGAAAGTAACACATGAAGTTTGTATTTGTGTGTGTGTGTATGTCGATATGTATTTGGAGAACAGAAATCAGTCAAGGTCATAATATCATATCAGCGTTTCTACTCACTACCTATAAGCTTGACAGAATAACGCGGAGGAATTTCACAAAGTCACTTGCCTGTCGATGGGTTGTAAGGATTGTTTAGCTGAGAAAATATACCTTCACACCTACACGTATATATTTATTCTCCCTATTCTCGTATGGGTGGGTGGTGGTATCTTTTAAAATTTAATTCTCCTGCTCATAAACGACTCATGCTTACATCTAGCCATTAATGAGACAATTTCTGTATTTAGAAGACAAAAAAGATCGAACAAAGAATATTCATTTTGAGAAATTCCTCGTCCGATTCTCTCTCTCTCTCTCTCTCTCTCTCTCTATATATATATATATATATATATATATATATATATATATATATATATAATTCTAGAATAATGGCATTTAACAGTATTGATGTTTTTTTTTAAATAATTACTATCGATTCGTTAAGATCAATGAAATTATAGTTCAAGAAAGATGCATAAGTTATAATAAGCACAAAAAGTCTAATACTTAACAAAATATCAGACAAAATAAAAAAAATCTATGCAATAGTATATTTAAAATATTGATGGCCAAGGTGATGAAGGCGTCTAAAGCAACTTCTCTTGTACACATAAGTTAGGCTTCTTAATATGTATTTTGACGGCTTCAGAGATATGCAACTGACAAACTCGTGAGGTAAAACTAGGGATTAGTCGGAATACAGTAGATGACTTTGAAAGCTATATTAACATCAATTTTGTGTTCTGCATCCATGAGATGGGGTAGAATAGAATTATGAATAGGCTTTATTTCTTCCTTGTTTAACCACGCAGGATAGTGTTCGGAAATTCGAATTACACACCTTACGTAAATAACTCCGCAGAAGTAGCCAAAATGATAGATATACATAGAAGAGGCGAAACTAGTTAGTTTATCTTTTACTCCCGAACATAAAGTAGGGATGTTTGTGAAGAGACAATGTGATTAATTGGCACTGAATGCTCTTTTTACCGCGTCTCTAAAGCGTTGTGTTATTATTTCACTAGCGTCATCATCGAGGAACTGAAGTTGTAAGTAAAAGGCTTTTTTCAGAACTGTTGGTACTTTGACTTTCCTTGGCTTGTCAATGAATTTCTCTAGGTAACTGCAGTAATTATTATTATTATTGTTTCCTTTAATTCCTAGAGGAAAATAGGGCTTCAGTCGCGCGTCTCCACTGCGTTTGGTTCTCTGCTTGAGTTTTCACCTGGCTCCAAGTCTGCCCACACGCTTTCATCTTCTCTTCACATGATATCCTCCAAATCACCCACCCTCGCACTGACGACCAACTCGCCGCTTCCCTTTCGCGTTCCACTCCAGCAATAGCTTGTCTAATGATGTCACTTGATTGTTTGTTTCTCAGAGTATGACCAATCCATCTGCATTTCTTCCTGCCTATTTGTTTCACAATGGGTTGGTTCGCTCATTGCCAGAGATCAATCCCTGTAGCTGATCTTTTCTGGCCGGCCATCTGATCTTGAGTATTGAGCGAAGACAACTGTTAATGAAGGTCTGTAGTTTGTTTGAGGTGCTCTTTATGACGCACTGGCCAAGTCTCTGATCCGTATAGTAGCACTGACTGACTTCACATTGGAGTTGAAAATCCGGATCTTATTTTCATTTTCATCCTGAGTGATGTTGACCTCCACACAGACTTGAGAGTAATGAAAGCTTGTCTTGCTTTTCCGATCCTCGCTGCTTTGATATCCTCGTCAGTTCCATCCGCCTGTAGTTGAAACGATGCTTCCCAGGTAAGTGGGTAAAGGAGGTTGCTTGTTTCAGGTTCCGCCCATTTATGCTGGCTGATTGTTGTCTGTTGTTGTTGTGGCTGTTGGTGTTGGTCAGGAATCTTTATCACCTACTTCTGTTTTATCTATGTTCACCTGTAGTCCTATCTTTGATGCTTGTTCTATAGCAAACTTGTTACTTTTCACTTGCATATCTTCCAATTTGTGGGAAATCAGACATATATCATCGGCGAAGTCCAACTGCAGTAATGATTTAGTAATATTGACCTCTTTATTAATACATTTATCAAAACAGATTACTCTGGCTCTGTGGACCAAACAGCCTGTTAGATCGTGTTAACATATCAACAATTCAAAAAATGAATACACTGACCAGTCGATGTAGGTTTTCAATACACGTTTCAACTTATTGTCTTGTCCTCTTTTCTGGGCATAAGGATATCAACGAATGAAATGTCGCAGATTCTTTCTTTTGCAATGCTGGAATTTATTACAGGAAGGACATCGCTTTATTCTCATTTTTCATAATAGAAAATGTGTCATCCATGTAACTAGCCCTCATTTATCCTCTAAATTTCGATATCTACAAGTGTCAGTTTGCACAAATTTGATTAGTTTCAAGTTTAATAAAGAAGTAACTTCAATTAGAGAACCATTGAAAACCAGGGATTACTCGACAGATGTTTCGTCTCACTTTGGGACTCTTCATTACCAAAAAACCTGGAATAGAACCCAGTGCCTTCAGGTCACGAGTTCACTTCGTTGCCCACTCAGCCTTTAGAATGGAATCTAATGGCCCATGAATTCTAACTTCTGTCAGTCTCATGAAATCAACCAAAACCTTGAAAATCAATAATTGAAAATTAACCGAATATTTACTAGTGACTCATTGCAGGATGCAGCTGCCTGGAGTTCTAATGAGAAGCTGTGACAGGCGACGTCAGCCAGGTTACATATGAGGACAAATATTAGCGTATAACACTGGATGGCGATTATAGCATATACCGCAAAATTCTATATTGCATTATTCTTACTACTGCCAAGAGTGAAGTCATAAGAAAAAACTAAGTTTACTTCGCTTATTCTTCTTATTCCTGATTCTCTTGGTATCATTATTTCCGCTTACTTGGGAAACGTTGAAATATAAATATGGCGTGAAATTTATCAGAATGCAGTGTACAGCGAATGTGAATTTTAAATTCGACGGTGGACTCTACACACAAGCGAGTGGATAGGCAATAGGCTTTCCATTGGCTCCCATGTTAGCAGATTTCTTTCTGGAGTAAATTAGAAAAGGGTACTTTGAACTGCATTATCACAAGATTCTCATTTTATTACCTACCGGTGTGTGGGTGATACCCTCATCCTTTGTGAAAATGATTCGGACAGGAACCCAATAATATATCAATTCAAAGAAGTACATTCAACAATCAAATTCACTTCGGAGAAGAAGAATCCCTAAGTAAAATTCTCCTTTCAGACGTCCTGTTGACAAGAAAATCGGACGGTAGTATAAAAGTAAATTTGCATAAGAAAAGTACTTGGATCAGTCAATATATACATTTTTAACAGCTTTGTTCCTCTCCGGTATAAAAGAAATTTGGTAAATACCCTTGGCTACAAGGTCAGAGTTATTTGTTCAGAAGATGCCACTGAATACGAACTTAAGGTTGTATATGACACGTAAATTGAAAGCAGCTACCCTGGAGAAATCATCATGAAAAAACAAACAAGAGAGTAGAAAAGAATTTTCCTGTATCTGCTAACGAGAAGCCTCTATGTACACGACTAAAATTCATAAGTGATACACCAAGTGAAACAATAACCAACAAGTTGAGAGAATCGATTCAAAGAACGTTTAATGCTGGCAAGCTGGAGTGTATATTTTCGACACTACCGGTTGTGGTTCCGAAATTGAAGGATGAAGTGCCTAACCCAGACACGTCTAGCTGTATCCATCAGTTCAACTTCTCCTGTGGAGTCAGTTATATGGACGGTTGGTCTAGAAATTTAATTTTTCCTGTTCGGCAACACCTCGCTGTGTGGTTAAATAAAAGAGTTGTTGAAACCGTTAAGAGCTCTATATTATACCACTTCATGCAAACAAACCGCCCAGCTAGCAATGAAGAGTCTTTCTCTATCATCTACCAGATATCAAATAAATCACCAAAAGAATCTGGATACCGAACACCCTCAAACATCAGAGGCCATTGCAATTCGCTTAAATCAACTGTAGCTCTGTGTACAAAAGGAACAGGTCCAGTCAGCTGCTGTTGCTACCCTAATCTGCTGCCTGATATCAAATCAATTTAGTGTTAGATTAATACATACTATCTCTCCCTTACTGATGCTTCTGAAATGTAATCATCTGTCGATACTATTGATCCAATGTAACTTAAAACAGCATTCATGTTGTTAATAGCAAGCAATATGCCTTTAATTATTACTCTCATATAACTAACTGTAGAACCTGATGAAGAATTTATAGAGAAGAATATTCTTTCCACATTTATCACCAGTCTAGTCTTTAAGTTTCATACAGATTCCATTATCATTCAAAGAGATGATTTCTTCACTTCAAACTTCAAACACGTATTTTCGTTAGTTAAGGATGTCAGTTAACTGTGTGCATCAACACATAAGTCCAATCCACGTCCAATTTCTTTGAAATATTTCCTGACCAATAGCTTCCTGGTTAGTTCTTTCCTACATTTCTTTTCCCTAGTTCCTTCTATATACAGCGAAGGCAACTAATAATAATAATAATAATAATAATTACAATAGTAATAATAATAATGAGATAGGTAATATGCATTAATATAACATGAAATTGACCGAATATCAGATAAATTAAGAAAAGTAATACCAAATTTATGAAGAAGACTCTATACATACGACTGTACTCCATAGGGAATATACCAAGTGAAATAACCACCAACAAGTTGAGAAAATCGATCGATCCAAAGAACGTTTAATACCGGTAAGCTACAGTTTTTATTTCTCATGCAACCGGTTGTCATTCCGAAACTGAAATACAAACAACCAGAAATAGCCATTTCTAATTGGATCCGAAAATTCACATGCTCCTGTGTCGTTGTCAGTAATACTGGTCATTGTTACACAAACCTAATTTTTCATGCTCACGAACACCTACCACTGTGAGGCTGAATAAATCTGCAGTGAGAACTATCAATATTTCTATTTTAGATCACTTCATCCAAACAGGCGACAAAGTCAGCGCCAGTGAATAATAGTCTTTCCCTATCAACCATCTACTGGCTTTCAAAGTACTCTACATATCGAACACTATAAACTGATATGATAGAGACGATTTGTAGCTCAGGTGGATGATTTTGATGTGGTTTTGTTCTCTGAGCTGGATGGTTAGTTTGCGAAGCTTTCATCACCTTACTGGGTGACATCTTCAGCGCATACTTCAATTTGAAGTGAGCTTTTAGATTTCTCCACGAGTTTATTAATCATCTCTCCTGGTGACCTTGGACGTGATTGGTTGTTTGTGTGTGTTTTCACACCTTCTAGGTTACTTGTATTGGAACCGGTTGTTTCTTTGACTTGAACTTTGACCCTTTGTATGTGAAGTTTCTTTCTTATTGGTTGATAAATTTTGTCTATCTCGATGTGTCTATTGATTGATGATCACTGGAATGCCAAGCTTCTAAAAATTCTCTAGCATTCTTGTTATTTCCTTTGTCTAATATTTGAACGTTGTCCCAGTCGAATTGATGTCCGTAGTTGTCTGTGTGTAGTGAAATGAGGGAGTGGATATCATGTCTTTTGACGGCTAGCTTATGTTCGTGGATACGAAGACGAAGGGGACGTCCACTTTGGCCGATGTAGTGTTTTTCGCAGTTGTTACAGTTTATTTTGTAGATGATGTTGGTTTTGTCTTCTTTCGCTGTTGAGTCTTTTGGTTGACATAGAATTGAGTGCAGCGACTTTGTTGGTTTGTGTACGACGTCAATTCCTAAAGGTTTGAAGAGTCTTGTAGTGATTTCTGAGATATCTTTTATATATGGTAAGGCAATTTTCTTTGTGTTTCCTTGGTGGCTTTTGCTTTGGTAGGTTGGCTTGGGGGTATATGTCTCTTGATGAAATTCCGTGGATATCCATTCTTTTGGAAGACGTCCATGAGATACTTTTCTTCAATTTTTCTTAAGGTGGGAGTGCTGCAGTGAGTCCTTGCTCTCTTGAATAGTGTTTGTATGCAATTCCTTTTGTGTGTTATTGGGTTGTTGCTGTTGTAATTCAGTATTTGGTCTGTGTGAGTTGATTTCCTATAAACTTGAGTTTCTAATTCTCCTGTAGTTGTTCGCCTGACTAAGACGTCCAAAAATGGTATTTTGTTCTCGGATTCCTCTTCTCTTGTGAATTTGATGTCGTTGAAGACGTTGTTTATTAAGTTGTGAGTTTTATCTAATTCGTTTCTTTTGATGATTACAAATGTGTCGTCGACGTAGCGTATCCAAATCTTGGGTTTGATCTTTGGTAGAATTATATTTTCGAGTCTTTGCATCACTGCTTCTGCAATCAAACCTGATATTGGCGATCCCATGGGTGTTCCTTTGACTTGTTCATATATTTGGCCGTTGAATTGGAAGTATGTTGTTAGGCATAGATTTATGCATTCCATCCAGCTTGTGTGTTGCATTTTTGATTGTTGTGGCAGTTGTTCGTCGTTGCTAAGTAATTGCTCCATGGTTTCTTTTGCTAGGTTTTGTCCGATGGATGTATATAATGCTGTCACGTCGAATGATACCATTATTTCTTGTTCATCTATTTGGATGCCTCTGATTTTCTCTAGGAATTGGATAGCAGAGTTGATGGAGTGATCGCAAGATTCCGTTAGGTGTTTTAGTTTTCTGTATAATTCTTTGGATAAATTATATCCCATATATATATATCCCATTACGACCAATTGTATCACGTAGCCAAGATGAACATTAATGAAGCTGTGAGGTTGAGGCAACATGCTCACTAGTCTGTTATTTGTTTTTAATATCGATAAATGAACTTATCTATCAGTTCTATGATTAGATTTTTGAAAATGTAATAAGCAAATTGTAAAAAGTAGCACTTCAAAGAAATACTTATAGGCAGTACAAGTGCGCATACTTATTTTTCACACTGATAATCCTAATTTAGTTAATTCAGAAAAGTGTGGTCAATCCACTCAATAGTCGTTTCTTCAGCTTGATCGATAGACCTTATCACAGCATACATAGATATATATATATCCACTTCTAATCGATAATTTTTAAAAATGCAAGGACCATTGGATCGGGTCCCAGTGGCTCAATGGTCTACGAGCTCGCCTTGTAACCAGAAGGTCTTGGGTTCGAATCCCGGTGGGTGCGTACTGCTGAGGAGTCTCAAACTAGGACGAAACGGCTGTCCAGTACTCCCAGGTTTTCCAGTGGTTCTCTAACTGATGTCAGCTCATGATTAAATCCTCCATGCAATCAAACGAAATCCCTACAAAAACCAATACTTGAAAATTCATCTGATGCTCACTAGTGACTGGCCCTATTCAGGTAGTTAACCTGGGGTTCTAGTGGGAAGCCGTGACCAGTAGGGTACAGCAGGTCGAAGATGAGGCAGTAACTCATCGAAGAAGACATTGCGAAGTGGTCGCGCTATGTCGTGAATTGGCAGAAGTTAGAATTCAAGGACCATTGGATCGGGTGCCAGTGGCTCAATGGTCTACGAGCTCGCCTTGTAACCAGAAGGTCCTGGGTTCGAATCCCGGTGGGTGCGTACTGCTGAGGAGTCCCAAACTAGGACGAAACGGCTGTCCAGTACTCCCAGGTTTTCCAGTGGTTCTCTAACTGATGTCAGCTCATGATTAAATCCTCCATGCAATCAAACAAAATCCCTACAAAAACCAATACTTGAAAATTTTAAATAATACGGCAGAAAGTAGACAGGTTAATCCTACACATCTGGTTGACAAAATTGATAGTTTGATTTCACAGGGAAAGAAATTGCATGACATTCTGGAAACAACGAATTGGCTTTTGTAACTGTTGTATTCGTGCATTTGATGTATCAAAATAGTGACCAGTTAATGACAAATAATCGTTCTGTACCAAATAGTCTTTCATTTTAAATTAACTTATATTTTGACTAGACAACCTAATTCTCCCGTAGGGTGCTTATTTTTCAAGTACTTTGAAAAATACACTTTTGTATCTCAGTGGTAGTCAAATGTCTGCCTCAACTTCATCGACTTTGAAAAAGCCTCGGACAGAGTTGACTGCGAAGTAATTTGGAAAAACTTCTTCAACACTACAGAGTGCAGTGCTATGAGCATTTGTCGACCTCATTCAGCAGCTATATTTTAATGCCACATGTCAAGTGGTCTACAACGAAAAATTCAGAGAAGAAGCCTTGGATGTGAACAATGGGGAAAGGCATGACTGACTACGATCAGCGATGGAACTTCCAAATGTGGTTAACCTGATTACGCGCCAGGCCATGGGGAATGAGAAGACAGGAATATGTTAAACTGACAAAAAGACGCTTGGAGATTTGGACTTTGCGAATAATATGCGTCTACTATCACCCGAACTCAAAAATCTACAAAAACAAACCAGTCGTCAGAAGAGGCATGCAACGAAAACAGGAATTCAAGTGGACACAGTGGAGGAGATACCTGACTAACAATATCAACAACAAGCACCAATCACTATTACTGGAAGAAATTCGAAGGAAGTTACTCCCTTCAGTTACCTGGAGAGAGTCGTTTCAGCTACAGGCGGCACGGATGAGAATTTCAAAAACACTTAGGATGCGACCAAGAAAGCAGGACAGATAATTATTACTATAAAACAGGTGCGAGGATCTACAGCACTCAGCATAAAGAATAAGACAGGAATTTTCAACGCGAATGTTGTGTTAGTACGTCTGTATGGTTCAGAGACTTGGCGTACCACAAAAAGAAGACTTGTCAACAGTTGCCTTCACTGGCAGCATGTTGAATATCAAATGGCTTATATGAAAGGCTTAGGAACAACAAACTCTGAAGTGCAACAAACCAACCAAGAACCGGCTGACCAACATATAAGCAGAAGAAAAGACAGATCAATTGGACGCACGCGGCAGAGACCACAGAACGACACTGTGCTCCAGATCTTCGAATGGAATCCAAATGGGAAGCGAAGAGTTGAGCATTCAAGACTGACATGTGCTATTTCGCCTGTGTCGGCTTGCACAAAGTGTAATGATAATAGGTAGTGATAAGACTGGCTTCAACCAGTGATTTCCGAGGCACTTAGATTTTAGTCAAGTCTTACTGGATAACCTATGAGCACCCAACAAATCTTTAAGCAATCAAATTACTTTCTTAACCACTGAGAGTACCTTATTTTCCTGAGTATTGGTAATGTATACATATAATGTATTTTTTGTGTAATAAAGTTTTGGCTGCAGGCGTAGGTCACTTCTGCCTTCTGGTTTCTCCGTGGAGGACTCAAAGTAGCACAAAGGTATTACATGAAGAACAACAGTATTCGGTCTTTAGCAAAGCTGCCTCCATTGCATTTCAGTATCGAATCCACAAATCAGTAATATTATTATTATATCAACAAACATAGCGTATGTCCAAGTAGCAATCGATAATAAGAGCAGAACAGCAATGACTATGAGGTCAACTACATAGGTCAAACTAGTAGGTCAGGAGTAGTGAGATTATCAGAACATAAAAATTTAGCGAAGGTTAGAATGATTGACCCCACGAAAATAAGTAATTTAGAAAAAACTCAGAACTGCATGCATTTACACACAATCACACAATAGAGTGGGTAGAACAGAGTCAAAATTCTAAAAAGTAATGCAGGTAGGTGGAGATAGAGAGAGATTGATTACTGAATCCTGCCTGGTTCATCGAGTCTACGCCCAACACAACACGTGCAATAGAAGTGACTCAACGCAAATACCAGAGATATGGAAGATATTAATACCACCAGTCGGATCACAGGAGGATAACAAATAATCTTAAAATTCTATTTCAATTCACATACATTATAACATTCTAACAAGTTATTTATTTTGACTATAAAAACATGTTATTTCCCATCTGATTATATTTTATTGATGACACTGATATTATTTCTGAATGTACTTCATCTTATATTGATTTTATTTAAATGTCAAATCAATTTTACTCATCAATAAATGAAGCAAAAAATTGTGTGAGTAACTTGATATGATTATAAGTAGCAATAAATTGTGCTCGAAAAGTGGTCATCAGTAAATATTACTGTATAACAATGTGTGAGGTTATCGCAATCAAATTTTATCCATAGTGGAATTATACGCTACCACAGTACCCAAGTTTTATTCATATATACAAAAAGACAGAACAAGATTTCGTCAATTAACATGTCAGTCTGTCAGGAAAAAATTGAAACAGATAACGAAACCACTAATTAGGAAACAATAAGTACCAAAATCAAACCGATACGCTTACAGACCCTAATACACCATTTATTTTGTTCAGAGTAAATGATTCCTCTCTCTGAACTTTTGGTGTGATGTCGATGGAACGCCTTGCATGTCCATTTTGGATACAGACTTCTTTCGGAAGTTGTAATTCTTCTTCTACTGAAATTTTTTCAAATTTATACGAAGTACGTGGACAACATTTGCATCATGAGACAGTCAGGTTAAATTTTAAGTACCAGTAACCCCAAACAGAGAGTGAGACCACACCAATCACCTTGAATGGAACAGTGAGATTCTTCACGTGAGTTCACGCTTCCATTCCGCTTAATTCGAGTGAAATGCCTGCTCTAACGGAGTGACGACTGAAATTTGGTGTAGACCACGTTTTCCAGTACTGCTTAGATATGTGATTGATTGGAAATAAAAGAATTTGCTCATGTAGAGGTGTCATGAGTATAAAAAGCTTCAGCAGGTCGATTGTTGGATATGTCCATCGTTGTGAAATTTGTTTGAGACGAGTTAGTGTGAGGGAAGGTAAGCTGATGATTCTAATCTTTCTTAGGAACATTTTTTTTCAGACCGTATCTTTCCTTAACCCAGATTCGGACCAGATTGCCGAACGAAACGTTGGAATTACTCATTTCAATATCGCTGAGATTTTACAAATATAATTTTTTACAGATTCGGTGTATCTGTAATCACTGGGTTTTAAAACAGCCTGGGAGAGGTCCAGCTGCTAAAACTGGAAATAGTCTCGTATGAACATTTCAGTGGTACAAGCACTGCAGGGATATCGCATCCTGGAAAATGGAGAGGCTTACTTTCTTAGTGGGAGGAGAAGGTGTCGTCGTTCATGTAGATGAAATTGTCTGAATAAAGAAAAAGTACAAATGTGGTCAAGAACGAGAGAACGTTTGGGCGGTTGGTTTATACGGTACCTCTCTACCGAAAGGAATCTTCGAGAAGATACTAGAGAGAAAGTCACGTAATTTAACACCAATTATTTCTCCACTAGTGAAACAAAGATCTATAATACACACAGATGAGTGAAAAGGATATAACTCGTTGTCATTCCTGGGATATAATCAGCATACAGTAAACCACACTAATAATATTTTGGATCCTATAACAGGAACCCACACAGTTTTCATAAAAGGATATTGGGGAAGGTTGCAGGACAGGATCAAAGTTATTAAGGGATCTCAAAAGGATATTATTTACAGCCAATTAGGTGAATACATGTACAGAAGTTAAACTTCTCTATTGATACTTCTATGGAAAACTGGGAGTCACACAGAAAGGTATCTTGTGTAACATTTTTATGCCTTTTTAATACAATATTTTCATAAATATATATGTACTTTATACGTGAAAATAGCCTTTGTCGTGGGATTGATGCGTTCAAGGTCGTTCGGGGATTGGTAGTCACTGATGCTTAAAGTTTAACTTCGCCCATGTGACAATGACTACGGCCTTAATTAGTTGTTAGAGGAGTTCAACAACTGCAATCAGGCAATAAAACTCACTTTTGAAATAGAAAAATAATCCGAAATTCCCTTTCTTGATGTGGAACTAACGAGAAGAGTCGACAGAACCTTAAGCAGATCTGTCCATAGGAAACCCACATGGAATGGTCAACTAACAAGTCTCTACAATTAAGTATCTGTTGAACGCGAACGAAATTTAATGATATCCTTTGTCACTCCGGATCTAACACATATGTAGCCTTGATAATAATAATAATAATAATAATGATTTACTTTATTCCAAAAACAGTACTTGTGATACAGAATGGAATTTTCAGCATTAATCACAATATTGCATCTAATTTCCTCAAATTATAAATAAAATTAATCAAACAGAAAATTTTCCACATTTACAATAGAGGTAGTGTCAAAAACATGCAGCATATAAAATGGAAATAGCAATAATAATGATAACAGCTAGGGTAATAATAATAAGAATACAAGTGAAAATTGCCGTTGGCTTGTGTCACACAGTATTGGCAATGTGGTATAGAAATCCTAACATGTTTAAAAATATTGAATGTAATGTTCTCTTTAAATGATATGGTTAGGGGAAAAACAAAGATTACAGCCGTCATGGAGATAAGTTGGTGTTTTCAATTATGAAAGTAAAACAAAGAAGCAACAGGACCATAAATATAATAGAAATAACAAAAGTAAAACTTGAAGGTATATAAGGATGGATGGAGGAAACTGTTTATTTACTAGATGAAAAAAGGTTAGTTAATTCTTGCCTGACACTATTTTCATCACATAAAATACGTGCCAAGTATGGTATCATAGAATTCTTATACTTAGACGTGCGAGCATACAGTTTTCTGAAGTTACTTCTTGTTCTACCTGAGGAGATACAAGGTGAAAGCTGAGGGTAAAGTGGATGCTCCAAGTCAGACAAAACCCCTTTAGCAAATTTATTGCATGAAGTCAAATGCCTATCGACAACGACGTTAACTATGTGGTCCACTGGGACACCACTCACCCTACTGACAGTTTTCAGTATTCTACGAATTGTGACATAGTCCTTTTTAGGCAAACCAGGAAAGAATAAGGGCGAACTATAAAGAAGAATAGGTAGGATGCAAGAGTTTATGAACTGTAAGAGGAGGGGTTGAGTTTTACCCGAGTGTCTTAACTTCTTAATGTAAAATGTCAGGCGGAATATTTTACTGGAGATTGCTAAGACATGGGAAGACCAGGAGAGATCAGAAGAGAGAATGAGTCCAAGATACTTAATTTCTGATTTGATTCCTATATCATTGTCGTCAATTTTACTACTATCATGAGAATCGATGACTTCTTTTAACTGTCGTTGATGCTCTAGAACAGGGAATTACAACTTTGAAATAGATCTTCATCCAAAATTTACACCCACTAAGATTTATTGACAAAAACATTAGACCAAACCAAAAGTGTGGAAAAATAAAAAAACTATTTATATCGAAACAGAATCATAACAGCAGCGTTTATATATTGCACAAAATTTTCAGCATGATATTTTCTCTTCATCCAGGATCTCCACATGAAATATCACGTGATAGTAGACTATATGAAACAACACATTTGCATTCTTTGACGTATTATTCACCAGAAGACACGACTGTACGATCCAAATATCAATATACCGCAAGCCAACATGAACTGGACAGTTTATCAACTTCCAGAACTTTATCTCACTGATCTGAAAGAGAAACTTGATGCGTACATTGTGCTCAAGGATAAGTAAAATCTGCTCGGAAGACACGGTAGAGAAAGAATTAAATTTATTGCGTGAAACCCTACTAGAGATTGGGTATCCACTAAGATTTATCGACAAAAACATGAAGTTTCATTTTATTGAATTCGGCGGATTTCTTCTTCTCTTCAATGAGTAAGTACAGTCAACGATCTAAACTCGTAATTAAAATGTCCATGATTCAATCCCCAGTGGGGCGATAGGTGTGTACAGATGAAAAGTCTCAAGTCAGGACGAAACATCTCTTTAGGACTCCTAATGGCTTTTCAAATGATTCCTTAACTAAATCTCGGTTAGCTGGGGATCAAATCTGATATAAATCCATGTCTTATGCAACCACTAGTTGCTATTTTTCCTTCGAAATTGTAGACGCAGCAAACACTCCGCTGATTTTCAAATCAACATACATGATAAGTCATCCAGTTGGCCATTTTAGCAGTTTGATTTATTTATTCGGCCACATTCAAAATATATTTTTGAAAAAAGAATGGTAATAAACGTCGAAAATTTTATGATTTCTTTCAATGCATACAGGTGAATCTTAGAAAAAACCTTCTACTGAAAAGCCAGAAAAGAATAACGACACAGACAAATTTGCCGACTAGATTCTCTACATCGCCTTACTATACAAACTATTCATAAAAGAAAATATATTAGGAAGGAATCGGCACTGTGTGATTAACGCCAGACGTCTTCATCATTAGACCGTCGGAGTGGATAACACGTACATAGTTTATGCTATGCTTATCCACTACCTGTTCGAATTCAATCAATTACCCTTTCAATTTATCTTTTTTACGTTATTTCTGTGTTGTTTTGCTTTTTTTAGACTGTGAACACAATTCACATTTATCCGCTTACGCTTCACACTGTGGTGTCAAACATCGCAATGGTTCCGAAGAAGACTCTCTTCATGAACCTAGAACTCAAAGGTGATGTCGCAATGGAAATTCCCAGAAACCGCCTTTTTAAATGTCTGAAGAAGACATTTCCAACAGCCGCTCTACTTATCACATTTTGCTACAGACAGTTAATTTAGTCTAACGCTAAGGACAAGATACCGCTTTTGGCCACTTCAATGTGTATTTATCAATTTACTTGCTCGTGTGGAACAAAGTATATCGGCCGTAGGCAACGTCAAGTCTACAAACGTATTCTGGAACACTGTCCAGCATGGTTAGCCAGAGAAGAAAAGAAGAATAACAACACCTCGATCCTCAAACACCTTGCCATCTCCGGATATCGAGCACCCCCGCATGAATGCTTCACAGTGTTACACAGAGTCCCTCAATATCGTACAAGGGGACTTCGGACACGCCATCTGTACATAGCTGAAGCATTAGCTATTCGAGATTTGAAACCAGACCTCTGCATTCAAAAGCGATATATACGTTCTCTTACCCTACCATGTCCAGAGTAAAGTTCTTACTATAATTTTGCTTCCTTCTTTTATTATGTAAGTTCACAGTTATACTTGTCATTATTAATAATACTATTATTTTATTATTATTATTGTTCCCGACATCCATATTTTATTACCACTCTATTACTGTTTATTAATAACATTGCTTCTTCATAAAGATTTTACCAAAAACACTCAATCGCCGATCCACTAGTTCCTTCCATTTTACACGAGCTTATTGATTAGTCATTATCTCACACTTATTACGTCATGCCTACTTCTGTCTCTTTTCTAACTTACACTTAGTCGTCCCTTCTTACACCTTACATTATGCAATACAATTTTTCAAGGACAAAGTTTACCAGTATCTGATTGGTCTAAAGATTTCTTTGTTAAATATGTCTTTTACCTTAATCCCTTTTAAAAAATTGTGTTTTTATCTGGATATATCCATATAATATGTGTGTTTGTTGACATGTCTGCTATATTTTGCTATGTATATATGGATCGATACTCCATTATAATTAGCCAATCGTGTTAAGACTGTCTATTGATTGTTCACACTTGTTTGGACATTCATACTTTTGCTCTCACACTACTGTGTGATATAATTGATTCTCCTTGTGTTTGGAAAATAGAAGTATCATCGCAAACCTAGTGGTCTTCTGATTTCCATCTTTCTTGCGTCAGGACTATGAAATTCTCGACCAGTACATAACAATAATTTAGCGACGAGTACATAGCAAATATAATTACGATTATACAGCTCATGAAAATGAATCGTCGAAAAGAAAATTTTCTTCGCTGTTTGTGCCTTTTCCTTATGACTCAATCTAGGAATATTTCGTTCATTGAAACACTTCTGACTGACATGAAGCGCAAACCACGAAATTGTGATATCTGTCCTTTGTCTTCCTCAGTAAATGTGTGGGATTTGGTTGAATGGTAACTTGGAAAGTTTCAGGAATCCATTCTGTGAACCAACGACACAACCCGAAAACATTGCATTGCTAATAACCATAACCCACGATTATGTTTCCTGTCACGATAACTAGAAACTTGCGAATCATCAAGTTTTAAACGCATTAAACACTCGCCAGAGTATAAAACTTAATTAAAGGTCATATTTTATCGTATTTAAACAAACTGTAGGGGGGAAATATCTGTGAAATATCAATGGGATATTTTATGCGGTAGCCCAAATTTAAGCAGGCCGCCTGTAATGAACATGAACTTTGATCCATAGGAAGACTTAACCTTCGATATCCTTAATAGCAGAGTATATCACACGGAAACAGCAAAACAAGAAAAACAGTGATAATTTGAATTTGAATAGAAGTTATTCTATAGGTAAGAAAAAGCAAGCTGAAATCCACTAATTATCATCTAAGAATGATGGAAACTAACAACAGCATTAATTTCGTGAAATAATTAAGATATGAAAATTAATATTCTAATTGACAGTTGAGTATTAATTTACTTGGCCACCTTTTAGATATTGAAGGCTTATTTCACATTTTTGTGAGTATTTACCCAAGTTTATACAGTTATAATAACAATTTCTGAGGAAAGTGGATGTTCATACGTAGCTCCATTCGGCGTCTCCATTATATCAAGAATCGACAGAAGTTAAAACTTGAGGATCATTGAATTTCGACCTAGTTGTTGAACGTTTAACAAGTTGGTCTCCCAACCAAGAAGGTCTCAGTTTCTATCCTCGGCGGGATCGCAGTGGATTTGCACCGATGAAGAGTCCCGAACTACAACGAAACAGCTGTCTAGTAATCCATTGGTTTTCAATGATCTATCTAACTGAGGTTAGTTCACTCCAAAATCTAAAGTGAAATCAACTCTTAAACCCTACAAAACTCTAAATTTTTATTTTTGACGGAGTTGTTAAACACTTTTTAAGAGGGGTAATAGAAAGATATGGAAACCAACACTGATTAAAAGAGCTGAGAACAAGGTGAAAGCGATTTCCCTAGACGAAAAGGTGTAAATGACACTTAGTATGAGCGAGCAGATATACTTTTGTACTTTTATATCGACTGTCCACAACTTAGATATCTTTAAACAAGAAGATTGAATACAGGATATGACTCCTATTTTATGCATTCCATCGATATTTTCATTTTAATTGTCCCTCTGAAGAAGTTTGGACCGAACAGAAGAAAGAGAAGTTAGAATAATTCATTTTGATATCTCTGAGACTTACATGAATATTACTTTATACATACGTCTACCTTTGCTTTTAATTAGCCCACGATGTCAGCTCATGGTGAAATCCTCCATGCAATCAAACGAAATCCCTACAAAACCAATACTTGAAAATTAATCTAATGCTCACTAGTGATTGACCCTATTCAGGTAGGTAGTTAAATGGGGTTCTAGTGGAAAGCCGTGACTAGTAGGGTACAGCAGGTTGAAGATGAGGCAATAACGCATTGAAGAAGACATCGCGAAGTGGTCGCGCTATGTCGTGAATTGGCGGAAGTTAGAATTCAAGGACCATTGGGTCGGGTCCTAGTGGCTCAATGGTCTACGAGCTTGCCTTTTAACCAGAAGGTCTTGGGTTCGAACACCGGTGATGCGTACTGATGAAGAGTCCCAAACTAGGATGAAACAGCTGTCCAGTACTCCCAGGTTTTCCAGTGGTTCTCTAACTGATGTCAGCTCATGGTAAAATCCCCCACGATTTTTTAACAAACCCCTAGATCAGTTCACGACTGAAGTTAATATTTAGAATATACAGTTTGTTTTTTGTTATTAGGTGGTTGAAGCCGATCGACAGGAAGCCTTGAACCTAGGTTCCATGCTAGTTAGCCATCACCAATCAGAAAGGTGTGTCTGCAAACTTGAAGAAACCCATGTCTCTTCTAAGATTCGAGCCCACGTCACCTAGTGGTGCAGACAAAGAGGATACCACTGAGCTGATCCGGCTCGCGATTCATCTACTGTAGGACTGTATCGGATACTTTTGTAAAGGGACTTTCTAGCGAGCTCAGTAATAGAACAAGTATTTGAATAAAAACCCAAGTTAATGAGATGATAGTGTAACAGAATATTATAAAAAATACAGTTAACAAGTTATATAAATTAATGGTTACTTGATATTATACAATTAAAGTCTGCTGCTACAAGTTATTAATATAATCCACGGAAGTGTTCATTGCTGGAATCGTGCCTACTAGTAGAAACTGTGCACCGATTGTAGAAAAGTCTTCGGATGAGAAGTTCCTGCAAAATCCAAAGTATACAACATGGTTAGTAGTCAAGCAAGTAGACATTACAGACTAGTGGGAAGAGGAAGCGATCAACAGCCCACTGTATTTCAGATTGTACTCAGAAATTATCTATATCCCAACATGAATCGTTTTAGACAAAAGTCGTGTG
Source organism: Trichobilharzia regenti (assembly GCA_944472135.2). NCBI lineage: Eukaryota > Metazoa > Platyhelminthes > Trematoda > Strigeidida > Schistosomatidae > Trichobilharzia > Trichobilharzia regenti. Next base: position 74,761,942 of record OX235263.1, read on the forward strand.
GAAATGTTTTCAATTTCAACATCTAACAAAAGAATGTACAATCGTATTGTTACAGACTCCACACTTTGATTGAACACTGGGTAAATAGCGTCATATGTCTAGTACTTTGTTTGGTGCACAGTGAATTTTGTCTCAGAGGCTAATCATGCTGCCTTTCTGTATACAGAGATTAGGCTGAAATCACTTGATAGCAATGGCCTCTGCAACACGAAGAAACCAAAGTTTTCTGTACTTAGTAATAATTTCGAAGACTTACTGAGTTCAACTGGATACCTTGTGTCAATCAGTTGCCAAGCGATAACAATCACGTGCGTCGGTGGCACAGTGGTTAGGACTCTCGCCTACCATGCAAATGGTCCGGGTTCGATCCCCTGTCGACATGCACCTGATATCTATGGTCGGTCTGCTAAATTTGGTCTACCGATACCACATGCTGAAAATTTCATACCTGTAGCAAAAAATACTGTGTGGAATCAAGTTGAAATAAAAAAAACACTTTCTTACTTTTCATAAGAGTACTGTTAGGTGTATATTCAGAAAGTCTAGCAGACGCTCTCCTATCAGGTCTTTTTATATATTTGCTGTCTCAAGTGCTTGGGAACCGATAAATGTGACTACAGTTGATTGAATTAATGAGCACTGTGTTGCAAAGCGAAATCAATCTAGCTGGTGGGGGCGGAATATGTGTAGTAGAATGTCTTTTTCAGTGCATCCTTGATTCTTATACCGATTCTTGTACACACTGTGTTTCGTTTGTATGTGGGATAGATAAAAACCTATTTCTTTTGAATTATCAAAGGCTTCAGTTCAAACGCTTCTTCTCTTTCATATTTCGTTATAAATTTCTTGAGATATCAATTCTGCATAAAAGATTCTTTCCAGTTATCGTAAATGAACTCCTCATAAATCTTGTTTTTTGCAATTAACTCTTTCGTCCTATTGCTGAACCGCTTCTTAACAAGACTGCATCTGTAACTAAGTGGGTTAAATTCAATTTTAAATTTTCCCATCGATTGAATGGCCCGAAGTGTTCAGTCTCAGGTTGACATGTCAGCTTGCTGTGTCATCACTACTCACTGCAGAATCCAGGTACATCCGATGACGAGCTCCAAATAGGACGAAATGTGAGTTATCCTGGATTCCACTGCTAGTCATCCACCATATAACTTCTAATTACGTGCCCAGACATCGTCGAAGCATCTGCACGAGAAGCCGACGTGTCAACCTGAGGCCGAGCACTTTGGTCCAATCAATCGACAGGAAAATTTAAAGTTGAATTTAATAATTAATGTGACCCGTTATGCAAGAGGTGGCTCTCGTGGCCAAGTGGTCTAGCGGATAACGCTTTGGCGTTCGAGCCTCTGTGGGAACACCATCACTCAATGGCTGAGGAATGCAGGTACATCCAGATGACGAGTCTCAAGTAGGGTGAAATGCGCACCCTGGATTCCACTGCTAGTCACCATCCACCAATTAACTGGGTAAGAATTGTGATAATTCAAGTATTGACCAGTCTATGTTTTTTTTCTAAGATAGTTCTCTTTGTTCAACTGTTCAACACTCTGTTTCGCTTCATTTTATGCTAATACCTTAACATCATTGTACTGGTTTTTGTACCTTCATCATCTAGATAAATGCAATTTTTAGGCCACATTCAGTCAAATAATTGAAAATAACAGTACGTATGTATATATGCAGTAAAATCAATATGAAATTGTTTTCTTCTTGTTTCTTTTTTGTTATCTGTCCTCTTCAGAATAGTGACAATCTTTACCGATGACTTTCAAATTAAATACGAAAGCTGATCAATAAAAAAATGTATTAAGTCATTGTTAAACAAAGCAGCGTTTTGATTTAATTAAAATAGTATCAGGGGATAAAAAGAAAAATGGAGTAGAGTACAATGTACTATTGAAACAAAACTTTAAAAAACAACATCAACTTTGAGTACTAAAATTATCTTCATATTTTGAAGGTAACTCATTTGCTTTTTAAAAATTAATATTCTATAGGTGTATTTAATTAATATGTGTAATAGTATTTATGTAAGTACAAGTCTTTTAGGAGTGATAAGACAGGGAATACACGTTGGACTGACCCCGTTAAGAAGACTCTAGAAGATCTGAATTTTGCGTGTGTTGGATTTATGTTTTATATTCATACAAACTCGACGACTAGCAGACGAAAACTAACAAACTGACCGAAGAGGCTGGCAGGCAGCAAAGACTGGACTCCGAGTGAACATAGAGATCCCGATCCGCATCAGCGGGAGAGATTTAACAAAGGTAACTTCATTCACTTATCCGGTTAGGAAGCACACTTTCAACTACAGGCGGACAACAGCAGCACGGATGAAGATGTCAAAACCAGTCAGACAGAATCGAAAAGGCAAAATCCGCTTTCATCAACCAGAAACCAGATTAGAAATATTCGGCACTCGTTCAGCACAAAGAATAAGATTTGGGTATTTCAACATATATGTGAATCAGGTCTTTTATAGGGATCAGAAACTTAATTGCGCGTGAGTCACGAAAAGGATTTCCAACAGGTCACTACTGCAAACCTGCTCTCCTCTCTGGCTCTATACTGAAGATCAAATGGCTGGCTAACCGGAAAGAATTAGCAATAAAAAAAACTCTGGCTGGGAACAAACCAATCAAGAGCCGACTCCTCAACAAATAAGTAGGAGAAAATGGAGGTGGATTGATTGGGCATACACGTTGAGGAGGCCGTCAAATGACATCACGCACCAGGCCATAGCTCGAGTGGAATCCGAATGGGAAGCGACTAGTGGGTCGTTGGTGTGAGTGTGACATGGAGGATATCGTCTGAGTTGGAGGAGAAAATGCGAGATTACGGGTTATCGTGCAATCAGCCAGCTGAAGAGGACAGCAGAAAATAGAACGAAGTAGAGGTGTGTTGCATAAGCCCTATGTTCCACTCGGAACCCAAGGGGAATAATGATACATCTTGTAGGTGTTTAAAAACTGATCAAATCTAAGACGAATGAAAAATTTGCACAATTTCCTTTCCAGGTGGTAGCTCAAAAAATGAATTATACGCTGCATAAACAAATTTTCTGAGGAACTTAGTTGTTTTGTATTTGGGAACACCTACCAGTGTTGTGGCTAAACAAAGGTATGATGGAGAACATCAACAGTTCGACATTAGACCACCTGTTCTGACAAAACAGGCTATAAGACTAACTAACATTGAAGAAACTTCTTTAAATAAATTGTCAAAAGCCTCTAGGCAATGAATACCGAAAAAAACAGGTCGCGATTCCTACCGTGGCCTGATGTGGAGTCTATAAATTCATAAATCCTGTATCAGTCTTCTTAATTTATCTCATATTCAGCCTAGTGTTATCTTGATGCATATTATCTCTTGCTGATGCTTTAGAGCTAAAATCTATCGATATTATTGATTCTATGCAATTTAAAACAACATTAATGTTGTTAATAACAATAGTTCTTTAATTATTGCGGAGCGAAGACAGGAATAAGATAAGGCGCCTAATTTCATCGACGATACTTCTGACTTGGTAGACTACATAATGTAGAACACCGTGGGGATAACGATGAGATGCTCACTAGCGACTGGCCTTATTCAGGTAGTTAGTTACCTGGGTTTTAGTGAGAAGTCATGACCAGTAGAGTGCAGCAGGTCAGGTGTGAGGACATATAGGCGCCGAAGACATTGGCTAGCGGTCGCGCTATGTCGTGAATTGGCAGAAGTTAGAATTCATGGGCTGGCCATTGGATCGGACCCCAGTGGCTTAATGGTCTACGAGCTCGCTAGCCTTATAACCAGAAGGTCCTGTGTTCGTCCCCTGTTTGTGGATGTGTACTTCTGTTAGGCCAGTCCTAAACTAGGACGAAACAGCTGTCCAGTACTTGCTGCTGGTTTTCCGATGGTTCTCTAACCGATGTCAGCTCATGATTAAATCCTGTAACCAAAAAATTTGTCTGTCCGACAAGAAGACCCGAGAGAACTTGGATTTCGTGGATAATTTATGTCTATTGTCACATAGAGTCGAGGACTTACAGGCGAAAACTAACAAGTCGGCAGAAGAGGTAGGCAACGGAAGTAGGACTTCAGCTTAAAACATACAGTAGACACAGACGATGAAGATACTTAATTAACCAACAACAAGAGGCGCCAGTCACTGTTATCGACAGAAATTTGAACGAGATCACCTCTTTCATTCAGCTTCTCAGCATCATATCAATTACAGGTGATAGCACGAATAAGGATGTTAAAGCCAGGGTCAGGAAGACAAAACAGACCTTCATTAATCTGAAATTAGTCTGGAAGTCTACTTCACTCAACACAAGGAACAAGACACGGATTTCCAACACCATTGTCGTGTCAGTACTTCTATTTGGTTCAGCAACCTGGCATATCACCAAAAACAGACTTTCATCGACAAATGCCTCCGCTAGCTCCATAGTAAAAATCAGATGGCTGGTTGGAAACCATTAACAACGAGGAACTCAAAAGGAATCAATCAAAATCCTACTGACCAAGAAATATGCAGAAGAAAATGGAGATGAATTAGACACCCCGCTGATGAGACTGTTGGGTGACATCGGGCGCCAGGCATAACCTGAATAGGAATTGACAAGTTGAACTTGGCTCCTTAGGTGACATACAGGTAATTGTGTAAAGAGGAGGTGAGATCTTTCTAAGAATCCAGGAGTCATCTAAAGAGGAGTGCAGACAGCAGAGGTTGAAATGGAGATTTGCTATTGAAGCCTTGTGTTCTACTTGGAATCCGAAGGACCTTGTTTAACTATGCAGAATGATGTTCGGAATTCCGTTGATGAACAAGCCTAATTGTATACCCAATATAATAAGTTCCACAAAAGTATTTAAACCGGAGGATACACCATAGAGAAGGCGCAATTAGATAATTTATCCGTATTTCCCGAAGATATAATTAGAGAGGTTGTGAAGAGACAGTGTACCTCTGCTGCATAGAATTCTGTTTTTACTGCATTCTCCAGGAGTTGTGTTATTATTTCACTGATGTTATCATTAAGAAACCGTGGTTTTAAGAATGAAGACTTCTTCGGACCTGTTGACATGAATAGCTTACCTTGACCTTAAATCCATATATTTATGTATAAACCGAGTAATCCTCTAGTAATCTTGAGTTTCTGATTTAGACAGTTATTGGAGTAGATTACTCTAGCTGTGCATATTATAAGGGTAGAAAACTCAAAAAGTGAGTATAGTGACCAGTTAATGTAGATTTTCAATTAATAATCTTCTCTGAGCTGGTTGGTTTAGTTGCGGAGATTTCGTCGTCCTTCTGGACAACATCCACTTTCAGCGCAATATTTAGCATAAAGTGAAATGATTCGAATTTCTTCATGAGTGATATAATTGCGTCTCCCGATAACCATCTTTACACATGTATTGACCATTTTCTATTGACTTGGATTTTGAACTTTCTGGTCACCTAACTTACTTTTTATTAGTCAGTATATTTCGTCTATATTAACGTGTTTGTTAATTGCATATACGTTTGAGTACCAGGTTTCTAGGAATTCCCTGACTGGACTTTTGGTATTTCCTCTGTCTAAGATTTCAACATTTCCCCAATCAAACTGGTGTCCATAATTGTCTATATGCATTGATATGAAACAGGAATATATATCGTGTCTTTTCAGAGCTGATTTCTGTTCTTGGATTCTAATTCGAAGGGGACGCCCACTTTGGCCGATGTAATGCCTGTTATAGTTCATACAATTTATTTTGTAGATGGCATTAATTTTATCCCCTTACCCATAAATTATTAAACAACAACAAATTCACAAGAGAAGAAGAATTTGATAACAAAATCTCATTTTTAGATGTCTTAATCAGGAGAACCAACACAGGAAATTTAGAAACACAAGTATATAGAAAATCAATACATTCACAGACCAAATACTCAACTATACTAGCAATAACCCAATTACTCACAAACGAAACTGTGTGAAGACATTGTTTAAGAGAGTTCAAACACGCTGTAGCACTCCAGCGTTGAAAAGAATAGAAGAAAAATACCTACTTACCGTCTTCAAAAAGAATGGTTGTCCACAAAATTTTATCAAAATATGTTTAAGCTCGAACCGCAATACCGACAAGAAACCATCATCAAAGACCACAAGAAAATTCATCCTACCATACATGAGAAATATCCCTGAAATAACAGCTAAAATACTAAAACCATTTGATATAGATATAGCACACAAGCCAGTCAAATCGCTTAATTCGATATTATGCAAACCGAAAGATCCAACAGGAAAAGGGGATAAAATTTACTGATTAAAAATGCCCATTAAAATTTTCAAAAGAATGGATACTGAACAAAGAGTACTCTTTTCGATAAATTCATCATCAAGCTCTACAGTTATACATACATTATAGTGAATGAATGAATTAGTGTTATGAACAACATTAATGTTGTTTAAATAACATCGAACCAGTAATATTGATAGATTACTGCTAAATAGCATCAACATAAAATAAGCTGAATGTCAGAAAAATTAGGAAGGATAATATTACAAATTTATGAGTTCATAGTTTCTACTGATGGCCAGGGCAATATTAGGGGCTGGACTTGCTTCTTTTGAACACGGAGCGCTGGTTCTTTGAGGCGAATTGCAATAGCCTCTTCTGTTTGGTGCAAGCGGTGCTTCGATGTTTTTGGCAATTTATTTGGCACCCGGTAGATTATAGAGGATTTTTCTACGCTCTATTTGTGCACCAGATGTTCCAATACCGAACTGTTAATGGTTTTCACTACATCTTTACTTAGCCATACTGAGAGATGTTCTCTGGTGAGCACGAAAAATCAAGTTCCTAGAGCAATGACCAATATAACTCGCTCCACAAGCGCAGTTGAATTGATAGATACAATTTGAAGTTGCTAGTCTAGGTAGTTCATTTTTCTTCAGTCAAGGAATCACCATCGGTCGTGAAGAGAATAATAGATATAATAATAATAGCACACAAGCCAGTCAAATCGCTTAATTCGATATTATGTAAACCAAAAGATCCAATAGAAAAAGAGGATAAAATTAATACCAACTACAAAATAAGTTGTATGAACTATAACAGGCATTACATCGGCCAAAGTGGGCGTCCCCTTCGAATTAGAATCCAAGAACAGAAATCAGCTCTGAAAAGACACGATATATATTCTTTCATATCAATGCATATAGACAATTATGGACACCAGTTTGATTGGGGAAATGTTGAAATCTTAGACAGAGGAAATACCAAAAGTCCAGTCAGGGAATTCCTAGAAACCTGGTACTCAAACGTATATGCAATTAACAAACACGTTAATATAGACGAAATATACTGACTAATAAAAAGTAAGTTAGGTGACCAGAAAGTTCAAAATCCAAGTCAATAAAAAATGGTCAATACATGTGTAAAGATGGTTATCGGGAGACGCAATTATATCACTCATGAAGAAATTCGAATCATTTCACTTTATGCTAAATATTGCGCTGAAAGTGGATGTTGTCCAGAAGGACAACGAAATCTCCGCAACTAAACCAACCAGCACAGCGAACGCTATTATTTGCAAATCATCCACCTGAGCTACAAATCTTCTCTATTATTTCAGTGTAGATCCTCTGAATGTACTCCTTTTTATTGTGCCATCCTGCTCCTCCTTGGTCATACATTCCGATGCACCTCATCAATGTATATTCTTAATGTTTGATGATTCTTGAAGCGGCACAAATAAGTGTTGAAGCAAAAAAGACGTAATTGCCAGGCTTCGCTGTGTTACATCGCTTACTTCAGTGACCGTATTTTATCTTGTCTGATATATCTCAATAGCTGAATCGATTATCCTCCCATAAGTAATAACGCAAAACACGTCCACACATGTGCATATACGGAATGTCGATAAGTGAAAAATTGTGGTTTATTCTGCTAAATCAGACCGGTAGATAGGCACGCTGTATTATAAGGTATTTTAAAAATGGTATAAAACTGATAGACAGTTAAAGAGGTGATTAGACAGACGTGTGAAATCAAAACAGGAAGTAATTACGACTAAACTACTCTATGAATTAACAAATTTATAATCCATTGTACATATGATCGATTTTGGGACTAAAAAGAAAATATTTTATGTCTAAATTTATTTTATAGGATTTTAAGTAATTTATAGATAAATAAGAATATATTACATTTAAAAAATTACCAATTGTATTGATTCATGGTGGCTGACAGTAGAAGCTAAGATGTGCACTTCGTCCTGCTCGGCACTCATCATCTGGATGTACCTGCATCCCACAGTGAGACTCCAACCCAGTATCCATCGTTATCAGCGTCATCCACTAGACACTACAGACAGTTGTCGTAGCCAAAACGTCTATTGAATGATGCTTTAGCGCTTGTAACGATGAGTACTGAGTCTGAGTCTTAGTAGGAACACCATCGGTCACTGGGAAATGAAGGTATACCAGATGATGAGTGTAAAATAAGACGAAACGCTCAGGCTGAATACCACTGTGTTAGTCACCAAATTACTTCAAAATGATAGAGGATTCAAGAATGAGAAGGATAATAATTAACACTGTGGTGAGAGCTGGCTGCTAGCCAAATTCGTAGACAGTAATTTACGTCAATGTTTATGTCCCAAATATTGGTCTTGGGAAAAATAAGAACAAAGACTGATTCGACAACCAATCACAGGAGACTTTGTGTAGGCCGATACAAGCAGCAGGTAGATGATCTGACATTCAAGAAAACACCCACACAGAGATGCAAGGTTAACTTTCAGTAAGAAACAACCAATCAGGAGACTATGTTTTTCTGCTAACAATAACGCTAATAATAATGTACATAAAAATGTATGTGTTGATTTCCTTAATAAACGATCTGTTTCCTGACCCTTGTCTTCTGTCGTTACAACATTACTTTCTGATTATATAAACAGAGAGAGATCACTAAGGTAGGTTAAAGGCAACAATAAATTATTTTTGTACATACTTAATGTTTTTTGGATTACGTAAGATTACCTCAGTATATCTCTTAATTTATCCTTTCTTTCCTGATATGTAATTTCATATGTTTGGTTGCCAACTTTTATTCATAACTGACGTTTATGAGCCTTTTCATGACTTTTCTGTAGCCCACTGTCATCGAATGCTCATTTTTGTTATAAAGTCAGTTGTCACAGTAGCTCAGAGGAAAACTTGAGGTATAAAGGCAGCCACACTTATATACGTTCAATGATTTTAATAATGCTATGGATTTTTCTCGAAAGTTAAATTGATTTCTAAGTGTTGGTTTGTAGGGATTTGATTGATTGGGTACAGGATTTCATCATGAGCTGACGTTGGTTAGAGAACCATTGGAAAATATGCAGGAAGTATTGAACAGCTGTTTCGTCCTAGTTTAGGACTCTTCATCAGTACGCACTCACCAGAAGAGTTCGAACCCAGGACCTTCTGGTTACAAGGCGAGCTCGTAGACCATTAAGCCACTGGGACCCGATCTAATGGACAGCCCATGAATTCTAACTTCTGACAATTTACGACATAGCGCGACCACTAGCCAATGTCACTGCTGGCGAGTTTTTGTCCTCACAACCGACCTGGTGCAGCCTACTGGTCCAATGGTTCTCTAACCAATGTCAGCTCATGATGAAATCCTAAAATGCTTTCATTTGTAGAGTAGGTGTTCATTTTAAAGACTGGGGAACTAACTCATAGAAAGTTCGTTTTAGGCGAAACCGCTAAAATTGGATCTTCGGAAAGAAACTTTCAACTAATATGCATACTCACAGAGATTCATCGACAAGAATATCAAACCAAGGGTCCAGAAGAACAAAACACCACTTGTTTCATAAAAGATACTTTACGTGAATCAGAATTTCAAGGGAGCTTAGGTTGCGATACCCTCAAGAGAAGAATGTCAGGATCTTTGAGGAGAATATTCTTCGCAGCAACGCTAATGGTAGTGTTCTCCAGTTGTTCATTGATCTGCAGAAGCCTTAAGAACAAAGTCCCGCATCTGGTCAATAGTACGTGCACAGTCCACCGGTTACTGTGAAGCCTGGTACACTGGTGGTTCGACACGTCTCCACTCTAAAAGGGTTGTAGAACATTATCCCACGTACTTGCAGAGAATTAATAGTGAATTTATAAGGAGTGCGATCATCCAACATCTTGTCTACACTGGTCACTCCATTTCAACAAACGCCTCATACAAAGAGATCTACAAAGTGAAGAATAACCTGCCCAAAGGAATATGCTTTCGTCTCCTTTGTATTATTGAAGCCTTAACCATTAGTGAGTTGGAACAACCAGAGTTATATATACAAAAGAAAACTATCCAACCACTCCTACTATCATGGTAACAACTATGTTTGACTACCACCGACTTGATGTTTGCGTACTTGCTTCTCTTCTTTTCCAACTTATTATGTACTCGTCGCCAAATTATTGTTATGTACTGGTCGAGAATTTAATAGTCCTGACGCAAGAAAGACGGTAATCAGAAGACCACTAGGTTTGCGATGATACTTCTATTTTCCAAAACACCAGGAGAATCAATACCACACAAGTGTGTGAGAGCAAAAGTATGAATGTCCAAACAAGTGTGAACAATCAATAGACAGTCTTAACATGATTGGCTAATTATAATGGAATATCGATCCATATATACATAGCAAATATACAGACTGTCAAACAAGCACACATATTATATGGATATATATCACAACCCTTATAACGTTTGTAATTTATAGATAATTACATATTTTCCTTTGTTTCTATGTCAACACTAATCTCAACTCATTCATTAAACTGTTCATCGTATCACTTAGCTGTATTACGCTTATTCAACTTCTTTTATGCGTTGATTAACATTAATAACTATGTTTTTTATTTTGACAACGCATCACCACTACCCTCTTACCAATCTTCACCCACTGCCCTAGTTACAATTTGATTACTCGTCATATTTCTGAAATGTCTTGACAACAATACCCTAACTTATATATAATAACCTTACCGGAAAAACCTGGTGTACACATACACAAGCAAAAATAATTATATATATATAATTGCTAGTGTACAGGTGAGTGAATGAATTCGCCGCCGTAAAGAGACTCTTTGCTGAACTACGTGTCTTGTTTTCCTTAACTTCTTATTTATTCATTATTTAAACACAGACAACTTGGTACAATATAGCACCAAGAAGGATGCGCCACACAATAATAATAAAACAACACAGAACAAAAGGAAAAAAATTATAAGTAGAGAACGGAAAAAGAACTCCATCTGGAAGGAAAACAGTCATACTTAACAAGTTCAAACGGTATTCGTCAACTATCATCAGGAAGGGAAGAAAGAAGGAAATCGCAGCACGTCATTGATTGCGATTCTTGGTCATATCCGATAACGTTTAAAGCTATCTCTCGGACTCCAACCAGGGAGTCGTGACGCACAAATCGATGCTAATCTAGCACAAAAATCCTTCATCCCACGACACCACGTCATGGGCTGACCACCTATCCGTCTTTTCCATCCCGTCCCAGGGCTAGCGAACAGAGACCTGTACCGAAGCCTCTGGGATGACATTCGCAGCCCACGTCCAAGCCACTGGAGCCGGTGTTTCCAGATGATGACAGTCAATGAATGGTGATCTTCACTGTGTTTAAACACACGCCACCGAACCTCAGAATTACTCACGCGATGATGCCATCGAACGCAAGCAATCCTGCGGAGACAGCGATGGTCGAATACGCAGAGCCGCCGCACATCCTCAGCTAGGAGAGGCCAGGTTTCATAGGCGTAGAGCAAGACAGCCCGCACCGAAGCATTGTATACCCGACCTTTGACAGCCAGGCTAACGTCGCGACGGCGCCAGAGGTGGCTTAGGCTGATGTATGTCACCCTAGCCTTCATTATACGGTTGGAAATCTCATCCGTCACCCCTCCGCCAGCATCCACACAACTACCCAGATGAACACACTTAACAACAACTTCAAGCGGTTCACTCGCAAGACTGAGTGCAGGTACAGGCTCCTCCCAATCTAGTAACAGTAATTTGCACTTAGACAGCACATAGCACATACCATACTTACAGACACTGATCGCCAACTGATTAAGTGCGATTTAGGCAGCCTGCATGCTATCGCACAGTAATACGATATTGTGTGCATACTCGAGGTCGAAAAGTCTATCTCTAGGGAGCAGATCTACACCACCTTCACAAACATCCTTCAGAGCTGATTCCAGAATGTCATCGATGGCAAAGTTAAAGAGAAATGGAAAGATTGGGCAACCCTGTCTAACCCCACTGTTGGTTGGGAACAGCGACGATAGTTGGTTGTATGTCCTCACTGTGGAGTTTCTGTATAGAGCTTTCAGGATGTTCAAAAACTTCTCAGGTACACCCTTCTCTAACAGGGAGTTCCAGAGCAAACTTCTGTCCGATGTATCGAAGGCAACCCTAATACCAAAAAACACAACAGTTGTTGGCCTGCAACACGTGTAGCGGTGTTCCAACAACTGAAGGGTGAATACGTGATCAATGCATCCACGACCTAAACGAAACCCAGCCTGCTTTTCGCGAGTCAATCCGTCACGTGTTTTGCACAGCCTGAGAAGCAAGACAGAAGCCAATATTTTAGACGCGACTGGTAGCACACTGATACCCCTGTGACTGTCACACGAATTACGTCGACCCTTTTTAAAGATGGGGACGATAATGGCTTCGTTCCACATTGATGGTACACTTTCTGTCTCCCATACCTTCCTGAACAACCCAGTTAGAGCCATTGTGACCATCTTTAAAAAAAGCCGGGGGTAAAATGTCTGGGCCGGGTGCCTTATGGCGTTTCCAACACTTGGAGTTCCTTACGGACACCCGCTTCGGTGGGTGGGCCGGTATTAACCGACCAAGGAACACTGGAGCTAGTGACACCAGATATTGAAGCTGGTGGCCAGCTAATCTGTTTCTCGAAGTGCTCTGCCCAGCGTTTCAGGAGTCCTGTCAGGCTGGTGACTGGCGTGCCATTTGCTTCACAGACCGTCTCGCTGACACCTGGTTTCTTGATGCTGGTGGCTCGGATGAACTGGAACAGCTTCCGACTGTTGCCAGATGCAGTAGCTGACTCCATCTAACCACCAGACTTCGCGGTGGTGTAAACACTGTCTAATCTTGAGCGTAAGCACCTTCCACTGGTTGTTGTATTCTCTGCCAGCCGGAATGGACCGGCGTTCATCCAGGAGTTGCAAGAAGCTCGCAGAAACCCAGTGAATTTTAGCGGAGCATTCTTCTAAGCCTCAAGTGGCTACACTCGCCATTTGTACGGAGTTTTGCAGATGAAGCCAATGTTCATCTATACTACTTGGGGCATTACTAGCAAGCATTGATTGTAACTCATTTTGGTATTTCAAAAAAGTAGCAGGTGCTACTAGTTTGCTCATATCAAAGTCTAGATGCCGCCGTTGATGAACCCACCACAACGCAAGACGAACCTGTCACACCTTAACACATGGTCGGAGTCCAGGCATGTGCTCCAGAAGAAGCGACAGTCTTGTATGCATCCTCGACACCAAAAACTGACAGCAATATAATGAATCTGAATCCAAGCTTGATTCGCAGAGGAAGGACGCCATGTAGCGCTATGGCAATGGGTGTGCCAGAAGTTGGTGCTGGCTAGGAACAAATTGTGATCTGAGCGAAGCTGTAGAAGACGGTCCCTATTACCTGACCTGCAATCATGTAAGCCCCACTGACCACCTGGACGATTCTCCTCTGAGCTTAGACACCCAACCTGTGCATTCAAGTCTCCAGCCAGCACTACGATATCCCTCCGACCCGCCTGTTTCAAGAGATCGCTCAGTTGGAAGTAGAACTCATCCATAATTGCATCCAGGCTGCAATTCGTTGGTGCATAGGCAGAGAAAAAAGTAGACTCCGCCTGTCTGGCATAATACTCCTTACTTTCGTATAACCTCCCAGCCTCACAGCACATAAATGACTGCTAATAGGGCCCCAGTCGATTAACGAAGCTTCGGCTATAGCGCTTAGTGCGACACCGAAACCAGCTCGAATCATGAATGTGGGTCTCTGAAATGCAGCAGACATCGATATCGATGCTTTTCAATATTCTTACCAAACCTGCCTGTTGTCAAATTTGCACCAGTGTCCGAACAGTGAAGGTGGCCAGGTTGAACGCAGCACGCGGTTTCAGGATATCTGTGTTAGGTGTTGCACTGAAGACAACCATTTTAAAGGTTACTCACTAACGTTCAAGAAAACTATCCTGCATGGCTGCAGAGAAGTAGTAGTGGCTCTATAAGGAGTGCGATAATAGAACACCTTGTCAACACTGGTCACTCCATCTCAACAAACGCAGCCTAGTCTAACACCCGTATTCACTACAAAGGTATATGATGGCTACTCATATTCAAGTTTAGGTACTTTCTGATTATTAATCATTTTCCGCCCATTTTATTACTTTAATGTTTAAGTAGAAAACATCATTTATGCTGAAAAATCCATCAGCTTCAAATTGACTGTACACTTTGATACATCTACAACTAAATTGCTTATTTAGAGGTACTTAACTTTCTAATCGAACACTTCTCATATTATGACCTGTTTCAATCATTTCTACCATCTTTTTGATTGACAAAACAGATGATATTCTTGCACATCAACTGAGTAGTGTGCGAGAAGTCAGAAAGATCAAAGACTAGCTATGAATTACTTCAGCGTGCTTCAGGTAGATAGCATTCTCCACTTTCTTGTATGAGTTCAAGTGTCTATCTATAACAGTACTAAAACGTTTGTTTAACGGTACTCCAATCACCCTACCGACACCTCTTCGCAAAGTAAAAAAATCTTTCTTATGTAACTAAGGAAAGATTAAGGTGAAAAGCAATAAACAACAATAAGTAGGATACATGAAGTAAGAAACTGTAACACTAGAGACTGAGTGACAACACAACCAATCACCTCCAAGGTGGTCACCAGGAGAGATGATTAGTAAACTCGTGAGGAAATCTAAAAGCTCACTTCAGGGAATTGAAGTATGCGCTGAAAATGTCGCCTAGTAGGGTGATGAAAGCTTCGCAAATTAACTATCCAGCACAGAGAACACAACCACATCAAAATCATCCACCTGAGCTACAAATCTTTTCTATCATATCTACATCTCCACTTCTACCTGTTCTCTGCAACCATCTTCAAATGGCTGCACAACTGTCCATAAATTTCCATCGCCTCACACAGTTTCTTTTATATCATCCTCGAATGCCCTAATCGTTGTTTCCCATGCGATTGATTACCGGGTGTGCGATGGACTTAGAATATGCAGATGACATAGTCCTGTTAGGGGAGGATGCTGACAACATCCAGCAGAGTCTTCTGAACACCTTGAGCAGCAATCTTCGTATGTCTGGCATGCGATTCGCCCCTACAAAATGTAAGATGCTGCTACAGGACTGGACCACGTCAACTCCTAACTTAGTGATAAGGAGTGAAGCGATAGAACATGTTGACCACTTCACCTATTTGGGAAGTTGTATTAGCACCAACGGACTGATTGGCGATGAAATCTCAGCACGGATCCGAAAAGCTCGAGCTGCTTCCGCTGACTTACACCATCTCTGGCGTAGGCGTGACATCCGGTTATCAACCAAGGGACGTGTGTACTGCTCAGCAGTTCGCTCCGTCCTTGTCTATGGCTCTGAAACATGGCCAATACGCGTTGAAGACATGAAAAGGTTGACTGCTTTCGATCATAGATGTCTGCGATCTCTGTCTCACGTTAGGTGGTTTAATAAGGTAAGTAATGTTGACGTTAGGCGTAGTGTTGGGCAAAGAGGGAAAATCAATCGACGAGGCTATAAAGTTACATAGACTGGGATGGCTAGGTCACGTGCTGCGCATGCCTAACCACCGCCTCCCCCGACGGGCATTGCTAGCTGATATAGGTGCAGGTTGGAAAAGAGCCAGTGGTGGCCAAACAAAAACATGGCCTCATCAATCCATGAAATCCTTGACAGTTAAACTGAGTCAGGTAGGGAGATGCAGACTCCCGGGTTGGGGGCCTCGGGACTCTAGGAATCAATGGGTGGAGACAACAGGTGACATGGCTCAAAATCGTTGTCAATGGCCAGCGCAGATGTATTCAGTCTCTGTAATCTTTCATATTCCTTTCTACCATTACCCATTCTGTTTCACTCTTATACTTGTCAAACTCTATTGATTCTCTTCACTCATCTTCTTGTCTACCTCTGTGTGCTATTTGGAACGTGGCACCGAAGTGCCACGTTCTATGTTGAATCCAGACAGACAGACAGACAGACATATGATACTCGAATACCGGGAAAGAACCAATTCATGTAAGTGGCACTTGTATCTGAATGTGAAATCAACAACCTGATAAATATCTGCAGGGATTTAGCTGAAGACTCATTTAACAAGATTCACTGATCAATTTCTTTACATATAAACAGCTTAGTCGCATTTTAAAAAAAGAAAGTTATTACACAACCCTGAAATATCTGAATTATTCAGACAGAAAGACAATTAACACTTCAAATCTCAATAAACAGATGAATGTGTAAATGCTAACACACTATCATCAAATGCACTACAAGAGAAAATTTACAAAATGCCTTCAGCCCATACTAAAAATACTTGTTAGCAGTAATAATAATGAAGTTATCCCCAGTATAGATTAGGCGCTGGTACTGAATGAACACAAATGCGAATCTAAACTTACTCTTTCTCACACTAATAAGTAGTGACAAAGTGATTTATTGTTATATAAAAGAATAAAATGGATCATTTCAACTGAAAGTAACCAACCAGCATTTTGCAAAGTTATTCAAAAGACAAGATTATGAGTGAACTAGTATTTGGACATATTTATTTAGCAAAACATGCCAATCAATTCTAGTCTTCATCATTCCTATCTTAAGATTAGATTAGATTCACAACACAAGGTTGGTTATTTCCATCCTGGAGTGTACAAAATACAATCCAAATGTTATTCAATCCTACCTACCTACCTACACTACCTAATTCATTATTCGTGATTTAATGTGCTCTCTCATAGGCACTGCATCGACCACTGAATTCTAAATTGAAAATTGTGAAAGACATCGCCTTTTCTGTCGTTACATTTTTTTATCCCTTTGTGTTCCCAGTGGAACATAGGGCGTCAAGCCAGCTACCTAGAGCTCTGGAGTTTCAGTAACTAATGTTGTTTGCGGGATGAGGCTGCTAGTCTTTCGCGTGTAACCTTTACTCTTCACCGGATTTACTACCAGATAAGATAGGTAAAGGAGTGAGCTGCCCGGGGAGTGCGGAGATCGAACTCCGGACCACTTAGCTTGGTCGGCGCTAGTGTCCTACTCCTGTGAACCACCGGTGTTATAACAATTTAGTTGACCGTTAATACAGTCTACACACTATTATTTATTTATTTAAACGTATAAAAACTTGGTACAATATGGCACCAAGAAGGATGCGCCACACAATAATAATAAAACAACATACATCAAAAGAAAAATGAAGAGAATATATATATATATAAGTAGAGAACGGAAAAAGAACATCTGGAAGGAAAACAGTCATGCTTAACAAGTTCAAACAGTACTCGTTAACTATCATCGAGAAGGGAAGAAAGAAGGAAGTTGCAACACGTGTAATAGCACGCAATGAGTTCCATTGATTGTTTGTTGCTTCATTCAATTCTTTGTGTGAGGGCTGTGATACTGCCCGGGCGCCCATACCGAAGCAAGTGGTTTTATTAAGGGACCACCCCTCGAGCCTCCGACTTGGAGTCTAATCCGAAAGGCAGCGGAGAAGCGTCAGGAGCTGCATTCCCATGGTTTCCGGTGACCCATATGGGTTCATACGCCATTCGATTCGATTGGACACTGGGGCTCATGTACCCCAAGGTAACTGCTTTTAGTTTAACCGCTATCCAAACAACCTTCCTGACATGGTAGGACCTGCAGGGACAGAGTCCCAGTCAGTTTAGAATGTTGGGTCGTTACGGTATTCAAGCCCGACCACCGCGACAAGGTAGCAGCTATCGGCCGGAGTCTACACACTATAAAGACACTAAAGTACTCATCACGAATTGAATTCAAGTTAAAGAACCCACGGAGTCTAAAGAGTACTGGATAGATGTTTCCTCGTTGTTTGAAACTTTTCGACAGTATGCACCCATGATTCCACCGGGGATAGGGCTGAAAGATGTTTAGGATACAAGGCGAATTGTGCATATCACTCAAGCACAAAGATAGAATACAATGGCCTACCAATCTTAACTTTTGTTGTTAAATTCTGACAAACAAAATTCAAATATTACTCGACAAATGACTGCACACGACTATAAATAAACCACACTTGAGCGGACAACGGTTGAAAACAGCACCTAAACCTAAACAGGTGAGTTGCGGCTCAAAAGCAAGACTCACCGACTGAAAGTCGACAGATACATAGGTCTTCGTGCAGTAATCTCTTCGCATTAATTACCTCACATCCCGGCAAAGGACTTCCTACCTACACACAAATGCTGGGTATAAGACAAGACACTTAATCAGTGGTCTTCCTGACTTAATTTCATCATTTATACGATGTCATATGACAACCACGTCTGACGATTACTTAGCCAGGGAAGGAACTTTTCAATTCTCACCTACCCTTAAAGTCTTTCACAACATTTGGTATAACAAATCCTCTTGAAACGCTGTCTAAAATAGCTCAAACTACGGATTTACCAGTTTGGGACTCATATAGCGTGGATTACGAGTCTTCATCTGTGAATAAGACATCACCAACTGCTCACATCATATTCGATACTCACATGCGAACAACTTCAACACATACAGAAAGTATCTCCCCCTCTATTCATAGTACTTTGAATATCCTACCTACTGTACGAAAGGGATACATATATACATATATATATAAATTTATGTACGTAGTAATTTCCCCGCCATATACCTCAGTTGAACCACCAGTCGGCTGACAAGATGTATAAAATTAACAAAATATAACTGGCTTAGAAAGACTTTTCTTACTACAAACAATTAAATTTTAATTTGTGGATGTTAACTAGTAGTGGAATCCAGGGTGCGCATTTCACTCTACTTGAAACTCGTCATCTGGATGTACCTGCATTCCTCAATCATTGAGTGATGGTGTTCCCATGAGGCTCGAACCCAGTACCTATAGTGTCGAACGCTGAAGCGTTATCCACTAGACCACTTGGGCCACTGCGGCCACCTATTGTGCAACCGGTCATATTAATTAAATTGAATTTTAGATTTCCCCGTCGATTGATTGAACCGAAGTGCTCCGTCGAAGCACCTGCACAAGAAGCCGACATGTCAACCTGAGATCGAGCACTTCGGTCCAATCAATCGACAGGAAAATCTAAAGTTCAATTAAACAAACAATTAAAGTTTGCCAGGAAAATACTAGCGAATATTTAGATTTTTCTCACAAACTCTCATTGACAGTGTTAACTACGCTCTATCAAAAAAAATAAACAACCAGTGCTATCTCAATATTGTAACCTCTCCGTCTTAAGGGGTTCGTTTAAGTACTGGCAAGTACACATGACAAAGTCGTATCATACAAATATTCATATAAAAACAAAAAAGTGAACCTTTTCACTAACTAATAACCATATCTAGGCAATCACTAAATGGTTAGTAAACAGCTGAAGATTAACTTTAACCTGTGTAAAAATTGAACTAACTTTGTTTTACAGACTTTAATCTGATGTTGAGTTATATATATGCATTAATTAAGAACATGGATGCATCCAAAAAAACTTTCTTCTAATCAAAAAAAATTGTTTAGAGAAACAGTGAAACGCAAAATCAATTAAACGAAATGCATACATAAACTATAGTCACCCAACGAAATAAGGCATAAAGAGACATTGTGTGTGTGTGTGCCTTTACGTGCACAGGCGGAAAGAAAAGAGGGATTATCTGTTGCTGGGCGACCAGTATTTAAGACTATTCACAAGTGTCAAAGTCCCGATAGCAGTAATATTAGATGGTAGTCATGTAAACTGGCATAACCCACAAAGACATCGGTCTTATAGGTTATAATACAGAAACTTAAACTATGTACATTGTAAAAGTAATTACGAAAATTACACAGGTCTTATAATAGAAAAGTATATAAGACCTACAAAGGAATGGATATGTTCGCAACAGCAAATGTGGGAGTCAAGTCTGAGGTCATAATTTTCCCGACAACTTAAAAAAGAATGTTGTTTTTTGGGGATTCCAACTGCTCAATCTCCTCCAGGGTTTTGGCTTTGATCCCGCTGAAGTTCGAGTCAACCCCAGATGGTTGCTTGAGTTTTTCCAATTCCAATAGCTGAGAAAGTAAACTTAGACTGCCATTATTCGCTGGAGAATCGTTGGCTTTAGCTTGTTGCTGCAAGTGAGGATTAAAAGGAATGGAGGATGCTAGTGTTGTAGTGGGAGCGTAAAGTGGAAATGAATTCCCATAGTTCTGTCTATGACTGGACAAAGAAGCTGGAGAATTATTCAATAGGTCTGTTTCGATATTGTTTAAATACTGTCTCAAATTCATATTGACAGATTGACGGTTAGTTTCTGAAAAAACAAAAACCCGGAAATTACTTTTAAGTGATATATATATATATATATATATATATATATATATTTCAATAACAGCGAAAAGTAATGGACTAACTGCAATAAGACCTCTAAACAGACTTTTTACAACAGTTCCCTTGATTTCAATACCTTGAAAGACAAAGTATGGCTTTTCACACAAATAAATTCATAATCCTAGGAAGAAAATACCTATTCAAAGTTAGACTTTGTAGGCTGGATATCTATTATTGCCAAAATAATAGTGATTTACCAACGGTTGTTGGGTTGTCTACTGTATATGCCGCAACAAATTCTAAGGCGATTTTAATTATTACCTGAATTAAAATTGCATGGACTACTGAATAAATGGTTTTGAGTGGGAACGGTGTAAGGGCTGTGTTCACGTTAAACAGTCTTAGTAACCAAAATTGCTCATCGATGTTGGCATTGGCTCAGTATGCGTAACAGGTGTCCTAGCCATCTCGACCAATGAACCTTCGAAAATTCATCCCCTTCCGTATATCGCCAAATAGATTAAGCTTACTTTCTTTCAGAGTGTAATGTTTGCCATCTTTTCATCATTTGAAGATATTTTGAAAGCACGGCCTGAATGCTTAGTTCTGTTCGACAGAAAAAAGCACATCTCATATTTATATATGATAATGTCTGCTGGTGATAATGAAATAAATGAGAATTAAGAAGTCAACGGTAATGCGGTTATTGCTATACAAGCATTTACGTTAATGCCTAGGTACCATTCCATTTCTGTTCCTTTATATTGCAGGCTTTTCGAATTTGCATACCTAAAACAGATACACCTTCGAGTAAAGTTCAGTGTTAACATGTCGTTAAGTGCCCTGGGTTAGAATTCTTCAAGCACATTCATTAAATATTTAACTGTTGGAACAGTTTCTATAAACATTGCCACTATTGGCTTTTCATTGAAGTACAAAGTAGCCTTAATGTCAGTAAAAATATAATTATACTTTACAGAGTAGCTGATTAGTTGTAGACATGAGAGATAGACAGATTTTGGAAGTTTAGGATAGACTTCCGATGGAACAAAATAGAGCTCATTTCACAGGATGATAATTCAAAAGAGGATTACACATGGGTATGTACAGTAGCCAACGCTACTACATTTCACACTCAAAATCACTAGATAAAAAATACAGTAACTACATGATGTAAACCAAACATGTACATCATTATTCGAGTAAACAGTTTCAAAGTTAAACATGTCGCCACACAGAAACATAATATTTACCACAATGAGATATGCAAACTTTTCGGAACAGAAGAATTTGATAACCTAGTTAGGGTTACTTACATAAACAGGATCAATTGTCCGCCCCCCCCCACCTTAGTCATGACTTCATTGAGCCTTAACTATTGTTCTCAACACTGCTGAGGCAGAAATGTTTTAACAGTTGAACGTACACCGATCCTCTGTTTATCTCGAAAGGTGATTTATCCCGAACACGATAGTTAAAAAGTTGGAGTGATGGCACGGCTTATGTAGCCATGCTAATTGCCACATATTTGTTCTTAAGATGAAAGAAACTAGTAAATAAAAGGCTTGAGAGACCAAATTAGTAGTGTCGATATACCAGCTTTGAACACTAGTGTCTGAGTAGTTCTAAATATGAAAGGTGATCACTGCAATCCTATGCATCGTTAAATATGTCAAGAAGAGTACTCTGTCTCACTTACAGGAAAAGTAAAAATTGTGCAGACTGATGTCGTAAAAACAGATACATATTTAACTAGTAGGACTACTGTGCAATTTATACTATTACTATGTTAAAATACAATGATGCGTTAACTCACCTTGTTGGATAGACGAATTTACGAACACAGAGTTCTGGTTATTACCGCATATAGGGTTATTAGTCCGTCCTGAGTTGTGACTAGAAAACGCATTTTGCTGAGACTTAACTATTGGCCTTCCAGGTGGTGCTGAAGAAAAAGCGTTCGGAGGTTGTAACCTATACATTCCAGGATATAAAACTAAGTCCATATAAGTAAACAAATATTAGAATTACCTGGGGAATGGAGTTGTGGTCTAGAACGAGCAGCTGGGTCCCTTGTACCATTCCGAAGCTGATAAAGAAAGCCTATTGAATAACTAATAAAAGAAACTCATATACCTTGTGGAGTTGAGTTGACGTCAGAAGCTGAGTTCAGAGGTATATCTGGATGCTGAAGTTGATTAATACGAGCGCTTGCGGATACAGCATTAGCCTAGAATGAGAAATAATGGGTTAGACAAACGAAGAAACAATATAAATAAAAAAAACAAAACAAACAAGCACAAACCATTGCTTTCAGCCATCGGTAAGTCTGAAATAAAGATATGACCAATATTAAGTTGAAAATTCTCAAGAATTAGCCTTAATGTTTAGCATTACGTACCATGGAATTTGGAAGTAGTCCAAAAGGTGAGATAGAGCTTTGCATATCCATAGGTTGAGAACTGACTGGCTTTGGATTCTGTTTCCCTACTAATGACCGCAGAAAAGGTACCCAACTGGCAGTAGATTCTGATTGAGATGTATGACTCAAGTTTTTCGGAAACCCAATAGGGTTACCACGAGACTTAATGGCTTGATCATTGATCAGCAAAGGATCCGAGATTTGGGGCAACGAGCCGACAGTTTTGTCAGTTGGTCTGCTTATACCCGATCTCATCTCGGCTTCGATCTCTTCAACAGTGTATACCTTACGCTTTGACTCTAAATATAAGATTTTATTAATATTTATGCACCACTTACCACTCAAGTCGTTTTTCGTTTGTTCAGTATTTGACGAAGGGATGGAGGAATTTCCAAAGAGGATGGAGCGGAGTTTATTTTCAGCCTGAAGAGCTACGAAGATCAAAAGACTTCAAAAGGCTTACCAAGATTTTGCTCAATATTGGATAAACCCGAGGGTTTTACTTTCAGCAAATTCAATAACTGCTCATTTATGTTATTCAGTGGGGCTGTATTATGCGGATAAGTGCTACTAGGGCGCACATTTTCATCCGACTGCTCATTCTTTTGGAACAGATGTTTAAATCGGCTACCTCGGTTTTCATTTTCATGATGATCTGCGCCACCACTAGAAACTTTGTTTGCGTTTTCTGGGAACACGGTCGACTTGGACGCTGAAGATTCGCTGTCCGGTGTATCTGCAACAATGCCCTCTGTTTTTCCTGGCTTA
Source organism: Trichobilharzia regenti (assembly GCA_944472135.2). Classification (NCBI taxonomy): domain Eukaryota; kingdom Metazoa; phylum Platyhelminthes; class Trematoda; order Strigeidida; family Schistosomatidae; genus Trichobilharzia; species Trichobilharzia regenti. Next base: position 74,785,794 of record OX235263.1, read on the forward strand.
TCACCATCGATTTCTCTTGGTAGAAAATCCATTCTGTCTGAAGTTTTGGCAACTAAGTTATTTTCGCAGTCCAGTGATTCTTCTAGAATACCTCCAAGCTCAATTGTATCATTGACTGTAGTGGGACCCTCTGAAAACCATTCAGGCTCGTCTTCACTATGAGAATTGGATGTCCGATATTCACGACCAAATCGGTCCTCCTTGTTATGATTTTTCACGTAAGACAACCCTTCAAGTTGTCTAGCAGAGCCACGACCCCGACTGGAATATCCAGAACCACGACTATCATTACACCGGTAATCTCTTTTGTAGTCACCAACTGCTTTAGGATGATGCTTGTCTGGAGTGCGGTGTTCAACAGCAAACTTAGGCCAACGAGCAGATGTGCTCGTATCCGTTGCTTCACGCCCTGGAGTTTGCTGAGAAACATGACAGCCTGTATTCCAGGTCCGTTTTTGAGGACCAAGAACTATGTTAGACGTGTCTCGTGGTTTCTCTATAAATGCTACTAGCTAAAGAAAGTGAGTAACATACCACCAGCCTGAGATTTTGAAAGCGAATTCAGTCTTGCCCTCCCGCGAGTTGAACGTAATATTGACGCATTTATGCGAGAGAATTCATTCGCAAACTCTGCTGAAGAAATAGGGTTCTTTTTAACTTCCAAAATTTCCGCCTGCAAAACCATGCTTCAGTTTTAGCTGAAACTTACGCGAGTGTATCTGACTCGAGTGGTCTTAGTTTCACTTTGGCCATCTGACTCACAATTTTCCATTCGGAAACACAAGACCGGCCAAAGCGTTTAACGAGTGACCAGACAACCAATCCTGACGGAAAGCCTCCTGTTCCACCAACTTAATACAAACACATCCAACCAAAAAATTACAAAAACCCGCTCCAAAAGTGGAAAGGTACCGCCGTTGTTGAGTTTCAAGAGTGAACCGGTATCAATCGTATGAAAGTGTGTGAGCTCCTAACCTTGACACATATTGTGGTAGTGGGGAATTCACGTCTCTGTTTTTGATAAATAAAATCTAAATCCTCACAGTCATTTCTTCCTCTGACTCGTGAAATATTTGGAAATGACAGTTAAAATATCTGATTTACTATTACAATTCCCCTAGGCTCTTAGTGGTACACAGGACCTCAGCAGCACATCTTCACTTCGCTACATTCTCCGCATTCTAAAGTATTTGGCCCCCCGGTTACCCACAAGTTTTTGTTTCTCCCTCACCCTCGGACGCCCGGGTTGTTTTTTTCACACTTAAGTTCCACTCCATGGACTATAGCGTATAAAAGCAAACATTTTTGACTCCGTCCATCCTTATCACCATATATGCATCCGAAGTGTTTTTTCTTTCAGTCGTTCACTATTTTCACCCTAAATACGTTTCCAAGCCCTTGTGGCGGCACATAATTTCCCAGAAGTATTAGTTATCGTTTTCGTCGACATGTTGAGCTGAAGGTGAGCGCCCAACCACTTCTGTCATTCAACACAATGTTATTCCAAGTTTGGTGTATCGTTCATGATCCCTATCTAGGAATCGTCGCACCTCGAAGCTTCTTTGCCCGAAACATATCTGTCATCTCACAGTTACAATTAAGATAACTTAATAAACGTTTTTACTGTAGTAACGCTTGCTCAGTAAGGTGAATTGTTTTTTATAGATGTCTGAATGAATATTTTTTGATAAATTTAAGAATAATTGTAAACCGCTACCTGCAGAATGCTGTGAAAGGCATTAGACCGTTTTCCACCGTTTTCAATATGTTTCATGTAACATGTCCCACCTACATCATATATCATTCGGAAAACGAAATGAACAGTCATTCATGTGAATGTCCTAAGAGGGAAGATTAAATTAAACAAGAGATTCAAACTTATCGTTTGAAGAAAGGTCGGATCGTCCGAATCTATTTAAGTTCTATATCGGTGGCTGGTGTTTGACCTCATTCATCCATTCCAGTTACATCAGTTCAGTGGGTCATAGTGGCTCATTTGAAGCGAGACTGGGCAATCACTTACCAGAGGGTCGATATAATAAATATAGCCTGAAAGCCCACTATCCTGTATGCTTTGAGGTCCGAAACTCGGGGGTCTGAATTTCCAAAGTCAGCATAACTATTTAAAATTGTTCCTATCAGATCAGAGTAATTAACTCAGGCAATGTTTCTTCCCTAACACTCTCTCTTCGGGAAACCGTCTGAAAGAGACCACTTTGACCAATAATGTGACCGTGTGACCGCTATGTAGCAGCAAATAATCTATTACTAAGGTAGCCTCTAGCTTCTTTTTCAAACACCATTAGATAGGTTACTCGACTGAGGACTAAATATCGATTATTGGCCAAATCGCCCAGTTGGCCAAATACATGGGACAAGGTTCGTACTTGTGATAACAACTTATTTCTGTACAAAAGTACGTTATATACAACACTGCGTACTTTAGAAAGTTAGGCTGACAAATAACTGATTATACTGGCTACATAAGTTTTGGTTTCTAGGCTGTGTAGCTGTGTTAGTACAAGTATTCTGCCGCAGCCCAAAACGCATAAGGTATAAGTAACTGCATGATGTTTAGAGTAAAATTTATTGCCCATTATCGTATTAAAACATTCATACGACTTCCAGACTGCTTTTGCAATCTTCTCAGCTACCACCAGTGTTATTCTGTCAAAATATTTACTCAGTCGCCAACAGTTAGTTACTCTGTTTTTTTCTCACCGTAGCAGTGCTGCCTCCCGACTAGGTTCCGTTATGAGTTATCACTATTATTATTCCCATAGGTTCCTAAAAGAACTAAGAGCTCTCCACTTTATTCTGTTCTCTGCAGTCTTCCCTGGCTGGTTCTGCGTATGCTCGTAAGCTCTCGTTCCCTCTCCACGTCCCTCTTGGATGCTTACCTCGTCGTCTCCAGTCGGATTCCACTCAGAAGAATGGTTCGTTATGTCAGTCTATGGTCCAATCCGTCTCCATTTCCTCCAGCGAATCTGTTAGGCAATAAATTTTTAGTTAGCTCGCTCCCAGAGTCTTACATTGCTAATCGCTTTCCAGACATGAAAACTAATTTTAAAAGCTCTGCTCTTCCTTACTAGCCACCAGAATTTAGATAACCTGAATTTGATCGATGAGAACTGGGACTGTGATTTCCTCAACCAGAGCACTAATTTGACCGCCGTAGTATTAAGTCTGTAACCATCAGCTATGAGGATTTCTGTTCCCAGTCACCCTATACCATAGTTACAGCCATACAACTGGGTATGTCAGCCAACTCTCAGAAGTTGTCTATGTCCAGCTCTTACTACGCTGAACCTCACGCTGTCCCTCGAAGACTTTCAGAAACGCTTTGTATTAACCAACGTGAAAACCAAAACACTGATTGGCGACCCAAGAATCCTTTATTCTTACGCCAACATATCACCAACACTAATGTTATTACAGGTCTGAGAACAAATGTTATAACAATAAATCACGATAATACTTCTGATAGTTTTCTGTCTTCCTCCGAACAGCGAATGATGAAACGATGACTGCCATATTGATGACTCCCGCGAAAAATATGGAGGAGTTGGGTTTGAGCAAACAACCATGAATTGATCGTTCAATCTTCAACTACATTGACAGGGGAATATCTCCAAAACTCACTCGACGCTGGCAATGGGTTGACTTCTTTGCCGCTGATTCTCCGGAGGGTGTAGCATCCCTCTTTTATGCGAACGTTGGCCTGTGTTTGAGTACTGCAGCTCCTAAGAAGTTAGCAAAATTACATCAGGGCCAAGCTGAGTGCATTTCAAGGGCACACCACAACAAGTTACGGAAGCTGGAGATACAGCATTATTTCGCAAAGGATATATCACTACTTTACCCGTTCCATTAGTCGCTTGAAACATCAAAAGTTCTTACAAAGCTTACAATCCAAGTCACTTAAACAACCAATGTAGTTGGCAGGGGGCATCCCCTACTTATTCCTTAACAAAGTATTCTACAGTAACCATGCCACAATCTGTGAACTTTTGGATGAAAGGCGTGCGAATCATGGTCCAGGAACACACGCCCTTAGTGAAAATACACCCCTTGCTACCTACTCTCTCAGTAGCCTAGTGTTTACCAGTCAGCTGTTCAAAGCCTTAGACCTTCTACTAGCAGAGGGTCAGGTGCCCCCACCTGAATAATTCTCGAACACGGTAGGAATAAAATTTCTCTTCTTTTTTAAGTTTTTCCCCTATCTTCGGACACTAGCAGTTACCCTGATGAGTCGAAAACTAGTTTTATTATTCCACGCTAAAAATCGATGATAAGGCCAACGCTGACAATCATGGACGCGTAAATGTAACCCCAGTTATCTCAGGAATCATAGAGAGATTTGTCAGACATCAATTATCGAATAATCTACTCAGATAAAATCTTGTTAAGTAGTCTCAAAACGAATTTTTCAAAAATAGTTCCTGCGTTACTTGTCAATTTGGCAGCTGCATCACAAACGGTCGCGAAGTGTGCGAACTAGTTACTATTCTCCACTTAAATATACCCATAGCTTTTAACATGGTTACTCATAGTATTCCCTTCTAGAAGCTGTAGTGATGTGGAATTCATAAGCCATTACTTGAATGATTAAAGTCATTTCTAGGCAATGGGGTTCAGATAACTAAAGTCAAATCTGTGTTGTCTTGCCTCAAGCAGAGCACACTTGAGGCTGCATAGGGTAGTGTACTGGAACCACTTGTGTGTTTAATCTACACTAACAACACTTATGAGTGCTTCCTTTAGGTAAACCACTACTATATACTGACGATCCCAAAGCCATCTACTTCTGCTATAGTCATGAACTAAACGATATGATAATTAAAACACGTCTTGAACTAGGGAATTCTTGCATCATGCTGTGATGCGTCCTCTCTGAAGACTAACACTGACAGATACGGTCGGATTTGCACTGACGACAGCAATCCAGATCAAGCTCTTGAAGTAAATGGACAAAACTGTCCAAGCCCAACTCACCTGTAGAGCTCAGTAACAGATACTTTAGTAACTTAACGTTCTCTGAGCACACCGATTAGAGTAGATGTAAAACGTGTAGGCTCCTAGGTTGTATCGTCCACAACTTCTTTTGTTGTGGAACAAGAGCTTTAGAGTTTTAAAACACTGCCCGTCCATTCTTAGTAGACTCCTATAGAATGAGAAACTTAAATTGGAGGAAGTTTAACAACAGTTTATTTTAAGAGCTTTTGGCTCATAATGCGGTTTTGACTACTCTAAGCCTTGCAGCAGACTGAAAATTGAACAACTCTAGTGGGGACGACTGAAGCTAAACTTCATTTTCCTCTACAAGTTAACCAACATTCTCCTGCATTACTCCAGGCCAATGACTAAATCTACCGGTCCAATCAGAGACAGTCTAGGAAATCATGAAAAACTAGTTGTTATAGGGCATTTTCAGAGTAACATGCGGTCCAACAACTTAAATAAGTTTTCGGAAACATGGAACAGATCACCAATCTCAATGTCATCGAATATTGAACGATCAATTCATGGTTGTTTGCTCAAACCCAACTCCTCCATATTTTTCGCGGGAGTCATCAATATGGCAGTCATCGTTTCATCATTCGCTGTTCGGAGGAAGACAGAAAACTATCAGAAGTATTATCGTGATTTATTGTTATAACATTTGTTCTCAGACCTGTAATAACATTAGTGTTGGTGATATGTTGGCGTAAGAATAAAGGATTCTTGGGTCGCCAATCAGTGTTTTGGTTTTCGCGTTGGTTAATACAAAGCGTTTCTGAAAGTCTTCGAGGGACAGCGTGAGGTTCAGCGTAGTAAGAGCTGGACATTGACAGTTTACGAAACTTGACTGACAGTTCCTGGTGACTGCCAGTCTTCTTTGGACAAGTATTATCTGGAACTTTTCTGGAAGTTTGGTCAAGTTCAATGCTGCCTGGGTCAAAGAAGGAACAGAGCGTCTTGGAAGCAAACAGGAAATTAAGTAATGCTGAGTCGCTTGTTAATTTTGATGATATGTATGATGCTTAGCATGATGAGTCTGCTGTTCATGTTTCGCCGTCCAGGGATAATAGGCCTAAATTTGAACCTTCGACGGAAACCCAGCTGACTATTTACAGTTTGTGAAGGAGTTTGAATTCATGTTGAGTAGTTTTTTAAGTGATGAAATGAAGTTGATGTATTTGAAGAGGTACTGCACTGGAGTTGCTTCAAGAGCTATACAGTGCTGTAAGTTCATGCCCCCTACCGAAGGATACTCTGAGGCTATGAGTATACTGCGTCAAGGATTCGGAAGACCTTCGACGTTTGTAGGGAATGTATTCGAGGCTGTTCAAGGTAATGGTAGTTAATTGGAAGATGATTCCAATGACTTCCGATGACTTACAAGAATACGCTGATTTCGATGAATTGCATGAGCGATCTGAACTCAAGTTCAGTCCTAGAGGTAATAGTGAGACGCCTACCTACTCAACTGCAAAAGAAGTAAGTGAAGGAAAGCTCTTGTATACAGGATGAAGGATTAAGGCAAAGTTTGATGATATTCTGTAACTGGTAAAAGATAGCCAGTATATTCAATCCCACCCCTAAAATAGAGCAGCCTGAGAGCAAAATGCAATCATTTATGATTAAAGAGTCTCAGAGGTGGATATCGTGAAAGCTTTATGGGTTCTAGTAATCCAGATAAACTTAGTGAGTTTAACAGTTTTCGTGAGATATCCCCAACAGATAGGTTACAAGTTGCGAGACAAACACGATTGTGTTTTACAGGTTTGCAAGAAGTGCATACAAAGGTGAACTGTGAAACAGTGACAAAGTTTAGCGGAAAGCTAAATGTGAAATCAAGTTTTGACTCTGAATCATGTGATGATAATGGTGCGGTGAAGAAGCCTGTACTTGCGACTGGTAAGCCATTGTTGAATGGAGTGTCACAGACGACACCGAAGTTTGTGCAGGAGAAGGGAGTTACAGTTTCAGAGTCTGAATCTGACTCCACAAGTTTACAGGGTAATAGTAGTCAGAGTGGAGGTATAAAACCTTTAAGGATTTGTGAGGAAGAACCCAAATTATCTACTGATGTTATTAAAGAGTTTGAAAATGATGAAGTCGATCATACGAACGGCGGTAAAGTGGACATTTGTGACAAGGGTCATGATAGTGCACATTTGTCTGGTTGATTATGATGAGATGAGAGGAATGCCTACCTCTACTGAGTTTAACAAGGGTTCTGTACAACTTGAACGTGAAGTAGAATTAAAGGCAGATGGAGTGGTAGAAGGTATGGATGGTCATGAGACCGTCAGTGTAAATGATTAGCATGTAGCCCACCTATCATCAGATGCTAATGCCAAACTGGAGCTAATCATAAAAGGTAGCAGTGGCGGTAATTCTACGGTTAGACGACCTTCTAAATGTCGAACAACAACTGCTCCTGATGCGCCGCTAAGTTCATCAACTTGCGTCAGTCAGTCGTCGTCGGTGTTGTCATCCACAATGGAAAAAACGCCCATGAACTCACGTGTTCTTGGCCATAACTATGCTTGTATCAGCAAGTTTGAAAGGACGAAAGTCAATAGTCAGTTTAGTGACGATAGGTTAACTGTGTATGAGAGTGTGATTGTTGAACTGACTTGCACGAATAAAGGCATTTCTAGTTTCAAATTACCATATGAATGTTGTTATTGTTGGTGTAAATTACTCTGTTTCTACGCTTGGTTGAGCAGATACGTCGTATGTTTGTTCGTCATCTATATTCTACGATACAATGACGTGAGCGTGTTACCGTTCAGATTTGAGGATATGGCTGATAGAAGGAGGTTAGCAAATGAACTCTGCAACGATTTTCCAACCTAGAGCGTCAACCTGAGAAGGGTTGTAGGCGTACTGCTGTAAGTCCTACAATTCTTCAAAGGGTAGCGCATCAATGAGCAGTCCAATGTGCTTGGTGTGTGATTTCGCACATATGTTCATATTGTATATACTGAATTGATGTCATCTGTCATCTAGCTGTTGGTAATTCTGTTTGTGTCCGGACGACTTCTACTTGTATCATCAACCTGAGAAGGAATGTAGGCGTACTGCTGTAACTCCTACGGTTCTTCAAGGGTAGCTCGTCAAGGTAGAATCCACAACATTTGATCTATTGATTGTGCATATGTTTGTGTTAAATAGTTGTGTGAGTTCCAATTATTGTGATTGTTGGTTAATCTTGTTTGTGTCCGGACATTCCACAACTTACAATCGTCAACCCGAGAAGGGTTGTGGGCGTACTGGTGTAAGTCCTGCGATTCTTCAAAGGGATCCCATCAAGACATGATCTGCAAGGTTATGTGTACAGTTTGTATATACGTGCGGTGTGTCATATCAACTGGTGCTTTTTGGATTCATTGTGTTTACTTGTTGTTTTCGTATCTTGTTGTTATTGCATAATTTTGTTAAAATTTTCGTCGTGATTACTTCTGAAGTTGTTTCGAGTCTTCTACGTCCGTGAATGAATTGATTGATGTTAGAGACAGTCGTATACGCCGGGGAGGCTAGTGTTGAGAATGAAATGCATACGGAGATAATTGTTAGCTGCGGTCCCACACGCCGGGGAGAAAGAGTGTATACGACTGAGGCTCGCATACGTCACCGTTACTAGAATTGAGGCAGAATGAGTGAAAAGCGATTTCAGTGATAATTGGTTGTGAGTAGATAAGAGGATGTGCGTGGAGTATCATGAAGTGCTGTTGTGGTCACGTTGCATTCTTCAAGAGTCATTCTAGTAAGTGGCGATTGTGTTGCAAGAGGATACCTTTAACTGGAAGGCGTAGGTCGTCGTCGATGAGTGAGATTGTGCTGTGGGTATGCCTGTGGTGTGGTTTCTTTTCTGTTTGTTTTCCATTTCAGCTCTGTCCGTGTGACCCAGGTTCTCGCAATGGCATCCAAGTCAACATGTATTGGTCGTGATGGAAAAAAAGGGATGGATCCCTTTTTTGCCGGGGAGTGTCAATGTAGTTGAAGATTGAACGATCAGTTCATGGTTGTTTGCTCAAACCCAACTCCTCCATATTTTTCGCGGGAGTCATCAATATGGCAGTCATCGTTTCATCATTCGCTGTTCGGAGGAAGACAGAAAACTATCAGAAGTATTATCGTGATTTATTGTTATAACATTTGTTCTCAGACCTGTAATAACATTAGTGTTGGTGATATGTTGGCGTAAGAATAAAGGATTCTTGGGTCGCCAATCAGTGTTTTGGTTTTCGCGTTGGTTAATACAAAGCGTTTCTGAAAGTCTTCGAGGGACAGCGTGAGGTTCAGCGTAGTATGAGCCGGACATTACAGTTCATAAGACTTGAGTGACAATCATAGTTTCCATGCTTTGACCAATATGCTCAGCATTAAATATTGGAAATATTCGCTATAATTTTAAGCACTATATAGCTTGTTGTTTTTGTATTTATCTCGTAAATATACTTCCAGTGATGTATTATTCATAATTGCATTTTGCAGTTGACAGAAGTTTCTTCTTTTCCTGAAATAGCGTTCAATCATGTGGCTGCATAGCACTCGCCCAGATATACGGTGTTCACTGGTTGACCATAACTATCAGCAGGAATCCGAATGATGTTTGAATTGTGGGTCAACTTTTATGGTGACATTAGTAAACCGTTTACAATTAAATATTTATAGGAACCTGTTCTTATCTCTTGTACAATAATTGAACAATTCAAATTTTGGAAAATTATAAATTTATTATACTTCAGGATTGTAATTTATAACATTACTGATCGTCCCTGTAAAAATGGCATTCATTTCCCGTAAACTTACCCGTTTTTACGAAATATGTATTATTATTATAAGGGTAATATGTCTGCTTCTGTTAAGAAGGATCAGCTCCGTTCATAAGGGACGTTGAAAATATTTTAAGCAAATTGATAGGGAGATCGGAGGCACGGTCTTTTGGGAGAGATGAGAGGATTTCTTCAGGTCATGGAGTACTGGAGGATTTCAATGAACGTATTGCACATTCTATAACATCAACAGTCATGCACATATTTGACAGTATTTTGCATGATACAGAGTCAAAGTCGATGCATGCAGAAATATTGTGCGTGTTCGAGTCGGAGAAGTGCTTTTTTGAAGAGTTCAGCCATGCCTGCGTCATCCTCAACAGCAACATTATTATGAAGAATGTAAGGGATGTTACCTTGTTTGGTTGCAGTTTTCTTTGGGAGAGTTTGCAAAAAGAACTAATTTCTCAGTTACTTCCGAGGGTGAAAAGTTCTTCTTTGTAAGTCTTATTGTCATCATCTTATCTGATTTTATCATATACTTTTAAAATGTTAATGCACGAGGAGAAGTCCATAAATTTGTCATAAGTTTTACAGAGTCTTGTAAGCCTGTTCCTGGTAGCATTCGGTACATATAGTTGATTTACACGTTTACGTTTGGATTTATTTTAAGAGACAGATTCGCTGACACAAACTGATACGTTGAAGTAGAAACTGACAAGAACAGTATCAGTGTCTGTTGAGGAGAAGAAAGTGTCCCTGTCTTGGCAACGAGTAATGGACAGCACTGTTTCTACTTAGTCTTCGAAAAGTCTCTGACTTTTGCTGTCCGGTGACGGCCTTTGCCTGACCCACTTGCTGCTAGAGTAAAGCTAGAAATGACCGTGTTGTGGTAGCTACCAAGGGATAAAGGCATAACTTGAGTGCTGACGGGGGGAATGTTGTGTGTGAAGGTTAGATCGACGATGTTGGATTTACGTGTAGGGTGACTGACATTTTGCATCCATCCATAGAATTCAGCAGTATATATAAAATGATCAGAGTATTTAGGAGCACCAGGTCATTCCAGTGGCTACTAGGTATGTTAAAGTCGTCAGCTGTAATTTTCCATTCGAAAGTTAGAGAGATGTGTTCAAAAATTTCGCATAAATGTTTAATTGTGTTATTATCAGAGTTGGGCGGTATGTGTATCCCGATAAGTCTTTTATTTAAGTAAGCGTTCATTGTGATGTGGATTGATTGAACTCCATTTATCATCATCAAACATATTGTCTGATATCTCCATAATTTGCCAAATCATTATTATGTTATTATTGTATCCTTTAGTTCCTAGAGGAACATAGGGCTTCAGCTGCGCACCTCCATTGACTTCGGTTTTCTGACAACTTTTTCACCCTGCTCCAGGTCTGTCCACATGCTTTCATCTCCTCCTCGCATGACCTCCTCCAAGTCACCCTTGGACGACCAACTCGCCGCCTCCCTTTCGGGTTCCACTCGAGGGCTTGTCTAGTGATGTCACTTGATGGTTTCCTCAGCGTATGGCCAATCCATCTCCATTTCTTTCTGCCTATTTGTTTCACAATCGGTTCCTGATTGGTTCGCTCCCAGAGATCCCTGTTGCTGATCTTTTCTGGCCATCTGATCTTGAGTATTGAGCGGAGACAGTTGTTAATGAAGGTTTGAAGTTTGTTTGAGATGCTCTTTATGACTCGCCAAGTCTCTGATCCGTATAGTAGCACTGACTTCACATTGGAGTTGAAAATCCGGATCTTATTTTTGATGCTGATTGCTGTTGACCTCCACACAGATTTGAGAGTAATGAAAGCTTGTCTTGCTTTTCCGATTCTGGCTTTGATGTCCTCGTCAGTTCCGCCTGTAGTTGAGACGATGCTTCCCAGGTAGGTGAAGGAGGTTGTTTCTTTCAGGTTCTTCCCATTTATGCTTATTGTGGTCTGTTGGTGTTGTTGATGTTGGCTAGGAATCTTCATTATCTCTGTTTTATCTATGTTCACGTGAAGTCCTATCTTTGATGCTTCTTCTGCCAACTTGTTACTTTTCACTTGCATATCTTCCAGTTTATGGGAAATCAGACATATATCATCGGCGAAATCCAGATCCTCCAAGTCTTTTGTGTCAGTCCATTTTATGCCTGTTCCCTCGTTGGTTGCCGTTGTCTGTCGCATTATCCAATCAATTGCAATCAGGAAGATCATTGGTGATAGTAGACAGCCTTGCCTCACTCCCGTCCTCACTTCGAAGGCTTCCGTAAGTTTCCCGTTGTGGATTACTTGGCATGCAGCATTGTCGTATAACTGTTGGATGAGGTGTATAATTGTCGATGGGACCCCGTAGTAGCGAAGTAGTTTCCAAATGACCTCTCGATCGACGCTGTCGAAGGCCTTTTCAAAGTCGATGAAGTTGAGATAGAGAGGTGACTGCCATTCCAAGCTTTGTTCAATGATGATCCGTAGAGTGGCGATTTGATCAATACATGATTTGTTTCTCCTGAATCCAGCCTGTTCCGGACGAAGTTTTTCATCTAGGGCTTGTTTGATTCTCTCCAGGATGATGCGACTTAGTATCTTGCTTGGAATGGACAGAAGCATAATTCCACGCCAGTTTTTACATTGACTTAAGTCTCCTTTCTTTGGAAGTTTGAATAAGTAACTGTTCTTCCAATCCTCGGGTACTTTGCCCTCTTTCCACACCTTCTCCAGTAGTGGTGTCATCAAGTCCGCTGTTGTCTCTGGGTCTATTTTCAAAGCCTCTGCTGGGATTCCATCTGGTCCCGGTGTTTTCCCAGTTTTAAGCATCTTGATTGCATTCAGGACTTCTGATTTCGTCGGGGGGTCAGTGTTCACTGGTAGTTCTGCTTCCGTTGTTGGTATTGCTGGACGTGTTGTAGGTGGCGGACGATTTAGAAGTCTTTTGAAGTGTTCAACCCAGTGCTTTCTCTGTTCCACCTCTTTGGTGATTGACTTTCCATTGTCGTCCTTTATTGGCTTAATCTGTGTCGAACGTTTGCCCGAAAGGTTCCTAGTTGTTTGGTAGAGTGTGGCGAGGTCTCCTTTGCCTGCAGCTTGTTCTGCTTCGTTTGCCATGGTTTCATAATATTTTCTTTTGTCTTCCCTGGCACTTTTCTTCACTCTTTTGTTCAGTGTATTGTAGCTTGCATTCAGCTCCTGTTTTTGTTGCTCGTCCGTGCACTGGATAATCTTTTGCTTCACTGTCCTTCTCTCTTCTATTAGTTTCCAAGTGTCCGTAGTGAGCCACTGTTTGTCCTGTCTCTTTTTTCTGCCTAGAATTTCTATGCAGGTTTGGCTCCACACCGTTTTCAAGTTGTTCCAGTGCTTTTCAACGCCGACCTCTTCGCTAGTGTTGATTTGTGTCTCGGCTTTGTCCTTTATGCTTGCAATGAAGATGTCCTTTGTAGCCTGGTCCTTCAGCTTTTGAGTGTTGAACTTGGCTTGTGGTCTATCTGCAGCTCCTGATTCCCTGAAAGCTTTTAATTTGATTTGGATTGTCCCTTGTACGAGATAGTGGTCTGAGCCAACGTCTGCTCCTCTTCTTGCTTTTGTGTCCAGTAGGCTGCGCCTCCACTTCCTTGAGATTGAGATGAAGTCGATTTGGTTTTTGGTTTGCCCGTCTGGTGACACCCATGTAGCCTTGTGGATATCTTTGTGCTTGTATACACTGCCACCAATCACCAGTTCGTTGAAGGCGCAGAAGTCGGCGAAGAGTTCTCCGTTTTCATTCATTTCTCCTAGAGCTTCTCTACCCATGATGAGTTCCCTTCCCGTATTGTCTGGTCCCAGTTTGGCGTTCATGTCTCCCATTAGTATTTTCATGTCGCCAGCTGGAGTATTGTCCATTGTTGCCTGTAGTTGCCTGTAGAATTCTTCTTTCTTCTCGAGGTCTGCGTTGTTTGTGGGTGCATAACATTGTATGATTGACACTTTCCTTCCTTTGGAGTTGAACCTGGCGGTCATTATCCTGGACGAAATCGCCTCCCATTGTATCAGGGCTTTCGTTGCCGTTGGTGACATCATGATAGCCACGCCCTCGGTGTGCGTGTGGTTATCTTCTGGGTGACCGGAGTAGATCACTGACTCACCTGTTGACAATTTGGTGAGTCCACTCCCATTCCATCTGCTCTCACATATTCCCAGCACTTGTATTCCGTATCTTTTCATCTCGTTGGCGATCTGGGCAGCTTTTCCAGTCTCGTACATAGTTCGGACGTTCCATGTTCCTACACAGACTTTTTCTTTTGGTGCAAGGAGGTTCAACATACTGAAGTTTCTTTAGCAATTTTTGTTTACAGGGTGGGGTTGCTAGCCTCACGCCTGAGAAAAGAATGATTACATTAAGTAAAAGTTTAGAGAGAAGCAACTTTTTGGGTTGCTCCCCTCAAAATCAGAAAATAACGGACAAACAATGAGAACAACATCAACAAAGGAAACAGTTCACAGAAAAAAGGGCAAAAAGCGACGACAACTATACAATAAGACAACATGCAATATAGTTCAGTACTGTTAACTAAAATGATATCTTAACCATAAACTCACTGACTTGGAGCAACTTGAACATATAAATCCAACAATATATACAATTATAGATGTGTTTATGTTTAAAAATTCCACAAATCCAAACAGTGAGTTATGTGTATTATCTGTCAATAAGATTGTATTTTTTGGATTCAGTGTTCGAAAGGTTAATAATTGTGATAATTTCCGCAAACTCTTTGCATAAAATTTTAGAGTAATAAGAGATTTTATTTATGACCAAAATGTAGCGTAATAGTCGAAAAGCGCGCTCAAGGTCAAGTCGATTAATTTTTGTAGCTCTGCCGTTACTAAGGCGAAAGAGAATACTAGATTGAAATTGCTTGGATCCGGTACCTCTGACTTTCAATCAAACCAATTCCCATTAAATCCTGATAAGTATGTGACAAATCTGTCATCGGTTGAACTTTTATTACGTGGAAAGGAGGTGCTATCAATTGGCTTCAATTTTACTATCCCATTAAACAATATTTCGGAATTAGCAATTGATTCTCAGTTTGAAAATTTGTATGATCAGTTGAGTTCTGTAACTCCTTCCTCGACAGATGACCAAAGTTGGTTGAAAGTTAAATTTGTAGATGTTGCACACCAATTCCGTAATTCAAGAGGAAACAAAAAAGCATTTTAACATCAACTCATTCTAAAGCCCTAAAGGAATTACGCAGTGGATCCGATATAGTTATTTTGATACCTGATAAAGGATCTGGTGTAGTTGTAATGGACAGAAGTGATTATAAAAAAATGTTATCCATCCTCAATGACAAAAGCAAACTCATAGCCGATGTTCCTTCGGGTGGTATCAGAAAATTGGAAGGAAAAGTAATTCTCATTTAGTAAAACTTCGTAGCATGGACGTTATTCATAAACAGAAGTTTAATTCCTTGAAACCCATGGGATCTGATTTTCCAAACCTCTATGGATTACCTAAAATTCATAAGGTTAATAATCCATTACGTCCGATTCTTTCAATGTGTAACTCTCCCACACATAAACTAGCAAAATGGTTAGCTGATATTTGAAGTCCAGTACGCAATGAATTGTGTAAGTTTACTTTGAAAGATACATTTGAACTTGTTAACTGTCTTGTAGATATGAACATAAAAGATAGGAAAATGTATTCATTTGATGTTAATTCTTTGTTTACTTTTGTGCCATTGGTTAAGACTGTTGATACTCTTTGTGACTATATATCTTCTAGTTGTTTTTCATTTCCTTTTCCTTTAACTTATTTGAAAGATTTATTACTGTCATGTACAGACAACGTGCATTTCACGTTTGAGGGTGAACATTTTCGACAAATGGATGGCTTTGCTGTGGAGAGTCCATTAGGACCTTTGTTAGAGGACGTATACATGTCTTATGTTGAAAACTTATCCCTTGATTTAATTTCAAAATTGCCCTTCTATAGGAGATATGTAGATGATATCATTTTGATGTGTGACGATCACGAAGATGCGAGTCGCCTATTAGACAGACTTAACTCTGTACAAAATCATATTAGTCACAGATCACAGGCCCCTCACTCACGTGCTCAATACTAAATCGAACAATTACTCACCAAGCGGAATTCGGTGCCTTGATTTTACATCAGAGTTTGCCAGGGATGTCAGACACATGAAGGGAACAGAGAAACTCATGGCTGATGTACTGTCCAGGATACATTTCAATACGGTACAACAAACCACTATAGACTTTAAAACACTGGCGGAACACTAAACGAATGTGGAGGAATGGAAGCATTTTCTCACTACAAACACCTCTAGGCCCGAAACTAAAGCAATTAACACCCCTGTAGATGGCAACCTAAAGTAATGTGACAAAACTAAGGATACTCTCATACCCCTCATGATTACATTTTTGAGGAAATCCATATTCAACAATCTCCGCTCTTTATTGCGCCCTCGAGTAAAAGCTCCGGTCAAAGTAATCTCTGCAAGAAACATTGGCCGAAGCTACAACTAGACACGAAGTGGGCAAGACAGTGTATACTATGCCAGAGGGCGAAAGTTAACAGACATATCGCATCTCCTCTGGGAATATCTTCTCAACCTGATGCTTGTTTCCCTCATGTTCATGTAGATTTGGTGGGTCCCTTACCATACTCTAACGGATTCACTTACATGTTCACATGCGTTGACAAGTTCACCAGGTTCATGGTAGATGCACCGCTTGCTGGTATCACACCGAGACAGCAACAAAGGCCTTTCTACAACATTTGGCAGCCATGTCCAGTGTGCCTTTAACAGTAACCACCGAAAGAGATGCTCAAATTGAGTCAGAGCTTTTCAGAAACTTTTCGAAGTTCCTCAAGTTAAAAACAGTCCATTGCACAGCATATCACTCTCGAGTTGAATGGGTGACAGTATGCCTTCTACGACACCTTAAGGATGCATTGACGCCTCACTCTAACTCCAACCACTGGACACAACTCCTACCAATGGCAATCACCAATATAGCACTGAGAACTGATACTCGATATTCCGCTGCAGAAATGGTATTTGAAAACCACATTGAAACTACCTGAAGTATTTATCAATCCCAGTGCTAATAAGAGCAGCATGGACCAGGTTAAATCTAATGACAGACTTCAACTATAAATGGTTAAATTAAAGTTGATTAGTTCACCAAGACAATCCAGAGTAGTATACACACCAGAGGAATCGGATTTCTGCCTCCAACGTCTTTGTGCAATATAATAAAACAAAAGCACCCCACAGTCAGCCATATGAAGGACCCTTCAAAGTCGTGATAGGGCATACAAAGCACTGTGTTATTAAAAGAGGTAATATCGCGGACAGCGTTCTTCCTTTCTCATACGGAAATCTTGAGCTTGTGTGATGGAGCTAAAGCTTTTAAGTATTAGACCTAGAGTGCCAAAGTCGTGGTGTTTGAAGTAACTTGTTGAGAGTTTCTTCAGTTTCTTACGATCCTTTGGTTTTATGAATGACTTTCTGTGTGGGGAAACCTTTAGTGTTTGGAGTGGAATGACAGCATCTAAGCATATGTTTGAGTTATGGTAGAAGATGGTTAGGGCTCTCGATAGGTCATCAGTAGTGAAGTATTCATCCCATTTGGAGGATCTTAGCATCGATTCAACTAAGGCCCAGTTTGCCTTACTATAGTTCCTATATATTACTTGTTGTGAAGTGGAGGTATGAGATGCATTGCTACTCAGCGGAATTGGCAGTGCACACATTACTGTTTTGTGGTCGCTCCCTGGAAACTCAGAACCTACTAGCGTTGAAAGGGGGCTTATATTGTGGCAGAAGATTAAGTCTAGTACGTTGTTACCTCTTGTCGGAGTAGTGACAGTTTGTTTCCAGCCAAGTATATCCAGTGTGCCTAAGAACTTATCAAATTTAGTTGGACCTGTGGGTATATCCCAGTTGATTTCAGGTAAGTTAAAGTCCCCACATAGGATCTTATGATCGTATTGTAAGTCGGTTAATTGCTCCAGAGTATTAATAAGTTGGGTCTCGTAATTACTAAAGGTGCCAGGTGCTCTGTAGGTACATCCAATTAATGCTGTTACGTTATTTAAGTGTACATTAACCCATAGAGTCTCAGGCATGTTAAGTGTACTACTTTCTAGCTGTGATACAGTAAGTGCATTCAGAAAGTACATGAGACAACCCCCTCCCTTACCACCTTCCCTGTCACACCGAAAGTGTGTGTAGTTATCTAAGCTTATTTCTTCATCCAGGATGTCCGAATGACACCAAGATTCAGTGATGACAATTACAGGGGGTTTGTATATTACTGTGAGTGCTCTGAGCATCGGCAATTTGTTTAGAACAGATCTAGCATTTAAGAGGATTAGGTAAAGATGAGAGCTGAAGTAGCATTTGAAGTATTTAAGTTCGTTAGTCAGCCCCGAATATGGTTCAGCACCCAGTAATTCTGCTGGACATGACGATCCTATGTTAAGAGGAGTTCCAGCATCATGCTCACCTATGTCTATCGAGTTGTTGTGTGCTGTTTTCGGTGAAGAATTAAGAGTTGGAGTACTGGATTTGCTATAGACTAAGGAACTTTTACTTTTAGTTAGGTTACAGAAGTGGGTAGGGTTCTTTATTTGGCCTATACTTGTGCAAGTGTCAAGTGTGTCTAATGGATACGGGTGCACTAGACCGTTCCTGTTTTCATGCAAGGAGGGAGCCAGCACTAGTGGTTTAGGAGTGTTAACATCCCTACCAGCTGTTTTTTCAACGCTGACAGGGACGCGGGGGATAAAAAATGGTTGGATCCTTGTGATGACCATGGCTTATTATTCCACCTATTGTTTGATGCTAGTTGTGTCCTTGTGTGGGTTTCGTGTGTACTGCATTTTGGGTTAGTTCCCAGCAGACTTGTACCATATATCCGGTCGAAAGTTGTTTGTGTGCCATACTCTGAAGACCCTGAGTTGTTGGTAGCCGAGTTCTGACTATTACCACTTGTGCTATTTAGGGTGACATCGTTGTGACATTGGATATTAGTGTGTGCCACGGTGCGATTTAGCACGTTGTGAGTGCTAATACTATTAACCGTGGGGAGTGTGGGCTTATTTAAGCTGCCACTGTTTTTGTTGGTATGATTTAGGGGCATATTTTCCTTATCTTTACCAATGGAATTATAGCTAGGAGAGGACAAAGTCGAATTTCGGGGGGTTTTAACTTTTTTTCTGGGGTTATTTAGTGGCATTTTAGATTCTGCGGTGATGGGTGGTATGGTTTTATTATTTATTTGGTTACAGTCTAGTGGCCTTTCGGCTGGTGTTGCACTCTGATAGGATATTTCTGTGTGTTTTGAGAGGGGTGATGCGGTGGAGTCTACTGTATCTTTCACAGGGTTTGGAATAATGGCTGTTTGCAATGTCCTATTACCTATTTCACAATTAGTCTTAGTGAGATAGTTGTGTGCGCGCCTTTCTATAACTGTTTTTTCCACCCCGACCTTTATGTGTTTGTATTTTCTGGCTTGCGATAGGGTGTGTTGGGAGTGGATGAATTTTCTGGTCTCTGCCGGTGTTTCGAACTGAAAACGAATAGGACAACACTTTTCATGTTGACTCTTCTTCAGCCTGTAGCACTTAGTCTTGGAGTTAGGCATTTTCGCTTCACTAAGTAAGATGCGCTGTACCTTTTTTAGTGCCTCATTGTCCGGAACGTTGTAGACAATAGCACTCAGTTTTGCGTCGAGTCGTTTTGTTACTTCTGTGGTAACAAAGTTAATGAGGTTATCTATCTTAGTTACCGATTCTGTGTCAAGTTTGTTAAGGTTTACGGTTTTTATGAGGATAGTTAGAGGTGTCAGTTCACAGACCTGCGATCTGATATCGCTGATCTGATATGATAATTTGGATATCTCGGTATTGGTTTCGATGATTCAAGCATTTACTGATTTACTGTTTTTTATTTGCCTTAACTCAGCCTTAAGTTCTCCAATAGACAAATTTAGAAGTTCTATTTCTGAAGATAGTACTGAAAAGGGAGCTTGATGGCTGGAGTTTTCCGATAAGCACATAAGGTGAAGGGAGGAGTTCCGTATGAGCAGAGGGTACTGAATATTTTTTCAATTCATGGTTGTTTGCTCAAAACCAACTTCCCCAATTTTCGCGGAGGCATCAATACGACAGTCATCGTCTCATCGGTCGCTGTTCAGAAAGAAGTCAGCAGCAAACCGTCAGAAGTAATATTGTGATTTATTATTGTAATATTTCTATAGTTTGGTTTGTAAGGATTAGTTATGTTTTTACGAGTTGATCACGGATTGATATCAGTTAGAGAACCATTGAAAACCAGCACTGGAGTACTGGACAGCTGCTGTTTCATCCTAGTTTGGGAATCATCGGCAGTACGCACCCACTGGGTTTCGAACCCAGGACCTTCCGGTTACAAGGCAAGCTCGTATACCATTCAGCCACTGGAACCCGATTCAATGGCTCGTGAGTTCTAACTTCTACCAATTCGTGATTTAGCGCGACCCCAACCATTGTCGTTGGTGGGACATCCATCCACACACGTGACATCTAATTGGACCTCACTGGTCACGACTTCTCACTAGAACTCAGGAAACTCCAACCTGTAGCAAGTCACTAGCGAGCATCAGATTAACTTTCTATAGTTTGGTTTGTAAGGATTAGTTATGTTTTACGAGTTGATCACGGATTGATATCAGTTAGAGAACCAGTGAGGTCCAATTAGATGTCACGTGTGTGGATGGATGTCCCACCAACGACAATGGTTGGGGTCGCGCTAAATCACGAATTGGTAGAAGTTAGAACTCACGAGCCATTGAATCGGGTTCCAGTGGCTGAATGGTATACGAGCTTGCCTTGTAACCGGAAGGTCCTGGGTTCGAAACCCAGTGGGTGCGTACTGCCGATGATTCCCAAACTAGGAGGAAACAGCAGCTGTCTTGCAGTACTCCAGTGCTGGTTTTCAATGGTTCTCTAACTGATATCAATCCGTGATCAACTTGTACTATTTGTTCGTAGACCTTAGTTTTAAAGCTTAGTTTTAAAGTTGGCTATATGTTGGTGTTACAATAAAGAATTCTCGAGTCGCCAATCGGTGTTTTAGTTTTTGCGTCGGTTATTTCTAAGCGTTTCTGAGAAACTCCAAGGAACAGCGTGAGTCCCAGCGTAGCAAGAGCTGGGCATTAACGGTTTACGAGACGTGACTGACAGTAACCTTATCCAAAACTTTTTCTCTTCTTCCGTCCTTGAGATTATCATTCATCCATTTCGAGTTTATAATCGATGTGGATGGAATCTAGTTTGAAGACGACTCATGAGGATCTACTGCTTTATATATATATATATATCGCTGTTCATAATAATTTACTCTGGAATATTGGTGTTAAATTTAGTGTTGCAATTATACATATTATCGCATACATATATTTGGGACTACAATCTTTTTGCGAATGACTGTTGGAATCCCGACCTAAATGATTCGATGTCACTTTTAAAAGACACTAACTTTGTCAGCGACAATACCTACTTCATTATTGCAGGCAGAACCTGAAGAAGAAGTTATCGGAGAGAATATTCTTTGTTAAGTCATCATTCTTATTAAATACTTTCACTTTGATTTAGTTAAGTGTTTCAGGAGAGAAATTTGAGTTGTATAAATACACAAACACCAGTAGGCGTGTTATTTTGTTTCCATCTCTTTGACCGACCTGCCGCTACTGCGAAATCACATGACCTATTCAATGGCTTTTTTATTTCAATTTTCACACTAATCACACCCTGACGAAGGCAGCTACTGTACATAATACTTTGAGGGAGAAATAACGTTATTGAGCAATAAAGATTAGCTTCAGTGCATTGTCATTGCAAGACGTTCATCATAGGGCAATCTTCTTTTTGAACTTTGAATGAACCATTAATATTTCCTCGACAGTGTCGCGATATTTTGAATTTTGTCGCTTTGGGGCCGCCATTTTTGGGCATTTACTCTTATGGTGGGTTGGGGCTTCACGGATGTATTTAATAGTCATGATTTTCCCGTCCTCGCAGCGTTTCTAGCTGTATTTCACCGTATAAACGTCCAAACCAGGTGAAGGCTATGCCCTTCAGAAGACCTTCGAAGGTCATTTCAGAAGGTCGCTTGGGTTGACGTCCTTGTGGCTGAAAGTTATGCATAGAAATAGCTTGCCTACTCATTTATGTGGTCTTCTTGCTTGCTTTTTTTGATGGGATGCTTCTCGACCTATTTTCTATTTCCAGGAGTTGGATGAAACAATGGCAACACCTGAAGTCACAAGTCCTTCAGACATTCAAGACGATCTGAAAGATGAAAATCTTAAAGCCAGTGTGGCTTTAGACAAACTGATTATGGGAGTAACCCCAAAGTCAGTAGTCCCGGTTTCTGCCAGCGATGACCATGTGCCTTCTACTACCTACGTTACAATTCATCTCCCTGATGGGACGCAGGGATCAACCCTGAGTCAACAGAAGTTACAGGAACTTATAATGCACTTATCTCAGTCTGGTCAAATACAACTACGGGAAGACAGCAAAATAGTTATCGATGTGAGTTGCCCTTAATCTTACAGATTCAGTCTTCCACGGTTTTCTTATTTGATATACTGATACTTGTGATACAGTGGTACTTTAATTGTGCATTCTTACAAATGTACATAATAGTATTTTACTCATAAATAGTGAGTGGCACTTTTTAAATTCATGTTGCACCTAGGGAACAAATGAAAAACTATTGACGGTGTACTATCTACATATTCACATTCCCGTCATAAGTTTTCATCATCTTGGTTTTGAGTGTCAGAATCCGTTTGCAGTTACTAATCGCTGCTGTTACTATCAGATGCCAGTTTTTAGTTTGTATCTGTTGACTATGTGCTGTAATAATTGGATTTCTTGAGTGTTTAGTTAGCTGACATTATTGAATCTTGAAGTGTTCTATGCAGAAAGGCGTTTACAAACGTAACACTGACTTGTTGAAGATAAGGGGATACTAAACGGTTTTCGATACCGTAAACAAGTGGTTCGTCGGTAAGTATTTTAAGCAGCCTTTGGGAGTTTATGATGCACAGGTGTTGTAGGTTAGGAAGATACAGCAAACCATACACTACAAAAAGCACATACTTAGTACTTAGAAAGTCTACTAAATAGAATGTTCCATTTAGTACAGATTATCTGAAAGTCTGTTGGTGTATTTATGATTGATTCAGCCAAATGTTCGTCTTGTATAAGAGATGAAAGCCGTTTGCGCATGTATTCCAGTAGAATTAGTGTGACAACAAAATTTATTGACTTGACTGATTGACTTGAGACAAATTCTCTGAGGGGCCAAACTGGGAAATACACCATGCTAAGTTACCGCTTACAAATCGTCCGGTACACTCGATGCATATATGTTGCGAACTTACTTAAGATAATTATTTTTTCCAGTTAGCATGAAGTAATTTTGGTGACTCAGAAATAAAGCACAAGTGTGGTCCAGATATGTGTCATATGTAAATGACTGAAAAATTAACTTGAATGTTTAAGATAACCAGCCAGACGGTTCAGGTTTGAATGCATATTTCTGTCTGCTTTATCATCACATATCAGGGGTTCACTTCAATACTAATCATCCTCTTCTACTGTAGAGAAATGTAGAGTTCTTCATGTTGTCCACAGGCATTTTCATAGATAACTGTACTATTTTTTTTGTTTCATCCTAACTTGGGATACATTGTGGTTTTTTACATTGCCGTAGGTTTTGGAGGAAGTTTAGGCTTTCACCGGACTGATCTCGGTTAAAGCTTCGTTAGGTGGATTGGATATCTTGTGTACCAGACCATGGGTCACACGTAGTCTGTAAGGGCTG
Source organism: Trichobilharzia regenti (assembly GCA_944472135.2). NCBI lineage: Eukaryota > Metazoa > Platyhelminthes > Trematoda > Strigeidida > Schistosomatidae > Trichobilharzia > Trichobilharzia regenti. The sequence goes on from OX235263.1 coordinate 74,809,452, forward strand.
ATAATAAAACCTAGTTGCCCAGTCTGAGATGGGCGGAGAGGGATTAGGACCAGCGTTTCATTGACCTGAAGCATAGCGTTTTAGTCAGTGACCCACTCCCCTACAGTGTAACCCTACTGCTTTTCAAGAACTTAGTTTTCCTCTATTCTAGCGATAAGTCTTTTGTGACTGCTAATAAAATCAGTTGTAAATGACGGTCTCAGAGTATTAATATATGTGTAAAACTTGGGCACTGTGGTAGTAAGTAATTCCATATTAGTTTGTTTATTAGATGTATCACAGTGAGTGTGACAGTATTATTTACTGGATGACGTTTCGAACAAAATTTATTGTTTATAATATCACAATTGATATGATTATGGTCTCAGAGTACTTGGAGCGACTCGAAATTTGTTTCAGTGGTGACGATTTATGTTCATCTTCATGGTCTGTACCTGTTAGTTAATTCTTAAATCTTTCTGATTACATTCATTCTCAGTCCTAATCCTAACTATACATATGTTAAGCATTATAACTGTAACCGTTACGCTATCTTATATCTGTCCTTTCTGTGCCTGTAAGCTTTACGGTAAGCATTATTGGCTTACGGTCATCAAATTCATGACAACTTAGGCTACACAACAGTATTTGATGCCATTCACTGTTTGTGACATTTTAAACGTATACATTTGTGTTCCTCGTATATATATATATATATATATATATATATATATATATATATATATATATATATATATGGATACTAATTCATGATGTAATTTTCAAATGGTTGTTGTACAAAATTTATGTCCGGGACTAATAATTCTGTGTTAAGTGTTGTTCTGATCAAGCTTTACTCAGCATAATTTTAAATATGCGTAACTTAAGAGTATTTTCTGGTCTTAATCCTCATAATTCTAGCTCAAATTCACCGGTAAGTCAGGTGGTCAAGCTGTCCAACCGAAACTGGAAAACTCACTACAACAGTCTTCTGTATCCAATTGTACTCCACAAATACAGACCATGGCTTCAAGTAACCCTCACCGTGTGTTGCACGTTGGTAGCGTAAGTTTTATGAAAAAGGCATTTAAAATATTAACTGATAAAATAGTGTGCCTGGTTTGTTGTTTGTTTCATCTTCTGGTACAAGTCTTTTGAAAGTATTGATTTGCAAATATTAGAACAGCGTAGAATACGCCTTGTTATCACCTACCTTATAAACCTTCCCTTTTAGTTTTGTTTTCCGTGTAATCAGCTGTTTGTGTAAAGACTGTGTTCTTGTCTGCCTTTGCTTTTAGTTTTACTCATAGCTGTTGTAGGAAATACTAAAAAGACAGTTGCAGCGAAGAAAATCTTTTCGACCAAATCATCAGCTGTACTGTACATTCGTGTACTTGTAGTGAATGCGTAAGAAAGTTCCAGAACTGTGTCCGGCCAAGGGTCAGATTAATAAAATTGCAATGTGTAACAAACTGAAAGATCAGATGAATACACAGTAGGATCATAATTACTGAGAAACTTGGCCGTTTTTGCATTTAAGGATTAAAGGTGTAATAATAACGAAGTAGACAGGAAGTTCAGATGAAATACGTAGTAGTGCAGGCCGGGGTTAAAAAACATAAAAGAAGTAAACAGAATGACTGGATAAGAAAGATAGCAGGAGATGACTTTTTTTGATGGCCATGGTAGAAGCAATGGTTGAGCGTATTTCTTTTGAATGCATAGCGTGGGCTTGAACTTTTGGATCGCTAATGCCTTATGTATGTCTAGATGGTTTAATTTCAATCCTTTTTGAGAGGTGTAATCTGATCTTGTGTATGACTTCGGTGCATATTTCAAACGGACCCGGATGTCCTGAGTTCACCTGGTGTTTTGTTGTCGAACTATGTACACATTTGCGTTCTCCCTGTGCTAATCAGCCTGGATAATATTCCCTAGCGTGTTTTACAGGCTATTATCGACTAAACAGTAGTTCGAATTCCGCCTCCTTAGGTTTCTTGCCCCCCCCCACCTCAATTGTCATCCTCATGCGTTAATATGCTTTGTCAATGACGATTGTTTTATACACACCTTCACAAAATTCCATTTAGACTTTTAGAGTAAGCTAAAGCTGCTACACAGTATGTAAAGCTTTAGATAAATGATCCTTATTACCCATTGGCTTGAACACAATAAGACCCACCCTAACTTCTTTTTTTTTTTACAAATTTTCTGTTATTTTAAAATAAGATGCCTTCTTCAGCATATTGTTGTAGTATGATATTAGAGGTTGGAGGCGCTTAGACCAGAGATAAATCGTCTTCTTAGGTGCTAATTAATTGTTTGAAAGTGAGTTTAGAACAACACATATCCTCAAACAAACATCCAACTTTTATCTGGATCTCATGTATGGTGTCTTCTGGATGATAAAAATGAGTGATGAGTCAGTGTGTTGAATAGTAAGGCCTAAAGACAATAATAACAGCAAAAATCAGGTTCTAGAAATTGCTTAGTCAGTATACACATATGATAAGAATATAGATAATTAGTTATGTACTAAGGGGGTAGAGTTGAAGTGAATGAATTAAAAAAAAACTTATAGATTATTAAATAAGTGAACTGGTGTAAAGATTTCTAAAATAGTGGGTTAAGTGTTGTCTAAAAAAACTAATAATGTGATGATGGTAGCAGTAAAAATGGCGAAGATGAAGTGAAGTGGAATAAATTCAAGTGACAAAATATAATAAAATAAAAGAACATTACTATGACCAAAGTAAAGAAAGGGGTTTAACAAAACGTTTTTGAACATATAATTTAGATTTCTGTCCATGTATGGCTAGGGCTTTGGTTATGCATAAGTGGAGAAAACGTAAGCTTTTGGAATGGTTGGGTTTGGTCTTGTCAGTAACGTGAGGCTAAATGACCTGACTCTAGAAGGTGTTTATTTTATCATAGCTTGACTCCACACAGTATTTTTGATACAAGTATGAAATTTTCAGCATTTGATATCGGTAGCCCAAATTTTGCAGGCCGACCATTGATATCGGGTGTGCGTCGACCGGGGATCGAACCCGGACCATTTGCATGGTCGGCGAGCGTCCTAACCGCTGTGCCACCGACGCAAAGATTGAAGACTTCGTCCTCCTATGCTCACCTCTCATTAACCAAACAGCTACGCGTTTACGGAGAACATACTTACAACATCCAATGTAATCAGCTCCACACGAGCATGTGCATGAGTATATATACATATAGGTGGATATAAGCGGTGGTATGTCTTAAACGCAGTGTCGAATCATATTTCGGCTGGTAGATACTAAATGTGGGTCAGCCGCTTAAAAAGAACGTTCAATACATTTAGATAAACGACTTTTAGTCAATTCAGCAACAGTGTCACCTTTGAATGCCAAACTCATAAACAGTATCTTCTCTAGCACTGTGATTTGACTGGGGACGGTTTCTTTGTTGATATGTCTAGGGTATCCATTATTTAAGAGAGTTGTGCGAAATTTCTCTAGTTCTACGGTGACCGCATCTATTGAGAAAATTTTCTGAATTCTGTAGCATAGAAAACGAACAGGATTTCTCCACCTACCTAGAGGTACCCAACTGTTGAAGTTAGTGTACACTGCCTTGTGAATGTTGGTTTTCGATAAATCGACTTTTTTTAAGGTGTCATCCTCTCCTATACCTAACATCACATCTAAGAAGTGAAAAGTATAGGTGGGTGAGAACCATTATATTTTTCTATAATATGAATACGACTGTACAGCTTCAAAGTGAAATCGTTAAAAAAGAATTATTTCTTCATTGAACAAAAAACTGTTGTTCCCTATGAATTAATGGTATATTTCGCGATTTGAAAAATCAAGTTGTTTATTCTAAACATAATCACGCTCCACACACATTTTTCCTATTTTTGGTTTCACACAACAGGTTTTTAATAAGTTCATGAATATTTTTGTACTTTAGCTTTCACATTGTGCTATTTCAAGTTGAAATTGTGCTTCTCTTTTGTGTGTGTATGTTAATATGTGTCAAGGGTTAAGTGCATAATGCTGCTATATTATGCCTAACCCTATTATGTAGATGTGAGACATTAGTACTAAGCACACGGCATAGTTTTTATATCACAAGTCATTTTAATGTCATTCGTTTTATGTGTCAAATCACAATTTGATTGACTCAGTTAACGTCGGTTGTTCAGTGATAGGATACTCACCAACCACCCACGTGGTTCGGGGTTCGGTTACTGGTCTATGTACTTTTAAACCTGATAATGAGGAAAGGTTGGGCGTGAGGCTAGCAACCCCACCCCCTAAGAAGAACGAACACCACTGCTACTGAGATTTAAAGACTCAAACTTTAAGCTCTATGTTCCACTTGGAACTCAAAGGGACAAAATACTAAGAGTTTTGTGTATGGCACCAATATAAAGCCAATATTCAGACAGACTAAATTACCGGGTATAAGTGTTTCACTCAACAGGAATGCCCCAACCTTTGATATATATTGTTCTAGGATTTCATCATGAGTTGACGTTGGTTAGAAAACCTGCGAGTACTGGACAGCTGTATCATCCTAGTTTGGGACTTTTCAGCAGTACGCACCGACCGGGGTTCGAACCTAGGACCTTCTGGTTTGCCAGTGGTCCTCTGACCAACGTTAACTCATGATGAAATCCTGTAACCAGTCAATCAAGTCCCTACAAACCAATACTTGAGTATGTTGTTCCACTCGACATAGTGTTTAAATCGAATAATTGTTGACCGAAATAAAATTGAAATCGCCACAGAAAACAAACAGACGGTTAAGCAATGACTGTTAGTTTGAATCTCCTAGTGAACTGCAGATTTCAGTGACTGGGAACTTAGTGTGGTATGGCATAATAGGGATCAAACTGGTCCCAAATACATAAGTGCCACATCATCTACACTTTCAAATACTTATTATCTCTATGCATCTTTAGATATCCCTGTCGTTTTTCCTCTTGTTTTAGCAGTTATTTTTATTAGTTCTAAGTTTCTCTCTCCAGTTACAGTGCCTTAAAATAGCTTTTAACTGATATACTAAGCGAAGTTTGTCAGGTTTCATACTGGTTATATCTATTTGTAAATTTTAACCAAAATACTCAGTCTCTAATTGTAGAGATACTCTGTGGCTTCCATCCTTGACGTCTTGCGTCTATATGACTTCAATTGAGTGCTACCTAAGGATTTTCACCGAGATCCTCTGTATATTTGAAGTGTTGGTTATATTCACCGTCTTTGTATAATAAGGATATGCTTGGGTTCCTTGTGGCCGCAATGTACTCATCTTTGACTTATTGATCGCCAGTTCTAGCTGACTTAGATTGTTAGATGTTATGACTAGCTGTTAGTTCAAAGGTTAAAAGGAAAAAGCTGTCTATAGTTTTTGAACTACATTGTATTACACTAGAAGATTTTTGAAGAAAGACTTGAAATGATGAAACTAACTCCGATAAATCCAGAAAGAAACTGTACGTTCATGTTTGATTATCGTTCAATTTGGGCTCTGACACCATTATGAATGCTTAAGTAAGGCATTGGTAGAAGACTCTGGGGATCAAATGAGGGGCTAGTCTCCATTTTCCTATGAGTTATAAAATAATCAGAGATATAATAAAGTGAAAGAAGTCGTGCATTTCTCCCGAGTACTCCAGCTAATAATGCTGAGCTATCATGTTTCAACAACTACTATTAGTAGACCGTCATAGTCTTATAACCTTCCTTACTTTCACAATTGACAAGACCTCAACTCTGATTGCACACATCTGATTTCACTGATACTATCAAGCTAATGTTTAACGGAAGATAAGTAAACCCTTGAAGTGTTATGTAGTAGATTGTTGTAAGTAATAAACTGATAGCATTTATTCACCGTCTGAGTTTCTATAGTTTCATAAGAAAGAAAATGGTCCTGTTGTGATGATCTCTATGAGAATCTGTTTTTTTGGCCGATTGTGCTGTTTATTGATTTTTGTCTGAATAAAACTTCTCATAGTTGCTAAAGTAGTCATTACTAAAAACTAAGATGTCTGTATGCTTTGTAATCCCTTTTCACCCTTATTGAGATTTGTATGATATTTTTCGCTCCCAAACTTTTAAGTAATTTTTCTTACTACTCATAAGTAATAAGGGATAAAATGCATCAAAATAACCTGAAAAATAAAAGCATTCCAGTTTTTTTGCAGTATTTGTGACTGTAAATACTATCATATTTCTTGTGATTTTAATCTCAAAGTACTCATTAAAATTGTCCTCAGACATGTGTGTCTGTAGATATGTTGGTATTTCGACTGTTCTACCGCTAAGTTAGAATTCATGGGCCATTCGATTCTGTTCCTGTAGTAGGTCCTCGGTTATACGCCTACTGATGGTGTCGTGGATGTGTACTGCTGAAGAGCTCAAAAGTAGGACAAAACAACCATCCAGTACACCGCCTTCACTTCTAACGTAGTACCCTCTCCTAATTTCTTGTGTTGCATGGGCGTGATCTAAAGCCCAAAACTCACTATTCTTGTGAAGTTGTGGCGTATTGGCTTAGGTACTTAATTTTCAGTTGATGGGTCCCACCACGGTTCGAGTCCCGATCCACGTATTTGAACCTAAGAAACTTGGTAGTATCATTAGCACTTACAAAATATTCTGCGGCTTATAACCCAGTAATGAGTACCTGATCTCTAACTCATTTTCTTACAGTATAATGGAATTATAATTCACTCATCTCTAATCGGAAAAACTCCATAAAGATAATTCGAAATACTGCAGGTATTTTTTCCTTCAACAGTATAAAACTAAAGTTGTTTGCAATATTAATCTGCCATTTTATTTATTATTTTATCTCTTTTAGCCGGGTTCTGATGGAATTCAAATTGTTCGTACTATGCCTTCTTTTGTCAGCTCTAGTACTCAGATAATTTCATTTCCGACAGTTGCAACACAACAACAAACAGTAGCCGCTCATTCCAGTACTCCTAGACAGCATATTCAACAGCAGCCTACATATATACTTGTCCCAGCAGCCCAACTAGCAAGTGGTACAGAAAATCATGTGTATGCAAGCACGCCTATACGTAGTGTTACAACAGGTTTGTGAAATTTTAATTTTTGATTTACACTACTTCGCAATGTAAGTCATGTAAGATTAGCGTTCGCTTGTGCCATTCTCCAGGTGTAGAGCATGTTGTAAGCCTCAATAACCGCTTAGGTTTACGGTTACTAGTCTTGAACTAAACGCCATTAGATTACGACAGATACTGTTATAAATGTTTCTTCTTGTTGATGTATAAATTGTGATTTTTTCTACTATGGTGATGTGGCTCACTGGTTTAAGCATGCTCTGCTTTCAGTCATTGGGTCCTAGGTTCGAAGCCATCTCCACCTGTCTCAGCATGGACAACCGCGTTGTATCACCCACCAGCTCTCACACAATAAAAGTTTAACTCGTAGTCTGGGACATGAAAGAAAGTTCTGGGGTCTGAGTTCAAAAAGAAACTAATTCGTCCACATACCTGCTCCGGTTTTTGTTTTTCATTGGTCAATCAGAGGCGGGAAAAGTTTATAGATCCTTGTAGTTGTTGAAAAGAGATGAATCCAGTTTTTAGCGGCGAGAGATCGCGCTGTTTGTCCTGATCCATGGAAACTGAAGAAAAATAAGAAATTTGACGGATTTGGGCTGTTATGGTTAGACAGCAACAATAATAATACTAAGAGGAAAATGTTGGAGTAAATATTTAAAGCTTTTTGACTTAATTCGGATCAAACGGCTGTTCGGATTTGGAGGGAGGGAGGATGAAGGTTGCTATTGTCGTTTTGGACTAGGATTGTAACAACAGCAGACAAGAGTCAGGCAACATATCGTTTATTAAGGAAATCAACACATATTTATAGATTTTCATGTACATATTATAGATTTTTGTTAGCAGAAAGACAGTCCTCTGATTGGTTGTTTCTCACTGAAAGTTAACCTTGCATCTCTGTGGTTGCATCTTGAATGTCAGATCATCTATCTGTTAACTGTATCCGCCTACGCAGAGTCTTTCTTCTCATTTTTCTGACGACCAATATTGGGGACATAAACATTGACGTAAATTACTGTCCACCAACTTTGACTAACAGCTAGCTCTCACCACAGGATATGTGCTGAGCAGTGCTAGTCACCAAATAGGATAATAGTCATTTGTGTTGCTTAACTACTTCAGCCTTATAGAAGACAAATCTACAGTACTGTAAGTGTTCCTTAGTCACTTTAGACCGTTTATCACATACAGCACGAATATACATGAGATATTAGATAGTTGGAGGCAATCAATAAGAAGCCTTAGATCTTGGTTTCATGCTTCTTGTCACTTACCAGTCAGCAAGGCGTATGTGCAGTCTTAAAGGAATACATATCCCTTCTGAGATTCGAACCCGTTTCACCCAGTAGTGTAGTCAGAAACGTTACCACTGAGGTATTCAGGCTCGCGATTGACCGTCATGTAGGATCATTGTTGTATGTCTATTGAAGAAAGTAAGAATCAGGCTGTGAGCTGATAATTTATGCTACTCAGGTTTTAGGCATATGATTATTATTTCTTTTTTAAGAAAAATAAAGCATTTCTTAAATAACCAAATTGTAGAATTGTGACTTATCACGAGATTACATCATACTTCATTTAAGTTTCGTAAACTAAATCTAATAAAGTGAACAACCATATTTGGTTTTCAGGGCATAAAATACTTCGTAACCCCGGATTAACTATTAATACTAATTCTACAAAAAATACAAATACTCTTAATTTAGGTTCATCAGATCGCAGCATTATTCTACTGCAACAACCAGTCGGTGGAAGTGGTATTCACCTGGGATCAACAAACACAATTGTTTCTGGTTCAGGCGGAGCAGGCGGTGGTGGAACCACTTTAGTTCCTTTACGACCGTTGAACGTTTCTGGAGGCGGAAATGGTTTAGTCTCCAGTGGTGGTACAACCCTAGTCAGTACAGGTTCAAATCGTCTAATTGGTTCTAATGTTGGCGTTGATTTATTTTCAAATAATAACTCTGTGGGATCACGGTCATCACAAAGTCAGTCTAGTTCAGTCGGTCTGGTCACGATCTCCGCGAATGCAGCTGCGTCTGGCTCTTCATCATCTGGAACTCCTCAGGTATTATTGTCCCTGGTGTTTATTTGAATATGATTGTGGTTTTAGCATTGAGTATAAAGTATTGTTCTCCTAAATTCCTTGGCACCTCTCTGTGTCTGTTGTTGGTGCTTTTCATAGACCAGCATGTTAGGTCTCAAATAGCTTTTGAAAATACTCGTGTCTGTTTCCATCAAAGTGGGTTTTTAAATGTTGAAAAATTATGAAAATCCTGTGTGTGATAAGTACATTTGTGGTATTGTGATTGTGTTCGGTAAACTGGAGTGCGTGAGAGTGCCTATATTGTCAGTAATGAACAGTGCTCAGAAATTACACTTATAGAGCTTCCAGAAAGTTCAAGTTTAAACAAAAGTAAATTCGTGAATACATTGGCAAGTGTTACGTAATAAAGACAAGAGGTGAGTAAGATGAGCAACTGATAAATTGAGCAACAATATAATGAGTTCAGCTCAGATCATAGGAACAAGAGACAAACAAAAGTTATGCTGTGCATAAGGGGTTGGTTGGTTGAAACCAAAGACTACATGATCGAATGTTAGAGAATAAAGACATCCAGTTACCAGGGCAAGGAAACACTCATAACTACTGCTTTACGAATACACAAATCCGCTTTCAGGCGTTCGACAGCGATTGCTTCAGCAGACTTTGTCTGTTGATAGTTTTAAAGGATTTCGCAATGCTCAAGTCATAACCTGTATCAAAGATATGTCTAGTGATGGCACTATTGTAAGCACTTGTTCCCTTGAGATATAGGTGTTTTGGAGCATGTTCAGAAAATCAAAGTGCCTTTCTTTCTGTTCTCCCGATTTATCTGCTATCGCAAATACATGTAGATTTGTATACACAGTTGGAGTTAACATGAGAAGGGTATCTGTCAACTTTTGATTGTACCAAAGAGGATGTTGTCCGATAGACGGGAACCAGCTTAGCCGCAGGATAGGTTCTGGCTAGCGTGGTCTGTCTATCTGTTTTCGACATAAAACTTTGCACCGCTGTGCAGTAGTTCAAGTCACCACACTCGATGTAGCACACAAAGCAAGAGAAGAAAGTAGAAGAAATGCAAAACAGAGACAGTAAACAGAGATGTGAGGCAAAAAGATTAGTAATATCGAAGAACCGCATAGTTTTATTGGGCATTATAAGTCACAAGAAGTGGATGCATCTGCACCAAAATTTGGGTTACCGATATCCATGCTGAAAATTTCATACTTGTACCAAAAATGCGGTGTGGAATCAAGCTGTAATCAAAAATAAAAAAAAATGTGTTACATATGCCTAGTCATCGCCTTCCTCGACGGGTAATGTTAGCTGATATAGGGTCAGGTTGGGGAAAGAGCCAGTGGTGGTCAAACCAAAACATGGCTTCATCAGTCAATGAAATCCACAACAGTTAGTTTAAGCCAGCCAGCCATCCAAGTAGGGAGGTGCTTGGTGTCCTTGGGATGGTAAGAACCAATGAAAGCTGGAGACAGTTGGTGATGTAGCTCAAAATCGTTCTCAATGGCTGGTGCAGACGCATCGGCTCCTTGTAACTTATAATACCCAATGAAACTATATTGTTCTTCGATATTACTATTCTTTTTGCCTCATATCTCTGTTTTGCGTTTCTTTTTTACTTTCTTCTCTGGCTTTGTGTGCTGAGTGAAGTGTAGAGACTCGAGCTGCTCCACATCAGTGTAAAGTTCTATGTTGAAATCAGTCAGTCAGCCTTAGCGTATGAATAATTACTGAAAATCTGCAGTCTTATATTTAATTATTATTACTTAATATTTTCTTATAATTTGTAGCGTGAATCAACCTGGCAGCAGTATGTTAAACAGTTCACTAAACTTGGCCCCTGTCCAATTTGTGGTGATAAAATCTCCGGTTATCATTATGGTATATTCTGCTGTGAATCCTGTAAAGGCTTTTTCAAGCGTACTGTTCAAAATGCCAAACGATATGCTTGTCATCGTCCTAATGCAGCTTCACGATGTGAAATAAATATAAATACTCGCAAAAAATGTCCTGCTTGTCGTTTCCTAAAATGCGTTGATAAAGGAATGCGTATCGAAGGTGAGTGTAAATCTTATTTTTGGAGTATTCACCATGAATTTGAATTAGGGTTATTCGATATAAGAATAGGATTTTGGTCACTATGGTAGCGTATAATAGAATGATTTTATTCGGTAAAACAGAAATGCAGTAGTACAGTGTAGAGTCTTCTGAACACCTTGAGCAGTAATCTTCGAATGCTGGACTACATTGACTCCTAGCTTAAAGATAGAGAGTTAAGTGGTAAAGCTTGTTGTAACCACTTCGCTTATTTGCAAAGTTGCATCAAGCTCCCCCCCCCCCCCCACAGTAGACTGTTTACTAACAAAATTTCAGTACAGACACAAAGAGTTCATGTGGCATTTTTCAACCCACATTATCTCTGGCGTAGATGTGATATCCGACTATCGATCAAGCGACGTGTATAATGTATAATGCCGAGCGATGCTGGGGACATCACTCGTACCAAATTCCCAAGAAACTTCATGAACTCTCCTACAAACAACTCTCACCATGCTACGGCGTTCCCGGTAAGCGACGCGCCCTGTGCTCACCCGGTGGCCAGTGTGAAAAGTAAGCTAGCTGGGAAATTAACACTTAGAAACCAACTATTTGTTGGCTGCTGGAATGTTAGGACGCTGTTGGATCCTGGTAGCCAGTCTATCACCATGCGTTCTTTATATGACTACAAGGTAGACATAGCGTGTCTATCTGAAGTGAGGTTACCCGATCATGGCTCCCGCCGAATAGCCGTTCCTGGAACAGATTCTTCATTCTGGTTGCTTCATAGTGGCCCCCAGAATAATTCGGGACAACATGGGGTAGCATTTGCTCTCAGTAACAAAGCCAATAATGCCCTAATATCATTCGAACCGGTCAACTCCAGAGTTGCAGTCGCTAGGTTCAAGGGTTCCCCGCTCGACATTTCTGTTCTCGCTGTCTATGCCCCAACCCTCGACTCTGATGAAAGTATCAAAGACGAATTTTATGACAATCTTCAAGAGGCAATCAACAAAATCCCAAAGCGTGACGTTCTCATAGTAGCCGGCGATTGGAACGCCCGCACTGGCCCTTCAGACGACGCGACAAAACATATACTAGGCAAACACGGTCTCGATCAGCGCTGCCGTAATGGTGATAGACTTTTATCTTTTTCTGATTACAATCGATTATATATCACCAACACTCGATTTCAACACCCCAGAAAACATCTTCTCACCTGGTATTCGAACGACGGTCGCACTGCACATCAGATCGACTACATCCTAGTGCGCTCACGCTGGATCTCCTCGGTGGAAGACTGTCGATCCTATCGTGGAGCAGAGGCCGGAAATAAAGGGGGATCAGACCATACTCTAGTTAGGGCGAAATTCAAACTTCGTTTAACGACACGCCAGAAGACGCGACCTCCGAAGCGTATCAATGTTGCCCCGCTTCAATGTTCTACAAGACGACAAGCCTTGTCCAAACAAATCCAGGCCGAACTAAGCACCGCAGATGAACCAACATCCACATCTTCTAATACACCCGAGACACGATGGAATCATTTCAAAGAAGTAGTCTCTAAAGCTTCAATGACGCATTTGGGTACCACATCCAAGAAGCAGAAAGACTGGATTTCAGAGCACACCATGCTTCTATCCTCGCAAGCCAGAGACGCTCGCCTAGCAAAGTCTCCAGTTTATCGCTCCCTCAGGCGCAAAGCTACACAGTCTGCTAGGAACGACAGAAATCGCTATTGGTCTAACGTGGCGACTAACATGGAAGCAGCAACAAATGTAGGCGATTTCGGAAAACTTTATCGCCTCTTACGCCAATCATCTGGCAAACGCCTTAACAGTCATGCTGTGTTACGCACAGCATCAGGAGAAATTATTTCGGACACCAATGGTAAGATGGAACGATGGGCCGAATACTTCAAGCAGCTACTCAATCGCGACGCTGGTCAACCGTCTCATCGACCGATACGACACTTACCAACACCCTACGTAGTTGACTGCGATCCACCCACTCCAACCGAAATAGCTAAAACAATTAACACACTCAGAAACAAAAAAGCTCCGGGCGAAGATGGTCTACCCCCAGAAATATACAAGGCCTGCACTCCAGCGCTAATCGATGCACTGCACTCGCTGTTCTGCTCAATTTGGGAGTCCGAAACCATTCCTTCCGATTGGAGCACCTCAGTTCTGCTACCGTTCCACAAAAAGGGAGACAGGTCAATATGCGAGAACTACCGAGGCATAAGTCTGATTGATATCGCTGCTAAGGTTTTTGTTTCCATTCTCCTGAACCGCTTCGCGGCCGAACGCCACGTGCGAACAAGGCCAAATCAAGCCGGATTTCGACCTGGAAGAGGCTGTGTTGATCAATTATTCACACTGCGAAGAATTTTGGAACACAGGGACAAATTCCAACAGCCGACGGTTGCTTGCTTCATCGACTTCCAAGCGGCATTCGACTCAGTTGATCGAGGAGCACTCTGGTATCTAATGGAGCTCGACGGAGTTCCGACCAAGCTAATCAACCTGCTCAGGTCATACTACTCCAACACCAAAGCTCGAGTCCGAGTGAACGGTGAAGAGTCCCGCACTTTTGAGGTAACCAGCGGTGTCCGGCAAGGTTGTCCAGCATCCCCCATCCTGTTCAATTTCACAGTTGATTGGATTTTGCGGCACGCCCTAACCGAGCACCACGGCGTCCAACTTTCGCCCGATATTCACATAACCGACCTCGAATTCGCCGACGACGTCGTGCTGTTAGCTGAAAACTTCCCCGATATGCAACAGGCGCTCGACCAGATAAACCACCTCGCGTCTACTATCGGTTTGAAAATTAACACTTCCAAAACCAAAATGTTTTCGAACACATCCACCGGCAATGATGAAATCTTATCCTTAAATGGAGCACCTATTGAAATTGTGCCATCCTTCAGATATCTGGGATCCATAATGCTCCCCAACGGCCAAGCGAAAAACGAAGTGAATGCGCGAATCTCCAACGCCCGGAATGCGTTTCTACAGCTGAGGAGCGTTCTATGGAGCAAGAGAGAAATCAGTCTCAGGACTAAAATTCGGATCTACCAAGCTTCCATACGACCCGTTCTGCTGTATGGCTGTGAAACCTGGCCTCTTCGCGCGGAAGATTTACGCAGACTCGAGGTATTAGACCATTGGTGTCTCAGGTACATTCTGCATGTTCGTTGGCAGGACAAACTCTCCAACGAAGAAGTGCGTCGGCGTTGCTACAACATCAACCAAATTCCAGTACTGGTCCAACAACGCCGCCTTCGGTGGTTTGGCCATGTTCTGCGCCGACCAGATGACGATCTGGTCAAATCAGTTCTAAATCCCTCGCCATTACCATCTTGGCGATGTCGCAGAGGCGGACAGCTGAAGACATGGCTTGGTACAGTCAAGGCAGATATGGAGTGCCTGGGGCTACAAACGGTCTACGGACTCCGTATGTGGAACAAGAATTGGATATCCCTATCGCAAAACCTTGCTTCAGATCGCCGCGCCTGGGCAGCGATGATTCGAGACGTTCATGAAGCCGGCTCATCCTCCCGTAGGAGATAGCCGAAGTAAAGTAAAGTAAAAGTAAAGTGTATAATGTGCACAGCAGTTCTTTGGATGCCCCATTTATGGTTGTGATATATGGACATTAAAAGTGGAGGATAGGATGAAAAGGCTAACTGTCTGTGATCATGGATATCTGCGTCTATCTCCCTTGTTAGGTGGTATAATAGAGTGGGTAATATTGAAGTTGTGTCGGTGGCACAGCGGTAGAATGCTCACCAATCACGCTTCGTGTGGTCCTCAGTTCAATCCCCGACCGACGCACTCCTTTACCTCGCTAAGCCAAATAATAAAACTGGTAAAGAGGGAAGTTTGGGCATAAGGTGGCTAGCAACCCCATCTCATAAAAATGAACACTACTGCTACCGAAATTTTAAAGCCTTAGCTTGAAACCCTATGTTCGGTCACGAACGTAAAGGAATAAAATGAGTAATAAATAATATTGTGGTTAGGCGTTGAGTGCTAGGTAAGGAGGGTAAGTTAATTGACGCGTTTGTGGAGTTACATCGATTGAAATGGGTAGCATATATGTTACACATGCGCCTAGTCATCACCTTTCTTGATGGACAATGTTAGTTGATATAGGATCAGGTTGGAAAATTGTTGTAGGTGGTCAAACCAAAGCCTGTAATGAGTCTATGAAGTCGTTGACAGTTAGTTTGAGCCAGCCATGTGGGGAGGTGCAGGCTTCCTGTTTGGAGTTATAGGAATTCTAAGAACAAAATGGCTGGAGACTATTGGAGATATAGCTCAAAAGTGTTACCCATTAAACCCTGTCTGTATTCGATATAGAACTTTGCACCGATGTGCAGCAGTTCAAGTCACCACACTCCATATAGCACACAAAGTAAGAGAAGAAAGTAGAAGAAATGCATAATAGAGACAGTAAACAGAGGTGTGAGACAAAGGAATAGTAATAACGAAGAACAAAACAGTTTCATTGGAAATCATAAGTCACAAGGAGTGGATGCATCTGCACCAACCATTAAGAATGATTTTGAGCCATATCAGCGATTGTCTTCAGCCACTGGTTTCTATCGTCCCGAGGACCCCAACCAGAAAGTCTATACCTTCTTACTTGGCTAGCTTAAACTAACTGTTGTGGATTTCATTGATCGATGAACCCATTGTTTTGGTTTGACCGTCGCTAGCTCTTTTCCAGGTTGACCCTATGTCAGCTAACATTACCCGTCAAGGAAGGCGATGACTAGACATGCGCAACACATGTCCTAATCATCTCAATCGGCGTAACTTCACAGTCTCGTCGATTGATTTTCCCTCTTTACCTAGCACTAGACGCGTAACCACAATATTGCTCACCTTATTAATACCACTTCGCACGGGAGATAAAACGCAGGCACCTATGATCGATAGCCGGATATCACGTCAACGCCAAAGACGGCGTAAACTGGCATATGCGAAACTAGCCCTCTGTATCTGTCCTGAGATTTTGTCAGAGATCAACCCGTTGGGGCTGATGGTACTTCCCAAATAAGTGAAGCGGTCAACGTGCTCTACCACTTCATTCCCTATTTCTAAACTAGGAGTCACTGTAGTCCAATCCTGTAACATCATCTTACATTTGGCGGGAGCGAATCGCATGCCAAACATTCGTAGATTGTAACTGAAGTTGTTCAGGAGACTCTGCATTTTTCAGCGTCCTCGCCTAGAAGGACTATATTGTCTGCATATTCTAAGTCAACGAGATTATTCTCTGATGGTAACAAGTCAATCCCTGAGTCGCTGAAGTGAGTTAGGGTTAAACCCATCAGTACATCTATGATGAAATTGAAAAGAAATAGGGATAATGGGCATCCCTGACGGACACCACTAGTCATCACCACTTCAGGCGACAACTCGCCGTAAACCCTCACCTGGCTGCATGAGTTCTAGTAGAGTGCCTTGATCTGTGCAATGTATTTTCTCGGCATTCCCTTCATAGCCAAGCATCTCCAGAGAACCTCTCGTTCAACAGAATCCATTAAGCCCTAATGTTTCTTCATATATTGCTATGCTCTGTTCCACAATTTTCTGCTTATCATAGTCATTTTCAATATCTTTTTTCTGCTTTTGCCTGCCTCATAAAGAGTGGCAACTTGAACTGTTTCACTTCTGTTCAAAGTCCTATGTCAGTCAGTCAGTCAGTCTTCTTTCTTTATCAACTTCTCGATCTCCAGGTTGTTTGACTTGTCTTTATGTTGAACCTTGTCTTTGAACTCCACCTATTACAGTCGGCACTGCTACCTTGTTGTTCCTCTTCCTACCAAATTTTGGTAGTAGTGAAAGTATTTTTTAGCCGCACTTATGTGAAAAATTTCGTTGGTGTTGACTGGAGAATTATACTCTAAAGTACAATATATTAAATATTCCCATAGACACGGCTGCAGGCAAAGGAGACCTCGCCACACTCTACCAAACAACTAGGAACCTTTCGGGCAAACGTTCGACACAGATTAAGCCAATAAAGGACGACAATGGAAAGTCAATCACCAAAGAGGTGGAACAAAGAAAACACTGGGCTGAACACTTCAAAAGACTTCTAAATCGTCCACCACCTACAACACACCCAACAATACCAACAACGGAAGCAGAACTACCAGTGAACATTGACCCCCCGACGAAATCAGAAGTCCTGAATGCAATCAAGATGCTAAAAGCTGGAAAAGCACCAGGACCAGATGGAATCCCAGAAGAAGCTTTGAAAATAGACCCAGAGACAACAGCGGACTTGATGACGCCACCGCTGGAGAAGGTGTGGAAAGAGGGCAAGGTACTCGAGGAATGGAAGGAAGGCTACTTATTCAAACTGACAAAGAAAGGAGACTTAAGTCAATGCAAGAACTGGCACGAAATTATACTCCTGTCCATCCCAAGCAAGATACTAGGCCGCATCATCCTGGAGAGAATCAAACAAGCCCTGGATGCAAAACTCCGACCGGAACAAGCTGGATTCAGGAGAAACAAGTCATGTATTGATCAAATCGCCACACTACGGATCATCATTAAACAAAGCTTGGAATGGAAGTCACCTCTCTATCTCAACTTCACCGACTTTGAAAAGGCCTTCGACAGACAGCGTCGATCGAGAGGTGATTTGGCAACTACTTCGCTACTACGGGGTCCCATCGACAATTATACATCTCATCCAACAGTTAGTTGTACGACAATGCTGCATGCCAAGTAATCCACAACGGGAAACTTACGGAAGCCTTTGAAGTGAGGACGGGAGTGAGGCGAGGCTGTCTACTATCACCAATGATCTTCCTGATTGCAGTGTATTGGATAATGCGACAGGCAGCCGGCGGGGCAATGAGGAAACAGGCATAAATGGACTCACACAAAAAATTTGGAGGATCTGGGCTTCGCCGATGATATGTGTCTAATTTCACACAAACTGGAAGATATGCAAGTGAAAAGCAACAAGTTGGCAGAAGAAGCATCAAAGATAGGACTTTATGGTGAAGATAGAGAAGACAGAGTTAGGTGATGAAGATTACTGGGCGAAAACAACAGCAACAACAACAGACAGTAATCAGCATGACTTGGCGAGTCATAAAGAGCATCTCAAATAAACTTCAGACCTACTCAAGAGCAGATGGCCAGAAAAGATCAGCAACAGGGATCTCTGGGAGCGAACCAATCAGGAACCGATTGTACAACAAATAGGCAGGAAGAAATGGAGATGGTTTGGCTGGCCATACTCTGAGGAAACCATCAAGTCTGTCTGGATTCAACATAGAACTTGGCACCGAAGTGCACCAGTTCGAGTTGCCACGTTCCAAATAGCCCACAGAGGTAGACAAGAAGATGAGTGAAGAGAATTAATAGAGTTTGACAAGTATAAGAGTGACATCACTAGACAAGCCATACCTCGAGTGGAACCCGAACGGGAGGCGGTGAGTTGGTCGTCCAAGGGTGACTTGGAGGAGGTCATGCGAAGAGGAGATGAAAGCATGTGGACAGACCTGGAGCGGGGTGAAAAAGTTGTCAGAAAACAGAAGGCAATGGAGGTGCGCAGCTGAAACCCTATGTTCCTCTAGGAACTAAAGGATACAATAATACAATAATAATAATAGTCATAATAGTAATAATAATAATAATAGTAATAATAACATTCACAGGGTAATACACACACTTCTTTAGTTACATGCCCATTAAATATAAAAGGAATGTTGTGAAATGTCTTGCGAGCAGAGCAAGAAAGATATGTACGGATGACCGCTTGCAAAAGGAATTTGAATGTATTCACGATTCCTTGACGGAAATGGGCTATCCGAGTAGTTTCATAAAAAACATATGAAAACATCAGATAAAAAAATCTTGAGACTCTGACTGCACTTAAGGAACCTGTGTTTACTAAGTTACAATTTAATGGTGACATTTTATTCCAAAGACTCTCAAAGAGTATACGAAGAACATTTTACGCAGCACACCTGTGTGTGTCATTCACTAGCCGTCGAATGATTGGGACGCAAACGAAGGATAAGCTTGATAGTTTTGCCACATCATCTATGTGCACTTATCAATTCAACTGCACCTGCGGTGATAGTTATGTTGAGCGTACTACTAGACCAGCTTAGCCAACGTGTTAGTGAACATCTCCCATCGTGGTGGTTTGGCAAAGGATGGACAAACAACAATCCGTAGCTCAATTTTGTCACATTTAATTGATAGTGGTCATCTAGTCGAGAAAACGAAAGCCTTCAAAGTAATTCATCGTATCCCACCGAATCTTTCAAATAGACTTCGTATTCGCCTATTGCACACAGCTGAGGCGATAGGCATTCGAACTATTAAACCTAAACTATGCATTCAAAAAAAGCTCGTACAACCATTATCCCTCCCTTGGCCTATTAAGACATAACCAACTAATGACTTCCACACCACCCCTTACTTATATTTTCAACTCTTTTCTTATCATCCCTTAATCTTATCACATCTTCGTTATAAACGTGTTTCATTTCCTTCCCTTACAATCAGTCTAGCATTACTTAATCGGTTCATTTGTTTTTACTAGCCTTTATCGACTACTTCCACCTGAACAATTTGTTTGTTTAATCGTACTGTTTTTCATTATTCGTGTTATCACAGACTGCCTCACTTTTCATCTTCATTATTGATAAGACCATTATTATTATTATTATCATTACTACTTTTATGACTAATTGCACAATTTATATTCACCATCTTATTATCTTAACTACAAGACATTGTGTTTTGATTCTGTTTGTGTGCCTTCTAGTTCTTCGCCAGATAAAACCTCTAAAAGTATTACTTTTCCAATATCCATGCCAAAGAAGCCTGTTTCTTTGAAAGGTAACACTAATGATGTCTCGAATTATAATTAAGTCGATTTATTCAGTCGGTTAGCCGTTTTTTCTCTCCTCTTCAAATCTTAGCTTTGAATCATTGAAATAAAACTACACTTATGATTTCTTCTTTTAGCTATCCGCTCAGATCGAACTCGTGGAGGACGTAGTATGTATCCTGGCTCGCGTTATTTACGTCAAATTGCAGCACGTGTTAGTGGTAGTCGTTCCAATTCTGGCCTAGGTATATCTAATTCATCTATGGACTTTTCAGCTTCAGATATGGATGGAAATATGCTAGGCGGGTTAACAGATCAAAGTCTAATGTCAGATGATGGAGATCAACTGTCATGTTCTGTTGTTGGCTTAGCTGCGCATACACTAGGTCCTGATGGTTTACCAGCCTCGGAGGATGCTGGTGGCGGTGTCTATCTAGATCCTGGTGTTCTTGGTACACATGATAATGATGATGAAGAAATAGACTCTGGGAGTTTACGTGTTGAACCGAGTATACTGGAATGTGGTAATGGGATTGTCGGTGGTGCAAATATTTCCACATCTGTTGTTTCACCATATAGACAAGTAATTGTAGGCGGATCTAATGAATCAATACCACGAGTGAGAGAACAACTCCCAAAGGTAGGGTTGTTTTGTTTTACACTTATTTTTGTTGTGCTGCGCTATTTAAAGAAGTTGCTTTTTGTTGGAATCATTCGCTCTGTACTAGTGATCCTGTGCACTCATTTTTTTGTACTTGTAATTGTCAGTTGTAACATTTTAATGTGGGCGGTTGTATGGCATTACCCTCTTTCTGAAGTGGCACCACCTTTATCCTGTGAGTATTAGGGCGTTTCAATAAATAGGTTGGAGGAACCTGAAAGAAGCAACCTCCTTTACCTTATTTATTTTTTTGATTTTGATTATAGCTTGATTCCACACCGTATTTTTGGTAAAAGTATGGAATTTCCAGCATGTGATATCGGTAGCCCAAATTTTGCGAGCCGACCATAGATATCAGGTGTGCGTCGGCGGGGGCTCGAACCCCGGACCATATGTGTGGTCGGCGAGAGTCCTAACCGCTATGCCACCAACGCCTACCTGGGGAGCATCGTTTCAACTACAGGCGGAACTGACGAGGATATCAAAGCAAGGATCGGGAAAGCAAAACGAGCTTTTTTCTTTTCAAGTCTGTGTGGAGGTCAGCAGCAATTGGCATGAAAAATAAGATCCGGATTTTCAACTCCAATGTGAAGTCAATGCTACTATACGGATCAGGGACTTGGCGCATCATAAAGAGCACCTCAAACAAACTACAGACATTCATCAACAGCTGTCTTCAATTAATACTCAAGATCAGATGGCCGGCCAGAAAAGATCAGCAATAGGGATCTCTGGGAGCGAACCAACTCATCAGGAACTGATTGTGCAGCAAATAGGCAGGAAGAAATGGAGGTGGATTGGCCATACTCTGAGAAAACAAACCATCAAGTGACATCGTTAGACAAGCCATTGCTCTAGTGGAACCCGAAAGGGAAGCGGCGAGTTGGTCGTCCAATGGTGGGATGACATGGAGGAGGTCATGTGAAAAGAAGATGAAAGCATGTGGGCAGACGTGGAGCCAGGTGAAAACTTTAGCAGAGAATCGAACGCAGTGGAGACGTGCAGCTGAAGCCCTATGTTCCTCTAGAAATTAAAGGAATTAATAATAATAATAATAATTGTAAATAGGCCAAAATATACCAGCTGGATTTCATGAAAAATCAATAATATACGGTAAACTTTTGGAACTTACTACCTCACATATTCCATTACATTTCTCAGTATCAAGCAATACTTTCTGATAAAAGTCCAACTAATGTAGCACAGTTCAAGAATATAATATCCTACAGAAAATGCAATTTGTCATTAAACCACCATAGCAACGAACTACAACGCTTCAGTTAGCAGGGATATGTAACAAAGCCACTCTTTTAATGTAAGCGTAGAAATTATCAGTTAATTTTTACAGTGAATCTCTGAATATATCAAAAGACCTAGCTCACTGACTTTTAACCAAAAATTACTCACGGTGTTCGAACCTTCCTCTAACTATCGAAGTTTCAGGAGGTCCTGACGAGATAGTATGACTTACCTGTATCAATTAGGTGTAACTCGTGACCATAATGATTTCTTTGTTAGATGTATAACACAGATGTATCGATTATAACTACACAACTTCGAAACTTGATTCTTACAGTTCTCTGCATTTTTTCCTATCTGTCCTTGAGGTTATAAAAATCTCCGGGTATCCGGGTGAAGTGTGTTGAGCCATTCCTGTTGCACGTGTTCTCACTTGGTTTGATAAATCAAGCTTTCGTTATCAATCTCCCTCTCCGCCATGTTGTGTTAGACTTTAATACTGTCATTTTCTCCCACTACTAATGTAACAGTGCTTCGATACAAAGATGAAATCTCTGAAACCTTAAGTAGGCTTTTTAACAAAAGCGGGAATAAAAGTGGTATTTAACCCCCCCTTTCCCACTCCAAATCCACTCAGAAAGAAATGATGTCGGTTAAACGATCTTGTCGAGGCCACTAAATAAAATAATTTAGTTAATCTAATAGCCAGCGATGATTATTAGGGCATTTACCCAGGTCAAAGTAGTAGAATAAGATTAATCAGACCAGGAGAACACAAAAACCTAGCAAAATCTAGCTTAGGATAGGATAAGATGACAGTATTGAGACCTAATGTAACTTAGTTCAGGGAAAGATTGCTAACAAAAGCTTCATTTTTATCGAACCAACTGAGAGCACGAGAAACAGGAATAAAGAGAACTGTAAAAATCAAGTTTCGAAGTTGTATAGTTATAATCGACGAAATGACTATGAACAATACATTGTGTTCGAAATATCATCTAGCAAGTAAATAATACTGTTTCACTGTGAGATATATCTGATAGCCTAAATAATATAGCATTAAATAGCTAAACGTCAGTAAAAACAATATCGTTTTGTTTTTCATTCATTGGGAAATACAAAAACCTTCATTATAAATAATATAGAATTATATGCAGTACCATAGTGCCCAAGTTTTAGACATATATTATTAACTCATGACCACCTGGTTACTAGATGACATTCGATTTTCTTCTGTCAGTTTGCCTCGTGGAGACGTGGTTTATTGGCTTAATTTGTCGGCTTTCAGCCAGCAGATCCTAGGCTCGAATCTTGCCTCTTCTACATCAGCTTGGGTAGCTGATTGAATGATGTCATCAGCTGTCGTACATTAATGTGTAACTCCATACTTTGAAACATGAAAAACTTGTTCTGGGAATTGAGTCCAAACAATAGTTAGTAGTTTACTTCAGTGTGGTTGCAATATGGTTC
Source organism: Trichobilharzia regenti (assembly GCA_944472135.2). Taxonomy (NCBI): domain Eukaryota; kingdom Metazoa; phylum Platyhelminthes; class Trematoda; order Strigeidida; family Schistosomatidae; genus Trichobilharzia; species Trichobilharzia regenti. The sequence goes on from OX235263.1 coordinate 74,832,867, forward strand.
ATTGGCTTAAGCATCAATCGATTGGTCACGGGTTCGAGTCCCCGCCCCACCTACCTCAGCATGAGTAACTTGTTGGGTAGTATCATTAGCCCTCAGATTATAAGTGTGACTCTTAGCCCGGTACTAAGTCTCTTCAACAGTGCGAACCCACGACTGTTCACCACGGATGGAACCCGCGTCCATCAGGCTAGGCTCGCTAACTATTCAGCCAACTGGGTTGGAATTCGATGATCCATGGATTCTGACTTTATCAAATAGGGCTACATTCAATCAATGCCTTCGATGATGAATGTGTAGCAGTTGAAATTAATTCAAAATCTTCACGAACATTGCATAATCTGAATAGACTTTTAGGGGTAAATTTTTAGTATATTGACCTTCTAAAGCGGTTTAACTTTTGAATGCATGATATCTACATTAGATGCGGAAAGAAAGGATTTATTTCAACATTCGTCTTTAAAAATGGAAGAAAAGGAGAATAAAAGTTCTTTTTTTCACGAAGAATATATTTGTCCATATTGAATAAAGTCAACGTTTGAATAGTCTTCAACATTGATAACGTGTGTATTTTTTTTATTTTATCGTATGTATATACTCTAGATTATTCGCGATATCCTCTTAGTAGAGGAGACTATAGAAGCGGAACCAGAGGATGCATTGGAAATCGATGCTTCAGTTGGATCAGACACTCCCATACCAGAAGGTGTTTCAGAGGATGAAGCTGCCGTGTATCGTGCCCTATTAAATTTAGCAGATCAACGTTTGTATAGAACTGTACGTTGGTCTAGAGCTCTTCCAGATTTCTCTCTACTTGATACCGATGATCAAATACTTTTAATTCAAAATTGTTGGGCAGATTTACTATGTCTTGATTGTTGTTGGCGTTCATTACCTACACCCACGGTGAGTTTTTAATTCTTCTCTGCAAATGTTAAGATTTAAAGATAGCGCTTTTTGGTATTATTATTATTTATCATTTCCTTGGGTTCCAAATGGAACATAGAGCTTCAACAGCACAGTGGACGTCCGCTTTTCTTCGTATACACGAACATAAGCTAGCTGTCAAAAGACATGTTATCCACTCCCTCATATCACTACATACAGACAACCATCGGCATCAATTCGACCGGGACAACGTTCACATATTAGACAGAGGAAACAACAAGAATGCGTCGGTGGCACAGTGGTTAGGACTCTCGCCGACCATGCACATGGTCCAAGGTTCGATCCCCCGCCGACGCACACCTGATATCTATGGTCGGCCTGCAAAATTTGGGTTACCGATATCCATGCTGAAAATTCCATACTTGTACCAAAAATGCAGTGTGGAATCAAGCTGTAATAAAAAAAATAGAGGATTTTTAGAAGCTTGGCATTCCAGTGAATCGTCAATCAATAGACACATCGAGATAGACAAAATTTATCAACCGATAAGAAAGAAACCTCACACACAAAGGGTCAACGTTCAAGTCAAAGAAACAATCAGTTCAAATACAAGTAACCTAGAAGGTGTGAAAAAACAACCAATCACCTCCAAGGTGGTCACCAGGAGAGATGATTAGTAAACTCGTGAGGAAATCTAAAAGCTCACTTCAGGGAATTGAAGTATGCGCTGAAAATGTCGCCTAGTAGGGTGATGAAAGCTTCGCAAATTAACTATCCAGCACAGAGAACACAACCACATCAAAATCATCCACATGAGCTACAAATCTTTTCTATCATATCTACATCTCCACTTCAACCTGTTCTCTGCAACCATCTTCAAATGGCTGCACAACTGTCCATAAATTTCCATCACTTCACACAATTTCTTTTATATCATCCTCGAATGCCCTAATCGTTGTTTCCCATGCGATTGATTACCGGGTGTGCGATGTCACCCAATGGTATCCTCACCGTGGAATAGTCTTATGGACTTAGAATATGCAGATGACATAGTCCTGTTAGGGGAGGATGCTGACAAAATGCAGAGTCTTCTGAACACCTTGAGCAGCAATCTCCGTATGTTTGGCATGCGATTCGCCCCTACAAAATGTAAGATGCTGCTACAGGACTGGACCACGTCAACTCCTAACTTAGTGATAGGGAGTGAAGTGATAGAACATGTTGACCACTTCACCTATTTGGGAAGTTGTATTAGCACCAACGAACTGATTGGCGGCGAAATCTCAGCACGGATCCAAAAAGCTCGAGCTGCTTTCGCTGACTTACACCATCTCTGGCGTAGGCGTGACATCCGGTTATCAACCAAGGGACGTGTGTACTGCTCATCAGTTCGCTCCATCCTTGTCTATGGCTCTGAAACATGGCCAATACGCGTTGAAGACATGAAAAGGTTGACTGCTTTCGATCATAGATGTCTGCGATCCCTGTCTCACGTTAGGTGGTTTAATAAGGTAAGTAATGTTGACGTTAGGCGTAGAGTGTTGGGTAAAGAGGGAAAATCAATCGACGAAGCTATAAAGTTACATAGACTGGGATGGCTAGGTGACGTGCTGCGCATGCCTAACCACCGCCTCCCCCGACGGGAATTGCTGGCTGATATAGGTGCAGGTTGGAAAAGAGCCAGTGGTGGCCAAACAAAAACATGGCCTCATCAATCCATGAAATCCTTGACAGTTAAACTGAGTCAGGTAGGGAGATGCAGACTCCCGGGTCGGGGGCCTTGGGACTCTAGGAATCAATGGGTGGAGACAATAGGTGACATGGCTCAAAATCGTTGTCAATGGCCAGCGCAGATGTATTCAGTCTCTGTAATCTTTCATATTCCTTTCTACCATTACCCATTCTGTTTCACTCTTATACTTGTCAGACTGTATTTGTTCTCCTCACTCATCTTCTTGTATACCTTTGTGTGCTATTTGGAAGGTGGCAACTCGAAGTGCTGCACTTCGGTGCCAAGTTCTATGTTGAATCCAGACAGACAGACATCCTCACCGTGCGTCCGATCCATCTTCCTTGATTTGTTCCCAGAGTCTCTTGTTACTGATTCTCTCTGGCTGGCTATCCGATCTTCAGTATTAGAGCCAGTGAAGGGGGCAGCTGTTGATAAAAGTCTGAGTCAGCCTGTTGTGGGACATGCTTTTCGTGACGCACTAAGTTTCTGTCTGACTTAACATTTGTGTTGAAAATCCGAATTTTGTTCTTCAGGCTGAGTTCAAAAGACTTCCTCACTGACTTCAGTGTAATGATCTACCTTGCGTTTCCGTGCCCCTATCTGCAGTTGAGTTGACGCTGTCTAGATAAGTAAAGTGACCTCTTCCAAATTTCTCTTTTCGATAGTGATTGTTTGGTTGGTTATTTGATATGTAATTTAATCTTAGGAGAGACATTGACGGTTTGGCTTGCATCTGACAAATTATACTGTAGCGATAGAAGACAAGGGCCAGGCAACAAATCGTTTATTGAGGAAATCAAGAGATATTTATATATTTTTATGTACACTATTATTCGTTAATATTAGTAGAGAAACAGCGTCTTCTGATTGGTTCTTTTCTCGCTGAAAGTTAATCTGCCATCTCTTTGCGGCCGTGTCTTTGAAGGTTAGACCATATATCTGCTAATCGCATCCGCCCACGCAGTCTGCTGTTTATTATCTTTCTCTCTTGAATCTCTCTTTACTCTCTTCTCTTGCTTTTTGCACTATAAGGAGGAAGTGTGGCAACTCAAACTGCTGCACATCTGTGCGAAGTTCTATGTTTAAACCAGTCAATCAGTCAGTCAATCCAATCACTTTATGCATGCATAAATTACCTGAAATTGTGTATGGTTTAGATTATAAACCTTAGAAACATTCTATTCAATATTGTAATCTATGTATATATAAATTTCTTTTCTTTTCTTTTATTTAGGAAATTCGTCTTACATCAAGTAAATGTATCAATCTTGAGGCAGCACGTGAAATGGGTGCAGAAGAAATAGTCGAAAGAATTTTACAACTAACACAATCCTTAACCAGATTACAATTGGATGTTGTAGAATATGCATGTCTGAAAGTTATTGTTCTTATGCAACCTGGTGAGTTCTGTTGTTTCATCGATTTCATGGTTTTCGATTGCCCTTATTATGGATATATTGTCTAGTTCAATTTTGTAGATTTCCCTGTCTATTGATTGGATCGAAGTGCCCGGTCTCAGATTGTCATGTCTGTTGGCTTCTTGTGCAGATGCTTCGACGATGTCTGAGCACTTCGGTTCAATCAATCGATGGGAAAATCTAAAATTCAAATAAATAATTAATATGACCCGTTGCACAAGAGGCAGTGGCTCTCTTGGCCCAAGTGGTCTAGTGGATAACGCTTTGGCGTTTGAAACTATGGGCACTGGGTTCGAGCCTTGGTGGGAACATTATCACTCACTGGGGAATGCAGGCACATCCAGCCGACGAGTCCTAAATAGGACAAAATGCGCATCCTGACTGGATTCCTCTGCTAGTCACCATCCACCAATGAACTTATAAATTGTCTAGATTTAGAAATGTATTTCTAAGGACTTGAGCTGTCATTTTATTTGTTAAATATTTGTGTTATCTATCAATATTATAATTATTCCCTTGGGTTTTGAGGGCTTCAGCAGGACATTTCTGTTTCACATCCTGTCGTCCTTTGGCTCCAAGATTATCGATAAATTTTCATCTCCTTTGTGTCACCCTCGGACATCCAACTTGGCGTTTCCCATTCGGGTTCCACTTGAGGGACTGTCTGGCCCGCAATGCCACTCAACGGTCTCCTTGGTGTTCATGTCCAATCCATCTCCGACATATTTTTCGGGCAATAGGTTCTTGGTTGGTTGGTTGTGCTGCAGAATCCCCTGTTGATTATCTTTCTTGACCATCTGATCCTCGATAAGGAACGAAGGAAGCTGGGAATCAAAGTCTGCAGTAGCATTTATAACAGAAATGCTTTTGGTAACGCATGAGGCAAGTTTCTGAACTGTATTGAAGCACTGACTAGATTGACATTAGTGCTGAAAATCCGAACCTTGTTCTTCGTGCTGACTGCAGAATAACCGGCTTTATTTTGTAACTTCGGACACTGTAAATTACAGTTTCTTACCCCTATTTCTTCAAAATAGGCTGTTCGCCCATACGGAGCTTATCATTTGTTTTGTTTGAAACCAAATTACCTTGGACGGATGCTTCATTTATCAGGTTATAGGCCACAGTTAGTATGTGGAGGCTGATGATATACTGTTCTGTTGTCCAGGTTGAAGTAGGTGAAGTAGGATTCGAACCCGGGACCTTCAGGCTGTGCTTAAGCAAATCAGCTTGCTTACTGTTAGTTTACAAATGACTCATTCAGTATACAACTATATTTAGTAGTCCGTGAATGGGAAATTTGTTTTCATCTGGGGATAAATTTACTTGTATGAAGTTAGCTTGTAGTTGTTTACATTCATAGATTCAATGTTATTTCATTACTACAAGATCTCTGCAGACCACAAGACTTGAAAATTATTCTAGTGACCCACTACAGTCCTGGTGAGAAGTCTTGATCAACATGAGATTGGCTGGCTATCGCGCTATAATTCGCCAACTGACAGAAGTTAACATTCATGAGCCATTGGATACGCATCCCCAGTGCATGGGGATGGTCAACGAATTCTCCTTGTAACCTGAGGGTCCCGGTTCTGATCCTTTGTGGGATCATGACTGCGTACTAATGAAGATTCACCAACTAGGACGAAACAGCTCTCCAATGCTCCCTGGTTTTCACTGGTTCTCTAACTGGAGTCAATTTGTGCTGTACTGTGATTCTGGGCCATATCTGTCTCAACTGATGTTCTCATCGTCAACATATAATGAGCAAATTGAGTTAAACTGCGAATGAGTTTTATGTTATATTGTGATAAACACAAAAGTGACACTTTCTACACCACATTCCCTAACTGATTTCTTCTTGGGATATCTAAAACAGAGAGAGAGAGAGAGACAGAGAACATTAGTGTTTCATGACAGCAGAGTCTGAGGGACAACTGCTTGAAGCCAGTCATACACAGTCTGTTTGAAGTGTGTTTTGAAGTTGTGTTCTCACTGGGATCTTACCTTCGGTCACAGACCATCTCAAGGTAAAGTCGGATATAGGATTTTCCCGGTCAACCTTTTCCTAACCCCACCTTCCCAGAGCAGAGAGACAGCCTAGGTGGTTTGCTGGTGGTCATCTCAGGGAAACACCTTAATGCTGTTACATCCCTTACCCGTTAGTGGTATGACTTTGCCCACAGACCTCCAACATAGCATGAGCGGTGTAAGCTATGTTAGTAACTAGTTTTAGTCTAACCTTTCTGGGATGGTAGGATCTCCACTCAGTGTAGCTTGTTAGGCCACTGTAGTGTGCCAACCCGACCACCACCACCACGTCATGTTGACGGATGTCGGTTGGGATGGTACGTTGTACACATTACTCACGTTCTACTTGACTTTTCGACGCAGACTCGGCTGCTGTTTAATTTTTCTTTTCAAGGACTATCTGCGTTATGTAGGCGTTGCTCACTCAACGATATATGTGTGTATATATGTACTATTTTACGGCCAGTAACCGTATTTAACATCAGTGTATTGTAGTGGAACAGACTGCTGAATATTTTGATTTTTAGCTGGCATTGTAAATGGTGTGATTTCGCTATATCACGAATTGATAGGAGTTAGTACTCATGGGTGAGAATGGATTCCAACCCAGTCAATGACTAAGTCGCGAACAGGCCGGCCTAAGGATCTGAAGGTACTGGATTCGACTCCTAATGGATTCAAAAATGCACACTCCCAAACTAGTTTGAAACAGCTGTCCAGTGCTTCTTGGTTTTCAATAATTTTTCAACTTTCGATTTGTGACGAGATCTGCATTAAAATTAATCGAAATCCCTACAGGACCCAAAGTGTGAATAAGTATTTAGTGTCAGGCGTTTCTCGTTGGTCTTATCTTCATTTCGCCTAATCTCCTCGAAATGTTGGTGTGGTGTTTTGTATCCATTTGAATAAGCAGGACACTTCCATGAAGTAGATTGGATGATTAAATGGCTCCTTCCTACTTCTTCATCTCAGGATGACCCCTAGAATTCTCTTTTTCATGAATTTTCACTTCTGTGTATTAGTTTCAGTGTGGATTCAGTTCGCGAACTGACATTATTTAGGGGACCATCGAAAGCCAGGGGTTGATGCACAACAATTTCTCTCTAGTTTGAGATTTTTCTCTGTTCCCCAGCTTTTCAGTGGTCCTTCAAGCGTGATACCTATCTTTGTGACGAAATCCACCTTAGAATCAATTAAATCTCCAAAGAAAAACACGGCAACAATTGAGGAATGCTTATTAGAGCGTTTACTTTTCCACTCCAATTCGCTGATTATTTAGGATTGTGTGATTTCCATTAGCATGATAGTAAGTACAATGCATATATACAATATATCCAATATAGTCCTACAGTAGGTCAGTCACACGAGCCCCAACAGCTCAGTGGTAACTGCAACACTGGGTGGTAGGTGACATGGGTTCGAATCTCAGAAGGGACCCAAGTTTCTTCAAGATTGTAGATACTCCTTGCTGACTTGACTGATGAGAGTGCAAACAACCACAAAACCTAGGTAAAAGGCTTCCTTCCGCTCGCCTCCAAACCAGCTAATAACAAAAATGCAGAGTGCAGCGTGATGAGGAGAGTCACCTAGCCTGGTGGCCACATTACAAATCTGACTGATAGAATTCAGTCAGTTTACGCCAAACAAAGTGCTAGATGCATGACACTAATTTCATACAACCGGTTCCCTTTATTAGTTTAAATAAGGAAAAAAAAACGAATATTATCTGCAGAATATAATACGAGTTCGTTTTATTTAGTGGATTCTCTTCAACTGCGCACATCCTAAATAAATCAATTATAATATATTACAAAATGATGTCTGAACATGCTTTTTGCAATGATTTGTGGTTATAGATAAAAAGTATAAGCAACATAATTCCACAGATGATGTACGTAGACGATTATTATTTAGTGTTAAAAGAGTAACTATTTATATTGCTAATTAGAGAAATAGGTGGAATTCAAATTTATCTTGTAAACAAGGGTGAACTAGAGACAAAATACAAAGTAGACAACCACAGAGTGAATTTATACACGTTATGGTGGAGAGTTTAGGAGGGTGGGAGTGAATGGTGAAATACAATTCTAAGATAGACAAAAATATTTAGTAGTAGATTTGGAACCTTAATAATAATGAGTTCAACTCAGTGTGTGAAAATCAAAGTTAACATTGAGTGGAATGTTATGCAACAGAACAAAACACTTATGGTTATCAGCGTAGTGAGAGATTAGTCACACTATCTTTCTGTGTAATAGGTTGAGTTGAAGTTCTTTTGATGGTGGTAATTGCTTCTGCAAAACGAAGTAAGCATGCTTTTCTTTGTGTATTGATTGGCGAGTGTCCATCCTCACACCCGATCTGCTGTACCCTATTGGTTTTGACTTCTCACTAGAAACCCAGATAACTACCTGTGTGAATAAGGCCAGTCGTCAGTGAGCATCTCATTGATATTCAAGTATTGGTTTGTAGGGATTTAGTTTATTGGTTGCAGGATTTCATCATGAGCTGACATTGGTTAGAGAACCATTGGAAAACCTGGGAGTACTGGATAGCTATTTTGTCCTAGTTTCGGACTCTTCAGCAGTACGCACCCACCGGGATTCGAATCCAGGTCCTTCTAGTTAGTTACAAGCGAGCCCATAGACCATTAAGCCACTGGGACCCGATCCAATGGCCCATGAATTCGGACTTCTGCCAATTCATGATATAGCACAACAGCTAGCCAATGTCTTCGGCGAGTATTTATCCTCACCCCCGACCAGCTGTACCGTACTGGTCACGACTTCCCACTGGAACCCAAGGTAACTACCTACCTGAATAGAACCAGTCTCTAGTGAGCATCTCACTGATTATTTTTATTATTATTGTATTCATTATTGAATATTTGTTATACTTTTGCATACTGTTTTGTTTTAGATTTGAGTAATTTGAAAGCCAGTTCTCAAGTACGATCTTATCATGAATGCGTACGTGAACTGTTAATGGATTATGTTGCAAAATCATCACCTGATATCAATGATAAATTCAACAAACTAATTAATCGTATCCCTGAGTTGCACAAAACAAGTCAAGCTGCACGTTTAATGCTTGTCGACTTAGATCTCTCCGCTTACCTGTCAAGTAATTCATTGTTAATGGAACTGTTACGCAGTGATATACAACGGTATACACCGAATCATGGCAATGGTAATAATAATAATAATTCGTCTGATTCAGTAACCGCCTCCGCCACTACCACGACTACTACTGCAGCCAGCTTACAAGGCTCAACTACAAATCTCTCGGGAAAGACAGTTTCAATCACTTTAGGATCTGATTCCACAGATGATGATCATAAAGATCCTAATTTGATTCAATCACCTGTTGTCAGTGATTTATTATCCATGCCTAACACTACTGCTACTACTACGAATACTAATTTTATGAATAATAGTAATAATAATAATAATGTGACAACAATAACAGAAAGTAGACTTAGCGAAACAATCAATAATCGTTCTAAATAGATCACTTTTTATATACATATATCTAGACACATACTTATATATTATATACATATTATTATTATTATCATCATTATTACTTCTATATTACTATTATTGTACTTGGGTGTAGTACTATGTATGTATGTATGTATGCATGCATATTGTGCATGTGTTTTCTATTGCTGCGCCACATCTGTATAAATATAACATTTAATACTACTATTACTACTCCTACTCCGCCTTTGAGTACCATTACACACCAGCAGCAGCAGCAGCAGCGACAACAACAACAACCCGAACCCCCAACAACAGTAGAACAACTTACTCTGTGGTGTGAGTTCGAGAACTATCATAAACTGTTCTAACTATTATTATTATTATTCTTTTTCATGTAAATACTCTTCTCATTTTTAAGAAAATATTATAGAAGGCTTGCAAAATAGATGGAAATTATTGATATATACATATAGACATAGTTTTTTTCATGTTCAAAGGCACTTATTAACTAATATTTTTCTCATTCCCTCCCCCTTTTTTAATTTCTGTCGAATGTCATATATATTTATGTACATCTAAGTGTATGTATTTCATATCTGTGTGTGTGTGTGTATGTATGTATGTATGTATGTATAACAACCAAGATTGTTTTCTTTTTTTTGTTTCTTATTTGTTTATTTCTAAAATGAAATGAAGCAAATGTGTTATCGCTTTCATACTTTTATTGTACTCACTTTTTCTCTCTCTCTCTCTCTCAGACTCATTCACTCCCGGTTATGTATGTATTTGTCGATCTATCTGTCTATCTATCTCCTTTTGCCTCTTTCTATAGATGTATGGAAGATGTGTACATATTGTACTGTTACTACTAATGGTCATTTAAGTAGTTTAGCTAATGTTGTCTTCATTTTTATTTTTCTTATATCTTTTTTTTAATAAAAATTTATATATATATCTGTATATCGTTTAGAATAATACGCCAGCAATCATCAATCTCATTTCTCTTTTTCTTTTTTAGTACTTACTCACTAATATTTTTGCACTGTCGTCTATCTCCCTCTGTCTCTCTCTCACACACACATACACATGCACTCATACATACATAGAGACAAAGTCACAGTTGAATCTCTCTCTCTCTCTCTCTTATATATATATATATATATATATATACAAAACAAACAAACAGATGGAGTGTTGTAATAAGTTTGTTATTGTTGTTGTTTTTGCTGTGTTTTGTCATCTGAAATGCCAATACGCGAAAGGGGGAGAAGAGAGGCAACACAGATTGATTAGTTTTTTCTTCTCTCTCTCTCTCTGTGTATGTGTGTGTTTTCATTCTCTTTTTTTTCTCTATCTTTATTTATTTATTCTTTTGATACCTTTACATTAGAAATTTGTTGGTATTTTTTACTGGAAAGATTAATTTATCTATATTATTATTATCATTAAATGCATGTCTCATTTATTATTATTATTACTAGTATTATTGTTATTTTGACTATTCTGCCTGTTGTGGTTTCTCCTTATTGGGGGAGGGGGAGGGGTGTAAACAGGAGTTTAGGAGATTTTCGTGTATTGGGAGTTGATCATGTAGTGGGTTGAATGTCACCATATGCATGTATGGTATGTGTGGACGTATGATACTAATCTATTTTTTCTAGGCTTAGTGGGGGAAAATATGCTTGCAATTGGTTTAAATATGTGGATATGGACTTTCAGCTACTAGGGCCCTTGAGTCGAATCCCGTTTCATTTCCTTTTAGCCTAGGTAATTGAGTAGTTTGAACAAAGCAAGAATTACAGTTTTATGGAATAAAGTGGTACCATCATTGTTTATTTCGTGGACTTCTCATCAACTGCTTGCTTACAGCCCAAAGACATTATTAAATATACCTACAGAAACAATTTTAACATACTTGCACAGAGTTCATTTTAAACAAATCAATCGATCAATGTACTCATTCACTAATATATATATATATATATATATATAATATTAAACACTATTCCGAACAATAATAATCATACACAATGGAAACTTTTCAGCATTTCTCATTCGGAAGAAAGAGAGGTGAAAATATCCAGTTACCAGGGCAAAGAAAGACTCATAACCGCTTCTTTCTAGACGCATAAATCAGAATTCAGGCGCTTCATGGAAATGGCTTCAGCAAACTTGAGGAGAACTAAGTCCTTTTACCTATTGACAATTCTGAACGATTTTTCGACGTCCACCTCATGACCCATGTCAAGAAGATGCTTGGCGATGGCACTGTCTAAAGCATTTGTTCCTTTTAGACGTAAGCTTTTTGGTACATGTTCACAAAATCGTAGATATGCCCTTCTTTCTGTCCTTCCAATGTAACTGCTTCCGCAGATACACGTAAATTTGTATATAAAGTTGAACTTGAGATGAGAAGGATATCTATCGATTTTTGATTGCACCAAAGAGGAAGTTGTTCGATAGACAGGAACCAGCTTAGCTGCAGGATAGGCTATGGCTAGTGATGTACTCAGCCTTCTGTTGATCATTGTTGCAATGTTTTCACTTTTATAATCAAGCTGAATGTAGATTGGCTTTTTCCCACTGTGATTGGTTTTACATTTGTGACTTCAGATCTTCCTTACTTGTTTATGAATCTTTGAGAGTACCCATTCTCTTCAATATCTTTTCAAGAAACTCAAATCTTCTTCTAGTTTCTCTATAGAGCATATTCTCCTCGCTCTATAGTACAGAGTCTTCACTAGACCACGTTTAAAGCTATTTGGACAAAAGCTATTAAAATGTAAGTATTGTCCTATCCATGTAGGCTTTCGATAAATTGACTTTTGAAGACTACCGTCTTTTGGCCGTTCCATGGCGATGTCGAGGAAGTGAAACTTCCCGTCCCTTTCATGTTCCATAGTGAACTCAATATTGTCGTCTGCACCATTGAATAATCTTAGTAAGTGTGAAGCATGACTTTCATTTTACCACACTATAAATGTGTCATCAACATATCGACAGTGTAGGAAGTTGTTTCGTCAATTGAGTAGTATCAGTAAACTTAAAACCTCATTCAACAGCTGGTTATATGAGAATGCCGCGTGACAAGTGATCCACAACGGAAAACTGAACGAGGCGTTCGAAGGGCATACAGGAGTGAGACAAGGCTGTCCGCCTATTATCTCCGATGATATTCTTTATTGTTGTGGACCGGATTATGCGTCAGACTGTTGAGGTGGGGGGTGGGGGCAGTAGTCAGGAATACACTGGGTGACCGATAAGAAGACTCTAGAAGATCTGGATTTCTCGCCCAGATGTTATATGTCTAATATCACACACACGCACTCGAAGACATGCAAGCGAAAAGCAGCAAACTGGTTGAAGAGGCAGCCAAAGCAGGACTCCAGGTGAACGGAAGAGAAGACGGAGGTGATGAAGATAACCAATCACCATCAAAGGAAAAGATTTTACAGAGGTTACCTCCTTCACCTATCTTGGAAGCATCGTTTCAACTACAGGTGGAACGGACGAAGATGTCAAAGTCAGAATGGGAAAGGCAAGATACGCCTTCATCAACCTTAAACCAGTTCGGAAATCTTCCTCACTGAAGATAAAGAACAAGATTCGCATTTTCACCACCACCAATGTGAAGCCGGTCAGTGCTTCTATACGAGTCAGAAACTTGCATTGCGTTTCACAAAGAGGTTTTCCAACAGGTCACTGTAGACTTTCATCAACAGCTGCCCTCGCTCCATTCTGAAGATCAAATGACCAGAAAAAATAGACAACAAGAAACTTTGGCTGCGAACAAACCAACCAAGAACCGATCGCTCAACAAATATGTAGGAGAAAGTGGAGGGTGGAGGAGGGAATACATTGAGGGGGCCGTCGAATTACATCGTACGCCATTGCCCTCGAGTGGAACTCAAATGGGAAACGACGACAAGGGTCGTTGGTGTGGAGGTGACATGGAGAAGATCGTGTGAGGTAGGTCGCGGACCCAGCTGAAGAGGACGTCAGAAATCAGAACAAAGTGGAGATGTGTTGTTGAAGCCATCACTATGTTCCACTTGGAACGCAAGGGAATAATAATATAATTTATTCTAAAGTCACTTAGGAAGGATTTGATTTTTTTCAAGTTCGAACACCTGTTGATGTCAGTTAGAGAATCATTGAAAACTACTAGGTAGGAATACTGGCCCAGCTGTTTCGTCCTAAATTCGGGGCTCTTCATCAATACAACCCCACCTCTGGAGACAAAAACCCCAGGACATTCAGATTAGGGGGTCTAGCTCTCTGACCATTCAGCCCATACATTCTAACGATTTTAGTGCGACCCCCAGCCAATGTCATCGGCAAGTGTTTGTTCTCAAAGCCGACCGGGTACAACCAACTGGTCACGACTTCTCACTGGGACTCCCAGGCAACTTCGTCCTGTAACCAGTCACTAGTTAGCATCATGTTAATTTTCAAGAGTTATTTTGTAAGGATTTGGTTTGTTTTCAAGTTCTGTCATGGATATATTCTAGTTGGTTTCGAGGAAATTTTATAGCTCCTTATCTGAAAGCGTTTGTGTGCAAGTGGATGGATAGGTTAAGTAGGCTAAGAACACTTTATTCACGCTTGACTGGTAGCAAAATAACAATGACCTTCCCTGTCGTTTGATTTCGTTACTGATTAGAATTTGATTCACGATACACCTACCGGCATTATCATCTCATCTCGCCCATTCAAAATTGTTCAAGTTAATTTACAGTCTGACTGATTGAAATGTTCAAAAAACCTGTTGGTCTGGAGAACAAGGCACCTGAAACAAGATTTTCTCCCCAAACCCAAGTCGTTATGTGTATAGTCTTTTGGATGTAGTCCTTGATGAAGTGGGTCTGCAAGTTTTATCGTTTGGCCGACCATAAATTTTGTTATAGTCATGATAGAATCAGTAAACTGGATGCACTAGTTCAGTCTGAAAGTCTCTACACTCAAACTGAAGTCCTAAAACCCTCATTAACTGAAGCTGTTAAAAGACTTAAATCAACTCTAGTCGACTTTTGCTGTAATTTATATGAATAGTAAACGCAACTTGGATAATATTCTGACCAAAAAATGATAACATAGTAATGACAAAACCAGATAAGGGTTCAGGAATGATTGTCATGATCAAAACGGACTACTTCGAGAAGATGAATACTTTTCCTAATGACAATCTAAAATTCCAAAAAATCTCATCTTCTCTGGTGTCTGATTGAAAAGATAGATAAACAGTTAGCGAAAACATTGAGAAAACAGTCAGTATACATCACTGAAACCCACTGGAACGTTCTCACCAAGATTATGTGGTTCGCCTAAAGTGCACAGAAATGGTTTACCGCTTCGACAAGTATTAAATGTATTAAATTCAATCTAACATCCCGTAGCCAAATGGTTAGTCGAACTCTTACAGCTGCTTCATACCGAGTTGGTGAAACACAATGTGAAGGATAATTTTGGATTTGTTGAAAGAATAAAAGATTCAAATGTTGGCAATAAATTCATGACATCATTTGACATGTCTTCCTTATTCACCAATGTACCACTTATGAAAGCAGTGGACTTTATATGCGAAGAACTGATACGACGAAACATCGATGTTGGTATTCTTATTTCTTTTATGAAAGAGCTTCTCTTGAAATGCACAATTAATGTCCACTTTTTATTTAATAAGGAACTACATAGACAAATCGACGGTGTGGCAGTGGGGTCACCACTAGGACCCATTCTAGCCGACATTTTCCCTGCGAAACTATAGAATGTGCCTTGGAAAGGTGTAACTGATGAACTTGAATTCTACTGTCGGTACATGGATGGTTAATTTTTGTTTATGAAAAATGAGACTGAAGCAAAAAACATCCTTGTTGATAAATTTAACGAGGTTCATCCTTCAGGAAATTTTACCATTGAGAAAGAAGGAAACTCTAGTATTTCATTTCTAGACATCCATATGACTAGAAAAGAGGATGTTACAATGAGAAGTGTATATAGAAAACCTACATCAACTGGTCACTATACTCTTTTTTTTCAGCTTCTTGCCTTTGGAATGCAAACGTAATCTAATAAAGTGTTTGGTCCACGGAGCAAGAGCAATCTGCTCTGGTGAACTTCTTAATGAAGAGCTTAATATTATTAAACATTTGGTGAGTGAGAACGGTTACCCAGAAAAATTCATCGATAGGAATAGATATCAAAAGTCAAGGCAAGCAGACCAAAGTACCAACAGTTCTTAAAAATGCCTTATTCTTGCAAAGTCAGTTCCTCGGGGATAACATCAGCAGGATATTAATACAACGCCTAAAGAATACGGCGGTAAAAAACAGCATTTAATGCTACTGAGTTATGCTGTGTCTTCAAAACCACTCCAACTTCGCGTTCGACAGTTAGAGATGAACTATCTAATTTCGCCTCTTCTATGTATATCTACCTATTTGACTGCTTCTGTGGAGTGAGCCAGTTACATAGGCTGTACAATTAGACGTGTTTCTTGTCGGATTTCCTAATACCATCCTGCACAGTTGTTAAGTAAAGAACAAACAAAATCCATTCACATAGCGCTATTCTATCTCATCTCGTGTATACAGAACACAAGACTGATATTAACGAGGCAGCTTTCAAAGTCATCTACCGGATACTGACTAATCTCGTAACCTATGCCTTAAGAGTTGGTCTACTACACATTGCTAAAGCTGGCTGTTGGGATCTACATTGAGAAACCTAACCTATGCATGCAAAAAAAGCTGGTTGGTTCAGACACTGCCCTTACTCCGGTGGCCATCAAGGTTTTAATGATCCTCAATCTGTTGTGGAGATTTCCCTAATTCTATTTGATATTCTATTGGCTATTATATTTGTATGCTTATTATAATTTATGCATGTTTAGTGAACTGTTATTCCATTGTGATCTTACTTAACAAACCGATATTATTCAAAAGAATAGCAATATTGTCATTGACGATTATTATAGAATATTCTGCATTTATTAATTGTAGAGACAGAAGAGGAAATTATCTAAAAGTGTATTCTTTGATCAATATTTTTTTGTTAGAAAAAAGATTTAGCTGCTTTTATATTGATTAAGGGTCTGTTTGTGTGTGTGCTTCTCAGTTCGTACACTTTCTTTTCAATATATATATATGCATGCTATGAAAACATAACTTTTCCGCTCAGTGTAATGATCCGAATTCTGCGATACTAGTTCCTTCTGCCTGATTCGTAAATGTAGATTATTCTTCTAATACACTGTTATTAATTCTGTCTGTCTGTTTTCGACATAGAACTTTGCATCGATGTGCACCAGTTCAAGTCGCTACACTCCAAGTAGCACACAAAGCAAGAGAAGAAATGAATAATAGAGACAGTAAACAGAGGTGTGAGACAAAGGAAGAGTAATAACGAAGAACGATATGGTTTCATTGGAAATCATAAGTCACCAAGAGTGGATGTATCTTCACCATTAAGAACGATTTTTAGCCATGTCACCAATTGTTTCCAGCCATTGGTTTTTCCCGTCCCGAGAACCCCAACCCGGAAGTCTACACCTTCCTACATGGCTTAAACTAACTGCTGTGGATTTTATTGACTGGTGTCATGTTTTGGTCTGACCGCCGCTAGCTCATTTCCAGCCTGACTCTATATCAGCTAACATTGCCCGTCAGTCGAGTAAGTCGATGACTAGGCATACGTAACACATGTGGAGGCGTATATCGTCAGCCTGAACTCTATGTGTGCAAGTACTTGGTATGTAGTTAGTTATTCAATGTAGATGGATAGGGACATTTAAGCCATCCACGGGAAATGTTCTTAAAGTGAGTAGATTTTACTTCTGTAACAGTTATATTGAATTCATCCAAAAAAATACCCTTTATGTATATATTCAATTTAAAGTAATTTACCTGGAACATTATTGTATACAGATATTTACGTATAGAATAATTAATTCATGAATAATTCCCAACCAGATATTGATGAAAATAAAACTCCTAGTTCAGCGAAGAGGCTCTTTTCCGTGAAGTCATTTTCCACTTCACCTAAACTCTCATTATAATTCATGTGCCCGAATAGTTGACATAACTTGACTCCAAGATACGGAGAATTCGATGACATAGCATCTTTTAGACTACAGATGTGTTACTGACACCAATGTCAGTAGACAAATAAAACAGAAAGATGTGCAGTGCATCTTCCAATGTTTTAAGCTTTTGCTATAACGTGTACAAATACTAACTGGCTCGAATGCTATTTTTACGCTTTTCCTTTGTGACATTAATATCTACATTCTCTGAGTTTATTGTTCAACCATACTAGTGAGATAAGATTTGAGCCCTTTTCCCTGAATAATCATCAGAGCACATCACTAACTAACTGAGTCTTTTTTAATACATTTATTCCCTTTAATGAATTTGTGCGTCGGTGGTACAGTGGTTAGGACTGTCACCAACCATGCTACATGGTCCGAGGTTCGATCCCCTGCCGACACACACACACACCTGATAATTATGGTCGGCCTGCAGATCCTGGGCTACCGATATCACATGCTGAAAATTCCATACCTGTACCAAAAATACAGTGTGGAATCAAGCTGTAATCAAAAATAAAATGGTACCGTCATTGTTTATTTCGTTGGCTTCTCATCAGCTGCTTACAGCCCAAAGACAGTATTAAGTGTATCTACATAAATACTTTTAACGTACTTGCACAAAAGTTCACTTTAAACAAAAGAATTCAATCAATATGTGCATATAATGCTAGTAATAATAATAATATTAATCACCTTATCCTAAACAATAACAGTCATGCACATTGGAATCTTTTGGCGTTGCGTAATCAGATGAAGTAGAGGATGAAAATATCCAATTACTAAGGCATCTTTCTTCAGATGTAATTCCACTGATCTTAACGAATCGATATAAATAATTTAAAAAAAACATCAATACTATTAAAGGCCATTATTCTAGAAGTATATATATATATATATATTAAAACAATTAGTCCCTTTGATAAATTTGAACAAGGCATTAAGAAGACAAATTTCGCCGAGATGATATCTTTATTTCGTAGTTTCTTTACAACCGCTTTACAACTAACATGGTTAACAATGATAAAATAAAGTTCATGAAAATTACTCAGTTAAATAAAAACAAAAGTACATACTAATGACCAATCATATTTAGATAGGTCATGTAGTCCAGGGTAGGCGAAGATTGAAGTCTATTGATTTTTATACACACAGTTTAGGCTGTATGTGATTAATCCCCCAAAGTGCTTCCATCACCTTCAATAATCTTGAGTTAGAGTTATGTGAAATAATTGTGAAACAGTCATTAGTATTGATTTTGTGACCAGACACTAATAAGTGTTTTGCAATGGATGATGCTGGATTTCTATTAAGATTAATCGCGTTAGGATTTTCGATATGATTTACTAGCCATTTTGGAATATATTCTTTTCGACGACCACACTGGAACATTCTGTTAGTTCTACCTATATAGGTGTCACGGCAGCTGCAGGCGAACTTGTAGATACAGTTTGAGGTAGAGTCCACAGAATTTCGTCCTTTAATCGTAGGAACAGGGATCGAAAATGTTCGGCAAGTGAGAAAAAGGGATGTGGCGGCGTAGAATGTGCGTTTGATGGCTGATCGAAGTCTTTGAGTTGTCAACTGCATAATCTGGTCGCCCTTGAATGGTAGATGAATAAAGATGGCGAAATTTGTCTTCTTAATGCCTTGTTCAAATATATATATATATATATATATATATATATATATATATATATATATATATATATATATATATTCGGTTAACCTATACGATCAGGACCAACATACAGTGAATAAATGGACTAGTACAAACATTTAACTGACTTTATGGATTGTCTTAATATCTTAGATTGCGTTATACTTTGAAAAATGTCTGGTTGAATTGGGAGGAACTTGAGAGCTAGTATTACGGCGATGATTATGAATATCGCTTGTCTACACCATCGATATAATACGACGGCAACCTAATTTCCCAGCCCACTACTTAAGCGGGAATACACAAAGAAGTGAGATGGAAAAGTATATTTACAAGACAACCGGTTGGTCTCTTATCCAGACAAACTGCTGATCAGCATATCAGTATGAGCAGTCTCTTCCTATCTTTCTAGCAACTAACATGAAACAGGAAGACCAGGAAGTATAAGTAGAAATAAACAATCTAAGTCATTTAGTATTTTACTTAATTTCAAATTTAGTGCTACATATGATAATAGAATTGTTTTCCTTGATGGCACAGCTGTTGGGACGCTCGCCGAGCATGCACATTGGCCGGGGTTCGATCCGCGCAGACGCACTCATTTAACTCGCTAAGCCAGAAATAAAGCTGGTAAAGAGAAAAGGTTGAGCGTGAGGCTAGTACCTTCATCCTAAAAAATCACGGAAGGCACACAGAACATATTTTAGCACCTCTGTCTAAACTAGAGGTAATATTATAATGATATCTAGAGTACACCTCCCACGTTCCTAAGTAAATTGTGTAGGGTGGTTAGAAGTCTTCAAAGAAGCTTCATAGGTGAAATAACAGCAGTTTTTGTATTTTTTTCAAAAATGGCATTGTAATAGCGATAAATGTGAACCTAGCGCACCATCCACTTAGGGATATGGCTACAGGGGAAATTCCAATCTCCTGCCAAGAAGCAGGTAAAACATTTGCGGAAAATGATACATTGAGAATATCAAGGAGAAGTTGACATAAAATATCTCCACATTTTTGAGGATACTAGCGGGTAAGTCATCTATATCAAGGTATTCGATAGGTTCCAGTGACTGCAGACACTTTAGAACATCATTTGTATTATAACCAGAAAAGCTATCATTACATGCTGGACGACATATGGTGATGTGACGCATCTATTACAGACGTTTAAGCGATCATAACTCGTTTGAATATTCTGATCATCAAACGAAGAAGTTAGTCAGTATGGATGAAAGGTATTGACGAGGTAAATTGCGGTGATGCAAGCTTTGACCAAAGCCTCAATATAGAGCAACATATCACCTTTGAGTTTTTGTGACATTGAAATTTTTCAAAATTAACGCCAATCATTCAAAATACTGTTAATCAAGATTTAAACACCAGCAGAATTCTTCTCTGTCATATTATTATAAATACTGAGTGTATAAAAGACAGATTTTCTTGTATTTACTTCCACTAGATATGTAGTTCAACTTCTGTTATTTTTAGAATTTTTCAAGATTCAACCATATGTATAAGATGTACAATGAAAAAAACAGCATATAATTGACCAAATTGTACTGTGTTATTTACATTTTTCTCATATACAAAAATAAACAGTACTCTTATACCTTAATCTTAAAAATATGGAGACTTCATGAGGTTTTTTTTGTTGTTGTTGTTCGCATACCAGAAATTTTTCTGATTGTGTACTAATAGATTTTTCTTGTCAAAATAGTGACTCTTAGATAAATTGTTAGTTATGTTTATATTACTTATAAGTAGTTTGCACCAAGCCACGAAAATGTTGACATTCAAGGGCTATCTGAAATAACCAGTTTAAAAATAGTGCGTAAATTCATATTTACTGAGTATCTTAAATCTGAATACAATTTGAAGACTCTACATGCAGCCAAATGGATGACGTAGTACGGATGAGATAAATACATGATTCAATTACAGCAGCTGGTTTTTAAGGGATGGGATTATATGAAACTGATTGATATGGATGAGTAGTTGGATATTATTTTTAATTTTTATTTAATTACAGCTTGATTCCCCAAAGTATTTTGCTTCAGGTATGGAATTTTCAGCATGTGATATCGGTAGCCCATATTTAGCAGGTCGACCACTCATATCAATCAGTAGTGCTTGCTGGCTAGACAAAAATGTTTTGAACACTGGACACTTGTTCTTCTCCTTCAGGTCTGAGCTTCCCAGAGGTATACCCAGTTTCCTTTCGAAGTGGACAGAGGAATCGAAACTAGCCTTTAAGCCCCTTGTGAAATATAGATTATTTGTATAATATATGTTTTAGACTTTCTTGGCGTGTTTGTGTTCTCTAGACTGCAATGATTTAATTGCAAAACTTTCACAATCTTTCTAAAAAAAACATCTCCAGAGCAAACTTCAGTTCAAGGTGAGCTTTTTTCACCATGTACTGAGGCGTACGTTGAAAATGTTTAGACAACATAACTGAAACAAAAACATCCATCCAGGTACTCATTTTCCCCCACCATTTTAAGGTATATTAAAAGTTTATCTAGCTGAATTCGATTGAAAATTTAACTTTATTTACAAAGAAGATTAACGACTTTAAAGAAGTAGTAATGAAATCGCAGCCGGACAATATCTTCATTATAACATCTTCTGTCCTATAAGGCATAAGCGTGGATTAGTTGAGGACACTGTATGGAAGAGACAGGAAGTTATATTTGCCCAACAAGATGGAAGAAGACTTAGCCTTTGTTGAGAAATGCCTAAATGAAAACGGATATCCAAAGGGATTTATATCCAAAAGATGAGAAAATGAAACACCCAATTGTTGCAAAGAAGAAAGTGTCTATTTGTCTCCCATTAAAAGGGAGGCAGTATCACAAAAGGTTGGCAAGAGAATGAAAAGGAGCAATAAAAGATGCTTCCCTGCAGATAAGCTTGTCACGCTACACTCTACTACATGCTCTATAACCAAATCTAAACTGAATGGCTACCTTGTCGATGTCACCTCCAACTATATCTATAAATTTACATGCATTTCTGAGAGCTAGTAAATTGGAACGACAGAAAGAAGTACTTTTATCTGGTTTTTCAAACATACCTGAAGAAGTTTTTGATTTTCCCGTCGATTGATTGGACCGAAGTGCTCGGTCTCAGGTTGACATGTCGGCTTCTTGTGCAGATGTTTCGACGATGTCTGGGGATTTGATTGACCCGTTGATATGACCCGTTGCACAAGAGGTGGCTTTCGTGGCCCAAGTGGTCTAGTGGATAACGCTTTAGCGTTTGAAACTATGGGCACTGGGTTCGAGCCTCGGTGGGAACATCATCACTCATTGAGAAATGCAGGTACATCCAGCTGACGAGTCCAAAATAGGACGAAATGCGCATCCTGGATTCCAGTGTTAGCCACCATCCACCAAGTGTATACCTAAAGAAGCCCATACTTAAAGGGGAGCAGATAATCGCAAATTACAGTTACTGGATACCTTGTGGATAAGGGTCATTTCGTCGAGATTTCTAAATACTTCAAAATATTAAATATACCAGAGACACCAAATTGACAACAATTTGTTGAAGCAACTACAGTCAAACATTTTAAACCAAACCTATGCATACAGAAGGAGAGTTGTAATCAATCTCTGACTGCCTTGGTAACTAACTGCATTCTGATTACATTGATTAGTCATTCATACTAGCTCATAGAGCAAGTTTCCAATCTTATGAACTATAATCTTCTTGAGTTCCTATATATAAATTTATAAGCTAACACGATTTATTAGATTTTTTTTCTGTCTTTTCTCATTTTTCCCCTTACTTTTCTACTTTGAAAGCATTATAAACTGACGGTAACTTAAACCAAAAACAGTAATGCTTCTCTATCTCTGATGAGTTGATTTTACAATATTTTCTCTAATAGTATTCAGACATTGAAATAAGTTGTTGACATTTATTTATAACCATTAGAATTTCAGGTAGATTGGCAGTTAGCTGATGAGAACCTGTGAAATAGAATGATCGATGCTGAAAATCTGGTCTTTCTTTCTTTATTGTAATAAGAATAACGCATACATGACATGTTTCTTATGAAACATTAGGAAGTAAATATCAACAGGTTATTCTGAATACACTTTTTTTAAAATCCTGCAAATGAACAGTACCCTTTAAAATACTAAAAGTGAGATATTCCTTCATCATATTTTTTTCTCCTATCACGGTAAAAACTCCCAAAAAACCCTGAAAGTTAAAATATCTGAGCAGTCTGATAAAATTGGATTGTTTGATAAATTGGTGACAGAATTTCATAATGAGTTCACATCAATTAGAGTACCATTGGAAAACCTGCAAGAAGAGTACTAGACAGCCGTTTCGTCCTAGTTTGGGACTGATCCTTCAGTAGTAGTACGCACCAACTGCCGTGGGTTCGAACCCAGGACCTTTTAGTTATAAGGTTAGGGAGTTCGTAGACCGTTCACAAGCCACTGGGACTCGATCCGATGGCTAGCCCATTAATTCTAACTTCTGCTAATTCACGACATATCACGGCCTCTAGACAACGTCTTCGGCGAGTATTTGTCCTCACACCAGACCTTCTGTAGAAGATATAATTCAGATTATCATTTTACATGTAAATCCTGTATGATGAAAAAGGAGTTTCGTACAATATGTTGGCATATTGTCTGAAATAAAGCTTTATTATTATTGTTATTAACTCTCACTGTGTACTACATCAAATAAACTTGTCTAATACTGAATTATATTCGATCACAGCGCCTGAATTCTACGCTTATATCATAAATAAAAAGCAGCAGTTTCACACACACACACACAGACTACTTAAATCAGATGCGGAATTATGCTCTACTCAAGAAAGTTACGATGCAAGTTTCTAGCAAATCAAATACGTAAACATAATTCAAGTGTTGGTTTGTAGGAATTTGATTGGTTTCAGGATTTCATCATGAGCTGACATTAGTTAGGGAACCATTGGAAAACCTGCGAGTACTAGACGGCTGTTTCGTCCTAGTTTGGGACTCTTCAGCAGTACGCACCCACCGCCAGTGTTCGAACCCAGGACCTTCTGGTTACAAGGCGAGCTCGTATACCATTAAGCCACTGGGAGCCGATCCAATGGTCGGGTGTGAGGACAAATACTCGCCGAAGACATTGGCTAGCGGTCGCGCTATGTCGTCAATTGGCAGAAGTTAGAATTCAAGGACCATTGGATCGGCTCCCAGTGGCTTAATGGTATACGAGCTCGCCTTGTAACCGGAAGGTCCTGGGTTCGAACACTGGCGGTGGGTGCGTACTGCTGAAGAGTCCCAAACTAGGACGAAACAGATGTCCAGTACTCCCAGGTTTTCCAATGGTTCTCTAACTAATGTCAGCTCATGATGAAATCCTGTAAACATAATTGTTAGAATCCTCTAATAAAACCTAGTAGAGAATAAAACCCAGTTAGTTTAGACAACCAAACTAACGTGAATATAGATCAGTTACGCTTTGTCTAACTCTCATCAACAAAATAAACTTACATACCTTAATATTCTATGAAAAATAAAATAAGTAACTAGGTTATTCCGTTACTAACTCTGCTTTCTTTCACTTTAGCTGATCTTTTCAACATTTTTGTTGTTGTTGTTGTGTTTCTTGAGAATAAAATGATCTCTTATACTCATACTATTTCACAATTATTGATTAACTTGTAACTCAAAATTATTCTAACCGGTGCATTACTTTTTATAAACACAGCAGTTTTCACTTCTTGAGTTTAATGGTCTTATATTTAGAAAGACTAGGCTTGTGTGTGTTGGTTTCTGTTGAATGAACCAGTGGATTTGTTTATCTTTCTTAATGTACGTAGATCGATTGTCTGACTGACTGTCGACGTGACATGAAGAATAGGAATGGATACGATTTATTTATTCAACATGGCTTGTTTGTATCAGACATTTGCAACTTTGAGAAAATATATGTCGTATTTCAACTGGATTAGATCGTTATTAATAAATCTCCTTGAAACTTCATCAGTATGCACCCACCGCAAAAGTTTCGAACCCAGGACCTTCTGGTTAAAAGAATAACGAGCTCGTAGACCATTAGGCAATTTGGACCCAATTCAATGGTCAGTCCATGAATTCTGACTTCTGCCAACTCATGAGGCAGTAACTCATCAAAAAAGACAGTGTGAAGTGGACGCGCTATGTCATGAATTGGCAGAAGCTGGAACTCATGGGCTAGCCATTGGATCGGGTCCCAGTGACTGATGAATGGTTTACAAGCTCCCTAACCTTGTAACCAGAAGGTCCTGGGTACGAACCTTGGCGGTGGGTGCGCACTGATGAAGATTCCTGAACTAGACTAATGAAACGGCTGTCCAGTACTCTCAGGTGGTTTCCCGATGGTTGTCTAGCTGATGTCAGCTCATGATGAAATCCACCAACCAATCAGACAGAAAGTCCCTACAAAGCTAATGCTTGAAAATAAACGTTCTATTTTAATAAACTTTTTACATAATGTCCAGAATTTTCAGCAGAAATTATTGCATAATAGTTCCTGTCTGTCCATCATTTTAAAGTGAATCTGTAACGGACAGTAAGTCGCCTGATACATCGCTGTCCTACCTGAAAAAAAGCCAATCCCTCTATGATGATATTTCTTCTTGATATGTATCCATATAATATGTGTGTTTGTTTGACAGTCTGATATATTTTGCTACGTATATATGGATCGATATTCCATTATAATTAGCCAATCATGTTAAGACTGTCTATTGGTTTGTTCATTTTGAATATTCGCTCACACACTTGTTTGGACATTCATATATATTTTTGCTCTCACACTCTTGTGTGATTTTGATTCTCCTGGTGTTTTGGAAAATAGAAGTATCATCGCAAACCTAGTGGTCTTCTGATTTCCGTCTTTCTTGCGTCAGGACTATTAAATTCTCGACCAGTACATAACACTTCTCCACCTCCTTGGAGAAATGCATAACATTTGTTTTGAAAGGCAATTAGGAAAAAAGGTTCAGGTGTACATGTTTCTACCCAAGGACATAATAACAACAGTTGAATAACTGAAGACTGCAGATAATTAGGCAGTAGCAGTTTGTACCAAAAATCTCAGGAACAGTTATCTCTCATGTATGGAGATACGCTGCCACCCCACGAATTTGCTTACTGTCAAATCTATTAGAAACCTGAGAATCAGAAGGTTTTAGATATTTTAAATACTCATGATAGTAGAAAACACCATTAAGGGAAATTCAGAATGATTTCAAACAAATAATATCAACCACTCTATAAGTCCCGTTTCTCAGTATGTAATGATTACTGACGGAAATTCTAATCTGATTCTCGCTAGCTAGCGGCTACACGGTGAAGTGGACTGCAGTTCTTGTGAGAAGTCGTGATCACTAAGGTTCACTGGGTGAGTTGTGATGACAAATACTCACCGATGACATTGGCTGATGGTCGCACGAAAATCGCAAACTGTCAGAAGTTGGGATTCATAAGCTGGTCACTAGATTCGGTCCTAGTGGTCTACAAGCTCTCCTTGCAATTGAAAGACGCAGAGTCCAAAACCTTGCGGTTGATGCATACTGATGAGGAGTCCCAAGCAAAGATGAAACATCTGCGCAGTACTCCCTGGTGATGTTCATTGGTTCCCCAACTGATATCAATCCATGCTCAAACTTAAAACAGATCAAATCTCTACAAACTAAATCTCGGAGATTTTAAAACAACTTTAGTAATTATTAGAATCCTCGAAAATATCTCATTAGACAGTCTCTTATAGTTGCATACAGTCTCTAGTTCTATCCGATAAGATGCAAAAAGAAGACCATGTATGGAGAGGATATTCAAAGTCTGACAGGATAATATTTGTTAATTTCTTGTTTGGGAAACTAAGTGTCTGTCTACAATGGTATTAACGAGTTGGTTTAGCAACAGCCCACTCTCCTTACCGATGACATTTAGAACCCTTCACAGTATAACAAAGTCTTTGTTAAGTAGCCCGGTAAAGACTAAGCCGAAACAGTAAAGTGTCGGCAGAATGCAAGAATTAACAAACGGTAGCAGTAGAGACAGAATGGCACTAGGTAGTCTTAACTTCCCTACGTAGAATGTCAAATAAAATATCTTTCTAGCAATCAACATAATGTGGGAAAATAAGGAAAGTTGATCAGAAGAAATACACAGTTCAAGGTATTTAACATTCAGTTTAGTTTAAACTTCACTGCCATCTATGATACTGGATTAATGGGAATGAACCAGTTCATGTAAGTTGTGCTGGCATCTAAAAGTTAGACTAACCATCTGACATTTGAAGGGATTAGGATTAAAACCATTGACTAATTTCTGGTAAAAAAAGTTATTCATTTTGGAACAGTCTGCCTGAGAAGTGTAACAGACTTATAAACAATCAGATCATCGGCATACTTAACAAAATTAGCTTCAACAGAATGGGGCAAGTCATGTAAGAAGAAGGAAAACAGAAAAGGAGAAAGAACAGCTCGCTAAGGAAACACCGGTTAGAGTAATTGTGGCAACGGAGGACTTCCCATCGTTAACAGTGTTCTGCTTCCTATCAGAAAAATAAGAATGCAACCACTTGGCAATTCAACACTATACTTGTGACGCAATATGCTTGTTTAGCAAAAGAGGCCCAGGTACACAGTCGATAGCAGATGTGTAATCTAGGCAGGTATACCGAATATATTTATCACTCCTATCTAAACTAGAGACAATATTATGATATAAGACTACAGTGGTATCCTAAAGTACACGCACTAGTTTTATAAGTAAATTATTTAGAGTAGTTAAAAGCCTTCAATGGAGGTTCAGGGTTAAGTAAAGGCATTCCTTCTATTGTCTTCAAAAAAGTGAAGCAATGACAGTGATTCATCTGATTAACATGCATCTACAAGTTCACTAGTATTTTTTAGTTTTTTATGTATTTAAAATTCCTACATTCTTTCAATCAAATTTGTGTCAATAATTGTCAACATTCATAGATATGAGAAAATACATATATCTCGTCTTTTCATAGCTAGTTTATTTTCTTGAAACTTGAATCAATGGGGACACCCGCTTTGACCAATGTAGTATTCATCGCAGTTCATACAATTTATTTCGTAAATAGTGTTGATCTTATCTTCGTTTTTTTTGTTGGATCTTTTGGTTTGAACAATATCGAATGAAGCGATTGTACTGGTTTCTAACTGTGTTATTATTCTGGCGGTTATTTCAGAGATATCCTTTATATATGGGAAGGTGAATTTTCTTATGATCTTTAACGTCGCTCTCCTGTCGATATTATGACTTGATTAAATTCTATTGAGTATTTTATTCTTTTTGAAGACAGTTAGTAGGTATCTCTTGTCCATTCTCTTCAGCACTAGAGTGCTATGATGTTTTTAGACTGTTTCAAACACTGTACACAGTATTTTCTGTGAGTCACTGGGTTATTGCTACTATATTTGAGTATTCGGTCTCTGCAATGCTGATTTTCTATATAACTGTGTTTCCAGATTTCCCATTTTAGTCCTTTTGATGAAGATATATAAGAGTGAAATTTTATTTTCTAATTCTTCTCTTGTGAATTTAATGTCTTCAAATATTTTGTTGATTAATATGTGGATGTATCATCAACATAACGTACTGAGATCTTCAGTTTGATTATATAGGCAAAGCTATCAAATCTCTTCTTCACATAACGGCTTCAGCAATTAGTCGTGATATGAGTGATCCCACTAGTGTTCATTCTATCTGTTCGTACACCTGATTAGTGAACTGGAAATATATGGCAAACTGCCAGTTAGAACTCTATGATAGATACACTCTGTTGTTTATCTGGTTTCAATTACCACAAATAATACTGACAGTATCAAGTGTTAGTTTGCAGGGTTTTGATTAGTTGCAGCTGATATTAGTTAACGAACCCACAGGAAAACCAGCAGAAAGTACTAGACAGCTGTTTCGTCCTAGTCTGGGGCTCTGTAATAGCATGCACCCACTGAGACTGAAGCTTAGAACCTTCCAGCTAGGAAGCGACCACGTAGACCATTCCTCTACTTGTAGACGTTGGAATTCGTGGGCCATTGAATCAGATCCCAGTGGCTAAGCGGTCTATGGGCTCGTCTCTTAACTAGAAGCCCCTGCGTTCGAACTTCGGTGAGGGTGCACAATTAGAACACAACAGCTGTCCGGCACTCCCTTGCTTTCGATAGTTCTCTAACTGATTTCAACTCTTGATCAAATACCTACATCAGTCTGCCAAATTAACTCTATTCAGATACTCAGAGCAATATGAAACTTGTATTTTTACTAGACATAATGTGTGTGTGTGTGAGAGAGAGAGAGTGAGACAGATGTATGCTTCTATTTCGCCACAACCTTATTGGTGCTAGTTTTCAAAATTTCACTGAACTCGTGTGTTATTGTTTGGTTATTTTAGTGTATTGATGAAAAATAGTGCCATGCAAACATAACAAATGCTGTCTCTCTCTGCATATATGTGTGCGTAGCACAGTAGTACACACAAAACCACAATGTATGCATGAATATGAGTCGGTGATGCACGTGTTTTTGTTCACATATGCATGACACACAACGCACACACACACACACTCACACACATAAGGTGGTGACCAGCTTATTTAATAATGAAAGTTACTTTCACATTAATATGAGTAAAAATGAATCAGTTTGAGTAAATCATTGTGGAATTAGACTCAACACTATTTATTGCTCAAGAATATGAATTGGGAAGTTTAGCTCAAATAGAAGCTACCATTTGGAGAAAATAAAGGGGAGTATCTATTTTTCTGTCATCTTATCAAATATCAGAACAACTCAAGGATAAAGAAAATTTGTTTTAATGCAGTTAGAAAGTTAAAATTCACTGAAAATCCAATTGTAACTACAATAACTACAGCCAATTTCATTATTTTCAATATGCAATAGAAAAGATTTTGAAAGAGAGAGAGAGATAAAAATTTACGTTATGGAGGTTATGACTACTTGTTACGCTAACTCTATATTAGTAGTCTATTAGAAATTAATGTCAAAAATAGTCCAGATTAGTTATCATACTACATTAACATACATTGCTTGCTCCTTGCAACTTGAATATAAGCAAAAAAGACAAGTGTGCATTTAACAATCACTGCTAATTGCGACCTTAATACAATCATATCTGTGTATATATATGTAAACATACTTAGACTATTATTTGAATTCATCTAACATTGTACACTGTTGATAGCTTGAACACAAATGACGCTTACTTTGAATTGGATTATTCTAGTATGTTTATACACTACGCTGGTCAGTCAGTTTCAGAGTATTGGTGAGTACATTATTGATTGGCTTATTTATTTATTATTATATATTTTTATTTCCTTCTCATATTGATGTGATAAAATGTAATTTTGTCAATTTGGTTCATGAGTTGATCACGGATTGATATCAATTGGAGAACCATTGAAAACCAGCACTGGAGTACTGCAAGACAGCTGCTGTTTCATCCTAGTTTTGGAATCATAGGCAGTATGCACCCAGTGGGGTCGCGCTAAATCACGACTTGGTAGAAGTAAGAATTCATAGACTGGCCATTGAATCTGGTCTCAGTGGCTGAATGGTATACGAGGCAGCTTGCCTTGTAACCGGAAGGTCCTGTGTTAGAACCCCGGAGGTGGGTACGTACTGCCGATGATTCCCAAACTAGGATGAAACAGCAGCTGTCTGGCAGTACTCCAGTGCTGGTTTTCAACGGTTCTCCAACTGATATCGATCCGTGATCAGCTCGTAAAAAGATAACTAACTCTTACAAACCAAATTATAGAAAATTTGGTTCACATAAACGATTAGGGTATGGAAGAGTTATAATGTCCACACCAACGGAGATATAATTGCATAATCCTTCCACTATAATTTATGCTATACATTTAGGTGGGGAGGGGTGTATGTGAAGACGAATTGATACCGGTATTCAGTTTGAAATTCTACGATTCAATCTGAAATGCTCCAACATTGATTACTGTTTCATTCTCTGTATAAGTACCTTAAAAATCCCCATTGGGTCATATGAAAAAAAGAGAAGGCGTTCAGCGAAAAGATTCTTTGCGATGATGGATTCATTCACATAGCTGTACAATTGCATTTATATACAATTATTTTTTATCTGTGTGTGTGTACATAAGGTTTGTGAATTTTACATAATTAATCCGGTAATACAAGAATGATCTAATATAGAAATAAGGTTAATTAGACAGCAATTAAAGTAAGATTGTGTTAGTAAGTTACATGACATGATAAAATTGACTAAAATGTTTCAACTTACTTCAGGATAGTAACTGAGGTATTTACAGGTAGAGACTAAGCAGAGGTGGGGTAAAGGATAATGCCATTTAAATTAGGACTAAAGATAAGCAAAATAAATTGGATGACATAACATAAATACCTTGAAATCGAGCGTTGGTCAAGTCAGTAACAGTGGTAACGAGGAGTAGGAATTAAATTGGATGGGGGTAGAGAACAATTGAAAAGACAAAATAATATGAATGAAGAAACATAGAGAAATAGAATTAACCTGTCGGGTATTAAGATAGATTACATCCATTGCAAGTGTAGTGACTGGATGAACTTCTTCTGTATGCAGAGTTCAAAGACTTATCAAGTGAATTACCATTGCTTCTGCAATTTAAAGAAGTTTGATTTGTACACTTTTAGGAAGATTGCTTCGTATTCTATAGACGACTTTGAAGTTTAAATGAATTTTTGATTTTCCCGTCGACTGATTGGACAGAAGTGCTCGCTTTCAGTCTGACATGTTGGCTTCTTGTGCAGATATTTTGACGATGTCTGGGCACGTAATTCGAATTTAATTGTTGGATGGGGACTAGCAGTGGAATCCAGGATAAAGCGCATTTCGTCCTATTTGGGACTCGTCTCTCAGCTGGATGTATCTGTATTCCCCACTGAGTGACAATGTTCCCACCGATATCGTTTTGGCGTTTGAAACTATGGGAGCTACTGGGCTTGAGCCTCAGTGAGAACAGCATCACTCATTCACTGGGGAATGCATGCACATCCAGTTGACGAGTCCCAAATAAAATGAAATGTGAATCCTGGATTCCACTGCTAGTCACCATCCACCAATTGAATTCTAATAGACTTTGAAGTTATTCTGGGGCCTAACTCGGTATCCGGAATATATACATATATATATATATATGAATGTTTTAAAACCAACCTGTATCAGACACGTATTTTGTACTAGTTTCACTGACTCATAGATCGTTTCATGTCTTGATATTTTCGTTTCTTGGTCACTTTCGCCGTTATCTTTACTTCCAGTGTATGTTATCTGACTTGGCGTTTGTTTGTCCTCACATGTTTCACCAGACTAGACAGTAGATGAACTGATTTCATTTTGCTTACTGCTAAGCTTATTCAGACAAAAATTTAATGATTTTTCAATAGACTACTATTTTATATATTTTGTTGTTTTTGTTTTTTCAAATGCCAAATAAACATATTCAGTATAAATAATGAGTCCACTCGTATATATATATTTTTTTCCTCTGATTATTTCACCGTGCAAAAATGCAAATCGCGCGTACACACCCTCGATTGTAGACCTATGAAATTAATAAATTACGAAAATGTCATAGATATATGAATTGAAATTGGGCGCTGTGGTAGAGCATAATGCCAGCATTTAAAGGTCTTGATATGATTATGAGCAGTAAGTTGTTCTCAAAACGTTATCAGAAAATTACATTGTATCATTATGTATTTTGAGTGAGCATATAGACCGTAATGATCCGATGGCTCAGGGGTGGCGGTCTCGCTAATCACTCACGTAGTCAAGGTGTGATTTATAGCAAAACCACTCCTAAACTTCTCCTGGCCGTTAGTAGGCGCGTGGTATAGAAGGAAGGTTGTACGTGAAGATAGCCCTACGCACCATGTAAAAACAATATCACTGCTACTGCAAATTTGAAGCTCAAGACTCGAAGTCCTATTTTCCAATTGGAAAGCAAAAGGGAGTGCAAGAAAATGAGTGATAGCAAGACAAACTTGTCTAGCTTTTGTTCCAGTATACTTGAATAAGGGTAGAAAAAGGGAGATCAATCATGATTTGAATTTCATTAGATAGTCGTATTTGATTTTGTGTTAGTTGCTTAGAATAACTTTCAATAGTTGGTTTGTAAGAATTAGATTTGTTTTTACGAGTTGATCAAAGATTGTTATCAGGTAGAGAACCATTGAATACCAGCACTGGAGTACTGCCAGACAGCTGCTGTTTCATCCTAGTTTGCGAGATTCATCGGCAGAACGCACCTGCCGGGGTTTGAACCAAGGACCTTCCGGTTAAAGGCCGAGCTGGTATACTATTCAGCCACTGGAACCCGATTCAATGGTCTGTGCA
Source organism: Trichobilharzia regenti (assembly GCA_944472135.2). NCBI lineage: Eukaryota > Metazoa > Platyhelminthes > Trematoda > Strigeidida > Schistosomatidae > Trichobilharzia > Trichobilharzia regenti. Next base: position 74,866,579 of record OX235263.1, read on the forward strand.
TGAATTATAACTTCTGCGAATTTGTGACTTAGCTTAGAATAATGCTGTAATCATATCAGATGTTATGTTTATTTTTATCGAGGTATTTTATCAACTTTTTTTACACAATCGAAATGTCTATCGTTGCCTTGGCTATAATATTCGCGAAAACGCCTCACGATATCCTTTATCCCCATATGTATCTTTTATCGAATACATTTATTCTGTGATGGATGCTAAGAAGATTTAAAAGGCTCATTGATAAACAAAGAATATTCCTTTCTATAACCTTCTCCTCACCAAGTTTTACATTAATATGACAGTAATAATTAAAGAATTATTGTTATTAACAACACTAATGGTCACTTAAATTACATTGAATCAATAATATCGACAGATTTCATTTAAAAAGCATCAGTGAGTAGGAGATAATACGCACTGAAATAACGCAGAACTAAGTGTCAAATAATTAAGGGAAGTAACATAGAACTGATGAACTGATAGTTTAGACAGCAGTCTAAGATGGCACTGCTGGCTATTTCTGTTTCTTTTGCTCCCGTTGATTTAGGTGAATTGCAATGACCTCTAGATACTGAATATTCCCAAAAGTAGTCGTTTTGTCTTAACTTGACACCTTTCAACAGTATGTATCCATGACTTCTTGTAGGATCGTGTCCACGATCATTCAATCATATGAAATGTATGACGAAATTCAGTCAGTAGGTTAGAATGACATATTGTGTAAGGTGTAAATCCTTTGTCTTATATACCATAATTATTCTTAAGCATTTTTCGACATTTATATCTCCAATGAATTAGAGTTGGTTTAAAAGAGGTATAAATATCAGTTTTATGTCCCTTGATCTATAATGATTTTCTTGATCGAAGAGCTAGATCGTCTGTATTTATCATTATTGGGTTCAGGGGATAGGATTCGCTTCTGAAGTCATTTAAAGATATGATGTTAGGCCCTCACTTCCAGAGATCGATGAGTCCTCCTTATGTATGTGTGACCATGCGTGCATTTAAAGAACTTCTGTGAATAAATATTATCAACCAAAGAAGTTCATAAGGAGATGTTAAGAGGTGAGAAAGCCAAGATCCATTCTTCAACTCGCCACTAACAAGGACGTATATCTCAAGCTACCCTACATGGATGGTCATACCAGCTTGATAATTAGAAAAAGATTGAACGCTGCGGTTAAAGAGACTTATTACACAGCTAAGATTTAAATAATTCAGAATGTGAAGTATGTATATCCATCTAGGTCCTTAGAGCATAAGAAAAGTGATGTCACACCCTACTGTATCTACTAGTTTAGATGTGCTTGTGGTTACACATATATAGGGAGGACTCAAAGCATATCCTTAAATAACTCCAGAAGCAAATCTGATCCCATGGACCCATCAGTAGTGATGAAAACAGACGACCTACCTCTTTTACTGCGAAACATATTATAAAGATGTGAGATAAAACTGATACTTACACCTCTTTTAAACCTATCCACAAAACGTCTGACTTGAAATTTGTGGTATCCCTAAACATGAGGAAGTTTAAATCCCCTTTATGTATTCAAGAAGTAAAGTAGGTTCACAGTGTAGTAAAACTACTTGCTTTCATCAACCATGCTGTAAGTAGACGATGAGGTAACCAGGAGATAAGACAGGCTCAGTTTTTCAGTTCCACGTGTGATCAGTCCACTGTTCAAAATTATCAAACGCTATTTGTGTATGAAAAATCTGACTCCATCAGTTTTAAGGTTCAAACATTATTGATTCTAAGGGAAAGAGTTTTCAAGACAAACACAAATGCGAAACATGACTGAAAAATAATTTATATTCATTTATTTAGTTATAAACGATTTGAAGTTACTTCATGATTCCGTATAATTCGAATTTACTGCGTTTTTGCATCACTGTAGCAGTAGGAAGTGAGTTAGTGGAAAGCAGATGGTGATAGGGAATATTAGTAATCCCTTGGGTGTTTCATTTCATCCTATTCTCTGCAGTCTTTTCCAAGCTGCGCCACTAGTGTCCGTAGGGTTTCATTTCCTCCTCCAGCGACCTTCTCCACGTCATCCTCAGGTATGGCCTGCATTGTGTGTGATTTGCGTCGGTGGCACAGTGGTTAGGACTCTCGCCGACCATGCACATGGTCAGGGGTTCGAGCCCACGCCGACGCACACCTGATATCTATGGTCGGCCTGTGAAACCTAGGCTACCGATATCCACGCTGAGAATTCCATACTTGTACCAAAAATATAGTATGGAATCAAGCTGCAATAAAAAAAATTAAATAAATTAAATTAATTTCTTTCAACAGTCTTCTCAGCGTATATCTCATCCCTTTCCATTTCCTAGTGTATTTTGTTGGTCAATGGGTTGTCGACTGCTTCGTTGCTAGAGTTCGTTGTCGTGAATCCTTTCTTGCCATCTGATCTTCATCATGGAACCAACAAAATCAGCTGCTGGTAAAAGTCTGTAGCCTGGTGGAAATGTTTTCCTCATCCAGTTTACTGTCTGGTCCTAAATGCGGAAAATGAGTAAAGCCTTCATGTGGGGCTGGTATCCCTTCTCCGTAAAATCTATTCAGCCACTACAGAAACTTCTAGGCTCAGAAAAAAAATATAAAAAGTGGACTTAATCTTCACTGAAATCGAAGAGACCAGGTGACTCGGGCTTGTTAAAGTCTTCAGAAAGCGAGTCTGTCAATGCGATGAACAAAGCTGACTACTATCATAGATACTATCCCTGATAGTAGTCAACTGGGTAATACTGCACACCGTGAGTGAAGATTAGGAAGACAGGAATGTGTTGGACCAACATGAAGACCAGAAAAAGATTTGGACTTCGGGGACGATCTGTGTCTCATCATGTCACATAACTTCGAAGACTTACAGGTGAAAACTAGCAAGTTGGGTGAAGAGGGTAGTAGTGAAGACAAGAATTGAAGTGAACACAGATAACATGGAGGTGTTGAAGCAACAATCACTATCAACAGAAGATATTTGAAAGACGTCAATTCCTTCAATTATCTAGCAAGCATCCCTTCAACTACAGGCCGTATGCATGAAGATGTCAACACCAACCAGAATAGGAAAGACAACGTACACCTTCATCTATCTGAAACCAGTTGGCGAATTCCCCGGAACTCAGACAGCACAAAAACAGCATTTGGATTTTCAACACCAATCTCAAACTAGTCACCACCTCTATATGGATTAGAAACTTGGCGCGTGCAAGCATCATCAAAAGCATTTCCAATGGGCTTTTATCGACAGCTGCACCCTTCACTCACTTCACACTGAAGATCAGATGACCAACCGACGAGAAACGATTAGCAACAGGAAACTCTGTGAATGAACCGATCAAGAACCCACTGCTCAACAAGTATTCTAAAGGAAATGAAGACGGATTAGACACATACTGAGCGGACTGTCGGGTGACATTGAACTTGAAGGGGAAACGACGACTTTAGGTTAGGATCCGAGGGTGCCACTGATGAGATGGTGTGAGGAAGAGGTGAAAGCTTATGAGGTTTCATGGAGCGAACTGAAGAGGAGTTTAGAGAGTGGGATAGAGTGGAGATGTGCTGTTGAAGCCTTATGTTCCACTAGGAACCCAAAGGAATCATAAGAGCCCCACTCCTGAATGCTGATAAAATTATTATAAAAGAGCTCCATACTTCACACAAACATATATATATATATATATATCATTAAAGTATTGACTAAACTTTAAGTCGATAAATTATTTTCACCAGACCAAGAACCTTACAACACAACAGAACACTATGATGCCGTTAATTAACCAAACAATGCGCATAAAAGATGAGAATATGAAGAATGTGCGGAATAAAATTGTGGTGATGATGAATAATTGTGAAATATGTGAAATATTTGTGTACACACACACTTATAATAAAATATTATATAAATATTGACATTCTTAGAAAACTTTGTAGTGGGGTAGAGTAAAATTTTGCTTTAAAAAAACAATTTATATTTTATTTTTTATCAAAAACAAGAAATTGATTAAAAAATTCCTCCGATATTTTATCGCCTGTAGACATAGATTGTGATGAGTACAAGACATCTCCTTGGTGTGTATTTGTGTGTGTGTATGTGTGTGTGTGATACACAGTACTGTAGTTTAGAAAAAGCCAAAAACATCCGACAAATTGAAAAAAAACAACTCAATACTTATTATCTGGTTGCTACAAGGTCAAATATTATTATTAGTATTATTATATAGTAATCATGCATTCTTCAGACTTGAACTGAAACAAACAAAATCTACTTTCAAACTTGACGACGGATTGGTAACAGGTTGAGAAGTATTTGGAACTAGCAGGGAGCACTGGACAGCCGTTTCATTCTAGTGCTTGAAACCCATCGGCAGTATGCACCCACTGGTGTTCAAACCCTGGACCTCCAGACACTGAGACCTGACTAGCCTTTATCATTTTGGTGATTTTTACCACGACAACCAACCAATCCCTAGAAACAAACTCTTCGAAATTAGAAAAGAAAAGGTATTCAGCAAAGAGTTACTCTTTTCGGCGATATCATTCTCAAGCTGTACAAATCGCAAATTTATAGTAATTTGTCTTGGCAACAAAAGGAATATTTCCAAAGATGTGTTAATGCAATTGTTAATTTTTGACAAACAAATTACGTAATTTAGAAGGCGTTAATCGGTTAGAAACTAAAATAAAGTTACAAAAGTAGGTTGGGTGACGTAATCTAATTGATAGGGTTCAATGAAAAAATGAATGAGAGTTAAGTTAATAAGCTGAGTAGAATTCACTTAAAAATAAACGAAAATCGAGTTAGCAACAGTCGTCATGAGCGTAGAGATTTAATAGAGGGTGGGGGTAGAAAATAATGCAATTAAGAAATAGACAAACAAAGAAGAAAGAGGTAAGACAAAATTACGTATTTGGTGTTAAGATAGATCAGGACCATTGTAGATTTAGTGACTGAACAAACTTCTTTTGTATGCAGAGTTCAGGATTCAATATGTGAATTGCCATTGCTTCTGCAGTTTGAAGAAGTTTAATTCGTACTCTTTTGGCAAGATTCCCACGTATTGTGTAGATAACTGAGAAGTTGTTTTGTGGGTTTGCTTGGTGTCCGGATTCGATCAAGTGTTCTAGGATAGAGCTGTGGCGGGGGGATCTTCTTTCTCCTTTATAAAACCATGAAGGTAAGTGTTCGCTGATTCGTTTGGATAGCAAACGCTGGGTACGGCCGACATACCTAGCTCCACATGAGCAGGTGAATTGGTAGATGCACATTGATGAGGCCCCCAGTGGAAGCTTATCCTTCACGTTCGTGCGAATCATTGGTTTCGTAGAGAAAGTTAGTCTGAGTTCCGCTGCGAAGAAGGTTTTCTTCAGTGAACGGCACAGGCGGTTTCTCAGTATTTCTGCTGAAGAATCTCCGTTGAATTGTAGATTCAAATAGAGAAGTTTCTTGGGAGCAGTAAGCATGGATGGTTTTTGTGTTTTGGGCTTCATAGCTTTTGTGATGAAACGTTCCGGGTAACCGTTTTCAAGAAGGATTCTTTTCAGGGTCTTCAGCTCTTCTTCTATAGTTTCCGGACTGCAAATGTTGTGGATTCTGTGAGTCAGTGAGCGGATCAGATTTCGTTTTGTATATATAGGCACCCAACTGTGAAAGCTGATGAGTTGTCCATTCCATGTCGGTTTTCTGTGAATGGATCTTTTGAGTGTCCCATCTTGTTCGCGTCTTGCTAGTTGCACGTCCAGAAAAGATATTGTTGCGTTGGACTCCTTCTCTAGTGTGAACTGGATTGCTGGATGGCAACTGTTGAAGAAGTCCAATATGTTCTCCAAATTTTCCTCATTATTGGCGATAATAAAAGTATCGTCCACGTATCTCTTGTAGAATCCGAAGTTATCTATTATCTTCTTTAGGTGTGTATTTTCTAGTTTTGACATGAAAATATCTGCAAGCAGCGGGCCGAGTGGTGAGCCCATAGCTATACCATCTTTTTGTCTATATATTTCATTATTGAAAGTGAATTGGACGTTTAGAGTACATCTTAATAGGAGTTCCTTCAAATAGTCAGTGGGTATACCAATGTTCATCTCCTTTGAATCAATATATTCACATATATAGCATATTGTTTCGGTTAGTGGGACGTTTGTAAACAGTGATACCACATCTAGTGAGAACATGGTTTGATTGGAAACGCTGACGTTTTCAATGGAATTGACAAAATCGAAGGAGTCTCGAAGTGAGTGGCGGGAGATTTGCTTTCTGACTGGTTCTAGTATGTTTACTAGCCATTGTGCGGTACTGTGATAAGGTGAATTAGTCATATCGAGAATGGGTCGAAGAGGTACGTTTTTCTTGTGCACTTTTGGTAGTCCATATAGCCGGGGTATATTTGAGCCCGACGGTTTCAACGATTCGAAGGTTTCGAGATCGATGAATGATTCAGTCTTTAGTTTTCGGAGAAGGTTCGTTAGTTTTTGTTCAGTTTGTTCCGTCATGTTCTTTTCCTTTGCTGGTTTTATGAATTTAGATTCGTCGGATAGGATGGTCAGCATTTTACTTACGTAGTCTTCACGATTCATGACTACGATTCCCCCACCTTTATCCGGGCGTAACAGAATAATCTCTTTGTTGTTTATTAATTCCTTGAGCTCTTTATAGTGTTTTTTGGTCAGTATTGACTTTCCATTTGGTTTGGTATTCATAAATTTATGGCAACTGTCGAGTACTACCGACCTGAACTGTTGCAGGTTCTCTTCGGAAGTTGGTGATAGATCATATGTTTGGTTTATCAGGTTTTCGAACTGGACTTGGGATTGAAGTTTTTGGATTTTTGATGGTTTTGTGCAGAACTTTGGACCGAGGGACAGTGCTTCTAGTTGAAGTTCTGACAGCTCACTGTTTGACAGGTTTAATACGTATTTTCTATAGTTTGGTTTGTAAGGATTAGTTATGTTTTACGAGTTGATCACGGATTGATATCAGTTAGAGAACCATTGAAAACCAGGGAGTACTGGACAGCTGCTGTTTCATCCTAGTTTGGGAATCATCGGCAGCACGTACCCACCGCCGGGGTTCTAACACAGGACCTTCCGGTTACAAGGCAAGCTCGTATACCATTCAGCAACTGAGACGAGATTCAATGGCCAGTCTATGAATTCTAACTTCTACCAATTCGTGATTTAGCGCGACCCCAACCATTGTCGTTGGTGGGACATCCATCCACACACGTGACATCTAATTGGACCTCACTGGTGGTGTGTGGATGGATGTCCCACCAACGACAATGGTTGGGGTCGCGCTAAATCACGAATTGGTAGAAGTTAGAATTCATACGGTGGCCACTGAGTGGGGTTCCAATGACTGATTGGTATGTGAGCTTGACGTGTCACCAGGAGGCCCTCGGTTCGAACCATGGCGGTGGGTGAGTGTTGTCAGTGAGTCCCAAACTAGGACGAAACAGCCATCCGATACTCCCTGTTGGTTTTCCATGGTGAAACTCGAAATAAATCATATCCCTATAAATTAACTCTTGAAAATCTACTTTTCTCTACCTTACTTAAATGACTCCCTCTCTGTTGTGAGTTCATTTCATTCTGCTTAACAGTTTATTAACTGACTTTACATCTTTCTTTGACATTAATTCATGATTTATAAAATGCAAACTAGCTTTTCTAATTATTACTGTAGTTATTAGAGTTATTGACATGATGGACTGATGATTGAATTTAGAACAGAGGACTTTGTCTTCTTAGAATTTGATGCGATGTTTCATACTTCAAAGTTTAACATTGTCATAGTTTGAATTTTTATTGGTGGATGGTGACTAGCAGTGAAATCCAGGATAAAGCGCATTTCAGCCTATTCGGTACTCATCATCCGGATGTATCTGCATTCCTCAGTCAGTGAGTGATGATGTTCCCACTGAGACTTGAACCCAATAGCGCCCATAGTTTCGAATGCCAAAATGTTATCCACTAGACCACTTGGGCTATGAGAGCCACATCTTGTGCAATGGGTCATATTAATTATTTAATTGAATTTTAGATTTTCCCGTCGATTGACTGGACCGAAGTGCTCGGTCTCAGGTTGGCATGTCTGTCGGTTTTTTGTGCAGATGCTTCGACGATGTCTGGGTATGTAATTAGAGTTTAACTGGTTGACGGTGACTTGCAGTGGACTCCAGGATGTGCATTTATAGTCGCAAAAGATAAAGATGTGAATTAGATGTAATTTTCATTTCGGATATAGGAAATTCTAATCAGTTTTCATGTAAATTAATGATACCTAAATGTCATCACATTATCATCATAAATTATTATTCAGTAATGAAATTTCATAAGTAGTATACAAAAGCAAATGGCAGCTATTACATAGTTGAAGGCTTAGTGAGTGTGACTTACATGCTTTTCAATACTCTTCAGATTCAACAAGTACATGTTATTATCTCAGATATTTAAAAACTCACACTAGCCACTTCTTCAGGAAAAAAAGTTAAACACTGAGCTAAATGGATGGTAAATAACCTCCTCTCTCCAATATATTAACTCAGTCACTAAAAAGTAATCAATGTCATGCTATCGACTACTCAACAATGACCGAATTCCATCAGTTAAGTTTGTAAACTGGTCACTGAGATAGCTAAATCGCCACCATGGTAACAGTCCTTTTCGACTCCATATTATGGTAACCAGAAGTGGTATGTTTGTATGCATGTATGGCATGGCATGTAAAATAAAACCAGTACTTTTCAAGTATTGGTTTGTAGGGATTTGACTGATTAGTCACAGGATTTTATCATGAGCTGACATCAGTTAGAGAACCATTGGGAAACCAGCTTGGAGTACCCGACAGCTATTTCGTTAGCCTAGTTTAGGACTGACCCTTCATCAATACGCAATCACCTCAAGAGGCCAAACCCAGTACCTTCTGGTTACAAGACTAGAGAGTTCGTAGAGCATTAAGCCACTGGGATCCGATCCAATGGCCGGCTTATGAATTCCAACTTCTACCAATTCACGACACACCGTGACCTCTAGCCAACGTCTTTGGCTAGCATTTGTCCTCACACGCGTCCTGCTGCAACCTACTGGTGCACTGCACTTGGCATAATACTGATGAATCAAAATTTCCGGAGGCAATTTTCAAATCATGTAAATAATATTGTTATTCAGACAAGACATACTGTAAGGTACCTTAATTCGACACTGGCTAGTGGGAACAGTCAGCTGACATGAAGTCACCGTCCTAGATTTCTTAGTATTTGGAAGATATTAGAGAAAGGTTTCTACAAATTAATGGAGACTCAGATACCTTCCATCATTTACACCAAAGTACCAAGGACAGAAACTTCAGTCTTATTAGGTGAAATCAGTGATTATACTCCTGTTGTGAGACTAGCTTATGCTTGAAAATCAGTCACTAGACAAAGAGTGATGTAACACTTGAGCTTTAAATACGTTGATAGAAGTCAACCGATCAAATCTGCGATACGATCAGTAGACCAATACTTTGATTGGACACTGGTTGGTAACTAGTGTTATGCGTCTAGTCCTTTGTTTGATGAAGAATAAATTCTATTATTCAAGTTGACTGCATTGTAGCCACCATGCTAGGTGACTCCCCATCACGGTTCACTGTGAATTGTTGATATTAGATGGTTGGAGGCAGTCGGCTACAAGAAGCCTGGCCTGATTTGGGTTTCGTGCTTGTTGGCACTCACCAGTCAAGTCAGCAAGGCGAATCTGCAATCTTGAAAAAACTCATATCCCTTAGAAGACAATTGGAAAACCTGCAAGGAGTACCGGACAGCGGTTTCGTCAGTCTAATTTGGGACTGACCCCTCAGCAGTACGCACCTAACTCCAGGGGCCGAACCCAGGACCTTCTGGTTACAAGGCTAGCGAGCTCGTAGACCATTAAGTCACTGGGACCCGATCCAATGGCCGGCCTATGAATTATAACTTTTGCCAATTAACGACATAGCGCTACAATTAGCCAATGTCTTCTTCGATGAGTTACATCCTCACCTTCAACCAGCTGTAACCTACTGCTCACGGCTTCCCAATACAAGCCAAGTTAACTGCTAGTTAACTGCTAGTGAGCATAAGATTAATTTTCAAGTATCGTTTTCGTGGGGATTTTGTTTGATTGGTTGGAGGATTTCATCATGAGCTGACACCAATTGCTCGCGCTGTGTCATGAGTCGGCAGAAGTCGGAATTCATAGGCCGGCCATTGGATTGGGTCCCAGTGGTTTAATGGTCTATGAGGTCGCTAGCCTTGTAACCAGAAGGTACTGGGTTCAGCCGCTAGCGGTGGGTGCGTACTGATAAGGAGTCCCAAACTAGACTGGTGAAGTAGCTGTCCAGTAGTTCATGCAGGTCTTCCAGTGGTTCTCTAACTGATGTCAGCTCATGATGAATTCCTCCAACGAACCAAACAAAAAATCTCTACAAACAAATACTTGAAAAACTCGTATCCCTCCTGAGATTAGAACCCTTGTCACCTGTACCAGCTAGCATGAAACTAAGGTCAGGCTAGGCTTCCTGTGACCGATTGCCTCCAACTATCTGATTCCAACATTCAGTAACCCATTTTTCTAATAGCTACTGTACACCCTGATGTAATGTAACATAGTATTTGTTTTTCTAAGGGGTGAAGGTTGCCTCCCCTGAATAACTTCAACTTACGTGTAGGTATTCACCATCAGTTTGTATAATGATTACTCTTAGATAACTCACCTTCGCTAAATATCAGCATCAAGCAACTGAAAAATCGAAAGTGATAATAATAGAAGCTCTTTATTTCTACTTAAAAGAACTCTATTGGCATTAGAGATTATTTATAAATCCACTTTCATGGAGTACACAGTGTTTACACAGTGTCACTTAAAGTAATATCACTTCAGGAAGCACTTCTATCTCAAAAAAATTCAACTTGAGTTTAACTGTTTACCTTCAACTTATGTGGAATACCTAGAGATGTTTATTCAAAACACTATAATATATAATCATTTTATTACACTTCAATTAATTATTTTAAGTTAAAATAAGTAACAATAAGATAAAGAAAATGTGGTGATTTACCGTTTAACGATTATGTATTACGTTTGTTTTATTTAAAACAAAATGAATATAAAGCAGGAAATTCCAAGAATTCTTTTTGCAAATACTGTTAACGGAACCACAAGTATATGTCTGAATTTCCAAGTATGGCATAAACTTAGCGCGTCTGAAGACATATCTGGACACAATTCATCTATCTATCTATCTATCTATCTATCTATCTATCTATCTATCTATCTATCTATCTATCTATCTATCTATCTATCTATCTATCTATCTATCTATCTATCTATCTATCTATCTATCTATCTATCTATCTATCTATCTATCTATCTATCTATCTATCTATCTATCTATCTATCTATCTATCTATCTATCTATCTATCTATCTATCTATCTATCTATCTATCTATCTATCTATCTATCTATCTATCTATCTATCTATCTATCTATCTATCTATCTATCTATCTATCTATCTATCTATCTATCTATCTATCTATCTATCTATCTATCTATCTATCTATCTATCTATCTATCTATCTATCTATCTATCTATCTATCTATCTATCTATCTATCTATCTATCTATCTATCTATCTATCTATCTATCTATCTATCTATCTATCTATCTATCTATCTATCTATCTATCTATCTATCTATCTATCTATCTATCTATCTATCTATCTATCTATCTATCTATCTATCTATCTATCTATCTATCTATCTATCTATCTATCTATCTATCTATCTATCTATCTATCTATCTATCTATCTATCTATCTATCTATCTATCTATCTATCTATCTATCTATCTATCTATCTATCTATCTATCTATCTATCTATCTATCTATCTATCTATCTATCTATCTATCTATCTATCTATCTATCTATCTATCTATCTATCTATCTATCTATCTATCTATCTATCTATCTATCTATCTATCTATCTATCTATCTATCTATCTATCTATCTATCTATCTATCTATCTATCTATCTATCTATCTATCTATCTATCTATCTATCTATCTATCTATCTATCTATCTATCTATCTATCTATCTATCTATCTATCTATCTATCTATCTATCTATCTATCTATCTATCTATCTATCTATCTATCTATCTATCTATCTATCTATCTATCTATCTATCTATCTATCTATCTATCTATCTATCTATCTATCTATCTATCTATCTATCTATCTATCTATCTATCTATCTATCTATCTATCTATCTATCTATCTATCTATCTATCTATCTATCTATCTATCTATCTATCTATCTATCTATCTATCTATCTATCTATCTATCTATCTATCTATCTATCTATCTATCTATCTATCTATCTATCTATCTATCTATCTATCTATCTATCTATCTATCTATCTATCTATCTATCTATCTATCTATCTATCTATCTATCTATCTATCTATCTATCTATCTATCTATCTATCTATCTATCTATCTATCTATCTATCTATCTATCTATCTATCTATCTATCTATCTATCTATCTATCTATCTATCTATCTATCTATCTATCTATCTATCTATCTATCTATCTATCTATCTATCTATCTATCTATCTATCTATCTATCTATCTATCTATCTATCTATCTATCTATCTATCTATCTATCTATCTATCTATCTATCTATCTATCTATCTATCTATCTATCTATCTATCTATCTATCTATCTATCTATCTATCTATCTATCTATCTATCTATCTATCTATCTATCTATCTATCTATCTATCTATCTATCTATCTATCTATCTATCTATCTATCTATCTATCTATCTATCTATCTATCTATCTATCTATCTATCTATCTATCTATCTATCTATCTATCTATCTATCTATCTATCTATCTATCTATCTATCTATCTATCTATCTATCTATCTATCTATCTATCTATCTATCTATCTATCTATCTATCTATCTATCTATCTATCTATCTATCTATCTATCTATCTATCTATCTATCTATCTATCTATCTATCTATCTATCTATCTATCTATCTATCTATCTATCTATCTATCTATCTATCTATCTATCTATCTATCTATCTATCTATCTATCTATCTATCTATCTATCTATCTATCTATCTATCTATCTATCTATCTATCTATCTATCTATCTATCTATCTATCTATCTATCTATCTATCTATCTATCTATCTATCTATCTATCTATCTATCTATCTATCTATCTATCTATCTATCTATCTATCTATCTATCTATCTATCTATCTATCTATCTATCTATCTATCTATCTATCTATCTATCTATCTATCTATCTATCTATCTATCTATCTATCTATCTATCTATCTATCTATCTATCTATCTATCTATCTATCTATCTATCTATCTATCTATCTATCTATCTATCTATCTATCTATCTATCTATCTATCTATCTATCTATCTATCTATCTATCTATCTATCTATCTATCTATCTATCTATCTATCTATCTATCTATCTATCTATCTATCTATCTATCTATCTATCTATCTATCTATCTATCTATCTATCTATCTATCTATCTATCTATCTATCTATCTATCTATCTATCTATCTATCTATCTATCTATCTATCTATCTATCTATCTATCTATCTATCTATCTATCTATCTATCTATCTATCTATCTATCTATCTATCTATCTATCTATCTATCTATCTATCTATCTATCTATCTATCTATCTATCTATCTATCTATCTATCTATCTATCTATCTATCTATCTATCTATCTATCTATCTATCTATCTATCTATCTATCTATCTATCTATCTATCTATCTATCTATCTATCTATCTATCTATCTATCTATCTATCTATCTATCTATCTATCTATCTATCTATCTATCTATCTATCTATCTATCTATCTATCTATCTATCTATCTATCTATCTATCTATCTATCTATCTATCTATCTATCTATCTATCTATCTATCTATCTATCTATCTATCTATCTATCTATCTATCTATCTATCTATCTATCTATCTATCTATCTATCTATCTATCTATCTATCTATCTATCTATCTATCTATCTATCTATCTATCTATCTATCTATCTATCTATCTATCTATCTATCTATCTATCTATCTATCTATCTATCTATCTATCTATCTATCTATCTATCTATCTATCTATCTATCTATCTATCTATCTATCTATCTATCTATCTATCTATCTATCTATCTATCTATCTATCTATCTATCTATCTATCTATCTATCTATCTATCTATCTATCTATCTATCTATCTATCTATCTATCTATCTATCTATCTATCTATCTATCTATCTATCTATCTATCTATCTATCTATCTATCTATCTATCTATCTATCTATCTATCTATCTATCTATCTATCTATCTATCTATCTATCTATCTATCTATCTATCTATCTATCTATCTATCTATCTATCTATCTATCTATCTATCTATCTATCTATCTATCTATCTATCTATCTATCTATCTATCTATCTATCTATCTATCTATCTATCTATCTATCTATCTATCTATCTATCTATCTATCTATCTATCTATCTATCTATCTATCTATCTATCTATCTATCTATCTATCTATCTATCTATCTATCTATCTATCTATCTATCTATCTATCTATCTATCTATCTATCTATCTATCTATCTATCTATCTATCTATCTATCTATCTATCTATCTATCTATCTATCTATCTATCTATCTATCTATCTATCTATCTATCTATCTATCTATCTATCTATCTATCTATCTATCTATCTATCTATCTATCTATCTATCTATCTATCTATCTATCTATCTATCTATCTATCTATCTATCTATCTATCTATCTATCTATCTATCTATCTATCTATCTATCTATCTATCTATCTATCTATCTATCTATCTATCTATCTATCTATCTATCTATCTATCTATCTATCTATCTATCTATCTATCTATCTATCTATCTATCTATCTATCTATCTATCTATCTATCTATCTATCTATCTATCTATCTATCTATCTATCTATCTATCTATCTATCTATCTATCTATCTATCTATCTATCTATCTATCTATCTATCTATCTATCTATCTATCTATCTATCTATCTATCTATCTATCTATCTATCTATCTATCTATCTATCTATCTATCTATCTATCTATCTATCTATCTATCTATCTATCTATCTATCTATCTATCTATCTATCTATCTATCTATCTATCTATCTATCTATCTATCTATCTATCTATCTATCTATCTATCTATCTATCTATCTATCTATCTATCTATCTATCTATCTATCTATCTATCTATCTATCTATCTATCTATCTATCTATCTATCTATCTATCTATCTATCTATCTATCTATCTATCTATCTATCTATCTATCTATCTATCTATCTATCTATCTATCTATCTATCTATCTATCTATCTATCTATCTATCTATCTATCTATCTATCTATCTATCTATCTATCTATCTATCTATCTATCTATCTATCTATCTATCTATCTATCTATCTATCTATCTATCTATCTATCTATCTATCTATCTATCTATCTATCTATCTATCTATCTATCTATCTATCTATCTATCTATCTATCTATCTATCTATCTATCTATCTATCTATCTATCTATCTATCTATCTATCTATCTATCTATCTATCTATCTATCTATCTATCTATCTATCTATCTATCTTCTATCTATCTATCTATCTATCTATCTATCTATCTATCTATCTATCTATCTATCTATCTATCTATCTATCTATCTATCTATCTATCTATCTATCTATCTATCTATCTATCTATCTATCTATCTATCTATCTATCTATCTATCTATCTATCTATCTATCTATCTATCTATCTATCTATCTATCTATCTATCTATCTATCTATCTATCTATCTATCTATCTATCTATCTATCTATCTATCTATCTATCTATCTATCTATCTATCTATCTATCTATCTATCTATCTATCTATCTATCTATCTATCTATCTATCTATCTATCTATCTATCTATCTATCTATCTATCTATCTATCTATCTATCTATCTATATCTATCTATCTATCTATCTATCTATCTATCTATCTATCTATCTATCTATCTATCTATCTATCTATCTATCTATCTATCTATCTATCTATCTATCTATCTATCTATCTATCTATCTATCTATCTATCTATCTATCTATCTATCTATCTATCTATCTATCTATCTATCTATCTATCTATCTATCTATCTATCTATCTATCTATCTATCTATCTATCTATCTATCTATCTATCTATCTATCTATCTATCTATCTATCTATCTATCTATCTATCTATCTATCTATCTATCTATCTATCTATCTATCTATCTATCTATCTATCTATCTATCTATCTATCTATCTATCTATCTATCTATCTATCTATCTATCTATCTATCTATCTATCTATCTATCTATCTATCTATCTATCTATCTATCTATCTATCTATCTATCTATCTATCTATCTATCTATCTATCTATCTATCTATCTATCTATCTATCTATCTATCTATCTATCTATCTCTATCTATCTATCTATCTATCTATCTATCTATCTATCTATCTATCTATCTATCTATCTATCTATCTATCTATCTATCTATCTATCTATCTATCTATCTATCTATCTATCTATCTATCTATCTATCTATCTATCTATCTATCTATCTATCTATCTATCTATCTATCTATCTATCTATCTATCTATCTATCTATCTATCTATCTATCTATCTATCTATCTATCTATCTATCTATCTATCTATCTATCTATCTATCTATCTATCTATCTATCTATCTATCTATCTATCTATCTATCTATCTATCTATCTATCTATCTATCTATCTATCTATCTATCTATCTATCTATCTATCTATCTATCTATCTATCTATCTATCTATCTATCTATCTATCTATCTATCTATCTATCTATCTATCTATCTATCTATCTATCTATCTATCTATCCATCTATCCATCTATCCATCTATCCATCTATCCATCTATCTATCTATCTATTTGTCTATCTACTTAACGTATACACCTACTCACCTGCCACTGAATCGCTGTTGCACAACCTTTTCTAAAATAAATTTCATTTTTATATATTATTTTACTTTTTATGATATTGTGTGAGAAATATTACTCTCTGTCTTTAAATAATAAGCTGAGTTTTTCATAACATATACATAATTTAATAATCATTAAATACGTGAGAGTATTTTTTGAAGATACAGCCATTTAGACAGCTGTGTGTAGAGAAGATCAGCTGTACTTAGAATAAAATACTAATTATTTCAAGGGAATACAAATCTACGTAAATGTGTTTTCTGTTATACTAATCAAGTTAATATATAACAGGAGATAAAAGTTTGCTGATAATGTGAATCAATAAATTGGGCGCTTAGTTTTCAGTTGTTAGTTCATGGGCCTGGAAATATTTCCCCTCACCTCCAGGAAGTTAACGGAAAACTGAGCGAAGAAGCCTTTGAAGTGAAGAGAAGAGGAGTAAGACAAAGCAGCCTAATATCATCGGTTATATTCCTGCGTCTGGTGGACTGGATCATTCAGGAGACCGTAAGGGAGGGAGTGGACAGAAATATGTTGGAGCCACACGAAGACTCTAGGAGATTTTGACTTCGTGTACGATTTATTTCTAATATCACACAAACTCGAAGATCTGCAGTTTAAAAGCAACACACTGCTTGAAGAGGTAGGCAGTGAAGTTAGGGCTACAAAGGACCATAGATAAAGCAGATATAAAGAAGATACCTAACCGAAGAACCACAAAAAGGACCAGTCAACACCAACGGGGTAAATGTAAAGGAGGTCACTTCTTTCACTTATTTAGGCAGCATCCTTTCAACTACATCTAATGACATGGATGAGTAGGTAAGAGGTAGGATCGGGAAATCAAGACAGGCCTTCATTATTCTAAAATCAGTGTGGAAATCTTCTGCGGTCAGCATAAGGGTTATCATTAGTAGAAGTTAGAATTCATGGGACATCTGATCGGGTCCCAATAGCTGAATCGTCTACGAGCTCATCTTGCACCTGGAATGTCCTAGGTTTTAATCTCACTGGTTACGTGTCCTATTGAAGAGTCCCAAACTTGAACGGATCTGCTGTTCAGCACTCCCTTATGGTTTTCAATGGTTATCAAACTGATATCAATCCGTGATCAAACAGATTAGTAGTCGTTCAAAGGAAAACTCATAAATACATAACAGGTCCTGTTGTTTCTTTGTTTTACTCTCATAATTGCAAGCACCAACTTATCTCTATGACTGCTGTAATCTTTGTTTTTGCCCTCACCATCATCGTCATGTAAAGAGAACATTATATTGAATATTTTTAAACATGTTAGGATTTCTATACCGCATTGACAATACTGTGTGTGACAAGCCCACGGCAATTTCCACTTGTATTATTATTATTATTACCTTAGGTGTTATTACTATTATTATTTCCATTTTATATGCTGCATGTTTTTGACATTACCCCTATTGTGAATGTGGAAACTTTTCTGTGTGATTAACTTTTATTTATAATTTGAGGAAATTAGATGCAATACTGTGACTAATGCTGAAAATTCTATTCTGTATCACAAGTACTATTTTTGGAATAAAGTAAATTATTATTATTACCATTATTATTATTATTATGTTTAACTGAATATATTCTGTAAGGAAAGCTTGAGTTACCTCAAGATTTAAAAAATAATTCCAAACTATTTTTATTTTGCTTCTATTCACCTATTACGAGAATGTCAGTCTGCTGGCTCAATTAGCACCAGAAAATCAATGTTTATAATTCTGACTGTTTGGAGTAAATATTGATTTAGTTTCACACGTTGTTTCCCAGTACGGATGAAAAGATGCCTAGTCAGTAATCGTGTATATCAGGTGAAATCAGAGGATATCGAAGCTGTCGGACTGTCGCAATGTAGATATTTTTTCTTCAGCTTATGTAATGGAATAATTGTTAAGCAAATCTCTCCTCGACTATCTAATTACAATACTGACAGTTATTTGGATGTTTCAACCAACTTAGTAGTTAGCAAACCTTTTTTTCTCCTAGGCTACAAATCCTTGTTCTGACATCTCCATATCATATGTTGACTCAGCCCTTATTGTTATTCTTTGTCACTAATTAGTCTCTAATTTTAATGATTCTCTTTGTCGTAGTGTTTACACTGATGTGTTATTTTACAGTGCCATTTAGTTTGAGTGAGTCAAGATCATCCTGATAGCCAACTGTTTTCGGGAATGGTTGATGTGTGATTCTTGCCGACAAAGATTTCGTTCCCACCTTGTTGGGATTTCAGTTAACTAATTTTGTTATGCAGTTCCTGTTTTGTACTCTTGAGAGAACTGGACCAGTATAGCTGACCAACAGTATTGTTGATTATCGCAGATTTAGCCTCAAATAACTTCGCGTAACTCAAGGAATTTCAGGTTAGCTATGCACTTCCCTGGGTTTAGATTATAACACTACTATAACACTATTCTTTGACAAGAAAAAAACAACTTATATCCCTTGAAAGGCTCCTCTTCGACACTATCTTTAACAATACTAGTTGCAGAGATTTTATTGGTCTCAGGTTTGAGCGCGGATTGATGTCATGTTAGAGAAGCGTTAGGAAAATAAATCATACTGGACAGCTGTCTTGTACTGATTTGCGATTCTTAAGCAGTAGACGCCCGAAGCTCCAGAACTAGGGATAGGATTCAGGACCTTCTCGTTATCAAGCGAAACCACTGACTGCTCAACTACGAGTAGGAAATCTATTGGCTCATGAATTCTAACTTTCGTCAACTCTCGATCTTTGGTGCCACTGTCAACCACTGTCATTGAGGAGTATTCCACCTTAAATCCCACCTGCCGGACGCCAGTGGTTACAACTTCTCGGTCACTCATTAGTGAGCACCTTTTAATTTCTTTAGTTTGTTGGTTGTTTATGACCTCCTAAGAAACTTAGAAATTCGTGGATAATCCCCATCCAGGCATTAATGAAAACAAAACACGTAGACCAGCGAAGAGCCTCTTTTCGGCAAATTCATTTTCCTAGCCGTACAATCGCAAATATATGCGTTATTTTGTATGTATGTGTACATTAAGTTTGTCAAACAACAATACAATTGGTTATGGTTATTTTAACTGAACAGATGAAGATATCGGTAATACAAGTCAAGAAAATTAGGTGTTAATGAAATTAGGATAGTAACAAAGGTAATGACTTGTCGCAAACAGTTGTGAAAAAATAAGTTACGTAATAATATGAATAGTTTGATGAGTGAGTTTTACTCAGGATGAACACAGGAACAAAGCAGAGAATAGGAAACTACGTAAGAGTTCTTAATGAATACAAGAATTCTAAGCAATTAGAGAACAGGCAAGGAAACAAAATTAAGTCATCAAAATAAAAATAAAAAACTCAAATCAAATAAAAAAAGTTGTTACCATGACAGTACCAGTGGTCGAGTAATCTTCCTTTGTATGCACAGCTCCGGTTTTTCTATGTGAATGGCCAGAGCTTCAGCGATACAAAGAAGACGAAACCGTATTGCCTTTGGTAGGTTATTCGTGACTCTGTAGATTACTTTGAAGTAGGAGGCGTTTGTTGAAATGGAATGATCAGTGTTAACCAAGTGTTCAATTATCGCACTCCTTATAGCACCACTATTGCCTTTTCGCAACCATGCTGGAGTGTGTTCTTGAATCCTCTTGGACAGGGTACGCGTCGAATGACCGATGTACCTGGCTCCACAGCAGCAGGTTAGCTGATATATGCACATAGAAGTGGTCAGATGCGGAATCTCGTTCTTTAGGCTTCTGCAGATCAGTGGGTGACTGCTGCGAAGAAATGATGGAGAAGATATGTAACACAGGCGGATGAAACAGATGTAGTTGTGTTCTCTGAGCTACATCGATTTATTTGCTATGCTTTCATTGTCATTCTGGACAACATTTTAGCGACGACTTCAATATGAAGTAAGCTCTTCTGGAATTCTCATTTCATGTTGAAGTCTACGCTGACCATGCTGTCTAGGATGACAATAAAAGCTTCGCGAACAAATCAATGCAGATCAGACAACGCAACTACACAAATGACAATTTTTCGATGATATAAGGATAGAACTTGTGCACTGTGGCAGAGTATAATTCCATTATGGGTAAAATTTATTTTGATGAAGTCTCACAGTGTTATGCAGTAATATTTACTGGTGACGAGCACAATTTATTGCTGTTCATAATCATATCAAGGCACTACTCACACAACTTTCTAACTTAGTTTATAGAATTCCATTATTTTTCATCGATTGATTTGATTAGTAGTAATACATATAGACAAACAGAAGGTGTAGCAATGGGATGGATCACCAATATCCCCTAGCGTAGCAGATATCTTTATGGACAGCTTGGAAAATATTGCTCTTAATACATTAAATCCTACTCCAAAAATATGGTGGAGATATGTGGATGACACTTTTACAGTGTTAAAAACAGAACATATTTCTCTCTAGCTTCTTGACACATATAAACTCACTAGTAGAGGGAATAAAATTCACATTTGAATGGGAAAATGAACAAGGAGAATTAGCTATGTTAGATTGTAAAATCAAATGAACGGATGAAGGTAAACTGTACACTAGCTTTTATAAAAAAATCAACTGTATGCATTAACACACAACCACACAATAGCATGTTGGGAGAGGGTTAAAATTCTAAGAAGTAATATAGGTAGGTGGAGAGAAAGGTTGTTAACTAAATCCTTGTTCATCGATCGAGTCTACACCCAACACGGGTAATAGGAATGACTCATCACTCATACCGGAATTATGGGAAATACTACTACTGGTGAAATCAAGTGATGAAAAGTAATGGAATTATATAAATGAAGTTTGAAAATTGTATGAGTAGTGCCTTGATATGATTATGAGCAGCAATAAATTGTGCTCGAAACGTCATCATCAGTAAATAGTTACTGTATAACACTGTGAGACTTTATCAAAATAAATTTTACTCATAATGGGACAATTTTTCATCTTTAACCCGAGTTAGATAAAAAAAAAACATTTTAGAAGAAAACTACTGCCATCTTGCTAACCGAGTTCTGATGTCACTTTGGTGTAAATATTCATCTTGATTGTGAGGTACTTCATAAAAATTCATTTGTGGTTAAATAATTGTGTTCTTCGGTGCATGGTTTTTACGTATAAAAACTTACCTTGCCTGTATAGCTGCCTAATGGAACTGTTGAGACAATTATTTTAGTTTTTAATATGTTATTATTATTAAGCAGTACCACAGATTTTACCGAAAACAACTCCGTTATTTCTCTTTTTGGAGCACATTGTGACTATGTGTAACTCAAGGAAAGTTTAGGTCAACTATACGGTAGAACGCAAAAAATGGTTTTCTGAGTTCAGATCAATAATACGTGGGGTTTGAGTCAATGGCTCAGCGGTGGAATTCTCGCCAAAAACGCATGTATTCTGGGTTCAACCCTTGGTCAACTTATTCCTTTACCTCGCTAGACCGGTAACAAGCCTAATAAAGATGGAAGGTTGAGCATGAGGCAAGCAAATCCATCCCATAAAGATAAAGTATCACTGCTACCGAAACTTCAAGCCTCTAGCTTAAATCCCTAAGTTCCACTAGGAACGTAAAGGAATCAAAATAAGAATTTTCTGTACTTGGTTTGTGAGAGTTAGTTTTGTTTTTACGAGTTGATCACGGATTGATATCAGTTAGAGAACCATTGAAAACCATCACTGGAGTACTGGACAGCCAGTTGTTTCATCCTAGTTTACGAATCATCGGCGGTACGCACTCACCGGGGTTCGAATTGGTAGAAGTTAGAATTCATGGATTGGCCATTGAATCTGGTCCCAGTGGCTGAATGGTATACGAGCTTGCCTTGTAACTGGAAGGTCATGGGTTCGAGCCCCACTCTGTGGATGCATACTGCCTATGTTTTTCAATGGTTCTCTAACTGATATCAATTCGTGATCAATTCGTAAAAAATAAGAATAATAAAAAATTAGTCGTTATAGCTTTAATGACTGAAAGTATCATCATAATAAATAATTATAATAATAACGGTAGTGAATAATTTTCACTTAGCAATTACGTGCCTTTTGATTAAACCTATTCATCATAAAAATAATATCAACAGTAGATTTATACAATCCCTTTAAATTGATTCAGATTTGTGCGTGAGCGTGTGTGTTCTTATGTTTAGTGGACAGTATAATCAGTGATTTCTGATGGTATTATATATAACCATTATTATTATAACTTTTTATTTTGTGTGCGTCGGTGGCACAGTGGTTAGGACTCTCGCCGACCATGCATATGGTCCGGGGTTCAATCCCCTGCCGACGCACATCTGATATCTATGGTCGGCCTTGAAATTCGGGCTACCGATATCCATGCTGAAAATTGCATACTTGTACCAAAAATACGGTGTGGAATCAAGCTGTAATGAAAAATAAAAAAAATAAAAAATAATATTTTACATGATTAGTGTTCACCAGAAGCTGTTTCATTTTGAATTACACAAATATTCAACAATAAAAACTACACAACAACAACACCACCACCCACAAAGAACAGAACATCGATACACTGATCACATAAATTACAAGCTTTAAAGTTACCCTTAGATAATGGTTCACATTTTTAAACACTACATATATATATATATATATATATATATGATGTATTTAAATTGATTGAGTCCTTATGCCTTATTTTACTTGTTATTTTTAATTTCACTGACAAAAACACAAACAAACAAACGAACCAGAAAATATACGGGTGATGTTTAGAGTTTTGAGACAGCGCGGATAAAAAAGAGGTATGTGTTCATATAGATATACGCATGTTACACACTTGAATCTGTTTATACAGGCTGTATACAACTAACTGTGTGATTGTCATATCGATATGATCGATAAATTTAAATTACTCATTAATGAGATTAATCGTTTTTATATAAATAGGAGAGTTATATAACATTACAAATCAACCAACGTATTGCTCTTAATTTCAGAATAATTTGGCGCTGAGTGAGAAATAGACATTTGTAAGAAATTTAAATTTGTAAAATCTCAACGAAATTGAAATGATTAATTCCAGCGTTTCATACGTGGAGCAAACTGGTCCGAACTTCTTCAGGGAAATTAATCGAAATTAAAAATATAGAGGTTTATTATGCGTAAAAAAAAATTCTCTAACTGATATCAATCCGTGATCAACTCGTAAAACATAACTAATCCTTACAAACCAAAACTATAGAAAGTTAATCTGATGCTCGCTAGTGACTTGCTACAGGTTGGAATTTCCTGAGTTCTAGTGAGAAGTCGTGACCAGTGAGGTCCAATTAGATGTCACGTGTGTGGATTGATGTCCCACCAACGACAATGGTTGGGGTCGCGCTAAATCATGAATTAGTAGAAGTTAGAATTCACGAGCCATTGAATCGGGTTCCAGTGGCTGAATGGTATACGAGCTTGCCTTGTAACCGGAAGGTCCCGGGTTCGAAACCCAGTGGGTGCGTACTGCCGATGATTCCCAAACTAGGATGAAACAGCAGCTGTCTGGCAGTACTCCCTGGTTTTCAATGGTTCTCTAACTGATATCAATCCGTGATCAACTCGTAAAACATAACTAATCCTTACAAACCAAACTATAGAAAATTTAAAAACTTTATCCAGTCATATGAGTTTGCATATGGATTGATATCAGTTAGAGAACCATTGAAAACCAGCAGGGAGTACTGAGCAGCCAGCTGTTTCATCCTAGTTTGGGAACCGTCGGCAGTACGCAACCATGGGCCATTGAATCAGATCCCAGTGGCTGAACGGTATACGAGCTTGCCTTGTAGCCAGAAGGTCCTGAGTTCAAATCCTGGCGGTGGATGCTTACTGCTGTTGATTCCCAAACTAGGATGAAACAGCTGTCTGGCAGTACTCCCTGCTGGTTTTCCAATGGTTCTCTAACTGTTATCAATCCGTGGTCAAACTCGTAAAAGCAAATCTAATCCTTATAAACCAACTCCTGACAACCGATCGTATGAGTCATGAAACAGTCATCAAAATTTTAAAAACGAAATTGTGATTGAGTTGTGATCAAAATTTGACCTCAGACTTATTAATATTGGTCTACTTTTGTTAAACACTTTACACAGAGTGGACTTTTCATCAAAATTTTAGTGATATACGTTCGACTAAAAGTTCATGGTCGTAAATAACTGAATACGGAAATATATGTGTATATGCGGTATACAATGGTGTGTGTGTGGGTGTGGGTAAACAGTTGCAAAACATCTGTTAGCCACTCCATAAGAAGATATAGACAATAGGGAGTTTAGACCGAGTATGATTAATTAATGATACATATCCATTTTTTATTTATTAATCAGGATTTACCATGCATCAGCTAATATCACACCTTCACGTCTGTTCAAACTGCTGGGATTCACCCAAATATGCGAAGCTTCTGTAGCCAGTCTTTCTTTATACGAACCAAAACCTTTCTGTAGAACCTTAGTCCTATCAGAGTCTATTTTGTGTCCCGTTTCTATCGATTACAGTGCAGTGCAATCGCTGATCTGTTTTCTAGCTTCTGTAAGTCTGCAAAGGTCTTTGGAACAACCTTTAGACATTGTTTATGCTCTCTCACTCTTATATTTATCTGTCTGGAAGCTTCTCTTAGATATACGGCGTCACAGTCCCCACAACTGATTAGGTATACACAATTCTGTTAGCTTTCTTCTCTATTTTATCGTTAACCTTCACCATTGATGAGCGTAAGGAGTTAGTTGCACGAAAACACACTATCATATCGTGATTGTTAAGGATTCGCTTTATGTCATCCGATGTTTCTTTGCGGTAAGGAATCACCGCTTTACTAACCCAATTCATAGCAGTAGGTTTCAATCCATCTTTATCTTCACATTTTAAATATCTTTTTATGAAAGCTTTGAGATAATTATCTAATTCAATAGGGGGACTGAACCGATTTTAGTTCCCTGTTGATCTCTGCCTCCTAAGTAACTAGATGTTTGGCTCTGTTAATCAGATCCCTGGCCACAGTTAATTTGATGGCGAAGGGACATGTTGAAAAGTAATCTAGGTATCTGTCCGAATGTGACGGCTTTCTGAAAATGTTTATTTAATAAGAGATTGAAGATGCCCATTGAAAATTTTAAAAGATTAATGAACAAAGAATATTCTTTTCGATATCTTCATCTTCATTGGGTTCTACATTCATATGACAATGATAATTAAAAGATTAGTGTTATTTACAACATTAATGCAGTTTTAAATTACAATTAATTAATACTATCGACAGATTACATTTTAAAAACAATAGCGGGGGGTGATATTCTGACTGAATAATAGTCAGTAACTAGTGTCATACGTCTAGTACTTTGTTCGGTGCAGACTGAATTCCATCAGCGAAATTTGTGATGTGGCCACCATGCTGGTTGACTTGCCATCACATGCACTGTGAGTTGTTGGTATTAGAAGTTTGGAAGCAATTGGCATGGAGCCTTAGACCTTGAGTTCGAGCTGGTTAGCATCCATCAGTCATCAAGGCGTATCTGGAACCTTTAAGGAGCTCATTACGCTTCTGACATTTGAACCTGCGTCACCCAGTAAGTACTACATTCTGCACTAAAGATAGGAATAGACTTATTACACTAATGACCAACTAGTGTTCAGTTAAAGTAGCCAAACAGTCCTATAGAAGGTCAGTGGCGAGGCCAAATAGCTTGGTGGTAACGTCTGTGACTACAGCATTGGGTGACGTGGGTTCTAATCTCAGAAGGTATATGAATTCCTTAGAGGTTCCAGAAGCGCCTTGATGACTGATGAGTGCCGACAAGCACGAAACCTTGCCGAGAGGAGATATGCATTAATATAACATTAAAGTGAATATCAGATAAACTAAGAGAAGTGACACAGAATTTAGGAATTCATAGGTCAGGGTAGCAATAGTGGCTGGAACTGCCTTTTCCTTCGTACACAGAGTTCCAGTTTATATGAGCCAACTGCTGCGGCCTCAAGTGTTTGAAGAGTTTGGCACCTGAAGTCCTTTCATAATTTATCCGACACACGATAGGTGATAGGGAAAGACTCTAAAATGTTGCTAGCTATCTTTGTGGCCTGTTTCCACGGGGTGATCTAATACAGAACTGTCGGTTATTTTAAACGACACCTTCATTCAATCACCCTGCTAGGTGTCCCCAAGCATGAAAAACTAAATCCTTAGAGCAACTGGTCAATATAGCTGGCCCCATATGAGCAGTTGGATTGATACATACAATTAAAGGTAGATAGCCTAAGTACTTCCTCGTAGAGCTCCAAAATCCCAACCTGTTCTGTTGAAAATATTAGCTGCAGCTTACTGGTGCAAAAGGTCCATTGAATCGGTTTTCTTAACTTTTTGGTTATTAATTCACTTGGTATATCACCTATGAATTGTATTCCTGTATACGAAGGCTTACTGTCAACAGATTCAGAAGAATTAAAGAGCTATAATCAAATTAACCACATTTTTAATATAAGTCTATTTCCGGGGTTAAAGATGAAATGTTGTCGTATGCGTAATTGTGTTCCATATGCTGCAGAGGTTTAGTTGCGAAGTCACAGGACGAAGTTGGCTTTAAGTTCCAGCGAGAAGTCGTGACCAGTGGGGTTCACCAGATCGGGTGTGAGGAGAAGCACTTTCCAACAACTCTGACTGGCGGTAGCACTAAAAAAATTCAAATTGACAGAAGTTAGAAGTGATGGGCAATTGGAGTCCAGCACAAGTGCCTGAATGGTCAATGAGACTAACTCATAATCTGAATGTTCAGGATTCAATCTGTGTAGCGAGTTGGGGTCATAATTGCGTACTGCTGAAGAGGCTCAAACCGTCCAAAATCCGTCGTTTTTTAATGCTTCCGTAACCGATATCAATCCGTACTTAAACCTGAGACCAATTAAACGTCTACAAAGTGACATTTGTAAAGATGGTATTGAAGAGGAACTTTTCGATGGATATAAGTGGTTTTTTCCTTGTCACAGAATAAATAAGTGGTGTTATGGTCGGAATGAAAGAATGTGCATAGCTAATCTGAAATTCTTTGAGTTACGCGAAGCCACAAAACCATACAACAATACAACAAGAGGACAGTTATTCGAGTAAGATCTGTGGTATTCAGCAATGACGTTAGACAGCTACAAAGATTCAATCCTTCCTACAGTACAGAACAAGTGGGATGGAAACTGTCAGCAGGAAATACGCACCAAACAATTTTCTCAGAGGGTCCATAGTCAGAATAACCTTAATTCACTCAGACAAAATCGTAGTTGTTAAACAACAAACTATCAATATCACCGCACAAGCACAAAGATGAGCGGTAAAATTAGCAGTTAAGTAGGGACAAAGACAAATAATAGGAGTTGAGTCAACATGTGATACGCAAATGTCCGAGCAATGATACACAGCCTCAGAGAAAAGTGGATAATAACTACAAAGTTGGTTGAAACATCCAAATAACTGTCAGTGAGGAGAGATTTTCTTAACAATTATTCCATTACATATTACTAATCCATAGTTCACGTTTACCTAAATTTATCAGTCACGTGCACACGGAGCACTTATGCTATCAAACCTACTATTTGAAGTTGAAATTACACAGTCAAATATGAGTGACCCCACATATTCAATCTAGCTTCCAAACAGAGAAATTTGCAGTATGATTCTAACAGTTCTACTCCATCCTAAAATGAGATGCTATGCCGAGTCAACTTTTTCATTCTGTTAACAGATCACGAGATCAGATTAATTAAAGTATTTTTTAATTTGAGTTGATTATTCACGGTAGTATATGACTTATAATCGACAGCAGAAAAGGGATTAATAATATAAGCTGCATATGAATTATATGGTGAAACTTGCTTCTCCTGTATGGTGTGTAGAACTGTGATAGTTTTAGTTAACATGTTTCACATCTTCTAGCTGTACCGTATACAGTTTATGTTCTAAGCTATCTTACATTTGATCATGAGAACCATAATAACAACTTTTCATGACCGAAATATTTTTCTGGATTAACTGTATTCCGGAAAATGAATCCCTTACAATTTCATCAGAAAATGTTAGTAATCCATCCCCAGAAACGACGTAGATAATTCATCCTACCATACGTGCATTCATACATAAGGAATGTTTCTGAAATAACGCCTAGAATATTAAGAACCACTTCGGAATAAATATCGAACACAAGCAAACACACTCACTTCATTCACCGCTATACAGAACAAAAGACCTATCAGCAAAAGAAGACAAGGATAACTTCATCTACCAAAATAAACTTCATCAGTTGTGATGAGCACTATACTGAACAGAATGGGGGCATCTCCGTCCACTCCTAGTCCAAGAACATGAATTAGCTGTCAAAAGACACTTCATGTATTCTTCCATATCAATCCATGTAGGCAACTATACACACTAAGTCGGTTATCAAATTGTAGAAATTTCAAGCAGTGGAAGCAATAAAATTACCAGAGAAATCCTATAAACATGGTATTCAGGTAAATCACTGACCAATGGACACACTGTCACAGATCAAATTTACCAACTATTAGAGAATAAGCCATGTGACAAGAAATTTCAAATTCTAAGTCAACAAAAATGAACCATACAAATACAAATTAACAATTAGTCACAACAAAGGTTATCAAGAGATACAATTATGTCATTCATAGAGAATTCATATAAGTCCACTTCGTATAGAAGTTTTTGCACTGAAGATGTTGTCCAGAAGGGCGGCTGCTGAATCACCCAGCTCACGGAACACAAACAAGTCAGAATATACGACTGCATTCAAACAGATTCTCGTCTACTTTCTACACACACGGAAGCCTTGAATAAGTCTTTTAGCCTAACACCACTCAAATTTAAATTTGTCACGATATTCTTTGTCACCTACCGATCGTTTCATATTTCTTTGCATCTACTACTTAATTTTGAGTCAGTAGTTTGAAAACGGCACTAGGAACCAACATATTTTTAGAGTAGGATTAAATGTATTTAGAATATATATATATATATTCATGACCTTGATATGATTATGAGCAATAAATTGTGCTTGAAACGTCATCAGTAAACATTACTGCATAACACTGTGAGACTTTATCAAAACAAAATTTACCCATAATGGAATTACACTCTACCACAGTGCACAAGTTTTATTCTTATATCAATGACATTTAATCCTACTTCACAAATATGATGGAGATATGTGGATGACACTTTCACAGCTTCTTGACACACATAAACTCACTAGTGGAAGGAATGAAATTCACATTTGAATCAGAAAATGAACAAGGAGAATTAACTATGTTAGATTGTAAACTAAAACGAACAGAAGATAGTAAACTACACACTGGCGATTATAAAGAACCAACGCATTCTAATAGATATTTAGACTTTAATTTACCTCAACCGTCGTTGTCTGTAAAGTCAGGCTTATATAAGTGTCTAACAAACCAAGCAGTAGCACTAAGTAGCACAAAAAAAGACCTAAATAATGGAATGAAACAGATAGATGAAGCGTTGGTATCAAATAACTATCCTATAAAGTTCATTAGGAAGATCAGAAAAGGCCAAAAGCAAAATAAAAATAGTGGTCAAACTAATAATGATAACACAAATAAGAGAGAATCTAAGGCATCTACTGTTATACCATATAAGCAGGGGACATCTTAGACCCTACGTAGGATTATCAATGAAGCAGGTATTAGGGTGGCATTCAGACCTACAAACTCACCTAGAGACAAGTTCTGTAGGCTAATAGACCCGGTGGACCCACTAGGAACCAGTATGCTACTCATCGGGGAACCTTTTGCTCTGTATTGCTATCATTATTATTTTTAAAGTGTTGGTTTGTAGGGATTTGATTGGTTACAGGATTTTCATCATGAGCTAACATTGGTTAGAGAACCATTGGAAAACCTGGGAGTACTGGACAGTTCTTTCGTCCTAGTTTGGGACTCTTCAGCAGTACGCACCCACTGGGCTCCAATCTAGGACCTTCCGGTTACAAGGCGAGCTTGTAGAGCACTGGATTGATTCGAACCCAGGATCTTCTGGTTACAAGGTGAGCTAGCTGGCAGACCATTAAGCCACTGGGACCCGATCCAATTGTCCTTGAATTCTAACCTCTGCCAATTCACGATATGGTGCGACCCCAACCAATGTCTTTAGCGAGTATTTGTCCTCACACCCCACCTACTGCACCTCACTGGTCACGACTTCTCACTAGAACCGCAGGTAACTACCTATTTTATTCGTTTATAAGTGAGAGAAGTGACTTCCTTTAAATTTCTTCCATTAGTTATGTTTGGCGCTTGTTGTCTTAATGGGTTAGGTCTCTTCATCCCTACTGTCTTCCCCGCTTCTACATGAAGTCCTGCCTTCTCTGTTCACTTCTTCTGCTAACGTGTTGGTTGTCACCTGTAGTTCTTCGAGTTTGGATGAAAACAGACATGAATCGTCAGTGAAGTTCAAATCTTCTGGGGGTCTTCACGTTGGTTCAGCGTATTCCTGTCCTCTCACTCTCCTAACGTCTACCAGATGAAATATTTTGTCCATAAATTCAACATATTCGCTAGTTTTTACCTACAGAAAGTCAGATTTTATGATGCCTGACATACCTAAGACGATTACTGCACTCAAAAGACCAGGTGGCACACTTGGTGGGAAGTATTTGGTTGGCTATCTCCCTTCTCCTTTCTACTGCCCAACATGCATCGTTTTCTAACCAGTGGATTTTAAGAGTATTACTGAAGTTAAAAATGAACACCTTGCAGAACAAGTCAAGTTTAAACCCCTTTCCAAAAGCCGACTACATTGTTTTTGCACAATACTTATTTTCATTTTGGTAGCCTTGCCAACACCAGCACACTATCAAAATCAGACGAATTAATCAATGAACAGGATTTTTCAAATTTGTCACGTACATTTTGGTGTATACACATTGTGTACTTGGCAGGCAAACGTCTAGGTTGTAGTTTGAACTTTTTTTTAACTTAGATAATGTTCACTGATAGATAGATAGATATTCAGGTGATTCAATTCAACTAGGCCTGTATTGAGGTTACTATGTAATTTAGATAAACAATTGACGCATGTTAAGGTGATCGGATTTTAATTACTATTGTTATGATTGTCAAACAAAAGGCGTGCAGGCACACAAATGCACATCATACAGCTTGATAAACGATAATTTATATTTCGATTGCTGACTTACCCTTATGCTGTAGAGAAGAAACATTATGCTCAAAACAGCACAAGTTAAATTTCAATTCAGTCTCTTAGAAATCATAAATATATATATATATATATATGGATGGTGTCATTAGAAGACGGAGATTATCTGAAAAACGACTCGATGTATTTTCGCAAAACATTTCAAACAATCTGGTCACACATTTACCTGTCAAATCAGTTTAAATGAAAAATAAAAGCCAATTAAAATAAACAAAGCGACAAAAAAGGATTTAAGAATCGTAAGAGTAATTAACATTAAGACTGGTTATGTAATCAGATAAGGATTACCAGGGTAGGTTAACATTAGCAGTAAATTGTTTTTGTACACAATGGTACGGTGGGTGAGTGAGTGGCTTTAGTTTAAGGATAGCTATCACTTCTGCGTATTTCAGTAAGCGTCCTTGACCGTTTCTATAAACAACTTTAAAGGCTGTTTAAATATCGACTTTGTGATTTATATCGATTAAGCGTTTAGCTACAGATAAAGTTGGCAGTCTGCCACCTGAGATCGTCGTAACCAAATTATTTTTTGAAAAATTTTTGATTACAGCTTGATTCTACACCCTATTTTTTGGCACAGGTATGGAATTTTCAGCATGTGATATCGGTAGCCCAAATTTTGCAGGCCGATCATAGATATCAGGTGTACGTCGGCAGGAGGGCGAACCACGGACCATGTGCATGATCGGCGAGAGTCATAACCGCTGTGCCACTGACGCACTTGCATTCATAGACGTACTTTCGAGTCGCAGAGAAGATGACTCAATAAAGTGATCGGCTTACAGAAAGCCTAACTGAACTGGGCAATATTTAAATTTTCACAGCTTCTGTCCACTACAGTATAGGAGAGGCTTGGCGAAATACTCATTCAAGAGGATTCAGAGTATTTGTACAGCTGATGTTATAGAGAAGGAAAATAAAATGCTGATAGATACTCTTGTCCAAAAAGGATATCCTTTAAAATTTTTAAACAGATGTGGAAGTTAGTTGGTCTTAAAATCTACAATCCATATTTCTCCTAAGAAAAATGTCTTTATCAAGTTACCATACACTGGGGAAATAAATAATAGGATTTTAAGACAGAGACGGACCTATTGTGTAGCTCGGCTTGTAATCACTGATAAAGCCAAAAAGATACTCCACTACAAACCTCAAAGTGTAGAAGTGATTATTTCACATCCCAAAACATTTAACAATTTACGCGTGTGTGTGTGTGTATGGACACATACATAGGGAGGAGTAATCGCGCTTTGCCTGTGACAGTGGGAGAGCATATTGTCAAATAGTAAGAAAGACAGACGGACTGTGAAAAATCAATAGACGCAGGTGGTAGACTACTAACTTCGTCTTAAGCAAAACATCTATTCGATATAAACTATAAGAGTGATATTAACACAGCTTTTGAGGTCATCTATAGAAATGATCAAGGGTGCTTACTGAAATTAGGTGAGGCTATAGGTATTCATAGACTTATACCCCCTCCCCGAATGTGTGTGTTCAAAAACGATTTATCTTTGCTCTTAACCTACTTTGGTAATTCTTATCTGACTAGATAATTAGACACTACTTGTCACTTTGTATACTTTAATTGCATTTTATTCCCTCATATAAATCGACTTGACAAGTCCGTGTGTTATCAGATTGTTCGAAATGTATTGCATAAATTCATCACATTTTTCAGATAGTCTGAGTCTTCTATTAACACTCACTATCCCACTCTACGATTCTATACAAGGTACCATCTCACTTCCCTAAGTTTTTATACTTTCTGTTACTAAGCTTAACTGAGGCAGTTGCCAGAAGTAATTTTCAACTCAATCTCTGTGTTCAGAAAAAGTTTTTTTCAGTCACTTACACACTTCCCTTGGCCTTCAACCGCAAGCTGCTGACACCGGATTACCGTAAATATTACCTGTATTTTTTTGTATAGTTGGTTTGTAAGGATTCAATTTATTTTTACGAGTTGATCACGGATTGATATCAGTTAGAGAAGCGTTGAAAACCAGGGAATACTGCCAGACAAATGTTTCATCCTAGTTTGGGAATCATTAGCAGTACGTATCTTTACTTTTACTGCTAAATTTATTATGAATATCGCGCTGTGTCACAGTTGCATATTTTAAATTTAGTTTAACAATTAATTATTAATGCTGTATTGTCTAATCACTATGCGATCATAGTACTTTTCAGGTATCGGTTTGCAGGGATTTGATCGGTTACAAGTTTGATCACGAAATGATGTCACTAGGAGAACCAATGAAAAACCACTACGGAGTAATGGACAGTTGCCTCGTCCTAGTTTGGAACTCTTCATCTATAGCCAGCCGCTACGGTTCGAACCCATAATCTTCGAATTATAAGGCGAGCTTGTGGGCCATTCAGCCACTGGAACCTAAGGAGGCGTAACCAGCAGGGACCACCAAGTCAGATTAGAGAACGGTTAATTGCCTATGACATCATTGGCTGGTGGTAGGGCTAAATATATCGCGAATTCGCAGAAGTTGGAATTCATCAGCTATTGGATCAGTTTCCAGTGTCTGAATGGTTTTTTTCCCCTCTACACCTACTAGTATGCACATTTTACCTATGTGTTCACCGTTGCCTAGAATTTATCTTTGTTATCATTGTTAACATGATCACCTCTATTGTTATCTACTAACTCACGTCTCTGAACTTTGATTCAATTTAATTCTATTGATCTACATATAAATCAGACTTTTATTCAAGCTAATCACTTTGATAGGTTCTCGTCACAAACAGATATCCATTAGACACTGGTCTTCTAAACCACTGATAATAGGAATTTCAGAATCTTAGGCAAGCATATTACTATTTGGGAGACTGGATCCTTATCCAGTATATCGTATTGTTCCCAATTTCCACTAATTCGCAGAAAAAAAAGACAAGAACTAGTTAATATCATCAGTAGGTAACATTTTTCACACGCTTCTTGATGAATATCATTAAACACAACCTCGTGTTAGGACCCCAGGAAATTCAATTTCAGGCTAGGTAGCCCGCACAAGGTAGTGGATGTTTCACCGCCAAAATATTTGCAAACTAGGATGAAACTGATGTTCAGTGACCGCTGAGTTCATACTACTGACCGACTAGTAACTGAATCTCTTTGAGGAAATAACAGTAGCTGGCTCTTTTATTAATTGCAGTCTAAGTATCTTTAAAGTGAACACTGCCTTGTAAAGTAACAGAAACGTGCCATGAATATGTTTCCGTTTGCTTGTAAACTTAGTTATAATGAGAGATGTGACCACTATAATAATAAGAATTTCGATCAATAGAGTGATATTAGTGTGAGAATATTTAGCAAATGTAAAGTGCTGTGCTGAACTAAGGCATAACCTGTCATTTTCATAAACATACCTTATATAACGGTAATATTGATGATAATGATAAGGATACGATTAGATGCGCACCAAAAACATACTGGGTAGTTAAACTGTTAACTAAGAAAACACAGTGCTCGGAAACAGGGGATAGAACGGCAATATATTTCATCTGAATTAGTGGACAAGGCCTTATTTTAAGCACTGTTTCTCATTATATCAACAAAATATAAAAACCGTTGTCACCTTATAGGAACTGTTAGGACTAGAGAGGTAACAGGTGGGGTTACGAAAGTACTTGGTGTGTGATATCCCCACGCTTAATTATTTGCAGTATTATCCTGTTTTCATTCTTTGTTACCTTTTTGTTTGTTAGAGAATTTTACATCTAATCTCATGACCTTTCTGATATTACATTATTATATACATCAAGCTATATAAGAATACTTCTCAGGGGTCGTTAGTCTGCTGCAATGACGTCATTACACTGAAATTATGATATCAGCATAACAGGCTACAATTAAGAAATGTCACTCAACATGAGGACCTTACACACCACTTGTTCGATAGATTTATATCAACATATGAGATCAGAAATTGTCATTGGTTAACATACGACAACTAGTCTACATAGGATAACTTCTGTTTAACCCAACTTTCTGTCAGTATCCAAAGTTGAAGATATTAGATGGTTAGAAGCAATCGGCGTCGGTGGTATAGCGGTTAGGAAGCTCGCCGACCATCCACATGGTCCGGGGTTCGACCCCGGCCGGCGCACTCCTTTACCTCACTGAACCAGAAATAATGCTGGTAAAGAGGAAAGGTTGGGCATGAGGCTAGCAACCCCATCCTGTAAAATGTAACCATACTGCTACAGAAACTTCAAGCCACTAGCTTGAAGCCCTATGTTCCACTGGGAATGTGATGGAAAAAAAATTAAATTAATTAGAAGCAATCGGCAGGAAGCCTTCCACCTAGGTTTCGTGCTAGTTGGTAGTCACCAAGGTGTACCTGCAACCTCAAAAGAACTCATATCCCTTCTGAGATTTGAACCCGCTTCACCTAGTGAGTGCTGCAGTCACAGACATTACCACTGAAGTATTCGGGCTCATGACTGGTCCTCTGTAAGACTGTATTGGATACTTTCATTGGACACATTTAACTGGTGTGATGTGCCTAGTCCTTTGGTTGGTGCAGACTGAATTCTATCAGTCAGGTTTGCAATGTGGCCACCATTCTGGGTAGCTCACTGTCACAATGCACATTGATTTGATGATATTAAATGGTTTAGGACAGGAGGTTGACTGAGAGTACGAATAGCCCAGTGGTAACGTCTCTGACTGCAGTACTCACTGGGTGACGTGGGTTCGAATCTCAGGAGGGATACGACTTCCTTTAAGGTCGCAGATACGCCTGGCCAACAAGTGTCAACTAGTACGAAAGCTAGGTTCAAGGCTTCCTGCCGAATGACTCTAGCCGTCTAATATCATCAAAATCAATGTGCACCGTGATGGCGAGCTACCTGGAATGGTGGCCACATTGTAAACCTGACTGATAAAATTCAGTCTGCACCAAAGATAGGACTAGACGCATAACACTAGTTACCAATGTCCAATCAAACTATCCATATTCTTTGCACATTGGTTTCAGCACAGAAAATCTTTCTCCTAGAGTTAAATCTGTCTTAGGTGTTTCTGTCTCACATGTAATCTTTAGTAAGCTAGTAGTCTTTAAAATAGGGATCACGTGACCGATAGATCTGCACAAAACCTTGCTATGCTTCAGTATTGACTTTACATTTTTCTCTTATTTCCAAACTGATTTTTCATATATAAGCAGATATACAGTATGAGGAATTTTCTACTTCAGTATTTCGTCAATATCTTGAGTGGAAGCTATATTGTAAAAGTAGAAGGCAAGACACGGAAGTCAAGGTTTATCTTAACCAATCACTGAGCATGTGATTTTCGTTAACATTAAACGAAGTGAAACAGAATGTTCAAATACATATACAATATTCTGTTGCTAATGCAGTAATGAACTGTGGGAATATGTGAGAATAATAATCCATTAGAACACACTGTCTGTATCACACCACCAAAATATTACCTAAATAAGTTTAATTGAATAATATTCGGCTGTTATCAATGATAGTAATTTGCTTTATTGCAAAACAGAACTTATAATACAGTGTGAAATTTTCAGCGTTTCGTACAATATTCCATCTATTAATGTAAGTGTAGAACTTGGGCATTGTGGGCGAATATAAATCCATGTTAGATAATTTTAATTTAATAGCCGTTCAGTGATGGAGTATTAACAACTGGATGACAAGGTTTCGAGCACACTTTATTGCTAATAATCAAATTAAAACCTACAAAGCAAATACTTGAAAATTAATCTGATGCGACCAGAACTATTTAGGCAGTGACCTGGGCTTCTAGTATGAAGCCGTGACCAGCAGGGTATAGCAGGTTGAAGATGAAGCAATAACTCATCGAAGAAGACATTAAGAAATGGTCGCGGTATGTCGTGAATTGGCAGAAGTTAGAATTCAAGGACAATTGGATTGGGTCCCAGTGGCTCAATGGTCTACGAGCTAGCTCGCCTTTGTAACCAAAAGGTCCTGAGTTCGAACACTGGCGGTGGGTGCGTACTGCTGAAGAGTTCCAAATTAGGCCGACGAAACAGCTGTCCAGTACTCCCAAGTTTTCCAGTAGTTCTCTAACTGATGTCAGCTCATGATAAAATCCTCCATGCAATCAAACAAAAATCCCTATACAGCCAATACTTGAAAGTAATCAAATCAATTTAGTCACACAGTTTCACAATTTGTCTTATATATTTTTTGTCTCTTTCTACCTCTCCAACTCCCCTTAGTTTACTGTTGCCACTCTCCATATCTCCGGTATAGTCGTTGCATCATTCCGATTCTCTGCACGTGTGCGGTGTTGAATCGATAAACAAAGCTTCAGGGATTAACCTTTCCCTCTCTCTCCACCTAACTATATTATTCTTTAATACTCTCACCCTATCCTACCTAACCTATTTTGTGATTACATGCAAATGAATGCAATGCAGTGGCTGACCTTTTTTCTAGGTTATTTAACTTAGCATGGTCAATCATCCTTGATCTAGCTAAATGTTTTTGTTCCAATAATCCAGGTGAACCCGACCTACTAGTTTGATATTCTATAGTTGACTTGTAAGGATTAATTTTGTTTTTACGAGTTGATCACGGATTGATATCAAGTAGAAAATCATTGGAAACTAGACAGTACCCCCAGACAGCTGTTTCATACTAGTTTGGGAATCATCGGCAGTACAGACACACCTCCAGGGTTCGAATCCAAAACCTTCTGGCTACAAGGCAAGTTCATTTATCACTCAACCACTGTGACCCGAATCAATAGTCAGTGCATGAATTCTAACTCCTACCATTTCGTGATTTTAACGCCACAATCAATCAATATCATCAGTGGGACATCCATCCTCACACACTTCACTGGATGGATCTCACTGGTCACGACTTTTCACTTGAACTTCAAGAAACCCCGTCCTGTAGCAAGTCCCTAGCGTGCATGTAATTGACCTCACATTCATTAATTGCATGGTATTTGGTTAATTATACTATTTTTCTTAAATGGATCTATTGGATCCTTAAACCAACGAAGTTTATCTGTGAATGAGTTGATTGGTTGCTTTAAATGCCACCCTAATGTTAGCCTCGTTGAGAATTCTGCGTAATGCCTCTGACAACGTTACTTCCTCATGCGGCAGTACTACGGAGGCTTTGAATTCTCTATCACTTTTGTCACTTTTACTGGTAATCCTAGATTTCTTATGGTTCTTCGTATATAGCTCAATAAGCTCATCATAATCTCCTGATCCTGATTCAATAAAGTGGGACAGATTATTCCATTTTAGGAGAAAATAACATGGTTAAGGTAAAAACGAAAGATTTATCCTGTGATTCAAGAAAATTCCTCCAGGTCGAAACAATCCTGAGACTGCTTGTGTAGTGAATTTGTTGCATGACATTCTCTAGCCACTGACGGTACTAAAGAATAACATAGAACACTTCTGAAAGCTGTTCAACCCATTTGATCCTACAGCTTTTCGTACTATATGTAACTGTAGATAGCATGATTAAGTTTCGTAAATGAAGTTATAACATAATTATTACTCATTCCTTGCTTTCAGATTGGGACAATGGGTTTCACTAGAGTGTTTCCATTTCGTCCTGCTCTGTGAAGTTCTCTTCATCTGATTCCACGACTTCTCATAGGCTTTCACTTGCTCCTCACACGATCCCCTCCATGTCACCCTCGGATGAAACCCAACTAGTCATTTCCCATTCGGATTCCACACAACCTCCCGGGTGGTACGTTTGTTACCCGTCAGTCTTATCACCGTATGTTCAGCCCACTCCCTTTCATTTTGCATATTTTCATGTGATAGTAACTTCTTCGCTGGCTCACTGCCAAAGTTCCTCGCTGCGAATCCTTTCTAGCCATCTGGTCATCAGTATGGAGCCAGAAAGGTATCGGTTTATAAAAATCCACAGAAGGTTGTTAGAAATGCTTTTCGTGACCCGCAAGGCTCTGGACTATATAGAAGAACTGACTTGATACTAGAATCGAAGATCCGAATCATTTTCCACAAACTGAATGCAGCTGATCCCCACACACTTGCCTTTCCAATGCTGGCTGGCTTTGAAGTCTTCATGTGTACCGCCTGTCATTGAAACGACGTCATCCAGATCAGGTAACTGGAAGCGGTAAAACCCTTTGGATTTCTCTTTTTGATAGTGGTTGGTTCTTGTCGGTGATTGTTGGGTATCTTCAGTATCTCTGTCTTGTTCATGTTCCCATGAAGTCCTGTTTTCCCTGCTTCTTCTCCCAACTTATTGGTCTTCGCCTGCAGATATCCGAGTATGTGCAAAACTGGTGACCAATATGTATATCACTGATAAACCCAAATTAAACCATGCTTCCACCTAGACGACTATTTTATTTGTTTACGAAAATGTCTTGGCGTCTGTGACACAACTGTAGAATGCTTACCGACCACGCATGCGGTCCGGGGTTCGAGGAATTCCTTTACCTCGCTATGCCAGTAATAAGACTGGTAAAGAGAGAAAGCTGAGCATGAGGCTAACAACCCCATCCCGTAAAAATAAAACATCACTGCTACTGAACCTTCAAACCTTTGTCTTGAAGCCCTACGTCCCACTGGGAACGTAAAGGAATAAAAAAATGAAAGTATCCTAATGTGAAAAGATTGACAACTAACGACTCCTTGTCAAGTGTTTGTTTGCAAAAATTTGATTGGTTACAGGTTCGATCATTAGTTGATACCAGATAGAGAACCAGTGAAAAACCAGAGAGTACAGCACAGCTATTTTGTTGCAGTGTGCACACACACACCAGATTTCGAACCCATGGCCATCCTGTTACAAGGCCAGCTCTCAGACCATTCAGACGCTGGGGTTCTACTCTCTGGCAGTCCATGAATTCCAACTTCTGTTCTGGGTAGGTGTGAACTACTAAAGAGCCCCAGACTACGACAAAGTGGCAATCCACTACTCTTTGGTATTCCAGTGGTTCTGTAACAAATCTCAGCTCAAGATCAAACTTATAACCAATCAAATCTTTGCAAACAAACAGTTGATAATTAACCTGATGCTCACCAGCGACTGGCTATATAGAGAAAGTTAACTGGAGTTCTAGTGAGAAAACATAACCAGTTGGTCGACCAACTCAGACAAGAGAACAGTTATTGGCTAATAACACTCACTGGTGGTAGATCTCAATATATCGGGAGTTGGCAGAAGAGAGAATTCATAGACCTCTGGATCGGATCCCAGCGGATTAATGGTCTATAAACTCGTCTTGGAGTCCTGAGGCCCTGGGTTCAAACCCCTGTAAATGGATGTATGCCTTGCTAAAGAGTTTCGAACCGTTTGGTACTCCCAAATTTTACAATGGTTCTCTAACTGATATCAACTTGTTATCAAACCTATGACTAATGATTTCTCAAGCCGAAAGGGAATAATCCAAATTCCGTGACTGTCGAATTTCACCATCTATTGAACTGAGTCTCTTACTGTTAATCTTAATTTCTGTGATCAATCTAGCCTTCCAAATTACAATTAACTAATAAGTACAACGATAAATACCATTCACATCAGCACAAATTTAATATTTAAGACTATTTCACTATGCGTCAGACTGTTGGGGACGAGGAGTCGGGAATATGCTGGACAACTGATAAGAAGAATCTAGAAGATCTGCATTTTACAGATGATGTACGTGTAATTTCACACACACACACACACACACTCGAAGACTCGCAAGCGAAAAACCAACGAACTCGCTGAAGAGGCAACGAAAACAGGAATGCAGGTGAACACTGAAAAGACGGAGGGGATGAAGATAACCAACCAGCGACAACAGCAGCAACAACAACCAGCACCAATCACCATCAAAGGAAAAGATTTTACAGAGGTTACTTCACTTCACCTATCTTGGAAGCATCGTTTCAGCTACAGGTGGAATGGACGAAGGTGTCAAAGTCAGAATGGGAAAGGCAAGATACGCCTTCATCAACCTTAAACCAGTTCGGAAATCTTCCTCACTGAGCATAAAGAAAAAGATTAGCATTTTCGACACCAATGTGAAGTCAGTCACTGCTTCTATACGGTTCAGAAACTTGCACTGCGTGTCACGAAAAGGATTTCCAACAGGCCATTGCAGACTTTCATTGATAGCTGCCTTCGCTCCATCTTAAAGATCAAATGGCCAGAAAGAATAAGCAACAAGAAATTATGGGAAAAAACCAACAAGCAACAGCCAGTCGCTAAACAAAAACATGTAGGATAAAGTGGAGATGGATTGGGAATACATTGAAGATGCCGTCGAGTGACATCACACGCCAGGCCAGAGCTCTAGTGGAATCCCCATAGGAAGTGACGAGTGGGTTGTCAGTATGAAGGTGAAATTGAGGAGACCGTGTGGCGAGGAAGAGATGAGAGAGTTTGGTCAATCGTGTACACAGCTGAAGAGGATGGCAGAAAACAGAACAAAGTGAAGATGTGCTGTTGAAGCCCTATATTCCACTCGGAACGCAAGGGAATAATAATAATAATATAATTCCATTTCTGATCTCCTTTTGCTTTCGTGTCCTTCCTAACAGCGTCAACCTAAACCCTGATATAGTTGGCGTATAATGAGCCTCAGAGTAAAACAGTTTGAATTCGTATCAGTGCATTGTTTTAAACACACACACGTCCTTGTTATTTTAAAGTTTCAAGTGTAAAAACTTTCCACGGTTTAATTGAACATTATTATACCAGTTTTGTTTACACATTTCTCACACAACTGTATTTGTAAAAGAAAAAAAGTACAAAACGAAATCGGCAACAACCAAACACCAAAAAATAGTGTATACACACAAAGAAAATAAAATTACACAACAGCCAGCAATGAACAAAAAAAAATAACAACAGCAAAAATGAAATTAA
This sequence comes from Trichobilharzia regenti, assembly GCA_944472135.2. NCBI lineage: Eukaryota > Metazoa > Platyhelminthes > Trematoda > Strigeidida > Schistosomatidae > Trichobilharzia > Trichobilharzia regenti. The sequence goes on from OX235263.1 coordinate 74,909,915, forward strand.
ACGAAATTTCTCTCTCTTCAGTAAAAAAAGCATCTCATTTTTCAACAACCTAAAACTGTGTCACAGCTTGTCTTACTTGATTACATGAAAGTTTCAAAATAAAAAAAACCGCGCGTAAACACAAGCACACAAATAAACAAAGATATCTATGTACAACTTAATTTACAAGTTTTACTCCTGTTTACAGAATTCACATAGATAGACAGATAGATAGGTAGATGGTAAACTGAACATTAATCAATCTGATTACAGGTTTTTTTCTGCTTTATTCATAAAACTTTTAGCATAAATATCATAGCGGTAAAATGAAATTATTAAAATATCGGTTTACAAAGTGCTTTTCTTTAGTTTTTGTCAAGCCAACCATCATACTCACTCAAATATCCAATTGTAACAAGGTCGACTTTGCTACGCATTATGTCAATTTGTGCTCCAGTTTCTGATAATTAAATGAGAGTTTTTCTCAATGCTGGCGCTGTAAAAAAAAAAAATAGTCATCGAAGTCTTTATTTATCGGTTGTTGCTTTTCTCTCCGGTTTTTTCGAAAGGTTTAATTTAAAGCTTAGTCATAGCAAAGAATTACTAATACTCTAAACTCAAATATAAAACTGTACATAATTGTAACTGTCATGTCTTTGTCTGTTTTTATAAGATTTATCTACCTTCAAAGCGCTATTTTTAAATTGATTGCGTGAAACTTTAAGTTCTTTGACTGGCAAAATCAGTGGTCATTACGTAACAATATAAAGAATAACAAAGCTGAAAAGAAATAACATCTGTGACCAATTAAAACTCCAATCTTTACGTCACATAGCTTTTTACTTGAATTGAGACTATCTTTTGCGTTGTGTGTGAAACAATGAGACTTTAAGTTTGTGCTTTGAAGTTCCAATAACAGTGAGAATACTAACTTCACCCCTCAAGTATCCTGCATTAGTGGGTTTACTACCGGCGAAGTGAGACTTATGAGTGCACCGGCTGGAGAACGAACCCCGGACAGTGTGGGGCGTAGTTTTCGTATTCCTTTTACGTTCACATTGGAGCATAGGGCTACAAGCTAGTGGCTAGAGGTTTCGGTGGCAGTGATGTTTGTTTTTACGGGATAGGCTTGCTAGCCTCGTGCTGAAGTTCCCTCTTTACCATTCTTATTACTGGCGTAGAGAGGTAAAGGAGTGCGTCGGCCAGGGACTGAAATCAGGACCATGTGTGTGGTTGAATAGTATTATATCACCCGACCATCGGCGCATCAAATAAAAGCATTGTCTTTGAAATGAAGACATGAGGAGGGTAAGGTTGACTAATATCATTCTTGATATTCCCAATTGTGGTAAACTGGATTATTCGTCAGACTGTAGAAGCGAAAAGGTAGGAATACTTTGAACCGATAAGAAGATGCTAGGAGATCTGAACTCTGCGGATGATTTATTTCTAATGTCGCCAAAACGTAAAGATTTACAGGTGAAAACCTACAAGTTGGTAGAGGAGCTATGCAGTGAAGACAGGACTTCAGGTGGACATTTAGAAGACAGAGATAATGATGATATCCACCAATCAACGATAACAATCACTAATCACTATCAAGGGAATAAATTTGAAAGAGGTCAATCACCTCACTTACATGACCATCATCGTTTCAACTACAGGTGACAACACGGATGAGGATGTTAAAACCAAGTTATGATCGGAAAGGCGAGGTGGACCTTCATTATTCTGTTTGGAAGTCTTCCGCGCCGAGCATAAAGAATGAAATATTGACTTTCAGTACTAATGTCAGTCCAGTCAGTTCTTCCTTTTAGGTTAGGGACTAATCATACTCGTCATGAGAAGCATTTCCAACCGGCAGCTGTAGACTTCTATCAACAGTTGCCTTCACTCCATACTGAAAATCAGATGGCCAGCCAGAAATAATTAGGAACACAAAATTCTAGCCAGCAACGAACCATACAAATGCACAGAAGAAAATTGGAGATGAGACCATCGAATGATATCGTGTCAGACTGACTGTCGACTGGGACCGAGATGGGAAATGACAAGTTTGGCGTTAGCGTTGGTCTGAGGGTGAGATGGAGGAAATCGTGTTAGGAGGACACGACGGCCTATGGGCGATTGTGGAGCTGGATGAAGAAAACTGCGGAGAACATGGAACCAGCGGCGATAATAATAATGACAATTCGTCGTAAGTGGAGCAGAGGGCCTCAACTATTTTTCGAAGTTTCAGCATCGGTAGTGTTGTTTTTACAAGGTGGATTTGTTAGCCTAAGGCCCAACTTTCCCACCTCTCTATGAGCCTACTATTGGCTAGTAAACAAGGTGAGGTTTAGGAGTGTGTCGGCCGGAATTCAGCCAAGATCACGTCAGTGCCTGCAAGCATTACGCCACTGAACTTCCAACTCATTTATTTATGAATAAAGAATGTATCATTGACAAAGTATGGAAGTCACACCTCTATCTCAACTTCATCGACTGTGAAAAGGCCTTCGACAGAGTGGATCGACAGGTGATTTCACAGCTACTTCGGTACCACGTGGTGCTGCCGACAAGTAATCCAAAACGGGAAACTTACGGAAGCCGTCGAAGTGAGGACGGGAGTAAGACAAGGCTGTCTACTATCGTCAATGATTTTTCGGACTGCAGTAGATTGAATAATGCGACAGACAACTGGAGATGAGGAAACAGTCATAAAATGGACTCACACAAAAAACTTGGGGTATCTGCACTTCGCCGATGACATATGTCTGATTTCCCACAAACTGGAATATATGCAAGTGAAAAGCAACAAGTTAGCAGAAGAAGCATCAAAGATAGGACTCCAAGTAAACATAGATAAAACAGAAGTGATGAAGATTCCTGGCCAACACCAACAGCAACAACAACAACAGATAAAAATCAGCCAGCATAAATGGGAGCAACCTGAAAGAAACAATCTCCTTTACCTACCTATCTACCTACCTACCTACCTACCTACCTACCTACCTACCTACCTACCTACCTACCTACCTACCTACCTACCTACCTACCTACCTACCTACCTACCTACCTACCTACCTACCTACCTACCTACCTACCTACCTACCTACCTACCTACCTACCTACCTACCTACCTACCTACCTACCTACCTACCTACCTACCTACCTACCTACCTACCTACCTACCTACCTACCTACCTACCTACCTACCTACCTACCTACCTACCTACCTACCTACCTACCTACCTACTTACCTACCTGGGAAGAATCGTTTCAACTACAGTCGTCCGGAACTGACGAGGATATCAAAGCAAGAATCGGGAAAGCAAGACAAGCTTTCATTACTCTCAAGTCTGTGTGCTGATCAACAGCACTCAGCATGAAAATGAAAATAAGATCCAGATTTTCAACTCCAATGTGAAGTCAGTCAGTGCTTCTATACGGATCAGAGATTTGGCGTGTCATTAAGAACACTTCGAATAAACTACAGACCTTCATCAACAGCCATCTTCTCTCAATACTCAAGATCAGATGGCTGGCCAGAAAAGATCAGCAAGAGGGATCTCTGGGAGCCAACCAATCCAGCAGGAACCGATTGTGCAACAGATAAGCAGGAAGAAATGGAGGTGGTTTGGTGATACTCTGAGAAAACAAAATATCAGGTGACATAATGAGATAAGCCCCTAATTGAAACCCGATCCGGAGGCGGCGAGTTGGTCGTCAGTGCGAGGGTGACTTGGAGGAGGTCATGTGAAGAGGAGATAAAAGCATGAGGGCAGATTTGGAGCCAGTTGAAAACTTTAGCAGAGAACCGAACGCAATGAAGACGGGAAGCTGAAGACCTATGTTCCTCTAGGAATTAAAGTAAATAATAATAATATTCTCAAAATAATCTGTTAAGACTTTATTTCAGATAATATAGGGTTTTTTATTCAAATGAAACTTGTTGTTAGAGAGCAAATACAATGAAATAGTTTTATTCTCTGTTATCACAGATTCGTGAAGATATTATCCACTTTTAAGACATTTCTGTACATTTCAGACCTTTTCAGAAGTAATGACCCATAAACGCTGAAAACATGTTTTCAGATATCAGATTACATTTCAGCAAATTATTTGATTAACTATTTTCGTACTTCCCATTGATGAGTCCTAAATTATTCGAAATTCACATCCTAATTTCCATTGCTAATCACCACTGATCTGATCAGGTTAATATTAACATGGTCAGAATGATTACTTCGTTTTAATCAATATAATCATTGTAGTATTGTATTCAGTGTATCACAGTATCTTCATTTCGAATAAACGTATACAATCACTAAATTGATTTTGTTTTTGCTAAACACTATATAATGTCTTCATTACTACCATTATCAGTCACGTTTATGTCATACATGTTAGGTAGGATCAATAGCTCTACTTGGCATTTCTTCCAATTTTTTCACAAGCAAATGTTCGCACACTACTGTCATCTTACTTATCGAATTTCAACTTGTGCAAGAACCACATCTGTAAATTATATCACTTAACCATGACATATTTTAATAATGCTCTAAATACTTATCGGTTTATAAATGTTAAGCCTGTAATCATCAACAGTATTTAACCTGTTACTGATTCATATCCTCACTCCCCCATACCCCACATTTCACTTCTCTTCTTTCATTCTACTAAATCACAACTTCATTTAAGAAAACAAATGTTTATATACCTGTTGTATTGTTGTAATGTGCTCTTAATTCTGTGTTGATATGATGATTTATATCAGGCGTACTAACTGATTTTTTCTCTTTCTTTTAAATAATGCCTGTTAAGTGATATTAGATCGATATTTAGTCAGTTGATCAATTCTTTTTAAATCTCTTTGTTTATATATATATATATATATATATATATATATATATTACTTGGTATTGTTATTTATGTTGTAGGTTAAACTGTTACTTGAATCAGTTAAAGTTCTCTTACTAATGGTCCGTCTTCGGTCTTATTTCGCCTGCAGAGACGTTGCTGCGGTTGACATTAGAGAACACGATTTAACCAAGTAGATATATATTTTTAGTAAATTCTCACCAGATTTTACAATTGCAATAATCAAATACTGACTGATTAAAAATGTGCGTCGGAGGCACAGGGTTAGAGTGCTGGCCGACCACTCAGATGGTTCAGAGTTCGATCCCCGGCCGACGGACTCCTTTACCTCGTTAATTCTGGTAAAGAGGGAAGGATCAGAGTGAAGCTAGCAACCCCATCCCGTAAAAATAAACATCACCGCTACTGGAACTTCAAGCCACTAGCTTGAAGCCCTATGCTCCACTGGGGACGTAAAGGAATAAAAAAATACCTATAAAAACTTTTTCAAAAGAATGTTCACTGAACAAAGAATATTCTTTTCGATAACCTCTCCTTCATCAGGTTCAACAGCTTTATACACATAATAGTGATTGAATTACTGTCACTAACAACATTAATGTTGTCTAAATAACATCGAATCAGTAGTAATAATATTAACGGATTACAGTTCAATAGCATCGACATAATAATACACTGAATATCAGAAGAATAAATTAGGAAAGATAATATATATTACAAATTCATGAATTTACAGTCTCCACTGAAAGCCGGTCAAGGCAGTAGTAGTGGCTGACTGGACTTGCTTCTTTTGCACACAAAGCACTGCTTGTTAAGGAAAAATCGCTATAGTCTCTGCTTTTTGGAGTATGTGGTATCTGAATGTTTTTGGCAATTTATTTGGTACGAAGTAGACGATAGAGGAGGATCATCAATGCTGGCTTTGTGGCTCCTTTGAACCAGATGGTCTAATATCGAGTTATTGGTGTTTCTCACTGCACCATTATTTAGTCACACTGATAGATGTTCCCGAGCACAAAAAATCAAGTTCCTGGAGCGATGACTAATATAACTCGTTCTACAGGCTCAGTTCTGTTTGTAGGTACAGTTATAATTGACTTGTCTAGGTACTTATTCTTTCAGTTGGGGAATCACCATCGGTTGTGTAGAAGACAAGATTTGTAATTTCCCAGCATTATAGTTCTTTGAACGGCCGATGGTGATTCCTCAGTTGAAAGATGAAATACCTAGACTAGCCAATTGTAATTGTATCTACCAACTGAACTGAGCCTGTAGAACGAGTTATATTAGTCATCGCTCCAGGAACTTGATTTTTTGTGCTCGGGAACATCTATCAGTGTGACTAAATAATGGTGCAGTGAGAAACACCAATAACTCGATATTAGACCATCTGGTTCAAAGGAGCCACAAAGCCAGCATTGATGATCCTCCTCTGTCGTCTACTTCGTACCAAATAAATTGCCAAAAACATTCAGATACCACATACTCCAAAAAGCAGAGACTATAGCGATTTTTCCTTAACAAGCAGTGCTTTGTGTGCAAAAGAAGCAAGTCCAGTCAGCCACTACTACTGCCTTGACCGGCTTTCAGTGGAGACTGTAAATTCATGAATTTGTAATATATATTATCTTTCCTAATTTATTCTTCTGATATTCAGTGTATTATTATGTCGATGCTATTGAACTGTAATCCGTTAATATTATTACTACTGATTCGATGTTATTTAGACAACATTAATGTTGTTAGTGACAGTAATTCAATCACTATTATGTGTATAAAGCTGTTGAACCTGATGAAGGAGAGGTTATCGAAAAGAATATTCTTTGTTCAGTGAACATTCTTTTGTAAAATAAAATATTAGCCATAGACAATTGAAAAATAATGTAGATCAATAGAATCAAATATAATCGAGGAAAATGTAAGTAGAAAAATAATATTAATAACCGCGGGGACTATTCGAAGTCGTAGGCTATGGGAGTGAGTGGAACTCAATAAACTTTCTCTGAAGACAGAAATTGGTTGAAAATCTTTGACGGTAACTGCCTCATCTATGCTTAGCCATCGAAGGTGTACAAACTTAGGGGATTCAGTTGGCACATTCTATAGAATTGTGAAGGCTGAATTTTTATCACTCTTCTGATCCGTATCCAAAAAGTGAACCAATATAGAACTCCTGACTGACTTTAGCGATTTTTTATGCAACCATGTTGGACAATGCTTTAGAAGGCGATGGTAGGGTTTGACTAGTCTTTCTACACATATAACTGTCTCTTCATGAACAATTAAATTTATAAATGCAAATTGAGGTAGCCAGACTAGGTAGCTTATCCTTCACCTGCGTTGGAACTATACAACAAGTGGTGAATTTTAAGCATAGTGTTGCAGAAAAGAATGTTTTAGCTATTATTTTTCAAAGTCTCGATACCAGTGCGTCGGTGGCACAGTGGTTAGGACTCTCGCCGACCATGCACATGGTCCGGGGTTCGAGCCCACGCCGGCGCACACCTGATATCTATGGTCGGCCTGCAAAATTTGGGCTACCGATATCCATGCTGAAAATTCCATACTTGTACCAAAATACAGTGTGGAATCAAGCTGTAAATCAAAAAAAAATTCAGTGGCTGTCTCCTCATACGTTTCTTCTGCACAGTTTGCAGGCATTTCTTTCTATCTGTCCTTATCGTGGAGACTCTAACAAACCTTTCTAGATATCCGCTGTCATATGATAAGTTTCTTATTTTCCTTATTTAATTTTCTAGAGTGTCATTTGTGCAGACTTTTGCAGCACAAAACATCGGGGTAGTGATGAGATTTCATTTGTATGCAAGGTGAACAAACGACCTGCGGTGGGTTAAGTGACCAAACCATGATTTCTTCGGGGAAATATCCCGATTTGTGTGTCATAAAAAGATTGTTCAATCCTTCTCTCTCCCATGGCCTTCAACCTCAACTTATAACAGTCCCCGTGGTTATTATCATTATTACTATTAATAATGTTATTATGCTTACATTCTTCTCAATTATATATGATTATATTGACCCACATTGTTTCAGATATCAGTAACTGGTTTTTTATCAATATAATTAATTGTAAAGCGTGATGAGGATTTACCGAAAAAGCGTGTATGCTTGCTTCAATCGTGTTTTGAAATTATCTTGGTGGTTGACGTTGTATTTGTGAATAGTCTTCCAAGTCGTATTATCGGTCTTGACAAAAAAGAGACCAGTTTTTCAGTTAACATCTCTCTGTAGAAAAGCTAATGGAATAAGTGAACTCACTCTTTGTTAAAATAAACTCAAGCTATCTTCACTAGGGTTTATACAAAGCGGTAATTAGGTTGGTTGGAGGATTCCATCATGAGCTGACCTCAGTTAGAGAACCATTGGGAAACCAGCACTGGAGTACTGGACAGCTGTTTCGTCAGCCTAGTTTGGAACTATTCAGCAGTACGCACCCACCGCCAGTGTTCGAACCCAGGACCTTCTGGTTACCAGGCTAGCGAGCTCGTAGACCATTAAGTCACTGGGACCCGAATCAATGACCAGCCCATGAATTCTAACTTCTGCTAATTCATCACATAGCGCGACCACTTCGCAATGTCCTCTTCGGTGAGTTACTGCCTCAACTTCAACCTGCTGTACCCTAATGATCATGGCTTACCACTAGAACCCCAGATAACTAACTGCCTGAATAAGCCCAGTCACTAGTGAGCATTAGATCAGAAGTTAGAATTCATGGGCTGACCGTTGGATCGGGTCCCAGTGTCTCGATGGTCTATGTGTTCGCTAGCCTTGTAACCAGAAGCTCCTTGATTCGAACCCTGGAGGTGGGTGAGTACTGATAAGGAGTCCCAAACTAGACTGGCGAAACAGCTGTCCAGTACTCCTTGCAGGTCTTCCAACGGTTTTCTAACTGACGCCAGCTCATGATAAAATCCTCCAACCAATCAGACAATATCCCTACAAACGCCAATACTTGAATAATCGATAATTCTCTTTCAGCAATATTTTTCTCAAATTATACGGTTTCATTCTACAAATATTAAAATCTAGAATGGATCTGAATAAAAGATCTTTATGTATAAAGTACATAAGCATCATTCAACTCACATAACCATGATTACCTATCTAATTTTTAGGGTCATGTAGACAAGTGAGAGAGAGAAAATTAAAACAGTAGAGGTAGGACTGATGTCCAACATTTCCTGATCTGGTCTTGTAACACCCTTTTCGCTTAAATAATTTAGGTAAAAGCAGAAGAAACTAGAAAAATGATACACTAGCTATATTTTTTTACTTTTGAAATTTTATTACTTTAGATGTTTGCAAACAGCGTTTCTTTAAGACAGGTTGAAAGTAAATTGTAATAAAAGTGTCAAAATTGGACCTTATTGATTTGATTTGATTTATTTTTGATTTACAGCTTGATTCCATACTGTATTTTCGGTACAAGCATGGAATTTTCAGCATGGATATCGGTAGCCCAAATTTTGCAGGCCGACCATAGATATCAGATGTGCGTCGGTGCGGGCTCGAACCCCGGACCATGTGCATGGTCGGCGAGAGTCCTAACCACTGTGCCACCGACGCACAACATTAAATTGATACATACTCTGTTTTAACAAACGAAGAATATTCTTTTCAATAATCTACCCTCTTCATGTTCTTACAGTTAGAAAATATAATATTTTTTGTCGTTACAATAATGACCAGTTATGTGGCGGCGGATATATTTTTACGTAGAATAACAGACTAGTTATAGCTGACGAGTCTCGAATAGGACGAAATGAGTATCCTGGTTTCCACTGCTAGTCACCATCCACCAATTAACTTTTATTTATATAAGGTGTGTCAAAATAAATAGTCATAGTTGTTTGACAAACGAGCTAGGCTGAAACTGATTACAAAATATTGTGAAATGTGAGACAGTGATGGTGATGATTAGTCATAATAAATTCGTAGAATGTGGGGTAGTAAAAACTGACAAGCTAGTTGAAGGTAATAAAAGGGGTCAGGTGAGTGCCCAGTACAATAATAATAATAATACCATAAATAATAATAACCAAACTATAGAAAGTTAATCTGATGCTCGCTAGTGACTTGCTACAGGTTGGAGTTTCCTGAGTTCTAGTGAGAAGTCGTGACCAGTGAGGTCCAATTAGATGTCACGTGTGTGGATGGATGTCCCACCAACGACAATGGTTGGGTCGCGCTAAATCACGAATTGGTAGAAGTTAGAATTCACGAGCCATTGAATCGGGTTCCAGTGGCTGAATAATACCTTTATTCCGGACAGCATTTATAAAATGTACAGAATTTTCAGAGGAATTTATTGCACAATACTATCCCTTCGTACAATGTCTTCAAGTAAAATATTAATTGACAGTATATCCTGTGACACAAAATGAACTCTAAGATGAAGCAAAAACCATTTCATTAATATATACCTGCTTTGTCTTCTTCCTTCAAGAAATCCACTGTATCTAATTGAAAGCCAATTGTAAGATGTTCAGAAGTACATTTTGAGATCCAGGAACTTAACTGAAAAACAGTTATCTCATGTATTGGAACACGTTGCCACTAATAATCAGGCCTTTCTTCAAGTCTAGTAGGAACTTGCAAATAAATTTGTGAACATTTTAAATACACACAAGAGTAGATGAAACCACTAGAGGTTCATATCTTAATTGATTAAAAACAAACAGAACGAGGGGAAATATATGTGATGGATAGATGGAAGTTCTTGGTAGTCTTACAAGCAGGCCTCCGCCTAGTAGTGTGTATTAAAGAGGAGATAGTCAAACAGCAATGAGAGGTTCATCATAGAATAACCAATACCTGAGATGAAACAGGTAGTGGCATATAATGAGAAATAATATTACTAATAACAAGTCCGGATAGTATAAATGAAAACTTAATAGTACTGAGAGGATGTTTGAATGAAGGGTATAAATCATAAGGAATAATAATAGTTGTATGAATCTATTATAACTTAATCATCACCAGGGTCTCCCATTTCACAGTATTTTGTAATCAGTTTCAGCCTAGCACGTTTTTCACATAAATACGACTATTTATTTTGACACCCCATAACTGCTAATCTGTTATTCTACGTAAAAAATGTATCCACCGAATAACTGGCCATTATTGTAACGATAACAAATATTTTATAATTGTAAGAACCTGAAGAGCGAAAATTTCTGAAAACAATATTCTTCGTTCAGACTGACTTTCAATTCATGATATAAGAATATTTCACACTATTAAAACATACATTGGTTAACTAGACTTATCTTTTGGTCTTTCTTTCACAATTATATACATAGGTTAAAGCAATGAATTAAGGCTTGACGAAACCATCATTACAATTGTTAAATTCTCGTCACGCGCCAACGTTAGTTGAAGGGATGACTAAGGGATCACTAGATGTCTGTTTCGACCTAGTTTGGAAGTCTTAAGCGGTGAGCGACCATGATCCCGCAAGGGATTCAACTTAATTCTTTCAGGTTATGATACGAAGCTCTTTTACCATTCAGGCATTTGGTCTGGAATTCAGTGGCCCGTGAATTCTAGCTACTGGGTAAATTTCCTGAAGCTGCAATAGGAACTGGCGACCACTAAAGCTTTGTCATGTCAAGGTGAAGTGTATTCTCACCGAGGGCATTGCTGAGAGTAGAACTACATCATGGGTTGACAGAGTTAGAATTCAGGGGTCATTGTATTCTAGCTCAATTGGCTGAACTGCCAACCAGTTTGACCTCTTAACTTGAAAGTCCAGGGCTCTATCCTTTTTAGGGTCGTGGGTGCGTACTACTGAAAAGTCCCTAAATAGGACTCAGCACAACTGTCAGCAACCTGGAATATAATTCTGTATACACAAAAACGAATGAATAATAAAAGGACAATATATATATATATATATTATTGTATCCTTTAATTCCTAGAGGAACATAGGGCTTCAGCTGCCCGTCTTCATTGCGTTCGGTTCTCTGCTAAGGTTTTCACGTGGCTACAAGTCTGCCCTCATGCTTTCATCTCCTCTTCACATGACCTCCTCCAAGTCACCCTCGCACTGAAGACCAACTCGCCGCTCCCCTTTCGGGTTCCACTAGAGCACTGGTTCGTCTAGTGATGTCATTTGATGGTTTCCTCAGAGTATGACCAGCCAATCCACCTCCATTTCTTCCTGCTTATTTGTTTCACAATCGGTTCCTGCTGGATTGGTTGGCTCCCAGAGATCCCTCTTGCTGATCTTTTCTGGCCGGCCATCTGATCTTGAGTATTGAGAGAAGATGGCTGTTGATGAAGGTCTGTAGTTTTTTGAGATGCTCTTTATGACACGCCAAATCTCTGATCCGTATAGTAGCACTGACTGACTTCACATTGGAGTTGAAAATCCGGATCTTATTTTCATTTTCATGCTGAGTGCTGTTAATCAGCACACAGACTTGAGAGTAATGAAAGCTTGTCTTGCTTTCCGATCCTTGCTTTGGTATCCTCATCAGTTCCAACTGTGGTTGAAACGATTCTTCCCAGGTAGGTAGGTAGGCAGGTAGGTAAAGGAGGTTGTTTCTTTCAGGTTCCTCCCATTTATGCAGGCTGATAGCTGTCTGTTGTTGTTGTTGCTGTTTGTGTTGGCCAGGAATCTTCATCACCCCTGTTTTCTCTATGTTCACCTGAAGTCCTATCTTTGATCCAAATATTATACACTATAATAATGTTAAAGTTCTATTCTTACTCCATGCATGTTGTTTCATATTACATTTCTGTGTATAAAGCTGTGGTAATACATTGGGTTACTTGCCATACACATTAAATCACACCATTCTGAAGTCAAACCCATCACTCAAGATAAGGTGCAAACGAAAAGTTAACTGAATGAAATATTCCCATATTGTGTCATAAGAAAAAGACTTAAACAGCTAATAAAATTTTCTTTTCGACAATTCATTTTCGTAAACTGCACAATCGTAATTATATTCATTCAACAAAGAAATCATAAGACCAATCAGATACTGGTGAAATTTGTCCTCGAAAAACTTGGTACGTAATGTAAAATGTAACGTAGATGGAGTGAGTAATTGGGAGTTTGAAAACAGACAGAAACTGGCAACTGTAAGAAAATGACTAATCAATATGATTGTGTAGAATGGACAGGAACTACTCCCTCAATATCGTACAAAGGGATTTGGCATACGCCATCTGTGCATAACTGAATTATTGGCTATTCGGGATTTTAAACCGGACTTCTGTATTCAAATGTATTACATACATTCACTCGCCCTACAGTGACTAGAATAACGTTCTCACTCTAATTTTGCTTCCTTCTATTATGTAAGTTTATTATTATTATTATACCCATCATCCTTATTTTATTATCACTCTACTACTGTTTATAAATAACATTGCGTTTTCATACAGATCCTATAAGAAACAATTTATCGTCTTCCCAAAAAGTTCTTGTCCATTTTACACAGTTATATTGATCAGTCATTTTCTCACACTTATTACGTCCTGCCGACTTCTGCTTCACTTCTAATTTCCATTTAGTCACCCCTTCTAGACTACATGTAACATAACGTAATACGTTTTTCGAGGACAAATTTTACCCATATCTGATTGGTCTGATCATTTCTTTGTAGAGTATAATTACGAGTGTACGGCTTAAGAAAATGAATCGTTGAAAAGAAAATTTTCTTCGCTGTTTGTGCCTTTTTCTTATGAAAAGTTAGTTTTAAGGGATTTGATTTGTTTCAAGTTTGATCAAGAGCTGAAATCAGTTGTAGAACTACTGGGCAGCAATTCTACCCCAATTCAGGGCTCTTCACCAGTACCCACCCTCTGGGATTCGAACCCAGGACCTGTCATTTACAAGGTGAGTTCATAGATTATTCAACGGCTGGGACAAGATTCAATGGTTTATGAACCCCAAATTCTACGAGTCTCCGATATGCATATACAACGCAACCGCTAGTCAATGTTATAAGCGAGTTACAATTTTATCTTACCTGACTTGGTAAACCCCGTTGGTTATGACTACTTACTGGAACTCCAAGTTACTTTCTGTATACAGCCAGTGGCTAGCAAACATCAGATTAGATGTCAAGTGCTGGTTTCCAGAGATATGACTGGTTATAAGTTTAATCCATGAACTAGTCCACAGAATGAATAGATCTTGAGTAGGGCTGCAAAATCAACAGAACTTGTAGAATTAGTAGGCAGATAAAACATTATGTAACATGGTAAGAAGTTTGATGGAACACACTTTAACACTGTGACAAATATACTGAATTAAAATAACAAATAGGACACTAGAAACAGTACCGGAACCTGTTCAAGATGAAAGCAGAAACAATAAAAATCGTAATAATGAGGGAAACATACACAAACGAAATAAACAAAACGAAAAATGTATTAAGTGTCTTATCCCTCCTTCCTGTTCTACAAACACGGTGAAAATAGGGACTGTACATACTTCTGTTTGAAAAGGTCTCACTTAAATTCATGATAGCCAAAGCCATCAGTGTTTCTAGAAGTTAGAAACGAAGAATGTGAGGCCCTGAAATAGCATGAATTCCAGAAATAATCTCAAAATCAGTATCAGGGTTGGTTGAGTGACAGAAGTCATTCAGATACCCTACGAGCAGATATTTTGTCAGTCTTCCTTCCTCTCTTGTAAAACTATGCTGAAATGTGCCCTCGATCCTCTGAGAAATTCTCTGACCAAGGCCTATGTACCTTCCTTCACAAGAGCAAGTGGAGTGGTGCCTGACTAGGCAGCTCAAAAATCGGTTGGGGTTACTGTTTACGTCATCGAAATGTTTCTAAAATGTAAGGAATAATCAAAATTGTAACTAAGGAGGTGGAGCTTGATATGTATTGACAAGGGTTGCGTATTATGAAATAGGATGTTAATAGAGACATGTGTCCCAAATAGATTGCGTAATAGGTAAAAAGAGTAAATAAAGTGTTGGTTAAGATGTTAATAAGATGTCATACACAAATATATAACTTCATACATTTGATTCCCTTGATAAATTCTGATAAAGAAAGGAAGACGAAATTTGAAGTATAAAATGATATCATTCTATTTCACAAGTTCTCATCATCTGCACATCCCTACCTGAAATTACAATGGTTATATAGATGATAATAACATACTTTAACATTTGAGTGGTGGTACAGAAGAGATACTATAAAAGTGACACATCCAAAATAAAAGCATTACAATTTTTAGTTTAAGTTTTCATCATCAACTTATACTCTTTCAAAGTTGAAAAGAGGGGTAAGACAGAAAATAGAAAAAATTAATTAACAGAACAGTGTTTGCTGCTAGGTTCACATAGCAACTTAAAGAACGAAAGCGGTTACAGTTTATGAGATTAAGATTTGTTCAGTGAGTTGAGATCACTGAATTAGATGACTGACTAATGTAATGGAAATCAAAATTCAGCTACCAAGGCAGTGAGAGGTTAATCACACTCTCTTTTTTGTATGCATAAATCTGGTTTAAATCGTTTGATTGCGATCACTTTGGCAAATCGTAGTAAATTCCTGTCCTTTGTCTATTTAATATTTTGAAGGACTTAGAAATCTCTACGAGATGTCCAGTATCAACAATATGTCTGGTAATTGCACTCTGAGACTATTTGCCTCCTTTCAGACGCAAGTTTCTTGGAATATGTTAAGAAAACCGGATAGAAGGTCTTCTTTCCATCCTTCCAATGTACTTGCTCCCGCAAGTGCACGTAAATTCAAAAATATATAAAACAAAAAAGGAAACGAAACATTATCAGCAAAGTCGTAGGACTTGGAATCATATGCAAGGTAGAAGGAGTGGGTGGAGATATTTCTTCTGTGCGCATAAATCAGGGTTTTCTCTCCCGATCGTTAACGTCTCAACAATGCAAAGGTATACGGAAGCTTACCGTTTTCAGGAGGCTTCTTTTGAATTCGTAGACGACTTTGAATGAACTCCCACTGCATACTGAGTGACCAGTGTTGGCTGTATGTTCAATTATAGTACTCTTTATTGATCCACTGTTACCTTTCCATAGCCAAGCAGAATAATGTTCTTTGACCCTTTTGGATAAAACACGCATCAAACGACCTATATATCTCGCTAGCTCTACATGAGCAAGTAAAATGGTAGATTTGCACAGAAGTGGTCAAGTGAGATAGTTTATCTTTGGAGCTGTTGAAGAACGATGGACGGCTTGAGAATATCAATCTTAGGTAGCAGTGTGAATGGAGGTTAGTCGTGAAAAATGTACTACTGACTTAGAACAAGGAACGTCTGAAGCCTGACTGCCTTTAAATCCCAGAATAATGAAAACACTGAGCGACATAGCTTGAAAAGTTTACAGTTGCCTAAGTTATTTATGCCTGTTTCCTAAGAAACACTAACAGCCTTAATTAAAATTGATCTTGTTTCTCAAAATCTTCATTACAACTCAGATTATTTTTCAATTTTTACTGAGATTTTTTACTTGTATCTTTTCTTTCACCATTTAGGTACACAAGGTTTGGAGTTAAGTGGCAACAGATTCAGTAGACAACTGCATCGACGATCACTGTATGAACTGGATGCTTATCGAATAGAATTTAAACCAGAGTTGAAGGCAAATCATGGTCAAAATTTTACACATATTATGTGTCGTGTAAATCGACCAAAACCGAATGCTGAAGTTTACCTGACATGTCCTGCTTTAGGTGACAATAAATTACTCGGCAATTGTTATCAAGGATGTCAACCAACCAATCCATGCTTACATTCATCACAAAGAAATTTCGGGTGTGTACCACACGATCAAACAGTATTTTGTCAAAAAATAGAATATCCCAATGGGACTATTGTAATAAATTTGAAAGTGGATCGAAGTGACAAACGGCTTACGGGTTTATGGTCTTGTACACATGCTGGCTTAGAAAGTACAAAATTTGAGGTGAATGTGGCTTTTTGTGCTAGTCAAATATTGGTTACTTTAAAACTTTATTTTTTCCTTATTTAATAAATACCACCGACTGAGTCTGAAGAAGGCCATTAATTCTAAATGTTTCAAGTTCATTTCGACCTTGCAGATCATCAGTACTATTTGAAGTATCGATGTTTCGATAATGTCACTGAAATAACTACCGCAAACGTGTATTGTACAGAACTTATGAGTGTTTTATGACGTCATTAACCAACCATACAAGAACACTGAGTAGATTTGTTGATGAAATGTATAATGACAGATTTCTTTTCCATTCTCGCCTGCCAGAATTTCTTACAGTTTAATCGGCTGAAAGATCAGTCTGAATCCTAAAGAAACAGGAATACGATTCACCTTCACCTGTCTTTGCTTTAAAACTATCCATGAGTGCGGCGTTTATGGTTGGTTTTCTCTAATTGTTTATTGCCATTCCTTTGGGTTCCGAGTGGAACATAAGTAAGGCTTCAACAGCATATCTCTGCTTCATCCTGTTCTCTGTATTCATCTTTAGGCGTGACTCCAAGATTATCCATAAGCTTTCATTTCCTCACATGATCCCTTCTCTGTCACACTAGATGACCCACGTAGTTGTCTCCCATCCGGGTTCCAATTAGCGTATGATGTCACTCAACAGTATCGTCAGCTTTCGTTTAATCCATCTCCATTTCCTTCAGCGTATTTATTGGGCGACAGGTTCTTGGTTGATTCGTTGGTCCAGAGTTCCCTGTTACTAATCCTTTCTGGTCGGCCGTCTGAATTTCAGTATCTAGTGAAGGTAGCTGTAGACAAAAGTCTTCACTAGCATGTTGGAAATGCTTCTCATAACGCTCCAGTCAATGAAATCCATAACAGTTACTTTAAGCCATGTCAAGACATGTAGACATCCTAGTTGAAGACCTCGGGATGGTAGGAACCAATAGCTGGAGACACCTGGTGGTGACATGGCTCATAGTCATCCTTGTCAATAGCACAGATGTGTGTTCACTCTTTGAGATTTGTCATATCCAATAAAACTCTATTATTCTTCTTCCATATTAGTATTCTTTTTCCGTCACACTTCTGTTTATTATCTTTCTTTTGAACCTTCATTTAACTCTCTTCTCTTTAACTGGCTCCACAACTGCACATGATTTCCTCCATGTCATCTTTAGAGGTCTAACTTCTCTTTTCCCATTCGGTTTTTACTCGAAGA
The DNA here is from genome assembly GCA_944472135.2 of Trichobilharzia regenti. NCBI lineage: Eukaryota > Metazoa > Platyhelminthes > Trematoda > Strigeidida > Schistosomatidae > Trichobilharzia > Trichobilharzia regenti. Next base: position 74,927,924 of record OX235263.1, read on the forward strand.
GCTGCCTGGTGCATGATGTCACTCAGTGGCTTCCCCACCGTATGTTCGATCTACCTCCATTTTCTTAGGCATATTTCTTTGATAATGGCCTTTTTTTTGGTTCGTTCCCAGAGTTCCTTGTTGCTACTCATTTCTGAGCAGCCCCATCTGATCTTAACTTTGGAGCGAAGGCAGTTGTCTAGGACAGTCTGCAGCAGATTATTGGAAATGCCTTTCATGACGCGTCGAGTCTCCAGACTATATAGCGCTGAAATTTCATATATTGTTCTTTATGCTGATCACGGTACATTTTCACATTGATTTTTAGGGATAATGGATGTCTGTCTTGCTTCTCCAATCCTATCTTTGAAGTCCTCATCCATGCCGCCGTTTGCAGTTGAAACGATGTTGCCTAAGTAAATGACCTCCAAATTTCCTCCGCTGTTTTTGATTGGTGCTTGTTGCTGTTAGTCGTTGGATATTCCCATCACCTCTCTCTTCTCTATGTTCACTTCAAGTTCTGTCTTCTTTGTGTACCTCTTCTGCCAACTTGTTAGTTTTCGTTTTTAGATCGATGAGTTTGTGTGACTTTAGACATAAGTAGTCTGAAAAGTCCTCCTTTATAGAGTCGACTTTTAGCGAGTAAATTACAACACGGCAAACTGGAACATTCTGTTACAAATTCACTTCATAACAACCAGTTAAGTCTGACCTTCATAGACCATGACAGTCGTACACTGAACAGTAGTAAATAAAGGATTTTATAAATGTTTGAAATCTCAGTAGAAATGGTCTATGAAAGATAATGACAATAGTTAACTAAAAAACTAAACTGTACCAGAAGTGATTCTCCTTAAATTGACCAATGATCTTTGCTATTTCTTAATTATACCCAGTAATAAAGTTCCTAGAGTCTGTCTGTGTTACTTGACCTCATGACTAGTTGAATGTTTATGTTTCTCAATGAAGTTATAGTATTACTGATATAAGTATAAAATTTGGGCATTAACTGATATCAGTTAATATTACTGTACCACACTGTGTGACTTATCAAAATAAAATCTTATCCATAATGGAGTTATAGTATTACTGCTTAATGAAGTTCACATCTCGCTCAGAGCGTCACTTTTTGAAATCCTATCTCTCATTCATATTCCCTCTCTCGATGGCCAACTGGGTATATGATATCACTCAATGGTTTCCTCAGAGAATGTCTCATCCATCCCAATTTCCATCCGAATAGCTGGATAGTAGGATATCTGAAGAGTGCCTTGTTGGTTAACATTTCTAACCAGCTGGTCATCTCATTTTCATTATAAATCCAGCGAAAGGAACATCTGTTGATGTAAGTCTTCAGTAGGCTTAATATATATGTAAAACTTGGGCACTGCATTAGTATGTAATTCCCTATAATTTGTTGATTTGACATATTACACAGTGAAACAGTTTTATCATTTGACAGATGACGAGGTTTCGAACACAGTTTATTGCGGTTCATAATCATTTCATCAATTATAATCACACAACTTCGAAACCTGAGTTTTATAGTTTTCTTTATTCTTGAATTGAATTTTTGATTTTCCCGTCGATTGATTGGACCGAAGTGCTCGGTCTCAGGTTGACATGTCGTCTTCTTGTGCAGATGCTTCGACGATGTCTGGGCATTTAGTTAGTATACAATTGGTGGATGGTGGCTAGCAGTGGAATCCAGGATGCGCATTTCGTCCTATTTGGGACTCGCCAGCTGGATATACCTGCATTTCTCAGTGAGTGATGATGTTCCCACCAAGGCTCTTCTTTATTCTTTCCTATTTTTCTTAGGGGTAGCAGGATTTTCCATATGTAGCAGATATATTCATGGATAGGTGGGAAAACTTAGCGTTTAAAACGTTCAGCTCCACACCAAAAGTATGCTGAAGGTACGTAGACGACACATTTACCGTGCGTAGAACACAGGACATAAACAGATTTATCCAATTTATCAACTCGAAGATAGAGGCAATTTCATTCAATTATAGATTGGTCAGTCAACAAGGGGAGCTTCCATGTTAGATTGCAGCGTAAAAAGGAAAGAAGATGGGAAGTTAAACACTAGTGTTTACAGAAAACTCACACATTTAGAACGATATTTCGATTTCCGATCATCCCATCCTATGTCAGTAAAAATAGGATTAGTGAAATGTTTAAGTGAGAGAGCACAAAAACTAAGTAGTACCAAGGAAAATCTAAGACAGTAAGTGAGGCATATGAGAGAAGCTTTCAAACTTAATTAATAATTACCCTGATAAATTAATCAGAAATTATGTAGGGAAATGTAAAAATAAAATAAATAATGATATTAGTGATAGTGATAATAATAATTATTATTATGGTAATATTAATGATGAAATGTACGTCAAACATACGCAAGACAACACCAACAATAAGGAATCTAAATCATCAGTAGTAATTCCATACAAGGAAGGAACCTCGGAAACCTTACTCAGAATTCTTAACAACTCAAAAATAAAAGTGGCTGGTATTCAAACCCACAAACTCAATTAGGAACAAGCTTTGTCGATTAAAGGATCCTGTGTAGCAGCCTATTAAACAAAACAATTTAGTTTATCTAATACCCCTCAATGATTACTAGAGTAGTAGAGTAGGTACAGTCAGATTAGTCGAGCATAAAAACCTAACGAAATCTAGATTAGCTGACCTTAACGAGATAAGAAATCTGAAGAATAGTTCAGCTATACCACTCACTACATGAAATTGCACACAACCATAACATAGGATGGGATAAGATGACAGTTTTGAGGGAGAGATTGATAACTGAAGCTTTCTTTATCGAAACAACTGCAAATATGTGTACTAGGGATGATTCAGCATCTGTCCACCCGGACATCCACAAAATTCTACTACCTCTACGACAAATAGGAGAAAATAAAGAAAACTCAAATTTTGAAGTTGTGTGATTATAACTGATGAAATGATTATGAACCGCAATAAATTGTGTTCGAAACGTCATCTGTTAAATGATAATACTGGGTCACTGTTTGATATGTATAATAAATAAACTAATATGGAATCTGCAGTAGGCTGTTGGAAATGCTTCTGATCATGAGCGCGGTAAGTTCGCTAACAATACAAAAGCAACGACGTGATATTAGCTCAGTATTTAGATCTTGTTCGTTATGCTAAGTGAGTGATTCTTCGTAGGAACTCGAGAGATTAAAGTTTGTATTTGAATTTCACTGATTACATACTGTTTCCTGTAAGAGACCGTTCTACCAATTCGTGAGTTTAACGTGGCTGCTAACCAGTGTCATGGGCGAGTGCCTGTCATCCCACCAGACATGGTTAACTTTATTGGTCACGACTTATCACTAGAACTCTACTCATCTTCGTCCTGTAACCACTTGCTAGCAAGCATCAGATTAAAATCAAAAACTGAGAATTCGGAGTTAGTGGGCCGCCTTTAGATAGGATCCCGTTGCCTGAATGGCTTTTAACCTCTCCTTGTAACCCAAAGATTCTGGGTTCAAATCTCTGTGGGTGTTCGTCTGCTGAAGAGTCTTAAGCGCTAGGACGAAACAGCTATTCAGTACTCCCTGGTTTCCCAATGGCACTCTAACTGATGTCAGCGGGTGATTAAACCTGATGTTAAGTGGTTGGAAGGAACTAGCGTGTAGCCTAACTTTCCCTGTGTCTGATTTTTACTGCTACTTAGTAGTAAGGTGCAGTTGCAATACAAAAAATTGTTTACTCCTCCTCACTCAAAATAGAATTAAATCAGTGGAAACTAATGCACCATTTTGAGATATTATCATGTGCTTTATTCAACTCACAACTGAGCCTATTTTAAACAAAATAACACCGATTACTCTTCATTGACCAAATGATATACCTATGATTTATGAAATGATGCCCTTAAAACAATTAAAATTACAGTATAAAACAAATGAATAACAATCAACTACAATATAATGAGATTTCAGGCACAATTACAACAGACTGTTAGAAACATGAAGGCTCAGAAATTATATAACATATTACTGATGAACTGATAATAAATCAAGGTTACAAACTGAAAATTTAATGTGTAATCAGTTTGACCTAATTTTATCTGTACTAGGTAGCGTAATTTCCAGAATGTTAATACTGTCTGAAAGCTTATTTGGCTGCTAAACAAGTAGAAAATAATATTGCCGGTACAACTGTTATCAGTGAGGCTACACGATATCACATCTGGGGGTATATACATATATATACATCTGGTGGCACAAATATCCAACTGATAAATCGATTCATGCACACATTATTATTATCACCATCACTTTTACACAGCTGATTCTCTTTATTAGTTTGAATAAAGAAAGAACGAACATTCTCAACCATTGGTTTTGTAGGGATTGTGTTTGATTCGTTAGAGAGTACATCAGGTTGTAGGTGAGGCAGTAACTCACCTAAGAGGACATTGCGAAGTGGTTGCTCTATGTCATGAATTGGCAGAAGTTAGAATTCTTGGGCTGGTCATTGATTCGGGTCCCAGTGACTTAATGGTCTACGAACTCGCTAGCCTTGTAACCAGAAGGTCCTGGGTTCGAACCCTTGTGATGGGTGCGTACTACTGAAGGGTCAGTCCCAAACTAGGCTGATGAAACGGCTTTCCAGTACTTCCAGTTTCTTTTCCCGTGGTTGTCTAACTGATGTTAGCTCATGTTGAAATCCTCTAATCAATCAAAAAAAAGCTAACATATTTGCAGGATAATACGAGCTCGTTTTATTTCATGGATTCTGTCCAACTACGTTCATTCTAAACAGTATCAAAATATGAGTTATAGAATACATGAACATACTTTTCACAGTAACGTCGAGCTATAGACAGAAAGTACATCCAAAATAATGCCAGAAAATGATGTAAGTAGACGAATTATTCAGTGTTAAAAGGGTAACTATTTATATTATAGTTAGACAAGGGAGAGAGAGGTAAAGTTCATATTTCGCTTGGAAACAAGGATGAACTAGAGACAAAATACAAGATAGAACAGCAAAGCAAATTTATACATATTATAATACAGAGTTCAGGAGGGTGGGGGTGAATGGTTAAGTAAAATTATAAAAGAGATAAGAAAAGTTATGTAGATCTGGAACCCTAATAGTGAGTTCAACTCAGTAAATCAAAATCAAGCTTGAGTGGAACTTTGTGCAACAGAACAAAACACAAGAGCATACATTATGGTTACCAAGGTAGTGGGAGATTAGTCACACTACCTTTCTGTATGCATATATTGGGTTGAAGACTTTTGATGGCAATGGCTACTACAAAACCAAGTAACCATGGTTCTTTTTGTCTATTGATTATTTTAAAATCCTGACTAATTTCCACTGTATGTCCCGTGTCAATTAGGTGTCTGGTACTTTCTGCCATAACTGTAGGTAAATTGGTAAATGAAGTTGGACTTGATATGAGCAGGTTACTTATCTGTTTTTGATAGAGATAACGAGCATTCTCTGTTGTAAAGTGGAATCAGTCAGACACCTGAGAATGTTCCCTTTAATGCAATGTCGATTCCTTTTTAGTTTCTTGTGGATACTTCTTCCTCTTTGTACGCTAGATAGATGAAAATCGGTTTTTTTTTCAACTGTTTCGGGTTTTTGCCTAGGTGAAATTTTAGGGATATCCATTTGTCGATAAGTTTCTTCTCGATAACTGCGAGTTTCTCTTCAATCTTATCTCCTGAAAATAACACCCCACCCATGATGAAGAGTGTTTCTATTCGACTCTGTTTGGAGCCGATCAAGCAAAAGCTGTGTTGACTTAAGTATTGATCAATTTTCTTTCCTATGGAAGAATTTTTCAATCGTTGCATCATTTCTTCTGTGTATGGTGATACCTAGGAAGTGGAACTCATTGTCACGTTCATGATCCATTACAAATGCTATGTGAGGCCCAGTTCGCCTCATCCCCACATCGCTCACCAACATGATGGTGTATGATTTTGGTAAAAAATTATGAAGCCATTCCTATGCTAAATTGGTTGACAGGGTTAACGATTTCACTTAGTTGAGTGGGTTCTGCCTTCATTCTCAAGCTTGTTCACTGCAGAGTTGCTATGCTTGCTACTTCTGCTGATGATAATAATCCATTCGACTAGTCTTGTTGTATGCGGCGGAATAAGTCGAATTCAGCTTATCCATGAACAGAATAGGCGATTAGCGCAATCATTGACCAGAGTAACTATGCCTACCTATGCATGAATATAAGTATCAATGATGAGAATGGTCACAGGATGGTATGTTATGGTATTCTGTTCTTGTTAAAGAACTGAATACGTTTGTTTGGTTCTCATAAAATCTAGAATGTAATTATCTAATCGACCAGTGCGTGCATCATTATATGAATAAACCCATTGATCCTATTAGCAGTCATATGCATGCCTCAGATTCCACTCATCTTCCCAGTGTTACCTGTGAACTGTCTCCTATTCATCTAACTCAATTTTAAGGCAACTTTTAATTAAATGTCTTAATTATCTTTGTTCTGTTACATTCACAGATAGATTTGAAAAGTTATTCAAATGGGAATCAAGTAGTACCAGAATCGAAGCCATTGGCTATTAAAAATGAATACAATTCAGATCCAGGTGAGTTAGTAGCAGCACTGTGTACATAATGAATAATGTTTGCCTAAAAGTTGGTGAAGTGTATTCTCCTTCTCAGAAAGCAAAAAGAAACCCAGAAATGATGTAACAAAACTATGTTTCAATATTTATATTAAATTACTTTTGTTATTCCCTTGGGTACAGAGTGAAACATAGGGCTGCAACAACACATCTCCACTCTGTTCTATTCTCTGTTGTCCTCTTCAGCTGTCTGATACCACGATTGCCCATAATATCTCATCTCCTTCTCCCCAAAACAATCTCCTTCATTTCACTCTCGCACCAACGACTCACTCGTCGTTTCCCATTCAGTAACTAGTGTAATGTGTCTAGTCCTTCTTTGGTGCAGGCTGAATTCTATCAGTCAGACTTGCAATGTGGCCACCATTCTAGCTAGCTCGCCAGCACGGTGCATACTGATTTGAGGATATTAGATGGTTGAAGGCAATCGGCAGGAAGCCTTGGGACTTAGGTTTCGTGCTGGTTGGCACTCACCAGTCAGCAAGGCGTATCTGCAACATCAAAGGAACTCATGCCTCTTTTGAGATTCGAACCCACGTTACTCAGTGAGTATACAGTCAGAGATGTTACCACTGAGCATTCGGGGTCGCGATTGACCTCCTGTAGGACTGTAGTGGACATTGTTGATTGGACACTAGTCAGTAACTAGTGTAATGTGTCCAGTCCTATCTTCTGTGTAGACTGAGTTCTATCAGCCAAGTTTGCAGTTTAACTCCATTCACACTACCGACAGCAAAATTCTGAAGGAAGTCACCTCTTCCACTCACCTCATTTTGGCAGTACTGTTTTATCTGTAGGTGGAAGACACGGATGGTGATGGCAAAGCCATCTTCAGCATCATAAAAGCAAGATAGACATCTACTTATCTGAAATCAACGTAGAAATCTTCTTCATTGAACATAAAGAACTTATATCTATAAAGAACAAGATTCGGGTTTGTAACACTAATGTTAAGCATGTCAAGGTTGAGAAACTTTTATTGAGCGTCACGAAAAACGTTTCCAACAGACTACTGCAGAATTTTATCACCAGCTGAAGGTAAGATAATCAGAAGGGATTGACAGTAAGCAACTCCGTCAGTCAGTGAACCAATCAAGAACCTATTGCCCAGCAATTACACTTAAGGAAATAGAGATGGATGGAGGAGCGCACACTGAAGATACCGTTAAGCGAAGTTACGCGCCAGTACCTCCTGTGGAACCCGAGTGAGAAACTAAGAGTTGGGTGAAGGTCTGAGGGTGGTATGGAGGAGACAGTGTGAGGAAAATGTGAGAACTTATCGGCAATCGTGTTGTCAGCTAAAAATAGATTGCAGAGAACAGGATGAAATAGAGATATGCTGTCAAATCCCCACATTCCAGTTGGAATTCAGGACAATAATAACAATAACTATGCTTTATTTATCAGTATAATTTTACTGAAATTCTCAGCTGTGTTTAGACGCTGTACAAGAGTAAATTTATTTTTATGCACACGCTACGTAGCTTTGAATTGTCCAGGTATTGGTAAACGAAAATTGTGGTCCTGGATCAGCAACCTACTGGTACACAATAAACTGTCTGAAATACAAACTTCATGCAAAATAATTCCCACCTCTCAAGTATTAGAATCATTTGTTTTGTTCCGTACAGACATTTACTGAACGCAGTCAACATAACGATTTTGGTCAGCACTAAGGGTTCGAGAACATATTACTGGTCTATTTGTCTTGTTAACAAAAGGGTCATTCACGCCCTGACTGATTCAGTTGTAACACACCTGAATACAGATTAAAATTCTCATGGAGATACCAGCCTCATTGATTTTGTAGATAAGCCTTGCTGATTAGTGACAAGATTTTCTGCCATCTGATCTCAGCCATCTAATAATCGGAAAAAATACTAAAAATTCTCATATTCAAATTCAGAACAATACATTTCTGATGTGCTACTGACAAGACGTATAAGTAGTATGTAGATGTAGGCATAAATATGTATATCATCTCCAAAAATATAGAATGTGTTGTGCTATTGTACATAAATTTTAACATGGATGGTGAATAAGGCACGCTCCTGCAATCATATATATCTATATATAAGGGGAAATATAATTTAGATGTCTTCTCTATCCAATGGATGAATGATGACAGTACGAATCTCTCTGAAAACACTCTGAGATAACCTTATTTTTATTTTTATTTATTTTTATTTTTGATTTACAGCTTGATTCCACATTGTATTTTTGGTACAAGTATGGAATTCTCAGCATGGATATCGGTAGCCCAAATTTTGCAGGCCGACCATAGATATCAGGTGTGCGTCGGCAGGGGATCGAACCCCGGACCATGCGCATGGTCGGCGAGAGTCCTAACCACTGTGCCACCGACGATAGTAGCCTTTTGTTTTTCTCCTTCACGTTCCCCAGTGGAACACACGGCTTCAAGCTAGTGGCCTGAAGTTTCTGTAGCAGTGTTTATTTTTCCAGGATGGGGTTGCTAGCCTCATGCCCGACCTTTCCTATTTACCAGGATTATTTCTGGCTCAGCGAGGTAAAAGAGTGCGTCGGCAGGGGATCAAACCCGGGACCACGTGCATGGTTGGCGAGCGTCCTAACGGCTATACCACCGACGCACAGTAGCCTTAGGTGAAAGAATCAGAATATTATGAGCGCCAATAGAGGGGTTCGAGGGAATCAGGTAAATCACCAGATGGGACAAAACTGAGTGTGGCATAGATCTAAGCCATCCTTTACTCAGTCACAATGAGAGATGCTGTGTGACGTATTTTGTTTAAATTGTCCAGTTGTACATCCAACAACAAAAGCTGTCAAATCTATTCATCATTCGGTGAAATTAATTTATCATTTTATCATTTCGAATTGATTTTTGATATTATTTTGTGTTTTCTCTGCATTTCCCTACAGATGTTTTGAAAAGTGTTCATTCGGAACAGGCTGCTCTACTCAAGGATAGGCCATGTGAGTAAGAAATTGTCGATGGGAACAACATGTTCTCATAAGACACCCACTGTTTACTCCTTTTTTCCTTAAATCCACTTGATTTCTATTTTTCAATACATACAGGATTCATATTTCAACATGTCTATAAGTCGTATGTGTCTTTTTAAGACTATAGATTCCACAATAGGGAGAAATGCAAAAGTAACCTTACAACATTCACTACAGTAGGTCATTTTCATCTCATTATGTGATCTGTTTAATACCACAAGAACATTATGGTATAATACTACTGGTTGATATGAGTAGTGTAATTAGCAAGTAGCCAATTCATTTTTATGTATTACCTGTTTAACAAAGTACCTAGCCTAAATTCGAGTGGTTTAAACTGTGATTCAGCTCTCTGATCTGATTCACACTGGACACATTCCTGATAAACTGGGCCTAAACAAGCGAAACAACCATCCAATGGTAAAATCACTTCTCTATAACGGCCAAGCACCGCTGCTTAACGTGAGTGCTTTCTAGTTAGTCATGTCAGTCAGTTGGATGTACCGCCGCTCAGTATCTAGTTGGTTTACTTAACATTAAGTAAAACAAATTATTGCCTATAGACCTTATATTAAGGTCGAAAAGTTAGTTTCTTCTTATGATGGGCTGATCACCCACCTGTACCTCACTTGACCATCCTTATATCTCTCAGTATGCGTTAGCCTCAGTACATCTGTAAGTCAGCAGTACTTTCACCAAACATCTCTATAGCTTTACAATTTTAGTAGTTGGGAAAACTGTTTGTATCTAACACATCAGTGATGTGTTTTCTTCCTCTGTGATAAATAACCCTTAAATGTCCCTTAAATGTATTCAATTTAAACTAGCTGCCTTGAATTTACTACTCTTAGTAGTATGTGTAGTAGATTCAAACTATTATCGTGTCTTCAAAACTCATTTCAAGGGAATTCTTGAATTTCAAACTCTCAGTTTGCAAATCAGTTAGCAAGTTATACAGTTTCCTTTGGAAACTGAGATTGTACAGTTCGCAGGAGGTCATCTGCTTAATACCATAAATGACAATCAAGAAAGCGGGAATTTTCGCAGAAAACTATATACTACTGATTGACTGAGATGAGTAGTAGTATACCGCACTCATCAACCAGCAGTACTTGCTAGTCAGCTAGATCGAGGTGATATAAACACTTGAGTGGCTGCTTCGCTCCATTGGAGCAAAGCTCATCACCTGTATACTCAGTTTGATTGTGACTAGAGAGTCGAATCAGTTCAAACCACTCGATTTTGAATTTCAGCGTTATCAGGAAATGCAATGAAATGAATGAAATAACACTTCAAGACGAAGATGGATGTGAATACCTCTGAAAGTAGGTAAACGTAGAGAATATTTAAGAGATTTTTAGACTGAAAAATGTTGAGTGATAGCAATGTTTCCTGCTGATCAACATGAGTAGATTCTCTGTTTGTATTAAGGAAAGCAGCTTAAATTTTCACTTAGCATACGTATATAGTATTTTTTTTCAGACATTCCTGGAATAACTTCTTCAATGGGCAGCTTTGTATCACAAGTAATTTCGTGATTAGCAGTTATTTCGTTCCAGACTGCTTCCAAAGCCATATTGATTACTATTAGTATGTGAGTATATTTTACGAATTCAGTTACGCCTGACGTCCACCGTCTTCAAATTCCGGGGCGAAATGTATGAACAAACAGAATAGGATTTCATCATGATCTGACATCAGTTAGAGAACCACTTGAAAACCTGCAGGAACTACTGGACAGCTTTCTCGTCAGTCTAGTTTGGGACGCTTCACCAGTACGTACCCACCACATGGGCCAGAACCCAGAACCTCCTGGTTACAAGCCTAGCGAGCTCGTAGACCATTAAGCCACTCACTGGAACCCGATCCAATGACCAGCCATTGAATTCCAACTTCTGCCAGTTTATGACATGACGCGACCACTTAGCAATGTCTTCTTCAATGAATTACTGCCTCACCTTCAACCTGCTGCACCCTACTGACCACAGCTGCTGCAAAGTCTCAATCTAGGGTGAAACAACTGTCTAGTACTCCCTGAAGGTTTTCCAGTGGTTCTCTAACTGATATCAGCTCATGATGAAATCCTCCAATCAATCAAACTAAATCTCTACAAAGGCCAATACTTGGAAAAACAAATGGGGTAGCAGTGGCGTCACCACTACCCCAACCGTTCCAGATATCTTTATGGATACTTGAGCAAATATGGCTTCTAATATATTTAGTCCTACTCTAAAGATATAGTGAAGATATGTGAATGACAGTGTTACACTGTTAAAAACAGAATGTACCCCTGGTCTCTTCATACATATAACTCAATATTAAAGGGAATAAAAATTTACCTTTAACTCGGAACAAGGAGAATCAGCTATGTTAGATTGTAAAATAAAACCAACAGGAGAAAGTGAACTATTCATTAGCTTTTATGAAAAAGCCAACTCACTCTAATAGATATTTAAACTTTAATTCATCTCACTCATTATCTGTAAAGGCAGGCTTAGCTAGGTGTATGACAAACTGAGCAAAAACTCTAAACACTACATCAGGAAACCTGAATGATGAAATGAAACAGATAGTAGAAGCGTTGGTGTTGAATAAATATCCTATAAAATTCATTAGGAAGACCAGTAAAGGTCAAAATAAAAATAGTGAAACTAATAACATAACATAATATAAATAAGAAAGGATTTAAGGCATCTACAGTTTTATCATATAAGAAGGGGACATATGAGATCCTGCCTAAGATTCTTAATAAAGCAGGAATCAGGGTTGCGTTTAAACCTATAAAGCTCACTCAGGGACAAGCTCTTTAGGTTAAAGTACCCTACTGAACCAATTAAAGTAAATCATTTAATCCACGGTATGCCTTGGAATGACTATGAGGTCAACTAAATACATAGGTCATATCAATAGACTGGGGGTAATCAGATTATTTGAACATAAGCATTTACGTTAAGTCGACCCCTCTTCGATAGTGAAAAGCATAGGGATGGAGTTACCGTGTTGTTGTCTCCTTTAGGATCTCTCCTAGCGGATATCCTCATGCCCAGCTTTAAAAATGGTTAATTGAAAGAAACTATCTTGAGCTTGCATTTGTATAAGAGATGTATGGATGACACTTTTATTATTTGTGATCATAAGGATGACTGACTCCAAGAAGATGCGTAATTTAGAAAATTAACTCATCAGTTGCAATGCATTCATCATTAACAACACACAGTCACACAATGAGGTGGAATAGGGTTACAGTTCTAAAAAGGAATGTAGGTCGGTGGGGAAGGTGGAAGTTGATTACTCATTCCTTATTCATCTAACTTACACCAGATATGTGCAATACAATGGCTTAACACCACTACTAGAGATATGGAGAATATTATTATTAATCAAGTCATAGGATAAGAAGCAATGCAGTCATAATATACACGAGGTTTGGAAGTTATGTTAATCCCTTGATATGAATAAATTGTACCTGAGACATCATTAGTAAATAATTCAGTATTATACTAAAATTTCATCAAAAAATTTACTGTATGAAGGAACATTTATTTGATGGTAATATATGAAACATAATCTAATATCATCCTCAAAATACTATGAAGGTTGTAAGAGAGTATTAGACAGGTTTTATTTTATTCACTGAAATTAACAATTAGTAAAGTTAGATTAAAATACCAAAATAAATTTCTGGTGAAATTCAACAACCAAAAAATTTAATAACAGAGCAGGTTGAAGAATATACAATAGGATGCAGCCGCAGTATTGTATTTAGCTCTACCGAGGCCGGTGTAAGCGTCGGTGGCTCAGCGATAGGATGCTCGCCAACTATGCATGTGGTCCAGAGTTCGATTCCCGGCTGGAAGACATCTCTACTAGCCGGTCGTAAGTTCAACAAATATAGGAGAGTTTGGGCGTGAAACGCGTAGCCCCACGCTATAAATAAATCACCACTGCTAGTGAAACTCTAACTCGGTATGCAAAGGAATACTAGCTATTGGGAAACCTTATTATTTTCAGCAATTATATAAGTTAAAAAATGTTCAAATCCTAGAGAAGACAATTACCATCTAGAATTTCGTAAAAGTCTCAGTGAACAGAGTTGATGAGCTTAACAACCAGTTCACTCAAGGCTCCTGAAGTGATGAAGAAGATCTGCAGCTGAGGTGGGCGTTTTTGATGTGACTACATCCTCTGAAGTGGGCAATTCACTATCGAAGTTTTCATTATCCCTTTAGACAACATGTTTAGTGGTTACTTCAATGTGAATTCAAACCTTCCTGAAATGGCCTATCAAAACAACACTACCATTGGCATGAATTTACTGAAACCTTTTGATTTTACTGTTCTTTGTTTTCCTTGATTTAAGTGGCTCAAATTAGAAAACCAGAAATACTGTTCACCATATTGGCAGTTCTCGCTTTATCCATCCTTATCAATCTTGCATTCTGTATACGATGTTTACTTTTACGCTCATATATTGGTAAGTAAGTAGAGGTTAGCTTATAATTTTCAGTTTAAATCTAAGCTTTTATTCGTATTTTTATCTAAATTTATAGAAAACTTGTGTACAAATTAGTCGTTACAAAATGACAATCTATTGAATAGTATAGTCATAGTTTGAATGGTTTTAAACTGTTAATTTTCACTTCTTCTTAATATCGTCAGGTTTACAGACAGTGATGGCAAAATAACGATTTGTTTTCACAAGTTTGACAAGGGATAGATATCAGTTAGAGAACCAATGAAAACCAGCACTGGAGTACTGGACAGCCAGCTGTTTCATCCTAGTTTCAGAATCATCGTCAGTACACATCCACAGAGTAGTGTTAGAACCCATGACCTTTCGGGTTACAAGGCAAGCTCGTATACTATTCAGCTACTAGGTTCGAATTTCAGTAGGTTCGTGCTGCAGATGATTCCCAAACTAGGATGAAACAGCTAACTGTCCAGTACTCCCTACTGGTTTTCAATGGTTCTCTAACTGATATCAATCAATACATGGTCAAACTCGTAAAAACAAACTACAAACAGACATGTGAAAATGACAAGTAGAAAATTAGGTCTATATATCACCAGTAGTTACAGAAATTGACATTTTCAATTAAACTCTTTCTTATTATCTACATTATCCTCCTATCATGTAACTCAGATAAAACAGCCCTTCCCTCTTAAACAGATGAACTCAAATCAGCCAATGATCGTTGTTCTACAGGGTACATGAAGGCGTATGTTCACATCGTATAAATTGTATTTGGCAATATATGATGGAGTATTACAATATATCAATTATATGTCCTAAATCTCATCTGTATTGTGTTGCATTTAAGTAATACAAAAGATATGAATTTGTCTCATTAATTAGGTTATTTCGCTCCTCATCAATGAAGTATTAAGTAGAAGACGTTTTGACAAAGATGTATGTTTTTCAGCACCGTCAGGAACGAATCTCTGTAATATAGTCTTAGGTTCGTTGTTAGTTTCAAAGAACCATACATGTAAGTGATTGTCTATATCTTCATGGCTGTGACAGAAGTACCAAGAAAGTATATCGTATTGATCAAGGTGCTGTACTTGAATGCATGCAGCTGTGTGTAAGAGCTTATGAAGGGTTGTCATCTGAAGTAATGACAACTAGTGATGTCTGTCAGAGAAGCACACTATCTCCATTTGTGTATGATCCCACCATATGTGTACTAATGTAAACAACTCTAACTGAATTTACTGACTTAGGAATTGATTCGTTACTATGGAAGTCTTATGGACTTAAAGTATGCCAGTGATATTGTCCTCCTAGATGGAGACGCCCATAAAATGCAGAGTCTTCCGAACACTTTGAATAGAAATCTTTGAATATTCGGCGTGAGATTTGCCGCTGTCAAGCGTAGTATAATAATGCACTGACTCCTAGCCTAAAGATAGGGAGTGAATTGATAGAGCGTGTTGACCACTTCATCTATTTAAGAATTCGAATCGGTCACAATGAACTGATTTCTGACGAATTTCCAACACAAATACAAAAGGTTGGTGTTCTATTCTCCACCTTACTCCATCTCCGGTGTAGACGTGATATTCAACTATCAATCAAAGGAAGTGCGTAATGAGCATCTGTTCACTCCGTCCTTCTTTACCGCTGTGAGATATGGCCATTAGAAGTGGAAGATATGAAAAGTCTAGCTGTCTACGATCACAGGTGTCTCTGTTCTATTTCCGGTGTTAAGTGATAATAGGTTGAGTAATCTTGAGGTTAGGCGTCGAGTGTTAAGTAAGAATGAAAAGTCAATCGATGCGGTTGTGAAGCTAAGTCGATCGAAATGACTAGGCATTCCTTGCCATCGCCTTCTTCGACTGGCACTGTTATCTGACACAGGATCGGATTGGAAAAGAGTTGGAGTTGGTCAAATCAAGACTTGGCATCAGTCCATGAAATCTCTGACAGCTGATTTCAGCCACACAGGGAGGTGTAGACTGTCTGGTTGGAGTACTCGGCATTCTAAGAACCAGTGGATGGAGACACTTGGAGAAATGGCTCGCAGTCATTCCCACTGACAGCGCAGATGCATTCACTCTATTTAATCTCCCATATCCATTAAAACGTCATGTTTTTCCCATGTTAACATTCTTTCTTCCACACATGTATCTGCTTATTATTTTCAACACAGTCAGAACAGAATTTGTGTAATGTAGTCTTAAATCCGTTAATAATTTCAAAGAACCATATATGTAAGTGACTTTCTTAATCTTCTTAGCCTTGACAGGAGTGTTGAGAAAGTACATTGCACTAATCGAGGTACTCGAACTCAAGCAGCTCTGTATGATTTCATCGTATGTGTACTAATGGAACTGACTCTAATTGATTCTAGCGACTTAGGGATTGACTTGTAACCAGGGAACAGTTTTGTGGACTTCGAGTATGCAGATGACATTGTCCTCCTAGAGGAAGACCCTGACAAAATGCAGTCTTCTAAACACGTTGGGAAAAAATCTTCTAGTGTTCGGCATGAGATTCGTTTCTGTCAAGTGTAAGATGATGCTACAGGACTGGACTATATTGACTCCTAACTTTAAGATAGACCGAGAAGTGGTAAAACGTGTTGAACACCTCACCTATTTGGGAAATTGCATCAGCCATATTAGTGAGCTGATTGCTGATAAAATCTCCTCACGGATACAGAAGGGTCGTTTGGCATACTTCAACTTATGCCATCTCTGGCGTAGACATGATATCCGCCTATCGATCAAGGGACTTGTGTACTGCACACCAGTTCGTTCCAACCTCCTTTATAACTGTGAGACACGGCCATTGAAAGTTTAACATATGAAAAGGCTAGTTGTCTTCGGTTGTACCTGTATACGTTCTATCTCCTGTGTTAGATGACATAATAGGGTGAGTAATATTGAGGTTAGGCGTCCAGTGTTAGGTAAGGAAAGAAAGCCAATCGATGAGGTTGTGAAGCTGCATCGATTGAGACAGCTAGGACAAATGCTGAGCCACTTTCTTTCTCCTCGAGCAGTGTTAGCTGACATACGGCTGGGTTTGAAAAGAGCTATAGAGGGGGTGGGTAAAAGCAAAGCCTGACAGTTGTTTTGAAGGAAGTACGGAGGTGTAGACTGTCTGGCTGCGGTCCTCAGCATGTCTAGAACCAAAGTCTGAAAACTCTTGGTCGTATGGCTCAAAATCTTTCTCAATGGTGCAGGTGCATTCACTCTTTCTAATCCGCCATCTCCATTATGCCCCCATGTTTTTCCCAAGTTACTGTTCTTTCTTTCTCACCTTAATACTCATTAAAGTTCTTTTGAACATCTTTCTTCTACCTTTGTATGCTATGAAAAATGTGGCGATTTGAACTACTGAACTTCCGTGTAAAGTTCTATGCTAAAACTCAATCAGTCGGTCTCTAGCTCCTGAAACTTTTGAATTTTACTCGATAACTGTCAGTCTGAGACAGAAATGCGTCTTTATACTTTAGTTTCATTCTCAAGGATATTTACTATGTGCAAAGCGCTGATTTGTAAATATTAACTAATTCAAATGAAGTTCACATCAATAATTCTTACGTCATTTTGTTTGTTTTCTGTTTTTTACAACTCAGATGCTTCCAATGAAGGATCAAGCAAGACGAACTGCCTAGCTGCTTGTCTATGCTTACCAGAGGAAATGAGAAAAGGTTCTATGATAATGACCACACCGATTCTACCTCGTACCAATATGACACCACAAATGAATCATCATGTCCGAATGAATGGTTCAGATCCTGCAGGATTCAATTCCTCCTACAGTTTATCTGCTCTACAAAAAGTACCATTACTTTATAATAATGGTTCATCGTATAAGGAGAATCTGTGTCCAGGCTATATACCTACAAATTCTCTGCCAGGTACCTTTAGAAAACATGGTATGCCAAATCTTAGAAATGTGAATACACCACAACCACACAGTGGTGGACTTATCCACCATCCACAACCTATCGATCCAGAAAATCACAACCTGACTGCCTTCACTACAATGATTGATGAAGATAATAATAATAATAAATTTGTTAATTTAACACCAACATATATTCGTGCACCATCGTTGAATACACCGTCACCGAATCTTAGTCGTAGGGTAGCAGTAAATAACTATGGTTATTCTCCACAAACTGCTGTACGTTATATTGGACAAGGTGATATACATTCTTACCACCCCCAGTATATCATTCGAGTTCAACATCCACATGTTGTATACGATGATGTAGCTGCAGGATCACTAGGTCATAGTCCAAATGGCAGTATGCTGGATGCTCCAGGTATGCATGGTCATCTGACGCATATTCAAAGCATCAAACAAAACAATATGTCACAGCCAATAAATTCTAGTTTCTCAAATCTTGTAAACCTACCTACAGATCCAAATGCTCAAAATCATTATATTTCTCTTCAGCCATCGGGGAATAATAATAACAATAGCAATAAACCAGGTGACAATAAAGCCACAGGATCCATAACCTGTCCGTCCACTTCCAGTTACATATACACGTATTCAGGTCAAATACAATCAGATACATCAGTGAATCCAAGTATGCTGGCATCATTTGCAACAGTGAAGCTTTCAAGTTCACAACACACCGCTCCAACAACACACAGTACAAATAGTGAAGAAGGCATGAAAGCAATAGAAGAGAATTCGACGGAGATTTTATCCAGAGACAATAATAAGTCGACGACAATGACGAAGACAGAGAATGACAACGCTTCACTTGTATCTAACAGTAAGGCATCAGTCTCTAATACCAATGTGTTGTACAATACAAATTCACATAATAATAAGTCTGAAGGTTAAATCAAGTGCATGCATTGTCAAAAATTAAACTCAAAAAACGTAACCATTTCTATTCTAGTATAAGAATGTGTTATACTTATCTCCCTTATGGTTTTATTACTGTCACG
Organism: Trichobilharzia regenti; assembly: GCA_944472135.2. Taxonomy (NCBI): domain Eukaryota; kingdom Metazoa; phylum Platyhelminthes; class Trematoda; order Strigeidida; family Schistosomatidae; genus Trichobilharzia; species Trichobilharzia regenti. The sequence goes on from OX235263.1 coordinate 74,946,976, forward strand.
ATACTATTAGCATTGCTGACGATGATGATGCAATCGAGGCTGTTTAGCCAACTTTTCAAACCCAAACAATTTAGTCAATTTTAATTCCGTATTTAGTAGACTGTAAAAAGAAATGCCTTTGATTCTTTAGTCTCTTTTCTATCATGATACATGTGTCACTGGTCCGAAAACAAAATTCCCCACCTGAGGAAGTATTACATTTTGACAGGCTCTTGAACGATAAACCTGTCATTTATCTATCTGTGTGTGTGATGACATGAGCTAGGAATGACTAAATTTTAAATTATCAAATGTTTAAACTGTGTATTCCTTAACTCTTTGTAATAATTGTATAATGTTAACAGTATTCACCAACTGCTTAATTCACTCCTTATTTATTGTTAAACTTGTATTTAGAGAATAGTGAATGTGAAACATCTTTTATAATTTCAACTTTGTGAAAGTCACAAAATTTGTATATTTTTGCTTAATTTCTATTAAATAAATAAATAAATCTCCTGAGTCACAGGCCAACATGTTGTTCATTCTTGTTCGTAGTGTCATGTAGATTGTGATAGGAAGTGGCCAAAATTGAAGTAAACATTGTAAGTCAATTGCTACAGGCTTAGAAGTCAGTTTATTCTGAAATCTGGAGTTAATTTGCACTTCGTGGACATGAAATAACCTAATTGGACAACCTGTTTAACCTTGGGCCTATGGCCAACCAATCAGAACAATTTATTCTCTTCTAACCTAGCTGAACTTCAATGTGGTTAAGAATGTATAAATATGATGTGTTTTTCACTAATTAGTGAAGGTCCTTTACCAAGTGTTTTATATTCTCCTGTTACATATGTTGATGCATTTGTGTTCTCTGAGCTGAATGGTTTATTTGCGAAGCTTTCATTGCGCTACCTACTAGGCAACATCTTCAGTGCATACTTCAATTCGTTGAAGTGAGATTTTAGATTTCTCCACGAGATTATTAGTCATCTCTCCTGGTGGGTCACCTTGAAACTGATTGGTTGTTTTTGTGCGTTTTCACACCATCTAGACTACCTCTATTGGTATTGACTGTTTCCTTGACCTGAAGTTTGACTCTTCGTGTGTGAGATTTCCTTCTTATCGACTGGTAAATTGTGTCTATGTCAGTGTTCCTGTTAATTGATTGCCGATTCACTGGAATACCAGGTTTCTAAAATTCTCTAGCTTCTTGGTGTTTCCTCTATCTAGTGTTTGAACGTTGTCCCAATTGAATTGTCCTCGTGGTTGACTGTATGCAGTGATATGAGGGAGTGGCTGTCGCAAACAAACCAACAAAACCCCTTCAATCAGCCAGAGTGTTGACGTCTCCTTCATCTTCGCATCCATGAACATAAACTAGCCGCCGAAAAACATCTTTTATAATCGTACAGGAGGTTAATCGTGAGTCTGAACAGCTCAGTGGTAACTTCTCCGAATGTAACACTGAATTATGAAAATTTGAATTCCTGAGTAGAGAATCAGTCTCAGATACATTCTGATGAAAAGTGTCACCAACAAGCACGAAACCAATATCCAAATAGTTTCCTATGGTCGGCTTTCAACCACTTTACACAAATAATCATATTATTTATTCACTCAGTAATTTAATAGTATCCCTACTGAAAAAAGTATTATAAATAGATAGAATATTATATATTATTTTTCGCCGTGGGTTCTAAGTGGAATATGGAGCTTCGGCAGCATATTTTCACGTCGTCTTGTCCCCGGGAGTCCTCTTTATCTGTCTGCGGAAATGTCGTCCTTATGATCTCCTTTACGCCACCCTCAGAGCAACACTCAACTCGTTGTTGCCCGCTCAGCTTTCACTTGAGAATCTGTATATGGTTTGGACGACAGGATCTTGGTTGGTTCGTTGCCTGTCAGAGTTCCTTGTTGCTAATCCTACCTGCCCATTGCATCTTCAATATGAGGCAAAGGCAGCTATTAATGAAAGTTTATATAAGATTGTTGATAATGCTTCTCGTAACGTATAAGTGCCTGAACTCTACATAAGCACTCACGGACTTCTATTATTGTTGAAAATATGAATCTTGTTCGGCAAAGTTAAACTTTAAGTACCCCACTAACTATCAATCAGCGAACGAACTTAAACAAACCAATCTCATGAAAGAAGCATTTTTGATTATGGGAAACATATATTTATGAAAAAAAATGTAGAAAACCGTTGCATGTAAAAATAACATCTCCCGATTTGGCATAGAAGTGTCAGTTGAGAAGTTAAACCACATTCTGTACATATATTCATCCAAATGACTATAAATTACATCCTTTTGAGATCCATTTATGGCTCTAATCCTGTTTTTTGATCTTCCCCAAAAGCTTTCTATAGAATTGGGGTGTGTCCCTGTAATGTGATCCACAAATTCATTCGAATGGTTCACTCTGTGATGAATATATCCAAGGAATGACAGGAAGTTATAACTTCTCCACTCATCGGTTGGTATTATAGATCCCTGTTTCACCAGTGGAGTGATAATAGGTACTAAGATAGTTGACTTTCTGTCTTTTATTCGCACAATGAATCCTTTCTGTGGGGAGGTGTCATATAAGCCAATCACCCAAACATTGGTTTCTCGCTGACGACCACGGTTTTATTTTTTCTTCAATTACGCAGTTTCGTCCACGTGTAAAACGACACCTTCTCCTCCCAATACCGAAGTAATTCTCTCCGTTTTCCATGACGCGATGTTTCTACAGTGATGTTCATACGAGACTATTTCCAGTTACAGCAATTGAAACTCTCACAAGCTGCTTTAAAACCCAGTAATAACAAATATACAAAATCTGGGTTAAGGAAACATGGGACTTGGCCAAATCTATTCCTACGAAGTATCGGAATCATCAGCTTACCCTCCCTCACACTAACCAGTCACAAGCGAATTGCACAACGATGCAAATATCCATCAATCGACCTGCTGAAGCTTTTTATACTCATGACACCTCCACATGAACAAATTCTCTCATTCCTAATCAACCTCACATCCAACACATACTGGAAAGCCTTATTCTCCTGAAACTGCAAGCGTAACTACGTTAGAGCAGGCATTTGACTCGAATCAAACGAAATACAACCTTCAATTCACGTGGATGAAATTAATTGGACGATTCAAGGTTATTCGCTGATTGGTAAATAATGGTGCTTAAAGTTTAAATTGGCCTCTTGTTCTTTATGCTCATTGTAGTAGACTTCCAAACTGAATTTAGATTAATGAAGGTGCGTTTAACTTTTCTAATCTTAACTAACTGTGACAGCCTTATCCATGCCTGTCTAGATAAGTAAGTGAAAATAAACGGCTTCCTTCAAATTCCTCCCATTAGTGAGATATTTATATATTTAATTGATTTTTCGATCGATACTACATTGAATATACATTCGAATTAAATATTATGCACTTCCACACTCAGACAATATGACTAAACCAACTGAAGAAACTCATACTGCTAATAATAACATTAGTGCTACAATACTTACCAATGATACATGCAATAATTGCATTGATAATGCAACTACTAGTGACGATAACCATATCAATCATTGTAATGCCAACGCTAATGAAAGTGATACAATCAATTCAATAACATCTCCTCTGACTTCTACTTTATCTTCACCTACTCAAAATTCCAGCATATTATTCATAAATCCCTCTTCATGTCAAGGTGATAAGCTCAATGGTATCAATATAACAACAAGTGAAGAATATTTAATACAATTAAAAAATTTACACTTAAAATTAACATCGTTAAATCATAAAAATAACTATTATCATAAGGAGTTTTTAAATCAACTATCTAATATTAATACAATACAAAATAAATTAAACACATGGGATAATTTTCAATTGAATAGTTTAATTAAAAATCAATTAGATGTATGCATCCATAGTAATATTGATTTAATGTATGAAATAATCAGGTATACAGAAAAGTATGAATGTGAACAGACACGTTTAAGCCTACAGTATAAACGTCTGATTGAAGAAAATCTTTGGTTATCTAATGAATACAATATATTAAATAATAAATTAAATAAATTGAATGAAAGTATTAAAGAGTACGAAGCTCAACGTATTATCCAACATTATAAATATAAAATGCGTAAAAATGCTGATAACAACAGTGCTCACAATACTAACACTGGGGATCAATACAAATGTCTTACAGAGTCAAATTTATCTAAGCCTAATGGTCTATTCGACGATGATTTCATTAAAAAGATCATTTCAGCGAAAATGAAGGCACTATATCGTCTGACTATTAAATATATTAACGAAGGACGTTTAGATATCGCTATAGCTATGTGTACACAATTGTTACAGGATCGATCAAAAGCGAGTGAGCTAACACCAATCGACTTTGGTGTTATCAATCTACTACTTGGTGTTGTGTTGAGTCAACAGAAAAGACACCTAGAAGCTATAACAAGCATAGAGGATGCATTGAAAATATTTGAAATGAAAGTTGGGAAAGAGCACACATGTCTAGTGGATATTTTACGACAACTGACACATGAATATGTTCAGCTGGGTAATTATAAAACAGCAGAGAAACATTTGAAACGTGCTATTCTGATTAAAAAATCCATCACACAGGATAAGCATTCTGAGGAGGTAATGCAATATGAAATTGATTTAGCCGACATTTTGTTGCACAATCAGAAATACACTGAGACAATAGAATTAAGTAAAGACTGTTTAAAATACCTGAGGAATGAATATGAACCTGAACAGCGTAATACAATAATTATGGTCAGGTTGAATATACTTCTTGGTAAAGCTTATTTAAAATTAGGACAAATCGATACGGCCTATCAACAGATTAGGTATATACTGAAAGAAGCTTTAGATAGAGAAGCAACACAGCTAAGCATAATTGATTTATTTGAAAGACGACAATATACTAATACTACTGATAAAGCTCTATTACAAGCAACTGTTTATGATTTATACAGCCGACTAGGAAATGAACAACAAATTGATATATTGAAAATATTACAGGCTGTTTATAAAGCTCAGAATAATGAGTATGCATGTGAACAATTGGAGAATTTTTTGAACACTTTTTATCCAGTTGATAAGTGAGAAGGGAAGAAAGATAGATAGATAGAAGGAGGTGTATTCAGACAGTGTTTTAATTTACTTTTCTGATTTTCGAATGTTCTCTACTTTCATATTTCATAATTACCTAATGTATTTTCACGTAAACTATTCTTTCTGATTAAAAATACCCATTAAAATTTTCAAAATTATGGATACTGAACAAAGAGTACTCTTTTCGATAACCCCTTCATCGTCAGGCTCTACAGTTATATACATCCATAATAGTGAATGAATGAATTAGTGTTATGAACAACATTGATGTTGCTGTTTAAATAACATCGAATCAATAATATTATTCATAGATTACAGCTCAATAGCATCAACATAACAATAAACTGAATGTCAGACAGACAAATTAGGAAAGATAATATTACAAATTCATGAATTTATAGTCTCTATTGAAGGCCGGCCAAGGCAGTAGTAGTGGCTGGCTGGACTTGCTTCTTTTGAACACAGAGCAGCGGTTGTTTGAGGTGAAGTGAAATAGCCTCTGGTGTTTGGAGCATGCGATGCTTCGATGATGATTTCGGCAATTTATTAGGCACCCGGAAGATGATGATAGAGAAGGATTCTTCGACGCTGGCTGGCTTTGTGGCCGGCCGGTTTGCATTGGATGGTCCAATATCAAGCTGTTAATGGTTTTCACTACACCTTCACTTAACCATGTTGGGAGATGTTCTCGAGTGAGCACGAGAAATAATAATAATGTACATAAAAATACATGAATATCTGTTGACTTTCTCAATAAACGATCTGTTGCCTGGCCCTTGTCTTCTGTCGTTACAAGGGTAAGCACTTGCGTAACCATCATCTTCTAAATTTGTTTTATTGCAGCTTAGGATTCTTAGGCAGTGCACACACACACACACATAGACACACGAACTCATGTATACGACAAACTACATTAAAACCAGTAGCCAGTCCCTTTATCGAAGAATTAAACTGAATATCAGTCTGATGCTCACTAGTGACTGGTACTATTCAGGTAGGTAGTTACCTGGATTCTAGTGGAAAGTCGTGACCAGTAGGGTGCAGCAGGTCGGGTCGGGTGTGAAGGCAAATACTCGCCACGGATGACATTGTCTAGTGATCGGGCTAGGTCATGAATTGGTAGTTGGGATTCATAGGCAACTGGATCGGGTCCCAGTGGCTTAATAGTCTACGAGCTAGCCTTGTTATCAGACGGTCCTGATTTCGAACTTCAGTAGGTGCGTACTGTCGAAGAGTCCCAAACGAGGACAGAACAGCTGTCCAGTACTCCCTTCAGGTTTTCCAATCGTTCTCCAACTGATGTCAGTTCGTGACGAAATCCTGAAACTAAACTTTCAATCTTACATTGATAGCTTGTTGAGAAAAAGTTAGGGTTTCTGATAACTTGATAAGTTAACTTGTATTAAGACAAGTATTTATGTACAACACACACACTCGCCTTTAAACTCCTTTAAAAATTAGCGATATTTTGTGGCTGTGTGCATACCATTCCAACAATTTCCCAGTTTATTCTAATGTAACGGGAGAAAATATTAGACTTAATAACGGACTTTTTTATTGAGGAAAAACACACCATATTTATGCATATTTAGCCCCATTCAAGGTCGGCTAGGTCAGCGGATAACAAACTGTTCTGACTGGTTGTTGATCTCCTGAATGTTAAACTTTGAGACGAACATCTTCCAACGAGAGTATTTGCTGATTTGAGGGATAAACACTTCTACTTCTCTAACCATTAACTTGAATGTTGTTTTCGATTCTGATTACTCCAGATGAATGCGCGTCTATGTACTACTGATAAACCTTGTCAGTATCACATGCTACACTAACCCCTTTTTTCGCAATTTCCAGTCATGATGACAACTAGTTGATGTGTCCCACTATCATTGCTGTACAATGGCTTAAGTTCCGGGATCCCACATCAACTCACAAGACAGATTACGTGAAAGAAGACAAAGCGGTAGGTACGATAAACTCCATCATACCGCACTACAGATTAAGTGAGGTTGAATTTATTGACACCACAAAAAGTTGTGAGTCGGATCACGTAAAATCTACAACCATCACTTTCCACTGCCCTGAAGACTCGAATCACGACGTCTACATCTTTCATCCGACTCGAAAGGCATGACTTATATTCCATCTAAGTCAGTTAGAGAGGATTTACAAAATACCGAGGTGACCTACCTGTTTCCCGTCTAACGTTTGCATTTCTTGTGCGACGTCTTACTTGAACAATGCTATTCAAGCAACAGGTCAATTTTCCTCTGATACAAACGATGAAAGGCAAAAGAGATACCCTTGGATTTATTTGTAAAAATTCCTTTGCTGGCTAGCATTGCTTATCGAGAAAGCCGATGACTGAGCACGCGTAACACAACTCCCAGCCATCTCAATCAATACCGCATCAAAATCGCATAGATTGATTTCCGGTGATTACCTAAACGGTTATTCATTTCATATCTTCCTTTTCCAATGGTTATGTCTATTAAGGAAGAACATAGAGAACGGCTGTGCAGTACAGTCCTTTAATCGAGAGTTGGATACCACGTCTACGTCAGTGATGAAGTAAGTTGGTATATGTCACACGAGAACCTTTTGTATCTGTGCTGAGATATGGTCAGCAATCAGCCGGCTAGGAATGATGCAATTGTTTCACTCCTTACCGTTAAACTAAGAATGTGTGCGGAAAATTCCTGTACCATTATCTTACATGTGACAGATGAGAATCACCTGTCGAAAATATCAAGATTTCTGCTCAAGGTGTTCACAGGTTTCACCTAAAAGAGCAGTTATCTGAATGGTAAATGTCAACAACACTGTGAATAATTCAATCCTTACGACGTTGATATTGTCCAGGGTCACTTCCACCAGTATACGTACAATAAAATCGGCAAAATTCGGTATCCCGGAAAGATATTAGTGGTTTCCCCCACATCATATAGGCAATTACGCGGCAAAATGAGTCCAAGTAGTGTGTCATAATCAGTAGAACATAATTTCTCGACACTCCCTTTATATTCAGACATTGTTACAGACACCTCTCAAACTACGGAGTGAACTGTGTGTTTCAGGTCGGGAAACACGGGTGGCGTTATATCCTGCTACCCGTCGAAGAGTGAAGATACAACTAATATACTCTAGTCCGTACCTGAAATTCACCTGGTTCTCTCGTGTTTGTCATTCTCAAGAACAACTTTGTTTTCAAAAGACCATGGAACCTACAATCTTACACAATCTTGATTATCACAGGACAGGAAGATTTGTTATTTAATGAGACTTCCCCAGAACCACCCCATGCACTAACTACTGTTTTAGCAAAATTAGCTGTAAAGTCACCACAGCCAAAGTTAAATACCTTTGAAATAGTGCCACCAGGTCATACTGCTTCGCCTCATTTCAGCTTTATCAACCTCAGCTAAAATTGGAGGACAAACACCATTCAGGTCAGCTATAGTCTAGTTGAGTGGTTCTCAAAATGTTCAACCCAACGTTGCAGACATCACTCCATCTCGATGATCACCTCACCTACTACCACGAGTTTTTTTTTAGAACACGTAACCCTGATGACCTTAGATATATGAAGGATATTTTACCTAGTGCTGATACCTTTCCCATTACCTTTGCATTCGTTGCTCGCCGCTATTTGCAGCAGTTGCGAAGACTTTTAGTCAATTCGTACACCATTCTGAAAATCTTCATTATTCCTTATCTAAGTATTCTTCGTGTGAAAAAGTACATTTTTGTAAAACGTTCCGTGTGAATTAAAATAGGTCAAATCATTTGAGTATGTAGACAATATGAACAGTGTTTGCATAAGGAAGTCCGTTGGTTAACACAATTATTGACAGAACAAAAGTCAACGTAACTGCCTGAATGATTGGAACATTATGTTGACTAGCTTTTCAAAAACTCAACGTGTAACAGTTATCCGCAACACAGTGAAGTTCTCCTACCTGTAAACTCGTCCGGTGTTACAAACAAAGTGAATCTTGACAATATGCCATCAATTATGGAAACACCCCTTCATTGGAGATATGCTCACACTTTACTTATCAGAATAAAAAACAATCTTAGTACTCACATCTTATCACACAAACACACACAGTTATAATTACGCTGTGCTAAAATCATTGAGAAATGAACCAAATAAAACTAATGTAAACCCTCTGAATTTAAATGGTAGCCTCTATGAAACAAGATTGATTTGAAACCCTCTAAAACGACTCAAGCATACAGGTGAAAAAACACTTTATCTATTGATACACTGTACACATATTTTGTGTTTATTTCTGTCTAAGATATTCTATACAAATATACAAAGAAGCTAAATGAAGGCGATTGATTCTCTCCAGTATATATATATATATATGTATATATATATATATATATATATATATATATATTAAACATAACGAAATATTACATCCTTCTTAGATGGGATCAACTGGATTTCTAATTTAACAATACATCGAAGTATAAGGGAAAGCATTTCTTCTGTATAACCAATAAGAAAGTTAATTTCGCCTGGTGTCAATCGTGGATGAAGCAGGAAAGCTACACGTATCACATTCCATTGTCGTTTAATAATAACCTGTAATAAAATTAATTGTTTTAAAAAAATTGGTTACATTAAGTAGGAAAAAGGTAAAACTTTCAAATAAATAGTTGTAGGAGAATATACATCTAGTAATCACTCAGAGAGAATAGCTAACAGTTCAGTCGTTAACTTCTCCTTGATTCGATTGTGTTCTCTGAGTTGGTTGATTTAACTGCGAAGTTTTCATTTCATCTTTCTAGACAACAGATATAAGGACAGATCAAATGAACACCAGTGGGATCTTGGACGGTTAGAGGCAATCGACAGGAAGCCCAGCCTGACCTAGGTTTCGTGCTAGTCAGCACTCAGCAGTCAGCATCTTGACGAGTGCCGCCAACCATCTAATATCTACAATTCACAGTGAACCGTGATGGCGCGCTACCTAGAATGGTGGCCACATTGCAAACCTGACTGATAGAATTCAGTCTACACCAAAACAAAGGACTAGACACATCACACTAGTTACTAGTGTCCAATCAAACTAATGGGATCGACTACATCAGGATTAATAGATGAAGCCGTTATGCAAAGATTAGAATTAATAGCTTTACCACGCACAATCAAACCAAAAATCTGGGTACCTTATATTGATGATACATTCGTGATAATTAAAAAGAATGATTCGGAATACACTCACATATTAATCAACAACATATCTATTTGAAGACATTAAATTCATAAGTGATGAAGAATCACAACAAGTAAATTCCATTCTTAGATGTCCCAATCAGGAGAACTAATACAGGAAATTCGGAAACACAAGTATGCGGAAAATCAACACACACACATATACACAGAGAGATCAAATACTCAACTAAAACAACGATAATCCAGTGACTCACAAAACAAACTGTGTGCAAACATTGTCTAAAAGAGTTCAGATACACTGTAGTGCACTCGAGTACTGAAGAGAACAGAAGAGCAATATCTACTGACTGTCTTCAAGAATGAATATTTATACGATTTCATCAAAACATGTTTATACTTAAACCCAAATACCAACAAGAAACCGTCATCAAAACACCACAAGAAAATTCATTCTGCTGTTTATAAAAAATATCTCTGAAATAATCGCCAGAATACTAGAACCATTTGATGAAATAGACACAATGCACAAGCCAACACAATCACTTCATTTAGTATTGTGCAGACCAAAGGATCCAACAGCAAGAAAGAAGACAGGATCAATACTATGTAGAAAATAAATTGCCAAAAGTGTGATGAACACTACATCAGTCAAAGTGGACATGTCCTTCGACTAAGAAGCCAAGAATACGAATCAGCTGTCAGCAGAAAAGACATGTTTCCTTTCATATGGACACTAATTTAACTGGGAAAAAGTGGGAATTTTAAACAGAGGAAGCATTGAAGCTGTCACAGGATTTCTCGAAGTCTGGTAATCAGATGAATCAGCGATTAACGGACACCACTTACTATAGAACAAACTTACCAACTAGTGGAAAATAAGTTAGATAACAGGAAAGCTCAGATTCTAAGTCAATAAAAATGATCAATAAAGATGTAAATTAGTAACCGAATCACGAAAATGGTTATCAGGAAATGCAATTATTAACATCCAATGCGAATTTAAATAAGTTCATTTCATATTTAAGCTTGCACTGAAGAGGTTATCTAGTAGGGGGGGGGGGCAATGAAACCTTCGCAATTAAATCAACCAGCCCAGCTCAGACAACTCAATCAAATCAAAATCATCAGCCACCTGAACTACAAATCTTCTTCGTCAACTTGTTTGATCAATATCACGACGCATATTCTACCTTCGTCCCATAAGTTGTAGCCATTTCGACAAGAGCAAAATGGGTAGAAGTGATTGCTATCATAAATCTAAAATGTACAGTATTGACTACCGTTCATATTTATTTAACTTCTGGTATTATTACTGGTGATCATGATACGTGTTTTTTACCAGTTTGCTTTGGTTGAAATGTACTCGCTTACTTGACATTTACATTGTTGTCCTGCAAGCGTTGCATACAAATTATCAAATGCATTACAAAATATAGGGAAAGAACTGTTGATAAATTGAACGTAAGATTTTTAAAAAAACGAGGTAACCAATATGATGATGCAACTAATTTATGTACGAGAAAGTAAATAAATCTAACAACAAGCACCAATCACCCTCAGTAGGAGAAATTTCAAAGAGATGATCTCTTTCACTTAACTAGGCAGCACCGTTTCAACTATTGGCAGAACAGAGGGGAGGCCATTGAGTGACATCACGCACCAGGTAGCTCTTCGAGTGAAGTCCAAATGGGAAAACAGAAGTTAGATCTCTAAAAGTGACATGGAGGAAATCATGTGAGGGTAAGATGGAAGCCCATGTGCAGTTGTGGAGCCAGTTAAAGAGAAGAGAGTTAAATGAAGGTGCAAAAGAAAGATAATAAAAGATAAATAAGAGTGAGATGAAAAAAGAATACTAATATGGAAGAATAATAGAGTTTTATTGGATATGACAAATCTCAAAGAGTGAACACACATCTGTGCTATTGACAAGGATGACTTTGAGCCATGTCACCACCAACTGTCTGCAACCATTAGTTCTTACCATCCCGAGGACTTCAACCAGTCAGGTAGTCTACACCTCCAACGTGGCTTAAACTGTTATGGATTTCATTAACTGGAGCGTCGTGAGAAGCATTTCCAACAGGCTAGTGGAGACTTTTACCTACAACTACCTTCACTAGATACTAAAATTCAGCCGGCCGACCAGAAAGGATTAGTAACAGGGAATTCTGAACCAACGAATCAACCAAGAACCTGTCGCCCAATAAATATGCCGAAGGAAATGGAGATGGACTAAACAAAAGCTGACGACACTGTTGAGTGACATCATACGCTAATTGGAACCCGGATGGGAGACAACTACATGGGTCATCTAGTGTGACAGAGAAGGGATCATGTGAGGAAATGAAAGCTTATGGATAATCGTGGAGTCACGCCTAAAGATGAATACAGAGACCAGGATGAAGCAGAGATATGCTGTTGAAGCCTTCCTTGTTCCACTCGGAACCCAAGGGAATAAATACTAATAAGGCAAACAAATATACAAAACTGCGTATATCAGGTAAATACAAAAATGTGCTTGGGAATTCTTACCTCACTTTGAACCATTAAAGGAAACGTCCCGTTGATAAACTTTCGAATAAACTGATCGTGAAGTGTGACTTCAGCAGTGTAACGTTTTTCTCCATCTAAATTTGAAGTATTCCAAGAATTCCATGATTTCATCAGGCCTATCTGATGTGGCTTCTTGGTTTGCTCATACGTCTGAGGTATAGAACAATCTCTTGTTCTACGCACCACACCAACTCTACTATTTTTGCAGACTACGCTACCTGTGTGTAACTTTTGACTGATAATCCAGGCACTTGATAGTATGCGTTTAGAGTCACACAGTGGTGTAAACATCACAAGATTCTTGAGTCAAAAACAAGTTAGATCAAGTAGAGCGGAGAATTCTGAAAGATTTCCAAATCACAGTAAGCAACTGCACACACCGAGAATCAGATATTCTGAAGAACACTACAAAAGAAAAAATAGATTACACTGAAAAAAACCCAAAGAAATAAATCTCCAAGCACACCTAACTAATTAATACCCAACATAACGTTTAAGCTAATGAACAAATCATAAAACAAGGCTAACTAGTTATCTGCCTTCATAAACATTTGAAGTTAACCTGTCTCCTTGGCAAGGTTTTTTCACTGGTTTAATACGAATTGGTTAATAATAATTCATCGAAAATATAAAAATCTCATTTACTAAACACCGGGTTCGAAATTTCCTTAAACCTCCGAGTTTTTCTTGTTCGGACATTTTCAATATTCTCACGGTGTGGCGCAAAATATTACAGGAGTCTGCAAGAACTTGCCATATTATTATTTAATACGCATCGGTGAACATGAATGAAGTGTGTTACGTAAGAGGAGGAAATGTCTAGTATGAGGTGCAATGTTACACATTCACAGACCTATTTACGACATCTGCTTATGAAACCATTAAAAGTGAATCTGTCATTTTAGGATGTAAGAAAAGCTTGAGTGCTATAAATTAACTGATGCAACATTTCTAGCAAGGAGAGAATATGATCCTATTATCTTTCAGATATTCTGCATGAGTACTTAGAAAAGAGTATAGACATATATGCGTTCCGCATTTGCCAGTTTACGCCGACTCTGGCGTAGACGAGATGTTCGACTATCGACCAAAGGGCGGGTGTACTGCTCATCAGTCCGCTCCGTCCTCCTTTATGGTTGTGAGACCTGGCCACTCAGAGTGGAAGACATGAAAAGACTAGCTGTGTTTGATCATAGGTGCCTGCGTTCTATTTCCCGTATAAAGTGGCATAATAAGGTGAGCAACATGGAGGTTAGGCGTAGAGTTCTAGGTAAACAGGGGAAATCAATCGACGAAGTCGTGAAGCTACAAAGACTGAGATGGTTAGGACATGTGTTACGTATGCCAAGCCATCGCCTCCCTCGACGAGCAATGTTAGCGGATATAGGGTCAGGCTGGAAAAAAGCTAGCGGCGGTCAAACAAAAACTTGGCACCAGTCAATGAAATCCACAACAGTTGGTCTAAGCCACGTAGGAAGGTGTAGACTTCCAGGCTGGGGTCCTCGGGACGGTAAAAATCTATGGTTGGAAACAATTGGTGACATGGCTCAAAATCGTTCTCAGTGGCGCAGATGCATCCACTCCTTGTGACTTATGATCTTCAATGAAACTGTTTTGTTCTTCGTTATTACTCCTACTTTGTCTCACCCCTCTGCTCACAGTTTCTATTATGCTTTTCTTATACTTTCTTCTCTTGCTTCGCGTGCTACACGGAGTGTGGCGACTTGAACTTCCGCACATTTGTGCAAAGTTCTATGTCGAAAACAGACAGACAGACAGATAGACATATATGCAGTGTTCAAGTGATATTCTATGCAATAAAAACTCATGTATCACTAGACTGTTAGATAGTACTTAGGAATTTGAAACGGTTTTGCTAGGTACCTGAGTACCAGCGGGAACTCCCCTACATTACAATATAAATACATACAAATAACTGATCTCAATCACGAAAATAACATGTTTTAACTCACTAATGGCCATTCCAAACTTCATATACTACTCGGAATTCAGACAAAATAATGTATCAAGCCGTAAGTGAGTATTATACCAATAATACATATTACTTTCAAGAGGTTAACGACTTTTGACTACATGGATGAAGCATTTTGTCCAATGAATTGCTTAAATTCAGTTAGAATCCAATCACCCGGGACAGACATTTTATCAGGCTGAGTCCTGCATAATATGTGAGGGTTGGAGATACTTTCGACCTGTCCAGGCTGAATTTGGTGGAGCCGGACTCAGATCCTGAGTCCATCGAATGCGAGCCGAGTGGTTAAGCCAATGAGACACATTTCTATGAGTCAGCATATTTTAAAAACCCGACCGAAAGCTGCTACCTTGACGTGGTGGTCGAGCTTGAACACCTCAATGTCCCAACAAGCTATACTGGCTGAGACTTATGTCTCTTGAGGTCCTACCATGCCAGAAAGGTTGTTTGGATAGCGGTTAAACAAAAAGCAGCTACCCAATCCAACACCATGATACATACAAATTCACAAAATTTCATGCCGGATCGGCCGTGGCCCGGATTAACAACGACCGCGCTTCCTGCTGCCGTGTCACAGGGCAGGAGTGATAAATATGCTACTGAGACACACCAAACAAAAAGAACAAACAAAAACAGGCCGCGTGTGACCGGCCTCAAGCAGTTGTCCCCTGGGCTCTGCGGTCACGCAACCAACTTCCACGGTGTGGGCAGCCGGGAAGTAACAATCGCCCTCACAATCCGAAATGCACACGAAACCTCTCTATTACTCACTCATCTTTGTCTTCATCTTCATCTCTATCATCTTGCCTTCCTTCCACTGATGCAACTCCTCGACTTGATAGCTCTCCACTTCCTCTCCACTCTGTCCACTAAAAACGATGGAAGCCAAAAAACCACCACCGACAGCCTCTTAAAGCCGCGCCACCAATTTCATATAGGAGCTTTTAATGTTAGGACACTTTGCCAAATAGGACAACAAGCATCACTAGCCAAGACCCTGGCATCCCGAGCCATTGATGTATGCTGTGTTTCAGAAACACGCATACAAGACCCAAGTGTGGTTATTCACCTAACCCCACCTGGCCAACAGGTTGAATCTGCAAAATTCACCTTGAGGGTGTCAGGAGATGCCACAGCTAGTTCACGAGGATTAGCTGGCGTAGGGATAGCTTTGAGTACTAGGGCAGAAAAGACATCACTTGACTGGATCCCGGTAGATAGCCGAATGTGTGCTGTCCGTCTGAACGGATCAGTAAGGAGAAAGGACTGCACTACTCGCCGATGCCTTTTCGTAATCTCCGCCTACGCCCCCACTGACTGCAGTTCAGATGAAACGAAGGATGAGTTCTACCAAAAGCTGTCTAGTTTGGTGCGAAAGGCTAAACGCTCAGACATAGTCGTTCTAGCTGGTGACTTTAACGCTCAAGTAGGGAAATTGTGTCAATCTGAGAAGGATGTCGGTGGCACCTATGGAGTTCCGTGCCAGCGAACCGACAACGGTGACCGTCTCCTACAGTTCTGTTCTGATAATCATTTGTTTCTTGTAAGCACTAACTTCAAACACAAGGAGAGACACTGTTTGACTTGGAGACCCCCTTCATCAAACCAACGCTGGACACAAATAGACCACATAGCAATAAGCTATCGTTGGCGTGGGTCGGTAGGAGATTGTCGCTCCTTCTGGAACACGTGTGTAGATACCGACCATGCACTGGTCCGCGCTCGGTGTGCTTACGACTGAACGGACGTAGGAAACAGCTGGCGGTAAAACCATCACGTCCCCAGCTCGATCAGGAAACTAAATCCGTATTTGAGGAAGAACTAGCTAAACACATATCTGTGTTCGACAGCTGTGCTCACCCTGAAGAAGCTTGGAAAAATATCCAGGCAGCCATAGATACAGCTGTAAAAGCTGTGAATAAGGTAAACCCAAAGGTGAGTAAAAACCACTGGATCTCCACCGCCTCATCCGAACTGATAGATGCTAGAAGACTTATTCCGGCGAGCTCCGAATTCAATGAGGAGCGAAAGCTGCACAAAAGGAAACTTACGAAAAGTCTCCGCAAGGACCGTGAACAGTGGTGGGTGACAAAAGCCAAAGAGATGGAGAAAGCTTCGGGATAGGCAACACCAGGCAACTATTTAGACTCATCAGGGAAACGGGTGGGAGAAGACAAATCATAAGTGAAACAATCTCGGAAAAAAATGGCACTATAATTAGCTCCCAGGATAGACGACTGGATCGTTGGAAAGAGCATTATGAGGAGCAGTTTAATTGGCCCACAGCCACGCTCAACCTTCCGAACATCCAACACCTCCCTGAATGGGATATAGACACAGGTCCTCCATCCCTAACTGAGGTTACTAAAGCTGTCACCAATCTGAAACTAGGCAAAGCAGCGGGACCTGATGGAATGACTCCAGAGGTATTTAAGTACGGTGGAGACAGCTTACTGTCTGCATTAACTGAGGTACTAGGCAGCGTCTGGGAATCAGAAGAAGTCCCATCGGGTTGGTGTAAGTCACTGATTATCCCCATATACAAGAAGGGAGACAAGTCTTCCTGTGATAATCACAGAGGGATTAGCTTGACTAATATAGTATCTAAAGTCTTAGGCTCAATAATCATGCGTAGACTGAGTGGTGCTCGGGAGGCACAAACACGAGAGAGCCAGGCAGGCTTTAGACCAGGAAGAGGGTGTATTGATCATATCTTCACCCTCCGACAGATTCTAGAACATAGGCATTCCTACCGGCGTCCAACAGTCATTATATTTCTTGACCTAAAGGCAGCATTCGACTCTGTCGATCGAGAGGTTCTCTGGAGATGCTTGGCTGTAAAGGGAATTCCAAGAAAATATATTGCACTGATTAAGGCACTCTACTCGTACTCATACAGCCAGGTGAGGGCTTACGGCGAGCTGTCATCTGAACTGATGACGACCAGTGGTGTCCGTCAAGGATGCCCATTATCCCCATTTCTATTCAACTTCATCATAGATGTGTTAATGGACTTAACCCTAAGTGACTTCAGCGACTCAGGGATTGACTTGCTACCAGGGAATAATCTCGTTGACTTGGAATATGCAGACGATATAGTCCTTCTAGGCGAAGACGCTGACGAAATGCAGAGTCTTCTAAACACCTTGAGCTGCAATCTACGAATGTTTGGCATGCGATTCGCTCCCGCCAAATGCAAGATGATGTTACAGGACTGGACTACATCGACTCCTAGTTTAAAAATAGGAAGTGAAGTGGTAGAGCACGTTGACCGCTTCACTTATTTGGGAAGTACCATCAGCCCCAACGGGTTGATCTCTGACGAAATCTCAGCACGAATACAGAGGGCTCGTTTCGCATTTGCCAGTTTACGCCGACTCTGGCGTAGACGAGATATCCGACTATCGACCAAAGGGCGGGTGTACTGCTCATCAGTCCGCTCCGTCCTCCTTTATGGCTGTGAGACCTGGCCACTAAGAGTGGAAGACATGAAAAGATTAGCTGTCTTTGATCATAGGTGCCTGCGTTCTATCACCAGAGGGAACTCCACTATACTAAAACACAGATACATAAAAGTGACAGATCTTAATCACGAAAACAGCATGTTCTAACCCAATACTGGCCATTCCAAGCTTCACAGACTACTCTGAATTCAGACAAAATAATATACATATATATATATATATATTACTTTCAAAAGATTTACGACTTTTAATTACATTGATGAAGCATTTTTTGTGTGGTAAATTGCTTCAATTCAGTTAGAATCCAGTTACCCGGGACATGCATTTTATCAGGCTAAGTCCTGCATACTATGTGAAGATTGGTGATATTTTCAACCTGTCCAGGATGAATTCAGTGGAGTGGGACTGGGACGCTGAATCCATCGAATGCACGTCAAATGGCTAAGCCAATGAGACACATCTCTAGATGAGTCAGCATATTTTAAAAAGGTGTCGTCATGGAGGATGTTGCATGCCGCCTAAGTTTCGTAATGACTGACTGGTTTCAACATAGAACTTTGAACAGAAGTGCAGCACTTCAAGTTTCCACATTCCACAGAGCACACAGAGGAAAATAGAAGAGAAGAAAAGAGATTCAAAAGAACTATTACAAGCACAAATGTACACGGGAAAGAATAGTGACATGAAAAATCAGTAGGGTAAATGCATCTAAGCCATTTAAAGCGACTTCGCACTATAATCACCAACTGTCTTCAGCTATCGGTTCTTAGTATCCCGAAGACTCCACCCTGACAGTCTACACCTCCCTACGTAATTCAAACTAGCTGTGAAAGATTTCACGGACTGGTTCCGAGTTCCCTTTTGATCACCACTAGCTCTTTTCCAACCTTATCCTATGTCAACAAACATAGGCCATCGAGGACAGTTATATTTAGGCATGAATAACACATGTCTTAGCCATCTCACTCGATGTAGCTTCACAACCTCATTGACCGACTTTCGGTCCTTACCTGAAACTTGACGCCTAACCTCAATATTACTCACCCTATTATACCACCTAACACGGGAGAAAGAATGCAGACACTTATGACCAAAGGTAACTGGCCTTTTTTTAACTTTCACTTTCAATGTTCATATCTCCTAGCAGTACTGCTGCGCAGTACACACTTCCTTTTATCGACAATTGGATATGAAGTAACGCCACAGATGACGTAGATTGACAAATGCCACATGAGCTTTTTGTATCCGTGCTGGGATTTCGTCATCAACCAGACGGTTATTGTAGGCTTAACTACCCAAATAAGTGAAGTGGTTAACACGCCTCAACACTTCACTCCATATCTCTAAGCCAGAAGTCGACATAATCCAGTCCTGTAGCATCATTTTACATTTGACAGGAACAAATTACATCGAAAACATTCAGGGATTTCTGATTACGATGTTCAAAAGACTCTGCATTATGTCACCCTCTTGACCTAGGAAGACTATATCATCTGAATATCCCAAGTCAACAAGACTATCCCCTGGTAACAAGTCAATCCGAATAGCACCGTGATTACGACTCTCATTGCGGCAATGGGTGAAACGAGTTCGAATCTCAGAAGATAAATCAGTTCCTACAAGATTGCAGGTGGGCCCCGCCGACTGGTAAGTCCAAAAAAGTGCCCAAGACTTCCTGTCGATTGTCTCCAACCATTTAATGACAACACTTCAGTGATTAATTTCCATACGCATCACAGCACGACAAGACCGTAAAAATGACGTTAGGATACGTATTTATGTATGACAAACAAACTGTTTTTGGCTCACAACTACCAATGAACTGAATATAAAACAAATTACTGCACACATCCTAGCACAAATATATATATTAATTTCTCTTCCCTCAATAATCAGAAGAGGAACCTATTCATGAAACTTATATACTGGTTACAAAGGACCAAGCAACAGGAGCATTTATTGTGAAAACATAGTCAATAGTAATAGTTATAGATATAAAAAATAAGATCTGGATACTGATACAGTATAATTCTACCATAAATTAAATGTATTCGACATTAAGGCAGCTTGATATGATTACAAGCAATAAATTGTGCTCGAGACATAATCAGCAAATAACAGTGAACCACTATGTGGTTTTGCCAAATAAATTTGTTGAACATGGAAAATCAATAGGGCTTAGCGGATATGAGAGATAAGATTTAAATTAATCTATAACGGATGTAATAACTATGCATTAAGCCGTGTCGTTTCCCTAACTTTGTCTGTATTTTTCAATGCGAAATAGCACTACTCATGAATTCTGTATGAAAATACTAGCATTACGAACACGCAATCACTAAGGATATAAATGTCTCCCTAAAAGGATATTTTGTTTTCTTGGCAGTTTGTTGATTCGAAAACATCAAATCACTTTTAATACACTGCTTTACTGATATAAGACATTAACGAAACTGAACTACTAACATAATATATAATAATTATGTAACAATACTTCAAAAAACCATCAGGTCGAAAAGTACCGCAATAATTTGAAGGTGCCACAGAATTCAGATTCACATTTATTGGTTGAGGGTAGAAGGCTTGCAGCCTATGTTAATCCTTTTCTAGTAGATTTCTGTGGTTGCCCAAACCCTTCTTGAACGAATCAGTTGAGGTTGCAGACACCACTTCTTCTGGGAGTCGGTTCCAAGAGTTTATGACTCGATGTGAGAACCAGTACTCAACAGCAATATGATTTCTCCTTGACTTTTGAACTCCCCTGCTATGTCCTCTAAGTTGTTCCGACCTGGTGGGAAGGAAAAGAGAGAATAGGTCAGGTCCATAGTCATTATTTAAAATTTTAAACATTGTGATTAAATCTCCTCTCTGCCTACGAAATGACACAGAGAAGAGATTTAAACTGTCTAGTCTGTCCTCGTATGATAAGTTAGCTATGCCGTAAACCATACGTGTTGCCTTCCTTTGAACACTTTCTAGAATGTGTGAATCCCCTTTTAGACAAGGACTGGCGGCCTGGATGCAGTTTTCCAGTCTTGACCTAACCAGAGATGTATATAAGGAGGTGAACATATCTCTGGTAATTCTTGTAAAGGCTCTGCGAATCGCCCACAAGTACCTGAAACTACGTGCAGCCACCGCGCGACAGTGTGCTGTAGTTTTTAAGTCGTGTCTAACTATGACACCTAAGTCCAAGTGAGTCTGAACTGATGGAAGTGTTATTCCCTCTAATTTTTAGGGGCTTGTGCTTGCCTGTCCAATGCGCATGGTTGCACATTTTGCCACATTGATCCGGAGCATCCATTCAACGGACCACTCTGACAATTTGTTGAGGTCCTCTTGCAACGTGAACGCATCACTGTTGCCCTTCAGCTCTCTCCAAATTTTTAAGTCATCTGCGTATATGACCATAGGGGAGTCGGTGAGCAAAGGTAACTCATTGATATACAGAATAAATAGGAGAGGACCGAGTACCGTGCCTTGCGGCACTCCGCTACTTACTGCTGTCCAAGAGAAGAGTTTCGAGTTGATCCTAACCCTCTGCCTCCTATCTATGATGAAATCCCTGAGCCAGTTTGGTAAGCTGCATTTGATACCAATACCTTCCAATTTCATGAGTAGTCTTTTGTGAGGTACTTTATCAAAGGCTTTACTGAAGTCTATGAAGACGACGTCAACGGGTCTTCTGTTGTCCTTTGATTTGACCCAGCTTTCTCTTGCAGTCAGGAGATTTGACAGGCATGAGAGGTTCCTCCGGAAGCCATGCTGTGCTCCAGATAACAAGCTGCTATTTTCCAGATAAGTTATGATGCTTTTCTTGATAATTCTTTCCTGTTTCTTGATTAAAGCGCTGGTGAGACTGATAGGCCTGTAATTTGAAGGGCTTTGTCTTGATCCTCCTTTGTGTATGGGGGTTGCTATGGCGTCTTTCCAATCACGTGGCAACACTCCATTTAGGAGAGATAGTTTGAAGATCGTGGTCAAGGGGCCGGTTATGTGGGCTGATAGCTCCCTGAGAAGCCTTGGATGAAGATTATCACAACCCATTGATTTCCCTGCATCTAGTTTCATTAAACAGTTGAGAACGATGCCTTGAGTGATGTCAACGGAATCTATCCCATGTTCTTCTGATGCAGCCAGAGCTGATCCTATGGGCAGTGATGACTCCTGAGTGAAGACTTGGGAGAAGTAGTTTGCCATTGCTTCTGCTTTTTCTTGATCTTCTTCGATTGTATCTGAGATAGATGATAGTGCACTCAAATTTCAGCTTTTTAAAGCTTGATTCTTAGTGGGCTGCCAAATAGAAGGCCATGACAACCAGTCACTCGAGTGACCCACTTGTTTTTAGTCTTGTAGTTAGTGATCAGGTCGCACCTGAGACAGAGGTAACTAAGTACACAGAGGCCTAAATCTTTTGCCTGGCCGCTGAGTTACTGACACCGAAGACAATTTGTCCACTACATTGCTCTTCATTGCCCTTTTTCAAGAAGTTAATGCCTCACTTGGTGAACAGTGGCAATACCTTACTGTGAATCTGGAGGCGAAGTAACACTTATATTTATAGAACCTTAAGAGGCTATTTTGCATGACGCCATCTAGCTATCTGGTCATGATCTGTATCACCGTGTATCATGAACAGTCCCATCACCAAGCAGGAAAGGTGAAACCTGCGGTGATAGCAGTTTTCTGCTTTCGTACTGATGTTTGCAGCAGGAGTAAACTACACCCCTTGTTGCTCCAAGTTATTCTGATGACACTTATCCAAACCTTCACGCGTGCTACTGCAACTTAGCCCCCCCCTTATGGCATTTCATTTTAACAGGTCATAAGAGGATTAAGCATCAGACTACACAGTTGGTCACTGATGAATGATATAACAGATGGACATCTCAGGATGGCCTCTTGCGAAACTTGAGATCCAAGCCTAAGTTCTTAAGTGCAGATATCGATGACTTTCGTGCAGGACTTGTGAGCCACAAAGAAAACAGGTGGCATGTTCCAGTCTGATGTGTGTTCTGCATGAATTTGTTATGTCGAAAAGCGCAGATATCCTGTATGAACTTGGTGTAAGCGATACCAGCTGGAATATCTATTAATCGGCGTGATTTCCAGTCATGCATAGCACACATCAGGTTTAATTGCGCACTTTATACCTTCCCTGAAGCAGTATTGTACTCGACAGAATGTGTTTTCCCATCAGATTGTTTTCATATACGACATTTCAAGAGGCTTCCCACCACCCTCACAAAAATGAAAGCGATTCTTTAAGATTTTGGCGACCGAAGTTTTGTCGATATTCACTCTTCAAAATGAAAGAGGCACCTTTCTTCAGAGTCCTGGCATTCATTTCAGTCACCGAGTAGAATACACGAAGGACTGTTGGTTGCTTTTGGGCACCGCATCAAAATGACTGATCTAACTTCATCTCCTACAGCGGATTTCTTC
Organism: Trichobilharzia regenti; assembly: GCA_944472135.2. Taxonomy (NCBI): domain Eukaryota; kingdom Metazoa; phylum Platyhelminthes; class Trematoda; order Strigeidida; family Schistosomatidae; genus Trichobilharzia; species Trichobilharzia regenti. Next base: position 74,970,730 of record OX235263.1, read on the forward strand.
ACTTTGTCAACAATCGCACTGACATCTGTTAAGTTTGCACCCATTATTTCCTATTCTATGAGTTGTGGGGTACTTTATGTCAATGAGAACTAGGTTCTTTACTTTGCTGCTGAGCACTCAGTCGAAAGTGCGTCGGTGGCACAGCGGTTAGGACGCTTGCCGACCATGCACATGGTCCGGGGTTCGATTCCCGGCCGACGCACTCCTTTACCTCGCTAAGCCAGAACTACTGCTGGTAAAGAGGAAAGGTTGGGCATGAGGCTAGCAACCCCATCCTGTAAAAAATAAAACACTGCTACAGAAACTTCAAGGCACTAGCTTGGAGCCCTATGTTCCACTGGGAACGTGAAGGAAAAATTATTATTATCATTATTACTCAGTCGAAAACAGAACTTAAAGGTTCAGCTATGTTTGGATGGGTCAAGAACTCTCCGTAAATTACGCGGTTAATGTGTTGACTTTTGGGTAAGCTATTCGGATTCGCGTAGAGCTCCCGGTTACGTTTTACCTTCACATTAGGAAGTCTAGTCTCGAGATAATGAGTAAATTTGGGACTGATTAGGCCTCTTGTTTATTTCAGTTTTACTTTACTTTTGCCTTTTTTCATGCTTCATACTCCGTTTTAATGACTTCATTTCATACGTAAAATCGCATCACTTCAACCATCAAAACCTTGGCATGTTAAAATCTTGGTGAGGACACCGCGAAATCCTGCTGTTATTAGTATTATGGATTCTACATTCTAACTTGAAAGTTCATTAGTGATCCGTTCTATCTCGAGCTGTTAAGTAACTCCTCTCGTAATACCAGCTTCACCGTGATATCTAGCATCACTGTCCTAATATCTCAAATCACGTTCAAGTTCATCGTATGCATCGATATGCAACTAACTGGTTTACCGGAATCCCAAAGAGCCTTGCTAATAATGTATGCTGCATTTGGAGAACATGCACACTAAAATCTGGCGAAATGCCTCGAGTAACTTTTATTTTCGACCTGTTAAGAAGTGTGTTTTGTTTTCATTCGTCCAAGGACCCTACGCTATAATCATCCGACCAAGATGGCATAAGCTGCATGCTAATAAGTGAACCCGAAGCTGATTCGCCTGAGTGGGCCCCGCTACCATTCTTCTGCGTGGTGTTCGTCCAAGAGTTTGTACTTGAGCAAAATATAACTGATCTGAACAACACTGCGTTTTCGTTTTCAAAGTGCACACTGAACTTGGTAGAACGCCGCATTAACTCACGTCTAAATCCCGGGAAAAGATGGAAGTTTGGCCTAAGACTAACGACCCTACCCTTGAAAATCCGTCAAACTGGTATAGAAGCCTCAACGCCCAAGAAGAATATGAAAAATACAAAAAATTTAAAAACTTATTCTCCACTAGAATCAGAGAGGCGAAATAACACAGCGGGCTGTCTGCTGAGAGCTTTTGGAAGCCACTCAGCCGGCCCATTTGTCTTCTCTCGATGAAGCAAGAATAAGATTGGAAAAGTGGAAAGATCGCCCAGGTGGCCACAGAAATGAGAAGATAGCGTTTAGAATTGCTTAAAATCTGAGAAATCAGACGGAATGGATGTGGATTATTAAAATTGCTGACTGGCGAATCGGTAATCTACTCCACTCACCCAGACGACAACCACGAGCACACTCAGGTATTGAGTGGCCATCATGATATCACCAGTGACAGCCAAAGCTCTAATGCAATGGGAACCAATTTCATCCTGCAGGATCGTGACATCAAGATTCAACTCGAAAGGAAAGGTTACGACTATCCAATGCTACGCAGATCCCTACAAACAACTCAGGACAAGAGAAGCAAGACTTTTATAAACAACTACAAACAGTAGTGGACAAGATCCCAAATGGGAGACATGAATGCCGGCTAATTGGGAGTAGATAATACAGTAAGAGAACTCATCATGCATCAAGAGGCTCTCGTTTAAAGAAATGAATGAAAACAGAGAACTCTTCTCAGACTTCTGAGCTTTAAATGAATTGGCGATTGGAGGAAGTGTGTACAAGCACAACAATACAAACAAAGCAACATAGATTTTGCCTGCCGGACACATCACAAACCAGACAGATTTCATCTTAATGCTGCTCAAGGAAGTAGAGACGCAGCTGGCCTGCTGGACACAAAGCCGATAAGGGGAGCAGACGTGTTCACAGAGCAACATCTAGCCCAAAGAACCCTCACTGTAAAGCTGCAATCCTTCAGAACGACTGCAGACAGACCACAATTCCAGTCCAAAATTCAGAAAATGGAGGCTGAAACTGCAAGGGATACCTTAACCACAGATGAGATCAGACAAATTTGGAGACACCAAGTGTTATCACTTAGGAAGCTTGTGTGGAAGATCATTGGAAGCAACTCTCTGCAGATGATGTTCAAGAAAACTTGTACAATTAATCTAGGAAGAAGGAAGACACTAGACAATCAATGGCTCTTAACGAATACCTGGGAGATAATAGAGGAGAGGGATGGTGGATGGTGAGAGAGAAGACTCAATCCAAAGATGAACAAGAGGAGAAGATAAGTTCAATGTACACTGAATAAGGAAGTGTAGAAGAGTGCCAGGAGAGAAGAAACATAATCCCTTGACACACTGACTGGCAACTGAAACAGAAAAAACAGGCCGCAGGTAAAAGAGACCTCAGAAAATTATACCAGGTAACCAGGCCTCTGTCTGATAAGAGACCGCTGCAAGTGAAGCCCAAGAAAGATGTTCGGGGGAGCCTAATTACCATAGAGGAGGGACAAATAAAACAATGGGGTGATCAATTCAAAGGAGTTTTAAATCAAACGTCACCTGCAACTCGTCCAGAAATACACCGCCACCAAATGCACGCTCAGAAAAGCCCAACAGTGGACAACAATCCTCCAAAGTAAGCGGAAACCCTAAATGCGATCAAGCTACTGAATTCTGATTGGAAAGGCAGTGGGGCCAGATGGAATTCCCCAAAGCACTGGCAAATAACCCAGAGACTTCGGTGGATGTGCTCATGACTTTATTGCAAAAGGTTTCGAAGGAAGGAAAGGTGTATGCTGACTGTAAGGGTGCTGTCAAAGAAGAGCGGCTCACACGTCTCTCTGCGAGAATTGGCATGCAATAATGCTGTTGTTTACATCAAGTAAAACGCTTAGTCGAATCACCCTGAGGATAATAAAAGATACACTGGACACAGAACCTTACCTACTGGATTCAGAAAGGGCAGGATCGAGCATATTCCGAGGGGACTGTCGAATGACATCGCGCGTCAGGCCCTTAAGTGGAACCCAAATAGGATACAACGAGTGGGTTGTCAGAGGGTAACATGGAGAAGATTGTGCGGGGAGGAGATGAGAGGTTATGGGCAATTGTGGATGCAGTAACGAGGACTTCAGAAAAGAGGACAAAATGGGGATGTGCTGTAGAAGCCCTATGTTCCACTAGGAACCAAAGAGGACAATCATAATAAATGCAGGAATATTACACAAAGTCACACATTATAAGACCAAACGTTTCCTTCTAGGCACATGATCTTGAATACGGAACCCAATCTTCAAGGGTGGGGACAGGCAAAACGCTGCTAGCTATAGACCAGTAGCTCTACTCCCAGTGGTATCAAAAGTACTGGAAAGTATTATTGACGACCACATCAGGGAATATTTCGATAGGACTAATATACTACATGAAGCCCGACATGGTTTCAGAAAAGGCAGATCCTGAGTCACTAACCTACTGTCAGCTTGGGACGACTGGACATCATGCTGGGACATGAACGTACCAGCCCATGTGGTCTTCCTAGACTTTGAGAAGGCATTTGACACTGTTCACCATGACCTTCTCCTACATAAAATAAGCCAGGCAGGCATAGGTGAGCCACTTCTGTCATGGTTGAAGGACTACCTAGCCGACAGGCAATTTTGCACTAAGGTTGACCGAGTCCGATCATCTTGGCACAGATCGTCATCAGGAGTGTCGCAGGGTTCTATCCTAGGACCACTGATGTTTTTGATTTTCATCAATGATCTACCACGCTGTCTGAGCTGCCTGACTCTCCTATACGCTGACGACGTAAAAATATGGAGGGCGATAAAGTGTTCGGAGGACTCAGATAGGCTACAGGAAGACCTAAACCTTCTGGAAGACAGGGCGGTGGCCAGTGGCATGACTTTCTAACTTGAAAAAGTGCAAAGTAGTGAAGTTGCGCACCTGTAGACTGCAGAATGCAAGTTACACCCTGTGCAATGAAAGCTTGTCCTGCACAACGTCGGAACGCGACTTAGGTCTAGTTCCAACGGAAAAAATGGACACAAGCGTAAATTACACAGGGGATGTAGCGAGGGCATATGCGGTCATACACTTTACACATAGACAGTTAGGCGCACTCACTCCTGAGCTCTTTCTAATGTTGTACAAAACATACGTCAGGCCACACCTTGAGGTGCATAATATTATTGCACCCCCAATGCTGAGAAGAGACGTCAACCTCTTGGAAATAGTCCAACGACGGGCAACAAAAGGAGTGGTTGGTCTCCGAAACAAACCATATGATGAAAGGCTGAAGAAATTAGGCCTGTTCACACTTAGTTACCGTCGGCTTAGGGGGGATTTGATTACTGCCTACAAAATAACAAATGACCAGAATCACCCAAACAAAGGTGTTCTGCCATTGAGTAGGTATAGGCTTCCACGTGGAAATCCCAGAAGGATAGCTCACCAGAGGGCAAGGACCCGGGTGCGCTCCCACTTCTTTTCACTGCGGGTTTGCCGTCCCTGGAATTCCTTGCCGGCAGATGTACCTATGGCACCGTCTTTGGACGCCTTTAAGCGAAGGCTGGACAACCATGCAGCGATACAAGGACTGCATCCAAATGGCCTATCTCCTTAAAATCGCATAAACTTACCTGCCGCCGGGTTCAGGGTGATCAAGAATGCTCTGACCCCGGGTGGAGGCTCACCATTGCACCTCGGTGGGTTGAAACTCGCGACGGACCCTAATCGGGTGCGCTCGGGCGTGTAGTTTTTGTCAGTGGGGAGGCCTCACGGTCCTCCCTTTATTTTGTGCGTTGGTGGCACAGTGGTTAGGACTCTCGCCGACCATGCACATGGTCCGGGGTTCGAGCCCCCGCCGACGCACACCTGATATCTATGGTCGGCCTGAAAAATTTGGGCTACCGATATCCATGCTGAAAATTACATACTTGTACCAAAAATACAGTGTGTAATCAAGCTGTATATCAAAAAAAAATATACCAATCAGGGGTAGATAATTAAACTCGTCGTTTTGCTTCTTTACATTCGCTCCCGTCTTACTCTCCTGACAACTTAATAATATTATAATTACTATTATTATTATTATTACTATTACCGATATATATATTATTCTTCAAACTTAATGAGCTGACTGTTGTTACGTTTCCTATTTTCGCTTCTGTCTCTTAGTCTGAATAGCTTCCCTAATTATATCTATTATTATTATTACAATCTCTTTTCTCTTGTCGACGATACCGAAGGACTGACTGGCGAAAGGATCAACACTAGTAACAGTCTTAACATACCTCATACTACAAACCACATATAATTAATCCCAGCGCTACTCCCTTTGGAGTCAACCAAAGCTACGACAGTCGAGTGGCGGGACAAGCTACGCAGAAGTTTACCGAAGAACAGGAACCTATACCTCACAATCAAGAAGCGAGCAGAAAGAAATCAAATTGGTTTATACTAGCTCGTAAAAACGATATTGGATATTGGAACTATATTTGTTTTTCTTTCCTATCTATAGTTTGGATATATTAGAGATAATTTAAATGTTTGGTTGGCATGCCAATACCAGTAAGGAATTATTTTCACTAAAGAAACCAGGTTTTGATTATTTCGAGTTATCTAATCTACTGCGATTCATTAAGTTAAATTATCTCCGTAAGATTGAGTGACTTCAAAGAACAAAAACATGTCATACAACAACACATTAACATCATGAGGTTAATGTGCTTCATATCCTATTTTTGATTAATTGCAATTGATCAAAAAGAGGATAGAAAGCCATGTAGTTAAAGGAAAAAATAGACAGTTTAAATGGACTGGCAGAATAAAGTAAAGGAAATTTCATGACAATTGGCATGAAATTTCTTTCCCATTGGCTTTTCATTCTCGTTCCAGCAATTTCTATGATTTTACGTTTAATTGCCAATAATATTACCCAATTTTATAGCTTATTCTATAAAATTTATGTTTAAAATCCTACCAAAACATAACTTGTTTTAGTTTTCTGTGTTGGTTTAAATCCAAAAGCATAAACTAAATCCATCTATTCACATATATTAATATCATATGATATTAATGTATGCGTAAAACTTGGGCACTGTGGTTGTAAGTAATTCCATATTAGTTTGTTCATTAGATATATCATACAGCAAAACAGTATTATTTACTGGATGACGTTTCGAACGAAATTTAAATTTCGTTCATAATTGATATGATTATGAACAATAAATTTTGTTCGAAACGTCATCTAGTGAATAATACTGTTTCACTTTGTGATACATCTAATAAACAAACTAATATGGAATTAAATTTATGATAATGAATAGTATTTATCTAGTGTATGCAGTGTAAAATGAAAACTAGCCGATTTCGGGATGATGTCAAGACGTGTGGTGAGGTTCATACGTCCTAAAGGAAAGGGCTTTGATCCTGAAGCACTTCCTTAAAACTTTATATTGATTACATTATCATTTAAACAGCCTCACATTTTAGAGGTGATGGCCATATTTTGATGTATTTCCTACAATTAATCTCCCACATTGTTCCCAGGATTTTACTTGGGCAAAACCTCTTCCATATTGCTACTAGACTGCCTCACATTTTTCGCTTGGACGACATTATGATGAATGCAGATGATACTAAACTGTATCATTAAGTTGAGATTCCCCACTAATTTTTTAAGTATATTTTCCGTTACAGTAATGACTCACAGTTGAAATCCTTGTCATTTAGTCAAAATTTATTCAGTCTAAAATTCAGGGTTATAAAATATGCAAAAATTATTCAAATACACAAACTTTACTTTTAATTTTTTCAATCTAGGAGCATTCAGTCTTCAAGATGAAAGAAGTTTAATTTAATCCTTTTTACGAAATAGCTTCTCCCGCCCAGTACCCCTACGAATAATTAAATACACAAAAACTACTTCTTTCTAATGTCAGTTCTAAGTGTTAATGACATGAAAGAATGATCATTACTATATAAGTGCATACTGTGAACTTTGCTTTCTCACCTTTGTGTTGAGTTCTCTGAGTTTTTCTGTCCTTAAAAGGAAAAGAGCAAAGAGACCGGGTTCCTATTCGTTCCGGGGAATTATGTATATTATGATTAAATCCTTTAGCTTTATACGGTACCCTAGACTGAAGAGAATTATATGCGTGACAATTCCTTAATCTCTTTTTGAGAGACTTGACCAACTCTTTAAGACTATACTACCGTGTTTTCATATCTCATAAGGTGATTGTAAAGCGCTGAACATATCACTCGCGATTCCAGTAAACAACTGATTTTTCGTCTGAAGAGTTGTGAGGCTTTAAACTGAAACTACTAAACTGAAGTTTTTAAGGCTTGAATTACGCCAACTTTTCTAGTCACAGAGCTTGCGTCAACGTGACGTACAACAATAAACCATGTATTTACAGAACTTTGTTTTCCTTTGTATGTACGTTCAGTTATTTGAGCTTCAAGGACTAAAAATTCTCCTATTTCCGTATCTCTGTGACATAATTTTACCCTGCAACATATACAAAGGAATACGTTTTTATTGGAACAGTTGGTAACCATTAAATATTTAGCACACTATCCACTTATCTAACGTGTTTTAGAACTTGCTTTCCTAATGAGCCCAAACAGTTGGCAAATACAGCCTGCTGTTGGTATCTTTTCCACTCCTTTTGGTTTCGCCATTAATCACTGGTAGAGGTCATTGAGAGTGCATGTATTGGTAAGGTTCGCTTCTTTTTATATCTGAAGCTTGTAAACACTAGTCCCCTTGCATCTACTAATCATCCGAGCGACCACCAACCCAGATAGCCAGTGGCAGCCTATATACTACTGGGTTGAGATGGAGTTAGGGATGGTCAGACAAAATCACAGCACCATAAATTATTTTGGTTAGTGGTTTGAGCCGTGTATGGAAATATGGATTCCCTGATGGAGGTCATCGGGATACTAGGAGCTAGTGACTGGAAAATTCTGTTGACATGGCTTAAGATAATTCTTAGAAGCGTAAGTGCGTTTACCTCTTTTGATTTTCTTGAATCCTAAAGTTCTCATCCAAATGCTCTTTATACCGTACATTTGCACCTATTCTAGCCCCATTACATTTAATTTCTACACCCTGATTTTTGCTTTTTGGAGCGTAATGGCTTGGACTAATATAATTTTCGAAAGTCCTCACAATAATGATTGCTTTTACCTAAAACATTTTCACTAGTTGTCCTGTTTTTGAAAAAAAACGCTTATGTATACTTTATTCGAACTTAAGTTATTATTTTTTCACTCACGTTGATGAAATGAAAGTTGCGAAAGAACTGATTTTCTTTGCATCCTGCACAACTGATAATTATCTCTTGCGGAATACTGTGTGAATCTATCACATTAGAGTTTTATAAATACTGTCGAAATAGAAGTTAAATCTTTTGCTAAGACTCAAAATATTGATTGTGTATTAGACCACCGTTAGATTTTCTAAGGGACAGCTAAGTTTTATTTCGTATTTATAGGCAGATTATTCACTACGCTGAGAAGAATTGAATGTTTCATCACCAGATATCTCCAAAACATAGCTAATATTACACTTTAAGGCAATGGCTTCTAGAATTTATACCTCACATGTGTGTAATTAAAGTTAGTAAGTGATTGGTTAAAAACATTAAGGCTGGCTGACAAATCGAAGCAGAACTCTACACAGAAATGCATCATTTTAACTTAACACACTTTAGAAAAGCTCATAAGAAGAAAAGAGTAATCTAGCAGCAGTAATAAAAAGGAAAAAAGCTGGATGGATGGATGGAAGGGAATAGTATTCATTGAAGATAAGTGGAAATTTCGAGGATGAAATCAGGTGAACACATCCCCCCCCCCAATGCGAGCGATTTCAGTCATATAATTAACAGTCTTCGACCACTGATTTACATTATACCGGGGATCTCAGTGAAACAACGTGAAAATATCTAACTAGCTCATAGGAACAATTCAAAATTTTATGGATCAGTGTTTTGCTTCGCTGTAACATTTTCTAACGGTTTTTCATCGTAATCCTACTACGGTTAGTATTATTACTTCGGGAAAGCAGTGGCTCAGCAGAAATATCTCAGGTCCCAGCCACCATAATTTACGGGGAGTTTTTATATCTCTGACTACCTTGCCTTTTTTCCCAATAATCTACTTCTATATTTGCCTTTTTATTCCTAATACTAAAGTTAATTAGTTTATGTATGTCCAAATCAAGTTCACTTTTAACAGTTTGAAAAAATTTGAGCATTGGGTATATGATATTCATTATAATAAAGGTTTTTGTATTTCCCAATGAATGAAAAACAAAACGATACTGTTTTTACTGACGTTTCGTTATTTAGTGCTAATAGCTTTCTCAAAGTATTATTAAACCAGAATTTACAAAATCTCAGCATATATATAACACAAAGATGTCCACTGGACACCAGTGAAATAATTAAGAGCTTGAAATTCTGTCTACAAAATAATTATTTTACATTGATAGGGGGTTTACATAGACAGACAAATGGTGTTGCTATGGGTTTACCAGTCTCCCCAGTAGTCTCCGACCTTTTCATGAATAGATTTGGAAATGACATCTTTTCAAGCATACTCACGCCTAAAATATGGTTAAGATATGTAGATGATACTTTTGTAGTGCTAAAACGAGAGCTACACAGTTCATTCATGGCGAAAATAAACTGTGTATCTCCCAGAATCCAGTTTACGTCGGAAGTAAGCAGAATCAGACGTCGGTGAACTACCATTTCTAGACTGCCTAGTTAAGAGGAAAGGACGAAAAATGACCTCATACTGACGAACAATGATCAAGTTAGTAAACTTTATTCCGATATCATAACAGATGTACTATTACCTTTGTTATTTGGTTTAATGATCTTCATTGTTATTTTGACTTTCAATATGTCCTTTTAACTTGACCCAACTTGTCTATTTTCTCACCTCTTAACTCTTTGTCATATATATGCTGAGTGGATTTTGTAAATTCCGGTTTAATAATACTTTGAGAAAGCTATAAGCATTAAATAGTGAAACGTCAGTAAAAACAATATCGTTTTGTTTTTCATTCATTGGGAAATACAAAAAACCTTCATTATAATTAATTATTTTATATAAATAGGTTTAAGATAATCTTCTGTTTAGAAAATATATTTAAAGCAACTTTCAACTGCATACAGGCAAATTATAACTATTTGGTTGATTTATGGGATTCATGGGTATATATATGACATTTGCTACTGAAACGATTTATAAGTAGTATATAATTGAGTTATGAAGATGTGTATCAGCTGCGAGAATATAGAATAGCGGAGAGATGGATTTAATGAACGACTTTTTCGAAGCAATAAGAAAAACATGAAAAGAAAACGAAGAAAATCTGCACATATCTTTGGTACTGTACTGCTTTGTCTTCCATACTGTGCTTTTTCGTTTTCTTTTCATGTTTTCCTTATTGCTTCGAAAGAGTCGTTCATTAAATCCATCTCTCCACTATTCTATATTCTCGCAGCTGATACACATCTTCATAACTCAATTATATACTACTTATAAATCGTTTCAGTAGCAAATGTCATATATATAAGCATATTCAAAGGACATGAATTGAATGGGTGTGAAATAACCAGTTAGAGATATTTTCATAACTCGCTACAGTAATTCCAAATTATATTTTTATCAGTTTACATTTAGCAGGGTGAAAATTCACGTCAAGAAGAAGTCTAGAGTAACTGTTGTACTCCGAAAGATCTTAATAAGAACATTACTTGCAGAGAGAAGTGACACTATGCCAATGAAATCTTAACGGCTTCACAAACTTCCATTAACTACGTCAATAATCGACACATTGATAGTTGACAGACATATAGATTTTCACGAATGTTCAGCAATTTACTTCACAGAATGGATAGGAAAATAGACAACAATCCGGACATACAATTAAAAGAATTAAAGGTGTGCATACCTAGAACATGTATAAACTGACTGAATAACGGCAATCAAAAATTTTAAAGGTGACGCACGAATTATACTCCTTTGATCTGACAAAGACTTTGGATTAGTTATTATAACTGCTAAGTAATAACATACAAGAAAAATTGAATCGATTCCTGAAGATCCATCACAGGTCAACCTAAAGACCAGCAACCACAGAGTGTGAACTTACCAATAACCTTGAGTGCGAACTATCCGTTAGATCATAGAACCTGTCGTTATTGCACGAAATGAGGCGTGAATCCCTTCCTGATCTCGTTTTTAAGTATTGTTTGGACAATGGATTGATAGCACATTAGGGTTAGGATTAGCATTAAGGTTAGGCTTATGGTGAGGATCAGTATAAGGGTTAGAGTTAGGACTAGGGTTGGGGTGTTTCACATTATTGTATGTATTTTTCTTATAAATCAATAAACGGAAGTAAAGTGTTTCGTTGTTGATGTAGACCAAACCGTTTAGACACCTATGAAACTCTAAAACTAATACCCTTCACTGTAGCTGGGTAAAATATCGTCTTTATTGTGGTTCATTAATACGTTAATTTTTCTGGTATAGTGAATAAATGGCTTTTTCGTTTGATCAAGACCATTAATGGTCTACGACATCCCCTTGTAACCAGAAAGAGCTTGGTTCTAACCCTGGTGGGTACGTACTTATGAAGAGTCCCAAGCTGAGACGAAACGGCTGTCCAGTACTCCCAGCCGGTTTTCCAATGGTTCTCTAACCGATGTCAATTCATGATGAAATCCTTCAACCAATCAAACTAAAAAAATCCCTACAAAAGACAATACTTGATAAAATGGCTTTTTGATTTAAAATACGTGACAGGTTCTGTGATCCAGCGAATGGTATGCCGTCAAGGTCATTGTTGCTATCGCACCGCAAGGTCACCGCTTTTTCATGTTTGCCCTATCACATAAGCTGTAGGGAAAATCACCAAAGATCTGGAGAAACCTCTAAAATCTGATAAGCTTAAGTCTCAAGCGTCCCACTTTGCTTTCATCTTTGGATTTAGGTTAGTTTACTACATTTTTTATGTAATGGAAATACTGTAGACTTTCCTCTACGTCTACTCTGCTCAGCCACTCTTCTAACATTGTCCAGTTTAGAAAGCAAAAGAATTGGGAGAGGAAATATTTACTTTTCAATTAGATCCTCATCTCACTCTGGTTCTACTCTAATATATATTTCCATAGGATTTTTAATACAATCCACAACAATTTGCCAATCAAGTGGCACCGTTATTAATATCAGTAAAAAGTTTGAGCATTGTGGATTAGATCAAATAAAGTATAATTATATTTCAATAGTTTACACTCAATGAGAAGTTTTGTTCTTGGTAATATTTCGAGCAAAATTACTGCCCGTGTACACACCACTGTTGGAATTCCATTGAAATATAATTATACTTTAATTGGTGGATGGTGACTAGCAGTGGAATCCAGGATGCACATTTCGTCCTATTTGGGACTCGTCATCTGGATGTACCTGCATTTCTCAGTGAGTGATGATGTTTCCACCGAGGCTCGAACCCAGTACCCATAGTTTCAAACGCCGAAGCGTTATCCACCAGACCACTTGGGCCACGAGAGTCACCTCTTGTGCAACCGGTTTTTGAATTTATTGCTAACGTGGATGATATTAATGTAAATGGAAAGCAAATGCTTTCCCTCGATGTAGCATCACTGTTTACCAATGTACCACTTATGGAGACTGTGGAATTCATATGCCAACAGATACTAGAAAAACAAATCGACATCGGAATACCGGTTAGTAGTCTGAAAGAGTTGCTTTTAAGATGTACTATGAATGTACATTTCATATTTAACAACCTTTACTACAGGCAAATCGACGGTATTGCCATGGGTTCTCCGTTGGGGCCAATTTTAGCAGATTTCTTTCTTGCCAAGATTGAAAATGGTCCATTGAAAAAAGTAATAGAAAAAGCTGATTCTTATTTTCGTTATGTTGATGATACCTTTATTATTCTTGATGTGAAAGCTGACAAGAATGAAATGTTAAAAAAGTTTAACGATGCACATCCATCGCTTATCTTCACTTGTGAAGAAGAATATGATGGTGGACTACATTTTCTTGACGTCCAATTGAGCAGAAGAGAGGATGGTTCACTAAAGAGAGATGTCTATAGAAAACCTACATCTGTAGGACAATATACACATTTCCTCAGTTATGTACCAATCCGTTACAAAATCAATTTGGTCAGATGCCTGACGAATAGAGCAAGACGCATCTGTACAGATGACTCTCTAGAGAATGAGCTAGGATACATCCAAAATACGTTAGTCCAAATGGGTTATCCTAGTAGATTTGTCAGGAGACACATGAATGCTAAGTACAATAAAGAGAAACCGATAACAGTTAAAAAGAAACAACTGTTCATCAAACTGCAATTTAATGGGGACGTGGCTAGTGAAGTCTTACATCAGAGATTATCGAGAGCGATAAAACGGACTTATACTGCCGCCACCCTCTGTTTGTCATTTTCCAGCCGGCCAATTTTGATTGCTCAAGTGAAAGATAAGTTACCTAGTTGTGCCACTTCCATGTGTATCTATAAATTTAGTTGCTCCTGTGGAGAAAGCTATATAGGCCGAACAACTAGACAGCTTAACAAACGCATTAATGAGCATCTTCCTTCATGGTTCGGAAAAGGTCAAATAAAGTCCATACGAAGTTCTATTTTGGCTCATTTGATTGATAGTGGTCACCAAGTGGACAAAAATAGTGCTTTCAAAGTTATTTACCGCATTCCATCAAGTCTTTCGAACGGAATCAGAACCCGTCTTTTACACTTAGCCGAAGCTATGGGAATTCGAGAGAACAATCCTAGTCTTTGTATACAAAAGAAATTTGTTCTACCTTTGTCTCTCCCTTGGCCTAGGTGAATTCTATTCAAAACCCTCCCACCCTTTCTTATCATCCCTCTCCTTCGTACTTTTATGATATTTATTTAAACTCTGATTATCGTTCCATTTGATTTGACCTAATTTATTTATTTATTGAATTGTCTACATATATGCATATACTAACTTTGTTATTCTTATCACCTATATAAGCCTTATTAACAATATTTTGTTATTATTATAATCATCGCTATTAACTTCGTTCAAAACATTTACCACAATATTATTACTATTAATTATTGAATTGAATTTTTGATTTTCCCGTCGATTGATTGGACCGAAGTGTTCGGTCTCAGGTTGACATGTCGGCTTCTTGTGCAGATGCTTCGACGATGTCTGGGGATTTGATTTGTATACAATCGGTGGATGGTGGCTAGCAGTGGAATCCAGGATGCGCATTTCGTCCTAATTGGGACTCGTCAGCTGGATGTACCTGCATTTCTCAGTGAGTGATGATGTTCCCACCGAGGCTCGAACCCAGTGCCCATAGTTTCAAACGCCAAAGCGTTATCCACTAGACCACTTGGGCCATGAGAGCCACCTCTTGTGCAACGGGTCATATTAATTATTGAATTGAATTTTTGATTTTCCCGTCGATTGATTGGACCGAAGTGTTCGGTCTCAGGTTGACATGTCGGCTTCTTGTGCAGATGCTTCGACGATGTCTGGGGATTTGATTTGTATACAATCGGTGGATGGTGGCTAGCAGTGGAATCCAGGATGCGCATTTCGTCCTAATTGGGACTCGTCAGCTGGATGTACCTGCATTTCTCAGTGAGTGATGATGTTCCCACCGAGGCTCGAACCCAGTGCCCATAGTTTCAAACGCCAAAGCGTTATCCACTAGACCACTTGGGCCATGAGAGCCACCTCTTGTGCAACGGGTCATATTAATTATTGAATTGAATTTTTGATTTTCCCGTCGATTGATTGGACCGAAGTGTTCGGTCTCAGGTTGACATGTCGGCTTCTTGTGCAGATGCTTCGACGATGTCTGGGGATTTGATTTGTATACAATCGGTGGATGGTGGCTAGCAGTGGAATCCAGGATGCGCATTTCGTCCTAATTGGGACTCGTCAGCTGGATGTACCTGCATTTCTCAGTGAGTGATGATGTTCCCACCGAGGCTCGAACCCAGTGCCCATAGTTTCAAACGCCAAAGCGTTATCCACTAGACCACTTGGGCCATGAGAGCCACCTCTTGTGCAACGGGTCATATTAATTATTGAATTGAATTTTTGATTTTCCCGTCGATTGATTGGACCGAAGTGTTCGGTCTCAGGTTGACATGTCGGCTTCTTGTGCAGATGCTTCGACGATGTCTGGGGATTTGATTTGTATACAATCGGTGGATGGTGGCTAGCAGTGGAATCCAGGATGCGCATTTCGTCCTAATTGGGACTCGTCAGCTGGATGTACCTGCATTTCTCAGTGAGTGATGATGTTCCCACCGAGGCTCGAACCCAGTGCCCATAGTTTCAAACGCCAAAGCGTTATCCACTAGACCACTTGGGCCATGAGAGCCACCTCTTGTGCAACGGGTCATATTAATTATTGAATTGAATTTTTGATTTTCCCGTCGATTGATTGGACCGAAGTGTTCGGTCTCAGGTTGACATGTCGGCTTCTTGTGCAGATGCTTCGACGATGTCTGGGGATTTGATTTGTATACAATCGGTGGATGGTGGCTAGCAGTGGAATCCAGGATGCGCATTTCGTCCTAATTGGGACTCGTCAGCTGGATGTACCTGCATTTCTCAGTGAGTGATGATGTTCCCACCGAGGCTCGAACCCAGTGCCCATAGTTTCAAACGCCAAAGCGTTATCCACTAGACCACTTGGGCCATGAGAGCCACCTCTTGTGCAACGGGTCATATTAATTATTGAATTGAATTTTTGATTTTCCCGTCGATTGATTGGACCGAAGTGTTCGGTCTCAGGTTGACATGTCGGCTTCTTGTGCAGATGCTTCGACGATGTCTGGGGATTTGATTTGTATACAATCGGTGGATGGTGGCTAGCAGTGGAATCCAGGATGCGCATTTCGTCCTAATTGGGACTCGTCAGCTGGATGTACCTGCATTTCTCAGTGAGTGATGATGTTCCCACCGAGGCTCGAACCCAGTGCCCATAGTTTCAAACGCCAAAGCGTTATCCACTAGACCACTTGGGCCATGAGAGCCACCTCTTGTGCAACGGGTCATATTAATTATTGAATTGAATTTTTGATTTTCCCGTCGATTGATTGGACCGAAGTGTTCGGTCTCAGGTTGACATGTCGGCTTCTTGTGCAGATGCTTCGACGATGTCTGGGGATTTGATTTGTATACAATCGGTGGATGGTGGCTAGCAGTGGAATCCAGGATGCGCATTTCGTCCTAATTGGGACTCGTCAGCTGGATGTACCTGCATTTCTCAGTGAGTGATGATGTTCCCACCGAGGCTCGAACCCAGTGCCCATAGTTTCAAACGCCAAAGCGTTATCCACTAGACCACTTGGGCCATGAGAGCCACCTCTTGTGCAACGGGTCATATTAATTATTGAATTGAATTTTTGATTTTCCCGTCGATTGATTGGACCGAAGTGTTCGGTCTCAGGTTGACATGTCGGCTTCTTGTGCAGATGCTTCGACGATGTCTGGGGATTTGATTTGTATACAATCGGTGGATGGTGGCTAGCAGTGGAATCCAGGATGCGCATTTCGTCCTAATTGGGACTCGTCAGCTGGATGTACCTGCATTTCTCAGTGAGTGATGATGTTCCCACCGAGGCTCGAACCCAGTGCCCATAGTTTCAAACGCCAAAGCGTTATCCACTAGACCACTTGGGCCATGAGAGCCACCTCTTGTGCAACGGGTCATATTAATTATTGAATTGAATTTTTGATTTTCCCGTCGATTGATTGGACCGAAGTGTTCGGTCTCAGGTTGACATGTCGGCTTCTTGTGCAGATGCTTCGACGATGTCTGGGGATTTGATTTGTATACAATCGGTGGATGGTGGCTAGCAGTGGAATCCAGGATGCGCATTTCGTCCTAATTGGGACTCGTCAGCTGGATGTACCTGCATTTCTCAGTGAGTGATGATGTTCCCACCGAGGCTCGAACCCAGTGCCCATAGTTTCAAACGCCAAAGCGTTATCCACTAGACCACTTGGGCCATGAGAGCCACCTCTTGTGCAACGGGTCATATTAATTATTGAATTGAATTTTTGATTTTCCCGTCGATTGATTGGACCGAAGTGTTCGGTCTCAGGTTGACATGTCGGCTTCTTGTGCAGATGCTTCGACGATGTCTGGGGATTTGATTTGTATACAATCGGTGGATGGTGGCTAGCAGTGGAATCCAGGATGCGCATTTCGTCCTAATTGGGACTCGTCAGCTGGATGTACCTGCATTTCTCAGTGAGTGATGATGTTCCCACCGAGGCTCGAACCCAGTGCCCATAGTTTCAAACGCCAAAGCGTTATCCACTAGACCACTTGGGCCATGAGAGCCACCTCTTGTGCAACGGGTCATATTAATTATTGAATTGAATTTTTGATTTTCCCGTCGATTGATTGGACCGAAGTGTTCGGTCTCAGGTTGACATGTCGGCTTCTTGTGCAGATGCTTCGACGATGTCTGGGGATTTGATTTGTATACAATCGGTGGATGGTGGCTAGCAGTGGAATCCAGGATGCGCATTTCGTCCTAATTGGGACTCGTCAGCTGGATGTACCTGCATTTCTCAGTGAGTGATGATGTTCCCACCGAGGCTCGAACCCAGTGCCCATAGTTTCAAACGCCAAAGCGTTATCCACTAGACCACTTGGGCCATGAGAGCCACCTCTTGTGCAACGGGTCATATTAATTATTGAATTGAATTTTTGATTTTCCCGTCGATTGATTGGACCGAAGTGTTCGGTCTCAGGTTGACATGTCGGCTTCTTGTGCAGATGCTTCGACGATGTCTGGGGATTTGATTTGTATACAATCGGTGGATGGTGGCTAGCAGTGGAATCCAGGATGCGCATTTCGTCCTAATTGGGACTCGTCAGCTGGATGTACCTGCATTTCTCAGTGAGTGATGATGTTCCCACCGAGGCTCGAACCCAGTGCCCATAGTTTCAAACGCCAAAGCGTTATCCACTAGACCACTTGGGCCATGAGAGCCACCTCTTGTGCAACGGGTCATATTAATTATTGAATTGAATTTTTGATTTTCCCGTCGATTGATTGGACCGAAGTGTTCGGTCTCAGGTTGACATGTCGGCTTCTTGTGCAGATGCTTCGACGATGTCTGGGGATTTGATTTGTATACAATCGGTGGATGGTGGCTAGCAGTGGAATCCAGGATGCGCATTTCGTCCTAATTGGGACTCGTCAGCTGGATGTACCTGCATTTCTCAGTGAGTGATGATGTTCCCACCGAGGCTCGAACCCAGTGCCCATAGTTTCAAACGCCAAAGCGTTATCCACTAGACCACTTGGGCCATGAGAGCCACCTCTTGTGCAACGGGTCATATTAATTATTGAATTGAATTTTTGATTTTCCCGTCGATTGATTGGACCGAAGTGTTCGGTCTCAGGTTGACATGTCGGCTTCTTGTGCAGATGCTTCGACGATGTCTGGGGATTTGATTTGTATACAATCGGTGGATGGTGGCTAGCAGTGGAATCCAGGATGCGCATTTCGTCCTAATTGGGACTCGTCAGCTGGATGTACCTGCATTTCTCAGTGAGTGATGATGTTCCCACCGAGGCTCGAACCCAGTGCCCATAGTTTCAAACGCCAAAGCGTTATCCACTAGACCACTTGGGCCATGAGAGCCACCTCTTGTGCAACGGGTCATATTAATTATTGAATTGAATTTTTGATTTTCCCGTCGATTGATTGGACCGAAGTGTTCGGTCTCAGGTTGACATGTCGGCTTCTTGTGCAGATGCTTCGACGATGTCTGGGGATTTGATTTGTATACAATCGGTGGATGGTGGCTAGCAGTGGAATCCAGGATGCGCATTTCGTCCTAATTGGGACTCGTCAGCTGGATGTACCTGCATTTCTCAGTGAGTGATGATGTTCCCACCGAGGCTCGAACCCAGTGCCCATAGTTTCAAACGCCAAAGCGTTATCCACTAGACCACTTGGGCCATGAGAGCCACCTCTTGTGCAACGGGTCATATTAATTATTGAATTGAATTTTTGATTTTCCCGTCGATTGATTGGACCGAAGTGTTCGGTCTCAGGTTGACATGTCGGCTTCTTGTGCAGATGCTTCGACGATGTCTGGGGATTTGATTTGTATACAATCGGTGGATGGTGGCTAGCAGTGGAATCCAGGATGCGCATTTCGTCCTAATTGGGACTCGTCAGCTGGATGTACCTGCATTTCTCAGTGAGTGATGATGTTCCCACCGAGGCTCGAACCCAGTGCCCATAGTTTCAAACGCCAAAGCGTTATCCACTAGACCACTTGGGCCATGAGAGCCACCTCTTGTGCAACGGGTCATATTAATTATTGAATTGAATTTTTGATTTTCCCGTCGATTGATTGGACCGAAGTGTTCGGTCTCAGGTTGACATGTCGGCTTCTTGTGCAGATGCTTCGACGATGTCTGGGGATTTGATTTGTATACAATCGGTGGATGGTGGCTAGCAGTGGAATCCAGGATGCGCATTTCGTCCTAATTGGGACTCGTCAGCTGGATGTACCTGCATTTCTCAGTGAGTGATGATGTTCCCACCGAGGCTCGAACCCAGTGCCCATAGTTTCAAACGCCAAAGCGTTATCCACTAGACCACTTGGGCCATGAAATTATGGGCACTGGGTTCGAGCCTCGGTGGGAACATCATCACTCACTGAGAAATGCATGTACATCCAGCTGACGAGTCCCAATTAGGACGAAATGCGCATCCTGGATTCCACTGCTAGCCACCATCCACCGATTGTATACAAATCAAATCCCCAGACATCGTCGAAGTATCTGCACAAGAAGCCGACATGTCAACCTGAGACCGAACACTTCGGTCCAATCAATCGACGGGAAAATCAAAAATTCAATTCAATAATTAATATGACCCGTTGCACAAGAGGTGGCTCTCATGGCCCAAGTGGTCTAGTGGATAACGCTTTGGCGTTTGAAACTATGGGCACTGGGTTCGAGCCTCGGTGGGAACATCATCACTCACTGAGAAATGCAGGTACATCCAGCTGACGAGTCCCAATTAGGACGAAATGCGCATCCTGGATTCCACTGCTAGCCACCATCCACCGATTATTACGATTATTATTATGATTATTATTTGATCCACTAAATCACCGTCATTGTTTAAAATTTTATAGATATAAGTCTATGTAAATTAGAGTAAATCCTGAAGAAGATCTAATTGAAAACAATATTGTTCGCTTATATGTCTTGTTCTAAAAAGAGATGCGGCGTAGAATGTGCGTTTGATGGCTGACCGAAGGGTTTGAGCTGTCAGCTGCATAATCTGGTCGCCCTTGAATGGTAGATTAATAAAGATAGCTTGCTTTGGTACAGAAGATGTCTTTTCAAGATGTGGTCTATCCTTACCGTGACAATTGATGAAGTTTTCTGGATAACCATTGGCTAGTAAAACTGAATGTATATGTCGAAGCTCATCCATCAATGTGTCACTCGTACATATTTTTCGGACCCTTGAGAACAAACATTTGACTAGGGAATATTTATACTGGATATGAACAAAACTGGTAAAATGAAGATATTGTCCACTCCAAGTCTGTTTACGAAAAATAGAGCGCTGAATCGTTCCATCATTTCTCCTAGTCATAGTAATATCCAGGAAACCGAGTTTGTTATTGGATTCTAGTTTGGAGGTCACTCGAATATTTGGATGAATTTGATTAAATAGGGTGATAAAGTTTTCAATAGATTTGCTATTATTACCAATGATAAGAGTATCATCTACATAACGTTTGTACGCTTCATCAATCATTTTTCTGCTGCATGTGATATGCTGAATTACACACGTCCAGCACTGGTCGAAGTGGTGAACCATTTTTATGCACTTTTGATAACCATTTTTACCTTTTAATTGTGTGTATTAATTTTCTTCGTTAATTATCATCCGTTGCCTTGGCATGTTGATACTGACTAATTATTGTTAACAAACATATGGCCATTAGATGTTTGGAGGCAATCGGCAAACCTGACTGATAGAATTCAGTCTGCACCAAAGAAAGGACTAGACGCATCACGAGTGCTAGGTAAAGAGGGGAAATCAATCGACGAGGCTGTGAAGTTACAACGACTGGGATGGTTAGGACAGGTGTTACGCATGTCTAGCCATCTCTTTCCTCGACCGAGGGGTAATGTTAGCTGACATAGGGTAAGTCTGGAAAAGAGCTAGTGGTGGTCAAACCAAAACATGGCCTCATCAGTTAATGAAATCCACAACACTTAGTTTAAGGCAGCCACGTAGGAAGGTGTAGACTTCCTGAATGGCCGTTTGTGGTCATCGGGACGGTAAAAACCAATGACGGCTGGAGACAATTGGTGATATGGCTCAAAACCGTTCTCAATAACTGGCGCAGATGCATCCACTCCTTGTGACTTATATTACCCAATAAAACTATATTGTTCTTCGATATTACTATTCTTTTTGTCTCATATCTCTGTTTACTGTCTCTATTTTTCACTTCTTTTTACTTTCTTTTTCTTCTTCTCTGGCTTTATGTGCTGAGTGAAGTGTGGCGACTCGAAGTGCTGCACATCGGTGTAAAGTTCCACGTTGAAGCCAGTCAGTCAGTCAGACACATCACACTAGCTACTAGTGTCCAATCAAAAAACATATGGCCACTTGACTGGTAAATTGTTGTGTATTGTATTAAAAATTCTATGGACATATATTAGAGTAGAACCAGAGTGAGATGAGGATCTAATTGAAAAGCAATTTCTTCCTCTCTCTCCCTCTCTCTCAGTCATTTTGTTTACTAAATGTCTAAATGGGGATTCCTTCTATACTGCCCAACTTCACCTAGTCTATCATGATAATATGCTGTTTATTGGATTTTATTCTAGAATAATTATTTTCTTATAACTCAGACTTGTCTTTAATAGAAAGGTAGTGATAAAAAATTCAAAGCATATATTTCTTGTCTTAATTATTTCACTTCATTTTTCATATTTGATTCCTTAATTTGTTTAAATGTATCTACAGGTCGATGTGTTCAATATCCCGTCAAATATAGCTGCATCTGAGCTAGCAAATAAAAGAGGAACTACAGCTTTTCAAAATTTCATATATGACTTATCAATACCATTTCCATTCTTGTTATTACTTTGTGGATTTGGTTATCTAATAGTCATTGGAATAATCTATGCCATTGTAAAGTCTATACTAGCTAATCGTAAACCAAGTGTGAAACAGCCAACTAAAACATTTCAGCCCTTCAGCTGTTGTCCATGTTGCCTGTCCATTGCAGATTTATGCAATTGTTGTCGAGTCACTTCGATTGATGCTTGCCTTAATGGTATTTGTCCACAACGTAAAGTAAGTTGAATATTTCATACATTTATTCCCCTTAATGAATTTGAACAAAGCAGAAACTACAGTTTTAGCAGAATAAAATGGTACCATCTTTTATTTCGTTGCCTTCTCGTCAGCTGCTTACATGGCAAAGGCATTATTATTATCATTAAGTTGAATATTTTAGATCTTATAGTTATAATTCTACTACTACTAATAATAATAATTTCTTGCATCAAATATGCTGTTTAAATAAAAATGCTTGATCAAGTGAAATGCAAAATTAAAATGGATTATAAATTACGAGTTTCACGCAAAATACAAGTGACTACTTTGTATAGTTTGGGTTCGAAACCCAGTGGGTGCGTACTGCCGATGATTCCCAAACTAGGATGAAACAGCAGCTGTCCAGTACTCCCTGGTTTTCAATGGTTCTCTAACTGATATCAATCCGTGATCAACCCGTAAAACAAGTGACTACTAACAAAAAAATTAAGTAGTATTTTGATTCCGATTGTATTCTCTGGGCTGGCTGATTTAATTGTTAAGCTTTCAACGTCCTTGTAGACAATAACTTCAGCTTGGAGGGAACTCATCTAATCATGCCTTAAAACATATTTTGAACTCAATAATCAGATGTACGAACAGGTAAAAGCAACATCAAAGGGATCGCCCATATCACTTCTAATAACTGAGGCTGTTACTCAAAGACTACAACTGATGAACTCAACCACCCATAATTGGACCAAAAATCTGGGCACCTTATGTTGGTGGTACAATCGTGATAATTAAAGGAAACGACTTGGAATACACCCACAAATTGATAAATAACATATCTGAAAACATTCAGTTCACAAGAGAAGAAGAAGTAGTTAACAAAATCCCAGTTTTAGATGTCTTAATCAAGAGAATTAACACAGGAAATTTGGAAAAGCAAATATACAGAGGTCAAGAGGTCAAACAGCACTCAACATGACAAATAAAATCCGGATTTTCAACTCCAGTGTGAAGTCAGTGCTACTTAATGGATTAGAGACTTGACGCATCATGGAGAGCACCTCAAACAAACTATAAACCTTCACCACCAGCTATCCTTGCTTAATACTCAAGATCAAATAGCCATAAAAGATCAGCAATAGAGATCTCTGGGAGCGAACCAACTCAGCAGGAACCAACTGTGCAACAAATATGCAGGAAGCAAACGGAGGTGGATTGGCCATACTCTGAGAAAACAAACCATCGAGTAAGGGACATCACAAGACAGGCCCTCGAGTGGAAATCGAATGGGAAACGGAGAGTTGGTCGTCCAAGGATGACATGGAGGAGGTCATGTGAAGAGGAGATAAAAGCATGTGGGCAGACGTGGAGCCAAGTGAAAACGTTGGCAGAGAACCGAACGCGATGGAGACGTACGGCTGAAGCCCTATGTTCCCCTAGGAACTAAAGGAAGTTATAATAATAATAAATATACAGAAAATCAACTTTCTCAGAACAAATACCCAACTATAACAACGATAATCCAATGATTCACAGAAGAAACTGTGTGCAAACATTGTTTAAAAGAGTTCAGACACACTGTAGTGCACTCCAGTGCTAAAGAGAATGGAAGAGAAATATCTACTAACCGTCTTCAAGAGGACTCACCACCCATGAAATTTCATCGAAAAATGTCTAAACTCAAATCGTGATACCAACAACAAACCGTCCTCAAATTCATTAAACTGTTTATAAAGAATATCTCTGAAATAATCGCCAGAATACTAAAACCATTTGATGTAATAGACACAACGCACAAGCCACCACAATCATTTCATGCAATATTGTGCAGACCAAAGGATCCAACACCAAAAGAAGATAAGTCATTACCATTTTTTAAAAAGTTGCATAAACTGTGATAAACACTACACTTATTAAAGTGGACATGTCCTTCGACTCAGAATCCAAGAATATGAATTAGCTGTCAGCAGAACAGACATGTATCCTTTCATATGGACACCAATTTGATTGGGAGAATGTATAAATTTTAAACAAAGGAAACACCAGAAGTAATGCCAAGGAATTTCTAGAAGCCCGGTAATCAGATGAATCAGGGATTAACGGACACTTTACTTATTATAGATCAAACATACCAACTCACGAAAAATCAGTTACATAACAGGAAGGTTAAGATTTCAAGTCAATAAAAGTGATCAATGCAAATTAACAACTAATCACGAAAATGGTTGTCAAGACATGCAATTATTATCATCCAAGGGGAATTTAAATAAGTTCACTTCATATGAAAGCTCGCGCTGAAGATTTTATCTTGAAGGGAGACAATGAAAGCTTCGTAGTGAAGTCAACCAGCTAAGAGAGCAAGATCAAAGAAGTCTTATTCTCTCTGCTGTAGGATAAGAGAGATTTGTAGTTCAGATTGCGTCTATTCAGAATTTTCTTTCCAAAGAGCCAAACTTGCAGAGAAAGGTTAGTTACGCCAACCGTTTTTACTGATAAAAACATGAAAGATGACACACTTTAAAGTTCTCAGTATATCCATCCCAAGAAGCATCTTCATTATTCTGAAATGTAAAGGTGGTTAGGCTTCAGATATGCTCAAAAATTGTCTTTCAAAATCAGTTAGTAGGACATTCTTCACGGTGAATCTCCAGTTGCTTAGATAATAAGCTGCCTTATCGGACTGCCTCTGTGTGCATTTACCATTCCACTTGCTCCTGTAAGGCAAAGTACATCAGCCATAGACAGAAAATGCTTTCTCAAAAGATACAAGGGAACATTTCAGCAGGACACTTGACTGACTTCTATCACTCCACCAGCCCTGACATCGATTTTAAGATTATTTCTGGAATTGATGCTATTTCAGGACCGCACATTCTTCGTTTTCAACTTCTAAGAACAGTGGTGGCTTTGGCTATCATGAATTTAAGCGAGACTTTTGTAAACAGAAGCATGTACAGTCTCTATTTTCACCTTGTTTGTAGAACAGAAAGGAGGGATAAGACATTTAATTTATTTTTCACTTTATTTAGTTTGTGTATGTTTCCCTTATTATTACGATATATTTATTGTCTCTGGTTTCACTTTGACCGGTTCCGAGTACTATTTTAATTTAATATATTTGTCACAGTGTTAAAGTATATTTCACCAAACTTCTCACCGTGTTACGTAATGTTTTATCTGCCCACTAATCCTATAAGTCCTTTTAATTTTACACCCCTCCTCACGATCTACGCAATCTGTAAACTATTTCATAGGTTATATAATCTGTTTTATCTCTTGATATTGAATTATGATCAGTATCACAAATATTTGGTTACATTTTACATTTATCATCATAAGTGTTCACACATTGTTCAGATTTCTTCGTGGGATACGGTTCCTTAAAAGTCGTACAGCTTGATAATAAATTTGTTGAAATGATTCTCTTCTCTGACTGTTGTTTTCATAATGTTACATTAGGAATTACTAAACCGTTTAACCAAATATAAAGTTCTTCATATTCACTACTGAAAAAATATTTATTCATTTTTAGACTCACGATTGTACTGACTTATTACTATGTCAGATATGCCTTGGAAGACCTGGTCGAATGAAATCATCTGTACCGGTAAGTGAAGTATGCGGGTTTCCGTGAAATTAAATTTCTTCTATATATATATATATATATATATATATATATATATATATATATATATATATATATATATATATATAGATATTTATATATATATATATATATATGTAACAAGAGAAAACAAGGACCAGGCAACAGATCCTTTTATTACGAAAATCAACACGTATTTATATAAATTTCACATACATTATTATAGCCTAGTCAAGTAGACAAACGCAGTCTACTGGTTGGTTGTTTTCGAGTTCCTCGGAAAGTGGAGCCGTCTATCTGCGAATCATATTTGCCCACGTTTAAGTTTGCTGTGATTGGTTGTTGAAACAGCCTTGTTCATATTTTCTCACGGCCTATATTAGTGACCTAGACACTGACGTAGATTAATGTCAACCAATTGGCTAGCAGGCTGCTCTCACCACATATATACCTGAATATGTTATATGTACAAATAAATGCGTCCGATGGGTTCGTGAAATCATTCTCATCGGATGACAATACCAAACTTTATGTTATACTATATAAATATAATTACGAGAAGCCTCACCCAGTTTACTAGTTAATTCGCAGAGCTCCCTGACTACTATTGTGGTGAGAGCAGGCTGCTAGCCGATTGGTTGGCACTAATCTACGTTAAGGTCTAGGTCACTAATATGGGCCGTGAGAAAATATGAACAAGCCTGAGTCAACAACCAATCACAGCAAAGTTAACGTGGCAAAATATGATTCGCATAGAAAACAGGATTTGTCAAGGAATCCCGAAACAACCAATCAGAAGCCTGCGTTTGTCTACCTAAACAACCAATCAGATGACTGCGCTTGTCTATAATAATGTAGTTGAAAGATGTATAAATACGTGTTGATTTTCATAATAAAACGATCTGTTGCTTCGCCCTTGTCTTCTGTTGTTACATTTGGTGTCGCTGCCTCCAGAAAATGAAGATCCCGTGGCCAGCTGCGTTTGAAGAAGGAGACATAAGGAGCTTCTTACGTGACTTCGAGGCTGTTGCTGAGCTGGTGGGTGTCAAGGAGCAGGCAGCGAAGGCAGTTGTCTTGGGGACGCTGTTGAGAGGCCGAGCGAAGGCTGCATATGACAGCGTAGACAGGTCAAATGGCACAGCGTCTTGGAAGAAATTGGTTGAACGACTAGTTCCGAGTTTGACAGCGAAACAGACAGACAGCTAGCAATGCAGCAGTTCCGGTCAATGAAGCTTGGACCTGATGGAGACCCGCTAGTGTTGGCGGTGAAACTGACTAATCTACTTCGACGCGCACTTCCCACTTTAGATGAAGAATCAGAAGCGCAGTTACTGTCTTCCCAATTCATCGAGAGTGTCCCAGACCACATTTCTCAGCGATTACAACTGGTTAACGCAACGCAGCCGATGGATATTAGCGAGCTGGCGAAGGTGACCAGACAGCTGCTGAGCACAACGGTAGCCGCTATAGACCAACCAAAACCAAACGAGTATGAGCAGAAAATTGAAGCATTGCAGCGGGAAGTGGCGGCGTTAAAGTTGGCTGATAGAAAAGACCGGTGTTTTGAATGCGGTAAGCCGGGACACTGGAGAAGATACTGCCCAGAAAGGCGGAAAAGAAAAAATTTCAGACGGTATAATGCTTGTTCTTTCTTTCGTATGAACCTAGATTTAGTGGGGGCTATTGAGAAAGGCGCTCTGTATTCGAAGTTGCGAGTGAATGATCGAGAAGTAGTATGTTTGATAGATACAGG
This sequence comes from Trichobilharzia regenti, assembly GCA_944472135.2. NCBI lineage: Eukaryota > Metazoa > Platyhelminthes > Trematoda > Strigeidida > Schistosomatidae > Trichobilharzia > Trichobilharzia regenti. Next base: position 74,998,765 of record OX235263.1, read on the forward strand.
GGCGGCCGTGTCGTTAATAGATAAGAATTTATGTAAGAGTGTTAGCCCGTGTTCATTGACAGTACAAACAGTAGGCGGGTATGTGTTGCGTATAACGGGTAGATCGAACTGTACGGTCGTTGTTGGTGGCTGCGAGGTGACGTTTCCTTTCATTGTTGTACCCGAACTACAGCGAACGATATTAGGAGCGGATTTTCTGCGTGAGATTGGTGCCATAATCGACACGCAAGCGAACGTGGTGGTCACGAAATACGGGCATATCAACATGTATGAGACCAGCGAGATAGCAGCGATTAAGCTGCCGACGGTACACAATGTGACAGAGTTAATTAGTAAATACGATCATCTGTTCACTGGAGATGGCGACCCATACGGTTATTGCGATAAGGTGAATCATGAAATTCCGTTAAGTGATCCGAAAGTAAGGTCATTTACAACGCGAAGAGTTCCATGTCATCTGGAAGGCGAAGTGGAGCGACAAGTGCAAGAGATGTTAAAAGATGACATTATTGAGGAAGCTGATAGCCCGTACAACTCTCCAGTGCTGTTAGTAAAAAAAGCGAATGGGAAGTATAGATTCTGTGTTGATTTTCGACAGTTAAACAGTATGACAGAGTTAAGACCGTGTGCCATGCCAACAGTGGTAGAAACTTTAGATCGCCTACAAGGTGCGAATGTGTTTTCGGTTCTCGATCTTCGCTCAGGATACTGGCAGATACCGATAAAACAAGGTGATAGAGATAAGACGGCTTTCATCGTGGGTCAGACACAATATCGATTTAAACGCATGCCGTTTGGACTAGCAGGTGCACCGTTTACGTTCAGACGACTGATGAAGCTATTACTTAGGAACTTGAAAAACGTGGAGGTTTATGGTGATGATCTCGTCATATACAGTCAAAACGAAAACGATCACGTCAACCATGTAGAAGCCGTGCTGCGACGCATCGAAGAGTTTGGACTACGCGTCAACAAAACCAAGTCCCAGATAGCCAAAAAGAATGTTACTCTGTTGGGACATAAAGTGGGAAATGGTGAGATTAAACCACTGCCGGAGAAAATTTTGACGATTAAAACGATTCCAGCCCCGAATTCAAAGAGAAAACTGAGACAATTCTTGGGTAGAGCAGCGTTTTATAGCCGCTTCGTGAAGAACTTCAATGAGATAGCAGCCCCTCTATACAGGCTACTAGGTGAGCCAAAGTTTGTTTGGTCGGAAGAATCGCAGAGGACATTCGACAGAATTAAACAGCTGCTCGACCACCAACAAATGACGCTAAAACTACCTGTGCCAGGAAGACAGTTCACAGTGTGCACAGATGCCAGTGACTACGCTATAGGTGCGGTCCTAAGACAGGACGAGGGAATCGTTGAGTATGCCAGTAGGGTTTTGACACTCGCAGAGAGAAAGTATTCAACGATAGAAAAAGAATGTTTAGCAATGGTATGGGCAGTCGACAAATGGAGACCTTATTTACTCGGCCGGCGGTTCCACATCGAAACTGATCATAAGCCGCTACAATTTTTGAAGACAGCGAGAGACCCACGGGGGAAGTTGTCACGGTGGATGTTGCGTCTTCAGGAGTACGATTTTACGATCTCACACGTTCCTGGAAGTGAAAATGTCTTGGCAGATTTGTTATCGAGACCAGAAGATGAGTCTGAGTTGCCCGAGGTCGCTTACGGAGTGCATGCAGTAGAACAAGACCCACTAAGACTTGCACGTAGGCAGAGGTTGGACGATACGCTGAATACAGTAATACAGGTGATCACCAACGGAATAGAAGTGGATCAAACTACGGCGAGTAAGGAGCTAACCACACTACTCAGACAGAGGGATCGACTCAGAGTGAATGCCTACGGGACTCTGACCTGGCGAGAGAACGACGGAAGCTGGCTGGCTGTCATACCTCAATCGTCGCGCCACGACATGATAGAAGAATGTCACCAGCTAGCGCATACAGGCGTGGCCAGAACGACCGATCTCCTAAGACAAAGTATGTACTGGCCAGGTATGAGAGAAGACGTAGCAAGATACGTACTTGGATGTCCACGGTGCCAGCTGATGAAAGGTGACCGGTGTATACGACCACCACTTCAGTCGATTCCAGTTACCGCGATAGGTGACTTGTGGTCCGTAGATGTCATGGGTCCATTTCCTCAGACATCCAATGGTAATCAGTACCTCTTGGTAATGACGGAACACGCGACACGATGGGTAGACGCCGTAGCAATCCCAGACCAACGTGCAAGAACCGTGACAGATGCAGTAGTTAGACACATTGTTGCAGACCACGGCGTACCGAAGACAATACTGACAGACCAAGGTCCCTGTTTCGAGAGTGAAGAGTTTACTTCCCGTTTGCAACAGCTGGGCATCAAGAGGATCAGAACGACCCCATACCATCCACAAACGAATGGCCTAACGGAGAGAAACAACCGTACACTGAAGGAGTGGCTGGCCTCGAAGGGCGGGAACTGGGAAACGGAGCTTCCACTGATTTTACTAACACATCGCGCTACCACTCAGGAAACAACGAAGAAGTCACCCTTCCAACTGATGTATGGTAGAAAACCACGATTACCGGTACACAATGAGACCTGGCCCATGCACCAAAAGTGGAGTACGACGAAATTAAAAGCAGAGAGGAAAGAGGCAGTCAAGAATGTAATACGGAAGCAGCGCAGTGATGTCATGAAGTCTCAGATGAAAGAAAGGACGCAGTGCATTACCTTTGCAGTCGGGGACCAAGTGAAGTGTAGAGACAGGAGATATACAGTTGGAGGCGGGCTAGGTTCACGGAAACTCCTTCCAAAGTGGGAAGGACCATACACAATCACAAAAAGACGGGGTCAAGTATATACCATCCGAAGAGGTGATAAACAGAAACGAGTTAACGCCAGTCAGCTCCAAAGATGGGTACAGTGGGACAAGCCGGTCAGTAACAATCCTCAACTAGAGGATGTAGCACCCAGAAGGTCGGAACGTCTGCGCACGAAGCTATTTGACGGGGGGACGAGTGTGGTGAGAGCAGGCTGCTAGCCGATTGGTTGGCACTAATCTACGTTAAGGTCTAGGTCACTAATATGGGCCGTGAGAAAATATGAACAAGCCTGAGTCAACAACCAATCACAGCAAAGTTAACGTGGCAAAATATGATTCGCAAAAAAAAAACGATTTGTCAAGGAATCCCGAAACAACCAATCAGAAGCCTGCGTTTGTCTACCTAAACAACCAATCAGATGACTGCGCTTGTCTATAATAATGTAGTTGAAAGATGTATAAATACGTGTTGATTTTCATAATAAAACGATCTGTTGCTTCGCCCTTGTCTTCTGTTGTTACACTATCACAGATAATATTCCGAACTGGGGTTGACTAGGTCACGCAGGAAACTGTCCTTAGGGTGGGAGAAGAAAGGAATACTAAGGACGGGTAAGAAGACTCCAGAGGATCTGGATTTCGTGGGTGATTTATGTTTAATGTCACACAAACTCGAAGAATTACTGGCGAAAACCAACAAGTTTGGTGAAGAGGTGGGCAGCGAAGACAGGACTTCAAATAAAAACAGAGAAGACGAAGGTGATGAAGGTAACCAACAAACAGCAACGACAAGTACACAGATCACTATCAACGGGAGAAATTTGAAAGAGGTCACTTCCTTCACTTATCTAGTCAGCAATGTTTCAACTACAGACGGTAGGAATGGATATGTCAAAAATAACGAACATCGAGAAAAAAGGGGACACCTTTTCTAATCTGAAATCAGTTTGCATTCAGCATAAGAAACTAGATTCGAATTCTCAACACCAACGTTAATTTATTTCATCTATATGAGTCATAAACTTAGCTGGAGCGTCATGAATAGAATTTCCAACAACCTGCTGTATGTGTAGCCTTTTGCCAACAGTTGCCCACCTCGCTGACTCCACACTGAAGATCAGACTTTTAGCCAAAAAGAATTAGCAACATTAAACTCTGGCAACTAACAATCCAATCAAGAACCTATTACTCAACAAATACCCCCCGAGAGAATAGTGGTGGTCTCGACACCATCTGACGAGACTGCTGAATGACGTAGCCCTCTAGTGAAAGCCTCAAGTGGGACCTGAATGGGAAACAGCGATCTATGCGTCCAAGAGTCACATGGGGATAGTGTGTGTGTGTGTAGAAGATGGGAGTCTATGGGCAATTGTGCAGCCATCTGAAGAGGGCTGCAGAGAATCGAGTGAAATAGAGATGTGCTGTTGAAGTCCCGTGTCCCACTCGGAAGCCAATTGAATAGTAAAAATAAACAGTTCCGAGAAATATAGATGCTATCCTGATACTGGAAATACTATCATGTCTGATATATATATATATTCCTCTTATGGATTGGTAAACTTTATCTATGTCAATTTGCCTGTTAATTAACTGCCGATTCACTGGAATACCAGGCTTCAAAAAAATTCTCTGGTATTCTTGTTGTTTCCTCTGTCCAATATTTAAACGTTGTCCCAGTCGAATTGATGTTCGTGGTTATCTGCATGCAGCGATATGAGAGAGTAGTTATCACGTCTTTTGACGGCTAGTTTGCGTTTATGGATGCGAAGACGAAGAGGGAGTCCACTTTGGCCGATGTAGTACTTTTCGAATTCACTGAAATTTTTTTTGTAGATGATTTTAGTTTTATCTTCTTTCTTTGTTGAGTCTTTTGGTTGACACAGAGCTGAGTGAAGTGATTTTGTTGGTTTGTGTGCAATATCAATTCCTAAAGGTTTGAGAAGTCTTGCAGTGATTTCTGAGACGTCGTATATATATATATATATACCTTCAGCCATCTAATACCAACAATTCACAGTTCACAGTAATGGCGAGCCACCTAGCATGGTGGCCACATTCCAAGCTCGGCTGATAGAATTCAGTCTGCACCGAAGATAGGACCTGACACATTACACTAGTTACTGACTAGTGCTCAATCAAAAATATCCAATACAGTCCTACAGGAGGTCAAACGCGAGCCCCAATAGCTCAGTGGTAACGTCTCTAACTGCAGCACTGGGTGACGTGGGATCAAATCTCAGAAAGGACATGAGTTCCTTCAAGGTTGCAGATACGCCTTGCAAAACCTAGGTCCAAGGCTTCTTTGTCGATTGCCTCCAACAATCTAATACTAGCTAAATTTTTTGTTCTAATAATCTAGTTGATCCCGGTCTACTAGTCTGACCTATGTAATTGATCTCACAGTCATGACAGGGTATTTGGTAAATGATATTATTTTTCTTAATTGGATCTGTTGAGTCCTTAGGCTGACAAAGTTGATCTCTGAGAAAGATGGTTGGCTTAAATGCCACCCTCGTTCCAGCGTCATTGATAATTCTAAGTAAGGTCTTTGATGGCCCTTCCTTATATAAAAATGCTACGTAGACTTTCAATTCTACATTATTTTTTCTATGATTCTTCGTACATTTTTGAATAAATTCTGGTGTGTAGTTATTCACTAGTTATACTTCCTGCATTTGCTTGATTTCACTATTTAAATCTTCTGGTATACTAGTTAGGCTCTTGACCCTATTACAGAGACACTTAACTAAACCTATCTTGACCGATTCTGGATAGGATGAATTAAAGTCTAAGTGTCAGTTTTCTATGAATGCTAGTATCTAACCCACCATCTTGTTTTCGTTTTATTCTACAGTCTAGTATAGCCATCTCACCCTGTTTGTTTTCTAACTCAGAAGTGAACTGGAATTTATTCTCTATTTAATTCTTCTATATGCTTCATCACCTTTGAATACAAGGTTAAGGAACAGTGGTTTCTTTTCTACCGTATCAAATGTTGCTCTCTATATTTGGTATCCTCTTATATTTACTAGTGGATTTTTTTTAAGATATCCATATTCTCGTAAACACAGACAGACAGCTAGTCATTAAGTCTTTCCCTCGAACAGACTTTTTCAGTACATTAGAACAATGTCCTCATCAGACCTTTCTTGTACTCTTATTGGATAAAAACTACTGAAATTCAGATATAGTCCATTCCGAAATTCTTTTGAATGAATGTATCATTCTGTAGTGGATTTCCATCTATAGTTTGTAAAAGTCCAAGATCCGGAAATGAAACTTTCCATTTTGTTCACATTCCAGAGTGGGATCTATATTCATATATGTGCCTTGTTAAATAGGTCAGGTAAGTGGGAGACATGTCTAATATCACTACATATTATAGATGTGTCTTCAACATATCTCTTTTTAAGGAGTCACATCGTCTATCATGTGTTTCGAACTTCTCTATTCAAGGTAGCCCATCACAAATATCCTCTAGAATGGGATGTAATTTGGGCAATTAGTTTACGAAACTGATTAATGAACAAAGAATATTCTTTTCGACAAATTCGTCATCAGATCCTATATTTATATGACAGTAATAATTAAAGAATTACTGTTATTAATAACATTAGTGCTGTTTGAAATTACCTTAAATCAATAGTTTCGACAGGTGATTAGATTTCAAGAGCATCAGTAAGAGAGAGATAACGTGCATTGATATAACAAACACTAAACTGAATATCGGATAAACTAAGGGAGTCAACACAGAACTTATCAATTCATATGTTAGACAGAAAGCCAGGACAATTAATTTTTACTGGACCCATTTCTTTTGCACATACAGCTTCAGTCGTATTAAGCAAATTGCAGTGACCTCCGCTTTTTGCAGATCTCAGTATCTACAAACCTTTGTTAATTTATTCGATACCTGGTAGATGTTAAAGAAAGACCCTTCAATGCTAGCTTCCGGGCCTGTTTGAACGAGGTGATCGAATATAGAGCTGTTAAAAGTTTCACTAACACCTTTATTTAGTCACACTTCTAGGTGCATGCTCCCGAGCACGAACAATGAGATTTCTAGAGCAACAACCAATATAACCAACTCCACTGGAGCAGTTGAAGTGACAGATATAATTTCGGGTGGCCAGCCCAGATACTTCGTCTTTCACAATTGATATGTAGCCACATGATGTGTGTTTTGTTTTTGACAGTCTGTTATATTTTGCTATGTGTATATGGATCGATATTCCATTATAACTGACAATATGCTTTTGTCTGTCCACTAACTAAATAAACATGTATGACCTTGTTATCACATGACATTACAACCAATCATGGTAAGATAACTGTCTTATTGTTAATGTGTGTTAGTCATTTTCATACATACTTTTGTATTGTAGACTTGTTCATACTTGTTCACACAATTCGTACACTACGTACCATTTCACTCACACACTTGTATGAAATTTATTTTCCTTTTTTGGAAAATACAAGTATCATCGTGAACGAGGTGGTCTTCTGATTTCCCTCTTTCCGCGTCAGGACTATTAACTACTCGACAAGTACATAACATAATTGGTGACGGGGAAAACTGCTATAAACCACTCATCAGTACATAGCAACAATTGATTGTGTGGGAAATATACACAGCAACTTACTGGTATTAAACGTTCTTTGAATCAATTTTCCCAGCTTTATGGTTATTATTTCACTTGGACGTATATAACCTGTGAATTGTAGTAGTATACACATTCTTGTTAAGATATACAGAAGAATCCTATTCTACTCTTTTGGCCACGTGTGTAGTGGTGAACTTTTCAAAATAGTTGTTTTCACTCAGTGTGTCGTATACAACCTTACGTTCGTCTTCAATCGCATCTTCTAAACAAATAGCTCTGATCCTTAATTTATCTGATATTCAATCAGTTTAGTGTTATATTAATGCATATTATCTTCCTCTTACTGATGCTTCTGAAATGTAATCACCTGTCGATACTATTGATTCAGTGTTATTTCAAATAGCATTGATGTTGTTAATAACAATCATTCTTTAAAAGAATGGATACTGAACAAAGAGTACTCTTTTCAATAACTTCATCATCAGGCTCTACAGTTATACGTACATTATAGTGAATGAATGAATTAGTGTTATGAACAACATTAATGTTGCTGTTTAAATAACATCGAATCAATAATATTGATAGATTACAGCTCAATAGCATCAACATAAAATAAGCTGAATGTCAAAAAAATTAGGAAAGATAATATTGCAAATTCATGAATTTATAGTCTCTACTAAAGGTTGGTCAGGGCAGTAGTAGGGCTGGCTGGACTTGCTTCTTTTGCGCTCAAAGTACTGGTTGTTTGAGGCGAATTGCAATAGCCTCCCTCTGGTGTTTGGAGCCTGTGGTGCTTCGATGATTTCGGCAATTTATTGGGCACCCGGTAGATGATGATAGAGAAGGATTCTTCGACGCTGGTTGGCTGGCTGGCTTTGTGGCCGGCCGGTTTGCATTAGATGGTCCAATATCGAACTGTTAATGGTTTTCACTACACCTTTACTTAGCCATACTGGGAGATGTTCTCGAGCATGAAAAATCAAGTTCCTGGAGCAACCGCCGATATAACTCGCTCCACAAGTGCAGTTGAATTGGTAGATACAATTTGAAGTGGCTATTTCTTCTTTTTATTTCCAAATTCCCACTTACACATTTAGAAGAAAACAACAGACTGAGCGAACAAATATGCATTCCTTTTCAATTGGTTCCTCATCATCGGCTGACTGACTCTACACTAATACATAGTTGCTTTTTACATCAAAATTGTTTTTACCACTCGAGTGGTTATTTCAGTTAATCAATTTTAGGCACAGCCGGGGATGAAATTAAGAGGTTAAAGGTCATCGAAACAAATAATTAACAGATGTTAGTAACAAGATGTGTGCGTCGGTGGTATAGCGGTTAGGACTCTCGCCAACCATGCACATGGTCCGGGGTTCGACCCCCAGCCGACGCACTCCTTTACCTCACTGAGCCAGAAATAATCCTGGTAAAGAGGAAAGGTTGGGCATGAGGCTAGCAACCCCATCCTGTAAAAATAAACACTGCTACAGAAACTTCAGGCCACTAGCTTGAGGCCCTATATTCCACTGGGGAACCTGAAGGAAAAAAAAGTAACAAGATATCTAAGTTTTAAAAGAGGGGTGAAAATCAATTACGGAATTCAAGATGGCTGGATTCTCAGGAGTTGGCAGCAAGTTATTGGATAACCAAGAAATTCGCAAAATAGCAGTGCTGACTAAGAAGAATAGGATGACTCAGAAGAATCACGTAAAATACAAACAAGTTAAAAGAATTAGCTAGAATTGTGAAAATTATAAAAAAAAAAGACGAAAGCTAGTTACAAGGGGAGAGGAAAAACTCGTTTTTAAAAACTTAGTATGCATTATGTAGTTGGCCATGGCAAATAAAGAGGCTGTACAAAATTCTTTTGAACACACAGATTTGCCTTGTTCAGATGGATTACGATTGCCTCTGCTGTATGTAATATCGTACTCGTAGACTATGCGTCGAGAGTTTGGCTAAAATACGATAAATAACTTCAAAAGCTTCACTCGGGTTGACTGGATGTCCAGTGTCAACGAGATGAGCTAGCACTGAGCTGCGTATAGCTTTATTCGGACCTTTGCCAAGCCAAGATGGGGGGTTGGGTGTTAAGAAATTCGACAATGAACTTGCCTGATCGTACACTCTATGTAAATAGCTCCGCACGGGCAGTCAAACTGGTAAATACACATGGAAGAGGCGAAACACGGCAGTCTGTGTTTATTTCTTCAACAGAAATTCCTTTTGAAGGTCCTTCTCAGACGCTGTGATAAGATCTCACTATTGACATCACCCATGAATTGTAACGTCAGGAAGATTGACTTTTTGGGGACAATCGACGACTTCGACTTTCTACTTTCTAAGTTCATGAGCCTGTTTACGAATTTAGTCAGTAGATAGCGAATAATAACGAGTTCTTCTTTGAGTGCCTCATCTGAACAGATAACTCTAGCCCGGTGAACCAGACATCTAACCAGATTACGAAGCTCAGGAAGTGAGTATATTCTCCAGTGGAAGTAGGTTTTCTATACAAATGTTTAATGATTCTTTAATTTTTACTGTCATATGAATGTAGAATCTGATGACGAATTTGTCGAAAAGAATATTCTTTGTTCAATAATCAATCTTTTATTGATTTTTAATGGCCATCTTCAATCAGTTAATTTACGCGCTACACATTTTGCCTTTCTCCTCTCTCTCCTTTTTTTTGCTACAGTTAGTCAAATGTCCTGTATGCTGTCGATCAGCTTATTGTGAAGACACGATTATTTGTTGTTTCTTTTGTGATTTTCGAGCAAAACCACTTCTACAAGAGGACTGACTGACTGCATGAGTTTTTCTATTACATGTTTCTACATGGTATTCGTTTTTTATGCCTATATTTGTTGAGAGGAATATAAATTACAAAATTGAACGTATTTTGTTCCTTTTTTTTCTATACATTTTGGTAATGATTAACAAAAGAGGCTAGAATTTGCATTTGTGCTTGGCTTCAATGTCTTTTTTTAGATGTTCGCTTATCCTCTTCTGTTACCTGTTGGTATTTATACTACAAATTAATACGAAAAATAAGAGGATATTAACTGTTAGGCTACTGGAAAGTGATTGAGGAGTGTATATCTTATCTGGTTAAGTATACTGTAAAACTAAACTGTCATTGAGAGCACTATGGTAGTGTATAATTTATCGGTTATCTTTAGTTTGGCTTCACCAGTCTCCCCAATAGTCGATGATCTTTTCATGAATAGATTCGAAAATAACATCTTTTCAAGCATACTCACTCCTAAAATATGGTTAAGATATGTGGATGATACTTTTGTAGTGCTAAAACGAGATCTACACAATTCATCCCTGGCGAAAATAAACTGTGTATCTCCCAAAATCCAGTTCACTTCGGAAGCATTCGGAAGCATTTCTAGACTGCCTAGTTAAGAGAAAGGAAAAAGGGACATTTTAGTATATCCATATTCAGGAAGAAAACCCACTCCAATAAATATTTAGACTTCAGATCATCACACCCCAACAACGCAGAGGTTTCAGTTGTTTCAAGTCTTCTTAGACGACCACACTCTCTGATAAACGATGAGAAAGAAAAAGAAGAAGAAATATCAGACATAACTGAAACTCTCAAGCAAAAAGCTACCCAACGAACTTCGTCAACAAAATCAACACAGACATTAAGATGGCCGAAAATGCATTCCGAAAACATGGAATTTGAACAGTCGTCATTCCATATAGAACAGAGATGTCAGACGATATCAGAAGAGTACTCAATCAGCTCGACATTGGAGTTTTCTTCAAAGCATCACACACACTTCAAAGCAACCTTGTCCATATAAAAGACCATCCCTAAAGATCCTCTATCTAATTGTGTCTATAAGATAAAATGCTTCAAACGTGATGCCACATACATCGGACAAACATCTCGAGAAATCAAAATCAGAAGAAATGAACATCGCAGAGCATCTCTTCGACCCTTAAGAAATCTAGTTGAGGTAGAAAAATTGAAAAATCATCAGCCATAGGTGACCTACACGCTATAGAATCAGGCCACAACAGTGATTTTGACAATATTGAAATAATCCAGAAAAAGCATTTCAGAAATTTACACCCGGTTTTGTTATCGTTACCAAATGACCAACTTGACAACAAAAGACGACCCCAGACAGATGAACGATGATCAAGTTAGTAAACTTTGTTTTGATATCATAACAGATGTACTATTACCTTTGATATTTGGTTTAATGATCTTCATTGTTATTTTGACTTTCAATATGTCCTTTTAACTTGACCCAACTTGTCTATTTTCTCACCTCTTAACTCTTTGTCATATATATGCTGAGATTTTGTAAATTCCGGTTTAATAATACTTTGATAAAGCTATTAGCATTAAATAGTGAAACGTCAGTAAAAACAATATCGTTTTGTTTTTCATTCATTGGGAAATACAAAAAAACCTTTATTATAATGAAAATTAGGAGTGATGTTACAGGACACCCCGAAAACAAAGTACTCTTGATGAAATAGACAGGATATAGCATCAGCATGGTGTCATGAAAATGTGATTTTATATGTTCACCTTTGAAGCCTGAAGCCTAGATACGATTAGGAAGCAATATTTAACGCCACAGACTAGCAGAAGCTCTGAAGTTATCCAGATGCATATCGCATAAATTCTTTCATTTCACAATGCCACATATCAAGTAAGTCACATAGGAAAGCACAGTGCAGAAGCCTTTGAAGTGAAGACTAGAGTTAAATGAGGCTGACTACTATCACCGATGATATTCTGGATTATGAGGAAGACCACAGGGAATGAGGTAAAGACGAATACGCCGAACCTAAGAGAAGATTCTAGAAGATCTAAACATCGTGGACGATTTGTGTTTAATGTCATATACACTCAAAAATTTACAGGTGAAAACCAACAAGTTAGCAGAACAGGCAGTCAGTGAAGACAGAACTTTTAAGGGAGAATACATAAGACGGAGGTGATGAAGACAACAGACAATGTCAACAACAGAAAGTACCAATCACTATCAACGGGAGAAGGTTGGACGAAGTGACTTCTTTCACTTATCTAGGCAGCATCGTTTTCACTAAGGGCAGTAAGGATGAAGATGTCAGAACGAAATTAAGATCAAAAAGGCAAGACAGACTTTCATCACTATGAAATCAGTTTGGAAATCTTCTGCACTCAGTGTAAAGAAAAAAAATTCGGATTTCCAACAACAATTTCAAACCAGTGAGTTCTTCTATATAGGTGGGAAAATTGACATGTGTGTCACCGAAAGCATTTCCAACATTCCACTGCAGACTTTTATCAACAGCTACCCAATACTCTGGCTCTATACTGAGGATCCGATGGCCATCTGGAAAGAATTAGCAACAAGAAACTCTAGGAATGAACCAATCAAGAACCTACTGCTTAGAATATATTCCGAAAAGAATGGAAATGGTTCAGACAGACGCTGAAGAGACCATTTGGTGACATGGCACTCCAGGCCATCGCTCAAGTTGAGTTGGGGTTAGTCCGAGGGTAATATGGAGGATATCGCGTGAGGAGGAGATGAAAGCCTACGAGTAATCGTGAGGCCAGCTAAACAGGAACACAAATAACAAGGTAAAAGAGACATTCGCAGCTGACGTCCTTTGTTCCACTAGGAACTCAAGGGAATAACAATAATAATATAAAAATAATCTAAATGACATACTAATTATATCGTCACGTGAACTCAGTAACTCTGTAATAAGCGCCGTCGTAAAGGTACGTTAATAATCGACTCAAAAATGGGAAATTTCCCACTTTTTAAAGCGCAAAAATCAGCCGGTTGAAGTCGATCAGCCGATTGAAAATCAATCCTTCCTAGTCAACTGATATTAACTGTTTGAAATACAGAAATGCAATTAAAATGTTAGTGATTGTAATCATGGTTATATATCAAGTGGTAAAAAAATAATGTCATATATAGAGTAGTTCGTAGAATGTATAGATATTGGAAGGAGTGTGTGAAATCATAGAATTATTAGGCAATTAAGACATTACGTAACATGACGAGAAGTTTGGTAAGATAGAATTCAACATTGAAAAAAGTTTTCGATTCAAAATGACAAATGGAACAATTGAAATAATACCGGAAACAGTTCAAAGTTAGAATAACAATAGTAGTAGTATCGAGGGAAAAGTATTATTATTATTGTTCCCTAGGGCTCCTAGTGGAACATAGGGCTTCAACTGCACGTCTCCACTTGCCTCTGTCTTCTGTTGTACTTTTCACCTGCATCCATGTTAGTCCATACTGTTTCAACTCCTCTTCACACGATCTCCTCCATGTCACCCTTACACTGACGACCCACTCGCCTCTTCCCTTTCGGTTCCACTCGAGCTATGGCCTGATGCGCGATGTTACCCAGCGAGTGTTCGATCCATCTCCACTTTCTCCTGCATATTTGTTGGTTGGCGATTGGTTCTTGCTTTGTTTGTTCCCATGGTTCCTTGTTGGTGATTCTTTCCGGTCATCTGATCTTCAGTATAGAGCCAGCGAAGACAGTTGTTAATAAAGGTCTGGTCTGCAACAGGCTGTTGGAAATATTCTTTGTGACCCGCCAAGTTTCTGATCCGTATAGAAGAACTGACTTTACGTTTGTATTGAAAATCCGAATTTTGTTGGTGATGCTGAGTGACGAAGATTTCTAGATTGGTTTCAGGTTGATGAATGTGTGTGTTTCTCGCCTTCCCGATTCTCGCTCGATTTGACATCCTCGTCCGTTCCGACAGCCTGTAGTTGAGACAATGCTCCCTATATCAGTGAGTGAATGAAGTAACCTCTTTCAAATCCCTCCCGTTGATGGCGATTGTCGCTGGATGTTGCTGCTGCTGTTGTTGTTGTTGGCTGGTTATTTTCATTACCTCCGTCTTGTCTATGTTCACATGGAGTGCTGTCTTCACCGGCTGCTTCTTCGACCAGTTTGTCGGTTTTCGCTTGTAAGTCTTCGATTTTGTGTGACATTAAACATAAATCATCCACACGCGAAATCCAGTTCTTCTAGGTTCTTCGCATCGGTCCAGAATATTCCTGTCTCCTCATTTCCCACTGTCTGACGCATAATCCAGTCCACCACAATTAGGAATATCATTCATTGATGATAATAGGCAGGCAGCCTTGTCTGACTCCTGTCTTTACTCCAAACGCCTCGCTGAGTTTTCCGTTGTGGATGACTTGACATATGCCGTTGTCGTACAGCTGTTCAATAAGGTTGATGAATATTTGGGGTACGCGGTAATATTTGAGTAGTTTCCAAATTACTTCGCGGTCAACGCTGTCGAAGGCCTTGTCAATGTCTATAAAGTTGAGGTAGAGGTTTGATTGCCATTCTATGCTTTGTTCGATGATGATGAGTATTATGTACTATGTAGAAATAGAGTGTGTACAACTTCTTTTGTACTCAAAAGCCTTGCTTAAATTCATGAACAGCCAGGGCCTTCATTGTCTTCAGAAGTTTAGAACAAAGAATATATGGTGCTTAAATTGCATGAATTCGCTAAATATTCTCAAATTCATTAATAGGGTTGGTAGAATGATAGAAATCAATCAAGTTTTCTCGAATACAGTTTCGTAAAAGCTGACCATATTATCCTGCACAAACCACTGTTGTGCCTGCTTAATTCAAACACATTATTTAACGCCACCAGGTAACGAGATGTTGCAAAACTTTATTGGAAGGAAAGAATATTAATTCAGCTTGAGTCATCATACATGCAATTCCTACTACTGCGACACTACTGCAAGACTGTACTGTTCAATGGAATTCGTGAATTCCTACACACAAGTGCTTAAGTGTTACGAATACTTCCGAAATGGGAGCATTTTCAGTACAATACTTAAGTGTGCAGCTTGTCATTCGCTTTCAAAAGTATTTTCTAAACTAGAAACTGAAAATAATAAAAGTAATAATAGCGTCGGTGGCACAATGGTTAGGACTCTCGCCGACCATGCCCATTGGACCGGGGTTCGATCCCCTGACGACGCACACCTGATATCAATGGTCGGCCTGCAAAATTTGGGCTACCGATATCACATGCTGTAAATTCCATACTTCTCCCATAAATACAGTGTGGAATCAAGCTATTTTCTGAAAAATGCGTTTACACAACGCAGGATTTTCAGTAATTTTCTTATCGCAAAAAATTTCCTCATTGCGCAGAGTATTTAAGTAATATAATAGACAATAACATATCCATTGAAGCGATAATACATTATCAGAGGCATGCTCCAATAATTCACGATGTTTCTCCTCTATTTCTGTCGGAAAATTCGCAGTAAAAAGTTGGAACCTATTTTGAAGTGTGACTGAATTTATATATTGTGTTTCTTAGACATAACTATATATGACTAAATCAATGTGAGATGGAATTTCATACAGCCGACCCCCTTTATTAGTTTGAATAGAGAAAGAACGGACATATTTACAGGATAATACGAGCTCATCTTATCTCGTGGATTCTCTTTAACTGCGCATATCCTAAATAAATCAATTATATGTTACAAAATGGTGTCTGAACATACTTTTTACAATGATTTCATTCCACTTCACAACACAGTACGCTCGTTAACCCAGTCAAAAGTAGATAAGTGTCCTAATCGTATCAACTCCAAATGAATTTACCAGTTCACCTACACTTGCGACAGTAAGTATATAGAAAGGACTGAGAGGAGAGCGTCTACTAGGTTCTCCGAGAACATCTCTAAAAGTCTCTATTTGAAAGACAGCAAAGTGGTCTCAAACGCAATCTCCGGACACCTAACTGACTGACACGGGACATACAGTGGAAATTAGTCAGACTTTCAAAATAATCAATACACACAGAAAAGCATGGTTATTTTAAAGTATTGGTTTTGAAAGGATTTGTTTGATTCGCTGGAGAAATTCATCATGAGCTGAGATAAGTTAGAGAATCACCGGAAAACCTGCAGGAAGTACTGGACAGCTGTTTCGTTCTAGTTTGGGACTCTTCATCAGTACGCACCCACCGCTATACGAGCTCGCCTTGTAACTAGGAGGTCCTTGGTTCGAACCTTTGTGGTGGGTGCCTACTGACGAAGAGTCCCATACTAGACTGACGAAACATCTGTCCAGTACTCCCTACAGGCTTTCCAATGGTTCTATAATTAATATCAGCTCATGATGAAATCCTCCAACCAGAAGAAACATGGTTACTTTAGTTAGGAGAAGCCATTGCCATCAAATGAATTCGACCCAATGTATACACATACAGAAAGATAGCGTGACTTATCTCTCACTACACTGGTAACCCCAATTTCTTTGTTTGTGCGATATTTGTATTTTGTTCTGTTGTAAAACATTTCACCCATCCTTGATTTTTGATTTTCATTTGATTTTCATTCACTGAGTTGAACTCATTATTATTAAGGTGTGACGGTGTGTGATACAGACAATAGGTTCGAACGGAATATCATTCTCACAGTAAGAATCATTGTATTTGATAGTGGTAACGTCTGAATACTATTCTCACAGTTCAATACTGCGTTAGCAACAGAATACTACATATGTATATTTGAACATTCAATGTCATGTTGTTTAATGTAAACGGAAATCATACACTCAGTGATTGTTTAACGAATACAAACTGAATAGATATAAATAGCAATTTTATCACTTAAATAATATACCTTGGCTTCCGTGTCTTGCCTTCTATTGCTACAATGGTACTTTATCAACTAAATTAAGTTATTTTCTTAGTATACAATTGGTGGATGGTGGCTAGCAGTGGAATCCAGGATGCGCATTTCGTCAAATCAAAAATTCAATTCAATAATTAATATGACCCGTTGCACAAGAAGTGGCTCTCGTGGCCCAAGTGGTCTAGTGGATAACGCTTTGGCGTTTCAAACTATGGGTACTGGGTTCGAGCCTCGGTGGGAACATCATCACTCACTGAGAAATGCAGGTACATCCAGTAGCTGATGAGTCCCAAATAGGACGAAATGCGCATCCTGAATTCCACTGCTAGCCACCATCCACCAATTGTATACTAACTAAATGCCCGGACATCGTCGAAGCATCTGCACAAGAAGCCGACATGTCAACCTGAGACCAAGCACTTCGGTCCAATCAATCGACGGGAAAATCAAAAATTCAATTCAATAAGTTATTTTCTGTCTTAAAATTTCTCTTCACTATTCTCCCTCACCCACCTGAACTCTCCACCATAATATAGTATAAATTAACTCCATTTTTCTATTATACATGTCCAAACCAAGTTCACTTTTAACGGTTTGAAAAAATTTGGGCATTAGGTATATGATATTCATTATAATAGAGCTTTTTGTATTTCCCAATGAATGAAAAACAAAACGAGATTGTTTTTTCTATCTTGTAATTTGTCTCTAGTCCATCCTTGTATCCAAGATAAGTTTGAATTCCACCCCCTTTGTCTAATTACTATGGGAACAGTTATTCTTTTAACATTAAATAATTCTTTACTTACATCATCTTTGAAATTATGTTGTTTATACTTTCTATTTATAACTTGAAGTCATTGTAAAAAGTATGCTCAGAAAAGTTTCGAACATATATCCAAGTGAATTTTAAATTTTCCCGTCGATTGATTGAACCGAAGTGCTCGGTGTCAGGTTGATATGTCGGTTTCTTGTGCTGATGCTTCAACGATGTCTGGGCATGTGATTCGAATTTAACTGGTGGATGATGAATATCAGTGGAATCCAGAATAAAGCGCATTTCGTCCTATTTGGGACTCGTCAGCTACTGGATGTGCCTGCATTCCACAGTGAGTGATGATGTTCCCACTGAGGCTCGAATCCAGTGTCCAAAGTTTCAAACGCCAAAGCGAATGCAGGTACATCCAGATGATGAGTCCCAAATAGGACGAAATGTGCTTTATTCTGGATTCCCCTGCTAGTCACCATCCACCAATTAAGTTTCTAACATATGGTTGATTTATCCAGGATGTGCACACTTGAAGAGAATTCATGAAATGAAAAGAGTTTGTGTTATCCTGCAAATATGTTCATTCTTTCTTTATATAAAATAAATTGTGAAATAGAGTAAACAAGATGCATTTATATCGATAGAAAATCTAAATCCCGCTGACGATAAAAAGTCCAAATAAATATTATTGTTTTAACAAATGTTTAACTAATGAAGTAGATGACCTTACCATGCCTAATATTTTTGATTCTCTGTCTTATACTCCCAGAAACTGTATATTTGCAATACTGAATCACCTTGTGATAGTGTGATACAGACGATGCGTGTTCCAACGGAATATTATTCTCACATTCAATAGTCCATTAACAACAGAATACTTTGTGTATATGAACGAATTACTCCAATATTGAGTCATAAGAAAACGGCATAAACAGCGAAGAAAATTTTTTTTTTTTCGACGATTCATCTTCATGAGATAATAAAAAGAAGAAGAAGCAAAATTATAGTAAGAACTTTACTCTGGCCACGATAGGGTGAATGAATGTATGTAGTGCTTTTGAATGCAGAGATCGGATTTCAGATCCCGAATGGCCAATGATTCAGTTATGTACAGATGGCATATTCGAAGTCCTTTCGTACGATATTAAGGGACTCTGTGTAGCACTGTGAAGCATTCATGCATGAATGTGGGTGCTCGATGTCTGGAGATGATACAATGTTCAAGGATAGAGATACTGCTGCCACTCGCCCCACCGTAGCTGGAGTACGTAACAATGTGATTGTACACTTTTTAGGTACTTGTATAAATTCGAGATATTGTACATAATTTTTGTTTAAATCGCTTCTTGTTGAAATATACATAATTTCCGTGTACAATTGAAAAATACACTCTGCTGTTGGAGACTTCGTCTTCTCCCTGGTCACTTCTGCTTACTTGCTCAACTCACACCGTGTTGTATACTTCGGATTTATTGTAGGAGTCTACTACTCTCAACCGAAGACATTTCCACAACCGGAACACAGCAGCTACAGCAGACGCAACCCAATCAATTAACATACCCGTGGATTATATACATAATTTGTAGCAGAGGACTTAGACTTTATATCCAAGTAATCCTTTTTGTTGATACAACTCGTCACTGCATTTTTTGGTAATATATTGTTATTTAACACTCCATTGACTTGGATTATTATTCTTATATTTATAATGTTAGTGAACTCTAGTATAAGTCCCCTACAAATTAATTGGTGAGCCCGATAAGAACACGGATTATTTTGGCATATTTATATTCTTATTTTTGCTATTTTTATATTCATTGTGATTTTGTGTGTGGTTTATATTTGTATCCTAATTTGCACCAATAACCTCATATTTATAATGTCATCGCCTCAGTCCGGTACATCAAACGAGCAGACAACTAATAACAGACAACCCAATTTATTTGTAGGTGACTTATACTAGAGTTCACTAACATTATAAATATAAGAATAATAATCCAAGTCAATGGAGTGTTAAATAACAATATATTACCAAAAAATGCAGTGACGAGTTGTATCAACAAAAAGGATTACTTGGATATAAAGTCTAAGTCCTCTGCTACAAATTATGTATATAATCCACGGGTATGTTAATTGATTGGGTTGCGTCTGCTGTAGCTGCTGTGTTCCGGTTGTGGAAATGTCTTCGGTTGAGAGTAGTAGACTCCTACAATAAATCCGAAGTATACAACACGGTGTGAGTTGAGCAAGTAAGCAGAAGTGACCAGGGAGAAGACGAAGTCTCCAACAGCAGAGTGTATTTTCCAATTGTACACGGAATGTTATAACTGTAGGGAATTAGATGAGGACGTTGTCGCCTTGTTCTGTCTGCGCCTTACTAATATGCCTATCTGCTTGCGGTACCTTCCGATTCAGTGAAGCATGCAAATATCAAAAGACAAAGACTGGACTGTGACTGTGTATCGTAGTACAACAACAACGACAAAGAAAGTCATGGTATTTATACATTTTACAACAATATAGACAGCCAACAGCATTTGAAATAATTGGTCGTAATAGTCAATAACAAAGTGCGTGAGAAATGATAATATACCATGTATGAGAGATTAACAGTCAATAACAAAATGTGTGGGAATGATGATATACCATATATGCGAGATTAACATTCAATACCAAAATGCGTGGGATCCTACACGGAAGTTATGTATATTTCAACAAGAAGCGTTTTAAACAAAAATTATGTACAATATCTCGAATTTCTACAAATAACCAAAAAGTGTACAGTCACATTGTTACGTACTCCACAAGCCGAGGCACTAACTATCCAAAAGCTCAAACCCACGCTTTGTATCCAGAAGAAATACGTCCAACCCCTCTCCCTGCCATGGCCATCATAAACAGGTAAATTATGTTTTTTAGTAATGACCATCTCATCGCCTTTCTTATCTAAACTTCCTGTTTCTTCATGTTATTTTTTAAAGTTTTTCTTAAGCCCTGTTTACACTACCATATTTTCATATCCAAACTTCCTGCCTATTTTGTCATTTTATTATTCCTACATATTTAATCCCTGATTGCATAAACAAATATTCATCACATTAGTTTTATTATCCAAACATCCTGTCTATTTTGTTATTTTTATACATTTCTAACCCTTAATTGCACAACCAATGTCAATCATCTTAGTTATTATGATCCTACTTTGTTCGAGTTTTATCCATCCGCTTCCCCCTGTTTATTATGACATTCTAATTCCTAATTGTAATTTTTATTAATTTGACCCTTAACTGGAAATTATTCTGGAACTTTCCCATCCATCTGATATAAATACACGAATGAATGTACAGCGTAGATGATGACTTCGTCGGAAAGAAGATTTTCTTCGCTGCAATTGTCTTCTCAATAAATCCTATGAGCTATAGTGCATATTCCGTGGCTTGAATCATAGGTGTGATTACGCAAAACAATGATAGTATGAAATGCAATTAAAATATTTGTGATTATAATCACAGGTACATATCAAGCAAAACAAATAATGTCATTTGTAGAATAATTCATAGGATGTATACAAATAGAATTAGTAGGTAAATAAAAATATTACGTAACATGGTGAGACGTTTGATAATAGTCTTTTAATCTAGAATGATAAGTGGGACAAGTGTAATAATACCGGAATCGCTTCAGTGCGAATAACACTAATGAGAGTAATGAGGGAAATGTAAGTAGATGAAATAAACAAAACGAAAAACAAATAAATAAATAAATGACGACGGTAAGAGATGTGAGTAAGCATACTTCTTCTATATTCATGAATCACCAAGTATTCTGCAATCTTTAGAGGTTGAGAATGAAGAAGACGCGGTAAGTTGGCACAAAATTCGACAGATGATCATAAAATCATGATCAGGGTTTGAGAGTGACAAATATCGATCAAGTGTTCTTAAATAGAGCTTCCTATAACCTTTCTCTCTCCCTCATAAAACCACGCTGGTATGAGTTCTCATATCCCTGTGCAAAGCATTCCCTAGAAGTGGCCAATGTATGCTACACCACATTAGTTGGTGAACTGATAAACACACAAGGAAGTGGCTGGAGGAGGGAGCCTACCTTTTACTCAAACAGAGAACAGCTTACTGCTGGTGAAGATCGTTTGGTGTTTTGCAGCAAAAAATGTCTTACTGACTGATTTAGAAAGACAATTTTCGAACATATTTGAAAGCTGATCACTTTTGAATTCCTAATTCACTAAGAGGGTTTTCTTTCGAACTGAGCCCATCAACGGTGCATCCAGTTTGACTGAGCTGAGACATCTGAATCAGTTCAAACCACCCGATTTGTCCATTCCGTGTATATTCCATGTACATTTCCGGTGGATGCATCTTTTGTAAGATCTGTTTTTATGTCTGCTGAGATAAACATCAGGAAAAGGAACACTTAGTTCACATTGTTTGTCTGTGGTACATTGCAAGGAAGGATGATAGTTGTTGAATCTAAGAAGGATATCATTAAGTATTATGTCATTATCGCAGATAACGAGAGCATCATCCACATATCTTCTATAAATATTTTCTTTTAAAACAGTTTTGTTTTAGATGATGTCATTATCTTATCTGTACAATTGTAAATATATGTATGAGAAACAACAAAATATTTCAGAATTGGCTCTAATCGATGATCAAATTATGTTAAATGAAGGAAGTTACGTAATATACCGATAGAGATCTCGGAGTAGTCAAATTAAATAGGGGACTACGACTATTGGTGTTATTACACAAATGGGAACTGATTTAGTTCAATGGGTGCCTTAGCCAGCTGTGGTGAAGAAATTAGATGAATGCAATACTTAAGATAGTACGCCAGTGGTTCAGCGGTAGAACCCTCGTCGACCGTGCACATGGTCCAGGGTTCGATCTCCTACCGACTCACACCTGATATCAATGGTCGGCCTGCAAAATTTGTGCTTCCGATATCACATACTGAAAATTCCATACTTGTCCCAAAAATACTGTATGGAATCACGCTATAATTTTAAAAAAATGCTAGTATTAGTATTCTCACTTTGAACTGTCCCCGGTATTATTTCACTTGTTCCACTTGTTATTCTAAATCAATTCTGTTTTGAAATGCTAAATTCTATCAAATTTCACACAATATTACGTAACGTGTTTATTTTATTTGATTCGCCTACTAATCCTATAATTTCACACCCCTTCTAAGTTCTATACATCCTATGAATAGTTCTATATATGACATTAATTGTTTTGCCACTTAACATTTAACCATGATTATAATCATAAACATCTTAGTTTTAACTGCATTTCATACTATTATTATTATTATTATTATTTTATGTATTCATACACCTATGATTCAATTCCCTCACCGGATATAACTTCTTATATATGTATGATTTTACAGCTTGATAAAAATTCGTTGTAAACAGTCTCTTCGCCGAATCGGTTATTTTGATTTTCTATATGTTACAATGGGAATTTTCCATGAATTAAAAAAAACCCACCTAAATGTCTCTAATCTGGTAATAAGGCTAAGTAAAGAGGGAAGATGCAGAGTCTTCTAAACACCTTGAGCCGCAATCTACGAATGTTTGGCATGCGATTCGCTCCCGCCAAATGCAAGATGATGTTACAGGACTGGACTACATCGACGCCTAGTTTAAAAATAGGAAGTGAAGTGGTAGAGCACGTTGACCAATGTCAATCATCTTAGTTATTATGATCCTACTTTGTTCGAGTTTTATCCATCCGCTTCCCCCTGTTTATTATGACATTCTAATTCCTAATTGTAATTTTTATTAATTTGACCCTTAACTGGAAATTATTCTGGAACTTTCCCATCCATCTGATATAAATACACGAATGGATGTAAAGCCTAGATGATGACTTCGTCGAAAAGAAAATTTTCTTCGCTGCAATTGTCTTCTCAATAACTCCTGTTGTAACAACAGAAGACAAGAGGCAGGTAACATATCGTTTATTAATGAAATCAACATATATTTATAGATTTTCATGTACATATTATAAATTATTATTAGCAGTAAAGCACAGTTTTCTGATTGGTTGTTTCTCACAGAAAGTTAACCTTGCATCTCTTTGTGATTGTTTCTTAAATGTCAGACCATGTATATGTTAACTGTATCCGCCTATGCAAAGCCTTTGTTCTCATTTTTCTCACGAACAATATTGGGGATATAAACATTGACATAAATTAATGTCCACCAATTTTGCGTCGGCGGCATAGCGGTTAGAACGCTCGCCGACCATGCACATGGTCCGGGGTTCGATCCCCGGCCGGCGCACTCCTTTACCTCGCTAAGCCAGTAGTGAAATTGGTGAAGAGGAAAGGTTTGGCATGAGGCTAGCAACCCCATCCTGTAAAAAATAATCACCACTGCTACAGAAACTTCAAGCATCTAGCTTGAAGCCCTATGTTCCACTGGGAACGTGCAGGAAAACAAAAAACAAAAAAATTTTGACTAACAGCTGACTCTCACCACTCTATAACCCAATGGGTATATTCCGTGATTTGAAAATGTAGCGTTGGAAAGAAAACTTTCTTCATTGTTTACGCCTTTTACTATGTATATAATTGAGCATTCTATTTCATGTCGTTTATTGTAAACCAAAATCACAAGCTCATTGATTGGTTAATGAATATAAACTGTATAGATATAAATAGTTGTCTGATCAATGAAAAATATACCATGGCTTCCATATCGTGTCTTCTGCTGTTTCAACCTTAGCTGTGTACACCAAGCAGCAATAAAACTGAAAACCGTTTAACCACCATATATTTTGATTAGCTTGAATGACTTTCAATACTATTCGGAGATACAGCATAAGATTTCTAATGTATATCTTGCAGGTGACACTAATATGATAAGCATTTATGATATGATAATGCTATTTTATTAAGTCAATTTGTCAGCCGCACTCACACATTACTGAAATGCATTTTTATCGTTTGTCAATTACCCTTTTTCTATAAACGTCTCTTATTATGTATGGAATGAATGGTGCTCATAAGTATCATGTGTGCATGCCTTTCAGAAGTTTATGCAACCTTTAAACTACAAATACTTTATATCCATTTCATCCTTAAATGTTTATATTATCGAGAAAAACAACTGTCAGGACTAATTATAAACGAAGAGTATTCTTTTCAGTAAACTACATCCTAGTTTTATATTTTAAAAAATTGAATGTGTTATCATAACAACACTGGTTAAAATTGGCGGTAAAAACAAATTTAAATAACGGTTGGCTACACAGTTAATTTATACAAAATAGAAAATAAAAAGTGACACCACAAGTTCAAGGTTGAATTGTATCCTTCCTTAGTGAACGATTAGGCAGAGAAAATCACATAGATCTATCAATCGGGTATTAATCAAATAAGTATTCAGTCATAGAATGGTTAATATTTGAAAACAAAACACGTAGTTCAGAGAAGAGTCTCCTTTCGACAGCGAATTCATTCACTTAACTGCACAATCACAATTATATGCGCTTATTTTTGTATGTATGTGTATATATTAGGTTTTTTCAGATAATAATAAAAATAAGTAAGGGTTATTGTTGTCAAGACACATCAAAAATGTGATGAATAATCAATGTACAATGACACCATCTACAAATAAATAAATAGTATTGCAATAGGATCTTCCTTGGGTCCATTACTAGCAGACTGATTTGTGGTTAGCCTCGAGAAAGGCCCGTTCAAGTCGTCCATTGACAATTTTCGAAATTTAGTAATGACCCTCAGCCACAGAGTTAGAGTTATATGCTCAGAAGAAGTAATTGAAGATTAATTAAGCATTGTATATGATACTTTGATCGAAGATGGCTATCCCCAAAAATTTATCAAGAAACATATGACAAAGAAAGAGGAAAAGGAGCACTCACTATCTGTAAAAAAGAAGCCTCTTTATATACGACTACAATTCAACGGCGATATACCAAGTGAGATAATTACGAGGAAATTAAGAAAATCAGTTCAAAGAACTTTTAATGCTGGCGAACTACACGTCTTATTCCCTACACGACCGATGGTGATTCCTCGACTGAAAGATGAAATACCTAGACTATCCACTTCTTATTGTATCTGCCACTTGAACTGCGCTTGTGGAGCGAGTTATATCGGCGGTTGCTCCAGGAACTTGCTTTTTAGTGCCAGATCGAGAACACCTCCCATTATGGTTAAGTGAAGGTGTAGTGAAAACCATTAACAGTTCGATATTGGACCATCTAATGCAAACCGGCCGGCCACAAAGCCAGCCAGCCAGCATCGAAGAATCCCTCTCTATCATCATCTACCGGGTGCCTAATAAATTGCCAAAATCATCATCGAAGCGCCGCATACTCCAAACACCAGAGGGAGGCTATTGCAATTCGCCTCAAACAACCAGTACTTTGAGCGCAAAAGAAGCAAGTCCAGTCCGCCATTTCTACTGCTCTGGCCGGCCTTCAGTAGAGACTATAAATTCATGAATTTGTAATATTATCTTTCCTAATTTGTCTGTCTGACATTCAGTTTATTGTTATGTTGATGCTATTGAGCTGTAATCTATCAATATTAATGATTCGATGTTATCTGAACAACATTAGTGTTGTTCATAACACTGACGAGTGCCAACTAGCACGAAACCTAGGTGCAAGGCTTCCTGCCGATTTCCTCCAACTAACTTATATCATCAAATCAATGTCCACCGCGGATACCCACCGAGATCCATAGACAAGAATGTCAAGCCAAAGGTCCAGAAGAACGAAACATCACTTATTTCAAAAAAGATACTTTACATGAAACTGGATTTGAAGGGAGGTTTTACTGACGATATCCCCAATAGAACAACTTCAGCATTGTTGAAAAGAATATTATTCCTAGCAACACTAACAGTAGTGTTCTCCAGTCGTCCCTCGATCTGCAGAAGTGTTAAGGACAGGATCTCACGTCTGTCCACTACTATGTGCATATATCAGTCGCCTTGTAACTGTGGAGCCAGGTACATTGGTCAGAAGCGTTCATGAACACCATCCCACATAGCTACAAAAAGGTAATAGTGGTTGTATAAGAAGTGCGACCATCGAGCATTCCATCAACACTCGTCATTTCATCTCAACAAACGCCTCCTTCAAAGTGATCTACAAAGTGAAGAGCAACCTACCAAAGGGAATACGCTTTCTTTTCGTTTGTATTGTTGAAGCCTTAAACATTCAGTTGTGGAAACCAGAGTTATGCATAGAAAAGAAAATCATCCAACCAGCCACTTCTACTAATCATGGTAACAACCGTGTTGACTACCACCGACTTGATGTTTATGTGCTTGTTTTTTTCTTGTTTTTTCTAACTCCTTATAACATTTGTAATTTTTAGAACTCTTACATACTTCTATATTTTCCTTGTTTCGATGTTCATCCTAATCACAACTCACTCATTAAACTGTTCATCTTATTACGAAGTTGTATTACTCTAATTCAACTTCTTCTATGTGTTAATAAATATGTTATCACTACCCTCTTACCAATCTTCACTCCTCCCCACTATAGTTGTGGTGAGAGCAGGCCGTGAGAAAATATGAACAAGGCTAATTCAACAGCCAATCACAGCAGACTTAACGTGGCAAAATATGATTCGCAGATAGGGAACTCTACTTTTCGAGGAATCCCGAAACAACCAATCAGAAGCCTGCGTTTGTCTGCTTAACTTCTGATAAACAACCAATCAGATGACTGCGCTTGTCTACTTGCATAAGCTATAATAATGTATGTGAAATATGTATAAATACGTGTTGATTTTCATAATAAAACGATCTGTTGCCTGGCCCTTGTCTTCTGTTGTTACATAGTTACATTTTTGAAATGTCTTGCCAATAATAACCCTAACTTATTTTTATTCTTATCAGACTAACTTAATGTACGCACACACACACAAATAAGTATATATAATTGCGATTGTACAACTGAGTGAATGAATTCACCGCCGATAAGAGACTCTCCTCTGAACTACTACATGTTTTGTTTTCATTAATGCCTAGATATTTGAAATAGTTGAGATGTGACAACTGAAGCCTCGTTGACTCCTAGTAAATTGCACAGATATTCGAAACAATTTACAGGCTTGTAAGAATACAAGCGAAAATGGAGAGGACAGTTAAGTTAAAATCGTCTCAAAAACAAAAAAAATGAAGGGAAAACTTTATTTTATTTGGAGGTGATAGTTACTGGTGCCTGAATGTATCTTTTAATACCGAACCCAGTTTTACTTGATCGTTTAATCTTGATTAAATTTAGGTGGGGAATGAATGAACTAGTGGTAACATGGAAAAGTTGTAGGGACCTGTACCTCAGTAAAAAAATAAACACAACTGTTATTTTATTTTATTTTAAATAAAAAATAAAAATAGCTTTCTCAAAGTATTATTAAACCAGAATTTACAAAATCTCAGCATATATATGACAAAGAGTTAAGAGGTGAGAAAATAGACAAGTTGGGTCAAGTTAAAAGGACATATTGAAAGTCAAAATAACAATGAATAAAATAATAATAATTTTTCCTGCACGTTCCCAGTGGAACATAGGGCTCCAAGCTAGTGGCTTGAAGTTTCTGTAGCAGTGTTTAATTTTTACAGGATGGGGTTGCTAGCCTCATGCCCAACCTTTCCTCTTTACCAGGATTATTTCTGGCTCAGTGAGGTGAAGGAGTGCGCCGGCCGGGGGTCGAACCCCGGACCATGTGCATGGTCGGCAAACGTCCTAACCGCTATACCACCGACGCACCAACAATGAAGATCACTAAACCAAATATCAAAGGTAATAGTACATCTATTATGATATCAAACCAAAGTTTACTAATTTGATCATTGTTCATCTGTCTGGGGTCGTCTTTTGTTGTCAAGTTGGTCATTTGGTAACGATAACAAAATCAAGTGTAGATTGTTGGATTTGATCAGTGTGTAAAATTATAAAAGTAGTGTGTGTTTACATAGTGGACTTGTTTATCACGTTTGTGTTGCTCTTGTCACTTCATGGTTGAGGGAGGTGATGTAACCAGGTCAGATTCTGTCTTAGTCTATCATCATTCCTATTCAGGCAATTTGAATTCCACTTGATATGAAGTGCTTCTGATATTAGACCTTCTTTGTGATTTCTGACGTTTTTCTGGATTATTTCAATATTGTCAAAATCAATTTTGTGGCCTGATTCTATAGTGTGTAGACAGATCTATGGCTGATGATGTTTCAAGTTTTTCTAATTCAACTGGATTTCTCGGTGGTCGAAGAGATGCTCTGCGACCCCAGACAGATGAACGATGATCAAGTTAGTTAACTTTGTTTTGATATCATAACAGATGTACTATTATCTTTGTTATTTGGTTCAGGAACTTCATTGTTATTTTGACTTTCAATATGTCCTTTTAACTTGACCCAACTTGTCTATTTTCTCACCTCTTAACTCTTTGTCATATATATGCTGAGATTTTGTAAATTCTGGTTTAATAATACTTTGAGAAAGCTATTGGCATTAAATAGCGAAACGTCAGTAAAAACAATAATATCGTTTTGTTTTTCATTCATTGGGAAATAGAGAAATCTTTATTATAATGAAAACACAACTGTACTTATATATATATATATATATATATATATATATATATATATATATATATATATATATATATATATATATATATATGTTATCCCGTGTTTACTAAATGCGCTAGTATTCAACTTTTACTGTGTTTTACCTCACCCTTCGAAAACCAAACCATATACAGTAGGGGAGGTTTCTAACTAAATAACATTCATGACGTGTTTCGCAGAAACTTGTAGCAGTGAATAACTCCCCTTGAATTACTAGTCTATAACATTTTTCACTCAATGTCGGATGCTAACCCTCACTGTTTAAGTTGATTTGTTAAAGTGAAAGTACATGGTCGAGTGTCCGGACCATTTGGCACACCATTGTGTTACATTCGTCCGTTCATGTAATATCCCTAACTAGCTAGCTAAGCAATCATCAACTCTATACGAATCTGATCTGTAAACATATTTTGTGTTCTGGATAGTCAGTCTGGTGCTTGATTTGTCTCTGGTCTCAACGAAACAAGTACTTTGCAAGTTACAAGATGGTAAATTATGTTTATATGTAGAGTATCTTGTATAAACCCCACCTCCCCAAAACTGCTGAATTGACACTATGTCCAAGGATTCGAAAAACCTGTTTGGAAGACACGATAGAGAATGAGTTGAATTCACTAGGTGAAAGCCTACTTGAGAACAAGTATCCCCGATGATTCATCGACAAAAACATGATGGAAAAGTCTCCATCGCCAAAAATCACAACTGTTCATAAGAAAACTCTCCTCATGAACCTGCAGTGCAAAGGTGATATTGAAGCAGATTTTCTTAGAAACCGCTTTTCTTAATTTCTGAAGAAGACATTTCAAGCAGCCACCATGCGCATCAAATTCTTCAGCAGACACTTAATCCAGTCTAACGTTAAGGATAAGATACCGCTTTTGGCCGCCTCATTGTGTATTTATCAGTTTACTTGTTCTTGTAGCGTAGAGTATATCGGCCGTACGCAAAGTCAAGTCCACAAATGTATTCTGGAACACTGTCCAGCTTGGCTAGATAGCCAGAGAAGGAAAGAAGAATACTAGCAGTTTTGTCCTGGAATACCTAGTCAACTCAGGATATCGAGCACCTTCTCATGAATGCTTCATAGTGCTACGTAGAGTCCCTCGTACGAAAGGATTTCAAATACACCATCTGTACATAGTTGAACCATTGGCTATTCGGGATCTGAAACTGGTCCTCCGCATTCAAAAGAACCACATACATTCCCTCGCCCTACCGTGGCCAGAGTGACGTTCTCACTATAATTTTGCTTCCTTTTATTATGTAAGTTCGCTGTCATTATTATTCTTCTCATCATCCTCATTTTATTATTACTTCACTACTGTTTATGAATAACACTGTGTTTCCATACAGATTTCGTGGAAACACTTTATCGTCTTTCCACTGGTTCTTGTCTACCACACAATCATATTGACTAGTCATTATCTCACACTTATTAGGTCATCCCAAATTCTACCCCCTTTCCTAATTTCCACTTAGTCATCCCGTCTAGGTTAAACCTTACGTTACGTAACACGCTATTCGAGAACAAATTTAACCATTATCTGTTTGGTCTTATGAATTCTTTGTTAAATATAATTACGATTATACATCAGCTTATGAAAATGAATCGTCGAAAAGAAAATTTTCTTCGCTGTATGCGTCTTTTCCTTATGAAAATGACATTTATGAGATGATGTGCTAAAATTAAGTAGAGTAATCTTAAGTCTAGGTTTAAATACTGGAGAACTACTGAGGGAGAAGCGAAAACGTTCTGAGTATAGGCATTCTGTGTAAAATACACGAAACACCCAGACTCAGAAACAAATAATTCGCCCCAAAAATTGTTTTGATTGACTTAAGCTACTTACAAATCACAAGTAGTATAAAATTTTCTTGGTATGCAACAAAGTAATCTGCACTCACTGCTACTGTCGACGGCAAATCGTTTCCGTTGTCTTACTTTGTTTTGAATCCACACACTATTTTCCTCATTTCTTTGCATTCACCACAGCTATTCTATTAGGATAGATTAATCCCCATGCTTCGATGACTTCGTGTTGTATAACACTTAAAAGAGAGTTTGTCATTCATTTCCAATAGGAATAAACGCAGATGAACTGACTAACTAACTTAAGAGGTCGAATTCATTAGGAAATGAAAAATCAGGCGGATTCAAAAATGAGTGTACAAAGTGAAATCATAGTCATCAGGTACCTTGCAATATAAATTGAGAAATATGGTCAACTGAGATGTGTAGAAACAGTAAACGGTGTTTGATGAAAACACTGGTCAGTGTCACCTTAGGTGGTAACTGTAGATACTGTCCGTACTAATCACGTAGACTAACTAGTAGAAGATGATTTCAAATGAAAAGGGGAACCAGCTCTAGTGACCATTCTTATCCACGTATATCAATTTACCATCCAAATATTTATTCTGTAACCACGCCTAGATTACTTGTTCACTAGTTGCTAGCCGGTCGCAAGGCCGATGTGGGGCTGGCTACCCTGTACCAGGAAATCACCTCAGTCACTAAGAAAAGTTCAACGTACAGTAAAAAAATTTTTAAATAGACTTATTCTAAGATTCCATCGAATAGATGGGGGCTGATGAAAGCCTTTTGGGAAAACCAGTCAGTCGATTTGTCTTCTACCGATGAAAGAAAAATTAAGCATGAGGACATGGAATGTTCGAAGTTGGGAAACCTGTTCAGTTTTCCTAAGAGATGAGTAGATACGGTATAGAAGTGCTTGGATCCTGTGACTGCACGTGGAATGGAAATGAATAATTCAAATTTTTAAATGGAGAGTCAATAATCAACTCTGATCACCTACATAACAATCACGAGCACACTGACAAAGTAGATGCTGTGATGTCAGCAACAGCTCCCAAAGCTCGTATGCAGTGAAGAAGAGATGAAGGCCTATGCACAATTGTGAGGCCAAATAAAGACGACTTCAGAAAGCATGACGAAATGGAGATGTGCTGTTCCACTCAGAACCTTGGGAATAATAATAATGTCCTCTCCAAATCGCTCAGGAAAACATACTTCGCCGCGAGCTTACGACTGACGTTTTCCTGCAAGAAAATGTTCAGCCACAACGCGAAAGACAAGCTGTCGCATTGGGCCACTTCATCATGCATATACCAGTTTCCTTGCTCTTGTGGAGCTGAGTACATCGGCCGTACCATGCGCCACTCTCGTGAACACTACCCAGCCTGACTAGTAAGAGGAGACCAAAAGCGTGTATACAGTTCAATGACAGAACATCTGGTCAATTCACGACATTCAGCGCCTCTCGAAAAGCCCTTCAAAGTAATATACAAGATTCAATCAAACCTATCATAGGGAGTGAAATCAAGACATCTGAGCATAGCCGAGGCACTAACTATCCAAAAGCTCAAACCCATGCTTTGTATCCAGAAGAAATACGTACAACCCCTCTCCCTGCCATGGCCATCATAAACAGGTAAATCATGTTTTTTAGTAATGACCACCCCATCGCCTTTCTTATCTAAACTTCCTGTTTATTCACGTTATTTTTTTAAGTTTTTCTTAATCCCTGTTTACACTACCATATTTTCATACCCGAACTTCCTGCCTATTTTGTCATTTTACTATTTCTACATATTTAATCCCTGATTGCATGAACAATTAATTATTCATCACATTAGTTTTTATCCAAACATCCTGTCTATTTTGTTATTTTTATACATTTCTAACCCCTAATTGCACAATCAGTGTCAATCTTCTTAGTTATTATGATCCTACTTTGTTTGAGTTTTATCCATCCCCTTCCCCCTGTTTATTATGACATTCTAATTCCTAATTGTAATTTTTATTAATTTGACCCTTGACCGGATATTATTCTGGAACTTTTCCATCCATCTGATATAAATACACGAATGAATGTACAGCGTAGATGATGACTTCGTCGAAAAGAAAATTTTCTTCGCTGCAATTGTCTTTTTAATTAACTCCTATGACCCAATAATATTATTATTATTAAAGTGCTTACTGTGTAATTTTCAAGTATTGGTTTTGTAGGGATTTTGTTTGATTGCATGGAGGCCTTAATCATGAGCTGACTGTGTAATTTTTTATAAATCTTCCTAACAGTACGACATACAGTATAACTAACTCTTTAGTAGCTTTGATCATGATTACGGAATGGCTACAGAAGGTTCGTTAAGTCTGAACTATCTAGTTCACAAATCGCTTCTCTTAAACTACAAAGATTTTTTTGAGAGATCTTGAAAGTCGATTTTGAAGAATTTCTGCCGCGGGAACACTTACAAATTCAAGATTCCTCAACAAAATCATTTGTGGCAAAACTTGAATATATATTCAAAAGCTCTTTCTTTGTCATCAAGTACTTTTTTTCTGTCAATCTCCAAGGGAAACCATTCTCTTGTAGGCTGTTTGTAGATAGATCTCTTTATCACATAAGAAACTTATCATTGTGTGTAAACTACTGAAATTTACTTATAATGAATACAAATAGGGTTATAGCCAATAAGCAATATTTCATAGCAAAAGTATATATATATATATATATATATGTGCGTCGGTGGCACAGTGGTTAGGACTCTCGCCGACCATGCACATGGTCAGGGGTTCGAGCCCACGCCGACGCACGCCTGATATCTATGATTGGCCTGCGAAACTTGGGCTACCGATATCCACGCTGAGAATTCCATACTTGTACCAAAAATATAGTGTGGAATCAAGCAGCAATCAAAAATAAAAATAAAAAATATATATATAATTCACCTATGCATTAATGGTCAATTGACTTACTTAGATTAAAAGCCAATAAAAAATGTAAAGATTATCGAGAAAAAGTTTTTAAACATGTATGAACATGAACGAGTATACGGAAAAATGAATCATGTCAGACTTTAGCTAATTAAAAAAAACGCGCAAAAACTAAATTCAAAAAGAAAGAAGAATACATATTCACTGTATACATCTTAATGAGTTGTTAGTTAAGTAGCAAGTCCTAGTTTTTTATAACACCTTATGATTCCATTGTCAAGCAAAAACCAGCCTCAATAGATTGGTCACTGTTTACAATGATAGACAGTTCACTTGACAGCAATGTCCAGTCTATAGTGAATAGAGATATATAACTGTTTTATAACTGTTCTATGTTTGGAAGAACTGGATTTCTCCGATGGTATATGTCTGATTTCCCAAAAAATGGAAGATATCCAAGTGAAAAGCAACAAGTTGGCGATAGGAGAAGAAGCATCAAAAGATAGGATAGACTTCAGGTGAACATAGAGAGAACACAGGTAGGTAATGAAGATTCCTGGACAACAGCAACAGCAGACAACAATCATCCAGCATAAATAGGAGAAATCTGAAAGAAGAAACCTTCTTTACCTACCTACTTACCTAACAACCTACATACCTATCTGGGAGGCATCGTTTCAAATACAGGCGGACGGAACTGATGCGGATATCAAAGCAGCGGGGATAGGGAAAGTAACGCAAGCTTTCACCACTCTCAAATCTGTGTGGAGATGAACAGCACACAGCATGAAAATTAAGATGCCGATTTTCAACTCCAGTGTGAAGTCAGCACTACTAAACGGATAAGAGACTTCGCGCCACGCCGCGTCACGTAGGCCTTTCCGAACAAACTACACACCTTCATCAGCAGCTACCTTTTCTCAATAATTCGCTCAATACTTCGCTCAAGACCAGATAGCTGGCCAGAAAAGAACCCCATCACCAACAGTCAAGGAACCCTGGCAATGAGCGAACCAACCAAACAGGAACCGATTGGGAAACAAATAGGCAGGAAGAAATGGAGGTGGATTGGAGGCCATACTCTGAGAAAACAAACCATCAAGTGAGTGACATCACACACCAGGCCACCACTCGAGTGGAATCCGAATGAGAAGTGGCGAGTTAGTCGGTCATCAGTGTGAGGGTGAGGTGACATGGAGGAGGTCATGTGAAGAGAAGATGGTGAAAGCATGTGGGCAGACGTGGAGCCAGATGAAAACGCTGGCAGAGAACCGAACGCAATGGAGACATATGTGCCTGAAGCCCTATGTTCTTCTAGGAATTAAAGGAAACAATAAGAAGAATAATACATCAGCTGTAGACGCCATTTAATTAGTATGATACCATAGTAAACAAATACACACTCAATTAGGAATTTTAAGATTCCTACATTGATAAACTATCCGAAATTATAGTGTACCACATAGAAGAGTTATTATTATCTGTGGTAATTGACTATTTCTATCTCTGTATTGTTTCAATACTTACTGTTGATTGTTAATATATTTCTCATATGAATGGCATTATAATTCCGCTAAATACAAATTCCTGAATTCCACCGTCTCTGTGTTTTGGTTGGATTCTTGTAATTCGGTCATCTCGGAATACTAATACTACGATTACAAATAATTACAACAAAATGATCAATGCATATGTAAATTGACTACCAGTCACGAAGATGGTTGCCAGGAGACGAAGCAATTCTATTATTCATGGAGAATTTAAATCAGTTCATTTTATGCAAAATACTTGAGCTGGAGTGGGATGTTGTTCAGGAGAGGAACGACGAAAGTTTCGCAATTAAAACCAACCAGCTCCTCAGAGAACACAACTAATACCAACTCATACATACTTCCATATTTTTCTTAGATTCTATGAACATCCTAATTACAACTCATTCATTAAATTGCTCATCTTATTTCGTAACTCTCTAACACATTTAATCAAGTCTTCTTATGCATTGACTAATATTAACAAGTATGCTGATGACAACTCATCACTTTTCTTACTACCCTCTTTTATGTAAAATGGATTGTATAGAAGTTCGATTGTGCAGATAAAAGAAATAATAAAATCTGGCGAAATGAGGCTCTTTGCTGAACTACATGTTTTGTTATCTTCAATAATGTTTGGATAGCGATTATTCATGAACTCCTTACTATTTCAGCGTGTGTCGTTTCTGAAACTTTTTCAACTTTAGAAATTTTACTTTCATTGTGCAATAATAATAATAATAATAGTTCTATTATGGACAATAAGTTTACACAATATGCATAATTTTCAGTCTAGTTTATAGCATAATGTTTACTCTTCATCCA
This sequence comes from Trichobilharzia regenti, assembly GCA_944472135.2. Taxonomy (NCBI): domain Eukaryota; kingdom Metazoa; phylum Platyhelminthes; class Trematoda; order Strigeidida; family Schistosomatidae; genus Trichobilharzia; species Trichobilharzia regenti. The sequence continues at coordinate 75,035,402 of OX235263.1, forward strand.
GGAGTTTCAAGTAAAACAGCCATCTCCAGTACATCATGTGACACAGTCGTGTTAGATCTGAAAAATAAAATAATCCCCTTATGGTATTCTTCTTTGGTCCTCCAGAATTGAGCAACAGTAGGGTTGTGAACAAATTAAAAATGTTCACGAGTAGATTTAACTACCCACGGAGATAACGGATGATGCATCATCTTGGATTGAAATCCAGGTAGCTAAAGGATTCAAGCAGGCCGCCAACACAGTGTGTATTTGTTTACTATGGATTCATACTAATTAAATGGTGTCTACAGCTGATGTATTATTCTTCTTATTGTTTCCTTTAATTCCTAGAAGAACATAGGGCTTCAGGCACATATGTCTCCATTGCGTTCGGTTCTCTGCCAGCGTTTTCATCTGGCTCCACGTCTGCCCACATGCTTTCACCATCTTCTCTTCACATGACCTCCTCCATGTCACCTCACCCTCACACTGATGACCGACTAACTCGCCACTTCTCATTCGGATTCCACTCGAGTGGTGGCCTGGTGTGTGATGTCACTCACTTGATGGTTTGTTTTCTCAGAGTATGGCCTCCAATCCACCTCCATTTCTTCCTGCCTATTTGTTTCCCAATCGGTTCCTGTTTGGTTGGTTCGCTCATTGCCAGGGTTCCTTGACTGTTGGTGATGGGGTTCTTTTCTGGCCAGCTATCTGATCTTGAGCGAATTATTGAGCAAAGATAGTTGTTGATGAAGGTGTGTAGTTTGTTCGGAAAGGCCTACGTGACGCGGCGTGGCGCGAAGTCTCTTATCCGTTTAGTAGTGCTGACTTCACACTGGAGTTGAAAATCGGCATCTTAATTTTCATGCTGAGTGCTGTTGATCTCCACACAGACTTCAGACAATTTAAAGCTTGCGTTACTTTCCCGATCCCTGCTGCTTTGATATCTTCATCAGATCCATCCGCCTGTAGGTAGGTAGGCAGATAAATGAGGCTGCTTCTTTCAGATTTCTTCCATTTATGCTGACTGATTGTTGTCTTTTGTTGCTGCTGTTGTTGTTAGCCAGGAACCTTCATCATCCACCTCTGTTTCCTCTATGTTCACCCGAAGTGATGTTTTCTCTGGCTGCTTCTTCTATCACCAACTTGTTGCTTTCCACTTGCATATCTTGCAGTTTGTGGGAAATCATGCAAATGTCATCGGTGAAGTCCAGATTTTTCGAGTTTTCGTGTGAGTCCATCTTATACCTGTCTTCTGGTTGCCTGTTGTTTGTCTGTCGCACTACCCAGTCTACAAAAATCACCCTCGCTTTGTATCCAGAAGAAATACGTCCAACCCCTCTCCCTGCCATGGCCATCATAAACAGGTAATTCTTTTAAAAGTGACCATCCCATCGCCTTTCTTATCTAAACTTCCTATTTATTCATGTTATTTTTTTAAGTTTTTCTTAATCCCTGTTTACACTACCATATTTTCATACCCGAACTTCCTGCCTATTTTGTCATTTTACTATTTCTACATATTTAATCCCTGATTGCATAAACAAATATTCATCACATTAGTTTTTATTATCCAAACATCCTGTCTATTTTGTTATTTTTATACATTTCTAACCCCTAATTGCACAATCAATGTCAATCTTCTTAGTTATTATGATCCTACTTTGTTTGAGTTTTACCCGTCCCCCACCTGTTTATTATGTCATTCTAATTCCTAATTGTAATTTTTATTAATTTGACCCTTGACCGGAAATTATTCTGGAACTTTCCCATCCATTTGATATAAATACACGAATGAATGTACAGCGTAGATGATGACTTCGTCGGAAAGAAGATTTTCTTCGCTGCAATTGTCTTCTCAATAAATCCTATGAGCTATAGTGCATATTCCGTGGCTTGAATCATAGGTGTGATTACGCAAAACAATGATAGTATGAAATGCAATTAAAATATTTGTGATTATAATCACAGGTACATATCAAGCAAAACAAATAATGTCATTTGTAGAATAATTCATAGGATGTATACAAATAGAATTAGTAGGTAAATAAAAATATTACGTAACATGGTGAGACGTTTGATAATAGTCTTTTAATCTAGAATGATAAGTGGGACAAGTGTAATAATACCGGAATCGCTTCAGTGCGAATAACACTAATGAGAGTAATGAGGGAAATGTAAGTAGATGAAATAAACAAAACGAAAAACAAATAAATAAATAAATGACGACGGTAAGAGATGTGAGTAAGCATACTTCTTCTATATTCATGAATCACCAAGTATTCTGCAATCTTTAGAGGTTGAGAATGAAGAAGACGCGGTAAGTTGGCACAAAATTCGACAGATGATCATAAAATCATGATCAGGGTTTGAGAGTGACAAATATCGATCAAGTGTTCTTAAATAGAGCTTCCTATAACCTTTCTCTCTCCCTCATAAAACCACGCTGGTATGAGTTCTCATATCCCTGTGCAAAGCATTCCCTAGAAGTGGCCAATGTATGCTACACCACATTAGTTGGTGAACTGATAAACACACAAGGAAGTGGCTGGAGGAGGGAGCCTACCTTTTACTCAAACAGAGAACAGCTTACTGCTGGTGAAGATCGTTTGGTGTTTTGCAGCAAAAAATGTCTTACTGACTGATTTAGAAAGACAATTTTCGAACATATTTGAAAGCTGATCACTTTTGAATTCCTAATTCACTAAGAGGGTTTTCTTTCGAACTGAGCCCATCAACGGTGCATCCAGTTTGACTGAGCTGAGACATCTGAATCAGTTCAAACCACCCGATTTGTCCATTCCGTGTATATTCCATGTACATTTCCGGTGGATGCATCTTTTGTAAGATCTGTTTTTATGTCTGCTGAGATAAACATCAGGAAAAGGAACACTTAGTTCACATTGTTTGTCTGTGGTACATTGCAAGGAAGGATGATAGTTGTTGAATCTAAGAAGGATATCATTAAGTATTATGTCATTATCGCAGATAACGAGAGCATCATCCACATATCTTCTATAAATATTTTCTTTTAAAACAGTTTTGTTTTAGATGATGTCATTATCTTATCTGTACAATTGTAAATATATGTATGAGAAACAACAAAATATTTCAGAATTGGCTCTAATCGATGATCAAATTATGTTAAATGAAGGAAGTTACGTAATATACCGATAGAGATCTCGGAGTAGTCAAATTAAATAGGGGACTACGACTATTGGTGTTATTACACAAATGGGAACTGATTTAGTTCAATGGGTGCCTTAGCCAGCTGTGGTGAAGAAATTAGATGAATGCAATACTTAAGATAGTACGCCAGTGGTTCAGCGGTAGAACCCTCGTCGACCGTGCACATGGTCCAGGGTTCGATCTCCTACCGACTCACACCTGATATCAATGGTCGGCCTGCAAAATTTGTGCTTCCGATATCACATACTGAAAATTCCATACTTGTCCCAAAAATACTGTATGGAATCACGCTATAATTTTAAAAAAATGCTAGTATTAGTATTCTCACTTTGAACTGTCCCCGGTATTATTTCACTTGTTCCACTTGTTATTCTAAATCAATTCTGTTTTGAAATGCTAAATTCTATCAAATTTCACACAATATTACGTAACGTGTTTATTTTATTTGATTCGCCTACTAATCCTATAATTTCACACCCCTTCTAAGTTCTATACATCCTATGAATAGTTCTATATATGACATTAATTGTTTTGCCACTTAACATTTAACCATGATTATAATCATAAACATCTTAGTTTTAACTGCATTTCATACTATTATTATTATTATTATTATTTTATGTATTCATACACCTATGATTCAATTCCCTCACCGGATATAACTTCTTATATATGTATGATTTTACAGCTTGATAAAAATTCGTTGTAAACAGTCTCTTCGCCGAATCGGTTATTTTGATTTTCTATATGTTACAATGGGAATTTTCCATGAATTAAAAAAAACCCACCTAAATGTCTCTAATCTGGTAATAAGGCTAAGTAAAGAGGGAAGATGCAGAGTCTTCTAAACACCTTGAGCCGCAATCTACGAATGTTTGGCATGCGATTCGCTCCCGCCAAATGCAAGATGATGTTACAGGACTGGACTACATCGACGCCTAGTTTAAAAATAGGAAGTGAAGTGGTAGAGCACGTTGACCGCTTCACTTATTTGGGAAGTACCATCAGCCCCAACGACAACGGGTTGATCTCTGACGAAATCTCAGCACCAATACAGGGGGCTCGTTTCGCATTTGCCAGTTTACGCCGATTTTGGCGTAGACGAGATGTTCGACTATCGACCAAAGGGCGGGTGTACTTGCTCATCAGTCCACTCCGTCCTCCTTTATGGCTGTGAGACCTGGCCACTGAGAGTGGAATACATGAAAAGACTAGCTGTCTTTGATCATAGGTGCCTGCGCTCTATTTCCCGTGTAAAGTGGCATAATAAGGTGAGCAACATGGAGGTTAGGCGTCGAGTTCTAGGTAAACAGGGGAAATCAATCGACGAAGTCGTGAAGTTACAAAAACTGAGATCCCATCTACTTTCTTATCTAAACTTCCTATTTATTCATGTTATTTCAAGTTTTTCTTAATCCCTGTTTACACTACCATATTTTCATACCCGAACTTAGTGTTTATTTTGTCATTTTACTATTTCTACATATTTAATCCCTGATTGCATGAACAATTAATTATTCATCACATTAGTTTTTATCCAAACATCCTGTCCATTTTGTTATTTCTACATTTCTAACCCCTAATTGCACAATGTCAGTCTTCTTAGTTATTATGATGCTACTTTGTTTGAGTTTTATCCATCCCCTTCCCCCTGTTTATTATGGCATTCTAATTCCTAATTGTAATTTTTATTAATTTGACCCTTGACCGGATATTATTCTGGAACTTTCCCATCCATTTGATATAAAAACTGAGATGGTTAGGACATGTGTTACGTATGCCTAGTCATCGATCGCCTTCCTCGATGGGCAATGTTAGCTGACATAGGGTCAGGCTGGAAAGGAGCTAGCGGAGGTCAAACAAAAACATGGCACCATTCAATGAAACCTACAACAGCTAGTTTAAGCCACGTAGGAAGCTGTAGACAGGCTTCCTGGTTGGGGTCATCGGGATGGTAAAAACCAATGGTTGGAAACAATTGGTGACATGGCTCAAAGTCGTTCTCAATGGCTGGCGCAGATGTATCCACTCCTTGTGACTTATGATTTCCAATGAAACTGTTTTGTTCTTCGTTATTACTATTCCTTTGTCTCACACCTCTGCTCACTGTTTCTATTATGCTTTTCTTGTACTTTCTTCTCTTGCTTTGTGTGTTACAAGGAGGGAGTGTGGCGACTTGAACTTCCGCACATTTGCGCAAAGTTCTATGTCGAAAACAGACAGACAGACAAAGAGGGAAGATTGGGCGTGAAACGAGCCCCCAGAAGCTCTGGCTAAAAGCCGCTTGTTCCACTCAGAACTTAAATGGATAAAATAAAATAATATAATAATATAGGTTACTTCAGATACAAAACTCTTCTGAACATCTGGTTATATATATATATATTGTATCAAAGTATAAATTGTGAAGAATTTGTTTGATCACGGGCTGAAATCCTTTGGCGAAAACCAACACGGAGTCCTGAACATTTTTCCCATCCTAGTTTGGGACTCTTCATCAGTACGCACCCACCGAATTTTCAGGCCGGGACCATAAGGTTACAAGTCAAGCTCATAGGTCATTCAGCCACTGGGACCCAACTAATTCGCCGATGGTGGTCGTGCTAAAATCACGAACTGGTAGAAGTTGAAAATTTTATGGTCCATTGGATATATGCCCAGTGGCTGGATGATCTACGAGCTTTCCCTGTTAACTAGAAGGTCCTAGTATAACAACAGAAGACAAGGGCCAGGTAACAGATCGTTTTATTACGGAAATCAACACGTGTTTATGTAAATTTCACACACATTATTATAGCTTAGTCAAGTAGACAAACGCAATCTTCTGATTGGTTGTTTCGGGCACCCATCGAAAAGTAGAGCCATCTATCTGCGAATCATATTTGCCCACGTTAAGTTTGCTGTGATTGGCTGTTGAATCAGCCTTGTTCATATTTTCTCACGGCCAATATTAGTGACCTAGACATTGACGTAGATTAATGTCTACCAATTGGCTAGCAGCCTGCTCTCACCACACTAGGTTTGAACCTCAGTGAGTCCGTGCTGCTGACGAATCCCGAACTGGGGCGAAACACCTTTCCAGTACTCCCTGGTGGTTTCCGGCCTGTGATGAAGCTTGAAACACTTACTACGACAATTTATTTGTGATTATAATCACGGTTAAACACTAAATCAATAAAACAGGTTACGTAGTTTAGTTCACGGAATATATAAATCTTGGAAGGGGATGTAGAATTCAGACGATTAGTAGGCAGTTGAGACATTACGCAACAAGGTGAGAATTTCAGTAAGGAAACATGATTTAAATAAATAAATGAAGGAAGATAAGGTAGTTAGCACCGGAAATCGTTTAAAGTGAGAATAATAGTATTAATAATAATAACAATTGAAATAATAATAATAATAAGGGGTGAATAAACAAAATGAGAAATAAATAAGGTCAAGATAGAAATGGCGAATATGATAATAGTTTAACATAAACAGATTAGGGTAAACAAACAAACTCTGACTTTTCTATACTTCGATGGCCAAAGTGTTTCAGTGAAATACAATTGAGTCAGGCACATAATGCATATGATAAGTTATAGATAACTTTAGAAGAAGACGTTGCAGAGAATAGATGACCAGTGTCGACTAGATTTTCCATTATTGTGCTCCACCGACAGCCTATATACCTAACTCCACAGGATCAGCTGGACTGGCAGACGCACGCACATATACAGAGTTGGTCAACCGCTGGGTCTTGTCCTTCAGGTTATTGAACGAACAGCAGTGGTCGACTGGAAAATACTATTCTCAAAGGTGATGCGGCCAAATATCGTTTTCCAAAAATTTCATATACTTACTTATTTCCCTTTATGAATTTCAATAAAGCAAGAACAAGTGTGGTTTGTACAGAATAACATGGTGCCATCATTCGTCTCATACGCTCCTCATCATCTTCATTGGGCCTGAAGAAATCGTTAATTAGACTTATGTACTGAACAAGTCTAACATACTTGCGAATGCTACATAGAGTCACTTGACAGGAGACTCTAAAATTAAACAGTGCTCAGAAAATACACTTACATAGTTTATATGCAGAAAATTTAAGTTTAAACAAAAACACAAGAGGTGAGTAAGATGATCTCATAACAATGTAGTGAGTTCAACTCAAATCATAGAAACAAGCGACAAGCAAAGTTAAACTATAGAGAAGGGGGTGAGATTAAAGGCAAAGATTACGTAATCAAATGAAAAGAGATAGCAATGACATCCAGTTGTTAGGGCAACGAGAGATTGATAACTGCTTCTTTCTGAACACATAAACCAGGTTTCAGGCTTTTGATAAAGATTGCTTCAGCAAACTTGATGAGAAATGAATGATTTTGTCCATTGATAATTTCAAGGGGTTTCATGACACGTATTATTGAGGTGCATGGCAATGGCACTATTGTAATATCCTTTTTAGGGAAAATGACATACTTCTTTTAAGGACGTTGGCAACTAGATCACCTTTGAATTCAAAGTTCATCTGTAGCTTGGATACAGAAGTCAAATTACATTTCAAAGGTGTTAAGTGCATATTGTTTTGCATATAAAACACGGTGGATATCCATTTTTGATTTAAAATTTAACTCTTCCACCAAGTGATCATATCAGGTTTCTTTTTCAACTAATGGGCAACCAGCTGTAGACATTTGTCAGCTAACTATTCCAGGAAAGATTTCTATAAATCGATTTCCTCAATATTCCATTACTGCTCCTGAATAGTTCCACATCAAGAAAAGGAATATCAAACTTGTTCTGCATTTCAGGAGTGAATTTTATCATTGGATGGCAAGTAATAAACGCATTTAATAAATTATTCAAATCACAAATAATAAAGATGTCAATTGGTGGGTGGTGACTAGCAGTGGAATTCAGGATAAATCGCATTTCGTCCATCTGGGACTCGTCATCCGGATGTTCCCACCGAGACTCGAACACAGTGACCATAGTTTCAAACGTAAAAGCATTATCCACTAGACCACTTGGGCCACGAGAGCCACCTACTGTGCAACAGGTCATATGAATTATTTAATTGAATTTTAGATTTTCCCGTCGATTGATCGGACGGAAGTGCCCAGACATCGTCGAAACATCTGCTCAAGAAGCCAATAGACATGTCAACCTGAGACAAAGCACTTCGGTTCAATTAATCGATGGGACAATCTAAAATTCAGTTAAATAAAGATGTCACCTACATACCCTTCCAATAGTTGGAAAGCTTGACCATTTTCTAAACTGACCATAAAACAATCGTTTTGTCTTTAGTTTGTTTCAAATAACCGAAAATACCCACTGAATCATGAAGAAAATTTTCTTTATCGACGAAATCATCTTCAGGGGCTGTACCGTACAGTCGTATTTATACTTACAAAAAATATATAGTGGTCTATCGTTGAGTAATACGGGGTGACATAATTGATATAATTACTCAGAAGTGGCTTTAGAAGTGAAAATTAAAAGTTGTAAATTACGTGGTACTTAACGGCCCAAAGATAGAAATTTGGTAAGGTTCAAATTGCTATTGAGTGAGAATAAAGGTGGTATTTGAGTGTCAATTTAACAAGTGTGAAGAGGGTGTGAAAATATACAAAAGGAGCACATAAGATTGACAATAATGAAATAATTATTAAAGCAAAAGCAAACTAAAAGTAAAATTAAAAAGAGTGAAGAAAAATCAAAAGTTTTTATTTTTTACAGGGAACGATTAGTGAAGAGGTTAAGAACCAAAGTAGAATAAGAGACTGGACAAACTTTTTCTGTATACAGAGTTCAGGGTTGTATTGACGAATTGTCAGCGCCTCAGCGCCATACACAAAAGCCGAAACCTGACGCCCTTTGTACTATTTGGCTTCACTTTGTAGGTGATGTTGAAAGACGACTCTGGTGGAGCTACGTGGCCTGAGTTCATCAAATGCTCGAGAATTGAACTAGTAATTGTCTTGCATTGTCCCTTTGCTAACCATGACGGATAATGTTCAGCGATGCGTTTGGAAAGCATGCGCTTTTTGGGGCCAATGTAACTAGCTCAACACGAACAGGTGAATTGATAAACACACATTGAGGTGGCCCAAAGTGGCATTTTATCCTTCACACATCCGTTGATCATTTGTCAGCTGTAGAGATTGGTACGTAGCTCAGCCATAAAGAAGGCTTTCCTCAGTGATCTGCATAAGAGATTCTTCAGGATCTTAGCTGCGGTATCACCTTTAAATTCAACACTCATAAATAGCAGTTTCTTCAGCACCGTCTGGATTCTTTCAGGCTTTTCCCTTTACTTCATGTTTTTCTCGATAAATCTTAGAGGATATCCATTCTGTATGAGAACTTGTGTGAGTAGCCCCAGTTCCGCATCGATTGTATCGCTTGAACATATCCTCATTATTCTTGAGTATAAGGAATGGATCAGATTTCTCTTTCTTCTCAAAGGGACCCAACTATGGAAATTTTAATTTTCACTTCTAAAGCCACTTATGAGTAATTATATCAATTATATAACCCCACCCCTATTACTCAATAACAGACCACTAAATATTTTTGTAAGTATAAATACGACTGTATAGCCTCTGAAGATTTCGTTGATAAAGAAAATTTTCTTCGCTGAATCTGTCTTTTATTTAGATTGTTTCATTGTATGTAAATTGCAAACTCAATGTACATCTCAATAGTAGTTCTTTCAAATGTGTAATAGGTATCCATATATTCAACTTCCTGTCATCGATATATTTACAAATAAAACATATGGTTTCTGTTAATGGAACGTCAGTAAATAGGGATTCTACATCCACAGGGAAAATATGTTTATTCCAAACATTTGTGTCCTGTATCCCATCGATAATTTGGGAGGTATCACTGAGAGAGTGAATAGGTAATTACCTGCTGACATGTTCAAGGAATTCAGCTAGCCGCTTAGCTATGGAATGATAAGACTATCCAGAATAGGGACGAGTGCCAGGTTAGAAAGCCTTGTTAAATAAAGACCCTGTTGGTTTAATCCTTTCATAAATGTCTTTCACTAAACTGTTGATTACTCTTCATTCTTTTCAAAGATTCCGTGAATGGCCTTTAAATTAATTCCCTCTAGTTTTTCTCATTAGGTTTACAGAATGCTGTTGTTATCAGAAAGTATATGCTACATTTAATAACCCGAGATTACAACACCTGCACTATTTTCAAAACGTGTAAATAATTTATATTCATTGTACTTTTAGCCGTTAAACTGTACTTTGTGCTGTTTTGTTCGGAGACAATAAACCTTCGTTTTGTTTCTTTGTTAAGGTTCTGATAGCAAGAATCTATGATTTCAAAAATTGGAGGTCCTAATCAGAAAATGGTACAAAATCATTGGCTTGGCTAAGTAAATTTTCAGGTTGAAAATGTTTACGAAGCTTATTGACACTGACTTTGCATATTTCATCTCAACAAATACCTGCTTCAAAATAATCTACAAAGTGAAGAACAACCTGCCAAAGACAATACGTTTCCGTCTTCTTTGCATTGGTGAAGCTCTAGCCATTCAATTGGAAGAAACAGAAATATGCATACAAAAGAAAATTATTCAACCACTTCTACTACCACATAGTAACAACTCTGTTGAATTTGACTTAACTTTTGTTTGTGTCCTTATTTTTCTAACTACTTAAAACTCTGGCGTAATTCTCTACGTTGCTTTGTTTCCATGTACACCCTGAGCACAACTCTTTCATCAAACTATTCATGTTATTACGTAACTCTTCTTTAACAATCGTTTGTGACAACTCATCACTTTTGTTACTACCCTCTTATATCAACATCCAATTCACCTGAACTTACTAATTGTATTTCCGTTTGACAAATTTAATGTACACACATATACAAAACAAGCATATGTATTTGCGTTTGTACAGCTATGAAAATGAGTTCGCCGTCGAAAAGAGACTCTTCTCTGAACTACTGGTCTTCTGATTTTGCATATCACTTTGAATGAACTCTCCTTGCATATTGAGCGAACAGTGTTCATTATAGTTCAATCAGTGCGTCGGTGGCACAGTGGTTAGGACTCTCACCGACCATGCACATGGTCCCGGGTTCGAGCCCACGCCGACGCACACCTGATATCTTTGGTTGGCCTGCAAAATTTGGGCTACCGATATCCACGCTGAAAATTCCATACCTGTACCAAAAATACAGTGTGGAATCAAGCTGTAATCAAAAATAATAAAAAAAAATAAAAATAAAATAATATCAATCCTTATTGATCCATTCTAACCTTTCTGTAGTCAAGCAGGATAAAAACACAAAGAAATGCCTATATATATACGCTCAACAGGAGCCAGGTTAAAAGAACTTCTACTTAGATTCACTTGGTGAACGTCCATTTCATATTCATTGGTGTTATCGCCAGGCAGTAAGATGATATAGCTATGAGATCACCATTAGGTCTGGTACTCGCAAATATTTTCATTTCACCTCTCTTTGTAGTAGTCACGCGCAACGGACAACCGATATACCTAACTCCACTGGATCAACTGAACTGTCAGACACTCACACACATACAGAGTTGGTCAACTACTGGGTCTTGTCCTTTAGGGTATTGAACGAACAGCAGTGGTCAACTGGAAAGTACTACTCTCAAAGATGATGCAGCCAATATCGATCATCAATATCTTTTTCCTCTATAGAAGATATGTTGATGATATCTTTATCAATTGTGATAATGAATTTGGCCAGTTGACAAATGTTTGCACTTGCGTGCTCATAAATTGCAGGCGAAATTTAAGAGTATCTCTTATGACAAGGATCCGAAGAATCCTCAGTCCTGAGTCGGTAGATGAAGAGATCGATTTTTTGAGAAAGATAACAAGTGGAAATAGGTACCCTCCACACCTCATAGACAAACACATAAAACCCTAAACTAACAAAGAAAATCATATCTCTGTGACGAAGAAGATGCTATACATGAATTTGGTGTTCAAAGGCCATCTTCTGGCTGACAATCCAAAGAAAAGAATATCAAACTCCCTGAATAGAACATTTTTCACTTCTAGGTTAAGACTGGTATTTTCTTGCTACTGACCACTTCTATGTGTATTTACCGATTTACTGGCTCCTTTGGACCGAGACATATAAGTCATTCGATGCGTGTTCTATCTGAAAGAGTTCAAAAAAATTATCCTGCTTGACTACAGAAAGGTTACTTACTTACTTTACTTTACTTCGGCTATCTCCTACGGGAGGATGAGCCGGCTTCATGAACGTCTCGAATCATCGCTGCCCAGGCGCGGCAATTTGTAAGAGAGTTCATGAAGTTAGAATGGATGAATAAGGATTGATATAACTGAACATATATCCAACACACTGGTCACTCAGTACGCATGGGGAGTTCATTTAAAGTTTTCTCTAAAGTCAAGAGAAGCTTCCTTAAAACGGTACTCTTCCATATACTTTACATTGCCGAGGCCTTAGTGATTCTGATGGTAAGCTCTGATTTCTGCCGACATTGAGACAAAAGTCACAAAACTTCGACCCCAGTAGAAATTTTGATAAGGGTATAGGGGAATGATTAAACACATATATATCTTACGGGATTATCAGGAAAATTCTAATAAGTCTGGAATTCACACGATATCATTCTGAAATTACCCTTCGGATTCCCAAAGTTAAAAGTATTGCAGCTTTCTTTCATTCATTTAGTTTTCACTTGGTAGGTGGTCATTATGGACTAACAATCGTAAGAGAGACCATTAGAAACCAGGGAGCAGTGGACAATCATTTCGTTCTAATTTGAGACTCTTCAACTGTGTACACCCACGACTACACCAAGGGTCGAACCTGAGAATAAGTTCGTTGGCCATTCAACCATTTGGGCTGGAGTTCGACGACCCGTGAATTTTAACTTTGTCAGTTGGTGGTGTAGCGCTTCCCCCAACCAACTTGGGTTTTGCAGTATACGTCTCCATGTGAGTTATCTCACCTCATTGGTAGAACCATAGAGTTATTACTTAAACGTTGGTGTGTGTCACTTTTTGAATTGTTACGCTAGTTAGTTTTAAATGAAATCCTTTATAAAAGAATAACAATATACCATTACAGATATATGTGACAACGTAGAGAGTTCAAGAAATACTAAGCCATATCAAGTCTCATGGTTTCAGTCCATTTTAAGAGGTTAAAGTTATTGTGATGGAAATTAGTAACGATAGTTGATACGTCATTTTCTAACGTTTCAATATTCAAAATTTGATTGGACACTGGGTTGTAATTAGCATTATTTATCTAGTCCCTTGTTTGGTGTAGACTGAATTCTACCAGTCAGGTTTGCAATCTGGTTACCATGCTAGGTGGTACCAAAGAAACGATTAGACGCCTGACGTTACTTGTTACCCAATGTCCAATCAAAGTATCACATACAATCCTAAAGGAGGTGAATTGCGAGTCCAAGTAGCTCAGTGGTAACGTCTCTAACTACAGCACTGGGTGACACGGGTTTGAATCTCAGAAGAGATATGAGTTCCTCACAGAATGGCAATACAGCCTGCTGATAAGTGCCAACGAATCCAATACCTCCTGCCGATTTACTTCAACCGTCTGAGAGCAGCAGTATTCAACTTTATAAGACATAACTGGGCATGGTTCACGAATATCTAACTCTTCTTTTAAAATTTAAATTACTTTTCCTTTCTGTTAGTCAAGCAATTGGTTATGAGTGGTGTGATCATAAACCAGGCTAATTTTACATCCACCCCCAACGCCGGTGATTGATTATGTAGCCTAGTAGCTAATACTTTGGCACTTCAAACGATACGGGTACAACCAGATGACTAGTCCCAAAAGAAATGGAGAGAATCAGACAAGCCCTAGATGAAAAACTTCGACCAGAACAGGCTGGATTCAGGAGTAACAAGTCATGTATTGATCAAATCGCCACTCTACGGATCATCATTGAACAAAGCTTGGAATGGCAGTCACCTCTCCACCTCACTCAACTTCATCGACTTTGAAAAGGCCTTCGAAAGCGTCGATCGAGAGGTGATTTGGCAACTACTTCTCTACTACGGGGTCCCATCGACAATTATACATCTCATCCAACAGTTATACGACATTGCTGCATGCCAAGTAATCCACAACGATAAACTTACGGAGGCCTTCGAAGTGAGGACGGGAGTGAGGCAAAGCTGCCTACTATCGCCAATGATTTTCCTGATTGCAGTGGATTGGATAATGCGACAGACAGCCGGCCGGGCAATGAGGAAACAGGCATAAATGGACTCACACAAAAAATTTGGAGGATCTGGGCTTCGCCGATGATATATGTCTAATTTCACACAAACTGGAAGATATGCAAGTGAAAAGCAACAAGTTGGCAGAAGAAGCATCAAAGATAGGACTTTATGGTGAAGATAGAGAAACAGAGTTAGGTGATGAAGATTACTGGGCGAAAACAACAGCAACAACAACAGACAATAATCAGCATATATGGGAGGAACCTCAAAGAAACAACCTCCTTTACCTATCTGGGAAGAATCGTTTAAACCACAAGCAGACTGAACTGACGAGGATATCAAAGCGACGATCGGGAAAGCAAGAAAAGCTTTCATTACTCTAAAGTCTGTATGGTGACCAACAGCACTGAGCATGAAAATGAAAATAAGATGTGGACTTTCAACTCTAATATGAGGTCAGTGCTACTCTATGGACCAGAGACTTGGTGCGTCATAAAGAGCACCTCAAATAAACTACAGACCTTCATCAACAGCTGTCTTCGCTTAATACTCAAGATCAGATGGCCAGCCAGAAAAGATCAGCAATAGGGGGATCTCTGGGAGAGAACCAACCAGGAACCGATTGTGCAACGAATAGGCAGGAAGAAATGGAGGTGGATTGGCCATAATCTGAGAAAACAAACCATCAAGTGACATCATTAGACAAGCCCTCGAGTGGAACCCGAAAGGGAAGTGGCCAGTTGGTCGTCCAAAGGTGACTTGGAGGAGGTCATGCGAAGAGGAGATGAAAGCATGTGGGTAGACGTGTAGCCAGGTGAAAACTCTAGCAGAGAACCGAACGCAATGGAGACGCGCGGCTGAAGCCTTATGTTCCTCTAGGAATTAAAGGAAATAATAATAAAAATAATCATAATAGAATACAGTGCAATCTGGACTCCACTGCTTGTCACCATCCGCAAGTTAATCCTCAGACACTGTCGAAGCATCCATACTAAGAGCTGACATGTTATCAACGGAAGCCGAACATTTCAATCCAATCAATCCATCGACGGGGCCCAACGGGTCTAGTGAATAACGCTCTGGCATTTAAAACTATGGATACTGGGTTCGTGTCCTAGTAAAAACACCATCGTTCACTGGGGGATGCAGGTACTTCCAGATGATGATTCCCAAATAAGACAAAATCCAGTGCATCCTGGATTCCACTTCTAGTCACCATCAACCCAGATATGGTAAAAAAACAACAACTGAGAATACCCTGATGCCACTAATTCCACGAGGCATGAAAATGAACTAAATGTAATGAATAAATGAATGAATGAGTGAATGAATGCTTGAACAGAGTTCATCTTCATCTAGATTAAAGAATAAAAACTAAGTTGAGTAGTGGTCAGTATTAAATATCCATTATGAAATGTTGTCACTCAATTCTTTTAAACCTTTGTGTCACCTCTCTTTTTGTCCAATATATGCATTCATCAATAAATAATAGCTTGAAGGCAATACTTATCGCTATCCTGGTAACTCATTTTAAAAACTTCTGTTCATCTATGCCTATTAAAAAGTTGATTATTGAAAATTCATCTCAGAGTTGTGACTAATCTCATTCTGATTTGGTTTACTTTAGTAATAATTATTGTTATTATTTTGACTTAGTAGTGTTTTCTGAGCTGGTTGATTCAATTGCGAATCTTTTCCATCCCCTGTCCGTCTAGACAACATCTTCAGCACAAGCTTTAATATGAAGTGAACATGTTTGAATTCCCTATGAATGATAGAATTGTATCTCTTGACAACCTTTGGCGTGACTGGTTACTAATTTACCTCTCTATTGATCAACTTTATCGACTTGAAATTCGAACTATCTTGTCATGTGACTTATTTATCTGTTATCATAATAATAATAATAATAATAATAATAATAATAATAATTTATCCTTCACGTTCCCAGTGGAACATAGGGCTCCAAGCTAGTGGCTTGAAGTTTCTGTAGCAGTGGTGTTTATTTTACAGGATGGGGTTGCTAGCCTCATGCCTAACCTTTCCTCTAAATGAGCATTATTTCTGGCTCAGTGAGGTAAAGGAGTGCGCCGGTCGGGAGTCGAACCCCGGACCATATGCGTGGTCGGCGAGCGTCCTAACCGATATACCACCGACGCACATTTATCTGTTAGTTGATGATAATATGTTTTACCGATCTGATGCTCGCTAGTGACTTGCTACAGGTTGGAGTTTCCTGAGTTCTAGTGAGAAGTCGTGACCAGTGAGGTCCAATTAGATGTCACGTGTGTGGATGGATGTCCCACCAACGACAATGGTTGGGGTCGCGCTAAATCAAGAATTGGTAGAAGTTAGAATTCATGAGCCGTTGAATCGGTTCCCATTGGCTGAATGGTATACGACCTTGCCTTGTAACCGAAAGGTCCTGGGTTCGAATCTCATTGGGTGCGTACTGGCGATGATTCCCAAACTAGGATGAAACAGCAGCTGTCCAGTACTCCCTGGTTTTCAATAGTTATCTAACTGATATCAATCCGTGATCAACTCGTTAAAATATAACTAATCCTTACAAACCAAACTATCGAAGATGATAATATGGCCATTAGTCGAGTATCAGGCTTCTAGAAATTCCCTGGCATTACTTTTGGTGTTTTCTCTGTTTAAAATTTTTCGATGATCTCAATTAATTCATGAGAAATTCCCATTGGAACATTAATAGACAGAAGACCAGTAGTTCAGAGAAGAGTCTCTTTTCGACGGCGAATTCATTCTCATAGCTATACAAACGCAAATACATATGCTTGTTTTGTATGTGCATGTACATTAAATTTGACGAATGAAAATACAATTGGTAAGCTTAGATGAATTGGATGTTGATATAAGAGGGTAGTAACAAAAGTGATGAGTTGTCACAAACGATTGTTAAAGAAGAGTTACGTAATAACATGAATAGTTTGATGAAAGAGTTGTGCTCAGGGTGAACATGGAAGCAAAATAACATACGGCATCACGCCAGCGTTTTAAATAGTTAGAAAAATAAGCACACAAACAAAAGTTAAATCAAATCAACGGAGTTGTTACTATGTGGTAGTAGAAGTGGTTGAATAATTTTCTTTTGTATGCATATTTCTGTTTCTTCCAATTGAATGGCTAGAGCTTCACCGATGCAAAGAAGACGGAAACGTATTGTCTTTGTCCCAATTAAACTGTTGTCCATGATTGTCTGCATGCATCGCTGATATGAAAGAATACATATATCTCGTCTTTTCATAGCTAATTTATGTTCTTGAATTCTGGATCTAAGAGGACTCCCATGTTGACCAATCTAGTGTTTATCACAGTTCATACAATTTATTTGATAAACAGTGTTGTTCATATCTACTTTTTCTGTTGGATCTTTTGGTTTGAACAATATCGAATGAAGTGACTGCGCTGGTTCCTAACTATCTTATTATTCACCTGCTCATGTGGAGCTAGTTACATCGGCCCCAAAAAGCGCATGCTTTCCAAACGCATCTCTGAACATTATCCGTCATGGTTAGCAAAGGGACAATGCAAGACAATCACTAGCTCGATTCTCAAGCATTTGGTGAACTCAGGCCACGTAGCTCCACCAGAGTCGTCTTTCAACATCACCTACAAAGTGAAGCCAAGTGGTACAAAGGGCGTCAGGTTTCGGCTTTTGTGTATGGTGCTGAGGCGCTGGCAATTCATCAATACAATCCTTAACTCTGTATGCAGAAAAAGTTTGTCCAGTCTCTTATTCTACTTTGGTTCTTAACCTCTTCACTAATCGTTCCCTGTAAAAAATAAAAACTTTTGATTTTTCTTCACTCTTTTTAATTTTACTTTTAGTTTGCTTTTGCTTTAATAATTATTTCACTATTGTCAATCTTATGTGCTCCTTTTGTATATTTTCACACCCTCTTCACACTTGTTAAATTGACACTCAAATACCACCTTTATTCTCACTCAATGGCAGTTTAACTTTACCAAATTTCTATCTTTGTGGCGTTGAGTACCACGTAATTTACAACTTTTAATTTTCACTTCTAAAGCCACTTCTGAGTAATTATATCAATTATGTCACCCCGTATTACTCAACGATAGACCACTATATATTTTTTGTAAGTATAAATGCGACTGTACAGGTATCCTGTGAAGATGATTTCGTCGATAAAGGAAAAATTTCTTTGCTGAATCTGTCTTTTATTGTCTTATTATTCTGGCGGTTATTTCAGAGATATCCGTTATATATATGGGAGAGTGAATTTTCTTATGGTCTTGAATTTTGCTATCCTGTCGGTAATACGACATTCATTTATTCTTTTTGAAGACAGTTAGTAGGTATTTGTCTTGCATTCTTTTCAACACCGGAGTGTTACGATGTGTTTGGACTCTTTCAAACACTGTCTATATGCAATTTCTTCCATGAGCCACTGGATTATTGCAACTATATTTGAGTATTTGATCTCTGTGTTTTAATTCTCCACTTACTTGTGTTTCCAAATCGCCTGTTTTAGTCCTCTAGATGAAGATATGTAAGAATGGAATTTGGTTGTCTGATTCTGCTTCTCTTGTGAATTCAATGTCTCAAAATATGTTGTTGATTAACTTGTGGGTGTATTCTAAACCATTTCTTCTAGTTGTTACTATTACTATCATTATTTTTTTGTTATTTTTGATTATACCTTGATTCTACACGGTATTTTCGGTACAAGTATGGAATTTTCAGCATGCAATGTAGGTAGCTTAGATTTAGCAGGCTGGCCATTGATATCAGGAGTACGTCGGCAGGCGATCGAACCCTAGACCATGTGTATGGTCGGCGAGAGTCCTAACCACTGTGCCACCGACGCGTTATTATTCCAAATACAATTATTATCCAATTTACTAAGACCAACGTTTCAAACTCACCCTTTTCTTGAAGAAGGGAAGCAAAAAAGCAACCTTTTTTCCATATGAGAAAATAAACTCTAAAGATCCTTTGAATTCTTTAACATGTTTCAAGAATATCTTTCAAAAAGGAATGATTACCAGGTTGGCGAAGTTAAAGTTCAGTTATCATAACGTACCAAAGGAGTGCGACTGCACCAGTGACCTTGAAACGCTCAGTCAGCCACTTTGTGAAACCAGGCAAATAACGCTCTATTTAATTGAATTTTAGATTTTCCCGTTGATTAACTGGACTGAAGTGTTCGGTCTCGGGATGACATGTCGCCTTCCTGTGATGGGTTTTGTTCAATCCGGGACTCGTCACCTGGATGCACCTGCATTCTAAAGTTCAATTAAATAATCAATATGACCCGTTGAACAAGAGGCAGCTCTCGTGGTCTAGCAGATAACTCCTTGGCGCTTGAAACTTTGGACACTGAGTTCAAGCCTCCGTGGGAACATCATCAGTAACTTGAGAATGCACGTACATCCAGATGACGAGTCTCAAATAAGACGAAATGTGCGTTATCCTACATTCCACTGCTAGTCGCCATCCGCCAATTAAATAACACTCTAATCATGAATAAAATATGCTGAATGAAATGTTATGACATTACACAGGATATCTTGTTAGTTTTAGGTTAGGTTTCGAGAAGATATAGTGAATTTTTAGGCTAAGGACATTTGAGGGTTAGGTTAACCTAACAAAGTAGATTTTAGAGTTGATTCAAGTTAGACTTGGGCCAGTTTAGGGATACTGTCATGTTATGGTCAAGTTAAGGAAGACCTAGATGACTACAGGTATAAAATGTGGTTTAATTCCTCTGATGCAACTCTAATGCAAAAGTGAGAAGCATTTTTTGTCACATGTGAGAGAAACATGACCTGAGTAACAGTTTTACACCTTTTTATTCATTAGTTTCATATATATATTTGTCATATGTTTAGTGCGTTCAAGGTCATTGTCCGCTGCTTCATTTCGGTGCTTAAAGCTTCACCAACACGTCCTCAGGAATACTTGAATACTCTGCTCCTCAGGATTTTAAACAATTGTTATGTGTAACAAGATAATAAATACTACTCATTCTATGAGTATTTGGAAATGATCCTCGCTAGTGACTGGTTACAGGACGAACTTGACTGAAGTTCTGCTGAGAAGTTGTGACCAGTATGGGGTGAGGATTAATAACCACCGATAACATTGGCTGGGGCCAGTCTTGCTAAAATCACGAATCGTTTGGAGTTAAAATTCATGGGCAAGCCATTGAGTTGTGTCCCAGTGGCTGAATGGTCTACGAGCTTGCCCAGTAACCAAAAAGTTTTGCGTTCGAACCCGTGCGGTGGATGGACACTGATGACGAGCCCCAGACTAGGACGACACAGCTGTCCAGTTCTCTCTGGTGGTTTTCAGTAGCTCTAACTGACACCAACCCGTGATGAAACTTGCAGCAAACCAAATCCCTACGAAAAACTCAGGAAAAATAAAAAACAATAATAGCTTTATTCCGGACAGTGTTTATTCAGTCAGTTGGTGGATACTGACTAGCAGTGGAATCCAGGATGTACATTTCGTCCTATTCAGGACTCGTCAACTAGGTTTACCTTCATTCCCCACTCAGTGAGTGATCCTGTTCCCAACGAGTCTTGCATCCAGTGCCCATAGTTTCAAATAGGACGAAGTGTGCATCCTGGATCCGCCTGCTAGTCACCATCCACCAATTAAATTCTAATTACATGCCCTGCCCAACGTTGTAGCTTCCGCAAAAAGAGCCGATATGTCAACCTGAGACCGAGTATTTCGGTCCAATCAATCGATGGGAAAATCTAAAATTCAATTTAATAATCTTTTATTCTACTTTAAAAAAGGAAACGGATTGTGCATACGGCACTAAGGAGGCAGTTGAACGACATTGCGCTCAATGGCCGCCATTGCTCGAGCGGAATTCAAATGGAAGCGACGAATGTGTCGTTAATGAGAAGAGGACATTTAGGAGATCGTTTGTGGAAGGGGAGATGAGGGATTATGGGCAATCGTCCGGTCAGCCACCTGAAGAGGATAGCAGAAAATAGGAGAAAGTGGGGATGTGTTGCTGAAGGGCTATATTCCATTCCACTTGGAGCCCAAGGGAATAATAATAATAATAATATAATATGCCACTTTTTCTATTTTACATGTTTGTAAATAAATATTCCTGGAAATGAATTAGAAGTGTACAAAAGTCTCTTCTGATTGTAAACACTTACCCTACCCCTTTCTCTTGACTAATTCTTATCTCGTATTGGTAATGAATTTGAGCATAAGAAACGTTGTCATTAGAATCGGAAAGGATAACGTATCACACTGACATACTATAATGCCCATATGATAAGATAAAAAAAGTCTGATAATAATAATAATTAAAATTGACTGAAGATATCTATTAAAAATTTGAAAGACAGACTACTGGACAAAGAATATTCTTTTCAATAAATGCGTCATCATGTCCTACATTCATACGATCATAATAATTAAAGAATGTCGATAAAGAAAAGAAGACGAAATTTGCAGTATAAAATGATATCATTCTATTTCACAGGTTCTCATCAGCTGCAGACTACCTGAAATTACAATGGTTATATAGATGATAATAACATACTTTAATGTTCGAGTGGTGGTAGAAAAGAGATACTATAAAATTGACGCATCTAAATGAAAGCATTACAATGTTTTTAGTTTAAGTTTTCATCATCAATTTATACGCTTTTAAAGTTGAAAAGAGGGGGAGGGGTAAGAGAGAAAACAGAAAAAATTGATTAACAGAACAGTGTTAGCTTTTAGGTTCACATAGCAACTCAAGAAACAAAAAAAACAAAAACGGTTACAGTTTATGAGATTAAGATTTGTTCAGTGAGTTGAGATCACTGAATTAGATGACTAATCAAAATCAAAATTCTGTTACCAAGGGAGTGAGAGGTTAATCACACTCTCTTTCTGTATGCATAAGTCTGGTTTAAGTCTTTTGATTGCGATTGCTTCGGCAAATCGTAGTAAATTTGCTGTCCTTTGTCTATTTAATATTTTGAAGGACTTAGAAATCTCTACGAGATGTCCGGTATCAATAATGTGTCTGGTAATTGCACTCTGGGAATATCTGCTTCCTTTCAGGCACAGGTTTTTGGGAATATGTTCAGAAAACCGGATAGAAGCCCTTCTTTCTGTCCTTCCAATGTACTTGCTCCCGCAAGTGCACGTGAATTCATAAACGCAGTTGGAGGTGACATCAGCAGGGTATTTATCCAGTTTTGAGTGGATTAAAGAAGGAGTGGTGCTGTATACTGTTATGAGTTTTGCTGCTGGGAAGCTTCTATTTATTGCACCTTTCAGTCTTTTGTCAATCTTTTGTGACACTGCATCTCCTTTGTATGGTAGACAGATAAACACTTTTTTCTTTTCTACAGTTGGATGCTTTTCTTTCTCATCTTTTTCTCTGCTGTACTTCTGAATAAATCCCTTAGGGTATCCATTTTCCCTTAGGCATTTCTCGACGAAAACTAATTCTTCTTCGACCCTGTTTGGTGAACATAGCTTCCTGGCTCTGTCATACAAAGTCCTCACTAATCCACGTTTATAGCTTATGGGACAAAAGCTGTTATAGTGAAGATATTGTCCAGTCCAGGTTTCTTTTCTATAGATGGACTTTTCGACCGTGCCTTCGTTTGTTCTTTTTACATTTAGATCCAGGAAATTGAACTCATTATTATGTTCATATTCCATGGTGAATTTGATATTTGGATGTATCTCATTTAGGCGATCATATAGTGCCGATGCGTGATCCATATCGTTGCAAACAACAAATGTGTCATCAACATATCGGCGATAGTAGGTAGTTCCATTGATAGCAGAACTTAGTTGTGTTTGCTCAAGGTAGCCCATGAAGATATCAGCCAGGATAGGTCCCAGAGGCGAACCCATCGCGACCCCATCGGTTTGTCGGTAAAGTTGATTGTTGAATTTGAATTGTATATCTTTTGTGCAGAGCAGTAGAAGTCGCTTCATCTCTGTTTCCGGTAATGGTAGTAGATCCGTTTGTTTACAAATTATATCAATTGTTTCCATCAGTGGTACATTTGTAAACAAGGAGGTCACGTCATACGATACCATGAGTTTGTCTGATATGTCGATATTGTCAACTTCCTTGGAAAATTGATAACTATCCTTCAGGCTGTGGGTTGCAAATTTAATTCGAATGGGCTCTATAGAATCAGCTAACCATCTAGCTAGCTTCCCAGCAGCAAAACTCATAACAGTATACAGCACCACTCCTTCTTTAATCCACTCAAAACTGGATAAATACCCTGCTGTTGTCACCTCCAACTGCGTTTATGAATTCACGTGCACTTGCGGGAGCAAATACATTGGAAGGACAGAAAGAAGGGCTTCTATCCGGTTTTCTGAACATATTCCCAAAAACCTGTGCCTGAAAGGAAGCAGATATTCCCAGAGTGCAATTACCAGACACATTATTGATACCGGACATCTCGTAGAGATTTCCAAGTCCTTCAAAATATTAAATAGACAAAGGACAGCAAATTTACTACGATTTGCCGAAGCAATCGCAATCAAAAGACTTAAACCAGACTTATGCATACAGAAAGAGAGTGTGATTAACCTCTCACTCCCTTGGTAACAGAATTTTGATTTTGATTAGTCATCTAATTCAGTGATCTCAACTCACTGAACAAATCTTAATCTCATAAACTGTAACCGTTTTTGTTTTTTTTGTTTCTTGAGTTGCTATGTGAACCTAAAAGCTAACACTGTTCTGTTAATCAATTTTTTCTGTTTTCTCTCTTACCCCTCCCCCTCTTTTCAACTTTAAAAGCGTATAAATTGATGATGAAAACTTAAACTAAAAACATTGTAATGCTTTCATTTAGATGCGTCAATTTTATAGTATCTCTTTTCTACCACCACTCGAACATTAAAGTATGTTATTATCATCTATATGAGCACTGTAATTTCAGGTAGTCTGCAACTGATGAGAACCTGTGAAATAGAATGATATCATTTTATACTGCAAATTTCGTCTTCTTTTCTTTATCGACATTCTTTAATTATTATGATCGTATGAATGTAGGACATGATGACGCATTTATTGAAAAGAATATTCTTTGTCCAGTAGTCTGTCTTTCAAATTTTTAATAGATATCTTCAGTCAATTTTAATTATTATTATTATCAGACTTTTTTTATCTTATCATATGGGCATTATAGTATGTCAGTGTGATACGTTATCCTTTCCGATTCTAATGACAACGTTTCTTATGCTCAAATTCATTACCAATACGAGATAAGAATTAGTCAAGAGAAAGGGGTAGGGTAAGTGTTTACAATCAGAAGAGACTTTTGTACACTTCTAATTCATTTCCAGGAATATTTATTTACAAACATGTAAAATAGAAAAAGTGGCATATTATATTATTATTATTATTATTCCCTTGGGCTCCAAGTGGAATGGAATATAGCCCTTCAGCAACACATCCCCACTTTCTCCTATTTTCTGCTATCCTCTTCAGGTGGCTGACCGGACGATTGCCCATAATCCCTCATCTCCCCTTCCACAAACGATCTCCTAAATGTCCTCTTCTCATTAACGACACATTCGTCGCTTCCACTTGAATTCCATTCGAGCAATGGCGGCCATTGAGCGCAATGTCGTTCAACTGCCTCCTTAGTGCCGTATGCACAATCTGTTTCTTTTTTTAAAGTAGAATAAAAGATTATTAAATTGAATTTTAGATTTTCCCATCGATTGATTGGACCGAAGTACTCGGTCTCAGGTTGACATATCGGCTCTTTTTGCGGAAGCTACAACGTTGGGCAGGGCGTGTAATTAGAATTTAATTGGTGGATGGTGACTAGCAGGCGAATCCAGGATGCACACTTCGTCCTATTTGAAACTATGGGCACTGGATGCAAGACTCGTTGGGAACAGGATCACTCACTGAGTGGGGAATGAAGGTAAACCTAGTTGACGAGTCCTGAATAGGACGAAATGTACATCCTGGATTCCACTGCTAGTCAGTATCCACCAACTGACTGAATAAACACTGTCCGGAATAAAGCTATTATTGTTTTTTATTTTTCCTGAGTTTTTCGTAGGGATTTGGTTTGCTGCAAGTTTCATCACGGGTTGGTGTCAGTTAGAGCTACTGAAAACCACCAGAGAGAACTGGACAGCTGTGTCGTCCTAGTCTGGGGCTCGTCATCAGTGTCCATCCACCGCACGGGTTTGAACGCAAAACGTTCTGGTTACTAGGCTAGCTCGTAGACCATTCAGCCACTGGGACACAACTCAATGGCTTGCCCATGAATTTTAACTCCAACCGATTCGTGATTTTAGCAAGACTGGCCCCAGCCAATGTTATCAGTGGTTATTAATCCTCACCCCATACTGGTCACAACTTCTCAGCAGAACTTCAGTCAAGTTCGTCCTGTAACCAGTCACTAGCGAGGATCATTTCCAAATACTCATAGAATGAGTAGTATTTATTATCTTGTTACACATAACAATTGTTTAAAATCCTGAGGAGCAGAGTATTCAAGTATTCCTGAGGACGTGTTGGTGAAGCTTTAAGCACCGAAATGAAGCAGCGGACAATGACCTTGAACGCACTAAACATATGACAAATATATATGAAACTAATGAATAAAAAGGTGTAAAACTGTTACTCAGGTCATGTTTCTCTCACATGTGACAAAAAATGCTTCTCACTTTTGCATTAGAGTTTCATCAGAAGAATTAAACCACATTAAATACTATAGCAACGGCCAATATAACTGAGATCACACAGGAGCGTTTGAATTGATCCCACCTCCGACACACGCTTTGTGCGTCGGTGGCACAGTGGTTGGGACTCTCGCCGACTATGCACATGGTCCGAAGTTCGAGCCCACGCCGACGCACCCTGATATCTATGGTCGGCCTGCGAAACTTGGGCTGCCGATATCCACGCTGAAAATTCCATACTTGTACCAAAAATACGGTGTGGAATCAAGCTGTAATCAAAAAATAAAAAAAATAAATAAATATAGTACAAAATGGTCAGCCCGGCTACTTTGTCTTTCAGTTACGGAATCACAGTGATTTTTATGGGAAATATAAGCTTCAGTTTATCTACATTAGACGTTCTTTGAATCGATTTTCTCTACTTTTTGGTTGTTACTTCACTTAGTTTATCACCTTTGAATTGTAGTCATACATATATGGGAGACTTTTTCATAAATTCCCCATTGTTTCTTTGTTTGATATTGAGTTTAGTCATCTCTTACTGTGGCTTTTGAACTTAGAAATGTCTTCCCCTCAATTACAGTTGGACAAAGGTCAAACAAAAGTAGGATCCAGCTATTAATACTATTTCAATTTAGCAATCTGGCGTAATTGATTTATCTATTCTTACAAATAATTGGTTGTGTAGTAACCCGTTGTTAACTTCTACAAATTAACTGGCCTTATTTTTAATAACTAAATTTTTTAGATTATAGAATTGAAGAGAAAATGAAAGACAAATTCAGAGAAGAAAATTTTCTTTATCGACGAAATCATCTTCAGAGGCTGTACATTAGTATTTATGTTTACCAGGGCTCAGCTTTTGTCTATGGCGAAGGCGCTAGCATTTCATTAATACAACCCCGAACTCCGTATACCGAAAAGTTTATCCAGTCTTTTTATTCTACCTTGGTCTTTACCTCTTCACTAACCATTCCCTGTAAAAAGAATTTTTAATTTTCAATTCTACTTTTAGTTTGCTCTTTAATAACTATTTCACTATAATCACTTTCATATTGTTCCTTTTGTACATCTCTTCTCACCCTCTTCACACTCGTTGAATGTACACTCAACTACCTTTCTTTTCACTCAATAACAATTTTAACCTTGGAGGATTTCATCATGAGCTGACATCAGTTAGAGAACCACTGGAAAACCTGGGGTAATGGTGATCTGTTTCGTCCTAGTTTGGGACTCCGCTTCGGAAGTACACACCCACCGGGGTTCGAACCCAGGACCACCTTCTGGTTACAAGGCGAGCTCGTAGACCATTGAGCCACATTGGCTCACCCGATCCAATGGTCATTGAATTCTAACAGCTGTCCAGTACTCCCAGTGGTTCTGTCCAGTGGTTCTCTAACTGATGTCAGTTCATGATGAAATCCTCCATGCAATCAAATAAAATCCCTACAAAACCTATACTTGAAAATAATAACCTTATCAAATTTCGAACGCTTTCTTCCTTTGCGCCGTTGTGTACTACGCAATTTAAAACTTTTATTTTGTCTTACTTCTAAAGCCACTTCTGAGTAATTATATCAATTATGTCACCTCTTATAACTCAATAATAGACCTCTATATATTTTTGTAAGTATAAATACGACTGTACGGTACAGCCCCTGAAGATGATTTCGTCGATAAGGAAAAAATTTCTTATCTGAATTTGTTTTATATTTTCTTCATGACTCAATGGGTATTTTCGATAATTGTAGAATTGGGTAAGGATTTTTTGGATTAATCTCAATTGTTCGTCACTTTCGTCAACAATCAAAAGCAGTTAAAAAAAAACATTGGAAACCAGGGAGCACTGGACTGCTGTTTTGTCCCATTCTGAGACTCTTCATCCGTGCACACCCCAGTGGGGTCCACCATTTCAAGGTGAAGTAGATGCTAATCAAAAGGCACTTGACGAGGATAATGCTATATCACGAGCTGGCAAATTTTCGATTCAGAGGTCATTGAATTCCAACCTGAGTGGCTGAACAGTCAACGAGCTTAATCTCGTAACCTGAGGGTCTCCAGTTTTTATCTTTGGTCGGGTTGTAGGTACCCACTGATGGGAAGTTTCAAGATAGGACGAAACAGCTTTCCAGTGCTTTCCGGTTTTCACTCATCTCTCTAACTGATGTTGGATCGTGACGACAATCCAAGACGAGCTTGTAGACCATTAAGTTACTGGGACCGTACCCAATGGTCCATGAATTCCAACCTCTGCCAGTTCATTATATTGCACGACCACTAGCGGATGTCATCAGCGAGTATTTGTCTCGGGTTCGAACTTCAGTGGGTGCACACTCCTGAAGAGTCCCAAACCATGGCGAAACAGCTGTCCAGTACTCCTTGCAGCTTTTCCACTGGCCCGCTAACCGATGTCAGCTCATGATGAAATCCTGTAACCAATCAATCAAATCTCTACAAACCAATACTTGAATTTAAGTATACCTTGTTTGTTTTTTTTGTTTTCTTTTCAATCCATGGTTGAATAAATTTTCTGTCACCTTCACATGGATGTCTTTTTACTGAACATTTTTGGGTATCTACTAATTCTTGATTAAAACTCATAATTATTGAAATCATATATGTGTAATAGGTAATGTTTGAAAGTAAAGTAAAAGCCTGGTTCCCAGCAAGATTTCAGATGACAGTTTACGCATTAGTAGTATGACTCTCTACTGATGAATTATAAGACGCAACTGCCATTTAATTTCTCATTTGACTGCGTAATCATGATAGATTACTCCTACTGACAAATGAGTGACATTTCAAGAGTTAATTCGTAAAGATGTGATTTGTTTCAGGTTTGACCGTGGATTGATATCGGTTAGAGAATCACTGGAAACCAGGGAGTACGGGACAGTTGTTTCGTCCTAGTTTGGGACTCATAGGCAGTACGCCCTACAGATTAACTTATGAAAATCAATCTGATGCATGCTGGCAACTGGCTAGTGGATGAAGTTGACTGGAGTTCTAGTAAAAATTCATGACCAGTGGGGACCCTTCGGTCGGAAGTGGGGACAAATACTCGTCGAAGACATTGGCTAGTGGTCGCGCTAAGTTGTGAGTTGGCAGAAGTTGGAATTCATGGACTTGTCAGTAGATCATCTCCCAGTGCCTGAATTGTCTACGAGCTTGACTTGTACTCGGAAAGTCCTGGGTTCCAAATCTGGTGGATACACACCACCGCCGATGAGTCCCGAACTAGGATGAAACGTCAATCATGTACAGTTTAATTTCCAATGGTTATCCAACTGATATCAATCCGTGATCAGAATTGATATAAGTGACTGACGAAATGGCAAACATCCCCATTCAGACATTTAGAAGAAATACCTAATTTTTAACACGAGACTAAAATTTACCAATCTAGTGGTGATCAGCAACATTAACAATAATAATAAAGGGAGAAGAGTTCAGAGCAGAGAGTTACCCTTTTCAGAGATATCATTGTCAAGCTGTACAATCACATATATGTAATCAATTCTCATTGTAACAAGATGAACGACTTGAAAGATGCGTCATCAAAATTGTAAGTTTTACACGACAACCACGTAATAAAGAAAACGATAATCGGGTAGAAACTAAAGTGAATTGATTTGCAATTGATAGTGTTCTCTGAGCTCCTTGGTTTAATTGCGGAGCTTTCATCGTCTTTCTGGACGACATCTTCAGCACAGTATTTAGCATAAAATGAAATGATTTAAATTTCTTCATGAGTCTCCCGGTAACCATCTTTAGATATGTATTGACCGTTTTCTATTGATTGGGATTTTAAACTTTCTGATCACCTGATTTACTTCTTATTAGTTGGTATATTTCATCTATATTAACGTGTTTATTAATTCCGTTTTCATTTGAGTACCAGGCTTCTAGGAATTCCCTGGAACATTTGATGTTTCCTCTGTTTAAGATTTTGACATTATCCCAATGTCCATAATCGTCTGTATGCATTGATACTAAAGAATTTAGATCATGTCTTTTCACGGCTGATTTGTGTTCTTGGATTCTTATTCGAAGGGGGCGCCCACTTTGGCCGATGTTATGTTTGTTACAGTTCATACAATTTATTTTGTAAATGGTGTTAATTTTATCTCCCTTTTCTATCGGATCTTTTGGTTTGCATAAGATCGAATTAAGCGATTCAGCTGGTTTGTGTGCTACATCTATATCAAACGGTTTCATTATTCTAGCCGTTATTTCAGAGATGTTTCTGATGTATGGTAGGATGAATTTCTTTTTGGTTTTGGTGATGGTTCTTTGTTGGTGTTTATATTCGATTTTAAACACTTTTTGATGAAATTTTTTTGGATAACCATTCTTCTTGAACACCGTTTGTAAGTATTTTTCTTGCATTCTTTTCAACTCTGGTGTGCTCCGCAATTAAACCAAGGAGCTCAGAGAACACTATCAATTGCAAATCATCCACCTGAGTTACAAATCTTTTCTATTATTTTAAAGTGAATTGAACTCAGTAAACTGAGTGACGCAACATAAGTGATAGGAGTGAGTAGGACTCAACTAAAATGGTGAGAGAGTCTAGTTAACACCAGTGATAATAAGGGGTAGAAAATTTAATAGGGGAGGGTGAGGGAACAAAATAATAAAATTAAAAAAAAAACGAAACAAAAATTATGTATCCGGTGTTAAGACAGATCAGGTCATATGTTGATTTATTGACCGAAGAAACTTCGTTAGTATGCAGAGTTGCACATCTAACATACGGACTATCATACATTCTTTGAATTGGAAAGGTTTGATTCATACACCTTTGGAAAGATTTCCGAGTACTTTGTAGATGACTTTAAAGTTGATTGATATAAATCACACAGTGTTACACAGCAATATTACCTGATGACATTTCAAACACAAATTATTGTTCACTCACACAACTTTTTACTTTCTCCCACTTTATAAGAACATGAGGATAGATGTTCGATGTTAAGTTTGGATAGTAAACATTGAGTACAAATGATATATTTTCTATAGTTTAGTTTGTAAGGGTTAGTTATGTTTTTACGAGTTGATCACGGATTGATATCAGTTAGAGAACCATTGAAAACCAGCCGCAGGGAGTACTGCTAGATAGCTGTTTCATCCTAGTTTTGGAATCATCGGCAGTACGCACCCCCTGGGATTCGAAACCAGGATCTTCCGGTTACAAGTTAAGCTAGCTCGTATACAATTCAGCCACTGAGACCCGATTCACTGGCCACTCCATGAATTCCAACTTCTATCAATTCGTGATTTAACGAGACCACCAACCAATGTCATCGGGGAGAAATCCATCCTCACAGTTGACTAAGTGGACCTCACTGGTCACGACTTCTCACTAGAACTCCAGGAAACTCCAACCCTGTAGCAAGTCACTAGCGAGCATCAAATTAATTTTCTATAGTTTGGTTTGCAAGAGTCCCAAACTAGGACGAAACAGCTGTCCAGTACTCCCAGTGGTTCTGTCCAGTGGTTCTCTAACTGATGTCAGTTCATGATTAAATCCTCCATGCAATCAAATAGAATCCCTACAAAACCAATACTTGAAAAGAAATATTTTCGATAAATTGTACAAGGGGATTACATGCATGAATTTTGAAAACTTAAGAGGAGTAATTCGGTAATTAGTGAGTGTCTGGATTGATTGCGTAATCAACAATTAAAGTTGAAGTAGTTAGAATAACTTTTAAATGGCTAGAAGAAGGGGAAATTGTCAGTTCTTTATACTCGTATAATGATAACCAGAATCAGGAAATTGACTGCACGAATTTCTTCTAAACGCATAGGTTTGACTTCTTCAGGTGGATTTCAATAACTTCAGTTATGTTGAAAAGAAAACGTTGTCAGAATACGATAAATAACCTTAAATACTGTTTTCAATAGTTGGTTTGTTTTTAAGACTTTGACCACGGATTGACATCAGTTAGAGAACCACTGAACACCAGCAGAGAGTACTGCCAGACAGCTGTTTCACTCTAGTTTTGGGAATCACCTGCAATGCGCACCCACTTAGTGGGGTTCGAGCCCAATACCTCCCGGTTACAAGGCTAGCTAGCTCGTATACCATTCAGCCAGTGGGACCCCACTCAATGGCTAACTGTATTAACAACATCTTTATGCCCACTATTTACAAGGTGTCGGTGGCACAGTGGTTAGGACTCTCACCAACCATGCACATGGTCCGAGGTTCGATCCCCTGCCGACGCACACCTGATATCTATGGTCGGCCTGCAAAATTTGGGCTACCGATAACCATGCTTGTACTCAAAAAATATAGTGTGGAATCAGGCTGTAATTCAAAAATAAAAAAGGTGTGCTACGAAGGTGCAGAGCTACGAATAGATCGTGTTTGTCCCTTGCTTAACTAACTATGCCGGGTAATGTTCGAAAATAAGATGACAAATCTACCTAATTGTACATCCAATTTAACTAGCTCCACGAGGAGTAGTCAAACTGGTAGATACCAATATAAAGGTGGCGAAATTAGTTTGTTTATCCTTATTTCTCTCTGATGTGAAATAGGAGAAATTGAGATGGACTAGTGTACCTCTACTGCATTGAATGTTCTTTTTACTGCATTTTGTGTAATACACTTGTCTAATTTCTGCAATTACTTCTACCCACTCTTTAATTGTCGCATTAATAATTTAACTTGGCTGATCATCCCCCTTTTGACAGGCTCTTATGGACTAATTATTGTAAACAAACTGACCACCACTAGGATCGCATTATATTACAGTAGAGCCATAGATGGTGCGTCGGTGGCACAGCGGTTAGCATGCTCGCTGACTATGCACATGATCCAGGGTTCGATCCCCGGCCGACGAACTCCTTTACCTCACTTCTCCAGTAATAAGATTGGTAAAGAGGCGAAGTTGGGCATGAGGCTAACAACTTCATCCTGTCAAAATAAACACTGCTACAGAAATTTCAAGCCTGTAGCTTGAAGGTCTATGTTCCACTGGGAACGTGAAGGAAATGAAAAAAAGAGCCATAGATGAGGATCTAATTGAAAAGTAAATATTTCTTTGCTCAGTTCATTGTGTTTTCTAGATAAATTTGGATAAATCACATGCTCCCCAAAGTCCAAGTGTACAGAAAACAACCCTAAGGCTACATACAACCTACCTGCCTACCATTGCATCAACTGACTATTTGACCTACTAAAATTTGATTGGTTATTAATATGCACTTTTATTTTATATATAACTGCTTAATTATTAAACATTTTATTTTATTATTGTAAACCAATAGTAAAAATAACCACAAAATAATATTAGTACTTAATGCCTTATTTAAATTGCCCAACACTCAACTGACCTTTTATTTCAGTGGAGATCTCTTCACGAACCGGGAGTAGTTGGTAACCATTGAAAACCAAGGAACATTAGACAGCTGTTTCATCCTAGCGTATGAGTCTTCATCAATATGCAGCTATGACCCTTCCAGGCATCCATCAGTGGACTTCCAGATTACGAGACCAAGCTCATTGGCTATTCATCCACTTAGACCGTTAGTTAGTTCATGTTATAGAGAAACAGCTATACTAACCCATATACACAGTAAATTACAGTGGCAACAAAAGGAATATATTTGCAATGATGTGTCATTAAAATTTCAATTATGAAGAGAAATTAGGAGATATTCTAAACTCTTTCAACAACTGCCACCCTGAAATTCAGTTCACATTAGAGAAGGAGTCTTAGTGGAAAAATAGCTTTCCTGGATCTTCAAATCACATGACGTGAACAAGATGGATCACTGAAAAGATACACCCATGAGAAGTTAACATGGAATGGACAATCCACAAACTTATACAACTGGATGCCTTTATGTGCAAAACAGAACCAGATCCCTCTAGTGAGCCGCAGAGTCTACAATATTTGCATCTGTGACACCATAGAAGAAGAGGTGCTAAACATTCTTATAAGAATTCTGACTGAAAATGGCTACGCCGACCTTTCCATGGTTAAATCGATGAAGGCTACACCACTGAGACCTCACACACTTTCTGTCCGCAAAACACCTCTCCATGCGATTCAATGGAGATTCATAAGTAGAAATACTGAGAAACCTCCTGTCTTTTTCATTGAAGTAAACCTTCTTCGCAGTTGAACATCGACTCACTTTCCCTACAAAATCAATGATTCGTCTAAAGGTGAGTGATAATGTCACCTACCACTTCTGTATGTATCAATGTACATCTTTCGTTTCACCCACTTCTATAGAGCTAGGTACAGCTGTCCATTTCTCCATAGCTTTCGGCGACTGTCTAGCTGGTGCTGTGCTGGTTTGTGATGAAATTTACGCTAAATTAATACAAATTCCTACAAAATCCCTGTAGATTTTAAAGGCAAAAACATTGCAGAAATGGTCAACAGAAGACTAAGAACGTCACTAGCCAGAGCCTATCCTGCAGCTGGCTAAGTTGGTTCCCCCTCCATCGAACAACATGCTCTTTGGTGCAGTCAAAAGTCGATAGATACCCTTCTCATGTTAACTCCAACTGTGTATACAAATTTACGTGTATCTGCGGGAGCAGTTACATTGGGAGAACAGAAAGAAGGGCACACCTCTGATTCTCTGAACATGTGCTGAAAAGCCTACGTATCAAGGGAACAAACTCTTATAGCAGCGCTATTACCATACATCTCCTCGGCACGGGTCATGAGGTGGAAATCGAGAAATCCTTCAAAATTATCAATAGACAAAGGAGCTCGATTCTCGTGAAGTTTTCCCAAGTAATTTCTGTCAAACGCTTGAAACCAGATTTATGTGTTCAGAAAGAAGCAGTTATTAGTCTTTCCTTGCCTTGGTAACTGGATGTCTTTATTCTCTCATCTGATTACGTAATCTTTGTCTTTAACCCCACACTATTTTTATATTTTGTAATTTGCTTGTCTCTTGTTTCTATGATTTGAGTTGAACTCAGTACATTGTTACCTAACTTATTAGTCACAATGCATCTAACGCGCATCTCATCTTTATTGCGTAACTCTGTGTGCATCGGTGGCACAGTGGTTAGGACTCTCACCATGGTTCGATCCCCTGCCGACGCACACCTGATATCTATGCTCGGCCTGCAAAACTTGGGCTACTTATATCCATGCTGAAAATTCCATACTTGTACCAAAAATACAGTGTGGAATCAAACTGTAATAAAAAAAAATAAAAAAAATAAAAAAATTACCATTATATGCAAACATTTATTTTTTAAAAACTTGAACTGCCTTTGTAAAAACTATATAAGCGCAATTTTCTGTGCACTGTTCACTAGTTGTGGAACTTTCTGTCAACTGACATGTAAAACTTGCAAGTATATTAAAACGTTTCTGTACTTGAACCTTATAATTTATTTAGGCTGTAAGCAGCTGATGAGAAGCCGACGAAATAAATGATGGCACCATATTATTCTGCACAAACCACCACTAGTTGTTCTTGCTTTATTCAAAATCCCTGTAGTCTAAATGATCATTTATAACTATACTAGCTGCCCAACTAGGTCAGTGGCTGTAAATTTTAATCATATTTCTTCAAACAAAAATAAAAACAACAAATTTTTTTATCTTTAATTCATTATTTAGTGAATTTCGCTTTCTTTCTCATAATAATTATGATGCAAAACTGTTTAAAACCATTTTTTGTTTGAATCAACCTATGTGTGTTATTAGTATTCCCTTGGATTCCTAGTGGAACATAGGGCTTCAACAACACATCTCCACTTTCTTCTATTTTCTGCTGGCTTCTTCAGATGGCTGACACCACGACTGGCCATAATCTCCTTCTCATCAAACGATCTGTTCCATGTCACCCTCGCACCGACGACTCACTCGTCGCTTCCCATTGGGATTCCACTCGAGCGATGGCCTGCATCGCGTGCGATGTCGTTCGACAGCCTCCTCAGTGGCCTAAACATGATTCATCTCCATTTTCTCCTGCATATTTGTTGAGAGGTCGGCTCTTGGTTGGCTTGTTTCCCAGACAGAGTTTCTTCTTGCTGGTAATTCTTTCTGGCCAAACTGCCGGTCATTCGATCTACAATATGAAGCCAGCCAGCCATCGAAGGTGGGCAGTTGTTGATAAAAGTCTGTGACTGATTGGAAATCCTTTTCGTAACTGATGTGCAGTGCAAGTTTCTGATGTTTGTGTTGAACGGAATCTGAATCTGGTTCTTTATGCTGGCTAAGCGAGTGCAGAAGATTTCCAAAATGGTTTCAGGTTGACAAAGGCACATCTTGCCTTTCCCTTTCTGGCGGGCTTGCTTTGACGTCTTCATCCGTCTTGTCGCCTGTAGTTGAAATTATGCTTCCTAGACAAGTGAATGAAGTGACCTCTGTCAAATCTCTCCCTTTGATGGTGTTTGGTGTTGGTTGGCTATCTTCACCACCTGTGTCTTTTCTCTATGTTCACCTGGAGCCTTGTCTTCGCTGCCTGCTTTTTCAGCCAGTTTGCTGGTTTTCACCTGCCTCTAAGTCTTCGAGTTTGTCTGACATCAAACATAAAACACCAACACACGAAATCTAGATCTTCTAGAATCTTCTTATCGGTGTTCCAGCGTATTTCCTTCTCACTCCCATACAGAGTGTGACGCAAGATCCACTCCACCACAATTAAGAATATCATTGGTGATAATCGGCAGACAGCTTTATCTTACGCCTGGATTCACTTAGAACGCCTCCTGGAGTTTTCCGTTATGGATCACCTGACACATGCATATGTAAATACACTAATTTGTTATTATAAGAGATGTTGTATTTCCTAATGAATGAAAAACAAAACGATATTGTTTCATTCATTGGGAAATACAAAATCTTTTATAGTAATAAATATCCATATATCCATTGCCCAAATTTATTCAAATTAATTTGATTTAATTTGGTTTGTACAGATTTGAAGAATGTTACAAATTTAAATAAAATGAATTCATTGAAAACTTTCTTTCAACATTCAATGGAACTATTTAAATCTATACATTTGTGTAAAGTTTTAAGTGAAAGAGAAAGAGGAAAAGAGAGAGAGGGTGAGTGAGTGAGTGAGAAGGAATTAGGGCGAGGGAGGAAACTTAAATGCATACCAACAATTCATCTCGATATGTGGACGTGATGAATATGTTTTGACCTACGAATAAGTAATTCCAAGGGGATGAGTGATAAAACAACAACTTTGGAATAAAAGTACATCAATATGGAATGTTATGATATTCACAAAAATATATTTTTAAGTGTTGGTTTTGTAGTGATTTTGTTTGATTGGCTAAGGGATTTTATCATAAGCTGATATTAGTTAGAGAACTATCGGAAAATCTGCAGGGAGTACGGGAAAGCTGTTTCGTCCTAGGTTGGGGCTAATCAGCACTGCGAATCAAAAGCGGTTCGAACTCAGGACCTTCTGGTTACTAGGCGACCTTAAAAACCATGTCATTAATTTCAGAAGTTAGAATTCATGGGCCATTGGATCGGGTCCCAGTGGCTTAATGGTCCTGGGTTCGACCCCCGGGAGACGCGTACTGTGAAGAGTCCCAAACTAAGATGAAACAGCCTTCCAGTACTCCCAGCTCTTCCAATGGTTCTCTAACTGATGTCAGCTCATGATGAAATCCTTCAGCCAAAAGTATATTTGTTACAAATAAGAATCCTGTGAATCAATGTTTGTGCAGACATCGCTTTATCTGTCCCCATAATGCTACATATGTTGTTCATTTGACGTATATTCTGTGTGAAAGAGTTCAAGAACACGATACCACATTGTTGCAGAAAGGTAGTAGTGGCTCTGTAAGGAGCAAGACAGTCCAACACCTTGCCGATACTGGATATTCGCTCTTAACAAACGTCTCCTTCAAAGTATTATACAAAGTGGAAAATAAACTGTATAAGTCAGTACGCTTTCATCTCTTCTGTGTACTGCTGAAATTCTGGTTATTGAAATGAAGAAATTAGAGCTCTAAAATCCATCCCTTCTATTATCCTGGTGACAATTTTTGCTCTGTCCTACCAACTTGATTTTTGTCTAGTTGTTTCTTTAACTCTTTGTAACTCTTACGTAATATCGCATTCTACTTTGTTTCTATGTGCATCGTGACTACAACTCATATATTAAAATTGGAACTAAGTCTAATGCAAAGTACCTCGGTCTAGTTCTATCTTCCGACCTTACTTGGTCATCTCATATTCTATTTGTGTTTTTGTTTTCCTTTCCTCGTTACTATTGCACTGTTGTTCTCATGTTCTATCACACATCAACTTTATATTTCACATCCTGTGGTACATTGTTTGAAATGTAAACTCTACGCTGTTTTTTTTTTAATTTTTATTTTTATTTATCTTTTATATTTTTTTGGCGTTGGATTTCATTTATTTATTTTCTTTTTTTGATTTTAAAAATCTTATATAATTTATGAGGTAATTAGATGCAATATACTGTAATGCACGCCGAAAATTCCATACCTGTACCACAAATACCGTTTGGAATAAAGCTGTTATTATTATTATTATTATTATTGTTATTATTAACGATTTCCAAGAAAGTGTTTCGTCTAACCTACTATATTAAGAAACTCAGATTAACTGGAATCACCCAACCTGTACTTTTACAATTTGTCAACTCTTGTATCTTGCCTATTCTACTTTACTGATCCCCATTAGGTTTTCCTGGGCTAATTAAAAAGGACTACACCATCCTGAGAAGGATGCTGAAGGTAGTTAGTAGGACTAGTGGTATAAAACTAAGTCAGCTCGTGACTACATTAGTAGAAAGACATCTGAATACATGCGAAAAATGGTCTAAAACCATACTCTTCAACCCTCACCACCCCCTCTATTCCCAACTCTCTCCTTGTATCTCATTAGGTAGAACCAGAAATCAATACAAAATAATATATACTCATACAACCAAGTATAGGAACTCAACGATACCATATTTGGCCCGTGTTCTAAGTGACAGACACAATGTTAGCGCGGAACCTATGATTTGCTTTGTTGTTAATAACATAATTTTGGCTCTTTTATTTCTCTATTATTTGTACTCTATAGTGAACACCTTATTAAACATACTTAGCTACCTAAAATTATTAACTGGTTCCGATTATATTATCACTATGAGTATTACAAAATTGTCCTGTCATTAGCCATCATGTTATATTAGTTTTGTGATTGTTTTTTTGTTCGGCAATGTTAAAACTGACAATCTTGGTTGTGAACGCCACTATCACCATCCTAAGATTTCTGTATTATGCAGGATTACTCACACTACCACAACAAACACCGCATTGGTGCTGACAATAAAAAAACCTGAAATGTTTATTTTATGACTGTTTAGTGTAGTTCAATCAAATTAACTGGTCATCATGGCGATAAACATTCTTAAATATCATTTCATAACTTCCTGTACGATTATAGCTGTTACTGTTCACCATGCATAAACATATCATAGCTTCCACTATCCAATACTGAGATATTATTCATTATGTTGTTTATTTTCTTTTCTACTTCTTGGTATTTTGTTTTCATGATGCTCACTAGTGACTGGCTACAGGACGGAGTTTCCTGGAGTTTTATTGGGATTTCGTGACCAGTGTGGTCCACTCGGTCGGCGGAGAGAGGACAACTACCCACCGGTGATATTGGCTGGTGCAGGTTGAGCTAAATCACGAATTGGTAGAAGAAAGAGTTCATGGGACTGGCCATTGAATCTGGTCCCCAGTGGCTGAATGGTATACGAGCTAGCTTGCCTTGTAACCGGAAAGTCCTGGTTTCAAACCCCAGTGGGTGCACACTGTCGATGAGTCCCAAACTAGGAGGAAACAGCTGTAAGGCACTTTTTTTTTCTTCACGTTTCCAGTGGAACATAAGGCCTCAAGCCTCTAGCTTGAAGTTTCTGTAGCAGTGGTCTTTATTTTTACAGGATGGGGTTGCTAGCCTCATGCCTAACCTTTCCTCTTTATGAGCATTATTTCTGGCTTAGTGAGGTAAAGGAGTGCGTTCTGTGGCCGGGGATCGAACCCCGGAACATGTGCATGGTTGGTGAGCGTCCTAACCGCTGGCAGTACTCACTGGTTTTCAATGGTCCTCTAACTGATATCAATTCGTGGTCAAACTTGTAAAAACAAATCTATTCCTTACAAACCAACCCTTGAAAGGCATAATTAAAGTCAGATTTCGAGCTTATTGTTCAGACCAACAACACAGTAGCCTATATTAGCCTGAACTGGTTCCCATCATACAGTTTAAGACATTTTATGAATACATTCAAACGGGGTGTTATTTGACGACGTAAGAAGATACATTACTAAGTCACTTAAACGACATAGAATTAATAAAGATAAGTGATTGGGAATTTCTCACAAAATAATTCTAATGTACATGAGAATAGCCTAAGTACATGTCATTTATCTTTATACAACACAGATGACTGGCCCAACAAGGATTTGGACAAACATATATATTCTAATGTATGGGAATAGCGACTACTAAATTGTCACAACCATTGGTTAGACG
Source organism: Trichobilharzia regenti (assembly GCA_944472135.2). Classification (NCBI taxonomy): domain Eukaryota; kingdom Metazoa; phylum Platyhelminthes; class Trematoda; order Strigeidida; family Schistosomatidae; genus Trichobilharzia; species Trichobilharzia regenti. Next base: position 75,076,021 of record OX235263.1, read on the forward strand.
TAAATTTATGCAGTGTATATATTGCAAAGGGCTGTTGTCAAAATTTGATTTGTACTGAACGCATTCTACTTTTATTTTTATTAGTAAAATGTAGGCCAAATTGTCGGTGAGTCATTTCTAATCTTTGATCTATTTCACACCTTAGTTCAACTAATTTTCCTAACTTTTTAAAATATAAATAATCATGGTTAAGTGTGATAGTATTTATAATCTTATTACTAAATTCAAACTTGTCGGTTTGATAAAAGTATGCATTTTTGTGAAGTACAGAGATTTCTGGATTATTCAAATAATATGCAATGGAGATAGGAAAATGTGAAATAAAGAAAGAAAGATGTTTATTAAATGGTATGAAGCAGATGGCAAGATATCCTGAACGAAAGTTTCGCACTTACTTGCACTCATCAGAAAAATGTATCAGTTCCTTTGAGGTTGAAGTCTACGCATAAAAACATATCTATCATAGTCGAAGTTCAACAATAGCGTCCCAGGAATGAGAACGCTCCAATGACCTAGAACGTGTGTGCTAGTCGTTGGCTGACGGCACCTGTCATTATCATAGCTGAAATATCAAAGCTATTCACCAACTAAGCAGCAAATTTCAATCAGATCACGTTTTTATGTACTGTTTGGACAATGTGTTGTTAATAGCTCGTTAGGATTAGGATTAAGGTCAAGGTAAGTACTGGGGTTAGGGTTAAGATCAGGGTTATAATTAGCATTATGATTAGAATTACGGTTTGGATAAGGGTTACGATAAGGGTTAGGATTAGGAATAGATTTAGAGTTGATTTCATTTATTTTGATTTGTTTGAATTATCCACATTTTCCCAGTAAGTAGCCATTGATACTCTTACTGGAAACCATAGTAAATCAGCCGACCGCTTCTGGGGAAGACTGCTCAACAGGATAAGAGAGATAAACGATTCACATAAACAGCTCATCTTCAGACACCTAGGCGAATACATGTACAGAAACTGGTCTTACATAGAAAGTACTACTCCTCATTATAACTGGGACGTATTTTTAAGTCATATCAGAGAAAGATAACCTGTTTAATGTGTTTTCAAGCATTTTCTTATAAATATACATAATTTCTTGTGCAAAAGTCACCTGTTTTTATGATTGGTCGGCTGAAGGTCACTCGTGCATCCGCTATAGTTGAACTTTGCCTTGTGGTAGTTTCGTCTTCATATATTATAAATGTCCCGATTGCAGTTGGGCAGTGATATCAGATTAATGAGTACAGTGTATACTCAGTCACCTTAGTTTACGGAGAAAGTGTCTCTTCAGATGGGAAATGATCATATTACTTGTACAAAGTGAGTTTAGTACAGGATTTGACATATACCTAATACTCACTGCAGTTTGCTATAATTAACAGTGATGTTTGTCCTCCCTGGTGCAGTATTATCGATTATACGTCGTAAAAACAAAATGGTACAAAACAGAAACAACCTTGGTCTGATTTTAAATGGAATTGGTTCTCAATGCCAAGCACTTTATACGCATATATATTAAGCCACTGGGCCCTGATCCAACGGCTCATGAATTCCAACTTTTGCCAATTCACAAGTAAGTTTGGTGGCTGGAAAAATACTCGCCGGAGACATTGGCTAGTGGTCGTGCTACGTCATGAATTGGCAGAAGTTGGAATTCATGGACCAATGGGTCGGGTCCCGGTGAGCTCGCTTAGAAACTAGAAGATTCTGTGCTGTGGCCCTGGTGGTGGGTGCGTACTGATGAAGAGTCCCGAACGAGGATGAAACAACTATCCAGTACTCCTTGCAGGTTTTCCAATGCTTCGCTAATCGATGTCAGCTCATGATGAAATCCTGTAACCATCGATCAAATTACGTCGGTGGCATAACGGTTAGGACGCTCGCCAACCATGCACATGTTCCGGGGTTCGACCCCCGGCCACAGGACGCACTCCTTTACCTCACTAAGCCAGAAATAATTCTGGTAAATAGGAAAGGTTTGGCATGAGGCTAGCAACCCCATCCTGTAAAAATAAACACCACTGCTACAGAAACTTCAAGCTAGAGGCTTGAGGCCTTATGTTCCACTGGGAACGTGAAGGAAAAAAAATCAATCAAATCCCTGCAAACCAATACTTAAATATATATGATACATTTATAAGACAAACTTCCCAAGATGATATCATATCACAACATCACTATTAATGACTGTTTCACAATGATTTCACATAACTCTAATTCAAATTTATTAAAGATGATGGAAGCACTTTGGATTTATCAAATACATTCTAAATTAGGAGTGCAAAAAACAACAGAGTTCAACCTTCACCTACCACGGACTACTTGACCTATTTAAATATGATTGGTTATTAGTATGTACTTTTGTTTTTTATATGACTGAGTAATCGTCATGATCTTTACTTTATTATTGTTAACCATGTTTTTTTATTTTTTTTATTTACAGCTTGATTCCACACTGTATTTTCGGTACAAGTATGGAATTTTCAGCATGGATATCGGTGGCCCAAATTTTGCAGGCCGACCATAGATATCAGGTGTGCGTCGGTGCGGGCTCGAACCCCGGACCATGTGCATGGTCGGCGAGAGTCCTAACCACTGTGCCACTGACGCTACCACCGATGTTAGTGGTAAAGCGTTTGTAAAGAAACTACGAGATGACGACATCATCTCGTGAAATTTGTTTTCTAAATGCCTTATTCAAATTTATCAAAGGGGTTAATTGTTTATATATATATATATGCGTCGGTGGCACAGCGGTTATGACTCTCGCCGACCATGCGCATGGTCTGGGGCACAACCCCTTGTCAACGCACACTTGACCTCTATGGTCGGCCTGCAAAATTTTGGTTACCGATATCACATGCTGAAAATTCCATACATGTACCAAAAATACAGTGTCGAATCAAGTTGTAATCGTGTACAATTTTTTTTGAAAATCTGTCGAAATCCTTGACAAAGGAGAAATTGTGTGACGTCTTCCCAGAAAATCTTGAAAACTTTATCTGTAACCTGTCAAGTATGAAGTTAAACTGAAATGAAATTGAAGTGTTTCCCCTTGAATTTAATTTGTATATTCCGTATAAATTTGTCAAAAGAACTGATGTCACAGCTCACTTAGAAAATTTTTTTCCTGTTAGCTGAATGACCTTAGTCGAGTTGATGAGGTCAGGAAGAGATAGTTCAAATCTAAACTGACCGACATTGCAAAACAACGTCAACATCAACCATATTCCAAGATCCTTTCTGAAGAGCATCGGAGAGCATTGAAAGCTCTCAAAAACAATTACACAATCGCCATATTGCGATCTGACAACGGCTTAGGGATGGTGCTGATGGATAGAGATAGCTACATCGTGAGAGTGAAAACTACCTTGAATGACCCACTGATATTTAAAGCTGAAGATTACCAGAAAGGTAAGATAGATGCAGTTGAAAAGCGCATCACAAACTCATTAAGAGATCTCCTAAAGGAGAAATTTATTAACATTGATGCATACAGTGATTTAAACCCTCCAACGGCCCCGTTTTCCTGCGAAAAATACACAAGTACCATGCCCTCCTGAGACCTCTACTGTCTATGATCAACTGGCCTCAACACAAAGTTCCCAGTTAGCTTGCAGAGAAGTTAGGACCCAACGGTTAGCTTTGTCCACCATGAAAAATTCATTTTGTTTCTCTGAAAGCGTGGATCACATGAACGTTTCAAACAAATTCATGGTATCATTTGATGTAATCTACTTGTTCATAAGGTTCCCAAGCAATGAAACTACCGAGATCATCTGTCAGCATTCTGATCTTCTCGCATTCCCAGAGTCGGAATTCAAACGCCTGCTGCTAATTTTTACCATGGTTGTACAATTCTAGTTTGAAAACACTCTTTACGGACAAATAGATGGTGTCGCTAGGGGCGGTCTAGTTATGCCTGCTTTATTACACATCTTTACGTCAAACCTTGAGAGGACAAAGTTGAAAGCCTGGAATCGACGAAGCAACTTCTTATTATCGATATGTGGATCATACATTAGTAGTGTAGAACAGTGAAAGTTATGCTACCTACCCTACTCCAATTTTTCAAAAACCCACATACAAATATTGAATTCACCATGGAACATGAGAATGATGGAAAATTTTATTTCATCGACGCCGCCATGCAACGCTAGGGAAAGGGTAGTTTAAAGTTCAATTCACCGAAAACCGACAGAGAATTAATAATATTTACATTTTATTAGTTTTTGTTCAAATAGCTATTAATGAGCACTGCTCAAAACTCTGTTTTATATAGCCAGGAGAGTATGCTCCACAGACGAATTACAGGAAGAATTTCTGATTCTCCAAAAGAACTTGAAAGATAGCGGTCGCCCTTAGAAACTCATTAACAAGTTAGGAATATGCGAAAGTTTAAACAACAAACAAGTCACAGATGAAATCAAACATATCTTCAGTCATCTCGATTTTATAGGTAATAATATTGAAGGAATAGTTAGCAGAGGATTGAGTACCTCACTATCCAGAGTCTATCCTGCAGCTAGGTTGGTTCCCGTCTATCGGACAACATAGTCTTTGGTGCAATCTAAAGTCGACAGATACCTTTCTCGTGTTAACTCTGACTGTGTACATAAAGTTACTGGTATCTGTGGTAGAAGTTACATCAGGAGAATAGAAGGAAGGGCACACCTTATATTTTCTGAACATGTAGCTAAGAGCCTACGTCTCAAGGGAACAAGTGTTTCCAATAGTGGCATTGTTAGACATCTCATCTCTACACGTCATGACGTGGACATCTTAAAGTCCCTTAGACGTATCAGTAGACAAAATAGTTCTTTTCACCTCAAGTTTGCTGAAGCAGTCTCTACTAGACCCTGAAACCTGGCTTATGTGTTCAGAAAGAAGCTGTTGCCAGTCTCTCCTTGCTCTAACAACTGTGCATCTTTATTCTCTGTTCCATTTGATTACGGAATATTTGGCTTTAACCCCACTCCCTTCTCTGTAGTGTAACTTTGTTTGTCTCTTTTTACTGTGATCTGAGTTGAACTCACTACATTGTTAACTAATTTTTAAGTTATTCATCACCTTACTAACCTCTTATCTTTTTGTTCAAACTTGAACTTTCTGGGTATAAACTAATATAAGTGTAATTTTCTGAGCACTGTTTATTCAATTTGGAGACTCCTGTCAACTGACATCATGACATCTCAAGTTCTTCTATTTGGATACTCGCTGTCCTACTGAAACATTCACTGTTCACGAGATTCGATAGGATCTCCTCTCCACAACCAAAAAAGCTTAGAAGAGAAAAAGAGAATTTGTATAAATCACATGATAATGCAGGGGTTCGAATAGTAAACTCTCTGATAAAGTCTGAAATACAAAGACTAAATAGGATACATAATGAAAATTTTTTACAGTGTAAGATTGCTGCTAACATCTGGAAACTTTTTAATCAACTAACAAGCAGAAAACAAATTTCAATTATGCGTATCTTGATGTAACTGCCTTTTTTTTCTCCACGTTCCCAGTGGAACATAGGGCTTCAAGCCTCTAGCTTGAAGTTTCTGTAGCAGTGGTGTTTATTTTTACAGGATGGGGTTGCTAGCCTCATGCCCAACCTTTCCTATTTACCAGAATTATTTCTGGCTTAGCGAGGTAAAGGAGTGCGTCCTGTGGCCGGGTATCGAACCCCGAACCATGTGCGTGATCGGCGAGCGTCCTAACAGCCATACGACCGACGCACAAATGCCTTAAATGGATAGATCTCTTATAATACAACAAGCTAATATGACTAGACCTGATGTTTCTGGTTACGTGAATGGTCATTTCCCTAGTTTTATTGAAAATAATGTGTTTTTATGTTTCAAACCCTTCATTCCATCACACACTCTGGGTCCGGATGGTGTACCAAGCATTTTGCTTCAAATGTGTATTGATATTTTATGTTATCCTCTTACTCAAATCTTTAATGTATCGTTTCACAGGGATACATTACCTGCTGCCTTGAAAGAAATAAAGGTGGTTCCTGTATCAAAATCATCTTCTGGATCAGGTATAAACGCCATCACGTCTCCATTTCCGAAAACTATTGACAGACTTCTACTTCATGTTCTTAAACCGTTTTTGGAATCTTTTATTGACCCAAAGAGGTTTGCCTACAAATGCAATAGAAGCACTTTAGATGCTGTCGTTGTACTCCAACAAATTATTGTTTCAAATCTTGATAAAGGCGCGAAGTTTGTTCGAGTCTCCTTTTTAGACTACACTGCTGCTTTTAACTCTGTTCTTAGGGCACTTTTACTAAACAAGCTGATTTCAGCGAACACTGAATCCTGGGTCACAAGCTGGCTGTTTTCATATTTTTCGGGTAAAAACAACATACTACTTTATATAGAAAGCGCTCCACTTCTTTGTTAATGGAAACTGGTGTGCCTCAAGGCGTTGCTCTACTCTCTCCATCCCTTTTTTCTTTCTTTTTACATGACCATCCATAGTCTTCGAAAGCTAACTTCATTAAATATGTTGATGATCTAACCATTTCTGTCTCAGGAGTTTCTGCTGTGGATTGTTCTCATACATGAACAGATTCTGCTCTGAAGTTAATAAATGGTCTCATTTAAATCGTCTTGGAACTGAATCCATCTAAATATCATGCTGTTGATTTTATTTTCAGATGCGAACAAGACTTGTGTGGACTGATTCAGTGCCATGATTCCTTTAATACTGATTGCACTGTGATAGGGAGTGTAAGTCGAATATCTCCTTTCTTTGCATCAGTTTCTCTTCGAATCTCTGTTGGTCATCTCATCCTGTGTTGATTTCCGAGAAAATGTTTCCTTTGACTGATTACATAAAGAAGTTGAAACTTTCTGAAATAACTCAACCTCTTCTCTTACAATTTATCACTTCACATATTCTGCCCATTCTTTATTGGGCGAAGTTCAACAATAGCGTCGCAGGAGTGCGAACGCCCCAACGACCTTGAACACATGCTAGTCCTTGGCTAATGGCATCTATCACTATCATAGCTGAAATATCAACGCTATTTACCAACTAAGGAGCAAATTTCACCTAGATCACGTTTCTAAGTACTGTTTGGAGAATGTGTTAATAGTTCGTTAGGGTTGTAATTAGTGTCAGGACTAAGTTTAGGGTTACGATTGGCGGTAGATTTAGAGTTGATGTCACTTATTTTAACTTGTCTTATTATTCACATTTTCCTGGTAAGTAGTCATTGATACTCTTACTGGAAACCATAGTAATTCAGCCCTACGGTTTTTGGGGATGACTGTACAACAGGATAAGAGAGATAAACGATTCACAAAAACAGCTCATCTTCAGACACCTAGGCGAATACATGTACAGAAACTGGTCTTACATAGAAAGTACTACTCCTCATTATAACTGGGACGTATTTTTAAGTCATATCAGAGAAAGATAACCTGTTTAATGTGTTTCCATGCATTTTCTTGTAAACATAGCTCATTTCTTGTGCAAAAGTCACTTATTTCTATGATTGGTCGGCTGTAGGTCACCTGTGCATTTGCATCGTTTTGGACACTATTGTTGAACTTTGCCCTTTACTGCTCCTCCTAATTCTTCCCTCAACTTCTCAAAAAAGATTATGTTATATTACGTAAAACACTAGGGGGCTGTAAGTAGAGTTAATGCTGTGCCTTTGACTCAGCTAACTAACATTGTTGGTAGATATTTTAATTTTTGCAAACAGTTAGCTAAAGTTATCTTGTCTGATACCAAACATCCTCATTGTAATTCTCAACTTTCTCCTTGTATATCTTCTGGTAAAGCTAGAAGAAACTTCTTAAGAACTTATGCTTGTACAATTAAACATAAAAATTCTACCATAATCACCATATTTAGCACAGGTTTTATATGAACAGACAGTCAGATGTCAGAAAAGGACTTATAAACTTTTTAAGTTAGTGATCTGAACTGCAAAATAATAAGCCGAGGTTATTATTATTATTATTAGATGTATTATCTGTGATACTATCTACTTATTCTTCATTATGTTTCCACCAGCATTCTGTTGATAGTGGTTTCATTATTATTATTAATAATAACATTATTATTATTACTATTTTAAACTTCAGGTATGCACGTATTTATAAAAGGAGCCTAATTGTTGCACTATGTATAAAAATATTGAAAATTCCATTGTGTATAATGATTATTTGGAATAAGATGACTATTATTATTATTATTAACATTTTTAGGTATTTTACAACTGTTCTGTACATAAACTTAATTCATGATTTCTCTAGCCTGTATGCAGCTGATAAGAAGCGTACGAAAGAAAATGATGGCACCATGTTATTCTGCACAAACCGCAGTTGTTCTTGCTTTTTTTTTTGATTTACAGCTTGATTCCACACTGTATTTTTGGTACAAGTATGGAATTTTCAGCATGGATATCGGTAGCCCAAATTTTGCAGGCCGACCATAGATATCAGGTGTGCGCCGGCGTGGGCTCGAACCCCGGACCATGTGCATGGTCGGCGAGAGTCCTAACCACTGTGCCACCGACGCACATTCATAAAGGCGGATGAATGTATGCTATGTGTAATCAGTTTGGAAGTCAGCTACGCTCACCATAACACAACAAGATTTAAATTTTTAACAGTAACGCCAATCTAGTCAATGATTCTATGCGGTTCAGTGTGCTATGAAGAGTATTTCCAACAGGTTTCAGACTTTTGTCAACAACTGTATTCACTGGTTCTATACTGAAGATCAGATCGCCGGTTGGAAAGGATTAACAACAAGGAACTCTGAAGGTCAGACAACCAACCAAAGACTTATTGCACAATATATATACCGGAGAAAATGGAGGTGGATCAGGTACATGTTGAGGAGACCACTGAGTGACATTATACTACAGGCAGACAGGCTCTAGAGTGGAAGCCGAATGGGAAACGATAATCTGGTCTTGGCCCGAGGGTGACATGGAGGCGATCATGTGAGAAGGGGGAGGAGGATATGAAAGCTTATGGACAATCGTGGAGCCAGCTAAAAACAGACTATTGAGAACAGAGTGAAATGGCGATGTGATGCTGGAGTCCTACGTTTCATTCGCAGCTGGACGGAATATAATAATAATAATAATAATAATAATAATAAATGTTATTGTTCAATATCTTTTTACCAAATCACTGAATTTTGATTAGGCACTAGTGACTAGTGTGACGTATTTAGTCCTTTCTTTGGTGCAGACTGAATTCTATCAGTCAGGAGGTCAATCGCGAGCCCGAATAGCTCACTGATGACGTATCAGACTGCAGTACTCACTGGGTGACGCGGATTCGAATCTCGGAAGGGACATGATTTTCTTCACGGTTTCAGATACGCCTTGCTGACTGGTGTCTGACAACTACCATGAAACCTATGGCCAAGGCGTCCTGACGACTGCTTCCAACTATCTAAAATCACTGAATTATTCCAATCAAGTGTATAGAACTACCACTTTCTACCACTATACCAACAGACTGAATACCTTTCAAAGACGATATGCTGCACATAAAAATACAATCCAGGTGTAACTTAGCTAAAGAGAATACTGCTATTCTTTATACCTGTTACGCGTTGTCATGATCTGGGACTATTTTTACATTCTTGAAATTGTCTGTATATATATATAATTTTCTCTATCATGCTCGGAAACATCTACCAGTGTGGCTAAATAAAGGTGTAGTAGCGCAACCACCTGGAGTTCTAAATAAGAGGCTGTGACTAGAAGAATCCATCAGGTCGGGGATGAGGACAAATACTCGCCGGTCACATTGGCTAGGAGTCGCGCTAGACTCATGAATCAGCAGAAGTTGGGATTCAGGGACCATTCGATTGGGTTCCAGTGTCTGAGGCGTCTGCGGACTTGCCTTGTAACCAATAGACCCTGGGCTCGATGCGTACTTCCGATGAGTCCTAAACTGGCAGTACTAAACGTCTGGCAGTACTCCCTGGCTTTCAACCGCCCCCTAGCTTACATGACCATGGGATCAAACTTGAAGGTTAGGTATTTAACCACCGCTTGTTTCGAATTGTCTTGATAAGCAATTAATTTTTCTCCAACAGCCTTGTTTCCTACAATACTGAGACAAATGAAACTTGTTTACTTAATTGAAAAATTGTCAATGAACTGGATTAGGTTATGATTTAATTGTAATTAATATTAAATGTTGAAATATTCAAGGTTATAATTATTTACTGGGGAATATGAATCATTGACCTTAGCAGTTTGGAGTCCTGCTATATAACAGGAATCAAATGAAATAATTCAATGTTACATTATTATTATTCTTAATTTTCAAAAGAATGGATACTGAACAAAGAATACTCTTTTCGATAACCCCTTCATCATCAGGCTCTACATTAATGTTGTTTAAATAACACTGAATCAATAATAATATTGGTAGATTACAGCTCAATAGCATCAACATAACAATAAACTGAATGTCAGACAAACAAATTAGGAAAGATAATATTACAAATTCATGAATTTATAGTCTCTACTGAAGGCCGGCCAGAACAGTAGAAATGGAGGGCTGGACTTGCTTCTTTTGCGCTCAAAGTACTGGTTGTTTGAGGCGAATTGCAATAGCCTCCCTCTGGTGTTTGGAGCATGCGGTGTTTCGATGATGATTTTGGCAATTTATTAGGCACCCGGTAGATGATGATAGAGAAGGATTCTTCTACGCTGGCTGGCTGGCTTTGTGGCCGGCCGGTTTGCACCAGATGGTCCAATATCGAACTGTTAATGGTTTCCACTACACCTTTACTTAGCCATACTGGGAGATGTTCTCGAGAGAGCACGAAAAATCAAGTTCCTAGAGCGACGGTCAATATAATTCTCTCCGCAAGCGCCATTGAATTGGTAGATACAATTTGAAGTGGCTAGTCTAGGTACTTCATCTTTCAGTCGAGGTAGCACCATCGGTCGTGTAGAAAATAAGACTAGTGGTATACTAGCATTAAAAGTTCTTTGAACTAATTTTCTTAACTTCTTCGTAATTATTTCGCTAGGTATATCGCCCTTGAATTGCAATCGTATGTAAAAAGGCTTCTTGTTTACGAATAGTGAGTAGTCCTTTTCCGCTTTCTTTGTCATATTTTTCTTGATAAATTTGTCGTGATAGCTATTTTCGATCAAAGTATCATATACAATGCTTAATTCATCTTCAATTACTTCTTCTTAGCATATAGCTCTAACTCTGTAGTTGAGTGTCTCTACTAAATTTTTTTTGTACTTGATAGGAAAGAAGATGTGAAAATGTGTATATTGTCCTCTACAGGACTGTATATGATACTATGATCGGAAATGGCTATCCCGAAAAATTTATCAGGAAACACATGACAAAGAAAGCGGAAAAGGACTACTCACTATCTGTAAACAAGAAGCCACTTTATATATGACTGCAAGTGAGATAATTACGAGGAAATTAAGAAAATCAGTTTAAAGAACTTTTAATGCTGGCGAACTACACGTATTATTCCCTACACGACCGATGGTGCCACCTCGACTGAAAGATGAAGTACCTAGACTAGGTGGCCACTTCAAATTGCATCTTCTTAATTTCGCAAATTTTCAGCATCTTTCCTCACGTTCATCAATATAAAATATTTACCTAAAATTATTTTCCTAGGTTTTGACAGAATTACTTTTGATCACCATGATAGATATCATTGCAGTTGCCTCGGTTTGATGAAAAAAAACACATCAGCAAAATTGTAATTGTACTGATTTTGACAACACTTTAAGTAGTATGTATAGCAATTCTGGAGATTGCAAAATCTATTTTCCCAGCGGCTATCACTATACTAGCCACCAATCACAAGCGTATAATCTGATCATATGATCAATCAGATAAGATTAAACGACCTAGACTCCTGATTGGTTGTATATATACTGCGTATACATAAGAGGACATATTTTTATGTAGCAATGGAAAGACTGGATATATTCGTGGGAATATAGATAGATTGCGAGTTGTTCTTTAAGGTCAGTCAGTTAGTTGGATCTCGTGATCGAATAAGTGTAGTGTCACCTGCTAATGTGAGAATACACTTCACCATTCAATGTCATCCGATATATTGCAGTCAATCTAGAAGAAATTGTTCAGTATTGGACGAATAATTCACGTGTCACAATCCCATTATTAGTACAGTTAATGGAGAAGTGTAATCTACCCGACTGCGAAGGTAAGCGAATACCAAATGAAATAGTGTACTTGTATGTGCACTGGATGTCGACCTCAATCAGAAGAGTAACCTACAAAATGTAATATATAAATGAATGTGTTCTTCATTATAGATAAGTTTTTATTTCGATAAATCACACAGTGTTATAGAGTAATATTAATTGATGATGTTTCGAGCCCAAACGAATGCTTATAATCATATCAAGTCACTCACACAACTTTTGATATGATTATGAGGAAGAGATTGAGGTCGAAACGTCATTGGTTAATATTACTGTGTAACGACGCTGTGTGATTTATCTAAATAAAATCTTATCCATAATGGAGTTATACTCAACCATAGCGCCCAAGTTTTATATCAATAAACTTTAAAGTCATCTACAAAGTACTCGGAAATCTTTCCAAAGGTGTATGAATCAATCAAACCTTTCCAATTCAAAGAATGTATGATAGTCCGTATGTTAGATGTGCAACTCTGCATACTAACGAAGTTTTTTCGGTCACTAAATCAACATATGACCTGATCTGTCTTAACACCGGATACATAATTTTTGTTTCGTTATTTTTTAAAGATTTTATTATTTTCTTCCCTCACCCTCCCCTATTAAATTTTCTACCCCTTATTATCACTGGTGTTAACTAGACTCTCTCACCATTTTAGTTGAGTCTTACTCACTCCTATCACTTATGTTGCGTCACTCAGTTAACTGAGTTCAATTCACTTTAATTTCTACCCGATTATCGTTTTTCTTTATTACATAGTTGTCGTGCAAAACTTACAATTTTAATGACACATCTTTGAAAGTGTTCGTCTTGTTACTATGAGAATTGACTACATATATGTGATTGTACAGTTTAAGAATGATATCTCTGAAAAGGGTAACTCTCTGCTCTAAACGCCTCTCTCTTTATTATCATTGTTAAGGTTGCTGATCACCACTAGATTGGTAAATTTTAGTCTCGTATTAAAAATTAGATATTTCTTCGCTCACTCCTTACGTCTTCTAAATGTCTAAATGGGGAATTTCGCCATTTCGTCAGTCACGTACATCAATTTTGACCACAGATTGATATGAGTTACATAACCATTGGAAATTGAACGGTACTGGGTTGGCGTTTCATCCTAGTTCGGGACTCATCAGTGGTGGTGTGTATCCACCAGATTTGGAACCCAGGACTTTCTGATTACATGACAAGCTCGTAGAGAATTCAGTCACTGGAACCCGAACCATTGGCTCCATTGAATTCAGACTTTTACTAATTCGTGATTTCATCTCAACCACCAGTCAGGGTCATGGGAGAGTAACTATCTTCACTCCCGACCGGAGGTTTGTAGGGATTGAGGACAGGATATTCTTTTCGATAAATTCTTCGTCAGTTACTACAGTTACTTGTTCATAATGTTTAAAACTCAGCGAAGTAGCCTTTTTCCCCTGACTGTATGTCACGAGAAGTCGTCCACTTCCTTGCTTACTGAGGCTGGTGCTCCTCAAGGTGCTGTCCTTTCACCTCTTCTATCATGACTTGCCTCACTCTGATGAAATGAACTTTGTTAAGTGTGCGGACGATTTAACTATTTCAGTGTCTGTTAACTCCCAGCTAGACTGTACTAAGATGAACAGCTTTCTATCAGGAGTTAGCAAATTGTCTTTGTCTAATGGTCTTATGCTAAATCCTACCAAATATCAGACTGTTAATTTCAGTTTCCGATGTAAAAGAAAGTTAAATGATGAAGCTGTTAATTCCTATGATTGTTGCAAAATTGATGATACTGATATAAAAATCAAGTCTGAAGTTAAGTAGCTTGGATTAATTCTTTCCCTTCTGACCTATCCTGGTCTTCCCACACATCTTAGCGATTTCTAAAAGTATATTTCGTCTGATTTTTTATTTTAAGAAGTTAAGGCACTCAGGCATAACTGTAATAAATGGTGAACTCTTTTTGCTAACTTCTCTGCAGGTATAACGAATGACATGAGACTGAAGTAGTGCAGGAAAGTTCCTGAAATGAATGTTGATAGATTCTGCATGCCTATTTTGAAAATTCAATATGTATGATTTAAAAAATATTTTTATATTTCCCGTTGACTGATAAAATTTATCCGAAATACTCAGTCTCTGTTGTCGTATCAATTCTTAGTACGGACGCTGCGACGGTGTCGTTTGGTGGCCTATTGGACGAAGCTTTGGCGTTTGAAACGATGAATGCTGGGTTCAAGTCTTAGAGAGAGAAATATCACCCACTGGGAATGTAGGTACATCTAGCTGACGAGTCCAAAATAGGACGAAATGTGCATTATGGATTCCACTGCTAGTCACGATCCATAGAATGGTAACATGCAGTATATTAATTTATAAGTATGTAGCATACAGTTGTTATGACTACAGAAAGGAATGAAGCATCTAGTCTGGTTGAATCACTTGCAAAGTTACATGATAAAATCCAATCTTCTCTTTTAGATTTGTATGGGAATAACAGAAATTTTCATAGCAGTACATGAGTATGTTACATTCTTATGTGAATGAGTAATCAGATATGCTCTAATTCTCATGGGGAACAGTTTGTGACCTACTGGTTTGGCAAATCGACTTTCATGTAAAAGAGAGGAAACATTCATCGGCGAAGAGTTATTCTTTTCAATGATATTATTTTCAAGCTGTACAACTTCATATACGTCGTAAATTTTGCCATAGTAACAAAAGGAATGCCTCCGAAGATGTGCCATGCAAATTGTAGTTTTTAAATGACAGTTACGTAATAACGAAAGCGTTAATCGGGTAGAAAATAAGATAACATTGAATGAGTAAACTGAGTGACGTAACATAACTGATAGGAGTGAGTAGTACTCAACAAAAATTGAAAAATATTCAGGTTAAAATAGGTGTGATTAGGAATAGAAATGTAATAGTAATAGGGAGCAGGTGAAACACAAGAGAATTAAGTAACAAAGACACTAGGATTGACAAAATTCAAATTAGCTCCATTGGAGGTT
The DNA here is from genome assembly GCA_944472135.2 of Trichobilharzia regenti. NCBI lineage: Eukaryota > Metazoa > Platyhelminthes > Trematoda > Strigeidida > Schistosomatidae > Trichobilharzia > Trichobilharzia regenti. The sequence continues at coordinate 75,091,219 of OX235263.1, forward strand.
GAGTGATTGAACAAAGTTCTTTAGATATGCAGAGTGCAAAATTTAACATATGGACTGCTATAGCTTCTATTTTTTGAAGAAGTTTGACTTTACCTTCTTTGGAAAGATTTTCAAGTACACTGTAGGATGACTTTAAAGTTGGTTTGAGAGTTCCCTCGGTGTCCAGAGATGATCAACTGTTCCACAATACAGATTCGGTAAGATCTTTTTTCTCCTTTATAATATCATGAGGGTAGATGTTTGATGAAAAGTTTGGATAGCGAATGATGAGTACAAATGACAAACCTAGCTCCACAGGAGCCGGTGAACTGAAAGATATACATTGATGAGTCCAGCAGTGGTAGATGGGATTATCCTTCACCTTCAGACGAGTCATTAGTTTTTATAGAGAAAGTGAGACGAATTTCAGCTGTGAAGAAGGTTTGCTTCAACAAAGAAGACAGGCGGTTTTTCAGTATTTCTGCTTATGAATCTTCAATGAATTTCAGATTCAGATTAGGATTCCTTTTGCAGTATTTACCTTATCATCTGTGATGCAAATGTTGCAGATCCTGTGGGTCAATATGCTTATTAAATTTCGTTTCGTACTTCAAGACACCCATTTGGGGAAGTTTTGTGAGTTGCCTTTTCTGTGAATGGATGTTTTCAGTGTTCTGTCTTGTGAGCTAAATGCCTACGAAAGCTATATTTTGAATCGGACTCCTTCTCTAATGTGAACTAGACTGCAAGATGGCAGCTGTTGAGAAAGTCGAGAATGTCTTCCAAATTGCTTTTACTATTAAAGAGAATAAATGTATCATCCACGTATCTCTCTTGTAAAAGCCAAAGGTTTCAACGCTTTTCTTCACTTCATGAATAATCCCCACCCAGACATTAATGAAAACAAAACAGCTAAGAGTCTCTTTTCAGAGGTGAATTCATTCACTCAGATGTACAGTCGCTATTACATATACTTATTTTTGTATGTGTGTGTGTGTCTGTCTACAATAGGTCTATCCGATAAGAATAAAAATAAGTTGGTGTTATTGTTGTCAAGATATTTCAAAAATGTGATGAGTAATCAAATCGTAACTAGTGGGGAGGGGTGAAGATTGGTAAGAGGGTAGTGGTGATGCGTTGTCAAAAAACATATCTATTAAGAGATAAAGGAAGTTGAATAAGCGTAATACAGTTACGTAATAAGATGAATAGTTTCATGAGTGAGTTGTGATTACTATGAACATAGAAACAAAGGAAAATATAGAAGTATGTAAAAGTTCTAAAATTATAAATGTTATAAGGAGTTATAAAAACAAAATAAAACTAGCACACAAACATCAAGTGAGTAGAAGTCAACACGGTTGTTACTACGATAGTAGAAGTGGTTGGATGATTTTCTTTTCTATGCATAACTCTGATTTCTCCAACTGAATGGCTGAGGCTTCAGCCATACAAAAGAGATGAAAGTGTATTCCCTTTGGTAGGTTGTTCTTCACTTTGTAGATCACTTTGAAGGAGGTGTTTGTTGAGATGAAATGACGAATGTTGACGAGATGTTAGATAATCGCACTCCTTATACAACCACTATTACCTTTTTGTAGCCATGAGGGATAGTGTTCTTGAACGCTTTTTGACAGGATACGCGTTGAATGTTCAACGTACCTAGCTCCACAGGAAAAGGTCAACTGACATATTCACATAGAAGTGGCCAGATGTGGGATCTTGTCCTTAACACTTCTGCAGATCGAGGGACAACTGGAGAACACTTCTCTTAGCGCTTCTGGAAGAATGTTCTTTTCAACGATGTCGTCAGTAAAGTCCCCCTTGAAATCCAGATTCATGTAAAATATCTTTTTTGAAATAAGTGATGTTTCGTTCTTCTGGATCTTTGGTTTCATATTCTTGTCGACAAATCTCGGTGGGTATCCGCTTTGAATTGAGGTTTATTCCAGGGCGTCAGGACTGCAGATGTGTCAGATCCAAGTGGTAAGGGATTTAATCAGATTTCGTTTACTCTCAATAAGTATCCAGCTATAGAAATTTGTTAGTTAACCATTCCAAGTGTGTTTTTAATAGATTGACCTTCTTAAGGTTCTCCCAAGTCGTCTTGTTAGTTGCACATCAAAAGGGGGACATTTGGATTAGCATATCATTTCTAGAGTGAATTTCTTTACATGTTGTTTCAGGTTTTGACATGAAGCCATCTGCAAGCGACGGGCCTAATGGTCCACCCATAGCTATACCATCCTTTTATCTGTATATATTACAATAATGAAAGAAAATTGGATATTTTAGGGTACAACACACCAACAGGTGTTCCTTCTAATAATTTCTAGGTTCCCCACATTTAAAGCCGTTCAACCATTCTGTTCACATGTATGTCATGTTGCTTCACTTTATGAGACGTTCGAAATATGACCATATCTAGTGAGAGCATGATTTGGTTAGAAACGCAAGCGTTTTCAATGGAATTAATAAAGTCATAAATGAAACGCGGAGTGAGTGAGAGGAAGCTTGTCTTCTGATTGTTTCCAGGTTTTTTTAACTATTGGGCAAAGAATTTTACAAAATTACAATATACAGTATGTTTAACAAAATATACGTTTAGTTTCCCTTTCAGCCACAGGCTAAATTATACACAAAATGACTAGCCAAATAGCCCTACAAGCTGTGTAGTAAGCGTAAATCAATTTGAGCCCCCGAAACTGCAAGAAATACTGGAATTAAGATTACATACTAACAAGTAGTCAAGAAAAACAAAATATTAGAGTATTGGTTTGTAGGGATTTTCTTTGATTGTTTTGAGGATTTTATCATCAGCTGACATCGGTCAGAGAACCATTAGAAAACCTGGGAGTACTAACCGCCAGTTTTGTCCTAGTTTGGGACTCTTCGAACCCCGGTGGGTGTTTACACCTGAAGAGTCCAAAACTGGGACGAAGCAGTTGTCCAGTACTCCCAGCTAGTTTCCCAATGGTTCTCTAACTGTTGTCAGCTCATGATGAAATCCTCCAGCCAAAAAACAGAATAGACTATAGTGTCTATAAAAAGTACTTGCTTGCATATGTTTTTCTTCATTCACTCACGTTGAGAGGTGAACAAAAGACTCCAAGCTCGAGTTCTGAAGTTTAAGCAACGGTGTGTTTTTACTGGGGGGTGGGGCTGTTAGCTTTACACCCCGTTGGTTGACTTACAACCGGCTGAGTGAGACTTAGGAGTGTGAGTCGGTCGGGAATCAAATCAGGACCTCATGAGGCGTGGCTGGAGAGCAAATACTAACCAGGTCCAACATCACTTAATTTCGGTAATCGGACGACGATCAGTCCTTTCATACTATGGTATGGACGCTTGGATATTGTGTTTCATTTTCTTTTCATTTAAACATTTTGCACCAGGGAATGTACAAATTCTTCAAGACTGCAATCCATTACAAAGATTTCATTTTATAAAGCAGTGATTAAAGAAAGATTCGCTTAGTTAAAATATATATCGAATGCACAAATTTATAAATTAACCGAAAACAATAACTGAATGACAATCTAATTCTTGTCATCAACACTTTGTGAGACACAAATATTCTCTAATAGGTGCATTAGATACATTATTCAAAAAAATGATCGATTATATTTCTAACCTAGAATAAAGAATATAAAGTTTTGTAAATCTAAATAATAGAGAGAGATTTAGAGAAGCTCAAAAATATAGTACCAGAATCGTATATATATATATATATATATATATCGGAATAGGGATCGGAAAGGCAAGATAAATCTTCACTGCTCAGAAATCGGTCTGGAAATCTGCTTCACTAAGAATAGATAACAAGAATCGAATTTCCACCACTACCGTCAGTCTAGTCGGTGTTGCCGTATGGTTTAGTGACTTGGAATGCGTGTTACGAAAGGCATCTCCAACAGGCCACTGCAGACTTTTGTCAATAGTCGCTTTTTATAGGTCCATACTGAAGATCAGTCAGGTGGCCGATTGGAAAGGATTACGGAAAAGGAAATCTGACAGGTAACGAACCAATCTGGAACCTGTCGTTCAAGAATTACGCCGAAAGAAATGGAGATGGATCGTAAAGACGCTAAAGAGATAGATGAGTGATATCATGCATCAGATGGACTCTAGAGTGAGAGGCGAAGTGGAAACAGCGAGTGAACGTAGGTCCGATGGTGATACACAGGAGGAGGTGTCAGCCTGAAGTCCCACTCAGGGGCAAAGGAAATAATAACAATCTAGAAAACCTTGTAAATACTTGTTGTATAAAGAATTAAAGCATTTCCAATTACATAAACATTTGCATAGGATATCTGCTCCCCAAATCACCTTGGAGTACAAACTAGTAAAAGTTAAAGGTCCGGAACATCTTGAATAAATGTACTTCTAATATTTAATCGATTTCTACAAGGCATACCTACCAAGGTAACTCGACATGGTGAGATATTTACTACCGAATATAAAAACTCGAATTTTGAGCATTTTTTAAATAGAATTCCTTACTTTCGATCATTCTGCAATGACGGAGGAGTTTCTGAGTTATATGCCAATCTAATCAGTTGAATGCGGCGTCATGCATTCACACATTCATAGTATCAAGCAGCTCACATATTATGAAAATTGGGAGAGTGATGATTGCTATTCAGCGAATATGATGGTGAGGACATATGAGAACCACCTTTATTTGTGGGACAGTAATCTATTGCTAAGGCTCCTGAGTTCGAATGGCTTCTGCAAAATAAGAGAATAAATAACATTTAAAAAAAATAGAAGTTAAAAAATTGCCTACTCTCAAATCTCTGTGGAGGTCAACAGCACTCAGCATCAAAAATAAGATCCGGATTTTCAACTCCAATGTGAAGTCAGTGCTACTATACGGATCAGAGACTTGGCGAGTCATAAAGAGCATCTCAAACAAACTTCAGACCTTCATTAACAACTGTCTCCGCTCAATACTCAAGATCAGATGGCCAGAAAAGATCACCAACAGGGATCTCTGGGAGCGAACCAATCAGGAACCGATTGTGAAACAAATAGGCAGAAAGAAATGGAGATGGATTGGCCATACGCTGAGGAAACCATCAAGTGACATCACTAGACAAGCCATCGCTCGAGTGGAACCCGAAAGGGAGGCGGCGAGTTGGTCGTCAGTGGAAGGGTGACTTGGAGGAGGTCATGCGAGGAGGAGATGAAAGCATGTGGACAGACCTGGAGCAGGTTGAAAAAGTTGTCAGAAAACCGAAGTCAATGGAGGTGCTCAGCTGAAGCCCTATGTTCCTCTAGGAACTAAAGGATACAATAATAATAATAAATAAAGCCGAAGTTTAAATACAAACTGCCGCATGTGCAAGTACATGGTATGAGTCGGCTACTTCAGAAGGACACTTAACTGTATACTTCAGACAAAAAAACAGTAGATATTATTAAGCCCTCGCTTTTCTTCTACATAGTTCACGTACTCTGACTTTTGTGTTTAACTCCTTTCCAACCTACATAAGTAGGTAAAATTATCACCTTTTTTCACTTGAACTAATTGTTCGCAAGAAAGAGTGTAGAATTTCATTACTAAAACCTATCTAGGAAATAACATTCCTTCAAAAAACAATAAAAATATGATGAACTCCATGTCTGTTATATATTTCGAATTATTAACACCTATTATATACTTCTGCATCTCTCTGGCGGTTTTCTTGTGTCTTCTTCTTTCTCTTTTCAAAGGAACTGCCTTCAACGAAGGCAGCACTGATATCCTTTACTTATTCGGAATATTTCTAGCTCACCTGGTGAATAACGGAACCACTCCTATCATGAAATCTGCTGACAAGTTCGAAGTTGGTCTCATATACAACTGGAAATATCACAAATATGGTGTACTTACCCGTGAATATGAAGTTTTATAGACTTTCAAACACTTTATGAGTCACTTACTGATAATTATTGTTCATTCTGCATCTCTTATGTTTCACGTCAGCACCTGTACAAAAATGCTACTTACCTTCCACAATTAGCGTGATCATTTTATAATTCCCGCGTGAAATTGACATACCGTATTTCTTTATCAATTACAGTTTATATTTGACGCTATATCTTATGACTAATTCGGTTGAAAGCAGATCTCAAAAATTATCTATTTCCTTATTGGTACATTTCTCTTTAAATGTTTCTCTCATATTAACCAGTATTCAATATATTTCTAGATTAACAATTCCTATTAACTTAATATTTTAAATTTTCGATTACAGCTTGATTTCACACTGTAGTTTTGGTACAAGTATGGAATTTTCTGCATGGATATCGGTAGTCCAAATTTCGCAGGCCGACCATAGATATCAGGTGTGTGTGTGGGCAGGGGATCGAACCTCGAACCATGTGCGTGGTTGGCGAGAGTCCTAGCCACTGTGCCACCGACGAACGTATCATCTTGAAAAAATCAGTAATCTGAACAGAGTCGATAGCTCCAACAGTTATTACTGAAATACCGGAGAAAAGGATACTACTTACTTTTCAGCGACTTATCAAAGAACCGTGAGACTAAAGGGTCCACATACAAGCATGAAATAGTGAGATTTTAGGCGATGTATTTAACACTAGTCATACTGTGGGTAATCCGTAGGCGTTCAAAATAATCAGTATGAGAAAGTAACCTAGCGCGCTACTTTCTGCTAAGGTTAATGTCCATTAAATGTTTCAAGCCAAATCCTACGTACGCAGAGAAAGAGGGACGGTGGTGAATCTTGCCCTACCTTGGTGAGTTAACTTACGAATAACAAAGCATACAATTATAATACGTTATGCATTCTCCTCAATCTTCAGTCTTGTTTAGAGAATTCTATTGTGCGTCGGTGGCAGTGGTTGGGACTCTCGTTGACCATGCAAAGGTTCCGGGGTTCGACCCCCTGCCGACACACACCTGATATCTATGGTCGGCCTGCAAAATTTTGGGCTACCGGTATCACATGCTCAAAATTCGATACCTGTACCAAAAGAATACGGTGTGGAACCAAGCTGTAATAAAAAAACACTACTCACCCCACCTCATTTTCCGTAACTTTTTAGAAATATATTTTCTGTAGTTACTTAAACTATTGTATCGCTATACTCTTTTTAGTTAAACTTCATTTCCACGCGGAAAATTATTTCGAACTCTCTTCGTTCCCAGGCATATTCGTCTATATATCTTACAAACTGTCAATCCTTTTAACGACTTACATCATTCCACATTTACGTCACGCTTAGTTCTTATCAATTGCTCCTTGTCATCGTGGAAAAAAGGTACATTCATATCTTTAATGTCATTCTTGTTTTTGTGTTGTTCAAGTTGTAGCCAGTAGGAAAGAATCCTCAAAACACAATAAAAGATGAGCTCATATTATCCTGGCATATTTGTCGTTATTGCTTTGTGTTCAATTGGACTAATCAAAGTCTCTACGACCGTGGGAAGGGCGGACACACACACACACAGATAGAAACGAAAAACTCTCTCCCATAAGTGGAAATGTAGGTTATTGTTCGTTATGATTCGATCTCTGCAACCGCCGCAGCAACTCTCCTCTTTAAGTCTACCTCAAAATCAGCTTGACATACTGCATAAATTGGCAGTTGGTAGGTAGTTGTCGATCCTACCGAAAGCCTCCGGAAGATCACGTAAATCACAGTTATACTGTGGTGAGAGCTTGCTGCTAGCCAAAACTGGTAGACAGTAATTTACGTCCCCAATATTGGGGTTATGAGAAAAATGCGAACAAAGACCAACTCAACGACCTATCACAGCAGACTTTGTTTGCGTAGGCGGATACAATTAGCCAATAGATAATCTAAACTTCAAGAAATCACCACAAACAGATAAAAGATTAACGTTCAGCGAGAAACCACCACCAATCACAAGACTTTGTTTGCTTACAATAATCTATAATTTATATACATGAAAATCTATAAATATCTGTTGATTTCATTAATTAAAAGAAGTGTTGCCTGGTCCTTGACCTAGACACTCGACTTCCGACCACTGGTTCGAACCTCAACATGCCCACCTATCAACATCTTAGCAAGTCCACAAGTGGTAGAGGCATAAGTAGTATTATGTAGTAGTGTCTCTACACACATCGTCAACAACCACAGTCGTAATTTATTATGACCCCCTCCCCACCCCAATGATAGGAGAAACAAAAAGAACACAAATCTAGGTATGAACATTGTCTTGTTTTGACATGAATTACACAATAAGTAAAATACAAGAGAGATAGATTATATGATAATAAGTATTATAATAATAATATTAATAATAGTGGTAGTAGTAGTAGTAGTAATAGCAACAATTAAATTATCCTGATAAGTAGTAAAAAATACCCTTCACAATCAGCACATCGTTATCCCAATGGTCAAGATAAAAAAAAATTAGCCAAGAAGGTGTGGCACACAATGTTGTGCACACACGCGACAGACAGACACCCACAATCAGTGTCATAATACCAGACAAATTTCAATGTAATCATGATAATGATGATGATTAGCAATGGATGGATGAATAACACAATCTGGTACTCATTCATACATATAGTATATATGCATTTTGTTGTAATGGTTGGTTGGTGACGGTGATAACAATAAGAAAAAGAGGGATAAAAATATAAAAAAACAACAATGAGAATTGGATTTATCAAAGAAAATGTAGGTGTAGGGAGGGGGTGTTGTGTACCACCAGCACCACAATCACTACCGACCACTACTACTACTACTATTATTCTCATTTCAGATGAAATTCACTACTTAATTAAAACGGGACTAAAAATATGCAAAATACATGAGAGAGAGAGAGAGAGTGAGAGAAAGTGTTATTCGACTTCGGGTGTAAGAAGGGATTTAAAAAATAATGATTGTCCTATAAACAAAACAAAGGAAATGAGAGTTTTCGTGAGAGAAATTACAAAGAAAACAAATAAAAGGATCATGATTATTATTAGTGGTAGTAGTAGTAGTAGTAGCTACCAAATCATATTCATCAAATCATAATCAGGTATAAGGAGAATATGAACGATATGAACACATACACACCCACCCACACACTTACGAGTAAGTAAACAAAAGACAGGATTGTCGGAACCTGACCTTTTATGCCACGGTTCCCACGCCTCTAAGCAATGCTTAGTTATCAATAGTAATAATAATAAACATGGATGTAAAATAGGTTTTGTTAAAAATGTCGACTTGTGAAGTAGTAATAATATTATAGACCTACCAAATAAAAACAAGCACGCACGCACCCACATGGAATGTCATAAATTTACACATTGTCGATAGAAAAGATTGAAAAAGGGTCGGATAGACCAGTGTGAGTGTGTGTGAGGGGGGGTTATGAAACGTACACAAGGGCGTCGTCGACTCATGTCCGTGCAACATACACATACACACTCAAACACACAGATATTACAAAAAAGTGTTTTGTTCCCGAGGAAATTTTTCTTTGCTTAAAAAGTCTTCATCAGCAGAACACAAAATAAAAATTATTTAAATGCGCATATTGTGATGGATTTGAATGTGGAGTCGAGTATAAATATACATACACACACTTATATGTATGATATATACTCATTAGACGTAGTAGTAGTAGTAGGAGGAGAAGTGGAGGACCCATAGGAGGCTAGAGTCAAGGACAGACGGCGGGCTATAATACACGAGAGACAGGAGGAGGACTTCGCAAGCAAAACAAACAAAGTAGTGATACGAGATTCAAACAAAGGAGAGACACAGAGAGAGTGGGTGCGGGGGACAAAAAGACAGAGAAAATAAAATGCAACAAGGCACAAAATCAAAGATTTTGTTTCTATGTGTTGTTTGTCAAGAGAAAAGAAGATAAGAGCTCATCATCACTAGATTACAGAGGGAGGGGGACGGAGATAAGAGACACAGAATAAAACATACCTACCAAGGAAGGCAGCTGTTGACAGGCCAGAAAGTGTTTTTAGGGAGCAGGATCCTCATTTATTATATATTATGTATATATGTATGTATAATTGCAATTTTTGTAGTGGATGAAACCAACATACAGGCAAATGCGTGAATGAAATCAATTTATAAAAGGTTTAAAAATACATAATATTTATAGTAAAACAGCACACACACACACACATTCACACACGCAATAAGGAATACTAGGTGTATGTGTTGTGTAGAGAGAGGATGGAGAGAGAGAGAGACAGGAGAGATCGATAAAAGAGGTTTGTGTAACTCTTTATTTTATATATATAAATATAAATGTTGTTTACAGTGTTACTGTTGATAAGCATAGGCTTGAAAATCGTTTGTCATACGTTGAGCTGCTTGTTGTTGGGGTGAAGGCTGTTGCTGTTGTTGTTGCATGTATTGTTGTTGAACTGAATTAGGATTGAATGCAGCTGCAGCAGCCGCCGCTGCAACGGCTAACTGTTGTTGTTGAGCTGCTTGTAGTTGTTCAGCATTTGTCCATACGCGTTGATTGCATACTTGTTGCTGCTGCTGTTGTTGTTGTTGTACTTGAGGTTGTTGTTGTTGACTTTGTATACTTTGTTGAATATTTGGTTGTTGAACTTGATTTGGAGGGAAAGTTTGCATCATGCCTAAATCAATAATAATAATATTTGGTAAATACAAAAGAGTTCAATTTTCAATAATGTCATACACCTACCATTTGTCTATTGTTTTCATTAAAAGCTTAAGTGACTGAATAGGTAATCACCTTGGGCACACCATAACTAGAAGGTCTTCGGATTCGATCCCCGGTGGGTTCGTTGGGTGCATACTACTGAGTAGTGTAACGAACTACAATGAAACAGTTGTCTAGTACAACCTAGTTCTCAATACTTCTCTAAATGATATCATTCTGTGATCAGATTGGGAATCAGTGAAATTCCTGCAAAGCAACGCTCGTGAATTGGTGTAGTACTCACGAAGATGTAGTCTGCAGTCTAAGTGAGCACTTGTGACTACTGGTGGCGTTCACCACCAGTCGGTGATATTGCCTGGCGATGGTGCTGAGTGAAACAAGTTAGAGTTTATGGCCCATTATTGGATTTTGGCCCAGTAACCCGAATTGTCAACAAGGCTGCCCTCTTAACCTAGACTCAATCTCGGGTCTGGGTCATGGGTGATGTGTTCCAAACTAGGTCGTAACAACTGTCAAGAACTTCCTAATTTTCACTGCTTTTCTAAATGACATCAATGCACGGACAAACTTAAAACAAACCTAATCCAGTCTTGTTGAAATGTCTTCATATTGCTGATATATGACACCAATATGCATAGAACGTGGATCAGATTAACGCAAGAATGACGAACAGATCAGGAACTCAAACCTGAATCGTTTATCCTAAGAGATTACTTTATTTCGAAGGGGTTAATGTCTCGGTAATCAAGCAACTTTTATTACTGCTTTCATAATTCCTTAGCATTTTGAACTGTCTACTTACTATACAGGTGCCCATCTGGTATGCAGAAAATATAAATCTAGGGGGAATGATCACGTCTGTCGCTGTCTCATGCGACTATGAAAGTAGTAACGTACAGAAATTATATCAACTGGTATCGTCAAAGTGAAAATATGAGAAAACAGGCTACGCCTATGCATCAGAGTAACAGTCACGCATATATGTGTTAAGGGGCTGATGGCACTACCCCGTTTATCAAGGCTGAAGTATGTATATCGGGACTTGAACCCGTGACCTAGCAGCTAATAGGTCACTACTTATTCAGAGGAAAACAAATGCACCACACTCAGCATAAAAATGACAATCTTACAACTCCCGAAATTGTATGTAGTTATTAACTTTCCTGAGTGGATATTTATACCGAGGGAAAAAAAGAAACACTTACCAGGCAGCTGATGAGCCGCTGCATACAACTGATGTAATTGTTGTTGTGCTGAAGCTAGAGCTTGTTGTTGTTGTTGCTGTTGTTGAGCTCCAGGAGAATTATTTACTACCGCTGGACTGATAGGAGGTGATCCAGACGCTGAATACAACATATGACGATTTGGAGTAGACATTTGCTGTTGTTGCTGCTGTTGTTGTTGACGCTGTATGGAGAGGAATGTAAGGAGAATGAATATTATTTATGCTAACAGAATATGAAATAAGTTAATTTCTGTCAATTGATGAAAGAAAGAGTTTTCGTTTCATTGATTACAGAACCATTGGGAGTACTGGACAGCCAGCTGTTTACTCCATCCTGACTTGGGACTCTTCAGAAGTACGTACCTACGCCAGGGTTTGGACCCAGGACCTTCTGGTTACAAGGCGAGTTCGTAGACCATAAAGCCACTGAGACCCGATCAAATGGCCCACGAATTCTAACTTCTGCCAATTCACGATATGGCGGCAACCGCTAGCCAGTGTCTTCAGCGAGTATTTGTTCTCACACCCGACTTGCTGCACCCTACTGGTCGTTTCATTTGGAAACTGAAATGTGATGCAGAAATCCAAAAAAATGTTACTACTCAGCAATCTCATATGCAGTTCCATACACGGTTGTCAACGAACAACGCCTATGCCACGAGGGCTAGTGATACACTGAGTGACTGCTGAGACCTTGGTTGTTGAATTTGGGTTTGAACTCGTGACCTGCTAGCTAGTCGGAAATCGAGCGTCTAGACCAATGTGACACAGAAATCTAGTGAACACATCCGTATTAACAAAACTATTATAGACAGACGTGTTCACTTTGAAGTACTCAGCATCCTCACTTATAGCCGTTAATATAACCGGTTGATGGCAATGAAGAGGTGAATAGCAATGAGGTTGGTTTGTCTCATTTTGAAATGTCTTTGAATTCAAATCAGGTACAACTAGAATAATTAAATCGATCAGATTTACATGATAAAGCGCGACAGGCACAGTACAACACCCATTTCAACAACTCCTGTCAAATGTCAGATAATGCTACAGGATGGGACTGGTTGTAGACAGATATTGAGAAATGGTTGAGCGTGTTGACCACATCATTTACTTGAGAAGTTGCACTAGCCCAACAGACTGATTGCTGACTGAATCTCACCACGCATATCAAAGGCTCATTAAGATATTTCCCAACTTAAGTGACCTCTGGCGTATACTTGATATCTAGCTATCGATTAAAGGACGTGTGCAATGCACAACTGTTCACTTTGTCCTCTTTTATGAATGTGAAACATGGACATTGAAAGTGAAACACATTAAAAGTCTAGCTGTTCTCGAGCATAGATATCTGCGTTCTATTATTCGTGTAAGGCAGTATAGTAGGATAAGTAATATTGAAGTTAGGCTTCGAGTAATGAAGTAAGTATGGTAAGTCAGACGATGAGGTTGCGAAGCTACATAGATAGAGACGGCTGTGACATGTGGAACTCATGCCTTATTCGATGGGCAATGTTAGTTGACATAAAATCGGGTTGGAAAAGAACTAGTGGTGGTCAAACCAAAACATGTAGTAAGTCCACAAAATCTTCGACACTTAGTTTGAGCCAACCACATAGGGAGGTGTAGGCTGCCTGTTTGGCTCAGAAATGTTTACCTTTTGTGATCTATATCCATTAAACCCTATTCTTCTCCCTAATATCCTCGTTAAATATCCTTTATTAAATCTTTGTCCCCCTCGTTTGTCTTCTTTTGTGTGCTACCATGGAGTTTTGCAACTCGGACTGTGTGCAGCACTTCTGTGCAAAGTCTCATGTTGAAACCAGTCAATCAGTCATGCGCCTTAACAAATTCACTCACAATCTGTATTCATCAACATCTCTATAACCCCCCGTCGCCAGTTTTTCCTGAAATGAATACCTAACACTTAGGCATTACTGCTCATACTGTGACACCACTAAAAAGTATACGACGCTACAGTAACATAAAGTCTGACCTAGTTTTACCATTTCTATCATCTGATGCAAGAAATAACTGTAAAACATTATGTGGGTGCGTACTGATGAAGAGTCCCAAACTAGGACGAAACAGATGCCCAGTACTCCCAGATGGTTTTCCAGTGGTTCTCTAACTGATGTCAGCTCATGATGAAATCCTCCATCCAAACACATTATGTACCTGAAAAGATTGCCCATATAGATGCTAAAAGTTAAGCAAATGTCAAGCAGCAACTGTACTGACTAAGTTGATAACATCGAACCCAATTTAGTCGAGGTGATGATTGCACTTAATCCCTACAAACCCGATTCTCACAACTGTGATTCACGGTCTTAGTAGCAGAGTGTAGACCAACCAACCCGCCACCAAGTGCACTACTTCTATGAATGAAACATACAACAGAAAATAGTGGTGAGCATTGCTGTTACAACTAGAGACCGAATCTGACAAATATGTTTTGTTTACAGGATTTCAGCAGGAGCTGACATCAGTTACGGAACCACTGAAAAACCTAGGGGTGCTGGACAGCCGTTTCGTCCCAGTTCTGGACTCTTCACCAGTACGCGTCTACCACGGGGGTTTGAACCCAGAACCTTCTGGCTATAAGGTTAGTGAGCTCCTAGACCATTAAGTCGTTGGGACCTGATCCAATAATCAGCCCATGGATTCTAACTTCTTCCAATTCACGACACACCACGACCCTAGCCAATGTCTTCAGCGAGTATTTGCGGAATATTGGTTAACTCATTGTAGAAGTGAATTTCACCGACGAAACATGCGGTTAAAATCACCACATTCCCATTGATAAATAAGAACTTATATTTATTCACGATACTTTCCTAAATTCATAAACCAATAATAGTCACAGCCTAACGGTAGTATGTTTGGCGGTTGCGATGATACTGGGATACCCTTTTAGTGGAGTGGAAATAGGCGCTTTCGTTGGCATTCAATTACAACTTCTACTTCTACTATACTACTTTTTATGCCTTTGACAAGAAGACAACAGCTTGCTTAAGCCATATAATACAAACAACAAAAACGATTTATCTCTCTATCACATCTCGTTCTCTATAATGTGTGTGGACCGACAGGCAAATTTTGAAAAATTAGCTGACAAGGTTAGACATGCAGACAGAAAATTATAGACTGCATTATACTGCATTGATAAATTCTGGTCAAGGCCAAAATATCGATAGTGCCAGTCACGCCCACATATATACATATATATATGCGTGTATATACGAATTTCTCTATAATGATGTATACGTGTTTTTGTCTGTTGTGTTTGTATGTCACTCACATACATAGTATTAACCTCCACAAAAAAATTTCTCTACCCTGCCCTACCCTATATGACTAATGGAAAACATGGTCTGACTGTAAAACGAAACATAGAGGACGGTGATGATGATGGGTGGTGGATATGAGGGTGGGGAAGGAGTGAGGAAAACAAAGACTGACAAACAGTCAGTCAATTCGCTTGAGGGTTTGAAAAAAAAACGCTAGCAGTAGTAGTAGGCCTGTTAGTTTGTTTGTTTGGTTAGGGTTTTGTGATGTAGAATTTTGAGAAGTGCAGCCTAGCAAAAATATATTTTACCATAGCTTTTTTTTTCTTATTTAAAAACTTCATAAACAAAAAGCCTTAAAACTTAAGCATTGGGGGTATGAAGTGTATACGCATACTGTGAACATTTTTTTCACCTACAGCATCCGATATCCGTTCAAGGCGGCGTTGTCATAACACGAGAATTTAAGCATATACCATATAAATCTCACATTAGACTTGTATGACCCTGAATAACCTGAGAGACAAGATCAGGTGTAGTGAGTTGTTCATAGCTCGATTGATGCGTAAACAATTGTATGGAGTTGCATCACGTTCCCCATGCTAGAACCACAAATAAGTCTACAAAGTTATTACGATTTCCTTGAGTTCCGACTCCATTTTGCCCAGTTCTCCGCAGTCCTATTTATAGCTGGCTCCACGACTGTCCCCCATAGGCTCTTATCTGTTTTTCACACAATCCCCTTCATGACACCCTCGCAACCAGACTTATTTCCCACTAAATATCATGGGGCTTGGTGTCATTCAATGGTCTCCTCAACATGTTTCGGACCCATCTCCACTTTCTTTGCAATATCTGTTCGACAACAGATTCTTCACCTTTTAGCGTTTCTTGCTCCTAGTCCTTTCTCACTGGTCGTCTGATCTTCAGCATACAACCAGTGAAGGCTGCACCAGTCGCTGATAAAAGTCTGCAGCCTAGTTTACTAGTCCCAGTCGTAAGTCTGAGAAAAGAAGAAAGGTTGGGGCGTGTGACCATAGGACTTTACCCCGGAAAATCAATCCAATCACAGACCTACAAAACCTATTTGAGTTAAAGTTGTCTGCCTCTCTAGTAGAATAACGATCCCCATTGAGCACTTATACTTCGTTTAGCTTTTCACCAATGACAAATGTTGGGATCAAAAGTCGGTGGCACAGTGGTTAGGACTCTCACCAACCATGCAGATGGTCCGAGGTTCGATCCCCAGCCCACGCACACCTGATATCTATGGTCGGCCTGCAAAATTTGGGCTACCGATATCCATGCAGGAAATTCCATACTTGTACCAAAAATACAGTGTGGAATCAAGCTGTAATCAAAAAGAAATAAAATAAAAAACCCTGACAACATACTGCAGCATAACAAAACCAGGCAATCATCTCTCTTCTAGCCGTTACTACTCTACAAAGTGACCTATTAGCGCTTTATAATAGCCACCAAGAAATTCAGAAATATATATATATTCATCATCTTCGTAAACTACAAACACCGCTAGCGAAACTTAAAAGCTCATGTTTGAAACCATGTGTTCCACTCGGAACACAAAAGGCATGGGAGATGGAGACATTCATCACAGTGGAGATGTGGCTAACAAGTTTGAATTCCCCCCCCCTTCACATCTACTTCAGTTCACACAAGTCTGAGCAAGGCGAAAGTGCAAAATATACAATCCAAATAGGTAAACATTCAGTAATATAGAGAATATCCCAGCAGCATACCTGCATTTGTTGACGCTGCAGTTGTTGCATTTGCGCTAAGGCTGCTGCATTAACTGCTTGATATTGAGCTTGTTGATTCTGTAAGGCTTGAAAATGTGCAGCTTGTGAGTACTGCTGTTGTTGTTGTTGCTGCTGTTGCTGACGTTGTTGTTGCTGTTGTTGAGCTGGATACTGTCCATTATACTGCATTAATAATTGTTGCTGAGCAGCCGTTGTCACTTGACCAGAATTAAACGGTACCATTGTCGGGAATTGTTCATTTAGCTTTTGCTGGAATTGATTAGGACCACTAGCAGCTAGGAATGGCATTTGATTTAAACCATTTGGTGTAGCGAAATTGCGAGCCTGATTGAAGTCGTTCATATTTAAAGAGGGACGAACACGAGGCGGAGGAGGAGCCTTCCGGATTAATTTGGGAAGTGTTCTCTCCTCAGGGGGTTTATCAGCGTATTCGATGGCTTCAGAAACAACAGAGTCAATGACATCATCAAGATGGGATAATGCCAAGTTTTTGCCCTCAAAAGAAGCATCAGTTTCTGGTATACCTAGAAAGTTAAAATTGGAAACAGAGAAAATAAATTGCCACATTTCATCATTTTGGATATAACTTAATGTTCACGCCTTTTTGGTGCCTAAGAAGTTCCAGCCTCATAAAACAAACCAAATACTCTCTTGTTCCTAGTCAGATTTTTAAATAATTTATTGACTTACGGTATTAACTGTTAAGACGATTCAGCTTGCTATATTTAAATACACTTAATGTCATCGTGTCATTGTATATTTCCCATCACCCAATTTTGGTGAAGTCAATGATTATATATAAGACAATTTTACGTGGTAATGAAACTATTTCATGAAAACCATGTAATCATGCCACGAATATTCCCTTTGTTAAAAAGTCCGTAACTGGAATCTCAAAAATGTGACACAGGTAAGTGCAGCATGGATGAGGGATAGAAAAACTACCGTAAAATAATCACAAGATTCATTGAGGTATATTTTTATGGCTTATAACGATGCTTGACTTATATCCCCTGTTTAGTTATACTGGTGACTGCTAAGTGAGCAGGCAATTTTATGCATACCGGGGTAATGATAACCAACGTGATCAACCTAAAGCAAGACCTAACTGCTTGAAACTGATATTAGACACAGCTTTCGCCACAAAATTTGGAAATACTGTCACAGATTAGAATAGCATCCCACTAATAATCCCTGAATATACGAGTTACTAGTACCTACCTTCTGGCCACATTGGTCAATTCGCGCGAATGATAAGTAGATTAATCTATGTAGGGCTCTCACCCATAAAATAAAACGGCTTCGTGGATTAATGAGGTTTAATAGTGGGCTAGTTAATACCCACGCCACTGTTTAAAACGTTTACCTGGCCTTTTATTTCACATGGCGGATTTCGCGGTGGTAATAACACACGTGTGTCCTGAACGCAAATAACAGCCATTACCTCAGAAACAATGTCTATTTCAGTATACAGATCTCAGTGAGATGAGAAAAAATAACCCGTTTGACAGGATTGTTCATTGAGATCGTGTGTTGGGAAGGAGTGTTTCTGAGCAGTTTGTCAACATTTCGAAAGTCCAAAACAGAAAAATGTGAAACCAGTACCTATCACTGTTAACCAGTAGTGGAGTTAGGAAGGGTCACCCAATTAGCTTTATTTTTACTCTATCGTTGATAGCACTCTGAAGGTTGCGCGAGGCCGTCATTTAAGCCCACAGCATTCGACCTTGACCACACGCCAAAGATTCGACAAATTGCATTTCATCAGTTCGAGAATAGTGACCGAACGCAATTCATTTCTCATTGTACTAGTGCAAAGTCTGTAACCGAACACGATACAGTATGCGGAAAAATGAGTGTTTTTAGTAAGTGCTGATGTGGCAGATGGTACTCCCAGTTGCATAAATTTAGATTACCTTTTCCACCGCCATAGAAGTCGGGCCAAGGGCGCCCTCGTGCGTGGTTACTTTCCGTGTGGTACTTGACAAAGGATCGGCGGGAACCATGCACACCACCATTGCACCTAGTAGGAGCTGTAACATCCCGTGTTAAGTCAGCCGGTTCGGGCATGAAGATGGTGATTCAACAAATGAAGATATTTAATAGTCTAGAAACTTTCTACACATGCCAAGACACGGGCTTTCAAACCATGCTGTTTGTTAGCACTGGGACCAACTGACAAAATCAGTAAGTTAGAATATGATGTGGTGCTATGCAGTGGATAAGAGTTATGATGGGTCGGTAAATGTTGGTAAATCATGACTTCTTGCGTGGAGTAAGAGGCCACGAAACTTTGTAGCTTGAGACGCCAAATGTATCGGAATGAAATTTCCGTGTTTTCGACATAGAACTTTGCACATATGTGCGGAAGTTGAAGTCGCCACACTCCCTCCTTGTAGCACACAAAGTAACAGAAGAAATGCATATTAGAGACAGTAAACAGAGATATGAGGCAAAAAGAATAGTAATGTCGAAGAATAAAATAGTTTTATTGGGTATTATAAGTCACAAGGAGTGGATGCATCTGCGCCATTGAGAACGATTTTGAGCCATGTCACTAATTGTTTCCAACCATTGGTTTTTACCGTCCCGAGGACCCCAACTAGGAAGTCTACACCTTCCTACGTGGCTTAGACTAACTGTTGTGTATTTCATTGATTGGTGCCATGTTTTGGTTTGACCGCCGCTAGCTCTTTTCCAACCTGACCCTATAGGCTGGAATGATATTTAAGGCGAACATGCTGATTTTATCTTGTTTCTTTTAACAATGGAAATGATGTGAAGTGACGAATGCTTATTGGAATTTACCGGGATAAGTGTGCTCACCTGTTTCATTCATTGTACCCATACAAAAGTTTCGTTTAAAATGGATAAATAACAATAATTCGTTGACAAAAAATAATCTTAAAATGCTGAAGTTAATAAATTTTTACGTAACTAGAAAGAAATTATTATCGTGTCCACTGAAGTAACAGCACGCTGACCGGAGATAACTTTTGAAGAGAGCTTTAGTATTAAAGGGAAATCAAGAGAATAACTGAGTCGCAACATAGAACGTTGCACAGAGGTGCAGCACTTGAATGTGCTACACCCTGCATAGTACACTGAGAAAAAGAAAAAACGAAATTCAAAAGAAATCATCCTGCAAACTATCTCTAACCATCGAACATCAAGAAACACAATGAGCAGAAACGTACAGAAGAACAGTCACACGAAAAAACATGTGGGTTCAATACTAATGAGTGATCACAAAGGGTGAATATATCTGCGCCACTGATAACGATTTACAGTTATATCATTAGTAGTCTCCAGATAATAGTTTTCACCCAGGAGAATCTAAACAGACAAACAAACTTTCTTATGTGGTTCAAACCAACTGCCGAATACTTCATGGACTGACACCATGGTTTTGGTCCGATTACCTCTAACTCTTCCAACTCAATTCTTTACTAATCAAGACAACTGAAGCAGATGACAGATATGAATCAGACAAACTAGTTACTTCTTACGGATTTGAATTATATGATTCTTCCCAATCGTGCCTATGAGGTGAAAAAGGTGAAGGTAGGAGGGTCACAACAATTTCCCCAAAAATAGATCAGGTGCTATTACAGTAACATGAAACGGCAAACTTGAACTAGGTACATACGACTAAGATTACCTTAATATCACGCTAGTTTTCGTCATGTTAGTAATGTCCAAAACGCTACTGAGTGGGTGGGGAAGAGTTCGAAGGACTTGGTGACAGGGATCAAAACCACACAAACAAGATGTTGAGCAGTTGAAAGACTGCTCTAGAAGACGATTTCCATTGATTGTGGTTTCAGGTATATAAGATAACATCCTTAAACACGTTGCCTAACATCTGTAAGCTGGTCCTATGGTGACGGAAAGGTTTTGCACTTAACGGAGAGAATTCGACCAGCAACCCAATTTCTGTATCATCTTGACCGATTAGCCACTTTGTGTTAAGCATGGCATGGACTAATCATATAGTTTTACTATTTTACTCGACTAAAGTAGCTGATAAGTGCATTCATACCGTGCTAAATGAGTTTAGCAATAGCACCAGGAAATCAGCTAGCCCAAGATATTATATTCTTAGACTTATGCCAGACATCCTTTTTGATTGAACTGTGAACAATTAGGCAGGAGTTAACATACTTTACTAATTTACTGAATTTATTGAACAAAAAAATTGCATAAACAACAAAATGCAAGTCCAATGCCTTGTACTAACTAGATCCAGAAACCTAAACAAAGCGTTTTATGCAACAAACTATAAATGTGTGGAAACGTCCCCATCAGTGTGCATTAATGCTCTTTGACTAATGGAACTTAAGTAGTTTTACTAGTGATTGTCCAAAATCAAGCAACTTCAGGCTACTTAGTTGCTTCAGTAAACCGGTGGATTTGAGAGAGTAAAAAAGCGGTTAGTACGAGGAGCTTTAGCTGCAAAATAACTGACTGACTTTCACATTAACTTATTTCAAGTCCTAGAAGTTATGAAAGACTTCCAATGCTTATATCCTCTGTTCTCTTTCAATTATACCTGAAAACCTAGCAATTTCCCAGCAGCTGGTACACACCTTTGTATGCTGGTAATCTTGCGGTACTTTCACTTACCAATCTTCACTTGCGATGTGTACTTAGACGGACTGAAGTCCTCCAGACACAGAACTAATTGCTCACGATTGATGACACAGCTCAAAATAGTTCTCACCGGCGCAAACACAATTACTCTGCAATCCTCATATCCATGAAATACTTTTCTTGTGTATAGTTATTCTTTGCTACTAAATTTCCGCCAAATACAATTTCTCTGAATTTTCTCTAGCCTTATGTGCATTAGGAAGTACGGCAAGTCGAAATACTGAACTTTGCAAAGATTATCGACGAAAATTCAACCGATCAGTTGAAAACATCCTAAGAAAAACCTTGTCTCGTGAAGGTAGAGGGATTTACAAACTCAGACTTTCGTCAGTCTCTGATAACTGCATGAGATTACAGATGATGTTGGTAAGCCTATTACCCAATAGGCATCACTTACTAAAGGAAAAATTCAAATTATTCACGACATACTCATTCAGTCCTATTGGAAAAAGAATTATATTCACGGCGGTTTTTGTAAACCTTGTTATTGTCGCGAAAGGAAACGGTGATCACAAAGCAATACTCATCGTTTACAAGAAACATGAGATTCCTTAAAGCTGACTCAAACTACCTTACTTTTTTAGGCATACCCTCACAACGAGCAATCATACCGAAACGTCTGGCTTTCACATCAGTCATTAGACTAGACAGAATTTCGCGAAATGCCTATTCGATACGCCACGCAGTTGTCCATTCCAAGTGAGTTAGGTGAATTCCATACACCGTGTATACTCCAGTCATCACTGAAACACACGATTCCATTCTCCATCAGGTCGCTGCTTAATATCGTGTCAAAAGAGCAGACAGTCACGTAAACTTGATCTAAGACGCGCTGTGTACTGAATTCTCAGTACTAAATGACTTTCTGAGAAATCATCACTGATAACATTCTATGTTGAAAGCCTCTTTATTGCAAAGATGAGCCAGTATTTAAATACTACAATTGCAGAATAAAACTGATTGAGGGCTACTACTTTAGCATAGGGTCAGTGATGAAAGAATCCTGCCCATGCTTCCCTAACCTTTCAGTTCAGTCACTTTTAGAAGTACAAAAGGTAGGTGTGAAAATGTACACACTAGTCATCAGATCACAAACCTGGAATCCCTGAGGATAAAGTCCTACTGACTACACTGCATCTCTTAGTGTAAAGTAGTTCTCTCAAAAATGGAGAGCTCTGACGAGCTTTACCAACTTTCCACTCAATTGGTATATTCGGAACAAGTCAAGTCTTCAGCGTGTGACTGAGTTAAGCCTACATGAGACAAGAACTAAAACCAGATCTGGTATACACCAACGAAAAGAAACTAAACTAATACAGCATGTGACCAGTGTTTCAGTTTTGGTGGAAAATATGATTTCACAAACAAGATAATGTAGAATGACAATAGGGATCAGAATTAATAAATAATGCCAAGACGAATAGTTTAAGGATGTAAAGTGCCTCGTGACTTACTTTGAAAAGAATTGTCCACCTGCTCAGGAGAAGCTGTCATGACAATGAATATATATGAACACCTTGAGTTGTATCGATTCTTCGCGCTAGTTAATCGAACAGCAACTTAAACAAAGATTTTGATGGCCTTTAATTACTACGCCACATGTAGGAGTTTCGACAGAGGAGTTCCCTGGAATTAGAGATCTTAGTAATAATTGTGTATTCAGGTTGAGTCACGTGATAATTTGTGTAAAACATTGTTTGCTATTTATCAGTTACACATCATCTTACCTCTTGTTTCTATCACAAAACTCTTTTACCATTGCATGCAAGAATTTATTTTTGCTTAAAATTGAACTCCCTGGGTAACAGTTATTTAAATGTGACTTTCCGAACATCTTTTATTAAGTTAGAACCTCCTGTCAACTGACGCAATGTAACATTTACAAATATGTTAAAATTTCTCCGCACATAATTTCTAACTGTATGCAGCTGATGAGCAGCCAGCAAAGCAATTAACAGCACCATCTTACCCAGCAAGAACCGTTGTTCTTGCTCTAATAAGTTTGAAATTAAGTTCGAGGCATTTCACAATTCAAAGGGAGATGAAATTTTCGCTGCTGATACATAATATTTTGCTGCCTAATCTCTTCTTCCCTAACACTTGTGACATTGAAGGTAATAATTACCACAATCCTCAAGTCTTTTGTCTAATATCCTAAAGGTACTTTCGGTCTGGCAGAAGTGAAGTCCTCTGGTAATAATAGCATCCGGCTTGTGTTGCAATTGCTGATATTAGTGAAGTTATTTCTTTAAAACGAATGCTTACATTTATGTTTTCAGGGTATTACTACGAAGAATGTTTATTAACATGTAGCACTTGTTATCTTATGGTCTTGTGATAGAATGAATGGCCTAAATATGCCTCCCAAACAGTCTCTCGGCGGTATTCGTATCTGTTTCAAATATTTTCCATCGATTTCGCAAATTTCATCCTTCGCAAATGACTTTTGCATTTCTCTTTTGACGCGAGACGTCTTCCTATGACTTTATCTTTGACCCTATCTTTGACTGGATCATTCCTTATTCGTCTATTTGCTGTTATTATATTCTAAGCTGATGGCAGAAAATTGCTAATTTGTTATTGTTGATATTTTTGTTTGTTGATATTTATGTTTTATTCAGCTTGATCCTTGAGGACAGATTGCTGATCCCTCTTTAATGGGTACCTTCTTGTTGATTTTGAGTTATTATGCGTTCATTTTTGTGTACGTATTCAATACCGGGCAAACCTTTGGACTGCATAGATTGCAGACGGATTGATTGAGGTAATTTTGTGTATTTGCCACAAATTTTTTATTGTCCGACAGCAACATATTTTAACATGCTAATTCGGAGTCTTCTTGTCAGCTCGAAATACCTGGGTTTCTGATGTTACAGCATTCAACATGCTGGGACATGAGGCCTGGAAAGCCATACCTACAATGATGTTGTCTAACGCACCTTCAGATATACGACCAGTCCCATTTGATACATTTCGACGTCATTGCTCTAGCATACGTTTAATTACTTTGTGCACTGGGAATAGTGCTAGAATGACTTCAGATGAGTTAAGAGAACGCCATATGACGCAAGGAAAACAACAAGAATCACACGAGTTTCAGCAAAGGCAGAGGAAAGAATCGTGATGTTTGGAAATTTAGCCTGGTCTGTCAAAACTAAAGAGAATTCGGGATGTTTCAAAATCCCATGATCATATAGAATAACATGAAACAGCTCGCTTCGATATCAGGTTCTAAAGTGACTATTTCTATCAAATGACTGGTCAGTTAAAAGCCTGTGGCTGCTGACAGTGGAACCGTGCACCTTTTACGCATCTAAAGATAAAGACTGGAAATTCCCCAAGTAATTTCACCACGTTATTTACATGGTGAAAGAAAATGGGATGTGTCTTTTGTACTTGTCGCATTGTTGTAAAGGTAAAATCAGAATGGCCTGTTTCTGTGGAGCCAAGGACATCGGTCGTTCGATACGTAATACTGTCCAAAAACGTTCAAGGAAACTATCCTGCATGGCTACAAAAAGGTAATAGTGGCCATTAAGGAGGGCGATTATCGAACATCTCGTCAACACTCGTCATTCCATCTCAGCAAATGCCTCCTCCTAAGTGATCTACAAAGTAGAGAATAACCTACCAAAGGCAACATGCTTTCATCTCCTTTGTATTGTTGACTTCTCAGACATTCAGTTGGCAAAATCAGAGTTATGCGTAGAAAAGAAAATCGTCCAACCACTTCTAATATAATGGTAACAACCATTATGACAATTACCGACTTGATATCTGTGTGCTTGTTTTTCGCCTTTTTTAACTCTCTATAGCATTCATAATTAGGAGGGGAAACACCATGCCACACTTTTGTTCACCTTTAGAATATTATTCTTAGATAATGTTTACCCTTTATTTCACTCAAATATATGGCACTCTAGAGCACTTTTCTCTAATAACCAAGTCCTTTTAATTTGCATTTTATCGTCAATACTTACACTTTAGGTAGAGTATTGAATTATTGGGTACATAGGTAAATTACGTCAAGTAAGTACTGGTAAAGTATAACTTATCGGGCGCAACACCAGCAATTTACAATAGGTGAACTCCCATCTCATTCTTAGCCAAAGTATAAGCCCAGTTGGTGGTAGTTTATTTTTATCTAGTGGTTGTTTTGTTTCACTTTTGCATAAAAGGTTATTTTTTGTTTGAATGAATGGGGTTCTGACCAATAGAGTAGCACTTGCCGACCAACGGAAACTGCAAGAAGCATTCAGAGACGTTGAACTTGAAGCCCTTGCAAATGCCCCCTGAGGTAAAGCAGCTGGCTGCTGATTTTAGAGCAGATGAAACCTTTCTAAAACAATGTGGTTGCAAAGGCTACCTCAGGTAGTGAAAGGGATTCCGGCACCCTTCTGTAAATCACCTTTGGCGGAGTTAGTGGGGTTAGCTGAAAGAGCCGTCAAGGCAACCAGACCATTCACAACCGTTTCTGCGATTCTATCCACTGGCTCTCCATGTGAAGACCACCACCATTCATCGATTAAGTGCCCCAGTTTCGGCATCAGACAGATGTATCAGGAGATGTGTGGTCTTGGCGAGGAGATTAGAGCTGAAAGAACTTCACGAAATCGCACGTCTCGTTCTTGCAAAAACTCTTCCTGGCGTAACGAAAATAGACCGTTGCAATCAACAACCTCGCAACCTGGCGTTTGTTATTATCACAGACGGTTTGGTAGCAGTGTACAGAAATATGCTGGTCCCTGGTTGGTTTGTTATTAGAGTTTTTTATTGACCTTTGGTATGGAGCGAAGGCAGCTGCTGATAAAAGTTTATATAGGTTTTTTGGAAATCCTTTTCTTGACATGCTAGCCAAGTTTCTGTCCCGTATAGAAGCAGTGGCTGACTTCACAGTCTTGAAAATCCGAGTCTTGTCCCTTACACTGCAGAGTGCAGAAGATTTTCAAGCTGATTTCATATTGATGAAGGTGTATCTTGCCTTTCCGATTCTGGTTGATCAGCTTTGACATCTTCGTCTGCACCGTTGGCCGGTGGTTGAAACCGTGCTTCTGGCCAGATAAGTGAAGGAAGTAACCCCTGTCCCTTTGATAGTGTTTGGTGCTGGTTGTTGTTGTTTGTATTAGATGGTTACCTTTTTCACCTCCGTCTTCTCTGTGTTCATCTCGAGTTCCGTCTTCGCTGTCAGACTTTTCGGTGAGTTTGTTGGCTTTTGCCTGTATCTTCGAGTTTGTGTGACATCAAGCATAAATCGTCCGCACGCGAAATCAAGATCTTCCAAAGCCTTTTTGTCGGCCAGTCCAACGTACTCCTTTCTTCCCGCCCCCATGTACAGCGTGATGCATAAACCAATCCATCGCAGTCAAGAATACTATGGGTGATAATAGGCAGACAACCTTGTCGTACTCCTGTATTCACTTGGAACGCCTCGCTGAGTTTTCCGTTATGGATCACCTGACCCGTGGCGCTATTACGTAGCTGTCGAATGGGGTTGATGGAGACTTGGGTCACTGCACGCAGTAGTGCTGACACAGTTTTCAACTTTTTTCTCAGTCAACGCTGTCGAAGGCCTTCTCGAAGTCGATGGAGTTAAAGTCCTCTTTTGACTGCCATTCTTTACTTTGTTCGATAACGATGCGCAGAGCTGCAATTTTATTAGCACATGATTTGCCTCTCCTAAATCCAGCCTGTTTCGGGGGCGTGGAGGTCTGCATCTATTGCATCTTTAATTTTCCCCAGGATGAAGCGACTTGGTGTTTTCCCTGGTGTGGACAAGAGCATTATTCCACGCCATTTCTTGCAGAGCTGCAAGTCGCTCTTCTTTGGTGGTTTGACATGGTAGCTCTTCTTCCAGTCAGTATGTACCTTCCCTTCTTCCAAACCCTTTGCAAAAACGGTGTGAGCATATCTGCTGTAGTCTCCGGGTCTGATTTCAGTGCCCCGGGGGAATTCTATCTGGCCCTACTGCCTTCCCGACTGGACTTCAGTAGCTTGATTTCATTCGAGATTTCTGCTTTCGCTGGAGGACTGGTGTACACAGACATGCGATTCTGTTCGTGTTGGTGGTGTGTTTACAAGCAAGATGCAGGTGATGGCCGATTCAAGAATCTTTTTGAGTGATCATTCCACTGTTTTATTCGTCCCTACTCCTTGTCGCTAAGTTCTCTTGAACATCCTTTAAGGGTTTCATCCTCACTGATCTCTTGTCGGATAGAAACTTGGTTGTCTGACGCAGTGTCCTGAGGTCCCTTTTACTTGATGCCTGACTATTCTGCTTCAGTTGCCGGCCAGTGTGTCGTAGAGCGCGATGTGTATAACCTTGTGTTTGTATGCGCTGCCTCAGATGACCAAATCATTGAAAGAGCAGAAGTCTGCGAAGAGTTCTCCATTCTCACTTATTCCTCCGGCGGCCTCTCGACCAATGATGGGGTCTCTTCCTCTATTATCTGCTTCCATTTAGCTGGAGTTAATGTCGTTCATAGGCGGTTTACTGCCTTATTGGGATGTTGTCCATTACTGGTTGTAGTTGTCTGCAAAAATCTCCCTTCTCTTGTTTCACGTTGTTTGTAGCATTGTGCGTGGCATTGGATGGTTGCAATCTTCCTCCCATTTGAGTTGAATCTTCATATAATATAATACAATATATAATATACATTTATTCCTATCTATGATGTCAAGATCCTGGATGATATTGGTTCCTAGTGGCATCATGACAACCACTCACTTTGTGTGTGTGCTCGTGGTTGTCGTCTGGGTGATTGGAATAGATTACTGACTCTCCAGTTGAAAATTTTGACAGTCTATATCAGTTTCACAAGTTGTGAGCACTTCTGTGCCACATCTCATTTCTTTGGATACCTGGGCAGCCTTCTCAGTCTTGTAAACTGTATGGACACTCCACGTTCCAATTCTTACTCTTGCTTTCATTAAGAGGAGAGACACCAGCCGACTGACTGGTTTCTCGAAGGCTCTTTTCAGCCTGCTGTGTCGTTTCGCCTTTCCGATTTCAGCAAAGAATAAGATTTTTGGTTTTTCATATTTTCAATATTTTTTTGGGAGTTGAAGTTTGTGTAGCAATTTAAATGATTTTTGGGGGTATGGTCGCTAGTCCCATTCCTAAACCCTCTTCTTTGCTTGAGCCTGGAACCAGCTGGGAATCCAGGAAGCTATCAAACTAGGTGGGGTTTTTCAGAGCCCAAACTTTCCCGAAACTTTGAAGCCTAGTAGTGTTGTTACTTGTGTGATCTCCAGAGTCAATCATCAACTCATGATTGCTGGCTCACCTGTTTTCGACAAACCACGCCGGTTGTCCCCAGAGAAAAAAGCATGCTGTTAAATCTCAGTTGGAAAACACATTCGGAATGAGAATAAACAGACCGTCAAAATGCCCATGGTTTCCACTTAATAGATGATGCCTAGGAACAGTGGAATGAATTTTTTTCTTTTTTTCTTTTTGATTTTTGATTTACAGCTTGATTCTACACTGTATTTTTGATACAAGTATGGAATTTTCAACATGGACATCGGTAGCCCAAATTTCGCAGGCCGACTGTAGATATCAGGTGTGCATCGGCGGGGGATCAAACCCCGGACCATGTGCATGGTCGGCGAGAGTCCTAATCACTGTGCAACCTACGAAATATTAAAATTATCAACTTAACCCCTCTAATGCTAACTCGCTTCAAGCACATTACACAGCGACGAACAAATCCATCAGTTGACCTGCTATAGCTTTATAAAGCCATGACACCATCACACGAACAAGTTCGCTCCTTCCGGAGCAACCTTAAATCGAGGCAATGCCGTAAAATGATGTCCTCTTCGAATTGCAGCTGTACCCTTGTTAGGGCACGCATTTGAAATGAATCAAGCGCTACATACCCTAACGTTCATGAATGTCATTGGATAATTCGACGCCGTTCGCCGATTGGTAGTTAGTGGCGCTTAAAGTTTAACTTCGCCAAACTAACTGCTGTGGTGAGCCTCTTGCAGATTATACGGCTTAAACATCGTCTACGGTGAACTAACTAACGTCGTATAGCCCGTTTTCTACTTTTGTGAGTATCCCGCCATATCGACCAAATGTAACGCAACACTCGCTTGTTACGCGCATTTTTGACAAATTCAAACTATAATGATACCTGCGGTTATAACGCATAAATTACTTTAACTTATGCAAAGTGTGACTACTGTCATTATTCCATTACCTTCCCTTGTAAATAAACCTTGTGTCAGTGAAAAATTGTAAACATGCTTGAAACAACAGAAGACAAGGGCTAGGCAACAGATAATTTACTAGGGAAATCAGCACGTATTAATATATATATATATTTCATGTACATTATTATAGCTTATTCAAGCAGACAAACACAGTCTTTTGATTGGTTGTTTCTTGCTTAAGGTCATTCTGTGCTGTCTGTGACTGGTTTCTCAAAAAGTTAAGTCATATATCTGCGAATCGTATTTGCCCAAGTTAAGTGTGCTGTGATTGGTTGTTGAATCAGTCTTGTTCACATTTTCTCACGGCCAATATTAGCGACATAGACACTGACGTAAATTAATGTATACCGATTGGCGTAAATCAAATTTATGTAATTTAAATAATACTTATCGATACCTGTACAACTTGTGTGCCCTACACAGGTAAGAATAAATATGTACACTATATTATATTCAGTAAGTGTGCTTGCTAATCGTATAAGTAATTTATCGAGTTGATGATGCCTGTATACTGGCGTCCCTCATGTACAAAAAATGAGAATATATTATTACATCGGATGTTACGTTTGACCGTTTTATAGCTGTTCTGTCAACCATTTTACGCAACTAGACTACCTGTTTTGACGTTTGGCAACTATGCACAAAAACACCTCGTAACAACCATTTTCCTCACTAATTATATGGCATGTCCCCTTTTTGAGATGGTACCAGTTGTTTATCCTCCGGGTATTACAGCGTTTCAATAGGTAGGCCAAAAATGCTAGCCTGGTTTCATAAAAATCCAGAAATGTACGTTTATTTCTTGGACTTATTTTGTCCTTCAATCGATTACATTACACAGATATCAGCATCAAGCGAAATTTTCTAATAAAAGTGCGCCTTATGTAACTCAGTTCAAGAAAATAATACCTCAGATATAGTGCAGGCCAGAGAGAAATTTTCAACAGCAAGCAAACATATTGCCCATCAGAACACCACAGCGACTGGCTACAACTCCGTAATTAGCGAGGATAAGCAGTAAAGCCATTCGAGGCATCAGGTGATCAAATGACCAACGCCTACGTACGCGTTGCCTTGTGTAGTTTGAACCTGTGTTTCGAAAGCCCCCCAGTGGGTAACTGAAGTGAGCACACCTAGTCTAATAAGAGACCGCTCGTCCTCTAGTAGCCAAAGAGAGCCTTGGTAATAATACGGGAGATATAACATGTACTTGGTTACTCATCGCATTCTTCTGAATTTCTCAATCACTGAACACCTCTTTGTAACGATAGCTTTCTGTGTTGATGAAGCCGTAAAAGCTCAACGTTATTTAAAGTCTTTGTGCTCATCGTCAGTTTATTTCATTTTAGGAGGAGCTATCGCCATCATTCATGGTACTGGGGTTTCTAAAAGAAGAGGAAATTCCGGTTATACAAAAAGCATCGAAGGAACAATAATTTTTCTCGTAAGTAAGAAACAACAAGAGGAACGAGCTTATTCGACTATCGTGGTGTTTAGATTGAATGTCATTTAATCTTTATATTGAAAATTATTTGAACGCACTCTCATGTTTGATTCCTTCAACTTGCCTAAGCAGGCTTAAATTCTTGTATCTCGCCATGGCTGATTTTATGACAATCCAACAATCAATAAGCCAGAACGTGTCACGTATTATGTAATTATTCGTTATACACAAGTAAACACCCACCAAATCATATTGATCATGGATGAGTGTTGCATACCATTTTCCCATATGCACTAGTCATATAGTTCCAAATATCAAAACTGCCAATGTCCGAGATTTATAACATTGAACCTCACGGAGTCCTTGGAAGAACTTCAAAAATTTGCGTAATAAATAACACGAAAAACCAGAACGAAATTTGGTGAAAAAAAGAACCGTTTCTTCTTCCAACGACACAGACTGACACATTAAGCCATTGAAAACAAGTCTAAAAATAAATGATAGAAAAATAAATCACGATATTAATTCTGATAGTTTTCTCTCTTCCAAAGAACAGCGAACGACGAGACGACGACCGAATCATCGATGACTCCCGCGAAAAATATGGAGGAGTTAGGTTTGAGCAAACAACCATCAATTGATCGTTCAATCTTCAACTACATTTACACTCCCCGGCAAAAAGGGATCCATCCCTTTTTTCCTTCACGACCAATACACGTTGACCTGGATGCCATTGCGAGAACCTGGGTCACACGGACAGAGCTGAAGTGGAAAACGAACAGCAAATCCAACACACCACAGGCATACTCACAGCACAATCTCACCCATCGACGACGACCTACGCCTTCCAGTTAAAGGCATCCTCGTGACATCTTGCAACACAATCGCCACTCGCTAGAATGACTCTTACGGAGCGCAACGTTACCATAGCAGCACCTCATGATACTCTTCTCACATCCTCTCACCTATTCACTACCAATTACCACTGCGATCACTTGTCACTCATTCTGCCCCAGTTCTAGTAACGGTGACGTATGCGAGCCTCAGTCGTCTACACTCTCGCTCCCGGCGTGTGGGGTAACAGCTAATCCTTATCTCCGTGTGCACTTCGTTCTCAGCACTAGCCTCCCCGGTGTATACGACCCATCTGCTGTCTTTAATATAAATCAATTCATTCACGGATGAAGAAGACTCGAAACAACTTCAGAAGTAAGCACGACGAAAATTTTAACAAAATTATGCAATCACAGCAAGGTACGAAAACAACCAGTAAACACAATGAATCCAAAAACACCAATTGATAGGACACACCACACATATATACAAACAGTACACATAACATCAAAGATCATGCCTTGATGGAATTCCTTTGAAGAATTGCAGGACTTACACCAGTACGCTTGCAACCCTCATCAGTTTGACGATTGTGCGTTGAAGAATGTCCGGACACAAACAAGATTAACCAAAAATTACA
The DNA here is from genome assembly GCA_944472135.2 of Trichobilharzia regenti. Taxonomy (NCBI): domain Eukaryota; kingdom Metazoa; phylum Platyhelminthes; class Trematoda; order Strigeidida; family Schistosomatidae; genus Trichobilharzia; species Trichobilharzia regenti. The sequence continues at coordinate 75,123,918 of OX235263.1, forward strand.
TTAATTGGAACCCACTTATTTATTTAACACAAACATATGTACAATCAATACATCAAATGTTGGGGATTCTGCTTTGACGAACTACCCTTGAAGATTTGTAGGACCTACAGCAATACGCCTACGACCATTCTCAGGTTGACGCCCTGGGTTGGAAAATCGTCGCAGAGTTTATTTGCTAACCTCCTTCTATCATCTATATCCTCAACTCTGAACAGTGTAACACGCCCATGTCATTGTAGTTTATGAAATGTTGAAATGGAATTAATGTATTTGATGAGGTATTGCACTGAATTTGCTTCAAGAGCTTTACACTGGTGTACGGTTATGCCCCCAAACGAAGGATATACTGAGGTGATGCGTATCCTGCGTCAAAGGTTTGGAAGATCTTCGATGATTGCAAGGAACGCATTCGAGGCTGTTAAGGGTAATGGTAGTCAATTACGAGATGACTCAAAGGCATTCACTGAGTATCCGGATAATCTGATGACTTGAAAGAATACGCTGATTTCGATGATTTGCATGAGCGATCTGAACTCAAGCTCAGTCCTAGAGGTAATAGCCAGACGACTACCTACTCTACTACAAAGGAAGTGGGTGAATATAAGCTCTAGTATAGAGGATAAAGGTATTGAGCCAAAGTTCGATGATATTCTGAAACTGGTGAAAGATGGTGTCAACCAAGCTATGAGCAAGTTTGCCAGTATATTGCATCCCACCCCTAAAATAGAGAAGTCTGAGAGCAAAACACAATCATTTATGACAAAAAGGTATCAGAGAAGTGGATATCGAGAAAGCTTTATGGTGTCTAGTAATCTATACAAACTTAGTGAGTGTAACAGGTTTCGTGGTACGTCCCCAACAGATAGGTTACAAGTTGCGAGACAAACGCGGTTGTGTTTTAAACGTTTGCAAGAAGTGCATGCAAAGTCGAGCTGTGAGGTAGTGACCGAGTTTAGTAGTAAGCTAAATGCGAAATCGGCGTCGTCATGTTCTGACTGCGAATTGTGTGACGATAATGGTGTAGTGAACAAGCCTGTGGTCGCAACTGGTTAGCCATTGTTGAATGGAGTGTCACAGACGACATCACAGTTTGTGTAGAAGAAGAGAGTTACAGTTTCAGAGTGCAGTTCTGACTCCATATGTTTACAACGTATCACTGGTCAGAGTGGAGGTATAGCACCTGTAAGGATTTATGAGGAGGAACCCAAATCGTCTACTGCTGTTATTAAAGAGTTTGAAAATGGTGAAGTCGATCGTACAAACCGCGGTAAAGTGGATATTTGTGACAATGATCATGATAGTGCACATTTGTATTTGGCTGATCATGATGAAATGAGAGGAATGCCTACTTCTACTGAGTTGAACAAAGGTTCTGTACAACTACAACGTGAAGTAGAATTAAAGGCAGATGCAGTGGTAGAAGGCATGGATAGTCATGAGACCGTCAGTGTAAATGATCAGCGTGTAGCCCACCTATCATCAGATGCTAATTCTTAACTGGAGCTAATCATAAAAGATAGCAGTGGCGGTAATCCTACGGTTAGACAACCTTCTAAATGTCCAACAACAACTGCTTCTGATGCGCCGCTAAATTTATCAACTAGTATCAGTCAGTTGTCTTTGGTGTTGTCACCCACAATGAAAGAGATGTCCATGAACTCAGGTGTCTTGTTTTGTGACTATGCTAGTATCGGTCCATTTGAAAAGATGAGAGTCAGTGGTCAGTTTAGGAGGGATACGCCAACTGTGAACGAGAACGCAATTTTTAAACTGGCCTCCACGAATAAAGGCATTTCAAGTTTCAAATTACTATTTGAATGCTATTATCTTTGGTGTGAATTACTCTGTACTCAAGCTTGGTTGGTCAGATACGTCGTATGTTTGCTAGTCATCTACATTCCACCATACAATGACATGGGCGTGTTACACTGTTCAGAGTTGAGGATATAGACGACAGAAGGAGGTCAGCAAATAAACTCTGCGACGATTTTCCAACCCAGGGCGTCAACCTGAGAATGGTCGTAGGCGTAGTGCTGTAGGTCCTACAATTCTTCAAAGGGTAGCGCAACGGTGAGCAGCCTAACGTGCTTAGAGTATTATTTTGCACATATGTTCATGTTGTATATGCTGTCAATGTAGTTGAATATTGAACGATCAATTCTTGGTTGTTTGCTTAAAATCAACTTCCCCAATTTTCGCGGAGGCATCAATACGACAGTCATCGTCTCATCGGTCGCTGTTCAGAAAGAAAAGTGAAACATCGTCAGAAGTAATACAATGATTTATTATTGTAATATTTGTTTTCAGACCTTAGTTCACTTATTCTTTTTATATGCTGGTGTAACATAAAAGAAATATCAAGCGGCAGATCGGTGTTTTGGCTTTTTCGTCCGTTATAACTAAGCGTTTCTGAAAAACTGCAAGGAACAGCGTGGGCCCGAGCGTAGCGACAGCTGGGAATTAACGGTTTATGAGACGTGGCTGACAGTTTCTGACGATAGAAACAGATCTGGCGGATTCAAACAGTTGGTGAAAGTTTGGATAGTCGCCGTTCATTTTTCCTGGTGCCGGTCAAGTCCTCTTTGAACAAGCAATATCTGGAACTTTTTGGAATTGGGTCAAGTTCAACAATGCCTGGGTCAAAGAAGGGACAGAGTGTCTTGGATGCAAACAGGAAAGTAAGTCATTGTTACTTGTCTGTTAATTGTAACGATGTGTCTGATGTTAAGCATGACATGGTTGATGTTACTGTTTCGCCGTTCAGGGATAATAGGAACATCAAACTCCCTAAGTTTGAACCACGGTGTTTTGATGGAAACCCGGCTGATTATTTACAATTTGTAAAGGAGTTTGAGATCATGCTGAGTGGTTTTTTATTAAATGATGAAATGAAATTGATGTATTTGATGAGGTATTGCACTGGAGATGCTGCAAGAGCTATACAGTGCTGTTAGCTCATGCCTCATGATGAGGGATACGCTGAGGCTATGAGCATATTACGTCAAAGGTTTGGAAGACCTTCAATGATTGTAAGGAACGTATACGAAGCTGTCAAAGGTAACGGCAGTCAACTTCACGATGACTCCCAGGCACTCACTGAGTTTTTAGATAATCTTATGACTTATAAGAACACCTTGATTTCGATGAATTGCATGAGTGACCTCAACTCGAGTTTTATACTAGAAGTAATAGCAAGACGTCTACCTACTCGACTGCAAAGGAAGTGGGTGAAGATAAGCTCCCGTATGGAGGATGAGGGTATCGAGCCAAAGTTTGATGATATCCTGAAACTGGTAAAAGATAGCGTCAATCAATCTATGAGCAAGTTCGCCAGTCTATTACATCTCACCCCTAGAATAGAGCAGTCTGAGGGTAAAACGCAATCATTGATGACGAATAAGCCTCAGAGAGGTGGATATCGAGAAGGCTCCATGATGTCTAGTAATGCATATAGACCTAGTGAGTGTAACAGGTTTCGTAGTACATCCTCAACAGATAAGTTACAAGATGCAAGACAAACACGGTTGTGTTTCACACGTTTGCAAGAGGTGCATACAGAGGTGAACTGTGAACCAGTGAGCAAGTTCAGTGATAAGCTAAATGTAAACTCCAGGCTGACTCCGAATTGTGTGACGATAACGGTTTGGTCAGGAAGTCTGTAGTTGCAACTGGTAAGCCATTGTTGAATAGAGTGTCACAGAATAGAGTTGCTGCTTCAGAGTGCAGTTCTGACTCCAAAGTTTACAAGGTATTACTAGTCAGAGTGAAGATATAAAACCTTTAGGATTTGTGAGGAGGAACCAAAATTGTCTACTTCTGTTATTAAAGAGTTTGAAAATGATGAAGTTGACGGTAAATTGAATATTTGTGATAATGATCATGATACTTCACAGTTGTCTTTGGTTGATCATGATGAGATGAGGGATATGCCTACTACTGCTAAGTTGAACAAAGTTTCTGTACAACTTCAACGTGAAGTAGAAATAAATGCAGATGCAGTTGCAGAAGGCATGCATACTTGTGAGACCGTCAGTGTAAGTGATCAGCATGTAGCCCACCTATCATCAGATGCTAGTGCTAAACCTGAGCTGATAGTAAAAGACAGCAGTGGTGGTGGTCTTGCAGGTAGACAAATTTCTGAAAGCCGAGCAACAACAGCTTTTGATCCACCGCTAACTTCATCAACTGATATCAATCAGTCGTCGTTGGTGCTGTCATCCACAATGAAAAAGACGCCCATCAACTCAAGTATCTTGTGCAATGACTATGCTAGTATCAGTTCGTTTGAAAGGACGAATATCAATGGTCAGTTTAGTGAGGATAAGCCAAGTGTAAACGAGAGAGTAATTGTTAAATTGACTTGCACGAATAAAGGCATTTCTAGTTTCAAGTTACTATTTGAATGTTATTATCTTTGGTGTAAATTACTCTGTTTCTACACTTGGTTGATGAGATATGTCGTGTGTTTGTTGGTCATCTATATTCTACGATACAATGACATGGGCGTGTTGCCGTTCAGATTTGAGGATATAGCTGATAGAAGGAAGTTAGCAAATGAACTCTGCGACGATTTTCCAACCTAGGGCGTCAACCTGAGAAGGGTTGTAGGCGTACTGCTGTAAGTCCTACAATTCTTCAAAGGGTAGCGCATCAATGAGCAGTCCAATGTGCTTGGTGTGTGATTTTGTACATATGTTCATATTGTATATACTGAATTGATATCATCTGTCATCTAGCTGTTGGTAATTCTGTTTGTGTCCGGACGACTTCCACTTGGATCATCAACCTGAGAAGGAATGTAGGCGTACTGCTGTAAGTCCTACAGTTCTTCAAGGGTAGTTTGTCATGCCGGAATCCACAACATTTGATGTGTTGATTGTACATATGTTTGTGTTAAATAGTTGTGTGAGTTCCAATTATGTAATTGTTGGTTAATCTTGTTTGTGTCCGGACATTCCACAACTTACAATCGTCAACCTGAGAAGGGTTGTAGGCGTACTGGTGTAAGTCCTGCAATTCTTCAAAGGAATTCCATCAAGACATGATCGCGAGTTTGTGTGTACTGTTTGTGTATATGTGTGGTGTGTCATATCAATTGGTGTTTTTGGATTCATTGTGTTTACTGGTTGTTTTCGTACCTTGTTGTTATTGCATAATTTTGTTAAAATTTTCGTCGTGATTACTTCTGAAGTTGTTTCGAGTCTTCTACATCCGTGAATGAATTGATTGATGTTAAGGACAGCAGATGGGTCGTATACGCCGGGGAGGCTATTGCTGAGAATGAAATGCACACGGAGATAATTGTTAGCTGCGGTCCGACACGCCGGGGAGAAAGAGTGTAAACGACTGAGGCTCGCATGCGTCACCGCTACTAGAACTGAGGCAGAATGAGTGACAAGCGATTTCAGTGGTAATTGGTAGTGAGTAGATAAGAGGATGTGCGTAGAGTATCATGAGTTGGTGCTATGGTCACGTTGCATTCTGCAAGAGTCATTCTAGTAAGTGGCGATTGTGTTGCAAGATGTCAAGAGGAGGTCTCTGTCTGGAGGCGCAGGTCGTCATTGATGTGTGAGATTGTGCTGTGGGTATGCTTGTGGTGTGTTGGCTTTTCTGTTTGTTTTCCATTTCAGCTCTGTCCGTGTGACCCAGGTTCTCGCAATGGCATCCAAGTCAACGTGTATTGGTCGTGAAGGAAAAAAGGGATGGATCCCTTTTTGCCGGGGAGTGTCAATGTAGTTGAAGATTGAACGATCAATTCTTGGTTGTTTGCTCAAACCAACTTCCTCAATTTTCGCGGAGGCATCAATACGACAGTCATCGTCTCATCGGTCGCTGTTCAGAAAGAAGTCAGGAGACAGCCATCAGAAACCCTAGTAAAAACATTATTTTTATATGCTGGTGTAACAATAAAGAATCCTCGAGTAACCAATCGGTCTTTTGGTTTTTCGTCCGTTATAACTAAGCGTTTCTGAAAAACTGCAAGGAACAGCGTGGGACCGAGCGTAGCAAGAGCTGGGCATTACCGGTTTATGGGACGTGGCTGACAATATCAATTCAGTATATACAACATGAACATATGTGCAAAATAATACTCTAAGCACGTTAGGCTGCTCACCGTTGCGCTACCCTTTGAAGAATTGTAGGACCTACAGCACTACGCCTACGACCATTCTCAGGTTGACGCCCTGGGTTGGAAAATCGTCGCAGAGTTTATTTGCTGACCTCCTTCTGTCGTCTATATCCTCAACTCTGAACAGTGTAACACGCCCATGTCATTGTATGGTGGAATGTAGATGACTAGCAAACATACGACGTATCTGACCAACCAAGCTTGAGTACAGAGTAATTCACACCAAAGATAATAGCATTCAAATAGTAATTTGAAACTTGAAATGCCTTTATTCGTGGAGGCCAGTTTAAAAATTGCGTTCTCGTTCACAGTTGGCGTATCCCTCCTAAACTGACCACTGACTCTCATCTTTTCAAATGGACCGATACTAGCATAGTCACAAAACAAGACACCTGAGTTCATGGACATCTCTTTCATTGTGGGTGACAACACCAAAGACAACTGACTGATACTAGTTGATAAATTTAGCGGCGCATCAGAAGCAGTTGTTGTTGGACATTTAGAAGGTTGTCTAACCGTAGGATTACCGCCACTGCTATCTTTTATGATTAGCTCCAGTTAAGAATTAGCATCTGATGATAGGTGGGCTACACGCTGATCATTTACACTGACGGTCTCATGACTATCCATGCCTTCTACCACTGCATCTGCCTTTAATTCTACTTCACGTTGTAGTTGTACAGAACCTTTGTTCAACTCAGTAGAAGTAGGCATTCCTCTCATTTCATCATGATCAGCCAAATACAAATGTGCACTATCATGATCATTGTCACAAATATCCACTTTACCGCGGTTTGTACGATCGACTTCACCATTTTCAAACTCTTTAATAACAGCAGTAGACGATTTGGGTTCCTCCTCATAAATCCTTACAGGTGCTATACCTCCACTCTGACCAGTGATACGTTGTAAACATATGGAGTCAGAACTGCACTCTGAAACTGTAACTCTCTTCTTCTACACAAACTGTGATGTCGTCTGTGACACTCCATTCAACAATGGCTAACCAGTTGCGACCACAGGCTTGTTCACTACACCATTATCGTCACACAATTCGCAGTCAGAACATGACGACGCCGATTTCGCATTTAGCTTACTACTAAACTCGGTCACTACCTCACAGCTCGACTTTGCATGCACTTCTTGCAAACGTTTAAAACACAACCGCGTTTGTCTCGCAACTTGTAACCTATCTGTTGGGGACGTACCACGAAACCTGTTACACTCACTAAGTTTGTATAGATTACTAGACACCATAAAGCTTTCTCGATATCCACTTCTCTGATACCTTTTTGTCATAAATGATTGTGTTTTGCTCTCAGACTTCTCTATTTTAGGGGTGGGATGCAATATACTGGCAAACTTGCTCATAGCTTGGTTGACACCATCTTTCACCAGTTTCAGAATATCATCGAACTTTGGCTCAATACCTTTATCCTCTATACTAGAGCTTATATTCACCCACTTCCTTTGTAGTAGAGTAGGTAGTCGTCTGGCTATTACCTCTAGGACTGAGCTTGAGTTCAGATCGCTCATGCAAATCATCGAAATCAGCGTATTCTTTCAAGTCATCAGATTATCCGGATACTCAGTGAATGCCTTTGAGTCATCTCGTAATTGACTACCATTACCCTTAACAGCCTCGAATGCGTTCCTTGCAATCATCGAAGATCTTCCAAACCTTTGACGCAGGATACGCATCACCTCAGTATATCCTTCGTTTGGGGGCATAACCGTACACCAGTGTAAAGCTCTTGAAGCAAATTCAGTGCAATACCTCATCAAATACATTAATTCCATTTCAACATTTCATAAACTACAATGACATGGGCGTGTTACACTGTTCAGAGTTGAGGATATAGATGATAGAAGGAGGTTAGCAAATAAACTCTGCGACGATTTTCCAACCCAGGGCGTCAACCTGAGAATGGTCGTAGGCGTATTGCTGTAGGTCCTACAAATCTTCAAGGGTAGTTCGTCAAAGCAGAATCCCCAACATTTGATGTATTGATTGTACATATGTTTGTGTTAAATAAATAAGTGGGTTCCAATTAATGTAATTTTTGGTTAATCTTGTTTGTGTCCGGACATTCTTCAACGCACAATCGTCAAACTGATGAGGGTTGCAAGCGTACTGGTGTAAGTCCTGCAATTCTTCAAAGGAATTCCATCAAGGCATGATCTTTGATGTTATGTGTACTGTTTGTATATATGTGTGGTGTGTCCTATCAATTGGTGTTTTTGGATTCATTGTGTTTACTGGTTGTTTTCGTACCTTGCTGTGATTGCATAATTTTGTTAAAATTTTCGTCGTGCTTACTTCTGAAGTTGTTTCGAGTCTTCTTCATCCGTGAATGAATTGATTTATATTAAAGACAGCAGATGGGTCGTATACACCGGGGAGGCTAGTGCTGAGAACGAAGTGCACACGGAGATAAGGATTAGCTGTTACCCCACACGCCGGGAGCGAGAGTGTAGACGACTGAGGCTCGCATACGTCACCGTTACTAGAACTGGGGCAGAATGAGTGACAAGTGATCGCAGTGGTAATTGGTAGTGAATAGGTGAGAGGATGTGAGAAGAGTATCATGAGGTGCTGCTATGGTAACGTTGCGCTCCGTAAGAGTCATTCTAGCGAGTGGCGATTGTGTTGCAAGATGTCACGAGGATGCCTTTAACTGGAAGGCGTAGGTCGTCGTCGATGGGTGAGATTGTGCTGTGAGTATGCCTGTGGTGTGTTGGATTTGCTGTTCGTTTTCCACTTCAGCTCTGTCCGTGTGACCCAGGTTCTCGCAATGGCATCCAGGTCAACGTGTATTGGTCGTGAAGGAAAAAAGGGATGGATCCCTTTTTGCCGGGGAGTGTAAATGTAGTTGAAGATTGAACGATCAATTGATGGTTGTTTGCTCAAACCTAACTCCTCCATATTTTTCGCGGGAGTCATCGATGATTCGGTCGTCGTCTCGTCGTTCGCTGTTCTTTGGAAGAGAGAAAACTATCAGAATTAATATCGTGATTTATTTTTCTATCATTTATTTTTAGACTTGTTTTCAATGGCTTAATGTGTCAGTCTGTGTCGTTGGAAGAAGAAACGGTTCTTTTTTTCACCAAATTTCGTTCTGGTTTTTCGTGTTATTTATTACGCAAATTTTTGAAGTTCTTCCAAGGACTCCGTGAGGTTCAATGTTATAAATCTCGGACATTGGCAGTTTTGATATTTGGAACTATATGACTAGTGCATATGGGAAAATGGTATGCAACACTCATCCATGATCAATATGATTTGGTGGGTGTTTACTTGTGTATAACGAATAATTACATAATACGTGACACGTTCTGGCTTATTGATTGTTGGATTGTCATAAAATCAGCCATGGCGAGATACAAGAATTTAAGCCTGCTTAGGCAAGTTGAAGGAATCAAACATGAGAGTGCGTTCAAATAATTTTCAATATAAAGATTAAATGACATTCAATCTAAACACCACGATAGTCGAATAAGCTCGTTCCTCTTGTTGTTTCTTACTTACGAGAAAAATTATTGTTCCTTCGATGCTTTTTGTATAACCGGAATTTCCTCTTCTTTTAGAAACCCCAGTACCATGAATGATGGCGATAGCTCCTCCTAAAATGAAATAAACTGACGATGAGCACAAAGACTTTAAATAACGTTGAGCTTTTACGGCTTCATCAACACAGAAAGCTATCGTTACAAAGAGGTGTTCAGTGATTGAGAAATTCAGAAGAATGCGATGAGTAACCAAGTACATGTTATATCTCCCGTATTATTACCAAGGCTCTCTTTGGCTACTAGAGGACGAGCGGTCTCTTATTAGACTAGGTGTGCTCACTTCAGTTACCCACTGGGGGGCTTTCGAAACACAGGTTCAAACTACACAAGGCAACGCGTACGTAGGCGTTGGTCATTTGATCACCTGATGCCTCGAATGGCTTTACTGCTTATCCTCGCTAATTACGGAGTTGTAGCCAGTCGCTGTGGTGTTCTGATGGGCAATATGTTTGCTTGCTGTTGAAAATTTCTCTCTGGCCTGCACTATATCTGAGGTATTATTTTCTTGAACTGAGTTACATAAGGCGCACTTTTATTAGAAAATTTCGCTTGATGCTGATATCTGTGTAATGTAATCGATTGAAGGACAAAATAAGTCCAAGAAATAAACGTACATTTCTGGATTTTTATGAAACCAGGCTAGCATTTTTGGCCTACCTATTGAAACGCTGTAATACCCGGAGGATAAACAACTGGTACCATCTCAAAAAGGGGACATGCCATATAATTAGTGAGGAAAATGGTTGTTACGAGGTGTTTTTGTGCATAGTTGCCAAACGTCAAAACAGGTAGTCTAGTTGCGTAAAATGGTTGACAGAACAGCTATAAAACGGTCAAACGTAACATCCGATGTAATAATATATTCTCATTTTTTGTACATGAGGGACGCCAGTATACAGGCATCATCAACTCGATAAATTACTTATACGATTAGCAAGCACACTTACTGAATATAATATAGTGTACATATTTATTCTTACCTGTGTAGGGCACACAAGTTGTACAGGTATCGATAAGTATTATTTAAATTACATAAATTTGATTTACGCCAATCGGTATACATTAATTTACGTCAGTGTCTATGTCGCTAATATTGGCCGTGAGAAAATGTGAACAAGACTGATTCAACAACCAATCACAGCACACTTAACTTGGGCAAATACGATTCGCAGATATATGACTTAACTTTTTGAGAAACCAGTCACAGACAGCACAGAATGACCTTAAGCAAGAAACAACCAATCAAAAGACTGTGTTTGTCTGCTTGAATAAGCTATAATAATGTACATGAAATATATATATATATTAATACGTGCTGATTTCCCTAGTAAATTATCTGTTGCCTAGCCCTTGTCTTCTGTTGTTACAAGCATGTTTACAATTTTTCACTGACACAAGGTTTATTTACAAGGGAAGGTAATGGAATAATGACAGTAGTCACACTTTGCATAAGTTAAAGTAATTTATGTGTTATAACCGCAGGTATCATTATAGTTTGAATTTGTCAAAAATGCGCGTAACAAGCGAGTGTTGCGTTACATTTGGTCGATATGGCGGGATACTCACAAAAGTAGAAAACGGGCTATACGACGTTAGTTAGTTCACCGTAGACGATGTTTAAGCCGTATAATCTGCAAGAGGCTCACCACAGCAGTTAGTTTGGCGAAGTTAAACTTTAAGCGCCACTAACTACCAATCGGCGAACGGCGTCGAATTATCCAATGACATTCATGAACGTTAGGGTATGTAGCGCTTGATTCATTTCAAATGCGTGCCCTAACAAGGGTACAGCTGCAATTCGAAGAGGACATCATTTTACGGCATTGCCTCGATTTAAGGTTGCTCCGGAAGGAGCGAACTTGTTCGTGTGATGGTGTCATGGCTTTATAAAGCTATAGCAGGTCAACTGATGGATTTGTTCGTCGCTGTGTAATGTGCTTGAAGCGAGTTAGCATTAGAGGGGTTAAGTTGATAATTTTAATATTTCGTAGGTTGCACAGTGATTAGGACTCTCGCCGACCATGCACATGGTCCGGGGTTTGATCCCCCGCCGATGCACACCTGATATCTACAGTCGGCCTGCGAAATTTGGGCTACCGATGTCCATGTTGAAAATTCCATACTTGTATCAAAAATACAGTGTAGAATCAAGCTGTAAATCAAAAATCCAAAAGAATCAAAAATTAATAATAAAATTTTTTGCGAGATCACACCTTTCCCTGGCGGAAATTTTGTATATCTGCAACTACTGGGTCTTGAAACAGCCAATGAGAGCTGCAGTTGCTGAGACAAACAATAGCCTTGTCTCAACAGTTCAATGGTATCAACATTGCAGAGATATTGCTTCTAGGAAAATGGAGAAAATCACTTCGTTGTTGGGTAGAGAAATTGTTGTGCATGTCGATGAAACTGTGTTGGTGAAAAAGAAATACAGTCCTGGTGGGCAGCGAGCGAACAACATTTGGGTAATAGGTTTGTATGACACCTCCCTCCGACAGGGTTCGTCGAAAGGATAGCATACAGATAAGCAACTACTTTAATATCTATCATTGCCAGGCTTATAAAACGGGGATCAATAATACACACGGACGAATGGAAAGGTTACAATTCCCTGTCGCCTCTGGGATATATCCATCGTAGAGTCAACCATTAAAGTGATTTTGTCGATCCCGTTACGAGGACACATACAAATTCTATTGAAGGATTTATGGGCAGGTTGAAAAATGGATAAGGGCTAAAATGGATCTCTAAAGGATCCCATTTATAGTCATTTGGATGAATATATGTGCAGAATGTGGTGCAACGTTTCTATTGACAGTCCAATGCCTAATTGGGAGATGTTTTTCTCACATGTCAGGAAAAGATACCCTCATAACAGCTTTTACCATTTTTTATGCTTTTTTCTATAAATATACGTTTCCATTCATCACAGATGCCTCTTTATTGCGATTGGTCTATTGATCGTCGTTTGCTGGTTGGTTGTTGGTGGTGCAGAAAGTTTAACTTTGCTGATGGTATCCAGTTAAGCATGCAGAGAGGTATTAATGATTCAGCGACGGTGGATTGTGGACTCTTTTCGGTCAGGAATCAGAGTGACTGTGAACAAATCCACACAAAATGTCGAATGGAGCACGCAGGAGCAGAATATTAACATATAATGAGTCAGTGGGATCTAAAATGCAGCTGCCAGCATATTTTCGTTATTTCATAGATATCCAGGTTTATCGGTGCTGTATATGATTACAGCCCTTCTCTAGGCCCCGTTGTACAAGACCAGCCATCTGATGAAATTCAAATCGTAATTGACCACCCCGTTCTATGTACGCAAATATACTCAAAAGAAAGCGCGTCCAGTTTGTCCCAACCCTACATAATCGTCCTGATGCTCCCACCTCACATCTAGTGTGTAAGCCTGATAATGCGATAAGTATTTGTTGTGTTGCGCATTTTCCTGCCGTTATCTTTGCAAAATTCAGTGGAGTTCCATTATACAGCTGATGAGAATTCAAGTGGAAAAACTGCCATATAACTTCTACAAAAATACAAACGTGATACCAGACAGGACACTGGTCTTTAATGTATTGTAGGAATGCCTCCTGGTTCCTGTAAGAATAATCTGCAGAGAAATTGTACCGTACCCGATACAAGCATTCCTGTCGGTGGCTGTAAGTCATGGTGCTGTGGGGTTCATTTACATCCCTTATTCTTTTCTTCAGCCTCCCCGGAAACCCTTCGATAGAATTTGGTAGTTTCTGAGACTGAATCGGCATGATCGAGGAATAGCTGACACGATGGTAAATGTAATCCAGAGAAGACAACTGGTTATATCACCTCCATTCGTCAGTATGTGAGACTATTCCTGACAAAACCAGGCTCTGAATGACTTAAAATAATACTTTAGCACTTCTATTGGATATTGTTTCCACAGAGCCTTGCAAAGTCAAGTGTCGCTTATTCCATGCACTTACATTCAATTTTCCCTTCTCGATACCTTTTGTCGGCAATGTTTTGTCAGTATGAACGACCTCTGTACTCTTCCAAGACAACTGTCAATGTCCAGGTCTAACCACACTGGACTTCACACTGTCCTTGGAAGACTTTCAGGAACTATGCTGAATAATCAACGCAAAAACCAGAACACCCATCGGTGACTCAATAACCCTTTATTCTTGCACCAATACAGAGCCAACCATTAGGTTATCGTACACAAAGTCTAAGAATAAATGTTATAGCAACGAATCCCAACAATACTTCTGATAGTTTTCTCTCTTCCAACGAACTGCGAACGATGAAACGTTGACTGCACTACCGATGACTCCCGCCAAAATATAGAGTTGGGTTTGAGCAAAAAACCATGAATTTTCATACATTTATTCCCCTTAATGAATTTGAACAAAGCAAGAACTACAGTTTTAGCAGAATAATGTGGTACCATCATTTATTTAATTGGCTTCTCATCATCTGCTTGCAGCCTAAATAAATTATGAGGTTTAAGTACAGACGTGTTTTAACATACTTGCAAATATGTTATGTTATACTTTGCAAGTATGTTTAAACATGTCTGTACTTAAACCTCATAATTTATTTAGGCTGTAAGCAGCTGATGAGAAGCCAACGAAATAAATGATGGTACCACATTATTCTGCTAAAACTGTAGTTCTTGCTTTGTACAACCATGAATTGATAGTTTAGTCTTCAACTACGTTGACAACAACCGTTAACTCTCTCTAACTTCTGTGATGTCATGTTTCTATAGCGCCGGTACTGCTGCACCTTAGAGGACAAGCTGATTGCCGTCTCAGATGATTTCCCTACAGGCCTTTGCAAAATCCAACAATACGTTAGCCGTATAGTATTTGACAAAGACAGTTTATACATGGAAAAAAGAACCTTGTGTATATGTAAAATACTGCAGCTAACCTCATGAGCCTACCATCTTAATCTCAAGAATAACATCCACAGCGGCAACTATCTCGGGCAAGCTTGTATTGATTTATTGTCATAATCTCTCCGCACACGGAGACCTTAGTGACTGCACCTAATCCAGGGGCTTAAAATTAGTATCATATGAGTCAGTGAGATTTAAATTGTCATCATCAGCATATTCTTTTCACTTCCTGAATTTCTGGACTTTTCGGCTCTGTTCAAGTAGTAACTGGGAGTTGTTTAATGGTATGAAGGTCATATTCTACAGCTGTCATTAGTAATGAGTCATAGGAGAAAGTATGCAGACACTTTATCAGACATATGGACGATCAGTGGGGTTCTCAAATCTTTTGAATTTTTGTTTTAAGTCGATAAATATTCTTTTGGGTTCATGGATTTATGGGGACAGTGCTATTATAACAGAAATCTCAGACGTTGACATCACAAAAACAGGGGGAGGCTCACACTGATCGGCAGATGTTGTATTAGTCACAAATGCTATTCCTCGGGCAGCAGCATGCAGTTTGGCAGTTTGAGATTTCTCGTGAGTACAGGTTCATTCCTGAAAAAACAGTGATGGTTGCGTAGGTCTGAATAACAGCTTCTTGTGAAGACGTGATGCCATGGACACACACAAGTTCGTAAGATGCCCAATAAGTCAGGATGTTCTTTTTTCCAAATCTGTGAACCTCACTTCTGAGTAGAACGTCGTCTATATGTTTTATATTAATTTTTACTTGAGCACCACCATACTCCGATACATTTTTTCTGTCCAATAAAAAATCCCAATAAATACCTAATCGGTACCAATAAATCTGGTTATTTAAGAAATACTGAACACATATTGATAGTTGCATTTGAAATCTTGTTGACTCGCGCCATGA
Organism: Trichobilharzia regenti; assembly: GCA_944472135.2. NCBI lineage: Eukaryota > Metazoa > Platyhelminthes > Trematoda > Strigeidida > Schistosomatidae > Trichobilharzia > Trichobilharzia regenti. The sequence continues at coordinate 75,139,428 of OX235263.1, forward strand.
TAATATCCAGCTCCCACATGCTCCAATCGTTATTTTATATGGATTAGCTCGCCATTATCCTGGTTCCTGGCCTCAGATGGACTAAAATTACCAATCGCCGTAACAATGCTCCTTATATTTGTTTGGACACTTACTGCTGTGTTTCTCAGGACGTTCTTCTCTTCCTGAAATAGCTTCTAATCACGTGGCAGCACAGCTCCTTCACAAAAAGCACGCTGTTCACTGGTTGACCACAACTATCAGCATGAAACGGAATGATGTTTGGGTTGGCGCTCAACTTTGATGGTGACCTTTGTACAATTTAACATTTATAATAACCTGTTTTGATTGTTTGTACCATTAGCCAACAACTTAAACCTTTGGAAAAGTATTAACTTGTGATATTACACGATTGTAATTTATAGCATAAATGATCTTGCCTGAAAAATTGGCATGTACTTCTTGTAAACACCCGCTTACACGAAATACAAATTATTATTTTTATAAAGTTAACACCTCTTTTTGTTTATGTTTACCACTCTATTGGGGCCTGGCTGTGTAGGAAAACACAACACCTTGTTTGTATATAACTCTGTTTCCACTGAAACTATCGTAATTTGTATAATAGAACTAATATGGTTAGCACTGCAAAATGGAAGTGGAAATTATTGTTTTGAGAATAGTACAGCTGATTATAGATATTCCCCAATTATATTTTTAATGAAATGCTACCCAAATTGTCTGACCACTTTATTGCTTCTCAGAATGCTTTTTTCCCAGAAATAGCTTTCAGTCATACGTGGATGAACATGGGTTCGTTATCAGTTGAGTACGATAACCGGTAGAAAACTAAATGACTGACGAAGAGTTTACAATATGACATTCATATGGTACCTTTCGGATAACTTTTTTTTATAAATCAACTATTTGAACCACCGAAGCAGGACCAATTTATCAAAATTTGACGCTCTGAAATCATCTCATGTTTAGTCGTACCAGTGAAAGTGACGTTCTTTTCATATAAAATTAATTCATGTGCTTACGCTATACTCTTAAAGAAACTAATTTCACATCTGCCTGTGGAATATTCGCCACCGTATCATTGAACATTGTTTTTCGTTTTTCGCACGGATATTCTATGCGGTTATGCACTTTTTGTCTTCGCCTTGAGCTTTTTGTAATTTGATTTTGTTAACAATACATCTTTTCAAGTTTCACTTGTGCTTCTAAGTGCAACGTTGAATGCCTTTGATCGCGTACAGTGTAAGCACGTAGCGAAACATGAAAACATGGATGTACTATAGTATCATGACTGGAATCATAATAAGTTCACTATATAGGTTGTTATGTATGGTATGATACAAAGTTGGACTGGGCGTGATAGACCTTATCCATCTAAGTTGATCTGCATTACACATGAATTAATCAATGTCTCACTGTCGTCATCATTTGATTGTGTTTTATAAATCAGCCTAGTTACATCATGAGTAGGACTGAAGTAAGCCTTTTGTCAGTGTAGTTGAAGATTGAACGATCAATTTATGGTTGTTTGCTCAAACCCGACTTCCCTCTATTTTCGCGGAGGTATCAATACAGCAGTCATCGTCTCATCGATCGCTGTTCAGAAAGCACGTACAAAACCGTCAGAAACCTTAGTTATTATGCTGCTCATATGTTGGTGTTGGAATAGAGAATTCTCAAGTCACCAATCGGTGTTTTGGTTTTTCCGTCCGTTAGTACTAAGCGTTTCTGAAAGGCTTCGAGGGACAGCGAGAGGCCCGGCGTAGTAAGAGCTGGGCATTAACGGTTTTTGAGACGTGATTAACACCACTGTTAAATCATTGGCACTGTGGAAGGTTTATTGTTCTTTACAACACTAGTCAGATATTCAGGAAATTAAAGACAGATAGATCCCTTGGATAAAGGTAGTGGATGGTGTACTGCCAGTGTTACTAGTTTGAGACTGATCATAAGTAAATGGATTTGCACCACTATAACATCCTATATACTCCTACGTCTGGGTCTGACAATATTATAACAATTTTGTGGATCCTGCCTACTTATGGATCGGAATTGCTCTACCATAGGTAGTGCTTCTGAGTTATTGCTCATTTGTTTATCAACCCAGACGTTCATACTCGGTGCCCAGTATCACTTTTAAGAGCTAGTGTGCACCAAGTCAGTTTCTCTATGCTCTCTTCTTGGTTGCGAAGCAAGGTTTCCTAGTATTCGGTGAACCTGTGCGAAGTATATATCGCCACCCGACTGTCGTAGCTTTGGTTAACTTGAAAAGGAGAGTTGCTGGGATTGATTATGTGTGCTTTGTAGTATTCGGTGTGTTAAGACTGTGTCGCTGCTAGGAATGGGGCTGATCCTTTCGCCCATCAGTCTACCGGAGTGGTCGAAAAGAGGAAACATTGGCAGTAGAAATAATAAGTGTGGAATATGTGCACTGACAACCAATGACTTCTGAAATTAATATATGTGTATATATACATATTAGTAACGATCATAATACAAGGGAATTAATAAATAAAGTAGTCAGAAGAGTAAGACAAGGGGGAACGGGAGGAAGTTAGAGGACAAGTTTAGGTGCATTTTTCCTTTTCTTCCCGTTCCCCAGTGGAACACAGGGCTTCAAGCTAGTGGCTTGAAGTTTCTGCGGCAGTGTTTATTTTACAGGATGGGGTTGCTAGCCTCAAGCCCAACCTTTCCTCTTTACCAGCAATATTTCTGGCTTAGCGAGGTAAAGGAGTGTGTCCTGTGGCCGGGGATCGAGCCCCGGAGCATCTGCACGGCCGGCGAGTGTCCTAACCACTATGCCACCGACGCATATATAACTTATAAGAAGGTAGGCTATTTGGACACAGTCCTTGCATTGTTATCGAGCCTCCGGTTAAAGCCTTCTGAGGACGATGCAGTGACCAGATTTGCTAGCCGAGGATCGTAGGGGCGGTAAAGCTGAAGTGGGAGTACATTCGAGTATTTGCCGTCTGGTGAACTATTCTTCGTGGATTGCCGAGAGGAGTCCCACACGTAGTTGATAACAGAATACCTTTGTTTGGGTAGTTCTGGCCATTTGTAATCTTATAGGTAGCAATTAAGTCAGCCCTAGGCCTACGGTAGCTAAGTGTAAAAAGGCCTTTTTTCTTCAGCCGTTCATCATATGGTTTATTTCAGAGACCCATCACCCATTCTGTTCCCTATCTTCTGATGCTTTCCAAAAGGTTAGCGTATCTTTTGAGTAAACGGAAGCAGTGATATTATGCACTTGAAGTTATAGTCTTACGTATGTCTTGTGCAACTTCAGAAAGGCCTCAGAAATGAGCCCACCCAAATGTTTTTTTCGTAAAGTACACAACCACAGATGCCCTTATCACATTACCCGTGTAATTCACACTTGTGTCCACTTTCTCCGTCAGAACTAGACCTTAGCCACGCTCTAGTGTTAAAGGGACAAGTCTTGGTTTCGCAAAGTGTAACTTACATTCTACAGTCTGCAGTTGCGTAATTGCACTACTTCGGGTTTTTTCAGGTAGGAAGTCATTTCACTAACTATCGCCCAACCTTCCGGAATTCTTGGGTTTGCCTGCTTGCGCCTCCTGAGCACATTATTGCTCTCCATACCTTTACGTTGCCAGTGTAGGCAACAGCCGGGCACTTTAGATGGCATGGTTGGTCACTGGTAAAAATCAAAAACATCAGTGGATGTAGGATACTTTTGATGCTGAGCTGTGCCAAGATTACCGGACACGACTAACCCTGGCGTGGGACTCTTTTTCATTTAGCTAATCTTCCAACCACTTCCCGCCTAACCTTTTTTGGTAAGACGGAGTCATGCTGAAATATGTCAAACACTTCCGCGAAGTCGAGGAACACCACATGGATTAGAATATTCATATCCCAGCATGACGTCCAAACACTTCGAGCTGATAGGATTGTCACACAAAATCTACCTCTCCTCTATTCATGCTCTGCTTCATGTGGTATGCTAGTCCTGTCGAGGTGTCGCCTGATGTGATCTGCATCTCTTGAAATTTACTGATCTCTACCCTTAAAGATAGGAGAGAAGATGGCTCTCTTCCATTTCCCTGGAAGTTTCCCGGAATCCACTGAGTGTTGGGAAAGGTTGCTTAAGGGCCTATCGATAGCTTCGGAGCACTTTTTTAGAACATACGATCGAAGTCGTCAAAGCCTGGGAACCTTCTAGAGGTGAGTTTCTGAAACTCCCTTAGTACCACTGAGGGATTTATTTAGAGAGAACTGGTTGAGTTTTCTCTTGATAAGTTGGCTGTGCAGTCTTTAAGGTTTATACAGGCGATACCCATACTGCTACTTAGCTGTCTGTCAAAGGCCGAACTAAATGTTTCAGCCAGTTCCAAACTAGTGAGATACTAACCGTTTGAACCTGCTAATACGCAGGCTACATGGATAATGGGCTTCCCACTCGACATGAATTTGTACAAGGGTTTTATGACAATATTTTCCTGAGATAAGCCCGAGTCGCTCCTGGCCCTTTTGTTACATCATTTTCTGAGTTAAAGGTATGTCTCTTAATTGGTCTGACTCTAAGGAAGTTGTCATGTAGACCAAGATCTCCGCTGAGTCCCTCTCTTCAGCCACGAGGATTGTTTCTTAGATTGTAGTGTGACTATTGGGATGGTATCTGAGATTGCTGAGTGAATGATCCCTTTCGCCATTTACCGGTTTTCTTTGGCTGATAACTCAGGTAAGGATGTGGATCATCCCACGTCAGGCAAAAGCCTTTTCATTTCGGTGTAGTCGGCTTTGTTATAGCACAGATAGGGTTGAGTAGCATCCGATTGTAATTACTCCAAAAGAACCAAATCAAACTTATAACTTCATGGTCACTGCTACCTAGAGGAATTATGACTTGAACGTTTTCGACTAATAACTAGTCACTAGTCGGATAATAGTCCAGTTTTGGTGAATTTCTACTAAGGCGCCAACTGGTATCGTCCCTGATGCTTGCAGTCAACTCTGAATTTCTAATAATGTGTTGAAGGCTACGGCCGAATTTTCCCTGAGTATACCCTGAGCTGAGGTTAAGGGATGGTGCATCAAGGTCTCCAGATATAATGACTTGGTTATAGCCCAAATCCCGTACCCCTGAGATGGTGCTGAACAGTAGCTGGTTGTGTTCTGCTCTCCAGGAAGGTGATAGACGGATGTCACCTAATCAATGCTTGGTGTGGCCTACCGTGAAATGAAACTACATAGAGTCTGGAATTTGATAATCAGTTAGTCTCATGCTCGTACGCATCTAAACTGCTTGTCAAGTATATGACAAATCCCCTCTCCTTGTTATCCCTGTCTCCTCCGACCACAGCCATATCGCTTACTCATTGTCAGTAATGGTAGGGGTCGGCCAGGTTTCTGTCAGGGTTATTATTTTTGGTGTAGGTGCGATTAGAAGTTTCTTGGTTCAGCCATTTTCCCTCTCAGCCCTCTTACACTGCTATATAGGCAACTGACAGTGAGTTTCGCCAACTCACCATGCTGTAGGGTGGCTGACGCTGAGTAGGCTGGGACCTGCCTATTGCCGTATTCTTCCTCAGGTTAAGTAAGGACAATTGGGTGATACTGGTTGTCATTCTCAGTTCTGTACCTCTGTTTTTCCACTGAAGCATAAGGACGTACTGTATGTACTAACTTTGCCACCTCCTCATGGTTGGAGGTCGGCTCTCACAGCATCGGATATGTCCACCAACTCTACCCTAGATCTGAATCCACTGCTGAAGCGAAATGGCCAACTGCTCCTGGAAGCTGAATGTGATAGTTGCCATTGTGGGCTGACCAATGTGAGGTGAGCGGTGTGAAGTAGACCAAATATAGAGACTGCGTTCTTTAAAAGGAGACCAGGCCATATAGGTGCCACGCACATAATGAACTACAAGGCAATAATAGTATTCTAATAGAAACATTAACCATTTGAAGAGACTCTTTGAGGAAGTAGTAACTATACTTCCACCTTATTTGCTATCACAGAAATCAAGAGGAATGGTTGCCTGGCGTGAAGGAATAGCAGCAAACCTTAGGTCCCCTATCCTTTACAAAAAGATGAGTCCAAAGTTATGTTGAAACGAAAATACGCTTTTTATTGTATCGGTGCAGCGGATGACCTCAAAGCCCGCGAATGTCATCTGTCAAAAGCCTTGTTGATTTCCTTGAAGGTCAGTAGCGTGGTATTTTAACACAATTAATGTGATTATTGTATTACTGTATGTATTCCAACCGAAATTCCATTTTGTTACAGACTTAAATGGATACTAAGAAAGATGAAACCGTTGGAAACAAGTTGAAGAAACTGTTCAGTACGAAGGAACATCCAAAAGACAAAAATAAAGATAAGTATAGGAGAGATACGAGAAATAATGAATCGATAACAGCACCTGAAAATATGAGCGATATGAGTGCCGATGAAGTAGAACGGAGATTTTTACAGATGTTGGAGGATATGAACCTGTCTAAGGATCAAACTATATCTTTAAGAGAAAAGCCACTAAAAACCAAACTTGAGATGCTTGAGACATACGGGAAAAAGCTTGGCTCTACCAAGAATGCTGCTGATTATTGTTCAAAAGTGCTGTTGGTTCCACAAAATTACTCCACGAAGCAGATATTAAATGCTTTAGAAAACCTTCGTGTCAACCTGTTGAATAATGGTGTTAGTTGGGTGCGTGAATTTAATAATAGCTCTAACAATGGTCTTAACAACTTACTCCACTTCTTGGCCCTCACACTGTCAAATTCATATCCGAATTGTGCCCTCCCATGTTTACGCTGTATCCGTGCTCTTGGGAATTGTGGTTATGGGATGTATGCTTTAGTAGATCATGAAAGTGCGTGTATATTTATTGCAAGATGTTTGGATTCCGATCAATCACCTTTGGTGGACTGCGCAATTGAATTGCTTTCTAGTATTGCTTTGTGCAACGCTAAAGGATATCGAAATGTTTTGAATGGATTAACCTTAAACGCTGAGCTCAATGGGACGCCTGATGAACGTTTTATGCCTCTAGTTAGATCTCTAGGTTGTGCTGAACTTGCACGGTCCTCTTTGCAATTCATTAATGTCCTGGTAAATGGGAGTTGTTTTGACGAAGGTTCCTCGGATGTTGATTTCCGAGTTCATTTACGATGTGAGTTTAATAACCTTGGGATCGCTGAAATGATCAGTAAACTTGAAAGCTCTCAAGATGCTGATATTCAAAACCACATAACTATATATCGTTCCAGAGCCGAGCAGGATTTGGATGAAGTTTTTGAGCGAATAGATGCAGTTAAGTGCGATTTAGATGACCCTAATCAAGTGTTTCACGTCCTTCTTCGAAGTGTAGTGGGGACCAAGTCAGAAAAACATTTCTTGTCAATATTACAGCATTTTCTGTTTATTCGCGACGAGCCATATAGGTTGGCATATTTCACTCTTCTTGAAGAGTTGATTGGTCAGGTTTTGATACAGAATGATGGAATTGATCCTGATCCACACATGAGTCTTCTGCGTCTGGATGTTGAAGCCACTGTTACATTACTGGTGGATGCACTGAAGGAAGCAGATGCTTCAGCTCGGGTTGAGGAGCTCCAGTCCAAATTAAACGCTTCTCTACAAGCTAAACTTGAGGCAGAAGCCAAAGTACAAACATTACAAAGCAAATTAGGTAATACAGAAGGGCTTGGGATAAAGACTCCTCCGGGATTAGAGGATAAACTTAGTTCTCGTGACATTCCACCTCCACCTCCCTTAAAATGTGATATTCCTCCGCCACCACCCATGGGTGACATACCTCCCCCTCCCCCTATGGGAGGTACTGTCCCCCACCGCCACCAATGGGCATTCCTCCACCACCACCGATGGGTGGAGCTCCTCCTCCACCACCGTCAATGGGGATTGGCTCTCCCCCTCCATGCAACTTACAACCTTCTAAGCCTGCACAACCAGATCTTCCATTTGGTATGAAACCGAAAAAGAAATACACTCCAGATGTCCCTATGAAGAAAGCCAACTGGGAAAAAATCAAACCTAATATGCTTGATAAAAGTTCAGTATGGGTTCAGCTTCGAGAAGATGAATTGGAGTGTAGTGATCTGTTAAAAAATTTAAGTTCTCAGTTTAGCACAAAACCGGCCAAAGTAATGGTAACCGATCCTACTTCAAATGGAGCATCAGTTGTCGAAACTGCACAAGGTATTCAGTCTCGAAAAGCGAAGAAACTAAGATATTTGGATGATAAAGTGGCTCAAAACTTGTCTATTCTTCTTGGTTCACTTAAAGTGCCGTATGATGAACTTCGTCGGCGTATCTTGAGTGTAGATGAAAGCTTATTAACTCCTAATATGGTAGAACAGTTAATTAAAGCCTTACCAGAGCCAACTGTCATTTCAAAAATCTACACTCTCAAAGATGAGTATGACAGCTTGTCAGAACCTGAACAATTTGTGTGCAAAGTGAGTGATATTAAGAAGCTCATACCTAGACTTAATTCAATTCTATTCAAAATGAGATTTGATGAAAAGCTAAGTGAGGTGAAACCTGAAATAGTTGATGTTGATGAAGCACTACGTGAGATACACACAAGCACCCATTTCAAACGTATATTGGAGTTGGTTCTACTACTGGGCAACTACATGAATGCAGGCTCACGAAATGCTGAGGCGATAGGATTTGAAATAAGCTTTTTGACCAAGTTAGAGTCGACAAAAGACATATCCAATACACAGACTTTACTTCACTTCTTGGTTGAGTCTTTAGACCAAAAATTTCCGGAAACTGTCAAAGGATTCTTAGATGATTTTTCGCATGTTGAACGTGCTTGTCGAGTTTCTGATGAAAACTTGAAGATTAATATAGCAGAAATGAAAAAGTCAGTCTCTAGTATTGAAATTGATCTGAAAACTTACAAAGTCCAAGATCCAATTGACAAGTACATGACTGTAATGCAAGAGTTTCTCGCCTTAGCTAAAGAGCAAGTTTCTCAAGTAGAAATGATGCACAAACGTATGCAAGAAAAGTTTACAACAGTCTCTAAATACTTGGCTTTTGACCCAAACAAATATCATATGGAGAATCTGTTTTCTGATTTAAAAGACTTCCATGTTGCATTCAAACGTTCTGCTTCCGACATGATAAAAAAGCGTGCATTAGAGGAGAAAATGAAAAAAGTGAGAGAAGAACAAGCTCGTCGTCAGCGTGAACGTGAAGAGAAATCTGCCAAAAGTAGCTCTGGTACTAGAGCACCTACTGAAGAGGAGGGTAATGTTATTGATAACTTGATGGAAGCTTTGAAATCTGGTGCTGCTTTTGCCAATGGAGCTGAAAGATCTGCAACCAAACGTAATCGTAATCGTGTTAATCCAGCTGCAGCCAGTCTAGCATCAGTCGCTTCACCGTCTGCTATTCGACAAAAACATTTAATGCGCACTAGATCTCGTAATTATGGTGACTTAAATCGTTCAGTTGTTGATGTTGCATAAAATATCTAACAGTTAACTTACAAAACAAACACTTGCATAAAGCGCCATCGATAAACACTGTAAAGGACTCTTATATACATATATATATAGCTCATAATTCAGATTTGGATACGTATTTACTTCATTTTTATTGTACAGCTTATTCATGACTTTCATCTCTGACTTCATGTAAATTTTTAGACATATGTACATTTTTGTATTACAAAAACAATATGATTTTTGACGGTATCTCACTGCTAACTTTGATTTACTAATTATTTATATATGAGTACATGTGTTTTTGTCATGTAAGCACTATGAGTTCTGGTGTCTGGTCTGCTATTTATTAGGCTTTTTAGTTGGTTAAATGATTCTAGGCAAATGTGTTTACAGAGGCTGTCGGTCTAAGTGTTAATTTAGTGCTTGTAGTAAGTAGAAAAGTGAGTATGAAGTGGAAGAAATATTTTTTTAAAAATTCATTATTCTTTTTCTCAACTTATTTTTTAAATTTTTAGTTTCGCAATGTTATAATAGAAAATGTTGCTTGTTGCATGTAACACCTAACTTTCACACAACAGGTCCAAGATTCGGTTACACTCCACCTACTTTGGTGTGGGTGACTAAGCTGTATGTATCCAACTGCCACACGGCAAATGGGGTTCATGAAAAACCTTTTCTGGTCCAGTGTATCTTAAAGGATACATTAGTTTTGTTAACACATTCAAAGCCTCATGGTGTAACGTCTCACTCCTCAGTTTGCGTATGCAGATTTAAGCTTGACGTAAAACTGTTTTACGCAGTAGGAGGGAAATTGATGGAGATTATTTTGCAACTCTATAGTACGTGAAGACGATTAGTTTCCGTTCGAGTTGTTAATATTCATGTCTGTGTGCATATTTCCCATGTTCCTGTAACATTGAGCCCCACTAATTACTCTTAACTGGCGAAATTTAAAAGAAATTGCATTTTTCTCTTGGTGGATTGTAATTTTCCAATCACTTAGCGGTTTTATAGTATCATAAATTATATTGACTTTAAGAGAGTACAGATGCTACACTGAATATAATTCTGTGTTAATGTTTGTTTTACCTTCACGTTCCCAGTGGAACATAGGGCCTCAAGCTAGTGACTTGACGTTTCTGTAGCAGTGTTTATTTTTACAGGATGGGGTTGCTAGCCTCATATCCAACCTTTCCTTTTGCCAGCATTATTTCTAGCTTAGTGAGGTAAAGGAGTGCGTCCTGTGGCCGAGGATCGAACCCCGGACCATGTGCGTGATCGGCGAGCGTCCTAACCGCTGTGCCACCGACGCATTTTGTGTTAATATTAGTTCCATTATCTTATATTATTGATAGATAGTTTTAGCACTATATTTACTTATTGCTTGATATTCCCTCCCCCACGCCGTCTATTTTACAATAATGCAGTTGAAATGTCATGGGTAGCTGTTTCCAAAAATCAGAAATCGTCAAACAGTTTTTGTCAAGACGTTTTTCTCAACTTATTTTTTTATTGTGCTCGCCTATCTAGGTAGGTAGTCCACTGTTGTTATGTAAGTCTGGTGAACTAAGTAGCTGAAGCAGATAAAACTGAATGTAGGTGTATCATTAACGAGTCTTTTTTTATAGAAGTAGTTCGTATTGTGAAATTGTTCTGAAAATGATTGTTATCAGATCTTTATTTGGGGCAAGTAGCACCTCGTGTGACTTTACTTTATGTGGTATGGTTCTCCAGAGAACAGAATAAGTAGTTCTGATCACTTTTGTTCGATTGTTATTTTTATTATCATTTAAATACAGGAAAAACTTGGTACAATATGGCACCAAGAAAGATGCACCACACAAGTTGTGTGAGGGCTGAGATACTGCCCGCGCGCCCAAACCGAAGCAGGTGGTTTTATTAAGGGACCACCCCCGAGCCTTTGACTTGGAGTCTAATCCGTAAGGCAGTGGAGCAGCGTTGGGAGCTGCATTCTCATGGCTGCCGGTGACCCATATGGGTTCATACGCCATTGGATCCGATTGGATTCTGGAGACCATTTACCCCATGGTCACTGCTTTTAGTCTAACCGCTTTCCAAACAACCTTCCTGACATGGCAGGACCTGCAGGGACATGAGCCCTAGCCAGTTTAGCTTGTTGGATCACTGCGGTATTCAAGCCCGACCACCACGGCAAGGTAGCAGTTGTCGGCCGGGTTTGTTCGATTGAGTATAAACAACCATTCTTTTATCTGACACTTTCAATGAAGTATCGATACTGGATGTGTGGACAATTCAGAAATGTTGATTATCTGAGATTAACCAGCTGAAAAAGTTCTCATAGTCACCACCAACCCTTAATTTTGTCCTTGTTTTGCTATTATCTTTCAACTCAACTGTCACTTCAAGAATCCGTCGTCTTTTGATCCAGAATAGTTGCAAACAATATTTCTTTGTTTACCACGTGAGACAGGAGTGTACCTCTTGTTCCTGAAATACATGAATAAGATCTAAGTATGGCTATTAAGATTGACCCGTTGTATATGGTGCAGAAGTGTTATGTGGTCAAATCATCGCCAACTTGCATTTGTGAACGTATTACCGAAAATGCATATTTTTGTAACGACTATAGCTCAGTCGAGAGCATTCCCAATTGATTCAATTGGCTTCTTTTGTGAAGTGCGAAATATTTCTCATGCACTTTTGGAAATGTATATGTATTAACTTAGTAGTTGTTAGAGTCACGAAACAAAAGTGAGCTAAAACTTATATTTTGAGTCACTTTCATACAATTATAAAATATCCAGTGTCTAGAATTTCAGCGTTTAGGACAATGATATCGAACTAAAGTCGAATTTCTATCTGGAACAGAACCTGTTGAAGGTGTATTATTATGGGATCAGTAATAGTTTAACATAGAATATGTAACAGTTTTCACAAGTTCACCAGTAGAATGCTCACCAACCACACACAAGTGGTCCAGGGCTCGGTGACCGGCCGACATGCACTCCTAAACGTAAGCTTAACTGAAAGTGAGCTAGCTAAAGAGGGAAGGTTGTGCCTGAGATTAGCAACTTTACTTCGTGAAAAAAGAATAATACCACTGCTAATGAAATTTCAAAGGTCAAGCTTGAAACCCTGTTTCACTGAAAACGCAAAGCAATAAAGGAAAAGTAATAGAATAATCAACTTTTTTCTTGAATGATTAGTAGAAGCAACTTTCTACCGTAGATAGCTCAGGAGTTCCCTTGATCCTAAAATCTAGTAGTTGAATCCAAAATCTCTGAACAGAAGTACGTTACTTCACCTTCCTAGGGCATGTCCTGACTCCTTCTAGTTACAGAAAGTAAGTTACTGAAGTGTGTTTAGCTCCTCACTTGCTGGAAGAATTTCAGTAGTTGTATTGACAAAGCTGCTCAAATGGCGTCTAGAGGCAGGTTTCGTAATCTCTGATCTCTGTTATTGGAATGAATTCTCAATATAATGTACCAAGATTTCCTTTATTCTTTTTTTACAGTTGAAGTGAAAGGATGTAAAAAAAATACGACAGCTATTTCAGGCATACGGTCTAAGTTGAGGTTAAGAGTAGTTGGAGAAAAGAATATGAATATGTCTGCGATATGCCGTCGATATAAAATCCTGTCGTCCAGCTTCTAAAAATAGCCGCCACACTCTTGTTTTGCTACCATAAGGTATAAGTCCCAATCTCAAATGAACCAAGCTAGCATCCAACTGCCTTCAAACGTAATCTTATTCTAGCGTGTTGGGTTAGACCTAAAGTAGACATGTAAATATGATCGAGACACTTGTCGATGAAAATTAAGGACCTCATCAACTTATGAGTCTTTCACGCTTATTAATATTTGTGCACTACTTGCATTGTCCATATATTGTTCCAGTTATACACGCCTAATTTCCACTAAAATCATCCTGGCGAAATATCCGAATATCTCATACAATTTTTATTGGCCTCTGTCGATTACTACAGCCTTGATGGGCGGTGCCAGGCTATATTGGCATTATTTACGAAAGTTGACTGTGTTCTAGCATGGTTCTAGCATGGTTAACACTGCTTCTTAAGTGCACGGTAGTGTCTTGCTCAAGCGTTTACTTCTAAGCTGTCAGACAGACTGTCACCTGTCAATCTGGAAAAAGACATCTTGAATTAAATTAGTGGGAAATACATCTTGAAGTTTTCTAAACTATTACTGAGTGTATAAAAAACTATGTGTCTATGGCTTACTAGATAGAACTGTATTCTTGTATTTGTTTGGTTTCGAGCTAAATCCTTGAGGAAAAAGCAACGTTTATGCCATAGGGAATAAAAATTTCTGGTAGAAATATACTTGGACATATCAGTAGTTCATAACAGACTGAGGTCTTTCACGTAACAATGAATCTTTGTTTTGAGAGCCTTCACTGGGAGTATTTATGCATTCAGATCTATCACAGAACATGTGCAACAGTTCGCTTTCTCCTACTTTACAGTTGTTGTTTAGGTTGGGGAATATAAAAAGACTTGCCGTTTTGATTATAGTTGACTTCGTTCACTTCCTCGTGCAACTTGGTGTGATACTATGAGTAATATTGAGATTAGATATGATGTTAATTACAGGGTGAATTCAGTTGGTGAGGCTTTGAAGCTGAATGCATCATAGCAGTATCGCCGGCGAGCAATGTTAACAGAAGTACTATTAAGTTGGGGAAGACTTAGGGATAGTCAAACAAAAGCATACCACTGACGACTAGTTGGAGCCACATTCGAAGGTCTTCAGGATTCTAAGAATAAGGTTCCGAAAGTCCTTTCTAGTCGTTACCTAATTCGCTTCTTACCATCCTACAGATTCGAAAGGTTTCCACTAGTGATATTCTCTTTTCTTCCGTCGTTATATTTTCATTACTATTTTCCCTACTTTTGTATGGTTTTTGGGAGTGTTCGACAAAGTTTTGCGTTGATAAATCATTAACCTATCTAGCTATCCTTTTTTGTTAAAGACTGCCATAAGATATCAACGTGAAATAACGTATTAGCAAAAATGTGTCAGAAGGTGCATCGGTGACGAGATGACTGGCATTTTAGAGATTGTGAGCAATACATAACAGTACAGATGCTTGCGTTGCTTTTTAAAGGTGTGATCATGTTGTTTTTGTAAAATACTTATATCCTGCTATTGATAACTTCTTTATCTTTGTTGTTAAAAATGTATCTGGTCGTACTATTCTGCCTGGTTTTTGTCTTCTGAATCCGAAGAGAAAACTTTCTCAGGCTAAAAATGTTGGTGACATTATTATTAAGCAAGCAGCTATTCGCATATAAACCTTCGGTACAGCTATTGTTCGATTTAGTATTCTGCATATAACGTAAAGTAAGTTATAGATCTAATAGCCCTTCCAGGTCCGAATCCTACTCCACCTAATTCAGCCTGGGTAAATGATTCGTGTGTGGAGCATGAGAAATCCAAGTTACTAGGGGTAAGAGTTACACTTCACACGTGTCATTACTGCAACTTCAGTCACGTTCAGATTTTGTATTATGGATAGTGTTTGACATCTTTAAAGAGTTAAGATATCAGCCTTCCAAGCATGCAACCATGAATAGTCAGACAACATGTTAAAACTCATAGCACTCTACTCTAGTCTGTTTTAATAATGCTCACATCATTAGTAGCTCACAGTCTACTTCGAAAAAATATGTAATGTGTCCAAGTATGATCTGGATAGACGGAGCGCTTATTCAAATAGGTATCTAGATTTGCTGAATGGGATGAAAGCGCAATATAAGGTTAGCAACGCTTGTTTATTCAGACTGCAGCTAATCATGATTTTCCGTGTCCACTCTGCGTCCTATATAATTTAGTTGTTGATTACAATAAAAAGTTGGAAATCAATCAAGTCGTCTTTTGATTTTTCCTTTGAGTAATTTTTTCAGCTATTTTTCAGGATTAAAATCTATAAAAAGGGATGTAAATTTGTCGCGTTCTCATTTCTTAAATTTGATCGGTTCAAATGTAAATAGTTTTATTATTAAAATCACCATATAACTTGACGATGGTTTGTCTCTATTGTGGAAAAAAATTCTCTAGAGTTTATTCTCTTAATGACTAAGCAGTACATGCTCTCTCCCTCTCTTAGATATATGCTTTAGGGTGTCTACGGTGGTAATTTTCTTTCATGGTTTTCAGATAATCTTTTATATCCGAAAGGACCAGCATTAGGTGCAGCTCAATTGTTTAACAATATTAAATCAGCTTTTCATGTTGGCACCTTGTCTGACATTGATTCATGGGAAATCAATGCTTACTCTCAATTCATACCATTAGTTTCTGATAGTCGTTCAACAATTCGGGATGATATTCTTCGAGAGTGTATGCTGCATCTACCTATTCCTCTAAAGATGTCACCTATACAGACAAGAATTACTGAGGCAGTAGAGTGTCAGCGAAGCATTGATCTAGTCACAAAAGGACAAGAGGATGAGACAGACGGTTATTTTCTTCCAATCAAACGTCGTTTCAAGCCGTTATTCTACACGGATTTAAGGTTTGTCAATTTGTTTACATTTGTTTTTAATGTAATAAGTGTTTATTATCTAAATAACTGAACTTTATTCACTTAATACACAGATATGTTATTACTTAGACCCTTTATACTGTTGCATATTTAAATAATCGTTGGCATCGTGGTTAGGACCTCCCCCGACCATCCCAATGGTCCGGGGTTCGGGCCCCCCCCGGGCCCACCCTTGAATTTTTTGGTCGGCCTGCAAAATTTGGGCTACCGAATTCCATGCTGAAAATTCCAAACTTTTACCAAAAAAAAAGGTGGGAATCAAGCTTTAAATCAAAAAAAAAAAAAAAAAAAATCAAAATAAAAAAATCGTTAAATTGATCTCTCATTTATCATCATGTATCCCTTAGGGCCCAGTGGCTTAATGGTATGCGAGCTCGCTTTGTAACCAGAAGATCCTGGGTTCGAATCCCGGCGGGTGCGTACTGCTGAAGAGTCCCAAACTAGGACGGAACAACTGTACAGTACTCCCAGGTTTTTCGTGCGTTGGTGGCCTAGCGGTTAGGACGCCCGCCGATCATGCACATGGTCCGGGGTTCGATCCCCGGCCACAGGACGCACTCCTTTACTTTGCTAAGCCAGAAATATTGCTGGTAAATAGGAAAGGTTGGATATGAGGCTAGCAACCCCATCCTGTAAAAATAAACACTGCTACAGAAACTTCAAGCCACTAGCTTGAGGCCCTATGTTCCACTGGGGAACGTGAAAGAAAAAAAATCATTAAATTGCATTTACAGTTGATTTTTGTGCCTTACCAATATTCATCAATTGTGTTGGCCTGTCGGTTATTCGTGAGACGATTGAAAAGTTTAACTGCAGCCGGAGACGTTAACACTGAGCTATTTGGGCTCGTATCTGCAACGTTGAAGGAAACAAACAAAGGACTAGCCACATTACACTAGTTACTAACTAGTGTCCAATCAAAAGTATAAATGTGATTGGTTTGAAATGTGTCCTAACTTGACTTGGGCTGTATTTCAGCGACAACAAAAATTTAGAACTTTGCACAGAAGTATAGCAGTTCAAGCCTCAGACCATTGGTTCTTAGCATTCTGTGCACTCCAACCTAGACAGTCTACGTCTCCCTACGTTGCTGGCTCACAACAACAGTGAAAGATTTCATGGACTGATGTTCTATATCTGTAGAAATATACGACGTCCGGATTGTCTTAATTAATTCATTGTACAAACTAAAATTTCACTAAGAATATGTAACTTCTTTGTCCTTCATATTTCTACTTACCACTATCAAAAGTTTAAAAATATATTATGAAAATATAATACTTTTAAAGGTTTTCTTTTCCCAGATGAATGTTCTCAAGATTTAGTTTGTAGGGGCTTGATTTGTTTCGATTTTGACCTCAGGTTGATATTATTTAGAGAAGCATTGGAAACCATCAGGGTTCACTGGACATCTGTCTCGTACTAGTTTTGACACTCATTGGCAGTATGCAGTCACTGGGGTTCGAACCTAGGACCTTCCGGTTTCAAGGAAAGCTTGAAGACCATTCAGACGCTGGGACCCGACTCAGTGGTCCATGAGTTTTTACGCCCTAACAATTCATGATTTCAGCGCCACCACCACCAGTCGATGTCATCGTTGAGTGATTTGCCCTCACTCCCAGCCGGCTGGACCTCACTGGTCATGACTTCTCGCTAGATCAACTTCTTTCTGTAGCCAACCACTAGTAAGCATCAGATTAATTTTCAGTAGTTAGTCTGTAGAGATTTGACTTGTTTCAAGTTTGAACACGGACTGATATCACTCAAGGAACCACTAAATATTCAGTAAACTAAATACACACTGTATTCTAATGACAGCAGACATTAACAGGTATGAACAATGGGAATGTATTGAGTTATCTTCAAATGAGAATGTTGGAGATGGCAATTATCATCAGTTATTTGGTAACACAAGTTACACTTGATGAAATCGTCTTTATTATCTGGTTTGTACGACTTTAGTGATACACGTCTCAGTGGCTGAGTGGTTGATGGGCTCTCCTGGTAACTTGAAGGTCCTGAGTTCGACCTCTGGCAGGTTCATTTGTACGTACTTCCGAAGGTTCCTGAATTACGGTTATACAGTTGTCCAGTACCCCCTCTCAGATGACCATCAAGTCAGTTATGCTGGCTCTGGCTCCGCGTCCGTCCATGGCCTGTAGTAAGGTCTTATTAAGGACGCAACTCCAAAAACTACTTCAAACTCGTTGTGTGTGACCATCCTCAAGCGATTGTTCCTTGGGCTTTGCGATTGTGCAACACTAATGTTCCTCCTATTTCAGATACTGTCACACTTCCTTCTCAGGGTTAATGTGCCAGTTTTTCTTTATCTGCTTCATGAGAACTGGTCTGTATATATATACTTTTTATAGAAAGCATACCCCTACCTGTCATACACATAAAAGAAGCCTTGAAACTTAAAAATTACCCGGATTTATTAGTCAGGAAATATATAAGGAAATGTAAAAATAAAATAAATAATGATAGTAGCGATAGTGATAATAATAGTAATAATATTAATGATGACACCAACAATAAGGAATCTAAATCGTCAGTAGTAATTCCATACAAGGAAGGAACCTCGGAAACCACCTTAGGGAGAATTCTTAACAAGGCAGGAATAAAAGTGGCTGCCATTCAAACCACCAACAAACTCAATTAGAAACAAGCTTCGTCGGTTAAAGGATCATTCCTGTAGAACCTTTAAAACAAAACAATTTAGTTTATCTAATACTCTGTCTGCAATGGTTGTCAGGTCAAAGTAGTAGAACGGGACCGGTCAGACTAGCCGAACATGAAAACCTATCAGCGAAATCTAGATTGGTTGACCCGAATAAGATAAGAAATCTAGAGAATAGTTCAGCTATAGAGTTACATGCAATTACACACAAACATACAATAGGATGGGATAGGATGACAGTATTGAAATCTAATGTCACAGGGTGGAGGGGAAGATTGATAACAGAATCTTTGTCTATCGAATTAACTGAGAGTGAATACATGTAATAGGAATGAGTCAACACCTGTCCACCCAGCTAACTGGAAAATTCTACTACCCCAACTACGACAAATAGAAGAAGACAAAGAAAACTATAAAACTCAAGTTTCAAAGTCGTGTGATTACAATTGATATGGTTGTGAACAATAAATTTTTTTGGAAACGTCATCCAATAAATAATACTGTTTCATCACTGTGTGATACATCTAATAAACAAACTAATATGGAATTACTTACTACTATAGTGCCCAAGATTTACACATATGCTAGCACACCCTTATCATTTCAATTAGTTCCCTCATCTGTAGCCGAGGGCCGTAGCTCATTGGATTAGAAGCCCTACTTGCCGCCGTGATCCAGATAGCCATTTAGCATCATCAAGTTTCATTAAATGGGATTAGCTAATGGTATTGTTGTCAAGTAACATACCATATATATTATTATCTTCACCGGACTGATGGATTTAGAGGATCCACTTATTTTAGACTGCCCAACTGTGTAATGTCATCAGTTCCCGCTTAGCAAGTGTTGTTCATAACCTGAGATATGAAAAATGTCTTCCAATGCGGTAATAAGCACCAATCATTCTCTCTTTCATTTTTGAATGAGCACCTTTGCCTCGCGAGGTTACGATTTATCTGATTGAGAGAATGAATGTGTAGTAACATGAGAGATCATTTTGAGGTTAAAACCATAATCTACTCACTCTTGACCCTTCCAGATCACATACATGAAGAGTACAGAAGGCGGGGGGGGGGGCAAGAAAATTAAAGTCACCAAACAAGTCTCAGTATATTGACCACCAATATTTGATAAACCAGTAGGGTGTTGAGTAGTACGCTCATGGACACAATCTCGAATGCTCTGTTTGTGTTATTGACTGCTGCTTTCCTGTTTTTATTTTCAAAAGACCTTACATTTGTTTTGCGAATTACGATGTAACTATGTAAATTATCTGTGTTGGTAATTTGTCTATCTTCTCGTTTTTCACTACTACAGCTTACGTTAAATCTAATCATCTCATTAATTCTCTTTCAGTCTCTACTGTACATCAATGCCGTTAACTGCTGATAACACAGAGTACAATAGCCCAGGTGATGGACTTATTATACGTCCAAGTGAACTTGGTCTATTCATTCTACACGTTTCTGGAAATTATCCGCCTACGCATAGTTTAAACGCATTGGAACGTTGTCTGCAAACTTTTCACTTGTAAAAAAATTAAGTTAATCAAGTAAATTTGTATGAAATTTTTTAATAAAAAGAAGCTTACTGTTAATCTGTGCCTTTCACATTGATGAATGGTGAGTGGAGTATGTATTATTATTATTATTGTTCCCTCGAGTTCCTAGTAGAATATAGGCCTTCAACTGCACGTCTCCACTTGCTTCTGTCTTGCTTCTGCTTTACTTTTCACCTGCATTTATGTTAGTCCATACCGTTTCAACTCCTCCTCACACGATCTCCTCCATGTCACTCTTGCACCGACGTCCCACTCGAGAAATGGCCTGACGCGCGCGTGATGTCACCCAGCGGTTTCCTCAGCGAGTGTCCAATCCATCCATCTCCACTTTCTCCTGCATATTTGTTGGTTGGCGATTGGTTCTTGTTTTGTTTGTTTGTTCCCAGCCATAGTTTCTTGTTGGTGATTCTTTCCTGCCCGGCCATCTAATCTTCAGTATAGAGCCAGCGAAAACAGTTAGTTGTTGATAAAGGTCTGCAACAGGCTGTTGGAAATATTCTTTGTGACCCATCCGCCAAGTGTCTGATCCGTATAGAAGAACTGACTGACTTGACGCTGTTTGTATTGAAAATCCGACCGAATTTTGTTGTTGATGGTGAGTTGGGTGAGGAGGATTTCCAGATTGGTTTCAGGTTGATGAATGTGTGTGTTTCTCGCCTTCCCGACTCTTGCTCGATTTGACATCCTCGTCCGTTCCGACTGTCTGTAGTTGAGACAATGCTCCCTAGATCAGTGAGCGAATGAAGTGACCTCTTTCAAATCTCTCCCGTTGATGGTGTTGTTGTTGGTTAGTTATTTTCATAACATAAAACATCCTTTAATATCCACTTTAGCATGTCTGTGTACCTGAGATAATATTAGATTTAGATTCGTCCTGCTGATACTCTAATCTACGACAGTATGACTCATCTCTCGACTACTACTACTACTACCGTTACGCAGACAAATATAGCAGGCTGCACATGAGGAGGCAAGGGTTTATTGCTCCATGAGAAAAAGCATTATCACGAGAAATTACAACTACATTTAAAATATTGTCCTTCGGAATAGTGGATGCCATGAATCGGTACTGACCTGATGACGTTATCCTTAGTCTATTAATGTATGTGTAAAACTTGGGCACTGTGGCGGTAAATAATTCCCTATTGGTTTGTTTATTAGATGTATCACACAGTGATGAAACAGTATTATTTACTGGATGACACAGTTTCGAACAAAATTTATTGTTCATAATGATTTCATCAGTTATAATCACAAAACTTCGAAACTTGGGTTTTTTAGTTTTCTTTGTCTTCTTCTATTTGTCGTCGTTGGGGTAGTCGAATTTTCCAGATATCTGGGTGGACAGGTGTTGACTCATTCCTATTACATGTATTCACTCTCAGTTAATTCGATAGACAAAGATTCTGTTATCAATCTTTCCCTCCACCCTGTGACATTAGATTTCAATACTGTCATCCTATCCCATCCTATTGTATGTTTGTGCGTAATTGCATGTAACTCTATAGCTGAACTATTCTCTAGACTTCTTATCTTATTCGGGTCAACCAATCTAGATTTCGCTGATAGGTTTTTATGTTCGGCTAGTCTGACTGCCCCTAGTCTACTAGTTTGACCTATGTATATGACCTGACAACCATTGCAGACAGAGTATTAGATAAACTAAATTGTTTTGTTTTAAAGGTTCTACAGGATTGATCCTTTAACCGACGAAGCTTGTTTCTAATTGAGTTTGTTGGTGGTTTGAATGGCAGCCACTTTTATTCCTGCCTTGTTAAGAATTCTCCCTAAGGTGGTTTCCGAGGTTCCTTCCTTGTATGGAATTACTACTGACGATTTAGATTCCTTATTGTTGGTGTCATCATTAATATTATTACTATTATTATCACTATCGCTACTATCATTATTTATTTTATTTTTACATTTCCTTATATATTTCCTGACTAATAAATCCGGGTAATTTGTAAGTTTCAAGGCTTCTTTTATGTGTATCACTTCCCGTTTTGGATTTTCCTAGGTACTGCTAAGTTCTACTACCCCTACGACAAATAGGAGAAGACAGAGAAAAATATAAAACTCAAGTTTCCAAGTCGTGTGATTATTAGTGATGAAATGATTATGAACAATAAATTTTGTTCGAAACCTTGTCATCCTGTAAACAATACTGTTTCACTGACTGTGTGATACATCTAATAAACAAACTAATATGGTGGAATCCTCGGTCTATGTTAGAATCGAATGTCTGGTCAACTTAAAAAATCACTGGAGAAACACTGACTTGCAGTATTTCCGCTGTCCTGATACCTCCAATTTCTCTGAAGTAAGTGTTCTATTTTGGGAGGGGGTATCACTTGAAGATACTTGTACCTCTTGGCTGTAATGCCGTTTTCACAGGAAGCCTACCAGTTCCTGTACACTTGATATAAATTGTATAGGTCACTGATCGGATTAATTACATTTCCATCAGAAGGTATAAGAAGAGGCGCACATACTTGTGGTTAAGCTGAATATAAGGGTATTAACCCTAGGGATAATTTTTTTCTATTGATTCACTTCCCAAGAGGTTTAAATCATGACACTTTGTAAGGTTAACATAAAGCTTTGGAGTTCTTTAACGTAACTTTAATATCACAAAAAGTTTTACAACACCACCTGAAGCATTTTCAACAGCGTGACATGTTTCGAAAAATGATGGTCATCCAATCGGACGCTAATATTTTGGAGATTAACGTTATGCCTTAGACAGTAGCAAGCTGAAATCAGACTGGGTGATTATTTAAGGATACCTCAACATATTTTTATTTATTCAAAACGCTCACGTTCCAAACTGTCTCGGTTATTTCCTTTGAAGTTGATATCAATCTATTACTGGGTAGATTTGAGTGAGTACTATTAAAGGTTAGGTTTGTAAAAGCTTTATTTCAGCTTATAATATCTTTTTAACGGATGCCTCAGCATGGGAATTCAGGATGCACACTTCGTCCTACAGTGGAACTCGTCGGTTAGATGTACCTGCATATCCAGTGGGTATTGGTGTTTCCGCTGGGACTCGAGTACCCAACCCCCATCTCTTTTAACTCCGAAGCGTTATTCACACTGGTAAGTGAACTACTAAAGCCAAGTCTTTTGCAATAGGTATGATTTGAAATTATTTATTCGTTCGGCTTCATTCACTTGCAGCAAGAGGCCAAATCTGATACAAAGTGAATGCCAAACTGCATTAAATATAACGGAAGTTGAGTTTGTTTTTAACTTATTGTTAGAAACTCGAGAGCCTATGAGTCATGTGGATGTTATTTTTTTTCTTTGGAGCCCTACTTATTATTCGAATAAAGACTGTGAAATTCAGAGGCTATATCTATTTCATAATTGGTAATACTCATATTGCCTAGATAGATACAAATAAGACAAGGGCCAGGAAACAGATCGTTTATTTATTAACGAAGTCAACACATATTTATAGATTTTCATGTACATATTATAGATTATTGTCAGCAGAAAAACAGTCCTCCGATTGGTTGTTTCTCACAGAAAGTTAGCCTTGCATCTCTTTGTGGCTGTTTCCTGAATTAAAAATCATCTATATGTTAACTGTATCCGCCTACGCGAAGCCTATGTTCTCAATTTTCTTACGATCAATATTGGGGACATAAACTTTGACGTAAATTACTGTCCACCAATTTTGGCTAAAAGCCAGCTCTCACCACAAGGTTGCATTTTAGCTTATAGCCTATTAATAGAAACTTAAGTACAATTATGCTTATCAAGGATATAATGTTTTTTAAGATTCTGGGTTTATGGGGTGGGGGCAGGATTCGTCACGAACCAACATCAGTCAGAAATCATTGAGGAACAGGAAACACAGTGGACAGTTGTTTCATCCTAGTTTAGGTCACTTCACCACTGCAAACCCATGGACGCCACCAGTTATCGGACATAGGACCAAGCTCGTTTACCATTCAGCCATGTAGGCCGGAATTCAACGACCCGTCATTTGGTGACACAGTGCTACTATCAACCAATGCCTTCGATAAGCATCCTTTTCACCTTGGACCGCACTAGTCATAACTTCTCAGTACTTCTGCAGCACACTTATTCACTAGCCATCGATAAGCTGGGATTGATATTAAGATTGTGAGTTTTTCTAGGGATTTGGGTTGATTTCACTGATGAAGAATCCTGAACTAGGACGAAACAGCTGTCCAATGTGCTTCTTGTTGTTCAATAGTCTTTCTAACCGCTATTGGTTTATGACGAGATCTAATTAATAATGATATTTTCATAAAGCATGAACAGTCAATATCAATATGTGTGTAAAACTTGGGCACTGTGGCGGTAAGTAATTCCCTATTGGTTTGTTTATTAGATGTATCACACAGTGATGAAACAGTATTCGTATTTACTGGATGACGTTTCCAAGACACAATTTATTGTTGATAATCATATCAATTGTATTCACATGACTTCCATACCTGAGTTTTATAGTTTTCTATGTCCTCTCCTATTTGTCGTCGTTGGGGTAGTAGAATTTTCCAGTTAGCTGGGACAGGTGTTGAATCATTCCTATCACACGTGTTTGCAGTTGATTCGATAAACAAAGCTTCTGTTATCAATCTTTCCCTCCACCCTGTGACATTAGATTTTAAAACTGTCATCCTATTGTATGATTGTGTGTAACTGCATGTGGCAAGTGCTGTAGATGAACTATTCTCTAGATATCTTATCTTATTCGGGTCAACCAATCTAGATTTCGCTGATAGGTTTTCATGTTCGGTAGTCTGACCGGTCCCGTTCTACTACTTTGACCTATGTTTATCACCTGACAACCATTGCAGGCAGAGTATTAGATAAACTAAATTGTTTTGTTTTAAAGGTTCTACAGGAATGATCCTTTAACCGACGAAGCTTGTTTCTAATTGAGTTTGTTGGTGGTTTGAATGGCAGCCACTTTTATTCCTGCCTTGTTAAGAATTCTCCCTAAGGTGGTTTCCGAGGTTCCTTCCTTGTATGGAATTACTACTGACGATTTAGATTCCTTATTGTTGGTGTCATCATTAATATTATTACTATTATTATCACTATCGCTACTATCATTATTTATTTTATTTTTACATTTCCTTATATATTTCCTGACTAATAAATCCGGGTAATTTTTAAGTTTCAAGGCTTCTTTTATGTGTATCACTTCCTGTCTTGAATTTTCCTTGGTACTACTTAGTTTTTGTTCTGTGTCACTTAAACATTTTACAAATCCTATTTTTACTGACATAGGTTGGAATGGTCTGAAGTTCAAGTATCTATTTGAATGTGTGGGTATCCTGGAAACACTAGTGTTTAACTTCCCATCTTCTTTCCTTTTTACATTGCAATCTAACATTGGATGCTCCCATTCCAGACTTTCCAATAAATTTTGTTTGAAACCTTGTCATCCAGTAAATAATACTGTTGCACTCACTCTAATAAACAACCTAATATGGAACAGTCAATATTGTTGAATGAATTGAATTCATTACTCTTTCTTATATTCTAAATCATCCACAGACTACCATGACGGTCAAAATCTAATCACAATTTCTTAGTTTATACTGTCATTTCCAAATACTAACTGTTTTGACTTGGTCATTCACGCCTAACCGAATAACATAACACAAATATTAAAGGACAAAGTTCATGACCTAATTCATAAATGCAGAAGGGGAGAAATATGATTTGTGTTTTTCTAAAGAAGACAAAGCATAAGGTCAAGTCGATCGATAGACAATTACGTAATGGCTATAAGAGAGTGAGACGTAGTATATGTAGTTCAAGCAAGGCGATAGGAAATTTGATATGGGAGATTTAGTGTGAGAAATGTGCGCTTTGATAATACACGATTAAAATATTGATTTATGAATGTGACTCACATCTGATTATTAAAAAATATTCCTTATTCATTGTATATGTAGTAGATTTAAAGCATATATATATATATATATATATATATAACATACAAGGAAATAAATTCCTTTCCATGGTCAATTGTTCATCCCTAATCCAGTGCGTCGGGGCACAGCGGTTAGGACGCTTGCCGACCATGCACCTGGTCCGGGGTTCAATCCCCGGCCAACGGACTCCTTTACCTCACTGAGCCAGCAGTATAGCTGGTAAAGAGGAAAGGTTGGGAATGAGGCTGGCAACCCCATCCCATAGAAATAAACACTGCTACAGAAACTTCAAGCCTCTAACTTGAAGCCAGCCTATGTTCCACTAGGAACGTGAAGGAATAAAAAAAAATCCGATGTTGTTTCTTTTGTCATTATCTATTCTAACTTTGCATTTTGAAATGAATCCCTATAAAGGTATTCTACACAATACTATGCAGAGAAATCAACGTATAGTTTTACACCGAAATGTTGAAAAGGGAGGGTGAGTACGGAAATAAAGTGGTTTGTCGTAGGTTCACTAGCCAACCACTCCGCATGCGGTCTGGTGTTTAATTCCCGGCCGACGCATGTCTAACTCTGGCTTAGCCCGTAGTAAGCCTCGTAAAGAGGCAAGGTTGAGCGTGAGACTAGCAACCCCACCTCTAAAAAAAATAAATATTACTCATATTAAAACTTTAAAGCTCAGTCTTGAAGCCTTATTTTTGACTTGGAAACAACAGAAATGAACTGATGTCATTGCGGACAATTGTATAATTTCAGGGTAAAGAAACTAATTAAATGTCATTGCACTACATTCACTTGAATGTAATCGCAAAATAGGGTGGGTGGGACAGGGCGAGAGTATTAAAAATTAATGCAGTTAGATAGAGAGAGGTTATTCACTGGAGCTTTGTTTTTGATCGATTCAAAACGGCACACGTGCAATCGGAATGACGCAACACCTATACCAGAGATGTAGAAACTGACCACGAAGTATTGGTTTTGTAGGTATTTTCGTTTGGGAGTACTGGACAGCTGTTTCGTCAGTCTAGTTTGGGACCTTTCAGCAATACACACTCACCGGGGTTCGAACCCAGGACTTTCTGATTACAAGGTAAGCTCGAATCCTGGTGGGTATGTACTGTTGAAGAGTCCTAGACTAGGCTGACGAGACAGCTGTCCAGTACTCCCAAACGAAAATACCTACAAAACCAATACTTCGTGGTCAGTTTCTGGTTCACGATGTGGGCATGGGTTCGAATCCCACCTCCGACACACGCTTTTGTGCGTCGGTGGCACAGTGGTTAGGACTCTCGCCGACCATGCACATGGTCCGAGGTTGGAGCCCTCGCCGACGCACACCTGATATCTATGGTCGGCCTGCAAAATTTGGGCTACCGATATCCACGCTGAAAATTCCATACTTGTACCAAAAATACAGTGTGGAATCAAGCTGTAATCAAAAATAAAAATAAAATAAAAAGTACTCCCAGGTTTTCCAATGGTTCTCAAACTGGTGTCAGCAAATGGTAAAATCCTCCAACCAATCAAAAATATATGTAAGATAAATGGGGAACCGTGTGACTAAAACTTATTATGAGCAATAATTTTCGCTCTAAACCTTGTCATCGAATTGTTAGTACTGCATCGCTGTGTGATAATTAAAATAAACTTATCTAAAATGGAATTACATTCTGCCATCACAGTGCCCAAGTTCTACACTTATACTAATTAAATGAAGTCTAAATAGTTTGAAATACAAGTCAAAATTCACATACTTTCGTCTTGTTTCAGACAAGATTCCTAGGTGAGTAATATTTGTGAGATCTTAAGGTGCAATATGGAGATTAATAAAAGTCACTCACTTTATTAATGTTAAAGTGTCTGAGTCGTGTTTCATGAACCCTCTTGCCACATTTTTTTCTTCATCTCTTTGCGTTCTGAATGAAACACAAGGCTTGAACTCCTGAGTTGTGAAATTTCGGTGGTGTTATTGTTTTCACGAGGTTTCACGTCCAACTTTCCCTCTTTTCTGAGATTACTAACGATTAGGCGAGGTTCTGAAGTGCATCGGCCGGGGGTTGGACCTTGGTCATGTGCTTGTGTGGTGAGTACTCTACCACTGAACTACTGATGCACTCATTTCATATGAATTAGTCAACTTTCTAAATATGGCATCACGAAATATTAGTTGTAGCAGTCTTCTGTACACGTCAAATGATTAACTCATATATTCGTATTGAAATGCTTTACAGTAAAAAAAAAGCGGATAGGGGCGTGTTGGAGAAACGCCACGAAAGTAAACAAGTAGGGAATGAAAAATTCAAGTGAATATAAAAGTGTGGAAATGGGTGCACATTGCTAAGATCTATTATAAGTGATAACGATGACATTGTTACCTCAAAGATGCCTTCAAATGAAATGTCTCATAGCAGGTATTCATTCGCGTAATGATGTAGGTTGACAAAAGGTAGGTAAATTTTCATCTGTCACCGCAGCACTTACTTTACTTTCTTCCTTCATTATTAAACAAAATGATGTTGCTGCATATTTGAAATGCCTTATTTTGGAGGGAAGGATCACACCTTTAGATATTTAAATGTTTCATAGAACACAGTGTGTCGACAGCAGTGCTGATGTCATTCCTTCGTGATCTTTGAAGAGAAAATGGCCACATGATTCCGAATAAATGTGGAACTCGATAAGGAACAGATGAACAAACAGATGAGGATATTTTGATTTGACACTAGTAAGTAGTGTGATGTGTCTAATCCTATCTTTGGTGCAGACTGAATTCTATCAGTCAGGTTGTAATGTGACTGGATTATGCGTCAGACAGTGGGAAACCAGAAGACAGGGATATCATGGACTGACGTGACGAACCTAGAAGACCTGGATTTCGCGTGTGGATGATTTATGTTTGATGTCACACAAAATCGAAGACTTACAAGCAAAAACCGACAAACTGGTCGAAGAATCAGCCTGGGGAGACAGGACTCCAGGTGAACATAGAAAAGACGGAGGTTATGAAAATAACCAACCAACCAACAGCAACAACAGCAGAAACATCCAGCGCCAATCAGCATCAACAGGAGGGATTTGAAAGAGGTTACTTCATTCACTCACTGATCTAGGGAGCATTGTCTCAACTACAGGCTGTCGGAACAGACGAGGATGTCAAATCGAGCGAGAATGGGGAAGGCGAGAAACACACATTCATCATCCTGAAATTTAATCTGGAAATCTTCATCACTCAGCCACCGTCAACAACAAAATTCGGTCGGATTTTCAATACAAACAGCGTCAAGTCAGTCAGTTCTTCTGTACGGATCAAAAACTTGGCGGGTGGGTCACAAAGAATATTTCCAACAGCCTGTTGCAGACCAGACCTTTATCGACAACTGTCTTCGCTGGCTCTATACTGAAGATCAGATGGCCGGGCCGGAAAGAGTCACCAACAAGAAACTGTGGCTGGGAACAAACAAACAAAACAAGAACCAATCGCCAACCAACAAGTATGCAGGAGAAATTGGGGATAGGTGACATCGCGCGCGCGTCAGGCCATTTCTCGAGTGGAACCCGAAAGGGAAGCGGCGAGTGGGACGTCGGTGCAAGAGTGACATGGAGGAGATCGTGTGAAGAGGAGTTGAAACGGTATGGACTAACATAGATGCAGGTGAAAAGTACAGCAGAAGGAAGACAGAAGTGGCAAGTGGAGACGTGCAGTTGAAGGCCTATATTCTACTAGGAACTCGAGGGAACAATAATAGATAATAATAATAATTGTGGAATGAATTTTTCAGTGGTTTTTAAGGATGGTTTCTCGTTGGTATTTCGATTCGAGTTTGGGAATTCATTCTCCTTGAAGACAGTTAGTAGATATTCCTCTTCTGCTCTCTTGACTACTGGAGAGTGTTTGAACTCTTTTAAACAATTTTTGCACACTGTTTGTTTTTTGAGTCATTGGATTACTGCAATAAATAGTAGAGTATTTGATCTGTGTGTATGTGTGTGTTGATTTTCTGTAAACTTGTGTTTCCGAATTTCCTGTGTTTGTTCTCATTGACTAAGGTATTTAAGAATGTAATTTTATTGTTGTGATTCATTCTCTTCTGTGAACTGAATGTCTCCAAATATGTTGTTGATTAATTTTTGGGTGTATTTCAAGTCATTTATTTTAGTTTTTACGATTGTATCACCAACATAAAGCACCCAGATATTGGGTTTGATTATGAGTGGTAGAGCTGTCAGTTGTAATCTTTGCATGACAGTTTCAACAATTAGTCCTGATATAGGCAACTGGTGTTTTTCTTTTATCTAACCGTATGTCTGATTATTGAATTAGAAATATATTACAATGGCATAATTCTATCAGTTCCGTCCAGGTTGAACATTGCGTTTTTGTGTATTCATCACTACTAAGAATCAAAACGGTTTAATATTGAATAAATAAACAATTCTGGACTGATAACTGCTACCTTGTCGTGGTAGTCCCGCTAGCACCTCGAAATGGTCTGAGTCAAACGGTCTTAAACTGAATCCTTCTGAATGTCAAACTGTTAAGCTTAAGATGTTAAAGACAGTTAATAGAGGTCGTCAATTCTCATGACAGTTGTAAGATTGACGACAATGATATAAGAATTAAATCAGAAATTAATTATCTGTGACTTATTCTCTCTTCTGATCTCTCCTGGTCTTCCCATTTCTTAGTGATCTCCAGTAAAATACTCCACCTGACATTTTATATTAAGAAGTTAAGGCACTCGGGTATAACTCAACCCCCCTCCTCTTACAGTTCATAAACTCTTGCATCCTACCTATTCTTCTTTATTGTTCACCCTGCTTATTCTTTCCTGGTTTGCTTAACAAGGACTATGTCACAATTCGTAGAATGCTGAAGACGGTCAGTAGGATGAGTGGTCTGTCTGTCTGTCTGTTTTCGACATAGAACTTTGCACAAATGTGCGGAAGTTCAAGTCGCCACATTCCGTGTAGCACGCGAAGCAAGAGAAGAAAGTACAAGAAAAGCATAATAGAAACAGTGAGCAGAGGTGTGAGACAAAGGAGTAATAAAGAAATACAAAACAGTTTCATTGAAGATCATAAGTCACAGGGAGTGGATGCATCTGCGCCACTGAGAACGATTTTGAGCCATGTCACCAATTGTTTCCAACCATAGATTTTTACCGTCCCGAGGACCCCAGCCTGGAAGTCTACACCTTCCTACGTGGCTTAGACCAACTGTTGTGGATTTCATTGACTGATGCCAAGTTTTTGTTTGACCGCCGCTAGCTTTTTTCCAGCCTGACCCTATATCCGCTAACATTGCTCGTCGAGGGAGGCGATGGCTTGGCATACGTAACACATGTCCTAACCATCTCAGTCTTTGTAGCTTCACGACTTCGTCGATTGATTTCCCCTGTTTACCTAGAACTCTACGCCTAACCTCCATGTTGCTCACCTTATTATGCCACTTTACACGGGAAATAGAACGCAGGCACCTATGATCAAAGACAGCTAGTCTTTTCATGTCTTCCACTCTCAGTGGCCAGGTCTCACAACCATAAAGGAGGACGGAGCGGACTGATGAGCAGTACACCCGCCCTTTGGTCGATAGTCGAACATCTCGTCTACGCCAGAGTCGGCGTAAACTAACAAATGCGAAACGAGCCCCTTGTATTCGTGCTGAGATTTCGTCAGAGATCAGCCCGTTGGGGCTGATGGTACTTCCCAAATAAGTGAAGCGGTCAACGTGCTCTACCACTTCACTTCCTATTTTTAAACTAGGCGTCGATGTAGTCCAGTCCTGTAACATCATCTTGCATTTGGCGGGAGCGAATCGCATGCCAAACATTCGTAGATTGCGGCTCAAGGTGTTTAGAAGACTCTGCATTTCGTCAGCGTCTTCGCCTAGAAGGACTATATCGTCTGCATATTCCAAGTCAACGAGATTATTCCCCGGTAGCAAGTCAATCCCTGAGTCGCTGAAGTCACCTAGGGTTAAGTCCATTAACACATCTATGATGAAGTTGAATAGAAAAGGAGATAATGGGCATCCTTGACGGACACCACTGGTCGTCATCAGTTCAGATGACAGCTCGCCGTAAGCCCTCACCTGGCTGTATGAGTACGAGTAGAGTGCCTTAATCAGTGCAATATATTTTCTTGGAATTCCCTTTACAGCCAAGCATCTCCAGAGAACTTCCCGATCGACAGAGTCGAATGCTGCCTTTAGGTCAAGAAATATAATGACTGTTGGACGCCGGTAGGAATGCCTATGTTCTAGAATCTGTCGGAGGGTGAAGATATGATCAATACACCCTCTTCCTGGTCTAAAGCCTGCCTGGCTCTCTCGTGTTTGTGCTTCCCGAGCACCACTCAGTCTACGCATGATTATTGAGCCTAAGACTTTAGATACTATATTAGTCAAGCTAATCCCTCTGTGATTATCACAGGAAGACTTGTCTCCCTTCTTGTATATGGGGATAATCAGTGACTTACACCAACCCGATGGGACTTCTTCTGATTCCCAGACGCTGCCTAGTACCTCAGTTAATCCGGACAGTAAGCTGTCTCCACCGTACTTAAATACCTCTGGAGTCATTCCATCAGGTCCCGCTGCTTTGCCTAGTTTCAGATTGGTGACAGCTTTAGTAACCTCAGTTAGTGACGGAGGACCTGTGTCTATATCCCATTCAGGGAGGTGTTGGATGCTCGGAAGGTTGAGCGTGGCTGTGGGCAAATTAAACTGCTCCTCATAATGCTCTTTCCAACGATCCAGTCGTCTATCCTGGGAGCTAATTATAGTGCCATTTTTTTCCGAGATTGTCTCACTAATGATTTGTCTTCTCCCACCCGTTTCCCTGATGAGTCCAAAGAGTTGCCTGGTGTTGCCTATCCTCGAAGCTTTCTCCATCTCTTTGGCTTTTGTCGCCCACCACTGTTCACGGTCCTTGCGGAGACTTTTCGTAAGTTTCCTCTTGTGCAGCTTTCGCTCCTCATTGAATTCGGAGCTCGCCGGAATAAGTCTTCTAGCATCTATCAGTTCGGATGAGGCGGTGGAGATCCAGTGGTTTTTACTCACCTTTGGGTTTACCTTATTCACAGCTTTTACAGCTGTATCTATGGCTGCCTGGATATTTTTCCAAGCTTCTTCAGGGTGAGCACAGCTGTCGAACACAGATATGTGTTTAGCTAGTTCTTCCTGAAATACGGATTTAGTTTCCTGATCGAGCTGGGGACGTGATGGTTTTACCGCCAGCTGTTTCCTACGTCCGTTCAGTCGTAAGCACACCCGAGCGCGGACCAGTGCATGGTCGGTATCTACGCACGTGTTCCAGAAGGAGCGACAATCTCCTACCGACCCACGCCAACGATAGCTTATTGCTATGTGGTCTATTTGTGTCCAGCGTTGGTTTGATGAAGGGGGTCTCCAAGTCAAACAGTGTCTCTCCTTGTGTTTAAAGTTAGTGCTTACAAGAAACAAATGATTATCAGAGCAGAACTGTAGGAGACGGTCACCGTTGTCGGTTCGCTGGCACGGAACTCCATAGGTGCCACCGACATCCTTCTCAGATTGACACAATTTCCCTACTTGAGCGTTAAAGTCACCAGCTAGAACGACTATGTCTGAGCGTTTAGCCTTTCCACCAAACTAGACAGCTTTTGGTAGAACTCATCCTTCGTTTCATCTGAACTGCAGTCAGTGGGGGCGTAGGCGGAGATTACGAAAAGGCATCGGCGAGTAGTGCAGTCCTTCCTCCTTCTTACTGATCCGTTCAGGCGGACAGCACACATTCGGCTATCTACCGGGATCCAGTCAAGCAATGTCTTTTCTGCCCTAGTACTCAAAGCTATCCCTACGCCAGCTAATCCTCGTGAACTAGCTGTGGCATCTCCTGACACCCTCAAGGTGAATTTTGCAGATTCAACCTGTTGGCCAGGTGGGGTTAGGTGAATAACCACACTTGGGTCTTGTATGCGTGTTTCTGAAACACAGCATACATCAATGGCTCGTGATGCCAGGGTCTTGGCTAGTGATGCTTGTTGTCCTATTTGGCAAAGTGTCCTAACATTAAGAGCTCCTATATGAAATTGGTGGCGCGGCTTTAAGAGGCTGTCGGTGGTGGTTTTTTGGCTTCCATCGTTTTTAGTGGACGCAGAGTGGAGAGGAAGTGGAGAGCTATCAAGTCGAGGAGTTGCATCAGTGGAAGGAAGGCAAGATGATAGAGATGAAGATGAAGACAAAGATGAGTGAGTAATAGAGAGGTTTCGTGTGCATTTCGGATTGTGAGGGCGATTGTTACTTCCCGGCTGCCCACACCGTGGAAGTTGGTTGCGTGACCGCAGAGCCCAGGGGACAACTGCTTGAGGCCGGTCACACGCGGCCTGTTTTTGTTCGTTCTTTTTTGTTTGGTGTGTCTCAGTAGCAGATTTATCACTCCCGCCCTGTGACACGGCAGCAGGAAGCGCGGTCGTTGTTAATCCGGGCCACGGCCGATCCGGCATGAAATTTTGTATTGGACATGATGTTGGATTGGGTAGCTGCTTTTTGTTTAACCGCTATCCAAACAACCTGCCTGGCATGGTAGAACCTCAAGAGACATAAGTCTCAGCCAGTATAGCTTGATTAGGTCATTGCGGTGTTCAAGCCCGACCACCACGTCAAGGTAGCAGCTTTCGGTCGGGTAAGTGGTGTTTCAGTAGACCACATATTTAACGTCGTTGTTGATAGGCACTTGACTTCGTGCAATAAATTTGCTAGAGGGATTTTGTCTGACTTGGAGCTTCCACTTTACCCTCAGCTTTCACCTTGCATCTCCTCAGGTAGAACAAGAAGTAACTTCAGAAAACTGTATGCTCGCACGTTTAAGTATAGGAATTCTATGATACCATACTTGGCTCGTATTTTATGTGATGAAAATAGTGTCAGGCAGCAATTAACTAACCTTTTTTTCATTATAATAGAGGTTTTTGTATTTCCCAATGAATGAAAAACAAAACGAGATTGTTTTTACCGTTAAAAGTGAACTTGGTTTGGACATATATAACCTTTTTTCATCTAGTAAATACACAATTTCCTCTATCCATCCTTATATACCTTCAAGTTTTACTTTTATTATTTCTATTATATTTATGGTCCTGTTGCTTCTTTGTTTGTTTTACTCTCATAATTGCAAACACCAGCTTATCTCTAAGACTGCTGTAATCTTTGTTTTTCCCTCACCATATCATGTAAAGAGAACATTATATTCAATATTTTTAAACATGCTAGGATTTCTATACCGCATCGACAATACTGCGTGAAACAAGCCCACGGCAATTTTCACTTGTATTATTATTACTACCTTAGCTGTTATCATTATTATTATTATTTCCATTTTATATGCTGCATGTTTTTGTCATTACCCCTATTGTAAATGTGGAAAATTTTCTTTGTGATTAATTTTTATTTATAATTTGAGGAAATTAGATTCAATATTGTGATTAATGCTGAAAATTCCATTCTGTATCACAAGTACTGTTTTTGGAATAAAGTGAATTATTATTATTAAAATGACTCAGAAAGCTACACTGGCTGCAACTAACATTCCTTCAGGCTTTACCATATCCGAAAGGTCATTTGAATAGCGGTTAGACCAAAAGCAGTTATCTTCATAAGGTTGTGGGTCTGTGGGTTAAGTCGTACTGCTGGTGAATAGAAAGATGATAGCAGTAAGGTGTTTCCTTCAGGTGACCAGTAAACCAGTTATGCTACCTCTCTGTTGTGGAGAAGTGGGTCGGTTAGAAACTGGTGACCCCGAAAATTGTTATTCCAACTTAACTTAATGTAAATACGGACACAGCCCACACAAACCAATTCAAGCAGACCGTGTGTGACTGGCCCCAAGCAACTGTCTCTTGGGCTATGTGGTTACGTAACACCGATGCTCGTGCTCTTTCATATACTCTAAGAAGAAAACAACTTCGATGGACTGGGTAGTCGGTAAGTAATACCCGCCCGCACCCTTACATAAAGATACGAAGCTTTATTGTTGTACTGCTCAGCAGTTCGCTCCGTCCTTCTCTATGGCTCTGAAACATGGCCAATACGAGTTGAAGACATGAAAAGGTTGACTGTTTTCGATCATAGATGTCTGCGATCTCTGTCTCACGTTAGGTGGTTTAATAAGGTAAGTAATGTTGACGTCAGGCGTAGAGTGTTGGGCAAAGAAGGAAAATCAATCGACGAGGCTATAAAGTTACATAGACTGAGATGGCTAGGTCACGTGTGCGCATGCCTAACCATCGCCTCCCCCGACGGGCATTGCTAGCTGATATAGGTGCAGGTTGGAAAAGAATAAGTGGTGGCCAAACAAAAACATGGCATCAATCCATGAAATCCTTGACGGTTAAACTGAGTCAGGTAGGGAGATGCAGACTTCCGGGTTGGGGCCCTCGGGACTCTAGGAATCAATGGCTGTAGACAATAGGTGACATGGCACAAAATCGTTGTCAATGGCACAGATGTATTCAGTCTCTGTAATCTTTCATATTCCTTTCTACCATTACCCATTCTGTTTCACTCTTATACTTGTCAGACTGTATTGATTCTCTTCACTCATCTTCTTGTCTACCTCTGTGTGCTATTTGGAACGTGGCAACTGGAACTGGTGCACTTCGGTGCCAAGTTCTATGTTGAATCCAGACAGACAGAAGACATCACTAATAAAATATTACATAGTGTGGGCCTGAACTATGCCAAATGACTTCATCTCATTTGCTTTGAGTGGTTTGATCGGATCTTGTATAGAACTTCAAAGGATTATCCAATAGGGCCGAATGTCTTGAGTTCTGCAAATGTTGTTTAACTGTGCTATATTACACACGTGCGTTCTCCCTTCACTAGCCAGTCTGGGTAATGTTCTCGAGCTCGTTTTACAAACTTGTGCTTCCCGTACTGGTTTAGTAGTTTCTTATAAGAAAATATGTTTTACTTTGGTTTTAGATTCTTGTCTATGAATGCTGATGGGTCAGCTTGTTAAACGGTCTCAGGAACACTATTCAGACTGGGTAGCAAAAGGGAGAGTTTAGTTGTGTGTATATAGCTCAGTAACAGAACATCTAATGAACTCAGGACATTTAGCCCCATTTGAAAAGTCCTTCAAAGTCCTATGTAATAAAATATTCTAAGTTTGTGAACAGATGGTAATAACAATAAATAAACCCATAGAAGTACTTGTATAATATCGGTAGTTACTCATTATGAATACGTTTGGAGTTTGTGTCAAGGTATAGGGTGTCGAATAATATACTTAAGCAAATTATTGACTTTGGAAGTATTTCATTGGAGTTTCCAGTCCTTAAGTACTGACATCTTAAGGCAAAAGTCCAGACACACAGTTTCGATGTTAGCTCTATATTATCAGATGATTGGAGGCAATAGGCAGGAAGCCTTTGACCTAGGTTTCGTGCTAGTTGGCACTCACCAGTCAGCAATGAGTATCTGCAACCTTCAAGGAACCCATGTCCATCCTGAGATTCGAACCCGCTCCACCCAGTGAGTATTGCAGCCAGAGACGTTACCACTGAGACATCGGGGCTCGCGATTGACTTCCTGTAGAACTGTATTGGATAGTTTGACTGGACGCTAGTAACTAGTGTGACGTGTCTAGCCGTATCTTTGGTAAAGACTGAATTCTATCACTGAGGTTTACAATTTCGCCACCATTCCAGGTAGCTCGCCATCACACATTGATTTAATGATATTAGATGGTTGGAGGCGATCGACAGGAAGCTTAGCCTGACCTATATTTCGTGCTAGCTGGCACTCACCATTCACTGAGCAAGGCATATCTGCTACCTTGAAGGAACTCATGGCCACATTGCGAACACTTGACTGATGAGTTCAGTCTGCACCAAACAAAGGACTAGACACATTACACTAGTTACTGACTAGTGTTCAATCAAAGTAATTCTATGTTAGTCTAATTTATTTCTAACTTTATTACAAGTGAATTTGCATTCATCCAAAAACTGTCATCGAGAAAGACTGTCTCACTTTGCGCAACCGACGTCATCCCGTGCAGGCTAACAGTTTCATTAATGGAATTACCTATAATTACTATAATCTGATTTGTACTAAACTGTACTGCTCAGAAAATGGTTAAATGGGAATCATTACAAAGAAGCCTGTAATCTCTTAATGTCTTTACAATAACAGTCTGGCTGCATAGTAGTCACTATATCTTACCATTGACAAATATGGCTAACATTTATTAAATTGCAAATACTTTAATTAATTGCAGATGGCCATTAGAAATTTAAAAGACGGATCCATGAACAAAGGATATTCTTTCCGATAACTTCTCCATTGGGTTTTACATTTATATGACAGTAATAACTAAAGAAATGTTGTTCTTGAAATAAGTATAAAATTTGGGCGTCGTGGTAGAGTATAACACCATTATGGATAAGATTTTATTTTTATAAAAACACAGTGTTATGCAGTAATATTTACTGATGACGACATTTCGAGCACAATTTATTGCTGCTCATAATCATATCAAGCCATTACTCACACAACCTTCTTGCTTCATTTATATATATGAGTAAAATTGATCAGACATTAGCGTTGGTATCAAATAAATATCCTATAAAATTCATTAGGAACATCAGAAAAAGTCTAAAGCAAAATAATAATTGTGAAACTAATAATGATGACATAAATAATAGAGAATATAAGACATCTACTGTTATACCATGTAAAGAGGGGACATCTGAGACCCTATGTGGGATTTTTAATAAAGCAGAAATTAGGGTGGCATTTAAACTTACAAACTCACTCAGGTAGGACAAGCTATATGAGTTAAAGGACCCTGTCGGTTGACCCAACGCAATAAAAATAATGTAATTTACAAAACACCTTGTAATGACTGTGAGTGAAGTCAACTACATAGGTCAAACTAGTAGGTCGGGAGTAGTCAGATTGTCGGAACATGAGAATGTAGCTAAGGTAAGAATGGTTGACCCCGAGAAGGTAAGTAATTTAGAAAAAAGCTCAACGACTGCACTGCATGCATTAACACACAACCACACAATAGCATGGTGGGAGAGGGCTAAAATTCTAAAGAGTAATATTGGCAGGTGGAGAGAGAGAGAGGTTAATTAGTGACTGAATCCTTGTTCATCGATCGAGTCTATACCCAACACATGGAATAGGAATGACTCATCACTCATACCGGAAATATGGAAAATACTACTACCAATCAAGTCGAGTGATGCAAATAATGAAATTCTATAAACGGAATTCGAAAGTTGTGTGACTAATGCCTTGATATGATTGTGAGCCGTAATGAATTGTGCTCGAAATGTCACCACCAGTAAATACATACTGTATAACACTGTGAGACTTTATCAAAATAAAATCTTACGCATAATGGAGATACTGTTATGAACTACATTAAAACTGTTTGAAATTACACTGAATCAATAGCATCGACAAGTAATTACATTTCAGAAGCCTCAGTAAGGGAGAGAGAGGGATGATAAGTATTAATATGACTAAACTGATTAAATATCATATAAATTAGGTTTAACAACAGACCAGGGTGGGAATTTGTTGCTGGACCTGTTTCTTACACACACAGAGCTCCTGTTGATTTGAAGGAGTTGCAATGGCCTCTTCTGTTAGGAATGTTTTAGGTATCTAGAGGTCTTTATTAACCTATTCGATACCCGACAGACTGCAACTTTGAGGCCTGTTTGAACGACTCTGATGCTTATAACAACACT
Source organism: Trichobilharzia regenti (assembly GCA_944472135.2). Lineage (NCBI taxonomy): Eukaryota > Metazoa > Platyhelminthes > Trematoda > Strigeidida > Schistosomatidae > Trichobilharzia > Trichobilharzia regenti. The sequence goes on from OX235263.1 coordinate 75,179,347, forward strand.
TTTATTTTGCTACATTGGTAAGTATTCCTGAGCTTAGAAAATCAGATTCCTAGACCAACGGCCAATATTACTGACTTCACAGGAACAGCTGAATTCATAGACATAATTAGAGGTGGCTAGTCGGGATACTTCATCTTTTAGTTTTGGAATCATAACCGGTTGTATGGAGAGTGTAAACCTCAGCATACTGTCATTACACGTTCTTTGAATCGATCTTCTCAACTCGTTAGTATATAATAACCAACTTAAGGCCCCTAGATACTGTACAATTCAAACAGCAACTCCTCGACAAACGATTCGCTTGAAACAACCGAAGCTCTGTGTGCAAAGGTAACAGGTTCGGTCACTATCGTCACCTTGGCCTTCTGTGGAATCTATAAATTCATTAATTCTGTGCTATTTCCCTTAATTTATCTGACATTCATTTTATTATTTGTATATTATTATTGTTCCCTTGGGTTCCTAGTGGAACATAGGGCTTCAACTACACGTCTCCACTTACTTCTGTCTTCTGCTGTACTTTTCACCTGCATCCATGTTAGTCCACACTGTTTCAACTCCTCTTCACACGATCTCCTTCATGTAACCCTCGCACTTATGTCACACTCACCGCTTCCCTTTCGGCCTCGTTTCACTCGAGCGATGGCCTGACTCGCGATGTCACCCAGGGGCTCGGTCTCCTCAGCGAGTGTCCAATCCATCCATCTCCACTTTCTCCTGCATATTTGTTGGTTGGCGATTGGTTCTTGTCTTGTTTGTTTGTTCCCAGCCACAGTTTCTTGTTGGTGATTCTTTCCTGCTCGGCCATCTAATCTTCAGTATAGAGCCAGCGAAGACAGTTGTCGATAAAGGTCTGGTCTGCAACAGGCTGTTGGAAATATTCTTTGTGACCCACCCGCCAAGTTTCTGATCCGTATAGAAGAACTGACTGACTTGACGCTGTTTGTATTGAAAATCCGACAGAATTTTGTTGTTGATTCTGAGTTGGGTGACGAAGATTTCCAGATTGGTTTCAGTTGGTTGATGAATGTGTGTGTTTCTCGCCTTCCCGATTCTCGCTCGATTTGACATCCTCGTCTGTTCCGACTGTCTGTAGTTGAGACAATGCTCCCTAGATCAGTGAGTGAATGAAGTGACCTCTTTCAAATCCCTCCTGTTGATGGTGATTGGCGCTGGATGTTTCTGTTGTTGTTGTTGTTGGTTGGTTGGTTATTTTCATAACCTCCGTCTTTTCTATGTTCATCTGGAGTCCTGTCTCCCCAGGCTGATTCTTCGACCAGTTTGTCGGTCGGTTTTCGCTTGTAATTCTTCGATTTTGTGTGACATCAAACATAAATCATCCACACGCGAAATCCAGGTCTTCTAGGTTCGTCATGTCAGTCCAGGATATCCCTGTCTTCTGGTTTCCCACTGTCTGACGCATAATCCAGTCCACCACAATTAGGAATATCATTCATTGATGATAATAGGCAGGTAGCCTTGTCTGACTCCTGTGTTTACTCTAAACGCCTTGCTGAGTTTTCTGTTGTGGATGACTTGACATGTGGCGTTGTCGTACAGCTGTTGAATAAGGTTGATGAATATTTGAGGTACACCGTAGTACTCGAGTAGTTCCTGAATTGACATTCATTTTAGTGTCATATTAGTGCAATATTATTTCTCTCTCTCTCTCTTACTGATGCTTTTGAAATGTAATCCCCTGTCAATACTATTTATTCAGTGTAGTTTAATGTCGTTACTAACACTATTTCCTTGATTCCTATGATTGTATAAATGTAGAACCTGATGACAAATTTATCAAAAAAGAATATTCTTCGTCCATTAATTAGTCTTTTAAATTACAAATACATCTGTTCTATCCTTTCAAGTATTGGTTTTTGTAGGGATTTTGTTTGATTTGGTCGGATGATTTCATCATAAGCTGACATCGGTTAGAGAGCCATTGGAGAACAAGCTGGGAGTACTAGACAACTGTTTCGTCCTAATTTGGGACGCATCCACCTCTAGGGTTCGAGCCTAGGACCTTCTGGTTACAAGGCTAGTGAACTCTTAGACCATTAAGCCACTGGGACCAAAACCAATGTCCAGTCAATGATTTCTAACTTCTGTCAATTCATGACATAGCGCGACCAATTCGCAATGTCTTCTTCGATGAGTTACTGCCTCGTCTTCAACCTGCTGTACCCAACTGGTCACGTGCTGATGAAGAGTCCCAAACTAGGACGAAACAGCCTTCCAGTGGTTCTCTAACTGATATCACCTTGTCATGATGAAATCCTCTATCCTATATTTCTCGAGATTTTCTTAGCAGTTAGTTAATGTTACATCTCATGTAAGTAAGTACCCAACTCATCGATCACTTTACTCCATCTCTAAACTAGAAGTCATCACACAGATAATTTTTGGCAGAATCTAACATTTGTCATAATATGTGCATAGGCTTAAGTGACACACTATATCGCATTTATTAATTTCACTGTGATATTGCATATGTGACGTAGAGATCTTATGCAGCATAAATACACGGGCCTAATTCGACTACACTAGCACAACAATTATTTAGTGTATGGTAAGAGGGTGGGGGGAGGGGTAGAGTAGTGATAGATAGTGCTAACTGTTCTCCTTGTTATACTCCATCCACTACACTATATTGATCAGAGTGCATACGGAATGCAAACGAAATAAACAAACACACATCAGTTATGGCGCAGAAACCGAGAAATATATATGTGTGTATCTTTACATATCTGCATACACACACACACATACGAAACCAACTGTTGAACATTGAATATAAATCATGCATATAATTATTTGTTACTCTACAATCACACAAAAATGAAACAAGCGATGTATTTGAGTGCTTATTGTAATTCTGCCTACATAATATCATCATTATTGAGTCATCTTGGACTGATTGATTCGTGTTTAAGCATGGAATAATACTGCTTTACTGGTTATTTGCAGCTATATATATATATATATATATATATATATATATATATATATATATATATATATATAATTGCAATTTAAGCAGTTCTTTTCATAAATGGACAATATCTATAGCAAGAGGTAGATGAATACTTAGTTTTTCGATACATCTTAGGCTAACTAACACACAGGCTTTGAATATTTTGTCTGGAGACAAGGTAGAAGTGACTGATAAAGGGATCAGCTTGACTAATACTATATCAGGAGGAACAGGTCATGCATTGATCGAACCGCAACACTACGTAGCATCATTGAACAGAGCTTGGAATGCTAGTCAGCTCTCTACCACCTTCAAATTCATTGATTTTGAAGAGGCCTTCGGCAACGTCGACCGAGAGATGATTTGGAAACTACTTCGCCACTGCAAAGGGTTGACGCCAACAGTTATACATCTCATCCAACAGTTGTACGACAATGCTGCGTGCCAATTAATCCACAATGTGAAACTCACGGAATCCCTCGAAGTGAAGACGGGAGTAAGACAAGGAAGGCTGCCTACTATCTCCAATGATTTTCCTGATTGCAGTAGACCAGATAATGAGACAAACAGAGAGCCAGGAAACGAGGAAACAGGTTTCAAATGGACCCGCACAAAATACTTGAAGGATCTTGACATCATTGATGATATATGTCTGATTTCTCACAAACTGGAAGATATGCAAGTCAAAAGCAACAAGTTGGCGATAGAAGAAGAAGCATCAAAGATGAGCCTCCAGGTGAATATAGAGAGAACAGAGGTGGTGATGAAGATCCCTGGCCAACACCGACAGCAACAACAACAGACAACGATTAGCATAAGTGGGAGAAATCTGAAAGAAGCAACCTCCTTCATCTACCAACTTGTCTACCTGGGAAGCATCGTTTCAACCACAGGCGGAAGGAACTGATGAGGATATCAAGGCAAGGATCAGGAAAGCAAGGCCAGCTTTTATTACTCTCAAGTTTGTGTGGAGATCAACAACAGTCAGCATGAAAATAGAAATAAGATCCCGATATTCAACTCCAATGTGAAGTCAGTGCTACTATACGGATCAGAGACTTGGTGCCGCGCCGCGTCACGAAGGACACTTCGAAAAAACTACAGACCTTCATCAATAGCTGCCTTCGCTCAGTACTACTCAAGATCAGATGCCTAGCCAGAAAAGATCAGCACCATATAGGGATCTCTGGCAATGAGCGAACCAACCTAGCAGGAACCGATTGTGCAACAAATATGCAGGTTGAAATGGAGGTGGATTGGCCATATTGTATGAAGACGAACCATCAAGTGACATCGCACGCAAGGCAATCGCTCGAGAGGAACCTTAGTGGGAAGCGGCGAGTTAGTCGTCAGTTCGAGGGTGAGGTCATATGAAGGAGGTCATGTGAAGAGGAGATGAAAGCATGTGGGCAGACGTGGGACCAGGTGAGAACGCTGGTGACGAAGCGAATGCAATGGAAACGTGAGGCTGAAGCCCTATATTCCTCTAGGAATTAAGGGAAACAACAATAATATAATATTTGAAATTTCTAGGCTCAATAATGGTACTTGTTTGAAACGAATGTGCGAAAAGCAGGCAGGCTTTAGATCAGGAAGAGGTGTATTGATCATGTCTTCACCCTTTGTCAGATTCAGGAATGCTCACCGGCATCCAACAATGGTCGTATATCTTGACCTGAAAGCTGCATTCGATTACGTCGACCGAGATGTACTATGTAAGAGCTCGACCGAGAACGGAATGCCGAGAAAATACATAACACTGACCAAGGTATTCTACTCATGGTATCCTTCAAAGATGCCCACTGTCCCGATTTCTGTTTAATTTCATCATAGATGTACCAATGAACCTAGCCCTTACTGACTTAAGCAACTCAGCGATTGACCTGTTACCAGGGAATAGTTGTGTTGAAGACGTTGATGAAATGCAAAGTCTTCTGAACACTTTGAGCAGCAGTCTTCGAATACTTGATATTCGATTTACTCCTGTCAAATACAAAATTATGCTTCAACATGGGACCACACTAAGTCCTAGCTTGAAGATAGAAAGTGAAATGGTACAGGGTGTTGACGAATTCACTATTTTGGAAGTTGTATCAGCCCTAATGGACTGACTGCTGACGGGATCTCATAACTGATACAAAAGGCTCATGTGTTATTTGACGCCTTACGTCATCTCTGGCGTAGTCGTGATATCCGTCTGTCTGTCTGTCTATCGATCAAAGGACATGCGTACTGGCCAGCAGTTCTCCCTGTCCTCTTTATGGCTGTGAAAAATGTCTATTAAAAGTGGAAGATATGTAAAGGATAGTTGTCTTTGGTCATAACTGTGTGCATTTTATCTCTCATGTTAGTTGGTGTTACAATAAGGTGAGTAATATTGGGGTTAGGCGTCGAGTGTTAGGTAAGGAGGAAAAATCAATCGACGAGGTTACATCGATTGAGATGGTTAAGACATGTGTTACGTATGCCTGCCCATCGCCTTCCTCGGCGGGCGATGACATTTACTAACATAAGATCAGGTTGGAAAGAGGCTAGTGGTCGTGTAAGCAAAACTTGGAATAGATTCATGAAAATTTTGAAAGTCAGTTAGTCCTCAGGGTTCTAAGAACCACTAGTTGGAGACAATTGGTGATATTGCTCAAAATCGTTCTCAATGGCTGGCACAGATGCATTCACTCTTTGTGACCTGCCATATCCATTGAAACCCTCATGTTTTCCCATGTTACTGTTCTTTCTCCTTCACATTTCTGCTTGTTATTGTTACTTTGAATCCCTTTTCTTCTCTTTTTTGTAATCCTTTGTTTGCTATGTGGACTGTGGCGACCTGGGCTGCAGCACTTCTATGCAAAGATCTATTCTGAAACCAGTCAGTCAGTATCGAATATCATGCATCTAGTCCTTCTTTTGGTGCAAACTAAATTCTATCAGTTAAGTTTGCAATGTGGCTACCATTCTAGGTGGCTCGCCATCATGGTGCACTCTGAATTCGGTTGGAGGCAATCGGTAGGAAGCCTTCGACATAGGTTTCGTGCTTGTTGACACTCACCAGTCAGCAAGAAGTATCTACAATCTTCAAGGAACTCATGTTCTTTCTGAGACTCAAATCTTGGTTACCCAGGTATATAGTCAGACGTTACCATTGAGATATTCGAGCTGGCGATTGACCTCGTGTAGGACTGTATCAGATGCTTTGATTGGATACTAGATAGTAGCTAGTGTCATGAAACTGGTGCTTCGCTTGGTGCAGACTGAATTCTATCAGTCAAGTTTGCAATGGGATCACCATGCAAGGTGGTAGGTCGCCATCACGATGTACTCTGAATCGTTATCTTTAGATGGCTGGAGGCAATCGGTATACATATAGTTAGAATTGAAGAACCATTGGATCGGGTCCCAGTGGCTCAATGGTCTACGAGCTCGCCTTGTAACCAGAAGGTCCTGGGTTCGAACCCCGGTGGGTGCGTACTGCTGAGGAGTCCCAAACTAGGCTGACGAAACAGCTGTCCAGTACTCCCAGGTTTTCCAGTGGTTCTCTAACTGATGTCAGCTCATGATTAAATCCTCCATACAATCAAACCAAATCCCTACAAAACCAACACTTGAAAATACATATATTTGTTTATGACTGTCTACTTATCTGTCGACTTCAATCGGCTAAATAAATATGCATTTAATCATAAATAATCAGATAATTAAATAATTGAGGCAAAATTCATCGGTGGTTCTTTTTACACTGTTACATTTCCTGGAGGTTAATATTAATTGATAACACTTGACGTACTTATGATATTCCTGGAGGGCTTCATTTTTAACTGGAAGCGAAGTGATAACCAAAGTTCCAAGGATTTCTGTCTTAGAAACTCTTCTTGTTCTGTTCTATCGCAGATCCTCTGAATAGTAGTAAATGTTTTAACTATCGTCTTCCGCAACTGTTGTATGGTAACTAAGGTAGTATCTTTTCTATGTTCTTTATACTAAACTGTATTAAGAACTAGATTATATTGAGGCTGAAAGAAACTGGACTCACGATCTTGTGATTTATTTATTTATTTTTTATTCTTTTGCGTTCTTAGTGGAACATAAGGCTTCAAGCTTGAGCTCTGTGTTTTCTGTAGCAGTGGTGATTTTTTCACGAGATGGGATTGGTAGCCTTTCGCCCAACCTTCCCTATTTACTGGGATTACTACCAGCTAGGCGAGTTTTAGGGTTACGTCCGCCATGGGCCGGAATACGTGCGTTGTTGGCCTTTTACAGTTTTGTAAACTTGTGTAAACACCTATACACTGAAATTCTAGCAAAATGATAAGTAACGTAGAATATTCGTGTTCAGTGAACTTTAACACTTCATCGGGATAGTTTTATCCACGGTTGCTTCGTTTTAATAAGTGGATATATGTCTAGTTTGGTGGAGCACTCGACGATCAGTCGGTTAGTCCATGCTTTGAATCTCACTTCACCTACTTCAGCTTAAGGAAACTGGTTAGTATCGCCAGTTCGCAAAGAATAAGTGCGTGGCTTGTAGCCTGGTATCCGATGTCTCAGGTCTAACCAACTCCGTTCTCAGTTAACTATTGAATTAATACAATGCTAGCAGACTTTTCAAACGGTTTAATTAGTGACACGGTAAATAGGTTGAATGAAGTATTTATACAAGATACACCTGACTACTTCTCATTTTTTTCAGGGAACTATATATAACAATGACTCCTACCGGTGAATACATTTTTTTGATTTCGAGTCAGTTCAGTGTGTTTTAATATTTCAACCTGTATTAACGCATCTGTTATTCATCTCGATACTAAATGTGATAAAATGTAGACTTTTGATCCTTTCAACTAACTTCAAACCAGTAAAAGGGTGTTGAAACTACAATGAGTGTTTGTCACACTTAGAGTGTGTTCGAACATTTAAAGTAGATGTTTTCAAGATGATGCAAACACTTTGAAATTATCCACAGTATATTAATCATTTTTCACGACAACGTGATTGACGTAAAAAGAGTTAAACTCGGTTCGTAACACAATCGCGCTATTAACATAGTGAAAAGTAGAGTACTATTAATTCGATTCCGCGAACAGATACAGTCAAAAAAAAGGCTAAGACATCTGGAGAAATTGTAATTACACTGTCAAAAATGTTGTGTTAATGGAAAAGTTAGAAAACATCTGACTATGAGAAGAAACTACGCCAAATAAATTTAAAATGAATCTTTTGAGAAGGTCAAATTGGAGGATTCTCATTTGAGGCATCCAAGAAATAGGTATTTTTTCAAATCTTTCCTTTCGAACAACGCCTAATGACGAAATTAATTTTCAAGCACAATGGTACCAAATAATAACAATTATTCTCTTAAATTCCGAGTGGAGTGAGTATACGGCTTCAGCAACACATTTCCGTTTCGTCATGCTCACTGCAATCGTCTCTAGTTGGCTCTCTGACTTCCCATAAGTTCTCTTATTCTCGTCACATGATCGGATCCATGGCTAAGTCGCCCTTCCTCATTCCGGTTCGATGCATGTGACTGACGAGCGATGTCAACTAACGATATCTTCAGCGTGTGTCAGATCTATCTTCATTTTCTTCGGTATATTTCTTAAGCAATAAGTTCTTTGTCGGTTTTGCACCAGAGTACCTTGTCACAAACTCTTTCTGGTTGTCTATTTGATCTTAAGCAACCAGCAAAGACGGCTGTTGGAAATGGTTTATAGGGAAACACTAAGTCTCTGATGCAGAATTAGTTCACTTTAAACCATTTTATTCTCAAACTAGTATCCATGGTTCAAAGACTTGTCACGCGTGTTACCAAAAGAATTCTCAACATCCTGCTGTAGACCTTCATCAACACTCCCTCTCGCTGGTTCGATACTGACGATCAGATAGTGGGAAGAGATAAGCAGTAAACAACTTTGAGAATGAACCAACCAAGAGCCTATTGTCCAAAGGAAATGGAGATCGGTTAGATATTTACTGAGATGTAACATCACACACCAGACACCCCAGTAGAACTCGAAAAGGAAGCAACGAATTGCCAGTCCAAGTGCAAGATAAACAAGAAATGTAAATTTGTCGACAGTCTTGGAGCCAGTTTCCTTTGACTTCAGAAAAGCGACTGAAATGGAGATGTGTCACTGAAACCGGCTATTTCACTCGGAAAGTCAAGTAACGAATAATAATGAACATTCGTTAAATCGTCAATTCAGCTAGACCAAAGCAGTTACAATCGCGTTGTTATCACGGTTTATTCACAGTTTTGTACAGTATTGTTTCTGTGTATGCCTTGATTCACTTGAAGATAAATGCTGACTAGTCTTCTTTCCAAAAGATTGTCATACAATCGTCTGCTCATAGGAGTGTCTTAGGGAAGTTCTCATCACCGCCTTCACATGTTTGAAGGTAACTTTGTCCAGGGCTTGTATCGAGTTGACAGAAAACAAAAGTTCACCTACGGTAGTTTTAAATAAAAAATTATTGATATTATCCTCTTATTTTTTGTGAATCAGACTTCAAATGAAGTGTTGTCGTTGGGATCTTTTGCTACTGACAACTATTTAGTATCTGTGGTCAGGTCATTCAACAACCATATGACAGTGACACGTATCAGGTGAATACGGGTGTAAGACAAGGTTGGTTGCCTATTATCACCGATGATATTCTTAATTGTGGTGGACTGGATGATGCGTCAGACTCTTCAATGGGAGTGAAAAGACAGGAATACGTTGAACCAATAATAAGACTTTAGAAGACCTGGATTTCCCGCGTGCATGATTTATGTCTAATGTCACACAAACTCGAAGACTCACAAGCAGGTGAAAACCAAAAAAAAATTGGCTGGAGAAGCAGGCAGTGAAGACAGAACTCCAGGTGAATACAGAGAAGACCAAGGGGATGAAGATAACCAACCAGCGTCAACAACAACCAGCACCAGTTACCATCAACTGGATAGATTTAACGGTGGTTACCTCCTTCACTTATCTAGGAAGCATAGATTCAAATACATGAGGAACGGATGAAGTTGTCAAAGTCAGAATCAGAAAGGCAAGATACGCCTTCGTCAACCTGAAACCAGTTTGGAAATCTTCCGCTCTCACTCAGCCAGAATAAAGAGCAAGATTTGGATTCTATTCAACACAAATGTAAAGTTGGTCCTTCTATGCGGAGCAGAAACTTCCACTATGTGTCACGAAAAGCATTTCCAACAGGCCACTTCAGACTTTTAGCAACAGCTGCCTTCGCTGTCTGTCTGTCTGTCTGTCTGTCTGTTTTCGACATAGAACTTTGCACAAATGTGTGGAAGTTCAAGTCGCCACACTCCGTGTAGCACGCGAAGCAAGAGAAGAAAGTACAAGAAAAGCATAATAGAAACAGTGAGCAGAGGTGTGAGACAAAGGAGTAATAAAGAAATACAAAACAGTTTCATTGAAGATCATAAGTCACAAGGAGTGGATGCATCTGCGCCACTGAGAACGATTTTGAGCCATGTCACCAATTGTTTCCAACCATAGATTTTTACCGTCCCGAGGACCCCAGCCTGGAAGTCTACACCTTTCTACGTGGCTTAGACCAACTGTTGTGGATTTCATTGACTGATGCCAAGTTTTTGTTTGACCGCCGCTAGCTTTTTTTCCAGCCTGACCCTATATCCGCTAACATAGCTCGTCGAGGGAGGCGATGGCTTGGCATACGTAACACATGTCCTAACCATCTCAGTCTTTGTAGCTTCACGACTTCGTCGATTGATTTCCCCTGTTTACCTAGAACTCTACGCCTAACCTCCATGTTGCTCACCTTATTATGCCACTTTACACGGGAAATAGAACGCAGGCACCTATGATCAAAGACAGCTAGTCTTTTCATGTCTTCCACTCTGAGTGGCCACGTCTCACAACCATAAAGGAGGACGGAGCGGACTGATGAGCAGTACACCCGCCCTTTGGTCGATAGTCGAACATCTCGTCTACGCCAGAGTCGGCGTAAACTGGCAAATGCGAAAAGAGCCCCCTGTATTCGTGCTGAGATTTCGTCAGAGATCAACCCGTTGGCACTGGCTGATGGTACTTCCCAAATAAGTGAAGCGGTCAACGTGCTCTACCACTTCACTTCCTATTTTTAAACTAGGCGTCGATGTAGTCCAGTCCTGTGACATCATCTTGCATTTGGCGGGAGCGAATCGCATGCCAAACATTCGTAGATTGCGGCTCAAGGTGTTTAGAAGACTCTGCATTTCGTCAGCGTCTTCGCCTAGAAGGACTATATCGTCTGCATATTCCAAGTCAACGAGATTATTCCCCGGTAGCAAGTTAATTCCTGAGTCACTGAAGTCACCTATGCAGCCTTCGCTGGCTGCATACTGAAGATCAAATGGTCAGAAAGAATAAGTAACAAGAAAGTGTGGGAGCAAACCAACAAAGAGCTGATTGCTCAACAAAAATGTGGTAGAAAATGGAGATGGATTGGGTGTACGTTGAAGAGGCCGTCAAATGACATAGTGAGCAATGTAGGCCATCGCTAGTGTGGAGCCCGAATGGGGGAACGACGAGTTGGGTGTCTGCCCTAGAGTGAAATGGAGATAGGGAGAAGAGATGAGAGACCATGGGCAATCGTGAGGTCAGCCAGCTGAAGAGGACAGAGAAAATAGAACAAAGGGGAGATGTGTTGTTGAAGCCCTATATTCCCCTTGGAACCCAAGGGAATAATAGTAATTTAGTGTTACCCCCTTCTCTGTCGTACCATAATATTTAAACCATCGAAGTCGTAAAAAGCCTTGGATAATCTTTTATTGAATCCCAACGACACATAACTTCAAGTTAGTTTATGTGACAATGGTATATCGTTTACTTTAGTAACCTTATGTTATTATTATTATTCACTTGGGTTCCTTATGGAACATAGGACTACAGCGGCACACCTCCATCTTATTCTATTCTCTGCAGTCCTCTTTAGCTGGCCCAGTGACTCAGGGATTGACTTGCTACCGGGGAATAATCTCGTTGACTTGGAATATGCAGACGATAAAGTCCTTCTAGGCGAAGACGTTGACGAAATGCAGAGTCTTCTAAACACCTTGAGCCGCAATCTACGAATGTTTGGCATGCGATTCGCTCCCGCCAAATGCAAGATGATGTTACAGGACTGGACTACATCGACGCCTAGTTTAAAAATAGGAAGTGAAGTGGTAGAGCACGTTGACCGCTTCACTTATTTGGGAAGTACCATCAGCCAGTGCCAACGGGTTGATCTCTGACGAAATCTCAGCCCGAATACAGGGGGCTCTTTTCGCATTTGCCAGTTTACGCCGACTCTGGCGTAGACGAGATGTTCGACTATCGACCAAAGGGCGGGTGTACTGCTCATCAGTCCGCTCCGTCCTCCTTTATGGTTGTGAGACGTGGCCACTCAGAGTGGAAGACATGAAAAGACTAGCTGTCTTTGATCATAGGTGCCTGCGTTCTATTTCCCGTGTAAAGTGGCATAATAAGGTGAGCAACATGGAGGTTAGGCGTAGAGTTCTAGGTAAACAGGGGAAATCAATCGACGAAGTCGTGAAGCTACAAAGACTGAGATGGTTAGGACATGTGTTACGTATGCCAAGCCATCGCCTCCCTCGACGAGCTATGTTAGCGGATATAGGGTCAGGCTGGAAAAAAGCTAGCGGCGGTCAAACAAAAACTTGGCATCAGTCAATGAAATCCACAACAGTTGGTCTAAGCCGGTCACGAAGGAAGGTGTAGACTTCCTGACTGGTTGGGGTCCTCGGGACGGTAAAAACCAATGGTTGGAAACAATTGGTGACATGGCTCAAAATCGTTCTCAGTGGCGCAGATGCATCCACTCCTTGTGACTTATGATCTTCAATGAAACTGTTTTGTATTTCTTTATTACTCCTTTGTCTCACACCTCTGCTCACTGTTTCTATTATGCTTTTCTTGTACTTTCTTCTCTTGCTTCGCGTGCTACACGGAATGTGGCGACTTGAACTTCCGCACATTTGTGCAAAGTTCTATGTCGAAAACAGACAGACAGTGATTACCCATAAACTCATATATCCCCCTTACATGATCTTCTCCATGTCACTTTCAGATTTACGCCCAACTCAACATTTCCCAATCACGTTCCCCTCCAGGGCTTAGGCAATGATGTTACTTAATAGTCTCCTCAGCGTATGTCTCATCCATCACCACTTTCTTCGGCATACCCTTTAAGCATTAAGTTTTTGATTTGTTCGATTCCAGAGCTTCTTGTTGCTAACTCTTTCTGACCGACCGGTCATCTGATCTTCAGTATGGAGGCAGTGAACGTGGCAACTGTTGAAAAAACCACATTCTGCAGCAGCTTGTTGAAAACGCTTTCTGTGACGCGTCAAGTTCTTGACCCATGTAGAAGAATTGACTTAATATTAGTGTTGGAATTCCATTATGGGTAGAATTTATTTTGATAAAGTCTCACAGGGCTGAATAGTAATATTTACTGACGACGACATTTCCAGCACAATTTATTGCTACTCATAATCATATCAAGGTAATCACACAATTTTCCAACTCCGTTCATATATATATATATATATATATATATATATATATATATAAATATATATACAATAGCGCTAAGTAGTACAAGAAAAGACCTAAATAATGAAATAAAACAGATAGAAGAAGAGTTGGTATCAAATAACTATCCTATAAAATTCATCAGAAAGATCAAAAACGGTCAAAAGAAAAATAATTGTGAAACCAGTAATAATAACATAAATAAGAGAGAATAAGTCATCTACTGTTATACCGTATAAGCAGGGGACATCTGAGACTCTAAGTAAGATTCCTAATAAAGCAGGAATTAGAGTAGCATTTCAACCTACAAACTGACTCACTCAGGCAGGACAAGTTCTGTAATTTAGAATGGCTCAGTCGGTTGACCCAATTAGACAAAATAATATAATTTACAAAACACTTTGCAATGACTGTGAGTTAGGTCAGATTATCGGAACATAAGGATTTAGCTCAGGTAAGAATATTTGACACCGAGAAGATAAGTAATTTAGAAAAAAAACTCAGCGATTGCTCTGTATTCATTAACACACAACCCCACAATAGGGTGGGAGAGGGTTGAAATTCTAAAGAGTAATATATGTAGGTAGAAAGAGAGCGAGAGAGGTTGATTACTGAATCCTGGTTCATCGATCGAGTCTACAACCAACATATACAGCAGGAATGATTCATCACTCATACCGCACAACCAATCAAGTCAAGCAATCAAAAATAATGCAGTTATACAAATGAAGTTAGAAAGTTGTCTGAGTAATTACCTTGATATGATTGTGAGCGGTAATACAGGTGGTCATCAGTAAACATTGACTGTATAACACTGTGAGACTTTATCAAAATAAATTTTACCCATAATGGAGTTATACTCTACCACAGTGCACAAATTCTATTCTCATATTAGTGTTCAAAGTAGAAATTTTGTTGAGGCGAGAAGATTTCCAAAATGATTGCACAGTGATGAAAGTCTGCCTTGCTTTCCACTTCTGGTTGCGACATCATCATTCACCTGTAGCTGAAACGATTCTGCCTACATAAGAGAAGGAATTGATCTCTTTCAAAATTTTCCCGTTGATAATGATTGGGGCTTGTTTTTGTTGTTGGTTAGTTAGTTTTCTTTACCACCTCGGTGTTCTTTATGTTCGCCTGAAGTTCTGTCTTCGCTACCTACTTCTTCTTCTAACTTTCTGTTTTTTCACCTGTAAGTGTTCGAATTTATGTGACATTAGACGTAAATCATCTTCGAAGTTCATATCCTGAAGTGTTTTCTTGTCGATCCAGTGTATTCCAGTGTTCTCTCGCTCACCTTCATGTACTGTATATTCATTGACCTTGGAAAAAATATAGGTTAGTTTAGTAACCATTTAGTGATAAAGTCTCATATGTGAATCAATGTGGGAGATCAATAGCTTAATCGTAAAGCTTTCGACCCTATCACCAAACTGATACAAGTTTTCTCAAAGTTGCAGGATTATTTACATTCCTCATGACCGTTGACAAGCATGAAACCCATAGGTACATTGTTTCTAGTCGACTGGTTCTTATCAACACCTGAGTTAATTCTGTTTTTAATGAAAACAATGACCGACAGTAGTCATTTATCTTACCCAGGTTATGCAGACTAATATATATATATATATATATATATATATATATATATATATATATATATAATAGAGAAGATTTGTAGCTGAGGTGGGTGATGTTTTATTTGGTTGTGTTTCCTAAGCTGCTGATTTCATTGCAAAGCTTTTATGAACTTTCAGTAGGATTGCCCATATCACGACTAATAGCTACCACCCATAAACAAACCAAAAATCTGGGTACCTTATATAATGATAATTAAAAGAAATGACTTGGAATACACCTACAAATTAATCAAGAAAATATCTGAAGACCTCAAATTCATGAGAAGAGAAGAAGAATCACAACAGTAAAATTACAATCTTAGATGTCTTAGTCAGTGAGAACTAACACAGGGAATTCGGAAACACAAGTTTACAGAAAATCAACATTCTCAGATCAAATACTCAACTATTTATTGCAGTAATCTAATGACTCACAAAACATACTGTGTGTAAACTTTATCTAAAAGAGTTCAAACACACTCCAGTACTTTAGAGAGTAGAAGAGGAATATCTACTAACTGTCTTCGAGGAGAATGAATTCCCGAACAGTTGCATCGAAAAATGTTGAAACTCGAATTGAAATACTAACAAGAAACCGTCCTTAGAAACCAGAAGATGATTCATTGCACAACATATGCAGAATATCTCTCAAATAACAGTCAGAATACTGAAACTCTTTGAAATAGACATAAAGTACCAGCCAACACAATCACTTTACTCAATGGTGCGCAGACAAAAGGATCCGAGAGCAACAGAAGACAAGATCAATACCATCTACAAAATACATTACATAAACTATGATAAACGCTACATTGATCAAAGTGCACATCACCTTCGATTCAGAATCCAAGATCATAAATTAGCCGTGAAATGACACAATATGTATGCTTGCATATCAACTATGCACGTTAACAATCACAGACACCAATTTGATTGGGTTCACGTAGGAATTTTAAACAGAGGAAACACCGAAAGTAATGCCAGAGAACTTCTTGAAGCCTCGTACTCAGATGAATAATCAACGATAAACAGACACTTTGCTTACTATTGATCAACTTGACCAACTAATAAAGAATAAATCAGATGACGAGAAAGTTCAAATTCCAAGTAAATAAAAATAATCAATAAAGATGTAAATTTTTTAAACTACCAATCATGCCAGTGGTTGTCACGAGATACAGTCATATCATTCATGGGGAGCTCAAATAATCTCACTCCATATTAAAGCTAGTCCTCAAGATGTAGTCTAAAAGGGAGACAATGAAAGCACCACAATTAAATCAACCGAATAAGAAAACACAACCAAATTATTTGCATATTTAGGTAATTTGAATAAAGTCTTCTTCTCACTACAGCTACTCACTCGGCTGGTTAATCAGTGAACGAACGGTGGGTACACCACTTCAATTTCTGTTCCGTTAGTTTAATCAAGGCTATAAAGAGTTTATAAAAATTATTTCAGTACAGTAGAGTGAATGTCACAAATTATATCATAAAAAAGTGGAGAGTAGGTGTTCATTGTCCAATGATTTATTCTTGATTATTGTTATTATTATTATTGCCTTACATTGTAATCTAAACTATGCTGCTTTGATCACGTTTTAATTTATATATACTATAATGTAGACCTTGTCTATATTGTCATTTTTTTAAATTATTGATTTTCTTCTTGTTTAAATTAATGCGTACATAACAAATATTCCTGCATTCATAATTTAGTCTTGTTTACGTCAGTATGCATATATGCACTGTATATGACGCTGAAAATACGCATACTGTGTAAAATGTTGATTTTCGTTCAACTAAACGTTTTGAGGATAGACGAGACCTAATAGTTTGGTGGTAACATCTGTAACTGCAGCACTGTTGTTTACTCGCTAATCACTCATGTGGTTCAGGGTTCGATCCCCAGCTGATGCATTGCTTTACCTCGCTAAGCCAGTAATAAGACTTGTAAAGGGAGTAGGTTGGGCATAAGGCTAGCAACGCTATCCAGTAAACATGAATATCACAGCTACAGAAACTTCAGACCTCTTGCTTGAACCTCCATGTTCCACTGGGGACGTAAAGGAATTAAATAAAATTTAAAAAAATTTACCAGTTAGTGTTTTATATTTCCCCTGTGAAGTTTTTGTTGTTGTAATTAGACTGATTGATTTTCTGGAGTAGGGTGACTAACCTCACTCCCAACCTTCTCCGTTTTCTTGGGCTTAGGACTGGCTAAAGAAAACTAGCGAACTGCTAAACTAGGGAAGGTCTGTCGGAGAGGGCAAGGCACACCTTCATCATTGTGAAATTAATTTGGAAATCTGCTTCACTCATCATAAAGAACAGAATTCGGATTTCCAACACCAGTATTAAGTCAGCTCTTCTGTATGGGTCACAAACCTGACGGGTCACATTATGCATTTCTAACAGACAACTGCAGACTTTTTTCAACATCTTCCTCCTTCTCTGGCTCCATACTGTAGACTGGATGGATGGCTGGAAAGGATTAGCAACGAGAAACTCTAAGAACGAACCCATCGAAAAATGGAGATGAATTGTACTGTCGGGTGATATCTCACGCCAGACCCTCTAGTGGAATCTGATTTGAAAACGACGAGTTGGGCTTGATCTAAAGGTCACAGGTAGGGAACTTTATGAGGAGAAGATGAAAGCTTGTGGGCAAACTTGGGGCCAGATGAAGAGGACTGCAGGGAACAGGACAAAACGGAGACGCGCTGACGAAGCCCTATGTTCCACTTGTAACCCAAGGGGATAATAATAGTAAGCATGACATTTAATTCCATTAAGTCCTCTTTATGTATTTTGACAAAATCACAAGAAGACATAATTTATTTGTAGCGTGTAATATATATGTGCAGCACATTTCAGACATTTTGTTTGGACACTAACTAGTGTCATGTGTCTAGTCCTTTTGTTTACTGTAAACTGAATTCTACCAGTCACCTTTTGCAATGTGACCACCATACTAGGCGGCTTGCTATCACGGTACACTCAGGATTATTGTTATTAGATGGTTGGAGACAGTCGACAGGTGTTCTTGAACCTAGGTTTCGTGCTTGTTGGCACTCGTCACCAAGGCGTATCTGTAGTTTTGAAGGAACTCATGTCCCTTCTGAGATACGCCTAGCTGACTGGTGAGTGCCAGCAAGCACGAAACCTAGGTGGAATGCTTCCTGCCAAATGTCTCCAACCATCTAATAACATTTCAGACATTCTGATCGCACACACACACGTGTACCTGCCATACATATTAATATAAAAGGGAACGGATCATAAACAATCAAAGTTTTATGATCAATATAAGCTGAAATGTTTATGGATCGCGATCACAGATAACAGGTAGGAAAATGAAGTAAGAAAAAGATCGGTTTGAGAATATTATTTAGTAAACTGAACCAAAGCAGGTTCAAAGTGATGACAACTGATTTTTGAACACATAAAATAATTTTCTACCTTTTTATGACTAAAGCTTTAATGAATTCAAGTATGTGACCCGAACCTGTTTCATCTATGAGTTTAAAGGCACTATTGAAGAACAACTTTGTGACCTGTCTTTACGATTTGCTTTGCGATGGAAGAAATTAGACATCTCTACCCAAGATTAATTGAATCAAGCGATTTTATTCGTTCCTGTAGCTAATTAGGAATGTGTTCTGCAACCCTGACCTGAAGAAATCAACGAGTCCTCCCTATATACGTGTGAACAACCATGCATGTAAATTGATAAACAGAGTAGGCTGTGACACTATTGTTCGGATGTTGTAAGGATTTACAGGACAACATAAATCTTGTTTTCCTTATAAAAATGAATTCAGCTGTCTAGTAAATTCTCATGAGTGCTGATCTGAGTCTTTGTTTGGTGATGATCAGACTTTCGTGATTCCTCTTGAGCAGTAAACATATATATGTATATGTATATTCCTGGAAGTTGATTGGATTGGTGGGATCTCTTGTTTGACTACTTTGTGAATGCTGTGTCAACCACCAGTCCTGAGCGTGGTAACATGACTTATATTCCATTGGATCTTATCAACGGTTTACAACCTAAAAGCCCTACCTAGTTTACCAGTTCTCTATTTTTCTGGGGGGTCCTAAGCCGGGGGAAAAGAGGGAATGTTGGGGCGTGGGGCTGACCACCTCACCCCGGAAAATGAATCCAGTCACTACATAAGCTTCAAAGAACAAGAAAATATCATAAAAAAAACTTATTCTTCGCCGGAATCGGAGAGACGAAATGACGCGGGCTGGTGTAACCCTTCGAGAAGCCAGTCAGCCAGCTTATATGTCTTCTTTCGATAAAAGCAAAATTAAGAATGGGACATGGAATGTTCGTAGGATTTGCGAAGCTGGGAAGGCTGAGAAAGAAATGAAAAGATATGGCATAGAAATGTTAGTAATCTGTGAAAGCAGGTGGAGTGGATGTGAACTTTTCAAGTTGTTAACTGGTGAGTCGATGATCTACTCCAGTCACCCAGACGACAACCACGGGCATACTGAGGCAGTGAGTGGCTATCATGATGTCACCAACGGCATTCCAAAAGCGCCATGCAGTAGGAACTAGTCTCATCTAGAATAATGACAACAAGATTCGATAACACATGCAAACTAAAATAGTTCCAATATCAATATACAAATTTTTTGCATAATTTGATTAAATGCTTAGAAGATGGCAAACACTAATACTGCGTATTTAAATACACTCGAAGTTGAGATAGGAAAATTACAGGTGTCAATAAGCTTGTTTGTGTATATAGAAAAGTTGTAGGAATATTCCTGAGCCAAGAATTAAAGCTTGGCATTAATTAGGTTTGCAAAAACAGACAAGTTTGAAACACGTGACAGATTGAATGACAGTTTACAACAGGTTTTTTGTTTTATCGGAAAGACTGTTTGGAAAATCTCTTCCATGAACGATTTAATCACAATGTTGATACTTGTGTGATTGTTTCAACTAACTTTGGCATTTCGATAGAGAAAGAAAGATCATATTTGTACTATAGAGCACTACACGCTCTATAAGGTAATCGAAACCCGATAAGTACTCTGCTAATGTTACCTCCAACTGCATTTATAAGTTTACGTGCACCTGCAGCAACAAGTACATTGTAAGGACAGAAAGAAAGGTTTCTGTTCGGTTTTCAGAGCATATGCCAAGAAACTTATGCCTAAAAGGAAGCAGATATTTACAAAGTGTGATTGCCAGACACCTTGTGGATATGGGCCATTTTATCGAGATTTCCAAATCCTTCAAAATATTAAACGTACAAAGGACAGCGAATCTACTACGATTTACCGCTGAAGCAATTGCAATAAAACATCTCAGAGCAAACTTATGCACACAGAAAGAGAGTGTAGTGAATCTCTCACTGCCTTGGTAACCGTATTACTTTCATTACATTGATTAGTTATACACGCTAGTGAGCTCAGCTCACTAAGCAAATTTTCACTTTGATGAAATTTAACTTTCTTGAGTTGACATGTTGACGTACAAGCTAACACTGTTTATTAGATTTTGTGTCTTCTCTCACCCCTCCTTTCTTTTACAGAGATTGATAGGATATAAAGTGATGGTAACTTAAACTAAAGCGAATTGTAATACCTTTCAAACATCGAAGTATGGAATGTCATTATTTATAAGCATTGTAATTCCAGGTAGTTTGTGGTTAGCTTAGGAGAACCTGTGAAACAGATTGATGATATCATTTTATACTGCAAATCTGGTCTTTCTTTCTCTATCGAAATTTATCAAGGAACCAAATGTATGAAACTGTAATTATATTTCTCTTTTTTCTTAGACTGTATATCATTATTTGAACATCTGCATTTAATATATCGATTTGATCTTGATTACTTGTCTTTGTTCCTGTTTAATCACTAATTTGAATATTTCTGTTTATGGTTGTGTGTACATTGATAATGTGTTGTACCATATGATTTTGTTTGAGTGAACTAAGGTCATTCTAACCTTGGAATGTTCGTGGGAAGTGTCTGGTACGTGATTCTTGTAGACAGAGCTTCAATCCCACCTTGTTCCGAATAGTCTACTTTATTCTAAATACTCATTTTATACTTATACTGGACTGTGTAGCCGCCTAACGGTACTGTCGAGGTAATTTTCAGTTTTTGATGTTATTATGCTTGTTATATAGAACCGTATATGGATCTACCGAAGAATAATCGTCTTTTGCCTGTCTTTGGAGAGTTTTATGACTGCACGTATCTCAAGAAAGATTTGTCAGCTTTACAGTAGGATGCAGAGATCTGTTTCCCGCACACAGACCATAACGAGTCGGTTTTAGTCGTAACAATGTTGATGACGCATTTAGTATATGCAATAACATCAGACATGCCTCCTGTCAACTTGATTTATTTAACAAAATTCACAATGAAATATAAACAAAATGGGGAGTCTCACATTGTAGATTTCGAAATTCTACGAACTACAGATAGAAATATACAATGGTATATTCACCGAATTCTGGAATGAATCATATCTAAAATTTCGACAGTTTCTGTCCAGTAAGTTACACGATAGGTCTAGGAGGACATTGCTGTTCCACAATGAAAAGACTTTGTTCTAAAGGAAGACTTAATGAAAAGTGTCTTCGGGACAATGGGTATCCTAAAAGAAAGCACTGATAAACACAAGAGGATATCATATATGAAGTCGAAATTTGATATAATTGAGTATTAATCGTCCATTCTAAAGCTTTGATCCCGAAAGTGATGAAGTATATATATATATATATATATATATATGGTGGTCTCTCTTTCAATTGCTCTCTTAGTCTGCGACCATTTCACTTTGATGAACCTTTCTCCTTTAACAATGTATATTCCCCTTATATTATATATAATATGTGTGTTTGTTTGACATGTCTGTTATACTTTGCTATGTATATATGAATCGATATTCCATTATAATTAGCCAATCATGTTAAGACTGTCTATTGATTTGTTCATTTTGAATATTCGCTCACACACTTGTGTTCACACTCTTGTTCGGACATTCATATATATTTTGCTCTCACACACTTGTGTGACATTTTGATTCTCCCTGGTGTTTTGGAAAATAGAAGTATCATCGCAAACCTAGTGGTCTTCTGATTTCCGTCTTCTTGCGTCAGGACTATTAAATTCTCGACCAGTACATAACAATAATTTGGCGACGAGTACATAATAGATGCCCATTATGTCATATAGGGAATTGCTGAAATTCAAGGAACACTGATTAGCAGTTTCATTCTAATTTGAAATACTTCATAAACATTCACTCATAAATGCTTACAGATAACTTCCGTCGAGATGACTTTCTTCAAACGGCCAGTCAGAATCTGTGACTGGTAGTGTCAGTCAATTTGTTTATACGAACACTTCGTTGCTTAATAAATTATACCACAGTGACGTCATGTCCAAAACTAGCACTTATTTTAAGATAATGTGCATAGTACCTCGGCACAATGACTGAATGATAACATGATCATCAAGAAGGAGGGCAAATGTACACTCTTCACGATAAAACAGTTTACCACCAATGTTTAGTGGCTATCGGGTATTTATTCAGTGAAGCTTTTTGAAGGGTACTATGCTGAAATGAACAAATATTCGATTATTCTCCGAACACCTCTTTTCTCTGTTCATTCACTCAATGAGAGGCGGATTGAAATTACCAGTCAGCATTCATTACGTAAACGTTTCTATGAAAACCTGTTGTTCAGGACGGTAGTACTTATGTAAGCATGAATCAAGGAATATCTCTATACCTTGATTTCCGTTGAACGCATTTACAGTCGCTGTTTTTCAAGAGGTAGTCAGTCACATTGTGACACTTTTTATAGTCTGTAAATATTCGGTTCAACGGAATGTCTCTAAAATCCGATGCACGAAATAATCACGCTGTTAAGTATTTATGATTTCATTTGTGATGTTTAATGTTTATGAAATATTTAACTTGTTATCAAAAACACACTTTTGATTATTTATTTTCATCCTACAGTTGATATTTATGTTGGTACAAGTATGTAATAAACAAGGGTGTTTTCACAGTTCTGAATGAGTACTTGACCACAATTGTATGTGTGCGCGCATGTGGTTTACGCATATATTAAAGGAAACATTGATGAACTGAAAAAACACAATCAAGGTTTCTCGAATTTTCGTCATTTCTGATAAATATTAGTCGCGGGAATCACGTCAGATATCCCTTTTTCAAAAAATGACTGAAAACCAACAAACAGTTTAAGTGTTGGTTTGTAGGGATTTGATTGGTTATAGGATTTTCATCATGAGGTGATATTAGTTAGAGAACCATTGGAAAACCTGCAGGGAGTGCTAGACAGCTGTTTCGTCAGCCTAGTTTGGGACTCTTCAGCAGTACGAACCCACCGGGATTCGAACCCAGGACCTTCCGGTTACAAGGCGAGCTCGTATACCATTCAGCCACTGGGACCTGATCCAGTGGCCCATGAATTCTAACTCCTGCCAATTCACGACATAGCGCGACCGCTAGCCAATGTCTTCGGCGAGTATTTGTTCTCACACCCGACCGGCTGCACCCTACTGGTCACGACTTCCCACTGGAACCCAGGTAACTACCTACCTGAACAGGTCTAGTCGCCAGTGAGCATTAGTAACTGGAAGGTCCTGGGTTCGAATCCAGGTGGGTGCGTACTGCTGAAGAGTCCAAAACTAGGCCGACGAAACAGCTGTCCAGTACTCCCAGGTTTTGCAATGGTTCTCTAACTAATGTCAGCTCATGATGAAATCCAAAAATAATTTTTATTTATATGACACACAGGGATACACCTTTTATTTACTGATGATATTTGTGTATCAACAGAAGACAAGGGCCAGGAAACAGATCGTTTATTTATTAACGAAGTCAACACATATTTATAGATTTTCATGTACATAATATAGATCATTGTTAGCAGAAAAACACAGTCTTCTGATTGGTTGTTTCTCGCAGAAACTTAATCTTTCATCTCTTTGTGGCTGTTTCTTGAATGTCAGATCATCTATATGTTAACTGTATCCGCCTACGCAAAGCCTTTGTTCTCACTTTTCTTACGACCAATATTGGGTATATAAACATTGACGTAAATTACTGTCCACCGATTTTGACTGACAGCCAGCTCTCACCACATTTGGAGCACAATTGATTATTCATAATCATACTTAGGTTCCCATATGGCTTTCATAGTCACAAATTGATATGTGAGCCATTGAAAACTAGGAAGTGCTGGACAGCTGTTTTGTTCTAGTTTGGTGCTCTTCAGCAATACTCATCTTCAATTCCACGTGGGATCGAATCTATGACCTTTAGGTTACGACAGCAAGCCAATTGGACCAGAATCCAATGACCCACAAATTTTAGCTTCTGTCATTTCACGATTTTAGCATAGCTGCCAGGATATGCCATCGGCATATTGAGCATCAGATTAAATTTCAAGGGTTGGTTCGTAGGTGTTTTATTTGTTTCAAGTTTGACCATGGACTGATATCAATTAGCGAACTCAGACAAAAGTACAGCTCCATCCATTGTATTTCAGTAATATCAACGTTCAGCGATATTATTCTCAAAATGTACATTAGCATATACGTATAGTAAATTACATCTGCGACAAAAGGAGTGTTTCTAAAGATCTGTCACTAGAACTGCAAATTTTGAATAACCAGTTACGTAAAATGGAAGGGAAATAAAATTAAATAAGTAAATTGAGAGATATTGTGATGAGAGCTGTCTGCTAGCCAAAATTTTAAGCAGCCATTCACGTCAGTGTATACGTCCCAAATCGTGGTCATGAGAAAAAACAAAGACTGACAGATTGAAAGTCAACTTTATCTAAGAAAGTCATGGTAACCAGATGGTATCACTATATTTCGTAGAATATACAAACCACCATATGAGGTGAGAATGCATACCAGGTAATCCACAACGGGAAACTTACAGAAGCCTTCGAAGTGAGGACGGAAGTGAGGCAAGGCTGCCTACTATCACCAATGATCTTCCTGATTGCAGTAGATTAGATAATGCGACGGACAACGGCAACCAACGAGGGAACAGGCATAGAATGGACTCACAAAAAACAGATCTTAGAGGATCTGGACTTCGCCGATGTGATATATATGTCTGGTTTCCCACAAACTGGAAGATATGCAAGTGAAAAGCAACAAGCTGGCACAAGAAGCATCAAAGATAGGCCCTCAGGTGGACATAGATAAAACAGAGGTGAGTGATGAAGATTCCCGGCCAACACCAACAGCAACAACAACAAAAGTCAACAATCAGCCATCATAAATGGAGGAACCTGAAAGAAACAACCTCCTTTACCCACTTACCTGGAAAGCATCGTTTCAACTACAGGCCGACGGAACTGACGAGGATATCAAAGCGAGGATCGGAAAAGCAAGGCAAGCTTCCACTACTCTTAAGTCTGTGTGGAGGTCAACAGCACTCTGCATCAAAAATAAGATACAGATTTTCAACTCCAATGTGAAGTCAGTACTACTCACTGTACGGATCAGAGACTTGGCCAGTGCGTCATAAAGAGCACCTCGAACAAACTACAGACCTTCATCAACAGCTGCCTTCTTCGCTCAATACTACTCAGTATCAGATGGCCGGCCAGAAAAGATCAGCAACAGGGATCTCTGGCAATGAGCGAACCAACCAGAAACTGATTGTGCAATAAATATAAGGGGAGAAATGGAGATGGATTGGCTGGGCATACTCTGAGGAAACAAACCATTAAGCGACATCACTAGACAAGCGATTGCTCGAGTGGAACCCGAACAGGAAGCGGTGAGTTGGTCGTCAGTGCGAGGGTGGGGTGACTTGGAGGAGGTCATGTGAAGAGGAGATGAAAGCATGTGGCCAGACTTGGAACGGAGTGGAAAAGTTGGCAGAAAACAGAGGGCAATGGAGATGCGCAGCTGAAGCCCTATGTTCCTCTAGGAATTAAAGGATATAATAAAAAATAATAATAACATGAGGTGAGAACTGAATGTTCGTCAACGTCATTGATTGGAGGTGGTGCTACATCGCGAATAGACGAGAATAATAATTCATCAATCACCGGATTCTCACCCATTCCCTCTAAATGGTCAATAGGTCCGCCGCATAACCTCGAAGTCCTGTGTTCCACTCCTTGTAAAGGTCATTTGTGTTCACTGCTGAAAAGTCTCAAATTGTGACGAAACAGATTTGCAATGCTCTATGCTTCTCACTGATTCCCTAACTGATGCAGTTAATCAAAATTCCCCTAAGAAACCTGGAAGTCAGAATAACAGAGATACGAGTGTGGTTTTAATACGGCACACCGCTGTATCGAACATTTTCACATGCTTATAGACTGTGATTATCTAAGGCGAATTGTCTACACACATTAACGGTGGCGGTATAATTCTGAATCTACAAACATTTTCAAATAATACTCACATTTATTAGAGAAATAAGGCAAGATAAGAAAAAAAAACCAAAAAAAGTAAAGTAAACATTGATTTCTGAAAGTCGGGTCATATTTCATGAGCGATAGAAAATTCAGCCTGTGATCACAGTTTTATTTTACAAAAAAGTGAAATAATCTGTTGCGTTTTATATATGCATGGGAGATTATTAGTGAACTAGAATATGTACATATTAATTCTAGGTTAGTAGACTTTGTCGCATATATGCATATTTTGGTTTACAAATAAGCTGAATTAGATTGTGATGAGACACTAGTGTAATGTGTCTAGTCCTTTCTTTGGTGCAGACTGGCTCGCTATCACGCTGCACTGTGAATTGTTGATGTTAGATAGTTGGAGGCAATCGTCAGGAAGCCTTCGACCTAGGTTTCGCGCAACTTGGCACTCACCAGTCAGTGAGCAAGGCATATTTGCGATCTTGAAGGAACTCATGTCCCTTCAAGGCTGCTGCAGCAGCATTGGGCAAAAAGGGTTCGAATCTCAGAAGGGACATGAGTTCCTTCAAGGTTGAGCATACGCCTTGCTGACTGGTGAGTGCCAACTAGCACGAAACCTTGGGTGGAAGGCTTCCTGCCTCCAACCATCTAATATCAGCCGAATGAGATTGTCTCCTGAGATCACATGGTTAGAATCATCAGGAAATAGTTGGTTATTTCATTCACATGGAGGATTTTAAGAGTTCAGATCACTAAAGAGTTAATGTTGAAAATGTCGTCTAGAAGGATAATATGACGTTCGCCGTTTAATCATCTACCTCGGGTAACAACAGTAAACCATATAATAATAGTAGTAATAATGATGGCTTATTTAAAACAGGACGTTTGTTAAAATGCTGGATTTTCAGCATATCCCACAATATTCCACTAAGTTTTCTCTTTACATTCAAACATTGCGAGGAGAAAATAATTAACAGAATATTTTTAATATATGGGGAAGTGAGTTTGTAGTAATTTATTGTACTTGAAGTATTAGTATTTCGATCTGACGGAATTAACGAATGAAACCAAAACTCAGAGAGGGCAGCAATCCGGAATTTGTATTTAGCGGAATTAGAATGCAATTCATATATGAAACATATCAACAGTCAACAGTAAGTATTTAAACAATACAGAGATAGAAATTGTCAATCACCACAGAGTTATTCCATATTAGTTTGTCTATTAGATGTACCACACAGTGAAACAGTATTATTTACTGGATGATGTTTCGAAAACAATTTATTGTTCGTAATCATATGAATTATAATCACACAATTTTGAAACTTGAGCTTTATAGTTTTCTTTATTCTCTTCTGTTTGTCATAGGGTAAGTAGAATTTTCCAGATATCTGGGACAGGTGTTGAATCATTCCTATTACACGTATTCTCTTCAGTTGATTCGAAAAACAAAGCTTCTTTTATCAGTATCTCCCTCCACCCTGTGACATTAGATTATCTTTTAAAACTGTCATCTTATCCCATCCTGTTGTATGTTTGAGTGTGTGTCATTGCATGTAGTTAGTGGTATAGCTGAACTATTCTCTAGATTTCTTATCTTATTCGGGTTGCTGATAGGTTTTTATGTTCGGCTAGTCTGACTGCCGCTGTTCTACTTCTTCGACCTATGTATTTGACCTGACAATCATTCCAGCAGGGTACTAGATAAACTAAATTGTTTTGTTTTAGAGGCTCCACACGATTGATCCTTTAACCGACAAGGCTTGTTTGTGATTGAGTTTGTGGGTTTGGATGCCACCCGCTTTTATTCCTGCCTTGTTAAGAATTCTGCGTAAGGTTTCTGAGGTTCCTGTCTTAGATTTTCCTTGGTACTACTTAGTTTTTGTGCTCTGTCACCTAAACATTTCACCAATCCTATTTTTACTGACATAGGATGGGATGATCGGAAATCCAAATATCTGTTTGAATGTGTGGGTTTCATGTAAACACGCACTAGTGTTTAACTTCCCATCTTCTTTCCTTTTACGTTGCAATCTAACATTGTAAGCCCCCCTTCCTGACTTTCCAGTTCATAAGTGAATTGAATTGCCTCTACCTTCGAGTTGATGTGCTCGAAAAATCTACCTATATCTTGTGTTCTAAGTACAGTGAATGTGTCATCTACATACCTCCACCATACTTTTGGGGTGGGGGTGAACGTTTCAATCGCTATGTTTTCCCACCTATCCATGAATATATCTGCTACAACCGGGGATATTGGTGATCTCATGGCAACTCCCTCAGTTTGTTTGTATATTTTCCCTTGGAATTTAGATACTGTGGAGGTCAGGCATGGCTGCACTCCTAGCATTATGTCCACAAGTGGCACTCTTGTCCTAAGCTCGAGTTCTTGGTCAGAAATGAGTTCGTTTCTGACTGCCTCTATAGCCATATTTATTGGTACACGTGTATATAAACTGACAATGTCAAAACTAACCATTTTCTCTTTATTATCTAATTTTAAATTATCTAATCTGTGTTTTAGTTCATAAGAATTTGTTAGTCTAGATTTTGAGTTTCTTTTAAGGGGATTTAATACCATGGCTAAATATTTAGATAATTCATAAGTAGGTGAATTTCTAAATTCAACTGTAGGTATAATAGGGTATCCTGACTTATGAACCTTAACAACACCATACATCCTACTGGGGTTATTAGTTTTGGGCATTAAATTAAGCCACTTAGACTCACCTAGAAACGGCTTCATTCAGCGTATAAGGTCCGGTGTGGATTTCTTAACTTTATTCATAATTGTGTCTATTGATTTATTAATTTCCTCATATGGTCCTGTTTGTACGTGAGTATTTACCTTGTCCAAATAGTCTGATTTGTTTAATACTGCTGTTGCTTTTCCTTTGTCTGACTTTGTGATTACTATGTCTTTGCTGTTCTTAAGGTGTTTCAGGGCTTCTATCTCTGGTTTTGTTAGGTTAGGCTTTCCACATTTTTGTCGTTTTAATGTAACTGCACATTGTGCCCGTACTTCCTCAGCCGTTGTTTTTCCTATCCCACTTAGTGCTATTTCTATTTTACGGATGACATCCTAAGGTTTCAGCTTGTCTACCGCTGCATTGAAATTTAGTTTATTTTGTAATACACTTATTTCTGTAGGACTTGATACAAGTGTTGAGAGATTGACAACCCACTTTGTCTTATCGATTACCGTTGACTTTAGATTTCTGATTTCATCGTTCTGAGATGAAGATTTTCTCTGTAATAATTTACTGAACTTTTTTATTTGAGTATTCGTTGACTTTTTGAAAGCTGCTGATTTGGCATTGCTGGAGGACTGTGTTATAAGATCGTAAACCACATTGGTAACTATTCCCATTAGCTTTTGCTTGAACTGGTCAATTTCATATCTGATATGGTGGAACTTTTTAACGATTTTCTGAATCTCTTCTTTTAGATATAATTTTTTTAGACTTTCTATTCAACTTGTAAATCGAAAACTGGAGCTCGTAGACGTAGAGATTTCAAAAATGATTTCACTTTTCAAGCTTCAAATGTTGAAAATACGATGATTTTCATATCTTGCTTCAGTTTGCGAAAACCCAGTGAGTTTATTGATTAGTCTTCGTACAGGAAGACCATAGGGATATTTTTATTGACAATAATGTCAATAATATAAAACTAAGAGTTAGTAGACATAGTGACAACAAGATACTAATGCTTGAAAGAATAAAAAAAGGTCGTTTATTTAGTGTTTCTCAGTAAGTTAATATTTTCACACGTAAAACCTAACTAAGCGAGGCGTTTAGAGTAAACACAGGAGTCAGACAAGGTGATAGGATCCCACATATTTTGGTATTGACTGTTTAATTTTGTATATATGGTATATTATCATTCTCACACATTTTGGTAGTGACTGCTAATTTTGTATATATGGTATATTATCATTCTCACACATTTTGGTAGTGACTGCTAATCTTGTATATATGGTATATTATCATTCCCACACATTTTGTTACTGACTGTCAACCTCGCACATATGGTATATTATCATCTCTCACGCACTTTGTTATTGGCTATTAAGATAAATTATTTCAAATGCTGTTAGCTGTCCATATTGTTGTAAAATGTATAAATACCATGGCTTTCTTTATCGTTGTTGCACTTCAATACACAGTCACAGTCCAGCCTTTGTCTTTTGATATTTGCGTGCTTGACTAAATCGGAAGGTACGACAAGCAGATAGGCAGATTAGTTCAGGCGCAGACAGAGCAAGGTGAAAACGTCTTCATTCAATTCCCTACAGTTATAACACAAGGTTACCTGCCTATTATCACCAATGATATTCCTAATTGTGGTGGACTGGATTATGCGTCAGACAGTGAGTAGGAAACGAGAAGATAGGGATATCCTGGACCGACGTGAAGAACCTAGAAGACCTGGATTTCGCGCGTGGATGATTTATGTTTGATGTCACACAAAATCGAAGACTTACAAGCGAAAACCGACCGACAAACTGGTCGAAGAATCAGCCTGGGGAGACAGGACTCCAGATGAACATAGAAAAGACGGAGGTTATGAAAATAACCAACCAACCAACAGCAACAACAGCAGAAACATCCAGCGCCAATCACCATCAACAGGAGGGATTTGAAAGAGGTTACTTCATTCACTCACTGATCTAGGGAGCATTGTCTCAACTACAGACAGTCGGAACAGACGAGGATGTCAAATCGAGCAAGGGTCGGGAAGGCGAGAAACACACACATTCATTAACCAACTGAAACCAATCTGGAAATCTTCGTCGCCCAACTCAGAATCAACAACAAAATTCCGTCGGATTTTCAATACAAACAACGTCAAGTCAGTCAGTTCTTCTATACGGATCAAAAACTTGGCGGGTGGGTCACAAAGAATATTTCCAACAGCCTGTTGCAGACCAGACCTTTATCAACAATTGTTTTCACTGGCTCTATACTGAAGTTTAGATGGCCGGGCAGGAAAGAATCACCAACAAGAAACTGTGACTGGGAACAAACAAACTAAATAAGAACCAGTCACCAACCAACAAATATGCAGGAGAAAGTGGAGATGGATTGGACACTCGCTGAGGAGGCCGCTGCGCGTCAGGCCATCGCTCGAGTGGAACCAGGCCGAAAGGGAAGCGGCGAGTGGGACGTCAGTGCAAGGGTGACATGGAGGAGATCGTGTGAAGGGGAGTTGGTTGAAACAGTATGGACTAACATGGATGCAGGTGAAAATTACAGCAGAAGCAAGACAGAAGTAAGTGGAGACGTGCAGTTGAAGCCCTATGTTCCACTAGAAACACTACTGTTATCACATAAAATGGATGCCAAGTAAGGTATTGCAAAGCTTTTATATTTATTTATTTATCCAAGAACAAAGTCCTTTATAATTGCTTTTAGTTCTGCCTGATGGGATAGAAGGAAAGAGTTGTGAATAAAGAGGATTCCCTCAGTTGGACAAGATAATATTCGCTAATTTCTTGTAGGAGTTTAAGTATTTGTCCACAACAGGTTTAACGAGTCGGTTTAGCAGTACCTCACTCCCCCTACTCACAGCCTTTAGTGCCCTTCACTGTGTAGTAAAGTCAGGGTTATCTAAATAGCCCAGGAAAGATTAAGAGGGTGGGCAATAAAGAAGAACAGGTAGAATACAAGAATTAATAAAGTGTAGAAGTAGCAATGGACTAATATCAGGTTATCTTAACCTCTCTACCTAGAGAGGGAGACGAAATATCTCTCTAGAAATTGATATGATGTAGGAAGACCAGGAAAGATCAGAGGAAATACACAGTCCAAGGTATTCAACACTCGAATTCGTTTCGAATTCACTACCATCTAAGATACAAGAATCATGAGAAGCGATTACTCTATGTAAATCACGTGTGTGTCTGTAAGCGAAGTGAAATATGTGATATTTAGAAGTATTGAGCTTAAGAACATTAGACAAACGGACCACTGACTGATTTCTGATAAAAAGCCATTCATTTTGAAACAGTCCGACTGAGAAGTAACCGAAATCAAAGCAATCAGATCATATGGACATACCTGCCAAAACTGGCATCATCAGAATAAGGCAAGTCATGAAAGAAGAAAGAAAACAGAAATGGAGAGAGAACAGCACCTTGAGGAACACCGGCTATCGTAAGTAAACCAGTGGAAGACTTCCTCTTAAATACAGTGTACTGCTTGGTGTGTAAATCTATTCAGCAGATGTAATAGGACTAAGACGCAATAATCAAATGTTACAGCTATACTGGTGTAGCACTTAGTTTCTAGCCACTCCTTAGTCTCAACTACTTACACCACACACATCATATATATGTATTACAAGTGTCGAAGTTTTCTCATGTATTGATTGATTGATTGGATGCTTAATTGGTCTTATGTTGTCTCGGTGCTTTGTTTTCTTTTTATCATGACCTGAAAAAACAAGATTGTTATCCTTCCTTTTTTATTATGCAGTAATTCACGATGAATATATTTGCATAAAAATCGTTTTTGTTTTGATTATTTTTTTCTGTATTTTCAATGCATTTGTCGAGTTTCAAATCAATTTCTTTTTGTGCGCTTATATGATAAATATTCACTGGTCTCTTCGTGTGCTAACTAAATTATCATCTGATCTGATTTCAATAATTTATTGTTTTATTTGTGTAATATTGATTAAAGTGTATGTCTGTATGTGTGAATGTGTGTGTGAATGTAGGTATGTACGTATTAGACGGGACATTTCTCAGAATTGGCTATAAATAGTTCATTTAACTGGTCCACTATCTGTGATCTTTTATCCCTTAACTCTGTAAGTAGAAATGTTTTGAAGTGTTGGTTTGTAAGGATTTGATTGGTTACAGGATTTCATCATGAGCTGACACTAGTTAGAGAACCATTGGAAAACCTGCAGGGAGTACTGGACAGCTGTTTCGTCAGCCTAGTTTGGGACTCTTCATCAGTACGCGCCCACCGGGGTTCGAATCCAGGACCTTCTGGTTACAACCCGAGCCCGTAGACCATTGAGCATCTGGGACTCGATCCAATGGCCCATGAATTCTAACTTCTGCCAATTCACGATATAGCGCTATCTCTATCACTAGATAAGACGACAGATGAACTCTTAACCAATACAACTTCATCTGTGGTGAGAGATGTCTGCTAACCAAAATTGATAGACAGCAATTTAAGTCAATGTTTACTTCCTAAATCATGGGGATGAGAAAAACAAGAACAAAGAATTTGCGTGGGCGGATATGATTCGCAGATATGTGACCATTAAAGAAACGGTCACAAAGAGAGGACGGATTAAGTTTCAGCGAGAAAACAACCAATCAGAAGACGTAGTTTCTCTGCTTATAATATCGAATAATAATGTACATAAAAAAAGGTATATAAATATCTGTTGATTTCCTCAATAAACTGTCTGTTGTCTGACCCTTATCTTCTATCGTTACACATCGACTTTGAAAAGGCCTTCGACAACGTTGCCTGTGAAGAAATTCGGAACCTGTTTCAACACTACACACTGCAGTGTCACAGGCTTTTGTCAACCTCATTCAAGAGGTATATAACAGTGTCACATGTCAAATGATTCACAAAGGAAGGTTCGGTGAAGAAGCCATTGGAGTGAAGACTGCAGTAAGGCAAGGCTGCCTGACGCTTGGCGAGAGAAGAGAGTACTTTGAACTAGTAAGAAGACTTTGCGGATGATTTACGTCCAGTGTCACATAAACTCGAAGACGGAAACCAAGTCGGCAGACAATGGTAGGCAGCAAAGACACGACTTCGAGTGAATACAGGGAAGACGGAGATGATGAAGATACCCAATAGAAATTTGGAGGAGGTCACTCCCGTCACTTATCTAGCAGCATGGTTTCATCTCCAGGTTGTGACACTCATAAGAATGTCAAAGGCAGAATTGCAAAAGCAAGACAAACTTTCATTAATCTGATACCAGTGTGGAAATCTGCTGCACTCAAGATAATAAAGAACAGGATCCAGATTTCCAACAATAATATCCAGTCAGTGCTTATATATGGTTCAGAGACCTGGTGTACACATCACGAAAAACATTTCCCAATACGCTTCATACTTTTATCAACTGTTGTCTTCGCTAACTCCATACTGAAGATCGGATGGGCGGCCGGTCAGAAAGGAACTCACCAAGAATCTATTACTCAACAAGTATCCCGAAGTAAAAGGTAGACGGACTGGATACACCCTAAGGAAGACGTTGAGTGATACCGCTCGCCATGTAGAGTTTTGAGTGGAATTCAAGTTGGGCTTAGGTCCGACGGTAACAGGGAGGAGACCATGTGGACAGAAGATGAGGGCTTATAAGCATTCACACTGTCAGACAAAGAACACTGCAAAGAACAGAGCGAAGTAGAAATAGGCTGTTGAAGCCGTTTATTCCTCTCAGAACCCGAGTTAATAACTATTTCCTTCTTTCCGACGTCTACTAAGTAATATAAAGAAGATTAATTGTAAATGGCTACATAGTATTCTTGATTACAGATTAAACAAATAACTTTGATATTCAAGTATTCGTTTGTAGAGATTTGATTGGTTAGTTTCAGGATTTTATCATGAGTTGACATTGGTTAGAGAGCCAGCTGTTTCGTCCTTCTCTGAGACTCTACATCAGTACGCACCCACAGCCAGGGTTCAAACTCAGGACTTTCTTGTTACATTACATTACCATTTCTGACAATTGATCAACCCTAATGAAAAATCAATTTCACTTCTCATATATACTATTTTGCTAATTCTTTTTTTTCCCTTAATTGTGAGTTGTCTTCAAATCGGTCGATTAAAACAATGTGACTATTTGAAAGAAGGGATTAGTGCATTGAAAATCATGCAGAAACAGTTTACTAGCATCTGGTATGTTCGTTTCATTGGCCTTCTTTTTTAGATGAGATGAGACATTACCATGCTGCTTCTTATTGTGGAAAGTGAAATCAGTAGATGAGCACATTAACACATACACAATTGAAGTAAAATCTCACATTAGGAAGTGATGTATCTATCGGTCAACATTTATGTTTAGTACATTTAAAAAAATATGTTAATTAGTTAATAGCCAATAGAAACTATGTTGTAGTAAGTAATTTTAAATAATATTGATTGAAAACTATCGATCAAATGATAATAAGTGTGATAAATAAATAAGCCATTTGACATGACAATGTAATGGATAGCACTGACTACATTCTGCCTACTCTTTTAATATGTGGTGTATTTATGTGGTTAATTTGACTTTATTCTCTTCCAGACCATCATTTATTTGGTTGTCTGAACTATTGGCCTTGAAAATATATATTCATTAAAAATCTAAGTGAATAAATATATATTTTCAATAAGAGTATTCTATATTATTATAACACCTTAGTAAAATAAATTGAAATTGAAACTTCATCAGTAGTCCAACTTTGTATATAAGGCGGTAGAGCTGCAGCTTGGTAGTCTGATGTCTGATAGCTCTGTTACATTCATGAAGATTTCGAATTTTTAAACATTTTTATATTAATTAGGCAAATATATTCATTCAGACACCTATAAAAAACAAAACAGTTGAGCAAAGAATATCCTTCTCGATAAACTCCTTTTCTGGCTCTACAATTATATATATATATAAACATATATATATGTTTATATACATAGAATATTCTAGATTAGTAGTCAATATCAATATTAGCGTTTTTTAAATGATATCGGCTTGTAAAATATGATCAATGCAATTACGGTTCACTAAAGATGCTTAATTTACAATAATAATAACAATAATAATAAAGATATGGTAGCGAATAGAATATCAACTAAATTTAGGAAAATTCCACAAATATATTCAGGATCATTCAAACCTAGATGGCCAAGCGGGTAATGATAATGTCTGAGCCAACTCCTTTTGGATGTACAAATTAGGCTTGTTAATATGGATCCCCACAACCTCAGCAATATTTAGTAGTCAAAGTCTTAAGGCGAAATTGAGATTCCTGCTTATGCGGTAAATGACGCTGAAAGCATGGTTAATGTCAATCTTGTGTTCTGTATCCACAAGATGAGATAGAATAGCACTGTGAATAGATTTTGTTTGTCCTTTGCTTAACCACGCAATGTGATGTTCGGAAATTCAACGAGAAACACGCTTAATTGTACGGTCTATGTAACTGACTGGCTCCGCAGAAGCTGTGAAATTGGTAGGTACATATGGAAGAGGAGAAATTAGGCAGTTTTTATTTTACTCCCGAACACAAAAGAGGAGTGGTTTTGAAGACACAGCCTAATTCGGAAGCAGGGAATGCTCTTTATACCGCATTTCTAAGGCGCTGTGTTAGTATCTCGCTGATATTGTCCCCAAGGGACTACATTTGTAAGAATAATGCCTTTTTTGGAACTGTTAGTAACTTGGCCTGCTTTGATTTTAGATTCACATTTTTATCAATAAACTTTTCTTGATAACCATTTTCACTTAGCAACCGTTTAATATTATTAAGTTCCTCATCAAGACATTCATCCGAGCAAATTGTTCTTGCTCTGTGAACCAAGCACTTTATTAGATTGCGTTTGTACCTCAAGAGCACGAAGCTGATCCGTTGCTGTAGGTTTTCTATATTCACTTGTTCTTATTGTGCCATCCTCCTGTGGAGCCATTCAGTTACATAGACCGTACAATTAAGCGTGTTTCTCGTCGAATTTCCGAACATCACATTGCGTGGTTAAGCAAAGGACAAACAAAATCTATTCACAGTGCTATTCTATCTCATCTTGTGGATACAGAACACAAGATTGACATTAACCATGCTTTCAGCGTCATTTACCGCTTAAGCAGGAATCTCAATTTCGCCTTAAGACTTTGACTACTAAATATTGCTGAGGTTGTGAGGATCCATATTAACAAGCCTAATTTGAACATCCAAAAGGAGTTAGTTCAGACGTTATCATTACCCGCTTGGCCATCTAGGTTTGAATGATCCTGAATATATTTGTGGAATTTTCCTAAATTTAGTTGATATTCTATTCGCTAACATATCTTTATTATTATTGTTATTATTATTGTAAATTAAGTATCTTTAGTGAACCGTAATTGCATTGATCATACTTTACAAGCCGATATCATTTAAAAAACGCTAATATTGATATTGACTACTAATCTAGAATATTCTATGTATATAAACATATATATATATATATATATATATATATATATATATATATATATATATATATATATATATATAATTGTAGAGCCAGAAAAGGAGTTTATCGAAAAGGAAATTCTTTGCTCAATTATTTTGTATTTTATAGATTCTTACATTAATCTTATATTTATCGAGATGACTAATGATGACTGCATTTTGTGAACCATTTATCGATGTTTGTCAGCCTACTGTAATCTTTACCTTGATCCTAACCCTAACTCCAACATCCTATCAACCTTCATATCCAAATAGTACTTCAAAACGAGGTCAGGATGACATTTTAGTACCCCTATATCAACTGTAAACATGCTTTTTAATCTAATTTGTATACTTGTATTATATGTGTACACAGACCAATTTTATATGTACTTCGCAAACATTTGTCAATTTACTGTTGAACATTACCTTGACACAATTTAGAAATTTGATTACTGCTACAATACACAATCGTACTCTTTGCAAGTGCCTTTTGATTTACGTTGTGGACGTCGAGTAGCCACAATGTCAGCGCACATTATTAAAAGTGAAGAAGTACTAGAATATACGTGTACGCAAGTTTAGTCAAATAACGCACGCAACAAATTGGTGAGCCTGACGACAAATTGTTCACCGCGACGACAACTTTTTCACCACGACGATTACTTGTTCACCGCGACGATAACGTGTTGACTCCGACGACAACTTGTTCACCGCGACGCATCATTACACTTGCTGGATTATTTAAACTCTAACTTTGTCGGATCTATATATATATATATATATATATATATATATATATATAATAGACATTTCGAACTCATTCTTGTGCTTTCTCATCACACAACTTGCAGTAATCTGTGGTAAGCATCTGCATTGCATGTTTTTCTGTTTTGCCATATCTTAGTGTGCATAATTTTTGCTATTTTGTTACTCTTAAACCATTTTTCTACGAATTGTAACATGTCTTCCAATACCTCTAATAACTTAGAGCTGGGATCTGTTAGTACTATTTCTCTTACTGTACCAGTTTTTAAGCCCAGAGACCCCCATCTTTGGTTTGCACGACTGGAACATTATTTCACTGCCAATAAGCTGACATCACAGACGGCTAAATTCGGCATTTTGAGTACAGTACTACCAGACGAAATCGCCGAGCAGGTACGACAATACATCGTTCAACCCAGCACAGACGCTCCTTACGACAAGTTGAAGGAAGAGTTACTTCGATGCACTTCGCTTTCAGATAGGCAAGCACTCGATCGTTTGTTAAGCAATGTAGAGCTAGGTGATAAAACCCCAT
This sequence comes from Trichobilharzia regenti, assembly GCA_944472135.2. NCBI lineage: Eukaryota > Metazoa > Platyhelminthes > Trematoda > Strigeidida > Schistosomatidae > Trichobilharzia > Trichobilharzia regenti. The sequence goes on from OX235263.1 coordinate 75,218,389, forward strand.
CGCAACTCATGAGGCATATGCAAAGCCTAGTAGCAGGAAGAGAAATCGATAAACGTCTCTTTTACCAAATCTGGCTGCGACGACTTCCTGCAAACATTCAGCAAGTTCTTGCTTTCGGAGACGACGACATTGACATAGAAAAGCTCGCCAAAATCGCGGATCGCATGTACGAGAGGTCAACACCTCAATCTGTTGCTTCCACTAGCAGAATACCAGACACTCACGACAGGATACAGACTCTAGAACACAAAGTCGACACCTTACTGAGTCAGTTAGCAGCACTGACCACACGCACACGACCAAGCCGTTCTAGAAGCTCGTCTCGTCGACGTCTTTCTCGGTCACCCAGCACGTCACGACATCACGATACTATTTGCTGGTACCACCGTAGTTACGGAAGCAATGCACGACGGTGTCGTTCACCTTGCAACTTTCAGGCTAAACCAAAAGATATATCGTCATGTATGAAAACTTCTACTGTCGGCAATCTACGATCTAGCAGTCGTTTGTTTTATGTAACAGATAGAAATACCGGTACTACATTCTTAGTCGACACAGGAGCAGAGGTTAGTGTTCTCCCTCCGTCTACGCAGGAACGTCAACATCCTGACCCTGCAGTTACGCTCCAAGCCGTTAATAAGTCTAATATTGTTACATATGGAAGTAAACGAATGACTTTAGATTTTGGTCTGCAGAATACCTACACTTGGTCTTTCATCATTGCAGACGTTCCATCCCCAATCCTTGGTATAGATTTTCTACAGCAACACAAACTGCTAGTTGATCCGGTAAGCCCTAAGCTTATAGACTCGCTCAATAAAAAGTACATCGCTGGTACGATTAGCCGTGCATCATCGTTGAACTTGATGGTCACACGCACACCAGCACCTCCATATACCGACTCGGCAGATCAGTTTCCTGACATTCTACAACCATCTTTCCGATCAACAGACCATAAAGCTCCAACGAAAGCTTTATCAGCAAAGCAGGTTAATTACTCTCCGCGCGAAATACGACATCTCGAGTATATATCCCAAGTCAACTCCGATCTGCGACACATAAAGGGTAAAAACAATGAAGTGGCAGACGCTTTATCACGTATGCACATTGATAACATTGTATGCCCAGACATCGACTACGAACATCTCTCAAACTTACAACGAGATGACGCCGAACTCAAAAAGATCATGTCTTCTAAAACAACATCTCTAAACCTCGAGGCAATTCCTTTCGGCACGACAAAAGTTATCTGCGACACCTCTACGGGTAAATATCGACCTTTCGTTCCAATAGCTATGAGACATACAGTATTCGAGAAGTTACATAACTTGTCGCATCCTGGTGTTAGCGCTACTACCAAGCTACTAAGAGAAAGATTTATCTGGCCGAACTTAACAGCGACGTTAAGAAGTGGACACGAAATTGCTTGTCCTGTCAAAGAGTCAAAATCAACCGGCACACCAAAGCACCACTTGGTCGCTTCCCTAACCCCGACTCTAGATTTGACCATGTACATGTAGACATAGTTGGTCCACTGCCTCCTTCCAATGGTTTCAACTATATTCTAACTTGCATTGACAGATTTACTCGTTGGCCAGTAGCAGTTCCATTAATCGACGTCTCAGCTGAAACGGTAGCTAAAGCTTTAGTCGAAAACTGGATAGCCAACTTTGGTGTCCCATCAATTATCACTACAGACAGAGGTGCCCAGTTTGAAAGCCGACTTTTTGACCAGCTAACTGAATTACTAGGCATTAAACGAATACGAACGACAGCGTATCATCCTAGTTCCAACGGTATGGTCGAACGATTTCATCGACAACTCAAAGCTGCGCTCGCTGCTTCTTTGACTCAAAACGATTGGTCAACCAAACTTCCACTAGTATTACTTGGTATACGAGCTACTATAAAGAAAGATATTGGCTGTTGCGTTTCCGAACTAGTCTATGGAACAACATTACGATTACCAGGAGAATTTTTCACCCCGGGTAACCAAGTTCCACACGATATGACTGGTTACGTGCACCAGCTAAAACGACACATGAACGAGCTAAAGATATCACTTCCACGTCAGCAGGAACGAGCGTCATACATCCCGTCACAACTGACAGATTGCACTCACGTCTTCGTCAGGAGAGAAGGTGTACAACGACCACTTCAACCCGCTTATGATGGCCCATTCAAAGTTCTAAACAGAAACGCGAAAGTTATCACGATAGAAAGATTGAATAAAACAGAAGCCATCAGTATCGACAGAGTCAAACCAGCGTTCCTCGACGATTTCGAAGTCAACGATAAGGACCAGCTGAACGACGTGCCAACACCTACATCCACACAAGCTTCAACGTCGACAGAGAAGCCTGCGAAAACAACACGATCTGGTAGACGAGTCCATTGGCCTAAACGTTACGTGCAAGTCATCAAAATATAACTTACTACGAATTTTCATTTTTATTATCTTTATTCGTAATTGTCATTTGATTACTCATTTAACTGATTAATATTTTCATACATAAATCACGTCACTATTATTTTAACATCGATATTTCCTATATTATTACATTTAATCACATCTCGCTTATTATTCACGTATCGTTTTCGTCTACAGATCCTCGGCCAATTTTATCGTTCCTTATATATTCTATCATGATTAGTACTCCACTTTCCCTAGATTATCGCATTTATTATCGATTTTATAAACCGCTTTAAACTGCTCATTTTTCAGCTTAATAAATCGCCTTCTGTGTACTATCGCTGCTACGTATTACGCTGACGCATGTTATTTTCGAACACTTAAATGCATTTTTTTTATATTTCAGTGTTCTGGTGGGGGAATTATGTAGTACCCCTATATCAACTGTAAACATGCTTTTTAATCTAATTTGTATACTTGCATTATATGTGTACACAGACCGATTTTATATGTACTTCGCAAACATTTGTCAATTTACTGTTGAACATTACCTTGACACAATTTAGAAATTTGACTACTGCTATAATACACAATCGTACTCTTCGCAAGTGCCTTTTGATTTACGTTGTGGGTGTCGAGTAGCCACAACGTCAGCGCACATTATTAAAAAGTGAAGAAGTACTAGAATATACGTGTACGCAAGTTTAGTCAAGTAACTCACGCAACAAGATTTCCACCTCGGTCCGTTCACAGCATTGATAATAATAATACTAATAATTATTTTGCTTTATTCCAAAAACAATACTAATGATACAGCAAGGAATTTTCATCATTCAATACAATATTGCATCTAATTTACTAAAAACGACAGAAAATAAACATTACATAGTAATAAAAATAACAAAACGTTGTTACAGCAGCTATGTAGCAAATTATAGTATGCGATAAGGAGAAAAATATGCATAAAGTATAAAATTTTAATATTAGTAGTAATAACAGCTAAAATAAAATAGCTAAGTTATAATTAAACGATAGAAAGGGTGACACCATAAAATTACGGAAAGATGAACGATGAAAGGGTTGATTCACTTTGCTAATTACATACTAACTTACATGTTTCACGTTTCACAGTGTCTCTATCACATAAAATACGAGCTAAATAAGGTATTATAGAATTTTTGTACTTAGTGGTTCGAGTATATAACTTCTTATATTGATCTCTTGTCCCACCTAATGAGGTGCAAGGGGATAGTTGTGAATAAAGGGGGTGCGGGGGGTCTGACAGTACGGTTTTTCCCATTTTGTACAGGATTTAATATGACTCTCGACTATAATACTGGAGAGCTCACGCAGTGGCATACTACAAGCCCTACTCACAGCATTTAATACTCTTCGTAATATGATATAGTCTTTTTGAGAAGCCCAGGAAAGATTAATGGAGAGCAACAGAGTACAATAGGTTAAATACAGGAGTTTACAAATTGCAGAAGTAAAGGTTGGTTGATATCTGATTGTCTTAACTTTTTAATGTTGAAAGTATTACGAAACATTTTCTTAGAGATAGATAAGATGTGGGATGACCATGAAAGGTCAGAGGAAAAAACTAATCCAAGGTATTTAATGCTTGATTTGGTTTCAATTTCCGTGCCATCTATGCTACAGGGATCATGCGAGTTAACTAGTTCAAGTAAGTCACGTCGATGCTTGAAAGTAAAGTCAAGCGCCTGACATTTGGAAGGATTTAATATAAGACCATTTGACTTGGACCAGTTGTTGATGTCCAACAGAAAGCTATTAAGTTTGGAGCTGTCAGACTCGGAAGTGATAGGCAGTGATACAGTCAGATCATCCGCATATTTGACAAAGTTAATTTCGTTTAAATGAGGCAGGTCGTGTAGGAAGAAAGAAAAAAGAAAAGGAGAGAGGATGGCGCCTTGAGGAACACCGGCTTTTGTAAGCAAGGTAGATTTGCCATTATATACAGTATACTTCATTCTATCAGAAAAATAAGAATGCAATCAACTCTTAGCCCAGAATCCTGTTTGCGTCAACGAAAGTTTATTTAATTTAAAGGCCCCTAGGTACATAGTGCCGCTGTAATAATTACCAGGTTCAACAATCCAACGGACGGTATGCATTCAAGGCCACTGTAGTCTCTATATTCTTTAAAGTTGGCCATTATCTCCACTCAAGCAGCCTACAGCGCTATACACACAGGTCTATAAGTTCAGAGAACGTGAAATACAAATTTTCGAAACTAATTTTAATTTGGTTGAATTAATTTCTCCTATTTAAAGAAAATTTATTGACTTTTTTAAAGAAATTTAAATATGTAAGATATTGATAAGCTCGGACAAACATACACACACGCACCCACAACGGCACACAATCGGTTCATAAGTTAGTGAATACAAACACGCATTATAGCCTGAGTTCAGTTGAAAATCTAAGCTAGTTCAATGATCTAGAATATTTATACAGGCAATATGAAAATGCATACACATATAATTTCGACAGTTGAAATTTACATATTGAATTTGATTTCATGTATTTTTACTTATAAATATATACATATATGTTTTTAAAAAATATATATTTTAGAATACGATAACACTCTTATTACTATTCACGATGTAGAATATTTGTTTTAATTTCACTTGACCTTGTGAATTTATTGATTTTTTATTCTAACTCTATGGTGGACAACGGTTATCACAACAACCTATTAATTTCGTATTGTTTATTGTATTATAAACAAATATGTATATAAAGTACCAAATCAGTCTCATTAATTTTTTGACCTTTGAGATTACCTATATATACACTCAATGCTGATTACAGTTGGTTTAATTTAATGGTATTTGGTTGATGATGGTGATGACTAGCAATATAAGTTAGGGCGTGTACATGTCACCCTTTTGAGGACTCTTCATTTGGATGCACACTCAATGGAGGTTGAGGTACATCACAGAATATCGTGTTAATCGTCCGAGAGTTTGTACTGAGAATCCCTACAAGTCAACAGACAAGGAGCATTTCGGTCCTGTGAAAATCAGTCGACTAAAACAAATTGATTGATTACAATCAACTCTGAAAACTAGATGAAGAAATATGATCCCACTGTGTGCAGAGTGAGCTGCTAATCTGTTCGACTTGAAATTTTTTCAGAGATCAGTTGTCATATTTCTGAGACACTATCATTTTGTCCATGGCTTAATGAACATTTCTGGTGTTTCAAGTTTCACATCCTGGATTGATAACAGTTTGACGACCATTAAGAACCAGCAGAGAGTACTGGAAAGGTGTTTCTTCCCTGTTTGGGACTCTTCAGCAGTATGAACCCAGGAGAGTTCGAACGCAGAAACTTCCATCCAGCCACTGGGATCCAATCCAATGATCCATGAAATCCAACTTCTGCTAATTCGTAATTTTAGCGTGACTATCGATCAGTGTCATTCCTACAAACTAATTCATGAAATTCTCTGGTATTGTTGTTTTCTCTAAGGTGAATGGTTCAGTTGTAGGGCTTTCATTGTCTCTCATCTTTAGTGCTAACTTCAGTGTACAAAAAGATTTGGGAAGTCTGCGCGGAGGCTTAGTACTGAAATGATAACCATGTAGAAAGAGGCCAGATTTACCAATCAATGTAAGAAAGTAGGTTACAAGAGTAAAAGATCAAATATCACGTCAACATGGGCAGTCAGTGTCAATACAAAAGCACATGAGATATTGTCCAGAAATCCAATGAAAGCTTTGCAATTAGACAGTTGAGCTCAGCAAAACACAACAGCACAATTCTTCTTCACCATTTCGAAACCATGCAAACGTTTGTCTTGATATTGTCGAAAAGCATAAAGGCCTATCCCTTGGGTTCCGAGTGGAACGTAACGTGTCAGCAGCATATCTCCATTTCACTCTGTTCTCTGGAATTATTTAAACTGGCTCCATGACTGCCCATATGCTTTCATCTCCTCTTTATCACCCTAAGACTCAAGCCCAACTTGTTATTCCTCATTCAGGTTCCACTGGAGGGCCTGATACCTGATTCCACTCAGTGGTCTCCACAGCGTGTGTCTAGTCGATCTCCATTTTCTTCCAGATATTTTTTAAGCATTTGGTTCTTTGCTAATTTTTCGCCTGTCGAAGTTCCTTGTTGCTAATCCTTTCTAGCCATCCGTCCGATCTTCAGTTTGCAGCTAGCGAAGACTGCACATTTTCGTGAAAGTCTGCGGTGGCCTATGAGAAGAAATACTTTTGGGGATTCCTTATTGGTTGGAGTATTTCATTATGAGCTGACACCGGTTAGAGAACTATTGGAAAGCCTGCAGGGAGTATGAGACAGCTGTTTCGATCTAGTCTGGGACTCTTCGGAAGCGACTGGTCTTATCCAGTCAGGGACCTGGGGTTCTAGTGGGAAGCAGTGACCATTAGGGTACAGTAGGTTGAAGGTGAGGCAGAAAGTCATCGGAGAAGACATCGTGAAGTGGTCGCGCCATTTAGTGAATGGGCAAAAGTTGGAATTCATGGGCCATCGGATCAAGTCTCAGTGCCTTAATGGTCGATGAGCTCACCTTGTAACCAGAATGTCCTGGGTTTGAACCTCGTGGTGTGGGAGTCCCAAACCAAAAACTCAAACCTACTTAGTGTGTCCAAAAAAACTTACGTTAAACTGTTGTCTCTACAGTAGCCATCATGAAAAGTCAGTCTCACCAATAATGATTATCCTATTACCTTTCTTGTCCGGCCTTCTCGTTTATTTGTTATGCTCACCTTTTAAATCCCTATCTACATTATTAGATTTGGTTACTGTTTTTATTTTTACATGTCTACCCGTCTACCCATTTCGTTAACACTACATCCTTAACCCGTAATTATACAAACTAACTAGTTTTCTAGTAATTATAATCCTATTTTGTCTTTTCTACCCGATCGTCCTGATTATTAAATATCGTATTTTTAATTTGACCTTTGACCTGAAATATTTCTAAAAAAGTGTCACTACCTATCTCCTGATTATTAAACTTAGTGATCTTATTAATCTAACCTCTGACCGGAAATAATTCTGGAACTTTCCCACACATTCGATATAAATACACGATTTGCTAGTTACTAGAAAGATGTTTCGCTTAACGTTCTACGTTAGCAAGTTAAGCCAGTCTGGTATAAAGCAGTCTTTACTTTCTCAGTTTGTAAATTCTTGTTTTCAGGATTTCATCATGAGCTGACATTAGTTAGAGAACCATTGGAAAACCTGGGAGTACTGGAGAGCTGTTTCGTCCTAGTTTGGAACTCTTCATCAGTACGCACCCACCGGGATTCGAACCCAGAACCTCCCAGTTACAAGGCGAGCTCGTATTCTACCCATCCCTCTTTACTGTTTCCTTTTAATCTTCCCTGGATTACTTAAGAAAGACTTTGCTTTGCTGAGAAAAGCACTAAAAGCCGTTAGTATGGCAAGTGGGATATCGTTAAATCAACTGGTTAACACTATTGTGGATAGACGTATAATGTCATGTAAGAAACTAGCGAATACAATATTCTCAGACCCCCAACATCCTCTCTATACGCAACTCTCTCCTTGCATTTCATCTGGTAGAACTAGAAGCAGCTATGGGAGGCTATATGCTAGGACTACCAAGTACAAAAACTCCACAATACCATATCTGGCACAGCTGTTATGTGATGAGAAATCCGTTAGGTATGACACGATAAACTTACTACGGCACTCTAACAAATAGTCCAATTAGTTTTTGTTTTCCTTTCCTCGTTACTATTACACTGTTGTTCACATCTTCTATTACACACTAATTTTATATTTCATATCCTGTGGTGCTTTGTTTAAAATGCAAACGCAACGCTGTTCTTTTTTATTTCTTTTTATTTATCTTCTTGTTAGGTGTTGCTTTTTGCTTTCAAAATCTTATAAAATTTATGAGGTAATCAGATGCAATATTGTAATGCACGCTGAAAATTCCATACCTGTACCACAAATACCGTTTGGAATAAAGCTGTTATTATTATTATTGTTATTATTATATACAGCATAGTTGATGACTTCGTTGAAAAGAAACCGTCTTTTTAATAATTCCTACGATCCAATGTATATATTCAGTATCTTTTTCCTCAAAAACTCTCTCAGCTGTAAATTGCCTGTCTTTACATGATGACAACCTCTCACCTAAATCACTAGTTCTTATTAGTCAGATAGAGGTAATCTGAACACAAAATGGCTGTTCTGCTCAATCTTGTTCTGAGATCGTCAAACTCAGTCTATCATTTCACAGGGGCGAATCAGCTGAGACTCTTCGAATTCTGGTTATTGGCTTCAAACTTTTCACATCAGGCGGTTGTATGCGCCATCATACTAATTTTCTGGATCTCTTGATGGACATTTATAGTACCAAAACATATCATGTGTTGTGATTGGAAATACTTTTATTTTGATTCCGTCAATTTTACTCTTTTACTCTCAATTTTACACTTTGCTCACCAACCACGCATTTGGTCCTGGGCTCTATCCCCGACTGCCGACGCACTGCTTTACCTCGCTAAGCCAGTAATAAGACTGGTAAAGAGGGAAGGTTGGGCATGAAGCTAGCTAGCAACCGTATTCCGGTAAAATATGCACCACTGCTACCGAGACTTCAAAGCTCTAGCTTGAAGCCCTATGCTCCACTGGAAACGCAAAGGAAGGAAAAAGAAACTCTTCGTTTCATTAAGATGGATTGGTTTTTGTCTTGTTTTTTCACTTAAACCAAATGAATATTTTGTTGTCTTAAAGGTTATTTTGTAAGAGAAAGATAATTTTGAAACACAGTAATATGCTCACATAATCATTGGCAATTAAAATAATGCTTCCACGTAAATAATATTAGAACTATCATTTGTTCTGGGTGGAAAATATAGCTTCAACAGCTCATCTCCACCTCGTCCTATTCCACACAGTCCTCTTTAACCGACTCCACGATCGCCAATAAGCTCTCATCTCTTCATAAGATCCCCACTATGTCGCACTCAGATCCATGCCCAACTCGTCGTTTTCCATAAGGGTTCCACTTGATAACCTACGTGGCGCCTGATGTCACACAACGGTCTTGTTAGCGTGTGTCTGATCCACCTCTATTTATTATTATTTATTTATTATCATTATATCCTTTAATTCCTAGAGGAATATAGGGCTTCAGCCTCGCGTCTCCATTGCATTCGGTTTTCTGCCAACGTTTTCACCCCGCTCCAAGTCTGCCCACATGCTTTCATCTCCTCTTCACATGACCTCCTCCAAGTCACCCCACCCTCGCACTGACGACCAACTCACCGCTTCCCTTTCGGGTTCCACTCGAGCAATCGCTTGTCTAGTGATATCGCTTAATGGTTTGTTTCCTCAGAGTATGGCCAGCCAATCCATCTCCATTTCTCCCCGTATATTTCTTGCACAATCGGTTTCTGGTGGGTTCGCTCATTGCCAGAGATCCCTGTAGCTGATCTTTTCAGGCCGGCCATCTGGTCTTGAGTATTGAGCGAAGAAGGCAGCTGTTGATGAAGGTCTGTAGTTTGTTTGAGGTGCTCTTTATGACGCACTGGCCAAGTCTCTGATCCGTACAGTAAGTAGTAGTGACTTCACATTGGAGTTGAAAATCTGTATCTTATTTTTGATGCAGAGTGCTGTTGACCTCAACACAGACTTAAGAGTAATGAAAGCTTGTCTTGCTTTACCGATTCTCGCTTTGATATCCTCGTCAGTTCCGTCGGCCTTTAGTTGAAACGATGCTTTCCAGGTAAGTGGGTAAAGGAGGTTGTTTCTTTCAGGTTCCTCCCATTTATGATGGCTGATTGTTGTCTGTTGTTATTGTTGCTGTTGGTGTTGGCCAGAAATCTTCATCACTCACCTCTGTTTTATCTATGTTCACCTGAGGGCCTATCTTTGATGGTTCTTGTGCCAGCTTGTTGCTTTTCACTTGCATATCTTCCAGTTTGTGGGAAACCAGACATATATATCACATCGGCGAAGTCCAGATCCTCCAAGATCTCTTTTTTGTGAGTCCATTCTATGCCTGTTCCCTCGTTGGTTGCCGTCGTCCGTCACATTATCCAATCTACTGCAATCAGGAAGATCATTGGTAATAGTAGACAGCCTTGCCTCACTCCCGTCCTCACTTCGAAGGCTTCTGTAAGTTTCCCGTTGTGGATTACTTGGCATGCAGCATTGCCGTATAACTGTTGGATGAGATGTATAATGGTCGATGTTTGTCTGTCTGTCTGGTCGATGGCACCCCGTGGTAGCGAAGTAGTTGCCAAATGACCTCTCGATCGACGCTGCACTATCAAAGGCCTTTTCAAAGTCTATTTACTTCTGCATATTTGTTGAACAATATGTTCTTGGTTGGTTTCTCGGCTGTCAGAGTTCCTTGTTGCTTATTCTTTATGGCTGACTATACGATCTTCAAATTGAAGTATGCGCTGAAAATGTCACCTAGTAAGGTGATGAAAGCTTCGCAAACTAACCATCCAGCTCAGAGAACAAAACCACATCAAGATCTTCAATATGCAACGAAGGCAGAAGTTGATTAAAGATTGCTGGGAATAATTTTCATTATGTGTGCGTGAAATCTCCGAATCATACAGTGTTGTGAATCCAAATTTTTAACTTCATGCTGCGTGCAGAAGATTTCCGCACTGATTTCAGATAAATGAAGGTCCTTCTTACTCTTCCATTCCTAGTTTTGACATCCTCATCAGTACTGTCTGTAGTTAGATCTGTGCCACCCAGTTAAGTGAAAGTAGTGATGTCTTCCGAATTCCTCCTGTTGACAGTGATTGGTGCTTGTTGTTCTTGTCGGTCGTTTGGTGTCAACATCAACGTCTGTCCTCCCTATATTCACTTGAAGTCCTATCTTTTCTGCCTACCCCTTCTGCGAATTTGTTGATTGTCACCTGTATGTCTTCGAGTTTGTGTGGCACTAGATTTAAGTCATACACGAAATTCAGATCTTTTAGAGTCTTTTTGTTGGCCAGACTTATTTTCTTCCTATCATTCTTCATGTTTCAATAGTAAAAAGCTCATTAGCTACGCTGGAGATCCTAGTTCGATTCTTGACTGATGCAGACCTAAGTGTCAAGTAGTTTATTAGCCAGTATTAAGCCACTAAAACAACAAGTATGCGGAGGTGAGAAAAACACCACAGCTAATGAAACTTCAAAACTTGGGGCTCCATGTTCCACTCCGAATGTAGGGAATAAAAATCGCATTTTACAATTTTATATCTACACAGTATTTTTAAAGAATAACTGATAGCGACAACAACGATGTTTGTATAGCTGTAGAACCTGTTTAGAAAGTTGTCAAGAGGCATATTCTTTGTGTGCACTGAATGTCTAAACGAAGATTCTTACTTTACATCAAGCTATCGTATCCTTTTTTTATTCGTCATAGAACACGATACTGTAAAGTAAAATAGGTTCGCTGATTGTCCACTACAAAATCCAGTCGAATATCGACCGATTTCCTTTTTTATTTCACTTTGTGCTGGTAAAAATCCATTTCCGGCATAGACTAGAGTCTTTATTTTTGATGACTTTAATGAATCCACCTCATTTATGTAGGTTTAAATATGGAAGGAGAGAAGTGTCGGCATTTAGTAGAAATTTCCTAATTTTATTGAAAATGCGTAGAATCGCTGTTTGTTCATAAATAATATTCATTGAAACAATTAAAACAATTTAATTAATTAAATTTACTATTTGACATTTAATCTTTAGCTAACTTTCAATACAATCACCGTTAAGGAGGCATATTTGAATAGACAGAAATTCAAATGGAATTTTAACCAGTATAGTGTATGATAGTTGTAATTTGTTCCCTTCCAAGATGTTCTTAAATAATATTAGCATTATTGCGCACATTAGGGAAATGGCAATTGAAACGAAAAGTTTAATCGTGACGATTTTCAGATTAGTGGTTCATTAGTTGTCGACAAAATGGGCTGTATACTGAGGAGGTCAGTTGCTAATCAAGTAAGGCTTTCATGAATTTTTAGGTATTTGAATTTTATATGTAAATGTCTGCTCACTATCATCACACTGGTCGCGGAATCTTTCCAGTGTATGTACAAAATGATGTAACTTGTTTAGGCTAATTTCTAGTCACCATTGATTGATTGTAGTAACGCAATAATTATTTGAAAACTCCATCCTGAACGGTATAACTACAGTATTGATACTTATTTGATTGTTTCAGCCAACTTTGTACTTATTATTATTGTCTCCCTTAGTTCCTAGTGGAACGTAGGGCTTCAGCCGCACGCCTCCACTGCATTCGGTTCTCTAACAACGTTTTCACCTGGCTCCACGTCTGTTCACATGTTTTCATCTCCTCTTCACATGACCTCCTCCATATCACCCCACCCTCGAACTGACAACCAACTAGCCTCTTCGCATTCGGGTTCCACTCGGGCGATGGCCTGGCGTTTGATGTCACTCACTTGATGGTTTGTTTTCCCAGAGTATGGCTAATCCACCTCCATTTCTTCCTGCTTATTTGTTGCACAGTCGGTTCCTGCTGGGTTGGTTTGTTCATTGCCAGAGATTCCTCCTTGTTGCTGATCTTTTCTAATCGACCATCTAATACTGAGTAGTATTGAGCGAAGACAGCTGTTGATGAAAGTGTGTAGTTTGTTCGACTTGCCCTTCGTGACACGGTGCCAAGTCTCTCATCTGTATATTACCGAGAACTGACCTCACATTGGAGTTGAAAATCCGCATCTTATTTTTCATGCTGAGTGCTGTTGACCACCACTCAGGCTTGAGAGTAATGAAGGCTTGCCTTGCCTTCCACATCCTCGTTGCTTTGATATCCTCATCAGTTCCATCTGTCTGTAGTTGCAACGATGCTTCCTAGATAGGTTGGTAGCCAAGTAAAAGAGGTTGCTTCTTTCAGATTTCTCCCATTTATGCTGGCTGATTGTTGTCTTTTGTTGTTGTGGTTGTTGCTGTTGCTGTTGGCCAGGAATATTCATCATTCACCTCTGTTTTCTCTATGTTCACCTAAAGTCCTGTCTTTGATGCTCGAGGAAGTTTTGTCCAGCCATGAAGTAGAACGCGAAGACCGGTTTCCTGAGTTCAGACGACAAGAAGTCGGTTTCAGTCGCTACATGCTAGTATCGTTTCACTGAAATGTTCTGTTTCTGCTGACATGTAGGTTCCTAGTATAGAGGAGTCTAGTGGATATCACTTTGGTATTTTCAAGGATACTTGTTGAATTCGAGTCTCAGAGAAAACTTCATCCCTCATAGAAGATGCAGTTGCATCCAGATGACGAGTCCTAAATTCAACAAAATGTGCTTCCTAGTTTCAAATGCTAACTTAAAGTGTAGCAGTTCAAGTTGCCACACTGTACATAATACACGAAGGCAGAGAAAAGAGAGAATAAAGAAATTCGAAAGAACTACAATGAGCGGAAAGAAAGAAGGGAGAAAGAATATTCACATGAAGCAACATGAGAGAGATCACAAGGAGTTTGACCTACATCGTCGTCAGTCTCCAGCCATTGGTTCTTAGAATCTCTAGGACCCCTATCAGGCAGTCTACACCTCCTTAAGTGCTTATCTGGAACCAGTTGTCAAAGATTGCATCGACTGATACCCCTACCTCTTTTTCAACCTAATCTCATGTCAGCTGACATTGCCCATCAAGGAATGCGATGGCAGGGCTATCGCAATACGTATCCTCTTTATCTCCTTAGTAAACACTTTATGCCTAACCTCAGTATTGACCTCTGTGTTATACCACTTGACTCTGGCAGGCACTGCTAGTCACTCTCAACCGAATAAAAGAGATTTACATCGTAGCAGGAAAAAGGTTAACTGATTAGATTCATATGCTTAAACCGTCGAACATTTACACACCACCACTCATCTCTATAGCATACACACGAAATCTACATCAAATGTAAGGAAATTACAACCTAGTAAGAAGGTGGCCATTAAAGTTCAGTTTTCAAATTGGTGGAACTGTAAGCCGAAGACTGATGTTTTGAGTGTTATCAGTAAGTAGTATTAAGTTTGACCAAGGATTGACAGCAGTCAGAGAAGCATTGGAGAACCATGCAATACTGGACAGCTGTTTGTTTAGTTCTAGTTTGGGACTTATCAGCAGGGCTCTCAGGACCTTTCGGTTACAAGGCGAACTAGTAGACCATTCAGCCACTGGGACCAATTACACTGGCTGGAGGTGTCACTTAAATCACGAATCGGTAGAAGTTAGAATTCACGGGCCATAGGGTCATGTCTCGGTGGCTGAATAGTCTATGGGCTTTACTTGTAACCAGAAGGTGATGGATTCGACTGTTGAAAAGTCTCAAATTAAGACGAAACAGCTGCCTAGAACTCCCTGCTGCTTTTCACCGGTTTTCTAACTGATATAAATCCAAGAACTACAGTTTTAGCAGAATAAAGTGGTACCATCTCTTATTTCGTTGCCTTCTCGTCAGCTGCTTGCAGAGCTGAGTACATTACTAGCAATAGCCTATCTTGCAGCTAAGCTCGTTCCCGTCTATCGAACAACGTGCTCTTCGTTGCAAACAAAAATCGATAGATATCCTTCTCATGTTAACTCCAACTGCACATACAAATTTACATGTATCTTCGGGAGCAGTTACATTGGAAGGACAGAAAAAAGGGCATATCTACGACTCTCTGAACGTGTATCAAAAAGCTTACGTCTAAAGGGAACAAATGCTTTAAACAGTGCCATCGCCAGGCATCTCCTTGACACAGGTCATGAGGTGGACGTCGAAAAGTCGTTCAAAATTATGAATAGGCAAAAGAGCCCAATTCTCATCAAGTTTGCTGAAGCCATTTCCATCAAGTGCCTGAAGCCTGATTTGTGCGTCCAGAAAGAGGCGGTTATCAGTCTTTATTTGCTGTGGTAACTGGATATTTTCATCTCTCTTTCATCTGAATGCGTAATGCTGAAAAGTTTCCGTTGTGTATGATTATCATTGTTCGGAATAGTGTTTAATATTACATATATATATATATATATATATATATATATATATATTTATTATTACTGTATGCGTATATTGATCGGTTGATTTTTGTTTAAAATGAACTCTGTGTATGTAAGTATGTTAAAATTGTCTTTGTAGATATATTTAATAATGTTTTTGGCCTGTAAGCAGCTGACGAGAAGGCAACGAAATAAAAAATGGTACCACTTTATTCTGCTAAAACTGTGGTTCTTGCTTTGTTCAAATTCAACAAGGGGAATAAATGTATGACATCAGTCCGTTTTCACACTTGAGACAAATCCAATCCCTGCAAACTAACTCTTGATAAGTAATTAGTCTATAGAAAAGTAACAAGACTGTAATTAAACAACACGATCGTGTACAGTTGTTGAAACCATCTTATATTTTAGTCAGTAGTGCATATTTTGTTTGTATTTTTATGGATTTTCTTAGTTTTTAGGTAGCATGCATAACTGATAGCGTGTTATTTCCATCAACTGCTCACAATTTATAAATCACGTGTTCATCAACCTTTCATTCATTCACTAATTGATAAAATTGATTATCTTAACTAAATCTAAGTATGAGGCTACTGCGCATAGGGTGTATTGATTTTTCTTTCCATAAAAAGTGTGTATTTTGTACTTGCTCTTGATGGGAAGCACAATCAGTTTGGATGTATTGGTACAAATAAGTTGTGATACGAAATCGGAAGATATTAATTAGTTTGTGTGAGCGACCTTGAGCTTGACTGTAGAGTTAAGACTGTGTTAGCCAATCAGAAATTAGATAAGTTATTTTATCGTATTCGGTAACTCTCTAGTGTGCCATAAGTACTTTCTTTTAAAATGAGTTGGTTTAAAGTTTGTTCCGAATATTTTTGTTATTAATAATGATTTGTTGCTTTTATTTTTCTAATTAAAAGCTTTAAAAATCTTCTCAAATTGTCAGCTGAATTTACCTAGTTTGACTAATGAAAATGATAAGCATTTAAATGACTTAATACATAAGAATTATAAGATAAAATTAAAGTAATGTGGTTAGATGAAATTCAATTAAATTAATGTGGCCTGTTGCACAAAGGGTGGCTTTCGTGGCCCAAGTGGTCTAGTGGATAATGCTTTGACGTTTGAAACTATGGGCACTGGGTTCGAGCCTCGGTGGGACCATCATCGCTCACTGACTGGGGAATGCAGGTACATCCAATTGACGAGTCCCAAACAGGACGAAATGTGCGTTATCCTGGATTCCCCTGAGAGTCACCATCCACCAATTAAGTGGTCAGATGAATGCCTGGGAATTTGAGTTTTTAAAAGTTTCAGATAGCATGACATCTAATGCATACTGAATGACAGACAGTCAAATCTCTACGTCAACTTCGTTGACTTTGAAAAGGCGTTCGACAGGGTTGACCACGAAGTAATTTGGAAATTATATCAACATTAGAGAGTGTCTCAAATCCTTATCAACCTCGTCCAGAAACTGTATGACAGTAACACGTGTCAGGTGATCCACTACGAGGAACTCAGAGAAGCCTCTGAGAAGTGAAGACAGGAGTAATATAAGACTGCCTATTATCACAGACGATATTCCTAGTTACGGTGGATTGGATTATTTATTCATCAGACTGTGGAAAGCGAGAAGGCAGGAATACACTGGACCAACAAGAAGACTCTTGAAGATCTGGTTTTCGTGCGTGGATGATTTATGTCTAATGTCACTTAAATTCGAAGAATTACAGGCGAAAAACAACAAGTTAGCAGAAGAGGTAGGCAGTGAAATGGGACTGCAAGTGAACATAGAAAAGATGGGGGCGATGAAGATACTTAACCAAACAGTAGGGACTAAAAACACTAATTACTATCACTGGGAGAAATTTGAAAGAGGTCGCTTCCTTCAGTTATCTAGGCAGCATAATTTCAACTACAGTCAGTCGGTACGAATGAGGATGTCATAACCAGAATCGGAAAGAAAAGGCAAAGCTTCGTCAATTCTAAATCAAGTATTGATTTTGTAGGGATTTTGTTTGATTGGTTGGAGGATTTTATCATGAGCTGACATCAGTTAGAGAACCACTGGAAAACCAGCTGGGAGTACTGGACAGCTGTTTCGTCCTAGTTTGGGACTCTTCATCAGTACTCACCCACCGGGACTCACGTCCCAGTGGCTCAATGGTCTACGAGCTCACCTTGTAACCAGAAGGCCCTGAGTTCGAGCTCCAGTGGGTGCGTACTGCCGGTATTCCTAGGTTTTCCAGTTGTTCTCTAACTGATGTCAGCTCATGATGAAATCCTCCGTGCAATTCTAAATCAGTCTCGAAATTTACTGCATAGGGAAGCATTGGAAATAAGATTCAAATTTTCAATACCAATGTTAAATCAATTCTTCTTTATGGATCATAAACTTGTAGCTCACGTCATGAAAAGCATTTCCAGCTGTCTAAAGACTTTTATCAACAACTGCCTCCTCTGGCTCCATACTGAAGATAAAATGGTGGGCCAGAAAGAATTAGGAACACGAAACACAATGAGATTGAACCAATCAGGAACCTATTATTGAAAAAATATCTAGGGGAAAATTGAGATGGATCGGATACATGTTGAAGAGATAACTGAATGACATCACTCGCTAGTCTATCACTTGAGTGGAATTCGAATAAAAAACGACGAGTAAGACATGGGTCCAATAATGACATAGAGGAGATCGTATGAGGAGGAGGAAGAGACGACAGACTATGGGCAACGGTGGGGGCGGCTAAAGAGGAGTACAGAAAACAGGATGAAATAGAGATGGGTTTTTGAAGCCCTATGTTCTACACAAGACCCAAGGAAATAATAATATATAAATATAATGCTGCCTTTTAACTGTCCCACTTGAAACATGATATTTTTGTCGACTGTGCTATTTCAATTTTACCTTTGACTAATGGCCTCTAGTGACTAATTAAGTGCGTTACGTGATAATATGGATACATTGGCGAATCTGTCTGTTTTTCATTTCAACGTATTATGAAGACAACTGTACATTTCAATTTTTACTGTACTGAAATAAAGTTCCTGACAAGTTTTCAATATTTGTATCAAAATTTATGATTTTAGAAAGTTATGTATCATAAGTGTAACTATGTACAGTTTGATCAGATTTCTTAAAATGTGTGTTAAACTATCTATTTATAGAAAGCTGAAATAAGGCGAATCGCATAGAAGTAACTCAAATGCGGTCAGTTGTTTTTACTGATACCAGCGAATGAAATCGAAGTCCAGGTGGATTGGTCACCAGGGCTAAGCCGAAGTCATGTTTCTATTTTATTTTATTTTTGATTACAGCTTGATTCCACACCGTATTTTTGGTACAAGTATGGAATTTTCAGCGTGGATATCGGTAGCCCAAAATTCGCAGGCCGACCATAGATATCAGGTGCGCGTCGGCGTGGGCTCGAACCCCTGACCATGTGCATGGTCGGCGAGAGTCCTAACCACTGTGCCACCGACGCACAGTATTTGTGTTGATGGAGTTCTATTGTGGTGAGAGCCGCCAAATTAATAGACAGCAATTTACATCAATGTTTACTTCCCAAATCTTGGTCATGAGAAAAACAAAAACAAAGACGATTCGCAGATATATGGTATAATCATCAAAGAAACGGCCACAAAGAGATAACAGATTAACTTTGAGTGAGAAAACAACCAGTCAGAAGACGCTGTTTCCCTGCTAATAATAACAAATAATAATGTACATAAAAATATATAAATATCTCATGATTTTCTCAATAAACGATCTGTTGCCTGGCCCTTGTCTTCTGTCGTTACGCTATCAATCACGTTTGGAAGGTGTTCATCAAGCTAAGTGACTGATAGCAGTTGCTGTGTATTTCGAAATCGTGTCGAATGGTTGGAGGTACTCGGCAAGGAGAGTTAGAAATCGTCATTGGGGTGCATCTATAACCTCAAAAGGAGTTGTGTCCCCTAAGCGATTCAAACCCATAGCATGAAGTGATGAACTCAGAGACTTTATCACTGAGCCAGTACAATTCAACAGGGAGTCGGCTCTATTTCTAAATATCTCAGTAGTAAAATCACTGACTGCTAGACTAGATGATGTGGTTTCAAATCTCCTAAGATATATCAGTTTCTTCGAAGTTGCAGATACACCTTGCTGGTGAATGTCAACAAACATGCAGCTTATGTCCAAGTGTCCCTGCCAACTGCCTCTAGCCATTTAATATTAAACTGAAGGCTATCTGATGAGAATAACTTTATTTTAGACTTAACCATGACTATGGAAAATTATTGCTATCATCATTATTGTTTCCTTTAAATTTTAAGGGAACATGGGGATTCAGCAGAACGTCTCCATTGCATTCGGTTCTCCACCAACGTTTTCACCTGGCTCCACGTTTGTTCACATGTTTTCATCTCATCTTCACATGACCGCCTCCCTGTCACCCTCTCACTGACGACCAACTCGCCGCTTCCCATTCGACTCCCACTCAAGCAATGATCTGGCGTATGATGTCACTCCCTTGATGGTTTGTTTTCTCAGAGTATGGCCTCCAATCCACCTCCATTTCTTCCTGCATATTTGTTGCACAGCTGGTTCCTATGTTCGAAGGTAAACGAATTACAATAAATTTTACAACTTCCTGGCCAGAAACACAAGATAAATGAGAGTTTTATGCAAATGAGTAAATGTAACACTCGATTCGAAAAGCCGACAATGGAAAACGTTGTCTGTTAATTTATTATTATTCCCTTAGCTTCTGAGTAGAGCATAAAGCCTCAGCAGCATATATCTCCATTTCATGCTGTTCTCTGCAGTCCTCTTTGGCTGGTTCCACAACTGTCATACCGCCTCACACGACTCCCTCCATGCCACCTTCAGACCGATGCCCAGCTCGTTGTTTCCTATTCGGGTTTAACTTGAGCGACGGCCTAGCGCGCAATGTCCCTCAACAGTTTCATCAGTGTGTGTCCTATCAGTCTCCATTGTCTTCGGCATACCCGCATGGAAAATTAAAAATTTATTGATAATAAGACCATTTGATGTGACCTTCTGTTGGCATTCTGTTGTTGACCTCATAAGTAGTGACTGAAGGTGAAGTACAATAATCTCAATACTGGAAAAGTATGAACTAACAGCTTATGAATTACCAGTCTGAGTGCTTTGAATCTTTTAACTAAGTTGGTACGGTATTTTTATCATGAGGTCATATTTGTGCTGCTATATTCAGCTCGGTTGAGTCTAAAAGTTTATGAAGGCTTGTCTAATATAAATGTATATACATATTTGGTCCTCCTCAGCTGGATGTATCGGGGACTTTATAGCGAGCTCGGTAACGGAACGAATATTAGAATAAAACTCCAAGTTAATGAAATAATAGCGTAATAGTATATTATAAAAAATACAGTGAACGAGTTATATAAATCAATGGTTACTTGGTGATATAGTTAAACGTCCGTTGTTACAAATTATTAATGTAATCCACAAAAGTGTTCATTGCTGGAGTCGTGTCTACTAGTAGAAGCTGTGCACCGATTGTAGAATAGTCTTCAAATGAGGATGGGAGGTTCCTGAAAAATTCAAAGGATACAACACGGCTATTAGTAGTGAATCAAGTAGACAGTATGGACCAGTTAGAAGACAAAGCGTTGAGCAGCACATTGTACTTTTGATTGTACTCCAAAGTTATATATATTTTACAGTGAATCGTTTTAAACAATGCACTTTACAATCATATTTTTCCAAACTCCAAAGATGTACCTGCAGTCCTAAGTGGGTGGTGGTACTCCACTGGGACTTGAACCCAGCACCCAAAGTTTTATCCTCTAGGCCACTTAAGACACTATCACTCACTGGGTATTGCTGGTGAATTCAGCTGACAAGTTCCCAAACTGGGCGAAATGTGCATCACCACCATTCACGAGGTAAAACCATCTCCTTATCCTGAGACATCGTCGAACTCGAACTTAACTCTTGAAATGTGATGCTAGAGGCAGTTAGAGACAGTCAACAGAAAGCCGTGGACCTAGATTTCGTTCTTATTGTCACTGGTCATCAACGCATGCCTACAAACTCAATGGTATCTTGATAAGTATTTCCATTCTATGTACAGTGAGAATAGAGGTGGAAAGTTAATGACTACTTTAACTCTAATTCAGACATCATTGTTACAAGACTGGAGGGAATTTATAATTATCAATGTAAAACCCTTAATAAAATATTAGGAAAAGACATTTGCAGCGAAAGGAATTTCCTTTTCGACGAAATCATCAACTAGGCTGTATATTCGTTTATTCATAATAAATGGGTAGGAATAGACAGGATGGTTGGATAAAAATTTTGTTGGGATCACAATCAATGTGACGAATAGTTATTTGTACAATTGGGGATTAAATATGCAGAAATAATAAAATGACAAAATAGACAGGTAGTTCGGATATTAAAATATGGTTGTGTAAATAGAGATTAAGAAAAACTCAAAAATAACATGAATAAACAGGAAGTTTGGATAAGAAAGTCAATGGGATAGTCACTATCAGAAGAATTACCTGTTTATGATGGCCATGGCAGGTACAAGGATTGGACGTATTTCTTCTGGATACATAGCGCGGGTTGAGCTGTGGGATATCTAGTGCCCAGGTGTCTTAATTCCACTCCCTTTGATAGGTTTGATTGAATCATGTATATTACTTTGAAGAATTTTTCGGATGGCGCTGAATGTCGTGAATTGACCAGATGTTTTGTCACTGCAGCATTTACCCGTTTTCGTTCTCCTTTTACTAGCCAGGCTGGATTGTGTTCACGAGAGTGGCGCATGGTACGACCGATGTACTTAGCTCCACAAGAGCAAGTAAACTGGTATATGCACACTGAAATGGCCCAATGCGACAGCTTGTCTTTCGCGTTCTGGCTGAACAGTTTCTTAAAGGAAAACGTTAGTCGTAGGCTTGCGGTGAAATATGTCTTCCTCAGAGATTTACAAAGGCGTTTACGAAGGATTTCTGCTTCAATATCACCTTTGAATTCTAGATTAAGCAGAAGTATCTTCTTCGGGACGGATTGAACTTGTTCGGAAGTCTTCTTTGATTTGAGGTTCTTGTCTATGAACCTAGGCGGAAAACCGTTTTCCATCCAAAAGCTCAAACCTACGCTATGTATCCAAAAGAAATATGTTCAACCCTTGTCCCTGCGGGCCATCATAAACAGGTAATTTTTTTAATAGTGACCATCCCATTGCCTTTCTTATCCAAACTTCCTGTTTATTCATGTTATTTTCAAGTTTTTCTTGATCCCTATTTACACTACCATATTCCTCTCTATTTTGTCATTTTACTATTTGTACATATTAAATCCCTGATTGCATAAACAATTATTTGTCAAATTAAAAGTCAATCTGAACGAAGAATATTCTTTTCAATAATTTCTCTTCAGGTTCTCACAATAATAAAACATAATGCATTTATTGTCGTTACAATAAAGGCCAGTTATTGCGACGGATACATTTTTAACGTAGAATAACAGATTAGTTATAGGGTGTCAAAATAAATAGTCATATTTGTGTGACAAACGTGCTCGGCTGAAATAGATTAGAAAATATTGTAAAACGGGAGACAATGGTGGTGATTATTCATAATAGAATTGTAGAGTGTGAGGTGGGAAAATTGACAAGACAGTTCAAGGTTTTAAAAGGTGTCAGGTGAGTGGCTAGTACCCAGTGGTCTGTGTTAAACAGGAGATAGTAAGACTGCAATGAGAGGTTCATAATGAGATAACAAATATGTGAAATGAAACAGGTGGAGGCATATATTGAGAAAACAGATAATATCACTAATAATAAGTCCATATGAATGAAAAATTTGATAGTATTGAGGGAATGTTTGCATAAAGGGCATAAATTATGACGAATAATAATAAGTGTAATAATAATATTTATAATAATAAGCCAAGTAAAAAAAAGAAAAAAGAGGAAAACCAAGAGGGTTAAGGGGAAGGAACACTCTTGGTGAGAAGAAAAATCTTCAATCCATGTCTGGCCACGGTGGGAACAGCTTCTAGGCGTGTTATTTTTGGATACAAAGTTCCGGTTTAGTCGATCTTATTGCAGCAGTTTCAGCTATGTGTAGGAGACGTAAGCGAACCATACATGATAACGACTTCGGAATTCTGTATATAAGCCTGAAAGCTGTGTTGACATCGATGCGATGTCCAGTATCGACCAAGTGTGACAGGTTCGAGCTTTTTATGCACTTAATTTCCACCCCCCCCTGCTGAACCAAGCTGGTAAGCGTTCTCGAACCCGTAGACGAACCTGCCTAATCATGAGCCCTATATAACTTGAACCACAGGAACAGTTGAAATGGTATATGCATGAAGAAGAGCTAAGGTTAGGTAAGACATCTTTGAGTTGCTGGGTGAATATTGGACGGCTAGTGAAGGATAGACACATACGTGCAGAGTAGAAAGTTTTCTTGATCGCCCTGGTTAAACGTTGGGATAGAATCTCTGCAGGAGTATCTCCCTTGAATTGGAGACGTCACATTAGTGTTTTTATTCGAAAATCTTGTCTATTGTTGTTATCTCTACATTTCTAACCCCTGATTGCACAATATGTAAATCTTCTCAGTAATTCTGATGCTACTTTGTCTGAGCTACTTTGTCCGTCCCCCTATTTATTATTTCATTTTAATTCCTAATTGTAATTTCAATAATCTGACCCTTGACCAGAAATTATTCTGGAACTTTCCTATGCATTTATTATAAATATACGAATGTACAGCTATCTAGTTGATGATTTTATCGAAAAGAGAATTACCTTCGCTACAACTGTCTTTTTATTATTCCCTATAATCAGATATTAAGAGTCTAATACCTTAGTCACTTGCTGGTTTTCTCTCTCATTTTTTTAAATTTTTAAAATTGTTTTTCAAGACTATTGTCAACCTTACTCCGTCTATTTTTCATACCTACATAGTTTGTGGGGTGTCACATGGAACAAGATGGATGGAATGATACACAAACACGCAAGATCTAAATTTGTCAATATCTATCATCTGCCAATTATTTTTCCTGACTGGATAGCACACTGGTTCGTTCTGTTCTGTTCTATTCTATACTTCAGCGTGAAATTTTACTACTTCAGTGTTAAGTCTATTTATCAGAGCTATAAATAATGACGCATTACCACAACTACTAATGCAAGCATCACATGACTATGCATGTAAGAGTATGTATGTGATGTTTGAGAGTTGAAAATAAAGTGTGTTGTATGCATTTCTATCTAATCAAATAGTCTTTCTTAATCACATTATGCACACAGGTTCCAAAAAATAATAATAATAATAGCTGCTGTTAGCGTGTTGTAAAGACAACGTTTTCTTTTTTCTCAAGTCTACCACCAACGCAGTTTTACCAGCTGTGTACTTCATTTTGGACAATGAATGTGAAATGTAATTTAACACTTATAATATTTGCTCAAGCGTGTTTTATTTCATTTTATTTTTTTAATGGACTTAATTCTTACAGATTATTTCAAGGTTTATTTATACCCGTGGGAAACTGATAGGTCAAGAATATGCTGGATGGTGTTCTAATGACTTCTTTTTGGTAGTGTAAACAACATTCTGTTTGTATGTTCGGTTTTCTGCAAACTAACCAGTTGGATTGATGATGAATAAGTGGGCAAAGTTCTACAATAGCGTCCCAAAGGATGTGAACGCACAAATGACCTTCAGCCGACCAATCAGAAAATAGGAGGAGTTTTGCATAAAATTTTACGTATATTTACACAAAAAGCATGAAAAAAAACATTATACAGGGTATTTTGTCTAATATGAGATAAAAAGATGTCCCAATTATAATGAGGATTTTCAGTTTTTAAATTAAACCAATTTCTATACATATATTCGTCCAGGTGACTAAAAATAACTTCGTTTTGAGAGCCGTTTATAGCTCTGATTCTATTTTTCAGTCTTCCCTTGAAACCTTCGATTGAATTAGTATGGGTACCGGTTCTGGGGTCGACGGAGTCATCTGAATGGTTTACTCGATGACGTATAAATCCCAAAGCCGACAGTCGATTATATCCTGCCCATTTATCCGTATGAATGGTTGTGCCTGCCAAGACCAGCCTTTGAATAATAGGGAGGAGTGTATCAGCACTCCTATCCGGAATAAGTTCGATGAATCTTTTGCGAATTTGGGTGTCATAAATACCCAGAACCCAAACGTTATTAGTCCTAGCACGTCCTCGATTGTACTTCTTCTTTATAAGGACCGATTCATCGATATGAACTACGACACCGACTCTGCCCAACACTTGTGTAATACTGTTCATTTTCCATGATGCCAAATCTCGGCAAAATTGGAACCATTGCACAGTTGATGTTAACGTATTATCTGTCTGAGCGGCAGTTGATCTCACCCCGGTCTTTAAAATCCAGTAATGGCACAGAAACAGGATATTGGTCAACGAAAGTTTCGATTTTTCAAAGAAAGTTCCTAGAAGACAATTAACTGAGAGTGTCACTTATCAGAACGAACACATGTTCGCTTCCTACACTGTGTACATCTAAATGTATATCCATCAATGACCTGGGTATATGGCTGCAGGTTCATAGAAGCACCACAACTACATATCCGAGTACATCGTATTAATCCGTTATCTAGGCAGTATTGAAATACGTGCTCTGGCTGAAATTTGCACCTGAGCAGATGAACAGGGGGCATTTTCGCGCTAGAATAATGGGAAGTTTCCCCAACCAATGACTAGCAAGCGTTCAAGGTCATTTGGGCGTTCGCACTCCTGGTGTAACAACAGAAGACAAGGGCTGGCAACAGATCGTTTTATTACGGAAATCAACACGTATTTATATATATTTTCCTGTACATTATTGTAGCTCATTCAAGTAGACGAACGCAGTCTTCTGATTGGTCGTTTCGGGTTTCATCGGAAAGTGGAGCCATCTATCTGCGAATCATATTTCCCCAAGTTAAGTCTGCTGTGATTGGTTGTTGAGTCGGCCTTGTTCAGATCTTCTCACGGCCAATATTAGTGACCTAGACATTGACGTAGATTAATGTCTACCAATTGGCTAGCAGCCTGCTTTCACCACACTGGGACGTTATTCTTGTATTTCGCCAATAAGTGGTTGGAACAGCTCATATTTAGGAATTTTTACCAATATATGTTAGTTGGAGGATTTCATGATGAGCTGAGAACCATTGGAAACCCAGCTGGGAGTACTCAACAGCTGTTTCGTCCTAGTTTGGGACTCTTCATAGTATGCACCCACCTGGATTCGAAGATAGTACCTTCTGGTTGGTGCGTACTGATGAAGAGCCCCAAACTAGGACGAAACAGCTGACTAGTAGTCCCAGCTAGCTTTCCAATGATTCTCTAACTGATGTAAGCTCATGATGAAATCCTCCAACCAATCAAACAAAAATCGCTACAAAATCAATACTTGATAATAAATATTAAACAATTTCATAATAGAAAGCATGTAATGATGGCCATATTTCTTGTCAGGTTGGAACTCCATTATGCATATATGATAAATGAGACACATAAACACCAAGTATTATAAAGAGAAACTAATAACGGTTGAAAAGAAACAACTAATCCTAAAACTGTGATTTAATGCGGGCGTGACTAGTGAAGTCTTATATCTGTGATTATCAAGAGCGATAAAACGGACTTATACTGCCACCACCCTTTATTTGTCATTTTCCAGCCAACCAATTAATGATTGCTCAAGCGAAAGACAAGTTACCTAGCTGCACCATTTCTATGTGTATTTGTGAATTTAGCTGCTCCTGTGGAGGAACAACTAGACAGTTTAACAAACGTATTTCTGAGCATTTTCCTTTGTGGTTCGGAAAAGGCCAAATAGAATATATAAAAAGTTCTATTTTGAGTCATTTGATAGATAGCGGTCACCAAGTGGACAGAAGTAGTGCCTCCAAAGCTATCCATCGCATTCCAACAAGCCTTTCCAATGGAATTCGAAGCCGCTATGGGAATTAACTCGAGAGGACAATCCTAGTCTTTGCATACAACAGAAGAAGTTTGTTCTACCTTTGTCTCTCTCTTTCTCTCTCTTGGCCTAGGTAAATTCTAATCTAAACCCTCCCACTCTTTCTTATTTTCCATTTTCTTCGTACTTATATGATATTTATTTAAACTCTGATTATCTGTCCACTTCACCTTTAGTATTACGTAACTTTTAAGATTTGACCTGATTTATTTATTGCATTGTCTACATATACACATATTACTTACTACCTTTGTTATTCTTATCACCACCTGCATAAACCTTATTATCAATATTTTGTTATCATTATAATCATCTCTACTAATGTCGTTCAAAACATTTACCACCCTATTATTATTTGGTTCAAAAACTTACCGTCACTGGTTATTTTTTATATATGAATCTATGTAAATCAGAATAAAACCAGAAGATCTAATTGAAGACAAAAATATTGTTCGCTTATCTGTCTTGTTCTAGTATTAATAAGTATTAGTTCCTAAAATGAACAAGAACAAGGTAATATTTAATTCAACTTAGATTTTCACGTCGATTGATTGAACTGAGTTGGTTGGTCTCAGGTTGACATGTAAGCTACTTGTTCATATGCTTCAAAGATGTCTGGTCACGTTAATTGAAGTCAACTGTTGGTCGGTAACTAGTAGTGGAATCCAGGATGCGCATTTCGGCCTATTTAAGACTCGTCATCCGGATGTACCTGCATTAATGTTAGAGATTATGGGCACTAGGTTCGAGCCTCGGTGGGAACATCATCACTCACTGACTGGGGAATGCAGGTACATCTAGACGACGAGTCACAAATAGGAAGAAATGTGCATCCTGGATTCCACTGCTAGTCACCATGATCCAATTGACAATGTTGTATTTAAAACAGTTAGTCCCTTTTATAAATTTGGATAGTATTATTAGAAGGCGGAGATTATCTGAAAAATGTGTGATGTTTTTGCACTATACATTTCGAACAATCTGATCCCTCACACATTTACTTGTCAAGTCGACATATATGAAAAAATTAAGTGACAAAAAAAGGATTTAAGAATGATTAACACAACATTTAGTAATCCAATCAAATAAGGATTACCAAGGTAGGTTAAGAGTAATAATAAACTGTTTTTGAATACACAGGGGGGGGGGTTAAGTTTATGAATAGCTTTAACCACAGAGTATTTCAGTAAGCACCCTTGACCACTTTTATAGATGACCTTAAAGGCTGTGTTAACGCCAATCTTATGGTTCATCTCGATTAGATGTTTGGCTATAGACGAAGTTGGTAGTCTGACACTTGTGTCTATTGCTTTTCCACAGTTCATTTGTTTAATTTAATTGCCTTTAATTTTTTCATATATATATATATATATATATATATATATATCGACTTGACAAGTAAATGTGTGATCAGATTGTTCGAAATGTATACCACAAATACATCACACATTTTCCAGATAATCTCCGTCCTCTAATAACACTAACCATATGTGGTATTGTTCGTTTTTTTTAAAGCTTGCAGTAATTTTGATATATGTGTAAGATTTGTGCCCCGTGGTAGTAAGTAATTTCATATTAGTTTGTCTATTAGATGTATCACACAGTGAAACAGTATTATTTAATGGATAACGTTTCCAACAAAATTTACTCTTCATAATCATGCCATCAGTTATAATCATTTGAGTTTTACAGTCTTCTTTGGTCTCTCATGTTTGTCGTAGGGGTAATGGAATTTTCCAGATGTCCAAGTGGACAGGTGTTGAATCATTCCTATTACACGTCCTGATTTGCAGTTGATTCGATAAACAAAGCTTCTGTTATCAATCTCTCCCTATACCCTGTGACATTAGATTTTAAAACTGTCATCCTATCCCATCCATCCTATTGTATGGTTGTGTGTAACTGTATGTAGTGCTATAGCTGAACAATTTATTCTCCAGATTTCTTATCTTATTCGGGTCAATCAATCTAGATTTCGCTGATAGGTTTTTATGTTCAGCTAGTCTGACTGCATGTGTTTTGTAATTTTGTATCCGTGTGTGATCATCTCATCGTCTCCATTGTCTAGTTATAGTTTATTTAAACTTGGTGATTTTGGCGAGTTTATTATTTCTCATCAACTCAGTATTGTTGATCTTTTGATGATTTCTGCCACAGAAAACTGTCTTAAATTTGAAATAACCAGTGGATTCAAGCCTTGAATTATCTCTCTGGTATTGAGTTTTGATATTCTGAGCATTTTATATGAAAGTCAGTTGACGATGGATACCGCAGAGGTTTAATTTTATCACTTCACTCGCATTCACACCTTTATTGATGTAAAAATACTTTTAGACTTGTTGAAATCCATTTGATTTCATTTACATTTCACCAGAGAAAAGGAATCCGAGAACCAAATCCCATTTTTGGACACATCTTAGTCAAGCGAACAACCACAGGGGAATTAGAAACTCAAGTATATAGAAAATCAACTAACACAGACCAAATCCTGAATTACCACAGCAACAATCCAATAACACACAAAACGAATTGCATACAAACACCATTTAAGGGGCAAGGATTCATTGCAGCACTCCCACCTTAAGGAAAATTGAAGAAAAATATCTCATTGACGTCTTCCAAAAGAATGGATATCCACTGAATTTCATCAAAAGAAATATACCCCCAAGCCAACCTGTCAAACTAAAAACCCCCGAGGAAAGCACAAAGAAAATCGCCTTACCACATATAAAGGATATCTCAGAAATCACTTCAAGACTCTTCAAACCTTTAGGAATTGACGTCGTACACAAACCAACAAAGCCACTTCACTCAGTTCTATGTCAGCCAAAAGACTCAACAGCGAAAGAAGACAAAACCGACAACATTTACAAAATAAATTGTGACAACTGCGAAAAACACTACATTGGCCAAAGTGGACGTCCCCTTCGTCTTCGTATCCACGAAATTAAGCTAGCCGTCGAAAGACGTGATATCCACTCACTCATACCAATACATACAGACAACCACGGACATCAATTTGGCTGGGACAACGTTCAAATATTAGACAGAGGAAACACCAAGAATGCTAGAGAATTTTTAGAAGCCCGCCTAGTATTCCAGTGAATCGTCAATCAACAGACACATCAACATAGACAAAATTTACCAACGGATAAGAAAGAAACCTCACACACAAAGAGCCAAAGTTTAAGTCAAAGAAACAATCAGTTTCAATACAAGTTACCTAGAAGGTGTGAAAACATGCAAAAACAACCAATCACGTCCAAGGTCCATAGGAGAGATGAATGATAAACTCGTGGAGAAAACCAAAAGCTCACTTCAAATTGAAGTATGCGCTGAAGATGTCTCCACTGTTCTTTATCTTTATCAGATGAAATGATCGCCCACTTAGATTTTTGATATTTTATAGAATAGAACTATATAATGGGAAGCCTTTCAATCTTCATATTAAGATATTGTCATTTCATATTATGTTGACGACATATAGCAGCTTCAACTCTCAGTGAAATATTATGCCTACCAATTGAGTTCCACAGTCAGTATGATATAAAATCAATTCAAATAAACAAAGAGTAATCACTTCATTTACTGTCATTAATAAACATATTATTTATTTAACATATTTATTAACTATTTTATGTTCTTAATTAACACAGCTTTGTTTATGATTCTGTCTTTCCATAGAAGTATTCTGAAGTACAACATGTTAAATTAACTCACTACTATATGACGGTGACCTATTTGATTGATTGAGCTACCTAATTTTTCATAGAATACACTGAGTCAAATTTACTCAGTTGTACTTTGTCTTAACAATTTGTTTACGTCCTTGAAGAACAATCTGTATTCACGTGCACTTTTTAATGGCCTTCATTCAACATACCACGTCTGGGGTGGGCGCATGTTGTAGGTAGAATGAAATTCCTTCCAATTATATACTATAGACTATTGTTTAACTTTAAGAATTTGTCGTAAGGAGTAGACTAGGCCAAGGTGAAAATTCTGCACTGTACTTTTGACTGGACACTAGTTAGTAACTAGTGTGATGTGTCTAGTCCTTTGTTTGGTGCAGACTGAATTCTATCAGTCAGTTTTGGAATGTTGCCACCATTCCACTAGGTGGCTCGCTATCATGGTGCACTTTGAATTGTTGATATTAGATGGTTCGAGGCAGTCTGCAGGAAACGTTCCACTTAGGTTTCGTAGATGTTGGCACTCGTCAGCAAGGTGTATCTGCAACCTTGAAGGGACTCATATCCCTTCTGAGAATCGAACCCCCATCACCCATTGATGTAGTCACATACGTTAACAATTAGCCATTCGGGCACGCGGTTGGTTCCCTGTAGGACTTTATTAGATACTTTTGATTAGACATCAGTTATTATTTATTATTTCCTTTAATTCCTAGAGGAACATAGGACTTCAGCCACACGTCTCCATTGCGTTCGGTTCTCTGCTAGAGTTTTCACCTGGCTCCAAGTCTGACCACACGCTTTCATCTCCTCTTCACATCACTTCCTCCAAGTCACCCCACCCTCGCACTGACGACCAACTCGCCGCTTCCCTTTCGGGTTCCACTCGAGCAATGGCTTGTCTAGTGATGTTACTTGATGGTTCGTTTGCTCAGAGCATGGCCACAATCCAATCCACCTCCATTTCTTCCTGCTTCTTTGTTGCACAATCAGTTCTTGCTAGTTTGGTTCGCTCCCAAAGATCCCTGTTGCTGATATTTTCTGGCCGGCCATCTGATCTTGAGTATTGAGCGAAGACAGCTGTTATTGAAGGTCTGTAGTTTGTTTGAGATGCTCTTTATGACGCACTGGCCAAGTCTCTGATCCGTATAGTATCACTGACTTCACACTGGAGTTAAAAATCCGGATGTTATTTTTGATGTTGAGTGATGTTGACCTCCACACAGACTTGAGAGTAATGAAAGCTTGTCTTACTTTTCCAACCCTTGCTTTGATATCCTCGTCAAGGTTGCAGATACGCCTTGCTGACGAATGCCAACTAGCACGAAACTTAGGTCAGTCTGGGCTTCCTCCCGATTGTCTCCAACCATCTTATATTCTGCACTGTATATAAATATGTTCAGAATAAGCCTATTATTAATGTCACTATTATTATTATTATTATAGATTTGGCATCATCTTCAACAAATTACTGTTCGGTAGAACTCAAAGGATACATTAGATAAATCCAACAGAACTTATTGCTTTCATCAACATAGGAACCAAGATGAACTAGATAGTCTTTGCAACTTGATGTATATGTTGTCAGGTGCCTTAGTTTACTTGTCAAGCTGCTAACTCAATGGACAGATTTTCTTCAGGACTAGTTAGTATCCAGTGAACAAAACTTGTTGTAATCTCATAAGTGTTTGGGTTAATTCATTCCATCCTACAATGGATAAGTGTCATCCTGAATAATTTGATGGTATGTTCTATGAAATACACAGCTGTTGGTGTAGATTTGAGTCCCAGGGAAATCTAATCGTTTTGTATGATTGGAGATACGCCTTGTTGTTGAGGCCAGACAACCAAGAAAACCCAAGTCAAACAAGTTTCCCTAAAGATTAACTACTTTTTTGACTTTAGATACCTAATATTCCCCATCTCACTAACTAGTACAGACAATAATGAATATTTTACTGAGACAAACACAATCTTTTGTTCAATAAAAATATTTGAGTACAAAGTGTACTCACTATCTTACTCATTTGTCTACTGTTAGATTATTCATCACAGTTTATTGCTGACTTCAACAACTTTGTGACCTTAGGAGAGAAAGACAGAGATTAAAATTTGATGAGTCATACACTCAATTATCATTGATTAACTTATTGTCGTCATTATAAAATAAAAAAGACTACAGCAGAAATGAAACAAGTATTACTTACTTACAGCTTATTAAAGTGTATTTCAAGTTTAAACCACCTGAGGAGAGAACAGACAAACATTGACAGTTGACAGATGACAATTTCAGTCCTATGGTCTATGGGAAAAATCAGTCATCCATATCAGATACTAGACATATTTGTATTTAAAGCGATGGATTTAGTTGCTCTGACAAGAGAATTTGATAGCGGAATAATCTGTTGGCATCTCGATGCACAGATGTGCGTAAAGTACGTCTACTATATATTAGAATCACAATTTACACATATCTTCGGCATTATATTGATTTGTCTTCCTTTCATGCTTCTCATGTTGTTTGACAAGTATCCTTCATTAAATCTTTCTCCTTGCTATTCGATATTCCTCCCGGTGATATACATATTTATGTCTGTATTTAGATACTACTTATATGTCTTGTCAGTAGAACACACCACATGTTTGATCAGTATCAGAAACAGTCACTTCTCGGGCTACTTAAGAAAGACTTTATTATATTGTATGGGACACTAAAAGCTGTCAGTAGGACGAGTGGGGTGTTGCGTAACCCACTCGCTAATACTATTGTAGATAGACACTTGTCTGAATCTGAACTTCCTCTCCATACACAACTCTCTACTTCCATCTCATCAGGTAGAACTAGAAGCGACTTTAGAAGACTGTATGCTCGGACGACTAAGTACAAATACTCTACAATACCTTATTTAGCCGGGACACATTTTATGTGATGAGAACAGTGTAAGACAGGAAAGGTGTTACCAACATACTGAGAAACTCTAAGTAAATGGCATTGCTGGCTTTGTTCTCATTATTACATTGTCAGTATTATTTGCATTTGATTTAATTTTATATTCTCACTTCTTGTTGAACAATATTATTGATGTAAATGACTTATTGATGTATTACTGGCCCCGTAATGAGGAAATTAGACGCAATATTATATTACTACATGCTGAAAATTCCATATTTGTACTAAAAGCCCTGCTTCGAATAAAGCTATTATTATTATTGTTAATTATTAAGGTAAATTTAGTCTTAATTCATCAATAAAGTGATTTGGTTTACTTCAACTAAGTACTCCTTTTATCTTGGAGTCAACTTATACTTATTTCAGTAATGGTGTGTATATGTCTGTCATCATAAATTTAAATCATCTACAGCCTGGTAACCTCTCTAAGTTCGATATCAGCTGACAGTAGAAGATATGTGGCTAAGTAATACAAATACAGGATTATTACTGGACTAGAATTGGGACATATTTAGTCTAGGAATATTTATTTTTCATCGCCTGCTCAAATATCTTGTGTGTTTCAGTCATTATTACCTTGACTCTACACCTAACACAATTTCTGAATTATAAGCATCTTTTAAAGGAACTACTGTCTTTTGGTCATGTTGTGTCCTCTGAATTGCGCGATATCGTCCATGAGTAATCTCCATCTAGATATTAAGGAATACAGTGAAGAGGCTGTTTTCGGCTAATTCGTTTTCTTTAGATGTAAAAAGCTGAATGAAAACGACTTGCCACTGAGATCCGATGCATCTGTAGTCCTGATGCTCTAGAAGCAGAACTAAATCTTCTGAAAGGAACCGATTTCCACCAAGCTTTGTTGTAAGCAGTATCAAACCAAAATTTCAGAGAAACAAAACATAATTTAATCCAAAAAATAGATGTTACATGAATCTGGTAATTAAGGGAGAATTAATCTGCGGTATCCTTAAGTGGGGAACTTTATCATCTTTGAGAACTTCATTCTTCACAGTAACGCTAAGAGTAATGTTCTCCAGTCGTCCACTGGTCTGAAAAAGCCTTAAGCCTTAAGGAAAAGACCTCTCATTTGACTACTTCAGTACTTTTGGAGTCAAGTATATCAGTCGTTCGACGCATATTCTGTCTGAAAAAGGTTCAAGAACACTATGTCATATGACTGCAGAAAAAATACTAGTGGCTGTATAAGGAATTTGACAATCGAACACCTTGTCAGTAACTGGTCATTTCATCTCAACAGATGCCTACTTCAAAGCAATCTACAAAGGGAAGTATAACTTGACAAAGGCAACACGCTTTCATTTACACTGCATTGCTGAAGCTTTAGGAACTTAGTAAGAAAAACCAGAGCTCTGCATAAAAAAGAAAACTATTCAACCAGTTCTACTGTCATGGTAACTGCCTCGTTGATTTCTACTGACTTGTTTGTTTGTCTTACTCCTTGTAAGCCTTGTATTTCTTTTGAACTCTTGCATAATTCCACATTTTTCACTATTTCTACGTGCGTCTTGATTACAACTGATTCACTGAATTATTTCTCTTATTACGTAACGCTAGTATACCTACACAACTCCTTTTATGCATTCATAACTATGGTCGTGATAACTTATCACTTTTGCTACTACTTTGTTTCATAAAATAACTGTATATAAATGTGACTGAACATCTAAAGCAAAATCGGTTTGTCGAAGAGCCTCTTTGCTGAACTACGTGTCTTGCTTTCATTATTGTTGTATGATTTAACTGAGTAGCTTTCCTTGTCCTTGTGGGTAAAAGTTATTTTGATAAAGTCTCACAGTGTTATACAGTAACTATTTACTGATGACCACGTTTCGGACACAATTTATTACTGCTCATAATCATATCAAGGTAGCACTCACACAACTTTTTACTTCATTTATATAATTCCATCATTTTTCATCACTTGATCTAATTGGTGGTGGTATTTTCCATATTTCCGGTATGAATGTTGAGTCATTTCTATTGCATTTGTTGCGTGTAGACTCCATGGATGAACTAGGATTCAGTAATCGACCTCTCTCTCTCTCTGTCGCTCCCCACCTACCTATATTACTTCTTAGAATTTTAACCCTATCCCACCCTATTGTGTGGTTGTGTGTTAATGCATGCAGTGCTGAGCTCTTTTCTAAATTACTTATCTTCTCGGGTCAACCATTTTTACCTTAGCCAAATTCTTGTGTTCCGACAATCTGCCTACTCCCGATCTACTAGTTTGACCTATGTAGTTGACGTAACTCACAGTCATTGCATGATATTTTGTAAATTATATTATTTTGCCTAATCAGGTCAACCGACAGGGTCTTTTAACTTACAGAGCTTGTGCCAACCTCAGTGAGTTTGTAGGTTTAAATGCCACCCTAATTCCTGTTTTATTAAGAATCCTACGTCAGGTCTCAGATGTCCCCTCGTTGTATGGCATAATAGTGAATGCCTTATATTCTCTCTTATTTATGTTATCATTACTAGCTTCACAATTATTTGTATTTATTTATTATTATTTTATTTTATTTATTATCATGTGATACTATTGATTCAGTGTAATTTAAAACAGCATTAATGTTTTACGAGTTGATCACGGATTGATATCAGTTAGAGAACCATTGAAAACCAGGGAGTACTGGACAGCTGCTGTTTCATCCTAGTTTGGGAATCATCGGCAGTACGCACCCACGAATTGTTAGAAGTTAGAATTCACGAGCCATTGAATCGGGTTCCAGTGGCTGAATGGTATACGAGCTTGCCTTGTAACCGGAAGGTCCTGGGTTCGAAACCCAGTGGGTGCGTACTGCCGATGATTCCCAAACTAGGATGAAACAGCAGCTGTCCAGTACTCCCTGGTTTTCAATGGTTCTCTAACTGATATCAATCCGTGATCAACTCGTAAAACATAACTAATCCTTACAAACCAAACTATAGAAAGCATTAATGTTGTTTATAGCAGTAATTCTTTAATTATTATGGTTATATCACTGTAGAACCTGATGATGCATTTATTGAAAAGAATATTCTTTGTACGCTAAATTCAGTCTTTTGAGATCTTAACGCACATTTTGAATCAATTAATTTGAATCGCTTGTCAGACGATACAACTGTATAATCCATAGAAAATTCAAATAAGTTTTCTTCATATTTGAGTTTGCGCTAAAGATGTGTAGTTTTTGAAAAATAATTTCTAGCTTCACGGTGAAACCGGTTTCTTGTCATGATACGAAGTTGAACACACTAACGTTTCTACTTATTTAGGTATCAGTAGTTTTGTCATCCTACTATTTCAGATTCTTATGACAAAGATCTGACATACTCTCAGCCTTAGTATCATTATTATTATTGTTTTTCAAAATGTGAATTCCTATATGGATTTACTTCACTTCTCCTAACGTAATATGTGAAAAAGATTCTGATGTAAATTACAATCACAAATAAAGTGCTTTGTCGTTTTTCATGTTGTACAAAAGTAACAAATCGTTACTGTCTGAAGACTGAGAATAAATTATTTTTTCTCAGGAAATACATGAAGTATTCATTGAATGAATCATTATTTGTCAAAATTTTGAATAACGCGGGTCATTTACCCTAATACATTTAAACAAAATTATGAAAAAAGTGCGCCTTTTACAAGTTTCGATTTATATTATTTTTTTCAACAAATAATCTGTTACTTTTGTCATTTTGTGAGAAAATCTTCACTCTTATTGTTATCATTTTAAGTGATAATATTAAATCTAGATTGAATTTCATTTTTGCGTAATAGTAGATTGAGGGATTCGTGGGCGTTACATTTATATACGAATAAACAGGTGAACAAGCCAACAGAATGACTGAACGTAATTCGAAGTTAGAAAATAAAATAAAATGGAATTTCAATTAAATTTTTGCACTACGCATTTGAATTGTTTAAATAATTGTAATTTTGAGTGTATAAACACAAATCAATAATCGGTACGCTATAAATAAACGTGATTACAAAACTTCAGGTATCTTGGTTGACCACATGTACTAACCACACAAAAAAGTAGTATTGTTTACTAGATGACATTAAGAATCAAAAGTTGACAGTCATAATCATACGGATAAGTTGACTGGAAACATGATTTTTCTAAAAAATAGCTTTTATTGTTTTCTTATGTTTGTTGTGAGAGGAGAGAATAGTGAGATCTTTCCTGTTACGCTTATTGTGCTCTGACATGATAGATAAAGCTATTGGTTTGATCACGGGCTAACTTCAGTCGGAGAACCACCGAAAACCAGGGAGTATTGGACAGATGTTTCCTCCCAGTTTGGGAGACTCCAATGACCCATGACTTCTGCCATTACTCTATGGTTTTTCACTGGTTCTTTAATTGAAGTTAGTTCGTCATCAAACTTGAAATCAATCCAACCCCTGCAAACCAACAATTGAAAATTGATCTGATCCTCACTGTTGACTGACCACAGGATGAATCTGCTTGAAATTCTGCTGGGGAGTCGTGACCAGAGGAGTTCTTGAAGTTGGGTGTACAAACGAATAATCTCCAATGACATTGGCCAGAGGTTTCAATATATATGGCAAATTGGCAAAAGTTACAGTTTAGAACAAAATATTTAAGCGAACAATATTGTTTTCAATTGGATCTCATCAGGCTTAACTCTAATATACATAGCTTTACAAATAAAAACTCAAATATATACCAGTCATGGTGTTTTGTCTATAAGATAATAAGATGGTGAAAATTAATTGTTCAATTAGTCATGATAATAATAATAGTAATAATAATGGTCTTATCAGTAATAAGGATGAAAGAGTGAGGCGATCTCTGATAACAAGATTAACGAAAAACAGCACGATTAAACAAATAAATGTTCAGGTAGACGTAGTAGTCGATAAAGGATAAGAAAAACAAATAAACCGATTAAGTAATGCTAGACTGATTGTAAGGGAAGTAAATGACACACGTTTTTAATGAAGATGTGATAAGATTCAGGGATGATTAGAAAGAGGTTGAAAATATAAACAAGGGGTGGTGTAGAAGTCATTAGTTGGTTATGTCTTAATAGGCCAAAGGAGGGATAATGGCTGTACGAATTTCTTTTGAATGCATAGTTTAGGTTTAATAGTTCGAATGCCTATCGCCTCAGCTGTGGGCGGTAGACAAACAAGAAGTCTATTGGAAAGATTCGGTGGGATACGATGAATCACCTTTAAAGCTCTCGTTTTCTCCACTACATGACCACTATCAATAAAATGTAACAAAATTCAGTTACGCATTGTTTTTGTCTGTCATTTACCAAACCACTATGGGAGATGTTCACTAACACGTTGGCTAGGCTGTCTAGTGGTACACCCAACATAACTGTCAACGCAGGTACAGATTGCCTCACTTTTTCATCCCTATTATTGATAAAACCATTATTATTATTATTATCATTACCACTATTATGACTAATTGCACAATTTATATTCACCATCGTATTATCCTATAGACAAAACACCATGACTGGTTTATATTTGAGTTTTTATTTGTAAAGTTATGTAGGTATATTAGAGTTAAGCCTGATGATGAGATCTAATTGAAACCACAATATTGTTCGCTTAAATGTCTTGTTCTTAACTTTACTATGGTAATATTTAATATAGTGAAAAGTTAGAATTGATGGGTACTTGTATTCCGTCCTATTGTTGGAATGGTCAAAGAGCTTGCCTTGGGTTCGATCCTTGGTGGGATCATGAATGTATATTTTGAACACAGATGAAATAGCTACCTAGTAATTCCTGATGTTCAGTGATCAAACCTAAAACTAATCAAATTTCCGCAAACAAGTACTTGGAAACAGAGCTTCTGTTACCGATCCCTCTTTCAACTACATTACGTTTATTTTTGTTTGAGGATTTCCCTTTGTGATCACTGCTAATTTAAGCTTTTCGTCAGATTCCTTATTTTACCCAGGCCTTTTAACCAACTTTTGGTAGTATGATAGTTTAATTCATCGGCACCTAAAATTTTCCCCGGGGCATTTGGCATTTAAAAAACTGGATAGAACTCGTCTAGTTGGTCTTTCACTTAGCTCATTTGAAGGATTTTGATTTATGTTTGGCCACCTGTTGAAAAATACATACACTTAGATCTAAGCCACACTGCTCACTTATCTCATTTCCTGGACCAAAATAACTTGATGCCGAGGCTACCTCTCCCCCCCAGTTAATGAAAGAGGAAATAAGATATGTGTGTGTATGTGTTTGTTCTAACATTTATTAAGGCAAAACATTACAGGGGGGTGGGTGGGTTAACAAGAATACAACAACTCAGCACTTTGCGTCCACCAGGCATTGGACCCTAACGACAGTCAATTGTCGACTGTCTGTCTTCATTTTATATCCATCACTGGAGACAAACAAACTGAACCAGAAAGATGAATTATTCCAAGTTTTATCGGTTTCATGAATTCCTGTGGTCCGGCTATATTCATAGACGTCTTAACTAGGTCATAAAGCTGGATCAGAGCAACCTAAACAGTGAGCATTAATTTTATTGACTTTCGGATGAATCTATTTTAAGTGCACATAAGTAGATTCAAATCGTATGCATTCGTTACATTGACTGATTAAACAAATCCAAATTAGTTGACACGATAAGATTAGAATAATAAAGATTAAACAATGCGCCATTATTGATTTTCTTTTTTCGGCAGTTTTTTTGTGAAATTATCAGTTCTCAACTTTATTTTATTTTTTGACAGCTGGTGGTGGTGTATATTCTTATGAGGTAGCGAAGCGGGGGGGGGCGCGGTTGATTTTTAAGTCGCTAGGTTCAGGGGGTCTTCACTTTTATTTTCAAGAAGTGAAATGTGTTTTGAAGGATCAAAGGAGGTAAAATTCAAATAAAGTATAATTATATTTTAATAGTTTACACACAATGATAAGTTTTGTTATTGGTAATATTTCGAGCAAAATTACTGCCCGTGTTCACACCACTGTTGGAATTGTTTTATTCACACATTTATGATTTGTACTCATATATATAGTTCATTATTATTATTTTTTTTGTTCATTCATGTTTTGAGTGTGTATATGTGTGTTCAGAATTATACTCCACATTAGTTCATGTGTTTGTATTTAGAATTATATTCCAAGTTGTTGATACTTGTACTGAGTCACCCTTGTTACATGTATCCGGTGTGACTTTAATGAATATCGATTCTGTTATGAGTCTTTCTTTCCATTTGTTCATGTTAGATTTTAGAATACACACATTGTCCCAATCGATATTGTGGTTTTTGTCCCATGCATGTGCAGCTATCGATGAATTTTTTTCATGATTTTTGTAAGCTTGTGTCCCTGTTGATTGACCTTTAGTTAGGCGTTTATGTTCATTCACTCTTATTTTGAGTGATCTGGACGTTTGCCCCACATATTTAGTTGGACAGTCAGCACAAGATATTTTATAAATCAAATTGTTTTTATCCATCATTTTTATGGGATCTTTTAGTTGATTTATTTTATTTTTGATTGGATTCGTCGGTTTAAAGGTTGTTCGAATGCCGATATTTTTGAGGTTTCTTTGTATTGCCTCTGATGTACCATTTTTATATGGTATTGCGAC
This sequence comes from Trichobilharzia regenti, assembly GCA_944472135.2. NCBI lineage: Eukaryota > Metazoa > Platyhelminthes > Trematoda > Strigeidida > Schistosomatidae > Trichobilharzia > Trichobilharzia regenti. The sequence goes on from OX235263.1 coordinate 75,260,104, forward strand.
TGTTTTTCTCCATTCTTCCTTCTTGTTATTCTCCGGTTTTACCCTCTTTCTTCTCTTTTTTATATTATCTTTTATAAATTCTCTAGGGTAGTTGTTTTTGAGTAGCATTTTGAATAGGACTTTTATTTCTTTACGCTGGTTCTCTGGTGCTGTTGTAAGTCTACGTATTCTATCTGCAAGACCTTGTATGAATCCTCGTTTTACCGAGAGTGGATGAGCTGAGTAATAATCAAGGAATCTTCCAGAATGTGTGGCTTTTCTATATATCGTTGTTTTTATGCTACCATCTGTCATTCTTTGTAGTTTGCAATCTAACATGGGCAGTTCTCCAATTTCATTCTCTAGTTCCATAGTAAATTTTATTGAGTCGACGTGTCTGTTTATGTGTGAGAAAAGTTTCTCAGTATCGTTTTTTTTCACTATTACTAGTGTGTCGTCTACATATCTCCACCAATATTTTAGCGATGATCTGAATGGTTTAAGTGCATTCTCCTCCCAATAATCCATGAATATGTCAGCTATAATTGGTGAGATAGGCGATCCCATGGCTTCTCCCTCATTTTGTTGGTAAAATTCAGTTGAAACAAGTGAGTCGGGTATATGTGTGTTTCAGGTTATCATTATCTACGTGGTGAAGCGCATTAATCCATGTGTTGCCTCTTTAATATTTATTTATTTTTTATTTTTGATTACAGCTTGATTCCACACCGTATTTTTGGTACAAGTATGGAATTTTCAGAGTGGATATCGGTAGCCCAAAATTCGCAGGCCGACCATAGATATCAGGTGTCCGTCGGCGTGGGCTCGAACCCCGGACCATGTGCATGGTCGGCGAGAGTCCTAACGACTGTGTCACTGACGCACATTGGTGTTTGAGTGTATTTAGTAAAGACTAAATTTAAACGCTTATCATATATTAATTAATGGATTGTGACTAGCAGTGGAATCCAGTATGCTCATTTCGTCCCATTTGGGACTCATCACTGGATGTACCTGCATTCCCCAGTCAGTGGGTGATGGTGCTACCATTGAGGCTCAGATCCAGTACCCATAGTTTCAAACGCCAAAGCGTTATCCACTAAACCACTTGGACCACGACAGCCACCTCTTGTGCAATGGGTTATATTAATTATTTATATTCAATTTTAAATTTTCCCGTCGACTGATTGGACAGAAGTGCTCGTCGCCCAAGTGACCTAGTGGGTAACGCTTTGGTGTCTAAAACTATATGTACTGGGTTCAAGCCTCGGTGGGAACATCATCATTCAGTGACTGGGGAATGCAGGTACATCCAGTTGTTGAGTCCCAAATTGAACGGAATGCGTATCCTGAATTCCACTGTGCGTCGGCGGCACAGTGGTAAGGACTCTCGCCGACCATGCATATGGTCCGAGGTTCGATCCCCTGCCGACGCACATCTGATATCTATGGTCGGCCTGCAATATTTGGGCTACCGATATCCATGCTGAAAATTCCATACTTGTACCAAAAATACAGTGTGGAATCAAGCTGTAATCAAAAAAAAAAAATAGTCACCATCCATCAATTAACTTCTAATTACATGCCCAGACATCGTCGAAGCATCTGTACAAGGGGCAGACATGTTAGCCTGAGACCGAGGACTTCGGTGCTATCAATGGAGGGGAAAATTTTAAATTCAGTTGAATAACTTACCATATATGTTTAACAGATTTACTATAAGAGATTTTGTAGATTTTAACTTAGGTGATCAGGTATAGCTAGGGTATTATGCGTCGTTAGTTATTTAGAACTCACTTACTTGGAGCAAACTTTTCACGCTCCGGGATATGAGTAAGAGCCGATGATGTTCAAATGTATGATCCTTTGGCTGAAAATTGAGTACTTAAGCCAGTGAATCACATTTCCACCAACGATATATTTTCTAAGGAATTAGCATCTTCTCGAAGATTCGAATTCAGTTTACCCAGTATTGCAGTCGAAGACGTTACTGTGTTACACACCGCCTAAATTCACTGAGATTTGCACAAGTTTTATTCTGTTGCTGGAAATCAATATCCCTTTTCATTACTTTAGACACAGACCTTAAACGCATCTGCATGTACCTTTCGAAGGATTGTGATTCTTGCATACTAGTCTTTGTCTGTTGAACATTTAAATGAGTCATGTATATTATGTCTTATTTTCCTTTTGTGTACTTATGAAGCGTTATCTGATTGGCTGTTTATTTAAAGCCATCATATTGATTTTTTAAATGACGGCAATATAATATCTTGTTAGACCATTCAAACGAGTAATGCTTATTAGTGAACTAGAATTTGGACGTCTTTATTCTAATTTTTTTTTTCAACAGGCTAGCCACCGTCAATGAACTTGTGAATGTTATTTCCCTCCATTTTGAATAAGATTTTATTTTGATAAGTCACACAGTGTTACACAGTAATATTAACTGATGATGTTTCCTGCACAAATTATTGTTTCTAATCACATCAAGTTACTCACACAACTTTTTCCTTCATTTATTTACATGTGTGGAATGGACCAGATATTTGAATAAAAATCAATATGAGATAATCTACATTCAGAAATAATAATATGAGTGCTATTGATCACTTACAATCAGATGGGAAATAAGTCGAGTGTTTTTATAGTCATAATAAGTAACTTGTTATAATGTTGTGATGTGCTTGAATTGAAATAGAATTTTGAGATTATTTATTATCCTCCCCTGATTTGACTGACTGGTGATAATAATATCTTCCATATTTCTGGTATTTGCATTGAGTCATTTCTGTTGCATGTGTTGGGTGTAGACTCGATGAACAAGGATTTCGTAATCAACCTCTCCCTCAACCTACCTAGATTACTTTTTAGAAATTTAACCCTATCCCACCCTATTGTGTGATTGTGTGTTAATGCATGCAGTGCAATTACTGAGCTTTTTTCTAAATTACTTATCTTCTCGGGGTCAACCATTCTATCTTCCGCTAAATTCCTATGCTCTGATAATCTGACTATCCCTGACCTACTAGTTTGACCCATATAGTTGACCTCACTCACAGTCATTGCAAGGTATGGGTCAACCGGAAGGCTCCTTTAACCTACAGAGCTTGTCCCTGAGTGAGTTTGTAGGTTTAAATGCCACCACCCTGATTCCTGCTTTATTAACAATCCTACATAGAGTCTCAGATGTTCCCTCCTTATATGGTATGACAGTAGATGACTTATATTCTCTCTTATTTATGTTATCATTATTAGTTTTATAAACGCTAGTGTGCAGTCTACCTTCTGTTCGTTTTATTTTACAATCTAACATCACAGCTAATTCTCCTTGTTCATTTTCTGATTCAAATGTGAATTTTATTCCCTTTACTAATGAGTTTATGTGTGTCAAGATGCTAGAGATATGTTGTGTTTTTGACACTGTGAAAGTGTCATCCACATGTCTCCACGATATTTTTGGAACAGGATTAAATGTATTAAGAGCAATATTTTCCCGGCTGTCCACAGAGATTTCTGCTACGATAGGGGATATTGGTGATCTCATCGCTACGCCTTCCGTTTGTCTATATGTTTCACCACACCACACAATAGGGTTAAAATTGTAAGAAGTAATATAGGTAGGTGAAGAGAGACAGAGAGAGGTTGATTAGTGACTGAATCCTTGTTCATCAATCGACTCTACACCCAACACATGCAATAGGAATGACTCATCACTCATACTGGAAATATGGAAAATACTGATACAAATCAAGTCAAGTGATGAAAAGTAATGGAATTATATAAACGAAGTTAGAAAGTTATATGGATAGTGCCTTGATATGATTATTAGCAGCAATAAATTGTGCTTGAAACGTGGTCATCAGTTAATATTACTGTGTAACACTGTATGAATTATCAAAATAAAATCTTATCTATAATGGAGTTATACTCTACCATAGGGCTCAAGTTTTATACTTATATCAATATTATTTCCCCTTCTCGCCTTTATTGGAATGCGTACTGATCTTCTGATGGCTTTTAATGAACGCCTCAACCAACTACACTTGACAAAGTTATCAGTTATCCAACTGTTATTAACATTACTATAGTAGATATTGCTGATAATAAATTGTAAGTAGTATATTAGTGACGTCTTCTCCAAGAATCTTGAACTGAGGGGTTATAGATTAAGTTAAAAAGGTGAGAAGCCAGGATAAGTGTGAAACAGCATATACAAAGCAAGAAATCAAGACACAAGAAGTGGAGTGCGAATAACTTTTGCAGAGTATAGTCTAAATGTAATTCTGTTTTTTTTTTCAGTATTCCTGAGGAAATAAATCTAATTAATTCACACTTTTGTGGCTTAACAGGTAGAAACAAGCTATTCTGTGGTTGTGTTCATAAATTTCCAATAAAACAACGCAGGCATTAAAATAATTCCATTCAAGTTTTGAGAAACTAAACTATATAATTCATGTTTTGTGCAGCTTTAGTCCAGCTTGTTCAGTTATAACTCTACTAATGATATAAGAAAAGCGTTTTGGCGTTATGGCAGAGTACAATTCCATATTAATAATTGTCATTGTTTCCTTGAATTCCTAGAGGAACATAGGGCTTCAGACTCACGTCTCCATTGCTTTCTGTTCTCTGCCACCGTTTTCCCCTACTCCACGTCTGACCACACGCTTTCATCTCTTCTTCGCATCAACTCCTCCATGTCGCCCCAACCTCGCACTGACGACCAACTCACCATTTCCCATTTAAGTTCCACTCGAGTGATGGCCCCGTGTGTGACGTCACTTGATTATGGTTTGTTTTATCAGAGTATGACCAATCCACCTCCATTTCTTCCTGAATATTTGTTGCACAGTCGGTTCCTAGACTATTTAAACGGTCACATCTCACAGCCATAAAAAGGCAGTTTTCAATTGCTTCACAGTACACCCTTCCTTTGATTGACATCCGGATGTCACGTCCGCTCCAGCAATGACATATTCTGGTGAATGCCACAATAGGCTTTTGGGAGAAGTTAAACTTTAATCACCAGTAAGCACCAATCATCAAATGACCTTGAACTTGCTAGTCACAGGAAGACTATTTTTCCTATTATATATTTATATATATATATATATATATATATATATATATATATATATATATCTATATGAAAATAACGCATAAAAAAGATATAAAAATGTCGCACAGTATACCTTTCTCTGACGTATGATAAAAATGATTCCCAGCTTTCTATGTGTGTATCAATAGAGAAGTTGAACCACATTCTATACACGCAATCATCTAAAAGGCTGTAACTAACATTGATTTGAGATCTGTTAATGGCTATAATCCTGTTCTTTAATCTTCCCCAGAATCCCTCAGTACAATCGGTATGGATCCCATTAATGAGATCCGAAAAATCTTTAGTGTAATTCACTCTACGGTGAATATATCCCAGGGATGACAATGAGTTAAATCCTTTCCAGTCATCTCTAAGTACTACAGTTCCTCATTTCACCAATCTAGCAATAATGAGTATTAAAGTATTACATTTTCTATTTGTCATTCTCTCGATGAATCCGTTAAGTAAATTATTTATTATTATTTTTCCCTTGGGTTCCTTGTGAAACATAGGGCTTCAACTGCACGTCTCCATTTTCTTCTGTCTTCTGCTATACTTTTCTCCTGCATCCATGTTAATCCATCTTCTTTCAACTCCTCTTCACACGATCTCCTCCATGTCACTCTTGCACCGACGTCCCACTCGCCACTTCCCTTTCGGGTTCCACTCGAGAAATGGCCTGATGCGCACGTGATGTCACCCAGCGGTCTCCTCAGAGAGTGTCCAATCCATCTCCAATTTCTCCTGCATATTTGTTGTTTGGCGATTGGTTCTTGTTTTGTTTGTTTGTTCCCATAGTTTCTTGTTGGTAACTCTTTCCGGTCCAGCCACCTGATCTTCAGTATAGAGCGAAGACAGTTGTTCGTTGATAAAGGTCTGCAACAGGCTGTTGGAAATATTCTTTGTGACCCGCCCGTCAAGTTTCTGATCCGTATAGAAGAGCTGACTGACTTGACGTTTGTGCTGAAAATCCCTAAATTGGTATCGCTCAATCCAGTCACTCAAACATTATTTGCTTTCTCATGACCACGGTTGCATTTCCTCTTTAATAAGACTGTTCCGTCTATATGTGCAATGAAACCTTCTCCTACTAGTAAAAAGGTAAATCTCTCCGTTTTTGGAGGTGCTATATCTCTGAAGTGCTGTAACCACTGAACGGCTGTAGCTGTCATAGTGTTTTTCAAAACCCAGTAATTACAAATATTAGACAGTGGATTGACATCAGTTAGAGAACCATTGAAAACCAGGGAGTACTGGGCAGCTGTTTCGTCCTAGTTCAGGACTCATCGGAAACACACACGCCGGGTTTCGAACCAAGGACTTTCCGGTTACAAGGTGTAATGTAATCGTCGCTAACTTATTGTTATGGACTGGTCGAGAATGTAATAGTCCTGACGCAAGAAGGCGGAAATCAGAAGACCACTAGGTTTGCGATGATACTTCTATTTCCAAACACAAGGAGAATGCAAAAGTGGTATCACACCAAAGTGTAAGTAGTGTAAGTGTAAGTCACACAAATTGTGAGAGCGAAATATATATGAGAAGGGTGTGAACAATCATTAGACTGTCTTAACATGAATGGCTAATTATAATGGAGTATCGATCCATATATACATAGCGAAATATAACAGACATGTCAACAACCACCATATATGGATATATGTCACCAAGCAACGGACTGTCAACAAACACTCATATTATATATAATATAAGGGGAATATACATTGTTAAAGGAGACAGGTTCATACAAGTGAAATGGTCACAGACTTAGCGAGCAAACAGAAAGAGAGACCAACATACACACACATACACATAAATTTATATGTGGAGACATATCACCTCCCCTTTTGAGAAGATGGATGATTAGTAGGATGTTTACCTGGGGGTTTATCTGGAATCTTTGAGCTTGTTGTTGACGTGTGTCGTTTCGTCTGCGTGTTGGGTTTGCGGCTTCGGCTTCGTCCGGAATTGTTTAACATTTTATGCTTCTTGACTGCATTGCATAGCGAATTTAGTGGGACATCAGCCAGATGCAAACGATCGAACCAATCGAGTCCCAAAAGATTTAAATCACTCTTGGGGACGTAGCGAATTCCTGTGAATTTGGTATTGCGGAAGGAAACAGAACATTTGAGTTCATCAATTAGTTTGAGCCGCCCACCACAGGCGCTGATAAGAGTCTGAGAAGTATTTGCGATTGGTGGTCTGCCAATATTATTCCAAATTTTCTCTGATATAACAGTAATATCAGAGGCGGTATCTAGCTGCAGACGTGTATCATGACCGTTCATCTGAAGATCAAGATATTTCCGCATACCTGGTGTTGTGACTTGACAGGTTGCGCGTAGACTCAATGATCTCCTTGGAGATTTAGGACCAACAGTTTGTCGAGTTTTCGCTGGATTATGACATCTGGGTTTGCGTGGCTGACAAAAACCATTTTTATGACCGACGATGTTGCACTTGCTGCAACGATGATTTTTGTATGGACAAGACTTTACAAAGTGCCACGCGCCACAATGCCAGCATGGTGATGGTGGGGTCTTCTTTGCAGTAATTTGAGAAGTTGGACGAGTATGTGTAGATTTCCGCGGAACATTAGGAGAAGGTGGGTCAGGACTGGATGATGAGAGATTTTTGCTCTTTCGTAATGCATGAATATCAGAGCTTCTCGAAGGTGTTGATTCGACCAGGTGTGTGTCTTTTTGCAAATTAATCAGCCGTTGATATTCATCAGCTATGTCATGTAATGTTAACTTAGGATTTTGTTCTAGCTGATTGAGCAGTCGAGTTCGGATATCTGTGAAACGAGGAGATTGAAGACTGCATATGAGAATCAAGGCTTTGAATTGATCATCTGTTAAGGACCTGAGTCGAAATCTCTCACATTCTCGGTTGACTGTGCCAACGTGAGTAAGAAAATCATCATTTTCATTCATTGTCAGCTTGAGGCAACGATAACGTATGCTGAATAATGAGGAGTGGTCTCCAAAATGTTCACGCAGCAGCTTTATTGTATCATCGAAACACTTGTCACGTGGTTTCTGGGGTAAAATTAGGTTGCAGTACTGTTCATATTCTGCCGGACCCAATTTACGTAACAACACTCGCACCTTCCAGGCATCGTCTTGTGAGGCGAGATCAACAGTGAATAAATCCTCATAACGTTGATACCATGTGTCAAAAGTGACATTAGCCTCTAGGTCATAATTGAACTGTGAAATACTGTTCACAATTCCGTCGACAGATGGTGGCATGGTATGATTGGGATTGCTTGAAGGTGAAGCTGGACCAGTCTGTTGGTTGACGAACATTTCCATTAATTTCATTTGTCGTTCAGACAATAATTCCAATTTAGAAGGATCCATAGTAAATTGTTATGTTGCTGCTGCTGAGTGGTTAATAGTAGTTTTCCCCGTCGCCAAATTGTTATGTACTCGTCGCTAACTTATTGTTATGGACTGGTCGAGAATGTAATAGTTCTGACGCAAGAAGGCGGAAATCAGAAGACCACTAGGTTTGCGATGATACTTCTATTTCCAAACACAAGGAGAATGCAAAAGTGGTATCACACCAAAGTGTAAGTAGTGTAAGTGTAAGTCACACAAATTGTGAGAGCGAAATATATATGGGAAGGGTGTGAACAATCATTAGACTGTCTTAACATGAATGGCTAATTATAATGGAGTATCGATCCATATATACATAGCGAAATATAACAGACATGTCAACAACCACCATATATGGATATATGTCACCAAGCAACGGACTGTCAACAAACACTCATATTATATATAATATAAGGGGAATATACATTGTTAAAGGAGACAGGTTCATACAAGTGAAATGGTCACAGACTTAGCGAGCAAACAGAAAGAGAGACCAACATACACACACATACACATAAATTTATATGTGGAGACATATCACCTCCCCTTTTGAGAAGATGGATGATTAGTAGGATGTTTACCTGGGGGTTTATCTGGAATCTTTGAGCTTGTTGTTGACGTGTGTCGTTTCGTCTGCGTGTTGGGTTTGCGGCTTCGGCTTCGTCCGGAATTGTTTAACATTTTATGCTTCTTGACTGCATTGCATAGCGAATTTAGTGGGACATCAGCCAGATGCAAACGATCGAACCAATCGAGTCCCAAAAGATTTAAATCACTCTTGGGGACGTAGCGAATTCCTGTGAATTTGGTATTGCGGAAGGAAACAGAACATTTGAGTTCATCAATTAGTTTGAGCCGCCCACCACAGGCGCTGATAAGAGTCTGAGAAGTATTTGCGATTGGTGGTCTGCCAATATTATTCCAAATTTTCTCTGATATAACAGTAATATCAGAGGCGGTATCTAGCTGCAGACGTGTATCATGACCGTTCATCTGAAGATCAAGATATTTCCGCATACCTGGTGTTGTGACTTGACAGGTTGCGCGTAGACTCAATGATCTCCTTGGAGATTTAGGACCAACAGTTTGTCGAGTTTTCGCTGGATTATGACATCTGGGTTTGCGTGGCTGACAAAAACCATTTTTATGACCGACGATGTTGCACTTGCTGCAACGATGATTTTTGTATGGACAAGACTTTACAAAGTGCCACGCGCCACAATGCCAGCATGGTGATGGTGGGGTCTTCTTTGCAGTAATTTGAGAAGTTGGACGAGTATGTGTAGATTTCCGCGGAACATTAGGAGAAGGTGGGTCAGGACTGGATGATGAGAGATTTTTGCTCTTTCGTAATGCATGAATATCAGAGCTTCTCGAAGGTGTTGATTCGACCAGGTGTGTGTCTTTTTGCAAATTAATCAGCCGTTGATATTCATCAGCTATGTCATGTAATGTTAACTTAGGATTTTGTTCTAGCTGATTGAGCAGTCGAGTTCGGATATCTGTGAAACGAGGAGATTGAAGACTGCATATGAGAATCAAGGCTTTGAATTGATCATCTGTTAAGGACCTGAGTCGAAATCTCTCACATTCTCGGTTGACTGTGCCAACGTGAGTAAGAAAATCATCATTTTCATTCATTGTCAGCTTGAGGCAACGATAACGTATGCTGAATAATGAGGAGTGGTCTCCAAAATGTTCACGCAGCAGCTTTATTGTATCATCGAAACACTTGTCACGTGGTTTCTGGGGTAAAATTAGGTTGCAGTACTGTTCATATTCTGCCGGACCCAATTTACGTAACAACACTCGCACCTTCCAGGCATCGTCTTGTGAGGCGAGATCAACAGTGAATAAATCCTCATAACGTTGATACCATGTGTCAAAAGTGACATTAGCCTCTAGGTCATAATTGAACTGTGAAATACTGTCCACAATTCCGTCGACAGATGGTGGCATGGTATGATTGGGATTGCTTGAAGGTGAAGCTGGACCAGTCTGTTGGTTGACGAACATTTCCATTAATTTCATTTGTCGTTCAGACAATAATTCCAATTTAGAAGGATCCATAGTAAATTGTTATGTTGCTGCTGCTGAGTGGTTAATAGTAGTTTTCCCCGTCGCCAAATTGTTATGTACTCGTCGCTAACTTATTGTTATGGACTGGTCGAGAATGTAATAGTCCTGACGCAAGAAGGCGGAAATCAGAAGACCACTAGGTTTGCGATGATACTTCTATTTCCAAACACAAGGAGAATGCAAAAGTGGTATCACACCAAAGTGTAAGTAGTGTAAGTGTAAGTCACACAAATTGTGAGAGCGAAATATATATGAGAAGGGTGTGAACAATCATTAGACTGTCTTAACATGAATGGCTAATTATAATGGAGTATCGATCCATATATACATAGCGAAATATAACAGACATGTCAACAACCACCATATATGGATATATGTCACCAAGCAACGGACTGTCAACAAACACTCATATTATATATAATATAAGGGGAATATACATTGTTAAAGGAGACAGGTTCATACAAGTGAAATGGTCACAGACTTAGCGAGCAAACAGAAAGAGAGACCAACATACACACACATACACATAAATTTATATGTGGAGACATATCACCTCCCCTTTTGAGAAGATGGATGATTAGTAGGATGTTTACCTGGGGGTTTATCTGGAATCTTTGAGCTTGTTGTTGACGTGTGTCGTTTCGTCTGCGTGTTGGGTTTGCGGCTTCGGCTTCGTCCGGAATTGTTTAACATTTTATGCTTCTTGACTGCATTGCATAGCGAATTTAGTGGGACATCAGCCAGATGCAAACGATCGAACCAATCGAGTCCCAAAAGATTTAAATCACTCTTGGGGACGTAGCGAATTCCTGTGAATTTGGTATTGCGGAAGGAAACAGAACATTTGAGTTCATCAATTAGTTTGAGCCGCCCACCACAGGCGCTGATAAGAGTCTGAGAAGTATTTGCGATTGGTGGTCTGCCAATATTATTCCAAATTTTCTCTGATATAACAGTAATATCAGAGGCGGTATCTAGCTGCAGACGTGTATCATGACCGTTCATCTGAAGATCAAGATATTTCCGCATACCTGGTGTTGTGACTTGACAGGTTGCGCGTAGACTCAATGATCTCCTTGGAGATTTAGGACCAACAGTTTGTCGAGTTTTCGCTGGATTATGACATCTGGGTTTGCGTGGCTGACAAAAACCATTTTTATGACCGACGATGTTGCACTTGCTGCAACGATGATTTTTGTATGGACAAGACTTTACAAAGTGCCACGCGCCACAATGCCAGCATGGTGATGGTGGGGTCTTCTTTGCAGTAATTTGAGAAGTTGGACGAGTATGTGTAGATTTCCGCGGAACATTAGGAGAAGGTGGGTCAGGACTGGATGATGAGAGATTTTTGCTCTTTCGTAATGCATGAATATCAGAGCTTCTCGAAGGTGTTGATTCGACCAGGTGTGTGTCTTTTTGCAAATTAATCAGCCGTTGATATTCATCAGCTATGTCATGTAATGTTAACTTAGGATTTTGTTCTAGCTGATTGAGCAGTCGAGTTCGGATATCTGTGAAACGAGGAGATTGAAGACTGCATATGAGAATCAAGGCTTTGAATTGATCATCTGTTAAGGACCTGAGTCGAAATCTCTCACATTCTCGGTTGACTGTGCCAACGTGAGTAAGAAAATCATCATTTTCATTCATTGTCAGCTTGAGGCAACGATAACGTATGCTGAATAATGAGGAGTGGTCTCCAAAATGTTCACGCAGCAGCTTTATTGTATCATCGAAACACTTGTCACGTGGTTTCTGGGGTAAAATTAGGTTGCAGTACTGTTCATATTCTGCCGGACCCAATTTACGTAACAACACTCGCACCTTCCAGGCATCGTCTTGTGAGGCGAGATCAACAGTGAATAAATCCTCATAACGTTGATACCATGTGTCAAAAGTGACATTAGCCTCTAGGTCATAATTGAACTGTGAAATACTGTCCACAATTCCGTCGACAGATGGTGGCATGGTATGATTGGGATTGCTTGAAGGTGAAGCTGGACCAGTCTGTTGGTTGACGAACATTTCCATTAATTTCATTTGTCGTTCAGACAATAATTCCAATTTAGAAGGATCCATAGTAAATTGTTATGTTGCTGCTGCTGAGTGGTTAATAGTAGTTTTCCCCGTCGCCAAATTGTTATGTACTCGTCGCTAACTTATTGTTATGGACTGGTCGAGAATGTAATAGTCCTGACGCAAGAAGGCGGAAATCAGAAGACCACTAGGTTTGCGATGATACTTCTATTTCCAAACACAAGGAGAATGCAAAAGTGGTATCACACCAAAGTGTAAGTAGTGTAAGTGTAAGTCACACAAATTGTGAGAGCGAAATATATATGAGAAGGGTGTGAACAATCATTAGACTGTCTTAACATGAATGGCTAATTATAATGGAGTATCGATCCATATATACATAGCGAAATATAACAGACATGTCAACAACCACCATATATGGATATATGTCACCAAGCAACGGACTGTCAACAAACACTCATATTATATATAATATAAGGGGAATATACATTGTTAAAGGAGACAGGTTCATACAAGTGAAATGGTCACAGACTTAGCGAGCAAACAGAAAGAGAGACCAACATACACACACATACACATAAATTTATATGTGGAGACATATCACCTCCCCTTTTGAGAAGATGGATGATTAGTAGGATGTTTACCTGGGGGTTTATCTGGAATCTTTGAGCTTGTTGTTGACGTGTGTCGTTTCGTCTGCGTGTTGGGTTTGCGGCTTCGGCTTCGTCCGGAATTGTTTAACATTTTATGCTTCTTGACTGCATTGCATAGCGAATTTAGTGGGACATCAGCCAGATGCAAACGATCGAACCAATCGAGTCCCAAAAGATTTAAATCACTCTTGGGGACGTAGCGAATTCCTGTGAATTTGGTATTGCGGAAGGAAACAGAACATTTGAGTTCATCAATTAGTTTGAGCCGCCCACCACAGGCGCTGATAAGAGTCTGAGAAGTATTTGCGATTGGTGGTCTGCCAATATTATTCCAAATTTTCTCTGATATAACAGTAATATCAGAGGCGGTATCTAGCTGCAGACGTGTATCATGACCGTTCATCTGAAGATCAAGATATTTCCGCATACCTGGTGTTGTGACTTGACAGGTTGCGCGTAGACTCAATGATCTCCTTGGAGATTTAGGACCAACAGTTTGTCGAGTTTTCGCTGGATTATGACATCTGGGTTTGCGTGGCTGACAAAAACCATTTTTATGACCGACGATGTTGCACTTGCTGCAACGATGATTTTTGTATGGACAAGACTTTACAAAGTGCCACGCGCCACAATGCCAGCATGGTGATGGTGGGGTCTTCTTTGCAGTAATTTGAGAAGTTGGACGAGTATGTGTAGATTTCCGCGGAACATTAGGAGAAGGTGGGTCAGGACTGGATGATGAGAGATTTTTGCTCTTTCGTAATGCATGAATATCAGAGCTTCTCGAAGGTGTTGATTCGACCAGGTGTGTGTCTTTTTGCAAATTAATCAGCCGTTGATATTCATCAGCTATGTCATGTAATGTTAACTTAGGATTTTGTTCTAGCTGATTGAGCAGTCGAGTTCGGATATCTGTGAAACGAGGAGATTGAAGACTGCATATGAGAATCAAGGCTTTGAATTGATCATCTGTTAAGGACCTGAGTCGAAATCTCTCACATTCTCGGTTGACTGTGCCAACGTGAGTAAGAAAATCATCATTTTCATTCATTGTCAGCTTGAGGCAACGATAACGTATGCTGAATAATGAGGAGTGGTCTCCAAAATGTTCACGCAGCAGCTTTATTGTATCATCGAAACACTTGTCACGTGGTTTCTGGGGTAAAATTAGGTTGCAGTACTGTTCATATTCTGCCGGACCCAATTTACGTAACAACACTCGCACCTTCCAGGCATCGTCTTGTGAGGCGAGATCAACAGTGAATAAATCCTCATAACGTTGATACCATGTGTCAAAAGTGACATTAGCCTCTAGGTCATAATTGAACTGTGAAATACTGTCCACAATTCCGTCGACAGATGGTGGCATGGTATGATTGGGATTGCTTGAAGGTGAAGCTGGACCAGTCTGTTGGTTGACGAACATTTCCATTAATTTCATTTGTCGTTCAGACAATAATTCCAATTTAGAAGGATCCATAGTAAATTGTTATGTTGCTGCTGCTGAGTGGTTAATAGTAGTTTTCCCCGTCGCCAAATTGTTATGTACTCGTCGCTAACTTATTGTTATGGACTGGTCGAGAATGTAATAGTCCTGACGCAAGAAGGCGGAAATCAGAAGACCACTAGGTTTGCGATGATACTTCTATTTCCAAACACAAGGAGAATGCAAAAGTGGTATCACACCAAAGTGTAAGTAGTGTAAGTGTAAGTCACACAAATTGTGAGAGCGAAATATATATGAGAAGGGTGTGAACAATCATTAGACTGTCTTAACATGAATGGCTAATTATAATGGAGTATCGATCCATATATACATAGCGAAATATAACAGACATGTCAACAACCACCATATATGGATATATGTCACCAAGCAACGGACTGTCAACAAACACTCATATTATATATAATATAAGGGGAATATACATTGTTAAAGGAGACAGGTTCATACAAGTGAAATGGTCACAGACTTAGCGAGCAAACAGAAAGAGAGACCAACATACACACACATACACATAAATTTATATGTGGAGACATATCACCTCCCCTTTTGAGAAGATGGATGATTAGTAGGATGTTTACCTGGGGGTTTATCTGGAATCTTTGAGCTTGTTGTTGACGTGTGTCGTTTCGTCTGCGTGTTGGGTTTGCGGCTTCGGCTTCGTCCGGAATTGTTTAACATTTTATGCTTCTTGACTGCATTGCATAGCGAATTTAGTGGGACATCAGCCAGATGCAAACGATCGAACCAATCGAGTCCCAAAAGATTTAAATCACTCTTGGGGACGTAGCGAATTCCTGTGAATTTGGTATTGCGGAAGGAAACAGAACATTTGAGTTCATCAATTAGTTTGAGCCGCCCACCACAGGCGCTGATAAGAGTCTGAGAAGTATTTGCGATTGGTGGTCTGCCAATATTATTCCAAATTTTCTCTGATATAACAGTAATATCAGAGGCGGTATCTAGCTGCAGACGTGTATCATGACCATTCATCTGAAGATCAAGATATTTCCGCATACCTGGTGTTGTGACTTGACAGGTTGCGCGTAGACTCAATGATCTCCTTGGAGATTTAGGACCAACAGTTTGTCGAGTTTTCGCTGGATTATGACATCTGGGTTTGCGTGGCTGACAAAAACCATTTTTATGACCGACGATGTTGCACTTGCTGCAACGATGATTTTTGTATGGACAAGACTTTACAAAGTGCCACGCGCCACAATGCCAGCATGGTGATGGTGGGGTCTTCTTTGCAGTATTTTGAGAAGTTGGACGAGTATGTGTAGATTTCCGCGGAACATTAGGAGAAGGTGGGTCAGGACTGGATGATGAGAGATTTTTGCTCTTTCGTAATGCATGAATATCAGAGCTTCTCGAAGGTGTTGATTCGACCAGGTGTGTGTCTTTTTGCAAATTAATCAGCCGTTGATATTCATCAGCTATGTCATGTAATGTTAACTTAGGATTTTGTTCTAGCTGATTGAGCAGTCGAGTTCGGATATCTGTGAAACGAGGAGATTGAAGACTGCATATGAGAATCAAGGCTTTGAATTGATCATCTGTTAAGGACCTGAGTCGAAATCTCTCACATTCTCGGTTGACTGTGCCAACGTGAGTAAGAAAATCATCATTTTCATTCATTGTCAGCTTGAGGCAACGATAACGTATGCTGAATAATGAGGAGTGGTCTCCAAAATGTTCACGCAGCAGCTTTATTGTATCATCGAAACACTTGTCACGTGGTTTCTGGGGTAAAATTAGGTTGCAGTACTGTTCATATTCTGCCGGACCCAATTTACGTAACAACACTCGCACCTTCCAGGCATCGTCTTGTGAGGCGAGATCAACAGTGAATAAATCCTCATAACGTTGATACCATGTGTCAAAAGTGACATTAGCCTCTAGGTCATAATTGAACTGTGAAATACTGTCCACAATTCCGTCGACAGATGGTAGCATGGTATGATTGGGATTGCTTGAAGGTGAAGCTGGACCAGTCTGTTGGTTGACGAACATTTCCATTAATTTCATTTGTCGTTCAGACAATAATTCCAATTTAGAAGGATCCATAGTAAATTGTTATGTTGCTGCTGCTGAGTGGTTAATAGTAGTTTTCCCCGTCGCCAAATTGTTATGTACTCGTCGCTAACTTATTGTTATGGACTGGTCGAGAATGTAATAGTCCTGACGCAAGAAGGCGGAAATCAGAAGACCACTAGGTTTGCGATGATACTTCTATTTCCAAACACAAGGAGAATGCAAAAGTGGTATCACACCAAAGTGTAAGTAGTGTAAGTGTAAGTCACACAAATTGTGAGAGCGAAATATATATGAGAAGGGTGTGAACAATCATTAGACAGTCTTAACATGAATGGCTAATTATAATGGAGTATCGATCCATATATACATAGCGAAATATAACAGACATGTCAACAACCACCATATATGGATATATGTCACCAAGCAACGGACTGTCAACAAACACTCATATTATATATAATATAAGGGGAATATACATTGTTAAAGGAGACAGGTTCATACAAGTGAAATGGTCACAGACTAAGCGAGCAAACAGAAAGAGAGACCAACATACACACACATACACATAAATTTATATGTGGATACATATCACCTCCCCTTTTGAGAAGATGGATGATTAGTAGGATGTTTACCTGGGGGTTTATCTGGAACCTTTGAGCTTGTTGTTGACGTGTGTCGTTTCGTCTGCGTGTTGGGTTTGCGGCTTCGGCTTCGTCCGGAATTGTCTAACATTTTATGCTTCTTGACTGCATTGCATAGCGAATTTAGTGGGACATCAGCCAGATGCAAACGATCGAACCAATCAAGTCCCAAAAGATTTAAATCACTCTTGGTGACGTAGCAAATTCCTGTGAATTTGGTATTGCGGAAGGAAACAGAACATTTGAGTTCACCAATTAGTTTGAGCCGCCCACCACAGGCGCTGATAAGAGTCTGAGAAGTATTTGCGATTGGTGGTCTGCCAATATTATTCCAAATTTTCTCTGATATAACAGTAATATCAGAGGCGGTATCTAGCTGCAGACGTGTATCATGACCATTCATCTGAAGATCAAGATATTTCCGCATACCTGGTGTTGTGACTTGACAGGTTGCGCGTAGACTCAATGATCTCCTTGGAGATTTAGGACCAACAGTTTGTCGAGTTTTCGCTGGATTATGACATCTGGGTTTGCGTGGCTGACAAAAACCATTTTTATGACCGACGATGTTGCACTTGCTGCAACGATGATTTTTGTATGGACAAGACTTTACAAAGTGCCACGCGCCACAATGCCAGCATGGTGATGGTGGGGTCTTCTTTGCAGTAATTTGAGAAGTTGGACGAGTATGTGTAGATTTCCGCGGAACATTAGGAGAAGGTGGGTCAGGACTGGATGATGAGAGATTTTTGCTCTTTCGTAATGCATGAATATCAGAGCTTCTCGAAGGTGTTGATTCGACCAGGTGTGTGTCTTTTTGCAAATTAATCAGCCGTTGATATTCATCAGCTATGTCATGTAATGTTAACTTAGGATTTTGTTCTAGCTGATTGAGCAGTCGAGTTCGGATATCTGTGAAACGAGGAGATTGAAGACTGCATATGAGAATCAAGGCTTTGAATTGATCATCTGTTAAGGACCTGAGTCGAAATCTCTCACATTCTCGGTTGACTGTGCCAACGTGAGTAAGAAAATCATCATTTTCATTCATTGTCAGCTTGAGGCAACGATAACGTATGCTGAATAATGAGGAGTGGTCTCCAAAATGTTCACGCAGCAGCTTTATTGTATCATCGAAACACTTGTCACGTGGTTTCTGGGGTAAAATTAGGTTGCAGTACCGTTCATATTCTGCCGGACCCAATTTACGTAACAACACTCGCACCTTCCAGGCATCGTCTTGTGAGGCGAGATCAACAGTGAATAAATCCTCATAACGTTGATACCATGTGTCAAAAGTGACATTAGCCTCTAGGTCATAATTGAACTGTGAAATACTGTTCACAATTCCGTCGACAGATGGTAGCATGGTATGATTGGGATTGCTTGAAGGTGAAGCTGGACCAGTCTGTTGGTTGACGAACATTTCCATTAATTTCATTTGTCGTTCAGACAATAATTCCAATTTAGAAGGATCCATAGTAAATTGTTATGTTGCTGCTGCTGAGTGGTTAATAGTAGTTTTCCCCGTCGCCAAATTGTTATGTACTCGTCGCTAACTTATTGTTATGGACTGGTCGAGAATGTAATAGTCCTGACGCAAGAAGGCGGAAATCAGAAGACCACTAGGTTTGCGATGATACTTCTATTTCCAAACACAAGGAGAATGCAAAAGTGGTATCACACCAAAGTGTAAGTAGTGTAAGTGTAAGTCACACAAATTGTGAGAGCGAAATATATATGAGAAGGGTGTGAACAATCATTAGACTGTCTTAACATGAATGGCTAATTATAATGGAGTATCGATCCATATATACATAGCGAAATATAACAGACATGTCAACAACCACCATATATGGATATATGTCACCAAGCAACGGACTGTCAACAAACACTCATATTATATATAATATAAGGGGAATATACATTGTTAAAGGAGACAGGTTCATACAAGTGAAATGGTCACAGACTTAGCGAGCAAACAGAAAGAGAGACCAACATACACACACACACACATAAATTTATATGTGGAGACATATCACAAGGGGAACTCATAGACCATTCAGACACTGGGACCTGAACCAGGGCCCTGTGAAATCTAACTTCTACCAATTCGTGATTTTAGCATGACTGGCGTCAACCAGTGTCGTCAGCGAGCATTCTTCCTCACCTCCGACAGGATGGACTGCACTGGTCATGAATTCTCCCTAGAATTTCAGGAAGCTGCCTCTTGTACCCACTCACCGGTGGGTATGTACTGCCGATGATTTCCAAACTAGTACGAAACAGCTATCCAGTATTCCCTGATTTTCAGTGGTTCTCCAACTGATATCAATCCACTGTCAAACTTGAAAAGCAAATCAAATCCCTACAAACCAACTCTTGAAAATTACAAATGACAAGTGGGTTCTAGCACAAAATAATCCTACGAAGTAATGTATTCATCGTTTTATCTTACTTCACACTTACTCGTCTCAAGCAAATTTCACAGTGGTGAACATATCCATCAACCAGTCTACTGAATCTTTTTATATTTATGATACCTCCACATGAACAAATTCTTCCACTTCCAGTCAATACCACATCTAAGCTGTACTGGAAATTTTGGAGTACACCAAATTTAAGACACAACTTTGTTAGAGGAGACATTCCACTTGGAGAATCTCACTGGTCCATTCAAGGTCATTGGTGTGTTCGTACTCCCTTAGGTAGCTACTGTTGCTTAAAGTTTAACCTGATTACCTCTTGTATCCATGTTGAGATTTCATCAAAAATCAGTACATTATGGCTGATGAGACTTCCTGTCTGTCTGTCTGTTTTCGACATAGAACTTTGCATCGATGTGCGGCAGTTCAAGTCGTCATACTCCATGTAGCACACAAAGCAAGAGAAGAAGGTAGAAGAAATGCATAATAGAGACAGTAAACAGAGGTATGAGACAAAGGAGTAGTCATAACGAAGAACAATATGGTTTCATTGGAAATCATAAGTTACAAGGAGTGGATGCATCTGCGCCAGCCATTGAGAATGATTTTGAGCCATATCACCAGTTGTCTCCAGACATTGGTTTACATTACCTCGACGACCCCAACTAGTCAGGAAGTCTACACCTTCCTACGTTGCTGGCTTAAACTAACTGTTTTGGATTTCATTGACTGATGAAGCTATGTTTTGGTTTGACCACCACTGGCTCTTTTCCAGCCTGACCCTATGTCAGCTAACATTTCCCGTCGTCGAGGAAGGCGATCGATGGCTAGGCCAGGTATACGTAACACATGTCCTAACCATCTCAGTCGATATAGCTTCACAGCCTCGTCGATTGATTTCCCCTCCCAGTTACCTAGCACTCAACCGATGCCTAACCTCAATATTGCTCACCTTATTATACCACTTCACACGGGAGATAGAGCGCAGGCACCTATGATCAAAGACAGCTAGCCAACCTTTTCATGTCTTCCACTCTCAATGGCCAGGTCTCACAGCTAGCCATAAAGAAGGACGGAGCAGACTGCTGAAACTTCCTAAATAAATGAACTGGTCAATTCACCCACGCACATTTGCTGAGATTGACTCGTCAGAAAAAACGAAGATAGTCCGCCAAGTAGAACGAAAACCTATCACTAGTTTTGTGTTTAGATATCTCAAAAAAAGAAACGATCATTTAATGAATTGAATATCAAAATGAACAATGAACGTAGTCTACTTAAAATTCTATAGTTGAAAAACCCAAAAGCTTTTTCTCTCTTTTAAATTATCATAACGCGAACTAATTGTCTAGTTTAATACATTCTAACAGGAATTTCTATACGCATATTTGAAAGTGGATTAATTTACATTTTGTAAATGATAGAATGACTAAACACATGCATTAGTTTTGAATTCATATGTATATCTGACTGTATAACTTTAAAAAATATAATCTAATTCACTTAGGACTCTATTTACAAATTTTCAAAATATACAATCTTAATCTATGTAAAATTATTAGTGTCCACGGATATTCCTAAAGATAAGGCATCTTGAGTATACGGTTTTCAAAGTCTTGTGGACAACTTCAGGTGGCCTGTATAAATCATTGGGCTACCGGAATCGCTTTCTATCAAAATAATTAATTTCATCTGAATTTATCATTGTTTTAATCGCCCAGTTATGTCAAATGAACTTGCGCTTTGAAGTAAATGCTGTGCATTTTTTTTCCAACGAAATGAATATATACTTTAGATTATCACTTTGCATGTAAATCGCGTATGAAGAAAAGAGCATTTTCGAACTAAATATGACGAAAATTTTTGTACCATATGTTTGTGTATTGTCTGAAATGAAGCTTTATCATTATTATTGTTACGTTTAGCATGCAGTTTACTCCTGTCACATTTAGGATGTATCTGTAGGAGTGGTCTTCTTCGGGTTCAAGTACAGTGATAAGGAGTGAAATGGCTGAACTTGGTAACTCTTTTACTCCTTTGGGCAAAGTTAAACCTTAAGTATCACTAAGTACCAATCAAAAAATGACCTCGAACGCACCAATCATGTGAAGGAGGCTTTTTTGGGTATAGAATACATATATTTGTGAAATAATGCATACAAAGTGTATAAAAGTGTTACAGAGGATACCTTGCTCTCACATGTGATAAAAATAGCTCTCAGTTTTAGGTTGGAGTATCAACAGAGTATAATTCCATTGTAGGTAAAATTTTACTTTGATAAATTCTCATAGTGTTATGCAGTAATATTTCCTGAGCAATAAATTGTGCTCGAAACGTCATCGGTAAATATTACTGTATAGCACTGTGAGAATTTATCAAAATAAATTTTACCCATAATGGAATCATACTCTACCATAATGCAGAAGTTCTATTCTTATATCAATATAATTATTATTATTATTTATTATTGTATCCTTTAGTTCCTAGAGGAACATAGGGCTTCAGCTGCGCACCTCCATTGACTTCGGTTTTCTGACAACTTTTTCAACCTGCTCCAGGTATGTCCACATGCTTTCATCTCCTCCTCGCATGACCTCCTCCAAGTCACCCTTGGACGACCAACTCGCTGCCTCCCTTTCGGGTTCCACTCGAGCGATGGCTTGTCTAGTGATGTCACTTGATGGTTTCCTCAGCGTATGGCCAATCCATCTCCATTTCTTTCTGCCTATTTGTTTCACAATCGGTTCCTGATTGGTTCGCTCCCAGAGATCCCTGTTGCTGATCTTTTCTGGCCATCTGATCTTGAGTATTGAGCGGAGACAGTTGTTAATGAAGGTTTGAAGTTTGTTTGAGATGCTCTTTATGACGCGCTGTCCAAGTCTCTGATCCGTATAGCCGGTAGCACTGACTTCACATTGGAGTTGAAAATCCGGATCTTATTTTTGATGCTGATTGCTGTTGACCTCCACACAGATTTGAGAGTAATGAAAGCTTGTCTTGCTTTTCCGATTCTGGCTTTGATGTCCTCGTCAGTTCCGTCCGCCTGTAGTTGAAACGATGCTTCCCAGGTAAATGGGTAGGTGAAGGAGGTTGTTTCTTTCAGGTTCCTCCCATTTATGCTGATTGTTGTCTGTTGTTGTTGTTGTTGGTGTTGGCCAGGAATCTTCAACACCTCTGTTTCATCTATGTTCACGTGAAGTCCTATCTTCTCTGGATGCTTCTTCTGCCAACTTGTTACTTTTCACTTGCATATCTTCCAGTTTATGGGAAATCAGACACATATCAATATAAAAATTACTCAAACTGTTTGTTGGTTTTCAGTCATTTTTTGAAAAAAAGAATATCTGAAGTGATTCCTAGAATTGATATTTATCAGAAATGCAGAGAATTTGAAGAACCTTGATTGTGTTTTGTCAGTTCATCAGCGTGTTCTCCAAATATGAATATACCACGCGCGCTCAAATACACACACACATACAGTTGTGGTCAAGTACTCATTCAGAACTGTGAAAACACCCTTGTTTATTACATACTTGTACCAACATAAATATCAACTGTAGGATGAAAATAAATAATCACAAGTGTGTTTTTGATAAGAAGTTAAATATTTCATAAACATTTAACATCACAAATGAAATGATAAATACTTAACAGCGTGATTATTTCGTGCATCGGATTTTAGAGACATTCAGTTGAACTGAATATTTACAGACCATAGGAAGTGTCACAATGTGACTGACTACCTCTTGAAAAACAGCGACTGTAAATGCGTTCAACGGAAATCTAGGTATAGAGATATTCCTTAATTCATGCTTACATAAGTACTACAGTCCTGGACAACAGGTTTTCATAAAAGTGTTTATGTAATGAATGCTGACTGATAATTTCAATCCGCTTCTCATTGAGTGAATG
Organism: Trichobilharzia regenti; assembly: GCA_944472135.2. NCBI lineage: Eukaryota > Metazoa > Platyhelminthes > Trematoda > Strigeidida > Schistosomatidae > Trichobilharzia > Trichobilharzia regenti. The sequence goes on from OX235263.1 coordinate 75,283,865, forward strand.
AACAGAGAAAAGAGGTGTTCGGAGAATAATCGAATATTTGTTCATTTCAGCATAGTACCCTTCAAAAAGCTTCACTGAATAAATACCCGACAGCCACTAAACATTAGTGGTAAACTGTTTTATCGTGGAGAGTGGACATCTGCCCTCCTTCTTGATGACCATGTTATCATTCAGTCATTGTGCCGAGGTATTATGCACATTATCTTAAAATAAGTGCTAGTTTTGGACATGACGTCACTGTGGTATAATTTATTAAGCAACGAAGTGTTCGTATAAACAAATTGACTGATACTACCAGTCACAGATTCTGACTGGCCGTTTGAAGAAAGTCATCTCGACGGAAGTTATCTGTAAGCATTTATGAGTGAATGTTTATGAAGTACTTCAAATTGGAATGAAATCATTATCTAGTGCTCCATGAGTTTCAGTAGCTTCTTAAATGACGCAACGAGAATCAATCGTTTCGAAACAAACACTGCACCAGAATAGCCGATCGGTTTTCATTAATCAGGACATACATCTCTCTAAGTTCCTAGAAGGGATATCAATCGACTTGGTGATCTAAACTGTGAGTTTGCTGACAACTGGAACTTTGATTTTCCGTTTTTCCGTCGGTTTGTTTATTTAAATTGACTATAAAGTTTGTCATTCAGCAAAAGAATGAGAATATAGAAATAAAGGAGCAATTATAATGCACGATGTGAAGAAATATATATCCATCATGATTAATGCTTGACAATTTTTGAATACATTCTTTCTATTTTTGACATCTTGGCTGGGAACTTGCGTGCGAAATCAGTTCCGAGGACCTTGCCTTGTATTCCAGATAGATTACTGTGCATGACTGTTTTTTTGTCGATATAGTGAACTACCGGAAATGGATAATACATTTTGGTAACTTAATAGTGTATATAACACACGCAGAATATTTTACTAATTATGTTTTAACTACTTTCTACGGGTTTAAGTAGGATATAGTCAAACAAAAATTATTATTATGACTTGTCATGACAGACCATATCATTTTGTATTAAAATAAATAATGGGTTTGATAAAACATAGTCTAAAGTTGCTAGTGGTTGTAATTTATCTTGTTTATTTTACTGAGGATGAATGACTGATCTGGGTTTTCGACTCCAATACTTGTGTGAGTTTTAATCATCAGTTTATATGCACAAATACCAATAAATACATCTATGCAGGCGATCAGTGGCGAACTAATTTCTCACCAAGAACTTCTACTTAGAACCAAAGTATCCCTTAAAGACATCAAGCTAGGAGTGCATCTGTGCCTGGCTTCTGCAGTACTCGAGTTCCAATGGAAAAGATAGAAACAAAACTGAGAAAGTTGCCATGGGGTAACCGATATGTTCAATATTGGTAGATCTATTTATGGATGAGTGGGAAAACCCATTAAACTAAACGTTCAGCCTCATCCGCAGATTATTGTAGAGGTATGTAGATGGCACACTGACGGCACAAAAAAAACACAAGGCATAAACAGGTTTTTGAACAAGTCAACTCAAATGGAGAGGTAATTCAATTCATTTATGAGTTGGAGTGACATAAAGGGGAGCTTTCAATGTTAGATATTATCATTGAAAAGAAACAAGTTAGGAAGTTAAACTCTAGTGCCTACAGAAGGCCAAAACATGCAAATCGATATTTGGATTTAGGTTCATCCCAGCCCATGTCAGTAAAACTGCAGCAGTGAGATGTTCAAGTAATAGGGTAAGAAAACTAACATGTACCAAAGAAAATCCAAGGCAGAAGCACTGACAATTAACGATCAACCCGATAAATTCAGCATAAATTATGTAGCAAGCTGCAAGGATAAAACTGAAAGCAACAATTATAATACGGAAGACATGTATAACAAACATGCACCAAATGATGACAGCGACAATAATGAATTTAAATCATCCGTAGTACCCTCATACAAAGGACAAATCTCGAAAAACTTACGTAGAATTCCTAACAACACAGGGAGAAGATTGGAATTCTAGCCTACAAATCCAAATAGGAACAAGCTGTGAAGGTTAAAGGAGCCTATGAAGTCTATTAAACGAAATAATTTAGTTTATCTAATAAATACCCTGCAAGGATTGTCAGATCAGGAAAATTAGCCAAAGTAATATAATGGGGTCACTAAGACTAGTGGAGCACAAAAACCTGGCGAAATCTAGGCTGCCTGACCCTAGTAAGATAAGAAATCTAGAAAACAGCTCGGTTAGAGTCACATAAATATATTTATTTAGCAGCCTGTTTGAATCACTGAGCTACGTGAATTTACATCAGAGACAATGTATCTTATTTGCCTTAGTTCTCGTTGTTATAATCATTCAATTATGTCCCTGGATTGTCAAATGTACTCATACACATTTTTAATTGGTTCTACTGTCTACTGTAGCTCAGTTCTGGGGGACCAAAGAAAAATATCGCAAAGGATTATTTTCTTCTTCAGATCTAACATCGCTGCGTCACATGATGTAATACAGGTGGCTGTTTTACTCGAAACTCCTGGATGAAGAGAAAATATTGTGCAGTAAACTACGGTAAAAATTATACATATTGTGTAAACCTGTTGTACATAATAAAGCTGTTATTATGATTATTATTATTATTACAAGATCAACTGGGAATAGGAATGATTCGACACCTGTCCACCTAAACATCTGGAAACTTCTACTATCCTTAGGACAAATAGAAAGGGAGAAAGATAACTATAAGAACCATGTTTAGAAGTTATATAGTCACAACTGGTATGAATAATATGAAGGATAAATTACGATTAAAATTTTATCCAGTAAATAATACTGTTTAACCACCTGATTTATGCAATAAGCAAATAAATATGGAATAACATCATTTCGCTCAAAAGCGTTGACAAACGCAGTATGATAAACAGACAAAAAATAAGATGGAGGATTTCATCATGAGCTGACATCATTTAAAGAACCATTGAAAACCCCCCTGGGAGTACTGGTTTGGTCCTAGTTTGGGACTCTTCATCAGTACTCATCCACCCACCAGCGTTCGAACCCAGGACCCTCTGGTTACAAGAAGAGTTAGCTAGTAGACCATTAAGCCACTGGGCACCGATTCATGAATTCCAACTTCTGCCAATTCATAACATAGCGTGACCACTTCGCAATGTCTTCTTCGATGAGTTACTGCCTCACCTCACTGGTGTCAGTTGATGATGAAATCCTCTATCCAATCAAACAAAATCCCTACAGTGCGTCGGTGGCACAGTGGTTAGGACTTTCGCCGACCATGCACATGGTCCGGGGTTCGAGCCCACGCCGACGCGCACCTGATATCTATGGTCGGCCTGCAAAATTTGGGCTACCGATATCCATGCTGGAAATTTCATACTTGTACCAAAAATACAGTGTGGAATCAAGCTGTAATCAAAATCAAAAAAAATACAGAAACCAATACTTGAGACATAAGATTATTATCATGAACTAAAAGAGAATACTTTGTTTGATGTAGAACACAGTTAAATAGAGAATTTTTACTGCTACAGGCTGTTTTTCAAATGCAGTTGGCTGACCATCATCATATCAAACTGATCATATAACTTTCGCATTCTGTTCTATTTTAGTTCTGTTTATTTTCGTATGTGGTTTTATTAGCTAGTATATTTTTTATTTATATTGCGGCCCTCCTCCTTCAAAATTAGCGAGTTGATTTGACGGAGAGCAACTGAGTGATCAACCAGCATCTCCTATGTTTCTCTCCACCTGTGTTATCCCACTACATCACTATTGTATAAATAAATACCATTGTATTGTAGCAAGTGCTACTGATAAGAATTATCAGTAGTATAAAAATATACGTTCTTCGACATTAAAATATCAAATAACAAGGAGATACAGGATTTCATCATGAGCTGATATTAGTTAGGGGACCATTGGAAAACCTGGGAGTACTGGACAGCTGTTTCGTCCCGCTTTGGGACTCTTCATGAGAATGCACCCACCACGATTCGAACCCAAATACTCGTCGAAGACATTTGCTAGGGGTCGTGCTATGTTGTGAATTGGCAGAAGTTAGAATTCATGGGCTGGCCATTGGATTGAGTCCCAGTGGCTTAATGGTCTACTAGCTAACTCGCCTTGTAACCAGAGGGTCCTGGGTTCGAACGCGGGTGGGTGGGTAAGTACTGCTGAAGAGTCCCGAACTAGGACGAAACAGCTATCCAGTACTCCCTGCAGGTTTTCCAATGGTTCTCTAAGTAACGTCAGCTCATGATGAAATCCTGTAGCCAATCAAATCTCTACAAACCAACACTTGAATAACAAGGAGATACATTTGATGTCAGAGAAGGCAAATGATACAGCGTTGTGGAGATACACGGGGGAATTGAGAGGAACACAAGGAAACACAACATGAAGGCCAGAAATAACACAACACCCAGATCTATTCAAATTGTGCTCTGAGGATAAGGTGTATATAATTTTACTACATAGAGATACCAATTACCTGAATGTCTACTGCAACTACAGTTTGCTAAATTTGACTGATGATGAGATATGAAAAAGTATTTGAAGAATGGAGTGATGTGATTATTATTATTATTCAGAGTGGAACATAGAGCTTCAGTGGGACATCTCGTTTCCATCCTGTTTTCTACAGTCCTATTTATCTGGCTTTCATCTCCTCTACATACGACCTCCTACATTTTACTCTCTGACTCATGCTCAACCAGTCGTTTGCTATTTGAGTTACATTCGAGAGTTTGTCAAACGTGGATGTCACTTTCTTAAGCCTATATGTTTAGTAATAGATTCTTGGTCGGTTGGTCTCCGGCGTTCCTTGTTGTTTATCCTTTGTGGCTGGTCATCTGATCTTCAAAATGGAATGGAGGCGACTGCTAACAAAAGTCTGCAGTAGTCTGTTCAGAGTGCTTTTAGTGATACCCAATTAGAAGTATTGGTTGGGATTGACATTAGTGTTGAAAAACCCCAGCTTGTTCTTTGCTCTGGGTGTAGCAGATTACCACACTGATTTCGGAATAATGAAGGTCTGTCTTACCTTTCTGATGTTGGATGACTTTGACGTCTTAATCCGTGCTACAAATAGTTGAAATGATGCTGCTTAGATTAAGGGAAAGAAGTGACTTCCCTCTAGTTTCTCCCGTTCATAGTGCCTTATGCTTGTTATTGTCGCTTAGATGTCTTCATCATATCTATCTTTCCTGTATTCACTGGAGGTCCTGTCTGTCTTTTCTGCTTGTTTCTTCTAAACATTTGTCGGTCTCTGACTGTAGATCTTCGGATCTGTACAACATTACACATACATAGTTTATGAAGTTCGCATCTTCTACAGTCTTTTTGATGGCCCAAAATGTTCCTGTCTCCCTACTCCTCACGACAGTGGACAGCCTTGTCTTACTCCTTTTTTTCACTTCAGATAGGCTGTGTTGGGTTTTCCCTCAGTGAAAAGTATGAAAATAGGAAAACAGAATGGATTACACGTAAATTAATGGTTCTCTAACTGATGTCAGCTCACGATGAAATCCTTCATCCACAATCTTCTTAATTGTTGAAACTGTTACTTTGAATTTCCTGCTGACTTATTTTACAGAAGTAATTTATTCAGCTTCTGTTTACGTGTGTTGGCACTTACACAATCCCATAGAGTTAACACCATTTCTCCCTGACAGATCATTGGATAACGTTTTGGTGTTGGAAACTGTAGGTTTACTGTTAGAGTCTCAACCGGAATACTATTATTGATTGGGGTTGACGGTGTATTCAGATGATGAGTCTCCAATGTGTGACGAAGTCGGTATCTTGCATTTCACTGCTAGCTATTATCAGCTGAACGAGATTGTGTTAAACAAACTTCTCTTAAATGCGAAGCCATCTATGGCTACACTGCGAGCTGTCACGAATCGGTAGTCGAAATACTACTATAAATAACACTGGGGTACTGATGCCATCAACTGAAGTAAGATACAAATCATGGTGTCACAAAATGCAACTTGACACATCTGGATGTCGAATACGACTGTCCATTGTCTAAACCTCTTCCCATTAAGCGGTGAAGATATTCAAAAAGAGACAAAAACTGGTCATTTTTTTCATCGGACCATTAGTGAAATAGATTATTTCTGTCGGTTATGTGAAGCCAATAACTATCCATTAAGATTATCCCATCCCACATGGAAGTATTAAAGGTTATTTTGAAACTGAAAACCTTCAACATTAGCAGCTTGTGACTTTAAATATTGAAAAAACAACAAAAGAAGTAGTTCATTGAAGAGGCTGTTTTCGGTGGATCCATTCTCTTCAGCTGTACAACTGCATTTCCGAAAGATAGTAATGGAAATGATGGGTCGTCATAATCACAGTTGTTAAAATTATTCTACTCATAAGAGGAGTTGGATAAGAGTGCTAGAATTATATAGTGATATAAGTGTGTATCGGTGGTTCAATGGCAAAATACTCGTCAACTACTCTGGTGATCTGGGGTTTGATTCCCAATTGATGCACTCCTCGACATAACCTAATTTACTATCACGTTTTAAGTCCCGAAGAGATGGAAGTCTGGGCGTGAGGCTAGCAGAGTCATCCAGTAAAACGACATCACGGCTACTGAAACTTCAAGGTGTCACGTCTGGAGCCGTATGTCGCACTGGAAACGTAAAGGAATGAAAAGCAAGTGAGGTAAACAATTTGATGAATGAGCTGTAATCAGGATTCACAAATGAAGTGAGAGGGATTGTGATACCACTCAAAAGTTTGAAAAAAATGTATTAGTTATAAAGAGGTAGAAAAAAATCAAGTGATTCAGAAGCAACAGGGTGGTTTTCATGAAAGTAGGAGCGGTTGGATGACTTTCGTTTATATTCAGAACTCTACTTTTCATATGAATACCTAGAGTTTCAATAGTGCGATGGAGACGAAAGAGCATTGCTTTTGGAGGGTTACTGTTCATTTTATAGATTAATCAGCCACTTCTACCACCATGGTTATAGCCTTAATGTTTTCTAATAACTTCATATTTGTTTGTTTTTAATCCTTGTATTTCTTTCCAGTACTTATGCAATATCACATTTTCCTTCTTTTTATTGTGCATCTTGTCATGTAACTCTAAAATCATAATTTAACTCTTCTGATGTATTGATTCATACCTCTCTCTCTCCCTTTATATATATATATATATATATATATATATATCGGAAGCCGACATGGAGCTTCATCTCACTGTTCCGAAAGTAAATCCTAATACGCACATTAATTTCAGTGATTAGAAAAATCTGTTTGGAAGACACGATAGGGAAAGAATTAAATTCATTACGTGAAACACTATTGCAGAACGAGTATCCACCAAGATTCATCAACTAAAGCATGAAGGTAAAGCCTCCATTGCCGAAAATCGCAACCGTTCTTAAGAAAATTCTCCTCTTGACAGCTGACATCGAATCAGAAATTCTTAGAAACCGCCTTTCTAAATTTCTGAAGAAGACATTCCAATCAGCCAACTTATGTAGCACATTCTCCAGCTGACAGTTAATCCAGTCTAACGTTACGGATAAGATATCGCTTTTGGCCACCTCAATGTGTACATATATCAGTTTATTTGTTCATGTGGAGCAAAGTCAATCGACGGTACACAACGTCAAGTCCACTAACATATTCTGGAACACTGTCCAGCTTGGCTAGCCAGCCAGAGGAGAAAAAGAAGAATACTAGCAGCTCCATCCTCGAACATATCATCAACTCTGGACATTAAGCACCACAGTCTGCACGAATGCTTCACGGTGCTACACAGAGTCCCTCAATAAGGACTTCGAATACGCTATTTGTACATAGCTGAATCATTCATCGGCTATTCAGGATCTGAAACCGGACTTCTGCATTCGAATGTACCATATACATTCAACAGCCCTTCTGTGGCCAGAGCAACGTTCTCACTACAAATCTGCTTCCTTTTATTATGTAAGTTTACCATTAATACTATTCCCAACATCCTTATTTTATTATCACTCTGTGGCTGTTTATTAATAACATTGCAATTTCATTCAAATTTTATGTAAAAACACCTTATCGTCTTTCTAACTAGTTCCTGCCCACTCTACACAATCGTATTGATTAGTCATTTTCTTGTATTTATTGCGTCACGCTGACTTTTGTACTCTTTTCTAATTTGAAATTAGTAACTCCATCCGGATGACACGTTACACTAAGTAATATGTTTTCGACGACAAATTTTGTCAGTTTCTGATTGGTTTTATGTATTATTTGTTAGATATAGTTACGATTGTACAGCTTACAGAAATGAACTTTCTGCGAATATCCTCTTAGCTGAATTGCTTGTTTTGCTGTTCTCATTATTAATACCTGAATGAAGACTATTCATGAATTAGAATATTGACTTAAGTTTTATCAGCTTCCTATTGGGTTTCCTTACTGTAAGGTATGAGATAATGAAACAATCCATTAATTTCATTCTTGTGCATTCAACAATGGAAGATAGATCGATTTCAGAAATTAAAGTTCATTGCGATGACGTCAGTGCTTATTGTATATAGATACATATGTTTTGGGTTTTGTACCTTTGAAATGTAAACGCAAAGTGTTTGGTGCATAGAGCTAGGATAATCTAATCAAAGGACTCTTTCAATGAGAAACTTAGGATTATCAGAGAATTACTCAGAAAAAATGATTACCCTGATAACTGCATTGATAAAAATATGAATTTGATGTTAAGAGTAGTCAGTATGGTAACATTTCCAAAGAAGCCTTTGTTCATAAAACTGTAGTTTCTTGTTGACAGTGTAGCGTGATGCAGATTGCCAGAAAGCAGCCATTAATGAAATCAATATTTTAAGTCAGTGGCTGCAAGGGTAGAAGTGTTTAATTCTCAAATCTGAATTTAATTTACGTTGTAGACATGAAATAATTTCATTGAAAACCTTGTTTAACCTTGACACAATGGTCAACCAATCAGAACAGTTTATTCTCTTCCAATTTCGTCGAACTTTACTAAGGCTAAGAATGTACAAAAATGGTGTGTTTTTCCTTTATAAATCTTTGTTACCAAGTCCCTTACCTTCTCTTGCTACAATAACATCAGCGAAATAGTAACACAGAGTTTGAAGAATGCAGTTAGAAGAGTTTTCAATGCAGCAGAGTTACGTTCTCTCTTCACTACTTAAATAAGGATAAACTACCTGATTTCACCTCTTCTATGTGTATCTAGCAGTTCGACTACTCCTCATGTAGTTATTTACATTGGGTAAACAATTAAACAGGTTCATCATAGGATTTCCGAACTACATCCTGCATAGTTAGGCAAGGGGCAAACACCATCTGTTCGTAGCTCTCTTTTGACACACCATGTATATGGTGGGCATAAATTTGATATTGATGAAGCATTTGAAGTTATTTATGGCATTTCAACCAGTACTAATTTAGCTTAACGAGTGCGTCTTCTAGATTAAGTTGTGGCTATCAGAATTAGCATGTAGAAGTCAGAGGAAATTTGTGCAGCCAATTTCTTTACCTTGAACATCGTTGTATGAATGCAAAAAACATACACTTTCGAGTTTTCTCTTTTACCAGTTATCATTGTCCAAATTATTTTACTCTTCCGATTACTTCATCTTTAGTTGTGGATTACCCAGTTAATTTGAACACCCATTTAATGTCTTAACTAGTCACATTATATTTCTGGAATTACTTCTACCATTTTCATTGCTGTATTGATTTTCTTGGTTTATTGTCACCCACTTGAAATATTGATATCAACAAATTATTGTTAATAGACTTACCAACCTAAAGGTTGGTAAGTTTTAGCATTGCAACAAAAGTTTCTCCATATATTAGAGTATTTTTTATTTTTATTTTTGATTATAGCTTGATTCCACAGTGTATTTTTTAAGGTACAGGTATGGAATTTTCAGTATGTGATATCGGTAGCCTAAATTTTGCAGGCCAACCATTGATAGCAGATTTGTGTCGGCAGGGGATCGAACCCCGGACCATGTGCATGGTCGACGAAAGTTCTAGCCGCTGCGCCACCACAGCCATAAATGAGGAACTAATTGGAAAGTAGATATTTCTTTGCTCAGGCCTTTAGACATGTTATTCTGCCGAGACTGAGTAACACAATTATATAATAGGTTATAAAATTGCGTTGAAAAACAAAGCTTTACTTTCCTGGAAAGATTACTCAAACAGTCGTTAGTAGTTCTATTATAACAAGTAATCTCTAATTAATTACACATTTTTAGGTCTAGCCCTCTTTGACTACTTCCAAAATTCGAGTAGTGAAAATATATTCAAGTATTGGTTTATAGGGATTTGGTTGCAGGATTTCATCATGAGCTGACATCGGTTAGAGAACCATTGGAAAACCAGTACTGGACATCTATTTCGTTCTATTTTGGGACTCTTCAGCAGTACGCACCTACTGTCAGGATTCAAACACAGGGCCTTCTGGTGAGCTCGTAGAGCATTAAGCCGTTGGGACGCTATTCTATGGCCAGTCCATGAATTCTAACTTCTGCTAATTCACAACAATTCGCGTCCACTAGCCAATGTCACTGACGAGTATTTGTCCTCATGCCAGACCTGCTGTACCCTGCTGGTCACGACTTCCCAATAGAAAATGTATTAGTTATGTTAAAATCAATTTCATAAGTCTGTGTTCAATTATCCATGATGTTTCTTCCAAAAGGGGCAGAGAAAATTCACTGAGTAAAGTGAAAGGAAGTGAATTTAGTTGTGTAATACATTACGAGAGCTGATATTAACTAAATTAAATTATGTAGGTAATCATGCATTAGTTGCACACGCACGCACACACACACAAAAACATATACAGTTCTAATAAATGTTGCAGACCGGAAATCCCCTTGGATAGAGTTTGACATTCTGAAAGCATTAGAAACGTATTGCCAAGAATAAAAAAACCATTATCTAGGCCCCAAACTCCTGGAAAAATTGTACTTATCAGTAATTATGGTTGACTGAAATAACATGTTTCATTCACTAACAATGTTGACAGCTTTAATGGAACAGTTTTTGCTAGTTTGAAAAAATGGTTTCTAATTTATTATTGCTCTAGGATAAATCAGCTACGTTCCATACATGACTGACTGTTGTTTGGATAAGTTCAACTGAGGCATCTTCATGGTTTACCTATGAGTCACTATCCTTACAGGATAGTATAGGTATTATGACAAATCCCCTTTAGCCAATCCTCATGCTATTGTGATAATAATTTGGTCCTGATTGACCTGGTCTCTTATATTGTGAAAGAACAACTCCTGTCTTCTGACTTACTGTCAAGTATAGTAGTGTAGTCCTGTAGGAGGAGATCTGCGTTGTAAGCTAGTACTCAGTTCTTAGCATATGATTTAATTGCTTCTGCTGTGACATTTATGTTGGGCGTACTATTAGACAGTTTAACCAACGTGTTGTTACTGAACATCTCCCATTGTGGTTTGGCAAAGGACAGAAAAAAAAGACAATCCGTAGCTCTATTTTCTCACGTTTAGTTGATAGTAGTGATGTAGTGGAGAAAACGGGAGCTTTAAGGGTGATTCATCGTATTCCACTAAATCTTTCCAATAGACTTCGTGTTCGTCTGGTGCACACACACAGCTGAGTCGATAGGCATTTGAACTATTAAACCTTTAATTATGCATTCAAAAGAAGTTCGTACAGCCTATTAAGACATAACCAACTAATGACTTCTACACCAAACCTTGTTTATATATCCAACCCCTTTCTAATCATCCCTTAATCTTATCACATCTTCTTTAAAAACGTGTCTCATTTACTTCCCTTACAATCTAGCATTACTTAATCGGTTCATTTGTTTTTCTTATCCTTTATCGACTACTACGTCTACCTGAACATTTATTTGTTTAATCGTGCTGATTTTCGTTATTCTTGTTATCATAGATCGCCTCACCTTTTCATCCTTATTACTGATAGAACCATAATTATTATTATCATTACTACTATGATGACTAATAGCACAATTTATATGCACAATCTTGTTATCCGATTGATAAAATACCATGATTGGTTTGTATTTGAATTTTTATTTGTAAAGTTATGAAGGCATATTAGAGTTAAGTCTGATGATGAGATCTAATTGAAACCACAATATTGTTCGCTTAAATGTGTTGTTCTAAACTCAAGAATTGCCTGGAACATCATCTTTTTTTATGCCTTTTCACACAAACCACTTTCTTTTCGAACGTTGTTGCTTACCTTTCTTAAATGGTTGCATATGTGGACTCAAAGACGCAACGAAGACCAGTGCAGTCTCAGATACACTACTGATATAAACCTTCAGGAACAGTATGAAGGTCAGCAGAAGAGATTAAAGTATTGAGAATTCCATTGGTATGCATATATATGTCTATATGAGATTTTTGAGAAACTAAATCTCATGATATTGAACTATGATTATAGTCAAAAACGTTTTATCTCATTTCACATAATTATTCTAAGTATTCGTGCCTCTGTTTAAATTTCTTCACGGGATAAAGTTTCTTAAAAATCCCATATATATATTTATATACAATTATACAACGTCGGTGGTTCAGTAATTGAATACTCTCTAACTACTCCGGGGTTCGATCCGTGACCGATGAACACATAAAACTCACCCAGGCAGTAGTAAGCCAGGTAAAGAGGTAAGGCTGAGTGTGAGGCTGGCAACCCAGTCCCCTGAAAGGAAAAACATCACAGCTTCTGATAGTGCAGAGTTAAAACCAGAAGCGCAGTGTTCCACTCCGAAAAGCAAAGGAAAAAAATTAATAAAACTGCACAGCCTGATATTAAATTCATTAAAAAAAGAGTCTCTTCGTTGAATGTTGTGTTCCAAAATACTTTTTGGTAAAAATGGTCAGAATATAATGGTTAAATCTGCTATATTATTAATCTTTGGATTTCATTTCAGTACGAGAAGACAATTCATCGAGGCACAAAAAGATATCAACTAATATTTTGAGCCACATCACCATCTATCACTACTTTTATTTTAATTGTTCCGCCTAGAAAGTTGTCTTACGAATATTATAGTGGTAGGTTTATGTCTTTATATTGAAAGTGTTGTTATAACAAACTGTAATCTGGTGTTTGGAGAACCAATGAAAACTTCTGTTTTATACTAGTTTACTAGTTCCTTCATCAGAATGTACTCATGGTTCTACTGGGGCTCAAAACCAGGAAGTTCTGGTTACGAGATGACCATGGAATAAGCTTCAACATATCAATAGTTGGTTAAATGATGTGGAATAATGTTATGAAAGTCTTTTAGAAATCAAATAATTATGAAATGCAAGGCTGTAGTCTATTTAAAAGGGAGTTCTGATGTATTCTGAAGACATTATAATAAAGGTTTTTGTATTTGCCAATGAATGAAAAATAAAACGATATTAGTGTTTTTACTGACGTTTTGCTCCTTAATGCTAATAGCTTTATCAGAGTGTTATTAAACCGGAATTTTTAAATCTCAGCATATATATATATATATATATATATAACAAAATATTTAGAGCGAACAATTGTTTTCAATAAATTCTTCTTCAGCCTCTACAATTATAAATCCATTAATGTAATTTAAGCATACAATAGCCAGTAAAGGCAAATTAGAATTATATCAGAAAGTGTATTGTGGAACAAGTATAAGATGGGATGAAACAATAGTCATATATTCATATAGTTTTTTTAATATGCATGGTCAGTGAGAACATGGGGCAAAATGAGATGAAGTAATTTAATTCAATGATGTATATATATATATATATACATAGTCAACAGAAAATACAGGTTTCAAGAGTAATCAGGGTGTGTGAGACAATATGAAAATAAACCGACGAATAGGGCGGTCTAGATTCAAGTGGTCTAGTTCAAGGTTGAAAATAACGACAACAAGAATGATTGTAAAATAATAACGATGATATGGTGTAAAATTAAAAGCACTATTGGTGGATGATTGTCAAATAATAATAATAATAATAATAATAATAATAATAATAATAATGAATATAATGAAGTGGAGTAAACAGGATTTTGTAAATACGATAACAAGTTAGAAAAGCACTATTTAAACCTAAGGTAATAGCAGAAATCATAAGAAAGGTCATGAAATCATAAACGTCGAAAATGAACGTTTGTCAATGAAACAGAGGAATAGAAGAAGGAGACGAAAAGAAAAGAAAATCGTGGAAGGAATTTACAGTGTTGGTGGAGGATTTGTCTTCTGGTTTTAATTGCAACTGCTTCAGCTATTGATAGAAGACGTAGTCGAGCTCCTCTAGATACATTACTAGGAACGCGGTAGATAACTGAGAACGCTTGATCAAGTTTTATCGGGTGTCCAGTATCTACCAAGTGGGCTAAGACTGCACTATTTATGCATTTGGCTACTCAACCATACAGGTACATGTTCACGTGCGCACATGGATAAAGCCCTCTGAGTACGGCCAATGTAACTGGCTCCACATGAGCAGTTGAATTCGTAAGTGCACATTGATGAGGCCATCTTTGGTAATTTAGCTGTAGGAAATGTTCTACCTATTGCTCTATTGAGTCGATATTTTAGAATGTCAGCTGCAATTTCCCCTTTGTAACTTAACTTAAGATACAAAGGCTTCTTGTCTACGGTATCCACCTTTACCCTGTCTGTAGTTATTGACATATACTTTTTTAGGAAGCTCTGTGGATATCCATTTTCTTGCAGTGTGAGTTTCAGTTTATGCATTTCTTCCTTAATGCATTCCTCTGCGCATATTCGTTTTATTCTGTAGCTAAGACACTTAACCAAGTTTCTTTTATGCTGAATTGGTGTGAAACTATGAAAATGGGAGTACTGACCCGTCCAAGTTTTCTTTCTAAATAATTTCCTTTGTAGATATCCGCCTGTCTTCATGGTAAGTAGGACGTCTAGGAAAGGTAAACTGTTATTGTCTTCTTCTTCACATGTAAACTGAATAGTTGGGCGAACACTATTAACGGCACTCAGGAGCTCTTGTTGACTAAGATTTCTATCACAAACGATAAAGGTATCATCTACATATCGACAATAATAGTCAAGCCGTTTTAATCGTGCCTTTGAGTGGACCATTTTCAAGCTTTACCAGGAAAATATCCACTAGCAAAGGACCCAGAGGTGATTTATTTATTTATTTATTTTTTTATTTTTATTTATTTTTGATTACAGCTTGATTCCACACCGTATTTTTGGTACAAGTATGGAATTTTCAGCATGGATATCGGTAGCCCAAATTTCGCAGGCCGACCATAGATATCAGGTGTGCGTCGGCGTGGGCTCGAACCCCGGACCATATGCATGGTCGGCGAGAGCCCTAACCACTGTGCCACCGACGCACAAATTGTCTATAAAAACCATTATTGAACATAAACTGAACATTCATAGTGCATTTCAATAATAATTCTTTGACTTTTTCGGGTGGGATTCCCACATCTATTTTTCTTTCTATCAGCTGTTCATATATATATATATATATATAACAAAGAATTAAGAGGTGAGAAAATAGACAAGCTAGGCCAAGTTAAAAGAACATATTGAAAGTCAATATGACAATGAATATCACTAAACCAAATAACAAAGGTAATAGTACATCTGTTATGGTATCAAAACAAAGTTTACTAACTTGATCATCGTTCGTCATTCAGGGGGCATTTTTCGTTGTCAAGTTGGTCAATGGGTAAAGATAACAAAACCAAGTTTAGATTGTTGGATTTGATCAGTGTGTGAAATTATAAAATCAGCGTGTGTTTACATTGTGAACTTGCTTATCACATTCGGATTGATTTTGTCACTTCATGGGGGAGGGTAGGGGTGTTGTAACCAGGTCGAATTCTGTTTTAGTCTATCATTCCTATTCATCAGACCATTGGGATTCCACTTGATATGAAGTGCTTCTGATGATATTAGACGTTCTTTGTGATTTCTGAAATGCTTTTTCTGGATGATGATTTCAATATTATCAAAATCAATTTTGTGGTCTGATTTTATAGCGTGTAGGTTACCTATGGCTGATGATTTTTCAAGTTTTTCTAGTTCAACAGGATTTCTCCGTGATCAAACAGATGCGACTCTACGGTGTTCATTTCTTTTGATTTTGATTTCTCGAGATGTTTGTCCGATGTATATCGCATCACATTCCAAGCATTTTATTTTATAGACACAATTAGATAGAGAATCTTTCAGGATTTGGTCTTTTGTATAGACAAGGTTGTTTCATAGTATGTCTAATGTTTTGAAGAAAACTCTAATGTCGAGCTGATTGAGTACTCTTCTGATATCGTCTGACGTCTCTGCTCTATATGGAATGACGACTGTTGATGTCCATATTTTCGGAATGCGTTTTCGGCCATACTTAATGTCAGTGTTGATGTTGTTGATGAAGTTCCTTGGGTAGTTGTTTTGCTTGAGGAGAGTTTCAGTAATGATTGATATTTCTTCTTCTTTTTCTTTCTCATCCATTATTAGAGACGTTAGAAAACCAACCTGTGCAAACTTGGCTTGAATAGCAAATACTAGCAAATAATGCTTCCAGATCACTTTTTGAAATGTTCATATCCAATCAACGAACTTGGAATATTCCAGAAGTGTAACATGTATAACTAACAGAAACTAAATAGTACGATAAAATGTCTTTTCAGTAGACAAAAAACTTATTTCTGAAGTCACAGTGTAGACACATACATACGTTTGGTTGGTTTGTTCTTTTTCTCTCAAGTGTAATTAAACTTGTCATAAAACTTCTACTATTTTACGGCATTTATCGTCTGTTCTCTTTTTCTTAATTAAAAAGTCTACTTACTGACCACCAAAGTAGAATATAAAAGTTAAACATATAGAATCACTTAAGTTAGATCACATTTTCTTTCGCTTAGATGAAATTTCCTACATTTGTTTAAGTTAATCAATTTTGTATATTGAACTTAAATGTGTTCCAACTCTGTTGTTATATGTCAGCTACTAGTATGAACGCTTCTTCAAAAATGTCTGAAGATTACAACCATGATTTTATTTGGTAAATGGTGACTAGCAGCGGAGTCTAGATTGTGCGAAGCACTGAAGAAGACCTTCTCTGTCCACTTCAGGAAAGTTTTCTGTCTTCAGAGATTAGTGTCAGGTACTTCGATAGATGAACTAAGGGTTTAGACCATTGACTGTTCCTTCACAAAATTTACTCCTCGCATTTAGTAAAATGTTGTGCATTTCTCGGAGACAAAGAAGAGAAATCATAAGAGTGGATTGGCTTGCGCTTAAAGTCAGATAGAGCTGTGTCACAGGATCTACTGTCAATCAATCAATCAATCTTTTATTTGAAGATCCTGGACGAAGTGAAAACATAATTCAATAAATTCCGCTGAAAATTCTGTAAATTAATTAACATTGTTCTGAATAAATCTATTACTATTAAAAAATATTCAAAAAATAAATCATATTTAAAGGTAGCAGTGGATCAATACGGAGTGATATAACTGAATATATTATTCAATACTGGTCACTCATTATGTCAGAGGAGAATTCACTCGAAGCTTTCTACAAAGTCGAAAGAAACATCCCGAAAATATGGTAATCTTCCATATAGCAAAAATATTCATTCAGATATATATAAAACACAAAATAATCGAGCAAAGAATATTCTTTTCGATAAATTCCTCTTCCGGCTCTACAATTATATACATGTTTATATACACAAAATATTCGAGATTAGTAGTTAATAACAATATTGGTGTTTTTTAAATAATATCGATTTGTAAAGTAAGATCACAATGAAATCACCACAGTTCACTAAAGATGCTTAAATTATAATAGTAATAAAGATATAATAGCGAATAGAATATCAACTAAAATTAGGGGAATTCAATAAAAATTCAGGATTATTCAAACTTGGATGGCCAAGGTTATGATAATGTCTGAAATGACTTCTTTTGGATGCATAAATTAGGCTTGTTAATGTGGTTCACGGTCAGGATGGCCGGGCGGTCCAAGGCGCTGCGTTCAGATCGCAGTCCATTCTGTGGGCGTGGGTTCGAATCCCATTCCTGACACCATTTGCGTCGGTGGCATAGTAGTTAGGACGCTCGCCGACCATAAACATGGTCCGGGGTTCGATCCCCGGCCACAGACACACTCCTTTACCTCGCTAAGCCAGAAATAATGCTGGTAAGGAGGAACGGTTGGGCATGAGGCTACCAACCCCATCCTGTAAAATTAAACACTGGTACAGAAACTTCAAGCCAATAGCTTGAAGCCCTATGTTCTACTGGGGAACGTGAAGGAAAGAAAAAACAATGTGGATCCCCATAGCCTCAGCAGTATTTAGAAGTCGAACTCTCAAGGCAAAATTGAGATTATTAGGTATGCGGTAAATGACCCTGAAAGCATGGTTAACGTCAATCTTGTGTTCTGTATCCACAAGATGAGATAGAATAGTGCTGCGAATAGATTTTGTCTGTCCTTTGCTTAACCACTCAGGGTGATGTTCGGAAATTCGACGAGAAACACGTCTAATTTTACGGTCTATGCAACTAACTGGCTCCACAGGAGCAGTTAAATTGGTAGACACACATGGAAGAGGCCTTAGTGATTAGGATGGCAAACCCTGATCCATGTACACAGAAGGAAATTCTCCACCTCTTCCTTCTACCTTGGGTATAATCCCAAGCCCAACTGTTATCAGTACTATATTTTTTGTATTTTCCTTGTGACACTTATTATTTCATGAAAAATCCCCATTCGAACATTATTAGAGAGAAGACCAGTAGTTCAGCGAAGAGTCTCTTTTCGGCGAATTCATTTTCATAGCTGTACAGTCGTAATTATATATGGTTGTTTTGTATGTGTGTGTACATTAAATTTGTCAAGTGAAAATACAAATGGCACGTTCAGATGAATTGGATGTTGATATAAGAGGGTAGTAACAAAATCGATGAGTTGTCACCAATGATTGTTAAAGAAGAGTTACGTAATAACATGAATAGTTTGATGAAAGCGTTGTGCTCAGGGTGTACAAAACAGCCTACGGAATTAAGTAAGAGTTTTAAGTAGTTAGAAAAATAAGCATACAAGTAAAAGTTAGGTCAAGTCAACAGAGTTGTTACCATGTGATAGTGGAAGTGGCTGGATAATTTTCTTTTGTATCCATAGTTCTGGTTCTTCTAACCGAATGGCTAGGGCTTCTGCAATGCAAAGGAGACGGAAACGTATTGTCATTGACAGATAGTTTTTCACTTTGTAGATTACTTTGAAGGAGGCGTTTGTTGAGATGGAATAACCAGTAGTGACGAGATGTTCGATTATTACACTCCTTATACGGCGCCACTACTTTCTTTCTGTGGCCACGCTGGATAGTGTTCTTTGACCCTTTTTTTGACAGGATGTGCGACGAATGAGCGATAAACCTGACTCTACAGCAACAAGTGAACTGATATATATATATATATATACATAGAAGTGGTCAGGTGCCGAATCTTGTCCTTTAGGCTTCTTCAGATCAGTGGGAGACTGGAGAACACTACTCTCAGTGTTGCCGCGAAGAAAGTTCTTCTTAGAGAAGTGGAAATTCTCCTCTTAAGGACATCACTGAGTATGTCACATTTATTATCATCATTTTTCTAAACAAACCTTCTGTTCACTCTCTTGACCTACAACATAAATTATTTTCGTACTTGTCTTCATGTTATTTCGTGAATATCCAAGTTTTTCTGAATGTTTTCATCTTATACAACCGTAGTCTGATCTTACCAGTATTCAGCCCTCTAAACACAATTTGATCATTCATCACTTTTTTTAAAAATTTTGATGTAATTTATTATTTAGAAGTTAATTGGTGGATGGTGACCAGCAATAGAGTCTAGGATGCGCATTTCATCCTATTTGAGACTCATCAGCTGGATTTACCTGCATTTCCCAGTCAGTAAGTGATGGTGTTCCCACCGAGGCTCAAACCAATTAATGGCCATAGGTTCAAACGCCAAAGCGTTATCCACCAGACCACTTGGACCACGAGCACTTCTGTCCAATCAGTCGCAAGGAGAATCTAAAATTGAATTAAATAATTAATATGACCCGCTGCACAAGAGGTGTCTCTTGTGGGTCAAGTGGTCTAGTGGATGACGACTTGGCGTTTGAAACTATGGGCACCACTTGGTTCGAGCCTCGGTGGGAACATCATCATTCACTAACTGGAGAATGTAGGTACATCCAAATGATGAGTCCCAGATTGAACCAAAAGGGGCATCCTGGATTCCACTGCTAATCACCATCCACCAATTAACTTCTAATTACATGCTCAGACATCATCGAAGCATCTGCAAAAGGGGTGGACATGTCAGCCTGAAACCGAGCACTTCAGGTCCCATTTCCATGTCTGGATGAATATTTTTTGTGAACATATTTTCAACTGAATTGTCTTTTTTCTTTTTTCCGTTGTCTGTTGAAGTTATTCACAAATAAAAAAGTGTATGTCGAAAAAAGTACGGATCATTGTTCAAACATTTTGAGCAGAGTTGAAAGAAGTAGAAGAAATAATAATAATTATAATAAGTAGACGACAGGAAGTTGGAACGCATTAACTTGATGTAATCAATCAGCGAAACATCCTTTTAAGTCAAAAAAAGAAAGAATTCAGGTTCATTGTTGAAGTGAGCTCATTGCATCTAGGTACCAACATCAAGAGAGAAGTGGAATACACCTTTCTAGGGAATCTGCTTCGAGTTGTAATTAAGTAGAAAGACTTTATAGGAAAGTATAAATAAAAAAAAAAGATAAAATAAAATAAAATGGAGCGTCGAGTTTATTTCTTTTCAAGGTTGTTCAATGTACAATTTTCGACTTTAGTTGAATATGTAAAATACTTAGAAAAAACAAAACAAAACAACTTTGTCACTTTGTCACTTTGTAGCAGTCGTAGTACACTACTAATAAAGTAGTCTACTCCGTAAATCATTGAATAAGTAATTTCCTCCTGTGAATGAATACATTATACAATTTAAATTAGTTTGTAAAGTGTTGTTAGTCAAAAAAAAAACACAAACAATCTCGTTGTTTCACTAAAAAAACAAAACAGAAACCCGTTCTTCTCCCTCCAAACCTCCCCCTCCATCCAACACACGCGGAAAAAACAAACAACCTGATTATGTAAATGAAAGTCGTAAGTTTCGACAGTCGGCCACTTTGATCAACTGACCTAGTATGTTTTTTTTTAACACGTGTTATTTCAGAATAAGCAGTGACGGTGAAAAATGTGTGTTTTAGGCAGGAATCGGTTAACCAGCATGAAAAGTGTATAGTGTATGCTTTCCCTTATAGGTTCAGTTTGTTTATTCAGTATGTGAGATAAGTATCCACGAGTGTATTCATCGGTGAATAACATATGGTGAAATATTTGCTGCTTTGAAGTCTTTCTATATTCATACGCTGACTTAATATAATATCTTATCCTACACCCAATGTTTACCAGAAGTTGTTTTTTACCATATTTGTTCATATAACTTGTTCTCTTTATTAGTTTGAACTGACGAAGAACGAAAATATTTGCTGGATAATGTAAGCTCGTTTCATTTCGTGGATTCTCTTCAACTGCGTACATCCTATATATATATATATATATATATATATATATATATATATATATATATATATATATATATATAAGTCGTGACCAGTGGGGTGCAGCAGGTTGGGTGTGAAGACAAATACTCACCGAAGACATTGGCTAGCGGTTGCGCTATATCGTGAATTGGCAGAAGTTAGAATTCATGGGCTGGCCATTGGATCGGGTCCCAGTGGCTTAATGGTATACGAGCTCGCCTTGTAACCGGAAGGTCCTGGGTTCGAATCCTGGTGGTGGGTGCGTACTGTGAAGAGTCCCAAACTAGGACCAAACAGCTGTCTAGTACTCTCAGGTTTTCCAATGGTTCTCTAACCAATGTCAGCTCATGATGAAATCCTGTAACCAATCAATCAAATTCCTACAAACCAATACTTGAATCAGATTATAAATTGGAAAATTTCTGAACATACTTTTCTTACAGTAACTTCAAGTTATGGATGGAAAGTATAGGCAACATAATTCAGAAAATGATTTAAGTAGACGAATAGCTGGAAAGAAACCAGTTTTTTTTATTGTCCAACGTACAAAGGAGAGGAAGTATCCATAAGAACTGGAAAAAGAATTAAAGGTGCATTGGACATTTCTTGCCACCAGACTCATTCCACTTTACTTGACAGTATGTTCGTTCTGCCAGTCAAAAGTAGATCAGTATCTTGTTCATGTAGAATTATTATTATTATTAATTCCTTCACATTCCTAGTGGAACATGGGGCTTCAGGCTAGAAACTTGAAGTTTCTGTAGCAGTGTTTATCTTCACAGGATGGAGTTGGTAGCCTCATATACAACCTTTTCTCTTTATCAAATTTTTTATTTATGGCTTAGAGAGGTAAACTAAACTATCAAACTGCTACAGAAACTTCAGCTCACAGAAAATATATTAAAAATGCAACTAATAGCTACAACAACCAGCACCAATCACCATCAACGGTAGAGATTCGACAGAGCTAACCTCCTTTACTTATCTGAGTAGGAAGTCCACAGGTTGGCGGAACGGATGAAGATGTCATTGGCAGCCAGACAGCCAGAATCGGAAAAGGGAGATACGCCTTCATCAACCCCAAAACCAATTTGGAAATCTTCTGCACTCAGCCAGCATACAGAACAGGATTCAGGTTTTCTACACATATGTCAAGTTGATCCTTCTGCACCGGTCAGAAACTTGTACTGCTTGTCACGGAAAGGATTTCCAACAGGCCTTGTGCAGACCACCATCAACAGCTGCCCTCCTCGCTGGTTTCATAATGAAGACCAAATGGTCAGAAAGAATAAGCGACAAGAAACTCTGGCTGGGAACAAAACAATCAAGAGCCGATGGCTCAACAAATAAACAGGAGAAAATGGAGACGGATAGGAGACACGTTGAGGAGGTCGTCGAATGATGTCGCGCACAATGTAGGCGATTGCTTCAGTGAAATTTAAATGGGAAGTGACAAGTGGATCGTGAATATGAGGGTAACATGGAGGAGATTGTGTTTAGAAGAGATGAGAGAGTTTGGGCAGTCGTGGACCCAAGTGAAGACGATGGCAGAAAACAGAACAAAGTGGAGATGTATTGTTGAAGCCCTATGTTCCACTTGGATCCCAAGGGAATAATAGTGAAATAATAATAATAATAATACAATTATTCGATTCCTCTTATGGACGGACTAAATATTAACAACTATGACTATGACAACTCATCACTTTTGTTACTACCCTCTTTCATCAAGAAACAGTTGTCTATAAATGCGATTGTACAGCTAGAGAGGAGAATGAATTCATCGAAAACATCCTCTGCGTAGAATTACATATTTTGTTTCTTTCAAAGCATAAACTGACCAATATTCAGGTTAGATCATTTCATATTCACGTGAATTCATTCATAATTTGTGGTTTCTCAAGTATATTCGTTGTTTTACTCGCTTATCTAATCTAATATTTTCTTGAGGAGAAACACTGTGAATTCAGAGCGTGTTTTTTTTTTGATTAAATTTAGCGGTCGGTTCAAATTAATTTAATTGATTAGTTTATTTATTTATTTACTAACTTTTGTTTTGATTTTAACAATAACCGACATATTCGCTATACGCATGATATACAAAGTTTCTTCTCTGTCTTGTTGTTTTTCGATCATGATAATAAAAGTTTATGGGTTATAAAAGTCACATGTTTATCTTTGTAAAATTCTATTAGAATTTAGAATAGAGTAGTGAGTAATTAAAGATATAATTGACATGAAATGTTGTAGTAGTAGCCTAGAAACTTCAATGTAGATATTCATCAATCTGCTGATACAGGTAGGCTTCAATATAGTATACCCTCTTGCAATTAATAGTGTTCTCTGAGCTGGTTGGTTTAGTTGCTTTCGTCGTCCTTCTGGTCAGCATCCCTTTTCAGCTCAAGTTTTAGCATAAAGTGGACTGATTTAAATTTTCCATGAGTGATGGAATTGCTTCTTTCGGGAACCATCTTTGCATCTGTAATGATTATATTCTATGGACTTGGATTTTGAACTTTCTGGTCACATGATCCACTTTTTATTAGTTGGTATTATTATTTCCACTAATTCCTAGAGGAACATAGGGATTCAGCTTCATGTCTTCATTGCGTTCGGTTCTTTGCTAACTTTTTCACCTGGCCCCAGGTCTGCATACATGCTTTCGTTTCCTCTTCACATGACCTCCTCCAAGTCACCATTGGACGACTAACACTCCGCTTCCTTTTCGGGTTCTACTCGAATGCCTGTCTTGGGATGTCACTTCATGGTTTCCTCAGAGTATTGCCAATCCACCTCCATTTTTTCCCGCCTGTTTGTTTCACAATCGGTTCCTGCTGAGTTGGTTCGCTCCCACAGATCCCTATTGCTGATGGGGTTCTTTTCTGACCGACCATCTGATCTTGAGTGTTGAGCGAAGGCAGCTGTTGATGAAGGTCTTTAGTTTGTTTGAGGTGCTCTTTATGACGCACTGGCCAAGTCTCTGATCCGTATATTAGCACTGACTGACTTCACATTGGAGTTGAAAATCTGTACCCCCAAACAAACTTGAGAGTAATGAAAGCTTGCCTTGCTTTCCCGATCCTTGCTTTGATATCCTCATCATTTCCGCCTGTAGTTGAAACGATGCTTCCCAGGTAGGTAGGTAAAGGAGGTTGTTTCTTTCAGGTTCCTCCCATTTATGATGGCTGATTGTTGTCTGTTGTTGTTGCTGTTGGTGTTGGCCAGGAATCTTCATCATTTCTGTTTACTCTACGTTTACTTGGAGTCTTACCTTTGATGCTTCTTGTGCCAGCTTGTTGCTTTTCACTTGCATATCTTCCAGTTTGTGGGGAATCAGACATATATCATCAGCGAAGTCCATATCCTCCAAGTTTTTGTGTGAGTCCATTTTATGCCTGTTTCCTCGTTTCCCAGCCCGCTGTCTGTCGCATTATCCAGTCTGCTGCAATCAGGAAGATCATTGGCGATAATAGACAGCCTTGCCTCATTCCCGTCTTCACTTCGAAGGTTTCCGTAAGTTTCCCACTGTGGATTACTTGGCATGCAGCATTGTCGTACAACGTGTTGGATGAGATGTATAGTTGTCGGTGGCACACCTTGGTAGTAGCGAAGTAGTTGCCGAATGACCTCTCGATCGACGCTTTTGAAGGCCTTTTCAAAGCCGATGAATTTGAGATAGAGAGGTGACTGCCATTCCAAGCTTATTAGTTCATATATTTTGTCTATATTAACATGTTTGTTAATTGCATATTCGTCTGAGTACCAGGTTTCTAGGAAATCCTGACTGCATTTTTGGTATTTCCTTTGTCTAAACTTCCGACGTTATCCCAATCAAACTGATGTCCATAATTATCTATATGCATTGATATGAAAGGGTAAACATCATATCTTTTCATCAAAGCTGATTTGTGCTCCCGGATTCTAATTCGAAGGGGACGCCCACTTTGGCTGATGTAATGTCTATTACACTTCATAAAGTGTATTTTGTAAATAGTATTAATTTTATCTCCTTTTTCTGTTGGATCTCCCGGTTTGTACAATATCGAATGAAGTGATTGTGGAGGCTGGCTGGCTGGCTTGTGTGCTATATCTATTTCAAACGTTCTTAATATTCCAGCTGTTATTTTAGAGATATTTTTTATTTATGTTAAGGTGAATTTTCTTGTGTTCTTTGATGATGGCTCCTTGTTGGTGTTGTGGTTTGATTTCAAACACTTTCTGATGAAATTGTGAGGATATCCATTCTTATTGAAGACCATCAGTAGGTATTTTTCTGCCATTCTTTTCAATGTTGGAGTACTACAGTGTGTTTGAATTCTTTTAAACAATGTCTGCACACAGTTTTTTGTGAGTAATTCGGTTCATTTTTCATTTTTTTTATTACAGCTTGATTCCACACCGTATTTTTGGTACAAGTATGGAATTTTCAGCGTGGATATCGGTAGCCCAAATTTTTCAGGCCGACCATAGATATCAGGTGTGCGTCGGCAGGGGATCGAACCTCGGACTATGTGCATGGTCGGCGAAAGTCCTAACCACTGTGCCACCGACGCTAGTATAGCTGAGTATTTGATCTTGCATATAAAGCTTTAGAATAACGCTTACTTCATATTGCTAAGGTGAAATATATAGCTGCCTATATATATATATGTTTAGAACAAAATATTCGGCGAAGACAAGGCTGATGAAAATGCTTTTGATGACTTATTCTCCCAGTGTGTGAACCATATTGGATTATTGACTTGATATTGGCGTTACAATTTCGGATCTTGTTCTTTCCAAATTCATTTTAGAGAGACAAAGGCCTATTTTGACTTTCCAATCTTTTGCTGGCATCCTCATGTATTTTGTTCGACTGCAGTCGAAACGTTGCTGCCTAAGTGATACAAGTACCTGACTTCGTATTTCTCCCGCTGATGTTGATCAGAGCATGCTGTTGTTGTTGTTGGGGATCTTCATCGCCTCCATTTTCTCTATGTCCACTTGGAATTCTGTCTTTGCTGCCTACTCCTTCTGTCGAATTGCTGGTTTTTGCCCCGCGAATCTTCAAGTTTGTGCGATATGAGACACAAACCACCTTTAAAATCTACATCATGTAGCATCTTATTATCGTCCAACATATACATACCCTTTTTCTCACTCCCCACGATCTATCACGTGATCCAATTCACCACAGTCAGGAAGATAATCGGTGATAGTAAACATACAGTCTTGTTTGATTCCTGTTTTTACTTGAAATGATTCGGTGAGCCTTCTTTTGAGAATTACTTAGTATCTGGCATCATAATATAGCTGCTGAATGAAGTCTATATGTACTTGTTGCGTCTTGTAGTGTTGAAGCATTTGTCAAACAGCTTTGTGTTCGAATCTTTCAAACGTCTCACATTTCTATGCTCTATCTGACGATGATGTTTGGCGTTTAAATTTGACCCTCGAATGATTTGTTTTTCCTGAATCCAGCCATTTGAAGGTGAAGTCCTCCATCCTAAGCATCTTTTAGTTCTTTCTAGGATGATGTGGCTTCGAATGGAAAGAAGCATGGTTCCACTTCAGTCCTTGCATAAAATTAAGTCAGGCTTCTTTTGGAATTTGGTGAGACAGTGATTCTTCCATTCGGTAGGTGCCATTTTCTTCTTTTCATACACCTTCTGAAGCGTAGCAGAAGGAGCTATGAGCATACTGATAGAAATGTCAATTAGCTGATCTAGGTTTCGTTAGGTTTTTATGCTCCGCTAATCTGACTGACCCTGGTCTACTACTCTGACCTATGTATTTTATTTTGTTTAGTGGGGTCCACAGAATGCTTTAGTCGATATAGTTTATTTTTAAGTGAGTTTGTGAATCTGAATGTCTCTTTTTTTCCTGCGTTTTTGAGAATTCTACGTAAGGTTTTCGGAGGTACTTTCTTTGCATGGAAGCACTATCGATAATTTAAATTCTTTATTATTGCTGTTGTAATCACCATGTGAGTGTTTGTTATGCATGTGGGTATCATTATTTTTTTTTACCAGTATTACCAACACTATTATCGTTAATTCTATGTTTACGTTTTTCTCCGTACTTCCCGGCTAATTTATTGTAGGGATGATTAAGTTTTAAAGCTTCTCTTAAAAGCCTTAATTTGTGTCTTAGTTTCTCCTTTGTAGTGTTTTGTTTTCCGCCCTATTACTTAGGAATCGACTTATTACCAGGGAATAATCTAATGGACTTAGAATATGCAGATGACATAGTCCTGTTAGGGGAGGATGCTGAAAAAATGCAGAGTCTTTTGAACACCTTGAGCAGCAATCTTCGTATGTTTGGCATGCGATTCGCCCCTGTAAAATGTAAGATGCTGCTACAGGACTGGACCACGTCAACTCCTAACTTAGTGATAGGGAGTGAAGTGATAGAAAATGTTGACCACTTCACCTATTTGGGAAGTTGTATTAGCACCAACGGACTGATTGGCGATGAAATCTCAGCACGGATCCGAAAAGCTCGAGCTGCTTTCGCTGACTTACACCATCTCTGGCGTAGGCGTGACATCCGGTTATCAACCAAGGGACGTGTGTACTGCTCATCGGTTCGCTCCGTCCTTGTCTATGGCTCTGAAACATGGCCAATACGCGTTGAAGACATGAAAAGGTTAACTGCTTTCGATCATAGATGTCTGCGATCTCTGTCTCACGTTAGGTGGTTTAATAAGGTAAGTAATGTTGACGTCAGGCGTAGAGTGTTGGGCAAAGAAGGAAAATCAATCGACGAGGCTATAAAGTTACATAGACTAAGATGGCTAGGTCACGTGCTGCGCATGCCTAACCACCGCCTCCCCCGACGGGAATTGCTAGCTGACATAGGTTCAGGTTGGAAAAGAGCCAGTGGTGGCCAAACAAAAACATGGCATCAATCCATGAAATCCTTGACAGTTAAACTGAGTCAGGTAGGGAGATGCAGACTGCCGGGTCGGGGTCCTCGGGACTCTAGGAATCAATGGCTGGAGACAATAGGTGACATGGCTCAAGATCGTTGTCAATGGCGCAGATGTATTCAGTCTCTGTAATCTTTCATATTCCTTCCTACCATTACCCATTCTGTTTCACTCTCATACTTGTCAAACTCTATTGATTCTCTCCACTCATCTTCTTGTCTACCTCTGTGTGCTATTTGGAACGTGGCAACTCGAACTGCTGCACTTAGGTGCCGAGTTCTATGTTGAATCCAGACAGACAGACTTAAACATTTTACCAATCCCATTTTTACCGGCATAGGATAGGATGATCCGAAAGCCAAATATCACTCTGAATGTGTGTGCTCTACGTAAATACTGTTGTTTAAGTCCCCATCGTCCTTGTTTTTTATGTTACAACCTAACATTGAAAGCTCCTCTTCCTGATTTTTCAATTTAGAAGTCAGTTGAATTATTTCTACCTTCGTGTCGCTATGTTCGAAAAATCGATTTAAGTTCTGTGTCTTAATTACGGCGGATCTGACATTTACATACCCTTACGGAGGTGAGGATGAACCTTTTAGTCACTGAGTTTTCCCACTGATCCGTGAATATGTCTGCCACTCTTGGAAATATTGGCGATCCTACGGCAACTGCCTAAGTTTGTTTATATATTTTTCTTTAGAATTTAAATACTGTAGAAGTCTGGCATAGCTACACTTCCAGCGTGATGTCTTCTAGTGGTACTTTTATTTTAAGTTTAAATTCTTAATCAGAAATGAGTTCATTTCTGGCTGCTTTCATACCCATATTTATCGTTATACATGTACATAAACTGATGGTGTCAAAAATAACAATTCTTTTCCTCATTATCTAATATTAAATTATCTAATCCATGTTTTAGTTCATAAAAGTTTGTAAGCCTAGACTTTTATTAGTTTATAATTGGGTATTTTTCCAGAGCTAATTACCTTTTGTATGTTACAAACTAAAGAAAGCACTAACTCTTCGTTTAAAACACAATAGAAACAAACTTTTTTTTATTCGGTGTTGTCATCGCTACTAAATTAGTGGCATTATAATGCTAACCCCCTTGATATACTTTCATCATCGTAAAACAGGCTGCCTTTCGATGAATAACTATAACTATAATATTAAAATTGTTCCTCACAATGAGTTTGAATTTCATTTGTTAGTTTTTCGTCATGAACCGATATAAGTTAGGGGGCCAGTTGAAAACCAGAGAGCACTGAACTGTCATCTGCTTGACCATATTTCAGAACTCTTCGACAGGATGCACCCGCTCCAACCCCACCAGGGATCAAAGCTGGGACTAATATGCCACAAAACCAAGCTCCTTGTTCATTCAGCCACCTTGAATGGAAATCAATGACCTGTGAATTTTATATCACAAGTTGATACAGCCAGAATTGACGGATCGCTTTGATGGGACACTAGTCAGTAACTAGTGTAACGTGTGTGTGTCTAGTCATATCTTTGGTGCAGACTGAATTCCATCAGTCGGGTTTACAATGTGTTCACGATCCTTGGTAGCTCACCATCACTGTGCACTTTGAATTATTGGTGTTAGATGGTTGGAGGCAGTCGGCAGGAAGCCTACCTGCTTGTTGGCACTTGTCAGCAAATTGTATCTACAATCTTCATTGAACTCCTATTTCTTCCGAGACTCGAACCCGCGTCACCTAGTGCTGCAGTCAGAGGCAGTAGTCACTAACCAGTATTTATTATTTTATTTTTATTGGACGCCAGTAACTAGTGTGGTGTAGTGACGCGGGTTCGAATCTCAGAAGGGGCATGAGTTTCACCAAGTTTGCAGATACGCCTTGATGACGAGTGCCAACTAGTACGAAACCTAGATCGAAGGTTTCCTGCCTCCAACCATCTAATATTATTTTTATTTTATTCCTCTACGTTCTCAGTGGAACATAGGGCTTCAAGCTAGAGGATGGGGCCACTAGCCTTTTGTCCAGCCTTCCCTCTTTACCAGTCTTAATAATGGCCTAGCGAGGTAGATGAGTGAATCGACTGAGGATCTACCGCTGGGTCACTGACTCCCAGCATAGTGTAAAAAAATCTTATACTATCCTGGTGGCTTCTTTTAGTCTAGTCACAACTGTAACAACGTTCCCGGCATATTAAAACCTGCAAGAACAATAATTCCAGCCGGTGTAGCTTGTTCGGTCATTGCTGTTTGCAAGCCTGACCATCACATCAAGGTAGCAATTATCAGTTGGGCTGTAACTAGTCACAGCATCTTATACTAACGGATCATTAAGTTGCAGCCCACTTAGCTGACAGGTCAAACAGCTTGATCTCGTAACTTTAGGGTCCCGGATTCGATCCTTTGAGGAGTCTTGTGTGTGTGTGTGTGTGTGCGCACTGTTGTAGAGTCCTAAAACAGGACGAGACAGCAGACTGTTCAGTGCCCCCTGGTCTTCAATAATCTCTTACTAATAGATGTTGGTTGATGAAAAAAAGAGTCTAACAACTGAAATTTATCAAAAATACCGACAAATTCTATAATCTGAGTTTGAATTTGGCTATTTTTCTGACTTTTTGTCAAAAAAAGGAAACTGTTTAGCATTTTCTTATTTTATAATTTGGGTCATATAAATAAAAAGTTTACTAAAATAGGGTTATTATAGGGAACCACAATGAAATAAAATCAGCGAAATAGGAAAGGAAACAGAGTAACTTTGAAAGGAAAATAACCACAGATGACATAGAGTAAATATAAGAAGAAAAATGACAAAAAAAAACAACAACCAACAAACAGTCAGATAACAACAAAAAGTTCAGAAGATATATTTAAAAAAAAATAGTCTTTATCGTTAAACTTTGTTTTCATGCACAAAAGAAAGAAATCGAAAGGTTTGATGTTCGGAAATAGATGAAAAATTTTATTCAAGTGACTTTGTTATTTTGTCTGTATTTGAGGAAAAAAAAGGTTATTTCGAAAGGGGTTATTCACATCTATGAAATGAAATGTTGATTCCTGCCTGTTATCAGCCTAAATAAACCCCAAAAGAAAATTCTTCATTATATTTCATTGAGTTGGTGAGTAATTTTCTTGTTTTTAAGATCAATTGAGTTTTTGGGAAGGAAATGGGAAAAGAAACATTAGATCTTAAAGGAAAATCCCACTCTTTTCAATTATTACTTCAATATCCTTGGGATCAGAGTATAACAAAGGGCTTCAGTAGAGCGTCTCCATTATGTCCTCTTCTCTAGGATCCTCTTCAGCTAGCACCGCGACCGTCCATAAGCCTTCATCTCCTTTTCACATGCTGTCTTTCATATTACCTTCAGACCCAAGCCGAACTCATCGTTTCCCATTCGGGTTTTCAACTCGAGTGATGGTCTGGAGCGTGAGGTCACTTTACAGTCTCCTCAGTGTATGTCGAATTCATTTACATTTTCTTCGCCATATTTGGTGAGTAATAAATTCTTTACTAGTTCCTTCTCAGAGTTTATTGTTCCCATCTGATATTCAGTAAGGAGGCAGAGAAGGCAGCCGATAATAAAAGCCCTCACTAGCCTGTTAGAAGTACTTTTAACGATGTATATGGGCCAAGTTTCTGACCTCTTTAGAAGAATTGACTTAACATTGGTTTTGAAAATTTGAATTTTGTTCTTTGTGCTGAGTGTAAAAGATTTCGAAACTGATTACAGAGCGTTGAAGGTCTCGTCTGGCTTCTCCATCTCGATTTTGTCATCCTTAGCCAAGTCATCTACCTGTAGGTGAAATGATAGGTAGTCTACATAAATGAATTAGTATTCTAGCCGGTCCTAAGTCCAGGATAGGACGAAGGGTTGACGATCCTACCCCGAAAAATCGTCCTAGTCGCTAGAGAACCTCAAAAACATAACAGAAATATATAACAAACTAATTTTTCCAATGCTTCGTCTCCTAAATCTCAAACTTACAACACTTTTGATGACCAAAATACTAGTCTAGTAACTGGTGGTCTTATTCTTAAACAAATTATATAAAATAATGTGTAAAAATATTAATTTCAGCGTAATTGCGATTCTGGTTATTTTTTGATTTCTTGATCGATGGATTTCGATCAGTCTAGATAGCCGTATTGGTTACCATGCATTGATTAGCTTGTTCAATTGATCTAGATGTATAAATGGTCATTTATTAGCAAAGTTTCGACAGTAAAAATGACGTTTCTCACAGAATAAGGCTAATTTCAGCCTCAAAGGGAACGCGTGTTTCATTCTAAACTAAATGATTGAAAATCAGTTAGAACTTTACCTCCCTTCTGTTCTAGTTTGAATTCCTTATCAAAACAGATGTTGAACCTTCTTGTCACATCATTTCGGATTTGTTTGTCAGTGGCACAACCGTTAAAACACTCTCCAACCATGCATATGGTACAGGGTTCGATTCCTGGCGGACCCACACCCTGATGTCAGTGGTCGACCTGCTAAATTTGGGCTACCGATATTATCTGCTGAAAATTCTATAGTTGTGCCAAAATACTTTTTGGAATCAAGGTATAATAAAAAACATTATAACAGTAGCTTTGTTCTGAATTGTTCACATAGTAAAGAATTTCTAGCAGAAATGATTTCGTAATAGTTTCTCTTTGTCCAGAATCTTCAATTGAAATAGTGATTAACAGTAATAGATCGCGTGACACAGAGCTGTCTGAACTGAAGCGAGAACCAATCCCCCTTTATGATATTTCTCCCTTACCTCCTTCGAAAAATAAGCAACCCAGGGACAGTAACAATAGCTGAATAACTGAAGACTGTAGGTAGTAAGTTTTATTTCTGAGGCAGAGGCAATCTGAAATCTCAGGAAGAGCTATCTCAAATATCAGCATGCGTTGATACCCACGATTTAGTTTTGTTTAATAAAAACCTGCGAATCAGAGGGTTGTGAACACTTAATATACTCATGAGAGTAGAAAACATTATTAGAAGGCATATTTTAAAATATATGCATTTATATGATGGAAGCCTTTGATAGCTTAGGTTTTAAGTAGGCTGCCACAAACAGTGGCAGTGGTAAAGCCTAAAACTTTCAGGCCTGACCATAGGCGTGTTAGTGGTATAAACTAATTTTTAACGCAGGCGACGGGGGGAGGCTAACAGTTCCGCGATATTATCCAGTTTCGTAGGTTTTTTTGTTTATTTAAGTTCCAAGTCGACCGTAGGACTTCAAGGTTGGAAATTTCAGTAGCGGTGATTTAATTTTTATTCGGCGATGTTGCTAGCCTGATGTCTTACCTTCCTTCTTGCTTAGATCTAGTACTGTGTAGTAAGGTAGGTGAGAATGAGGAGTGCATCGACCAGGAATAGAACACAAACCTTCAACGTGACTGTCAAATATTTCATCACTGAACCATTGACGTAATATTTTATGTGTGTATATATATATATATATGTATACGCACATATTGGCTGAATTTTTAGGAGTATATTATAAGGTTATGTTTATTGATGTACGGCTGAACAGCTAATAAGTTTAATGACACAAAATCTTTGTGGTTTTTCTAAAAGTATGTTTGTACACTCCAAAATACAGACACAGTCTTTTAGCACTTTACAATGAGTACTGGACAGCTGCTGTTTCATCTTAGTCTGTCAACCATCGTCAGTACACACCCACCGCCAGTTTTCGAACCCAGGACCTTCTGGTTACAAGGCAAGCTGCTTCATATACCATTCAGCCAATGGGACCTAATTCATTGGCTGATATCAATCCATGATCAACTCGTAAAAATACAGATATATATGTATGAGAAACGTTTGGGTTCAACAGTGGTTTAAGATTGATGTGCCTCCGACTAAAAACATCTTCAATGCATGCCAGCTAAAAAGTGCTGTAGGTAAAGGAGTCGAACAAACAGAATTTTAGTCTTGAATATAATATATTGGAATATTATAAAAGTTTTCAAGATACGTTTACTGATTTTATTCATACATGTGCACTAAATGTATGTACGGAAACAGTGTAACAAAAAGATATCAATTTTTTTTACCGTATTTTGACTTCCTTTTGTAATATGCATCTAGAAACATCAAGAAACCTCTTCTTGCTAGGTAGATTTCCTCACCAACAGAGATCTTTCAGTGGACCACTGAAAGCAAGATAGCACTAGATCAATTTCTTGGCCTAGTTTCAGACTATCCAACACTTTGCACTAATAAGCTCATAGAGTCCAATTCTCCAAGAGTCCCAAGCTAGGAAGAAATAACTTTTAACTGTACCTTGCTTTTCATTGATTCTTTAACTATGTAATGGAAAATCTATTCCAAAAATCCCTGCTGGACAATTTATTTACAATACTGGTAATTATTTGGATGATACAAATAAATTTGTAATTTTTTCAAAAGAATGGATACTGGACAAAGAGTACTCCTTTCGATAATCCCTTCATCATCAGACTCTATAGTTATATATACATTATAGTGAATGAATGAATTGGTGGTATGAACAACATTGATGTTGATGTTTAAATAACATCAAATCAATAATATTGATAGAATACAGCTAAATAGCATCAACGTAAAATGAGCTGAATGTCAGAAGAATTCGGAAAGATAGTATTACAAATTGATGAGTTTATGGTTTCTACTGAAAACCAGGGCAGTAACAGGGGCTGGACTTGGTTCTTTTGAACACAGAGCAAGGGTTATTTGAGGCGAATTGCAATAGCCTCTGGTGTTTGGAGCATGCGGTGCTTTGATGATGATTTTGGCAATTTATTAGGCACCCGGTAGATGATGATAGAGAAGGATTCTTCCACGCTGGCTGGCTGGCTGGCTTTGTGTCCGGTTTGCACCAGATGGTCCAACATTGAACTGTTAATGGTTTTTAACTACACCTTTACTTAACCATGGTGGGAGATGTTCTCGAGCACGAAAAATCAAGTTCCTAAAGAATGGCCGATATAACTTGCTCCGCAAGCGCCGTTGAATTGGTAGATACAATTTGAAGTGGCTTGTCTAGGTACTTCATCTTTCAGTCGAGGTAGCACCAACGGTCGTGTAAAGAATAATACGTGTAGTTCGCCAGTATTAAAAGTTCTTTGAACTGATTTTCTTAATTTCCTCGTAATTATCTCACTTGCTATATCCCCCTTGAATTGTAGTCGTATGTAAAGTGGCTTCTTATTTACAGATAGTGAGTAGTCCTTTTCCGCCTTCTTTGCCATGTGTTTCGTGATAAATTTTTCGGGATAGGTATTTTCAACCAAGGTATCATATACAATGCTTAATTCATCTTCAATTACTTCTTCTGAGCCGTTTGTCTCCTAGACTGTATGTAGTTAATGTAACGCTTCTTACCCCCTCCTCATTTAGTCCTTATTATTTGGCTTCATTACTCTTCAATCTATCATTTAAATGCCTCTACTTTTGGCTGTGTATTATATTCATAGTATGCTCTTTCACGCTGTGATTCTGTTCGTATGATTCAAGATCACTCTCACCTTGGATTATCCACAAGAATTGTTTGGTGCGTGATTCTTGAGGGCAGAATTTTGATCCCACTTTGTTGCGAATATTCTGCTTGATCCTAAGTACTAATTCTGTGCTTACACTGGACTATTTAGCCGCCTAATCACACTGTTGAGGCAACTTTAAGTGTCTGATGTTATCATTGCTGTTGTTGAATAGAACCACAAATGGATTCCAGTCACAAACAGTCCCGATTTGCTGTCATTGAAGCGTCTTATGACTCAGCGTGTCTCAAAGAAGTTTCGGACAACTATACAGCGGGATGCAAGGATCGTCTTTTGTGCGTTCAGATCACAATGCATCAGTTTTGTTGGCTACAAGCTGAGATGGTGATTTATGACGAAATCTAACTTGACATCAGTCTAATCCCTTCAAACCAGATCTTATTTTTTGGAACTGAACTACTGTTAATTACTGTCAGCCATTATATTGTTTTCTTCTCGAAATTCATCACTTCTGAAGATGAGTAAGCATCATTTTTTCTTTTTCTGGGTCTTTTAGTTCCCTCTTCATTTAATGCTACAGGGTGTAAACTGTTTACAGAAAATAGGGATTTATTTCTTCTATAAGTTTCTGCCTAATTTATTACCATGCTTTACTTGTTTTCTTTCTAAAGAGAGGATTTCTTATATTGTTAATAAAAAACAATTTGCTCTTAGGAAATTATCGGAGATAAAATAGGAAAGTAAACATGTTTTAGCCAAGGGGCATCTTTATATACATTAAAGGGAATTAATTTTGTAGACACCTTTTGTTCATCTGTATTTTTTACTGCCGAATTTATTATTTTTTTTTTACCTTCTGAATGTGTTTATTGCGTAGAAAAGTAGGTAATGTGTGTGGCTGCTGATATTTCCCTCTGGAAAGATGTAACTAACTAATTTTTTGCTTTCTGTTAGCTAAGAACCAACATTTCCAAGTTTTTTTTTGTTTAAGTAATATGACTATCTGACAGAATATTGAAAGAGTTATATTGTAGGGGTTTGATTTGATCCAGTTTAGATTGTCGATTGATAACAGTTGGAGAACCACTGGTGTGCACCTATGAAGGTTCGATCTTCCGGTTTCAAGACAAGGTCACAGCCCACTCAACCACTGGGACCCTATCCGATGGCCTATGAACTCCAGCTTCTATTAACTCGCAATTTTAGTACAAACAGTCAACTTCCACCTGTAGCTACTTACTAGTCGGCATCAGATTAATCCTGGTGGGTGGGTGAGTACTACTGAGGAGTCCTAAACTTGGGTGAAACAGCTTTTCAGTACTTCGTGCGTTTCAGTGGTTCTCTAAATGACATCATCAGGTGGTCAAACCTGAAAACATTGAGATGAATATTACTCTAGTTATCTGAAATTAGGTGAATTTTCAGTGGTGTTGTGTTAGACATATCAGTAGAGCATTCAGAGTAGCCTTTTTGGGGAATTAGCGACAGTGAAAACCAACTTAGTTCTTAGGTATTTGTTTTTCTGAGAGTTTTTATTTCATGGAATAAGAGCTCCGAGGTAGCTTTTTGAAAAAGATTGGAATACTTTTAATTTTTATGCTGACCGCTTTTAATTCCATATGGTGCAGACAAACTTAACAGCTTATACTAATGACTAAACCTACCAGCAGAGACCTAATGTCAGGCCTGAAATTGACTCATTGTGGTCTGAACGCAGGAAACCAATCTATGCCACTAGATCATGTCCCAGTGGCTTAATGGTATACGAGCTCGCCCTGTAATCAGTAGGTCCTGGGTTCGAACCTCTGTCGTGGGTGTGCACTAATGAAGAGTCCTAAACTAGGACGAAACAGCTGTCCAGTTTTCCCAGGTTTTTCAATGGTTCTGTAGCTGATGTCAGCCCACGATGAAATCCTGTAACCAATCAACAAAATCCCTACAAACCAATACTTGAACATACATAGAGGCGTTAAAATGATAGATTGAAGAGTAATGAAGCCAAATAATAAGGACTGAGTGAGGATGTGGTAAGAAGCCTTACAACAACTACATACAATGCAGCTTAGTAACGGTTGATAATTACAAAGTTATTTGAAACATCCAAATAATTACCAATTATTGTAAACAGTTCGTTCAGGAGGGATTTCTCGAATAATTGTTCCATTAGAGTTACTGTTTGCATTATACTGTTTACCTACAGACAGCCTAGTATTAACTTTTTGAAAGTGAAAGAATGTTGAGAAATCAACGTTTCATAGTTTAGTAGTCAGTGATAGTGACAGATGATCAAGTATTATCAGCCTAAAAATGCTAAAAAGCGTATAAGATAGGCTATGACATTGTTATGTACTCCTAGTATTGTTTTTATATGCCCTTAATTCGGTGTTAGTATGATGATCTATATCAAACACATCGAATGATTTAATCTTTTTCAAATAATGCGCACTTGGTTACATTAGACTGATGTTTAGTTTGTTGATTGATTCTAGCTTCTTAAATTGTTGTCTCTCTCTCTCTCTCTATGTATTATGTGTTATAAAGCTATAGTGGTTGGATTGTTGACCCGAGACGGTAAAAATTGTCCAGTCAACTGTCTGTCTTCTTCCTTTCTTCCTCGAATCGCGTATCAGTGGTATTGTATTGCGATGGTTGCCGTCGCAAATAGAAATTAGAACAGTAGGCTTGCAAATCTACTGGTGAGCGCGAGAGCCTCGAAAACCGCTAGATTGTATTGTAGTATATATCAAATTTGGTAATGGGTACAGCGTGGAAATGGAAATTGGTGGAGTAGTAATTAAAAATGATGGAGTTACCTGCTGATCTGTGGATATCATCCCCTACTAATTCATCTCTACTCAGTGATAACAGTATTGCAAGCAGGGTGTCTGAATATATTTATGACCCACATGCAAACATTACATCCGATACTTGGTTCCGCAGATGTAAAGACTTGTTTAGAGTGGATTTTGCGAGCAAAGACTATATCTAGAAAGTTAGGCGCCTTCTGTGGGAGTTAAATGCAGCTGAGTTAGGCAAATATAGTAACCTGATTCTTTCTCAAAAGTTCAGTAACAAGATGTTTGACAAAGTTGTCCAGACACTCCATCAGCAGTTTAGTGACCGTAGATAAGTTTTCAACATACGTCACCACTGTATGAAACTAATGTTGGACGAGAACGATAGGATTGACACTCAGGTGCGTATTTTTAGCCACCACTGTGAACCGTTCAAGTTAAAGTCACCGACAGGAGAACATTTCCAAGTCTTTGTCTTCATATGTGCTTTTCAATCTTCCAAGTTTTCTGACATGTGAAAACGATTGTTGAACAGACATGAACGTGACCCAGAAAAGATGTTCAAAAATATTGGAGGCGAATAGCAGCGATTAATTAACCGTCGCAAAGATAACACACTGATCCAGCAGACTTTCAAATCTACAAGTTAGGGAGCTCGTTAGCGCAAGACACTTGTAAATTATGAATTTGTATCGCGTGTAATATTAGAAAATAATTGTTTCGATACCAGATTTTTATTTGAGAACATGCCACTTAGAGGCATTGTCCCTGTCATACATGATCATACATATATAATAAGCATCCAACCCAGTAGGACTGATCTGAAATTCCACAGGGAAATAATCAAAATTGAAATGTCAAAGGTGTATGATAGAACATAAATTGATCATATCTTGTGATTAACCTTTTTGTACAAATTTACCTAAACTATGAATTATTGTTTTTAGAGAAAGATTTATTAGT
This sequence comes from Trichobilharzia regenti, assembly GCA_944472135.2. Taxonomy (NCBI): domain Eukaryota; kingdom Metazoa; phylum Platyhelminthes; class Trematoda; order Strigeidida; family Schistosomatidae; genus Trichobilharzia; species Trichobilharzia regenti. The sequence continues at coordinate 75,323,614 of OX235263.1, forward strand.
TCCTTATCTCTAATTGTGGGTAGTGTTTTATTCAGTGACACGTGTTCATGTCTATTATGCATCACTTCTTGGAAGTGTTACATTATATGACAGAATGACATGACAGTTGTTGTATGAGAACGTGCACTTTTCAAAATGTGTCCGTACAAATACAATACAAAAGAAATTTATCATTTGTCTGTAACTTCAGATGAATTGACGTCAGGATAGGATAGATAAGAAGACTCTGGAGGACCTGGATTTTGTGGATGATTTATGCATTACGTCATACAAACTCGAAGACCTATAGACAGAAGCCGACAAAGTGACAATAGAAGCAGCGAAGACGGGACTCTAGGTGAACATAGAGAAGACGAGATTGATTAAGAAATCCAACAACCAGTCAACGGTAACAAGCACCAATAACTGTCAAGAAAATAAACTTGAAATAGGCTACTTCCTTCACTTATGTGGGAAGCAGAGTTTCAACAGCACGCGCGCAGCACAGATGAAAATGTCAAAACCGGAGTTGGAAAGGCAAGGTACACCTTCATCACTCAGAAATCAGTTTGGAAATCTTCTGTACTGAGTGTTAAGAAGAAAATTTGGATTTTTAATACAAATGTCAAGTTAGTCATTTCTTTTATGTAGCTCAAAAACTTGTTTTGTGCTTCACGAAGAGCATTTCAAACAGACTACTGCGGACTTTTATCAACAGTCGTCTTCTCTGGCTCCATACTGAAGATCAAGTGGTCAGGAGGAATCAGTAACGAGAAACTCTGGGAACCAAGAAACTATTGCTCAACAAATATTTCGAAGAAGATGGAGACGAACTGGGCATACGCAAATGAGACTGTGGAGTGACATGCTTCCTCAGGCCATCTCTTGAATGGAACCCGAAGTGGAAACACCATGTTGAGTGTAGGGCTGATGGTGACATGGAGGAGATTGTGTGAGGAAGAGATAGGTAATCGTTTGGCAAGCTGAAAAGGACCATCGTAAATAGAACAAAGTAAAGATATGCTGTTGTAGCATTACAGCTTCGTTAAATCGATCTTTTCAACTTGTTGGATATTATTTCATTTGGTATATCACCTTTAAATTCTAATCGTATATAATATAGAGGCTACTTATCAACAGATGCAATAGAATTCTATCCCACTCTCTGAGTCACGAGTTTTGTCATGAAGTTTTCGGGATAGCTGTTTTCAGTAAACGCGTCGTTCACAACCTTAAGTTCTTAAGTATTAACTTGTGAACGAACAGCGCTAACCCTGTACAAAATTTCTTTTAAATTGCGTGCAAACGAAATATGCTCAGTCACTATTGCTACACTGGTTTGATGTCGAGCTTATAAATTCATCGTTTCTGTGTTACTTCTTTGAATTTACCTGATATTCAATCAGTTTAGTGTTATATTAAGGCATATTATCTCTCCCTTACTGATGCTTCCGAAATGTAATCACCTGTCGATACTATTTATTCAATATAATTCAAAACAGCTTTAATGTTGTTATTGACAATAATGCTGTAATTATTATGAATGCCTATAAATAAAGAACCTGATATTAAATTTATCGAAAAGAATGTTTTTCAAGCATTGGTTTCATAGGGATTGTGTTTGATTGGTTGGAGGGTTTCATCGAAGAAGACACTGCGAAATGCTTGCGCTATGTGATGAATTGGTAGAAGTTAGAATTCATGAACTGGCCATTAGATTGGATCCCAGTGGCTTTATAGTTTACAAGCTCGTTAGCCTTGTAACCAGAAAGTTCTGAGTTCGAACCTCTGTTGTGGCTGCATACTGATGAAGAGTCCCAAGTTAGGCTGACGAAACAGCTGTCTGGTAGTACTCCCAGGTGGTTTTCCAATGAATCTCTAACTGATATCAGCTCATGATGAAACCTTCCAAAGAAAAGAATATTCTTTGTTCATTAATCAGTTCTTTTAACTGTTAATTTTCATCTAAAATATTTCATTCATAGCATACTGTCACATTGATAAATTTATTCCTTTATGCTAATGGTGAATATGCCGTGTTTCTTTTCGAAGTGTCTTTAAGAGGATTACAAATATAACCATTGAATGCTTTGTATATATATATATTTCATTGGCTGTCTAACATACCCTACTCAACGATACAAGTCAATCCTCTAAGCAAATGGATTAATCGTATCCACTCAAAAGACCAGGCACACCCGCATACTAACTGAATCTTATATTCCTAATGAGAACATCTAAACTAGATGACCCTTTTATTGTATACTAAACGCATAGCTGATTAATCATTGGGTAAACAAAATAATCTAACATATGGAATTTATTTATCTAAGTAAACAATTATACATCTGTTCAGTTTTTGCTTATTATTTTGTTTGTTTTTTTGTTTTCTGGTTCAGTGGGGCTATAGCTACTACCGAGTAGTGTTAACTATTATCAGTTTATCTTTTGTAAGGCTTAAAAAACAAAACAGAACAAAACAAGATAATCCTATTGAAGTGATGGGGAAGGAGATTACTGGAATGTGTTATGTAAGATAGCAAAAAAGAATGAGATTTTTTTCAGCAACCCAGGGTTCTTCCCCTCACTCTTATACTGGATACCGATTCAGCTTTGTTAGTGATACTAAAAAGTGTCATATGTCTCTCACTTTTCCATTGGAGTGTGATTACACGAATTAAACCATATTCTATACATGTATTCATCTGGAACTTCTAACGACAATCCTAACCTTAATCATTCCTTCACTTAATAGTAACGTGAAACTATCCCTAAGCTAACTGTAATCTAACTCTAACCAACTCTAATATCTCCTTTATCAGATAAACCTAACACCTCAGTCTTTTATTCATGATTGAAGTGTTATCTACATGGTTTCACTAACTTGCAGACTGAGCGTTCCGTGGTCACTGATGCGGTCACACTGCTTTGGTGCTTAAAATTTAACTTGACCTGTAGCACTTCTAAAGTTAATGTATGTAACCATGGCCTGATCCATAAGGCGGACTTAGCTATCGCAATAAAGCCATGATAAAGCAAAACTGATAGCCCCAATCTTATGCTACCCTAACAAACCCCTTTTCATCAGGTTTGTTAGAAAGGCAGTAAAAAAGAAGTGTAGTTTGGAAGTAGGCAACGAAACACCTTGTACCGTGTAATTTTAGAAACTTGCTGGAAACTTGCTGGATTTAGTTGGATAAAATATGTTTGATTAAATGCCAACTGTCATGATATGCAAAAAAGCAATGATCTACTTGATACAGCATTTGAAAAAAATGTTACAATAAGAGTGCTTATTGGTGAAAATAATAGACATATCTTCAATACAGCAATGCTGTCTTATTTCCGTTTACGTAACTAAATCGTTCAGTTCAAATTGGTCAGTTGTATACAGTTAGAAGTGTAATCTAAGAGTTTGACATGTAACTGGAAGGTCCTTGGCTCGAACCATGGTTAGATGAGCACTGTTGAAGTATCCCAAAGGAGAGTGAAGTAACTTTCCAATAGTTTCTGATAGTTTTCCACTGTTTCTCTAACTGAAAACATCCGGAGATCAAACCTTAAACATAACACATTGTGTCAAAATGAGTTTGGCGTTTCATTCACCAGGTTTTATACATATATATAAGCGCCACCATGTTAGGCAGTTGGAGACAGTTGCCAGGATACATGGCATCAGGTTGTTCTTTTTCAATTACAATATAATCTTAATAATTGTGAATTAAGTTAGCCGTTATTTATGAAGTAGGTATTTCAATGAACTAAAGTGTTCATCTTCTAAACAGGACGTCTTGTTGTTAAGGGCGTGTAATAATCTCCGTTTAAACGAAAGGCAGGCAAAGAGGTCTTGCAGTGTAATTACAGTCAGAGTGTACTTCTGTTTGTTTGTATGCGTATATAGGTTTATGTGTACACAAGTAAACTGAAGTGTAAATTAGAATAAACTCAGGATTTGATGAAATGTGCTTCATTCATTGGTATCATAATGCTATACGTGCTGCTCTGCTTTTGACTGAAGCAGAAAGCAGTACCCTCAGAGCCAAATGTCTCCTTATCCAAGCTACCGAAATAAAGTCCTGACCCACTCGAGATGTTCGTTCTTATCATTCATAAATTAGGAATATTATTAATCAAGTAAAAAAGAACTGTAGAAGTGCTTGGACTACAGGAAGTGAAAAACCTCAGACACTTATCCATCAGCAACCGAACCCAAGACCTTCAAACTTTAAGGCAAGCTCATAGACCATTCAAACACTGAAACTAGAATCGACGGCCTGTGAATTCAAATTTCTACCAGTTGAAGATTTTAGCACTACTAACAGTCCCAAACAGGTGGATCCCATTGATCACGACTTCTTACTAGAACTTCAGTCAACTTCGTCATTCGAGCTTGCCTTGTAACTGGAAGGTTCTGAGTTTGAACCTCAATGGTGGGTGTATAATGACGAATGGTCCCAAACTGGGACGAAACAGATGTTTATTACTCCCTAATGGTTTTCAGTGGTTCTTTTGAAACAAACCGAAGCCTTACAATCCAACTAGTGAAAGCCTGGTTTCACACGTAAAATTTTATGTTGTTGTGTTCTACATGCCGGGTGATTTAATCGCGAAGCTTTCATCACCTTTCTAGGTAACATTTTCGGGACTAACCTCAAATTAAAGTGAGCTCATGAAATTCTCTATGAATGAAACTTCCATCTTTTTTGGATACCCATACTTTGGTCGGTTTTTTGTAGAGATTGCAATTCTATGCATTTATATTGATATCGTTCGTTTCCTTCACATTTCATGGGAGACCTAACTTCACACTGGAGTTACCGCTAAGGATGTTGTCTTGAGAGGCGTTATTATACATTATTATTATTATTGCCTTGTATTCCGAGTGGGACATACAAATTCAACAGAATATCATTCAATCCTATTCTTTGCAGTCGTCTTCAGCAGGTAATACGATTGCTCATATTCTCTCATCTCCTCCTTGCACGTATACTTCCATGTCATCTTCAGACCTATACTCAGTTCATTGGGCGCAAATGCAGGGTCAGCTTGGCAAGGGATGTCATTCAAAGGTATTCTTAGCAGGTATCCAAAACAATCTCCATTTTCATGAGAATATTTTTGGAGCATTAGGCTCTTGAATGGTTCTTTCTGAACGTTTCTTCATGCTTGTTCTTCCTGGATTGACATTTGACCTTCAGTATGGAGGCAGCGAACGAAATAGCTGTTGACAGAAGCCTGCAGCAGACTGTTAGAAATAGTGTTCCTGTCGCTCAGTGTAAGTTTCTGACCCATATCGAAGGAGTGATTGACTTTGATATTGGTGTTGAAAAGCCGGATTTTGTGAGACGTTTTAAGCTTCTAAATTAAGCCACCCTGCTCAGAGTAGACAGTAACATCAAGTTCGTCCACCCAAGCAACAAATCTCTTCTAACATTTCAGCTTACACTGTTTTCACTTCACAGAGTAACGGTGTAAAGTATATTCATAAATATATCTAGTTTGAAGAGTAACCAAAACTGTTAGTGATAAAGTGTTCATCATGTTGTTGAATGAGTATTTTTCAATTTCTTAATACATCATTTAACCTTTATTCAATCAGTGAAAATGCACTACTAAAATGCCAGCTCAGTAGTTAATTTTTTGATTGGACACTAGTAAATAGTGTGATGTGTCTAATCCTCTGTTTGGTGCAGACTGAATTCTCTCAGTCAGGTTTGCAATGTGGCCACCATTCTAGGTAGCTCTCCATTATGGTATACATCGATTTGATGATATTAGATGGTTGGAGGCAATCGGCCACAGGGAGCCTTGGACCTAGGTTTCGGGCTAGTTGGTGCGGGTTCGAATCTCACGAAAGACATCAGTTCTTTCAAGTTTGCAGATGTGCCTTCTTAACTGGTGAGCGCCAACAAACACGAAACCTAGGTCCAAGGCTCCCTGTGGCCGATTGCCTCCAACCATCTAATATCATCAAATCGATGTATACCATAATAGGGAGCTACCTAGAATGGTGGCCATATTTCAAAATCCTGACTGATAGAATTCAGTCTGCACCAAACAGAGGACTAGACACTTCACACTAGTCACTGATGTCCAATCCAAGTATTCATTACATGTCAATCGTGAGCCCCAATAGCTCAGTGGTAACGTCTCTGGCTGCAGTACTTACTGGGTGGCGCAGGTTCGAATATCAGAAAGAACATGAGTTTCTTCAAGAGTGCAGATGAGCCTTGCTGACTGGTGAGTGCCAACTAGTAGGAAACCTATGTCCATGGCTTCTTATGGCCAATCGCCTCCATTCATCTAACATCAGTAGTTAACTAGATGATGCTTTGATGTTTAAAACAGTGAGTGCTGAATTCAAGTTTCAATGGTAAGCCCACCACACAGTGAAATGAAGAAACATGCAGCTACTAGTTTTCAGGCAGAAGGGAACACACTTCTTGTATTCTATCCGTTTCTTTCTGTCTCTACTATGAGCTCATGTATCAAAATAAACTAATCATTTCGGTTACTTGGCAACAAAAAGAGCATAACTGAAATAGTCATCGTCAGTTTTCTTGTGCTAAATACTTCTTCACTCATATCGTTAATGTTTTGCTAATGATTATTGCAAGAAAGAATAAGAAGCAAGGGGATTGTTACTTTATAAGTGAAAACACCTCATCCATCTGTCTTACTCAAATGTTACATTTGGCACTGAGTTTTATAATCGTCAAAATGTTTTTATTCCATGCCTTCAACTGTACAATTTATTGCTTTATACCTAGATTATAGACTTTTGTAGACTTGGAGAGACTGCTGAAGACATATGTATTTTTTAGTTGAATAATTAATGAAAAATATTCAAATGGTATGCTTCTTTAAATTTCATAATGAAGTTAGTCATAGGCATTTCCAGTGACGTAACTATACCATTGTAATATTTAAAAATACTGCCATATATCCATTAAAGTTTCCACAACCTATTCTGGATCAACAAATTTTCCCTAGGTTCATTCACAGCTGCATAAATCACCTTGGTAATTTGTTTCTTTCTGTCCATATCATTCTGGAGGGACTAAAATATGCTTTGAACGTGAAACTCCTCAAAGAACAAGCTGAATTCAGGCACAGCAAATCGTATGCTGATTAAATTACAAAGACACGTATTATTGAATAATAATTAGTGATATATGAGAGTGGTTGAAAGGGTATTTCTCTGGTGTAGCACGAAAACGCAAATAAGTCTCACCAGCTTTGGGGAATATTTGTGAGCTTCGGGTTTACATATTCACAAGGTCTTCTTGAGAGTGAATATACGTAGTCCATTAAATTTCTATGCCCATCTTCTGTCAATTCGAATACAGCACCTGATCTTAGTGAAATGTTTCTTACTATTTCTTGTAGTCGAGTTTTTATTTCATCGGTCACATTCAGCGTATGACGCTTCAAAAAGCGATGATTTGGGTGGATATGACTGCGACGAAGTCACCTCCAGTAGTGTCTGGGATATTCTTTCTTATTAATACAGTTCTTTAGAAAAATCATCCTTGTGTTCACTATGGCAAGTTTGACAGGAAACTTAAGAAACGTATCAAGTTCTTTCACTGTTGCAGGGTTCTTGCTCTGTTTCAAATCGCCGAAAATACCCATTTAGTCATGAAGGAAATAAAAGGCAATTGCAGCGAAGAAAATTTTCTTTTCGATGAAGTCATCAACTAGGCTGTACATTCGTGTATTTATACTAAAAAGAAGAATAGATAAAATTGAATATCCCAAGCACTACTGGAAGTGTCTTCATCGCAGCCATATCCACCCAAATCATCGCTTTTTGAAGCGTCATACGCTGAATGTGACCGATGAAATAAAAACTCGACTACAAGAAATAGTAAGAAACATTTCACTAAGATCAGGTGCTGTATTCGAATTGACAGAAGATGGGCATAGAAATTTAATGGACTACGTATATTCACTCTCAAGAAGACCTTGTGAATATGTAAGCCCGAAACTCGCAAATAGTCTCGAAGCTGGTGAGACTTATTTGCGAATTTCGTGCTACACCAGAGAAATACGTTTTCAACTACTCTCATATATAACTAACTCCTATCCAGTTGAAAGCTTTGTCGTTGGGCCCAAAATTCTGTGATATTTCTACAAATTCAAGTGACTTCAATATAGACGTCCAGTTTGAGGCAGTGATCCATCATACGTGTAATTATTGCACATAGCATAGAGTGACAGTCGGATTTCTACCTCAACTTCATCAATTTTGAAAAGGCCTTCTATAGAGTTAGAAATTTCTTTAGAACTACTCACTGAAGTGTCACAAACACTTATCAGCCTGATTCAACAGCTATTTGATGATATTATATGTCCAGTGATCCATAACAAGAACATCATCGAAGAAGCCTTTGAAGTGAAGACAAGAGTAAAGCAGATCAGCTTACTATTAACGATCATATCCTTGACTGTGATCAACTGGATTATACGGCACACCTGAGGTAGTAAGGAGATAGAAATATATTAGGCCGACCAGAAGATTCCAGAGGATTTTGAATTCGCAGACGACTTATGTCTAAAGGTACACAAACTCGATGATTTAAGGGCGAAAATCAACAAGTGTGTTGAAGAGCCAGGCAGAGAAGATGGGATCCCAAACAAACACTTAAGAGATACCTAACTGAAAACAACGACAACAAGTACCAAACAATGTCAATTGGAGAAACGTGAAAATCATCTCTTTCACTTTTCTAGGCAGAACCGTTACAACTACAGGCGGACTACACACGTGAAGACATCAAAGGTAGTCAAGGTAGGGAAAGCAAAACAGACCTTCATCACCCTGGAATCAGTGTAGAAATCTACTGCACTCACATAAGAAACATTGCGATTTTTCAACACTAATGGGAAGCCAGCCAGTGCTTTTATATGGTTCATAGACTTGGTGCGTGCGCGCCATCACAAGCATCTCGAACCGACTTCTAGCAACAACTACCCACATTCCAGAAAGGAAAAGCCAACGAGTAAATCTGTCAGCCAGCAAACTAGCAAAGAATCGTTCTCATATAAATTGGACATATGCTGAGGAGACCATTGAGTAACATCATGCACTAAGGCCATTGCTCGAGCGGAACCCGAATGGGAAATGACATGTTGAGCATACGTCTAAAGATGACATAGAGAAGACCGTATGCAAAGGTAACAAAACCCCATAGGCAGTCGTGGAGCCAGTTAAAGGGGGCAGAAGAGAACAGGACAAAGTGAAGATGTGCTGTTAAAGACCTGTATGTCACTCGGAAACTGAAGGAGTAATAACAATAACATTATTAAATATGTAAATTTGTCCCCATATTGCACATTCTTACAGTCGGCTACATGAATTTCACGTTGTTATAAATTGAGGTTGGTGTGTCGATGGTATAGCGGTAAGGACGTTCGCCGACCATGCACATGGTTCGGAGTTCAATCCCTGGCCACAGACGCACTCCTTTACCTCGCTGAGCCAGAAATAGTGCTGGTAAAGAGTAAAGGTTAGGCATGAGGCTAGCAGCCCCATCCTGTAAAAAGCAACACCACTGCGACAAAAACTTTAAGCCACTAGCTTGAAGCCTTATGTTCCACTGGGAACGTGAAAGAAAAAATTAATTGAGGTTTCTACAACATATTTTATGATTTAGCTGTGAATAGATTATCAGGATAGAAATTAATCTATCCACAGATTAATCAATAGAATTCCACAGTTCGATTTTTAAAAAATCTATGGCCTAATGTTACCCAACAATTAGTAAATAATCAGCGTAATTATCGCCCAACTATGTGGAACGTGTATTGAAAAATGCTGTCTGCACAGAGATATATACATATATGTCTTTGTTGGAAGAGTTATTCGTCTTGGCTTACCTTATCGACATAGCATCTCGAGGCGTCATAAATATGAGGCATCTACCTCTAATATATATATATATATTGCCTGAACTATGAATGATTACGGCAATTTCCTTCATTCTGGCTATATTTATAGTGGATAATTCAGGCTATTACTGTTGTTTTTGCCAACAGGTTATTTTTAGTATAAGCTACTACAGTAGTTTTTAGGCAAACTACTTGCCTCGTAATTAGATAAATTAGTTCCATACACACACACTCACACACACAGAGAGAGAAAAAATCGACTGGAACATGTTTTGAAGGTTCTTTTTTTCTCTTTCGAAAGGTGAATTGTAGTTTGTCTATTCCCTCGTAATATATTGCATTCCATTTTGACGCTGAGGTGAAAAACGTAGCATTTATATATACATATGTAATATTCTGAGAAATGGGAAGAACGAGTGAAACAGCATGTTAGAAATTATTATTATTTTCTTTAATTCCTAGAGGAACATAGGGATTCAGCCAAACGTCTTCATTGCGTTCGGTTCTCTTCTAGAGTTTTCACTCGGCTCCAAGTCTCCCCACATGCTTTCATCTCCTCTTCACATCACCTCCTCCATGTCATCCTCACGCTGACGACCAACTCGCCACTTCCCGTTCGGGTTACACTCGAACGATGACTTGTCTAGTGATGTCACTTGATGGTTTGCTTTCTCAGAGTATGGCCAGCCAATCCATCTCCACTTCTTCCTGCCTATTTGTTTCACGATCGGTTCCTGCTGAGTTGGTCCGCTCATTGCCAGAGATCTCTGTTGTTGATCTTTTCTGGCCGGCCATCTGATCTTGAGTATTGAGCGAAGAAGGCAGCTGTTGATGGAGGTCTGTAGTTTGTTTGAGGTGCTCTTTATGCCGCACTGGCCAAGTCTCTGATCCGTATATTAGCACTGACTGACTTCACATTGGAGTTGGGAATCCGGATCTTATTTTTGATGCTGTATAGTGCTGCTCATCTCCACACAGACTTGAGGGTAATGAAAGCTTGCCTTGCTTTTCCGATCCTGGCTTTGATATCCTCGTCAGTTCCACCTGTAGTTGAAACGATGCTTCTCAGGTCGATAGGTAAATGAGGTTGTTTCTTTCAGGTTCCTCCCATTTATGCTGACTGATTGTTGTCTGTTGTTGTTGCTGTTGGTGTTGGCCAGGAATCTACATCGCCTACCTCTGTTTTCTATATGTTCACCTAAAGTCCTATCTTTGATGCTTCTTGTGCCAACTTGTTGCTTTTCACTTACATATCTTCCAGTTTGTGGGAAATCAGACATATATCATCAGCGAAGTCCATATCCTCCAAGTTTTTTGTGTGAGTCCATTTTATGCCTGTTTCCTCGTTTCCCAGCCCGCTGTCTGTCGCATTATCCAGTCTGCTGCAATCAGGAAGATCATTGGCGATAATAGACAGCCTTGCCCCACTCTCGTCCTCACTTCGAAGGCTTCCGTAAGTTTCCCATTGTGGATTACTTGGCATGCAGCATTGTCGTACAACGTGTTGGATGAGATGTATAATTGTCGGTGGCACAACTTGGTAGTAGCGAAGTAGTTGCCAAATCACCTCTCGATCGACGCTGTCGAAGGCCTTTCCAAAGTCAATGAAGCTGAGATAGAGAGGTGACTGCCATTCCAAGCTTTGTTCGATGATGAACTTCCATTAACAATACTGTTATATAATATACCTGAAATCGTTCTGAATACTATTCGATAAAATCAGACACGATATTATACCAAATAATGAAAATTCTACACTGTATTACTAGTACTGTTTTGGAATAAAGTCAATTATTATTGTGATTATTATTATTAAGAATGGAAAACAACGAGTTGGGTTTGCTCAGAGGGTGACATTTGAGGGTATCTTGTGAGGAGGAAATGGCAGCCTGTGGGTGATTGTCTAAGCAGCTAAAAAAGGACTGGAGGAAACAGGATGAAATGGAGATGTGCTGTTGAACCCAGTGGAATACTGATAATAATATATGATGAAACACATTACAGTGATTTAATCAGTGATAATTTTCTTATTTGGAGCACTATTCAGCACTATTTGGTGATAACATCGGAGTTATATGAACGAACAAAGTCATGTAGTTCAATTATTCCAAGACTATATGGATTGCCTAAAGTGCATAAGAAGAATGTTCCAGTTTAACCTATCACAGACATGATAAACTCACCATATCATTAGATCACGAAGTTGCTAGCTGATATCTCTGAACCAATAAGAAGACATGTGAAAAGTATAGTCTTAGCGATACACTTGACTTTGTTGACTCACTGATAGATATCAACGTGTTTCAAAGACAAATGCTCTCAATAGATGTCACCTGTCTATTCGCAAGCGTCCCCTGACGGAGACAATATGCTTCATCTGTAACTACATCGAAACCAGCAGCCTAGAAGTCCTTCTTCCCATCGACTGGCTGGAGTAACTGCTTCTCAGACGAATGCTCAATATCCAATTCAAATTCAGTGAACAACTCTATGACCAAAATACGGCGTTGCTATGGATTCTCCTCGCGGCCCACTGCTAGGCGACTGCTTCATGACAAGTCTCAAAAACAACATCATCGATCCTTTGATCAGTCAACCGCAGTTATACAGGAGATACCAACATGATACATTCATATTCTGTAATGAAAAAGTTGATTTAGAGTATCCTCTCAAAACCTTCAAAGCTGGATATCCGTCAATAAAATTCACCCGAGAACGTGAATCGAGCATGGCATTCGCATTCCTGGATGTACTACTTACCAGAAGGCAAGAATGTACGATTCAAAGATCAATATATCACAAGCCAACATGGACGGAACAGTTCATCAACTTCCAGAGATTCGTCCCACTGATCCGAAAGCAAAACCTAGTACGTACATTAAGTTCAAGGATTACAAAAATCTGTGCAGAAGACATGATAGAGATAGAATTAAATTCATGATGTGAAACCCTACTAGAGATCGGATATCGACCAAGACAAAATCATGAAAGAAAAGCCTCAGTTTCCAAAAAGCACAATTATTCCCAGTGTAACAGCAGAAGACAAGGGCCAGGCAACAGATCGTCTATTAAGGAAATCAACACATTTATAGATTTTCATGTACATTATTATAGATTATTGTTAGCAGAAAAACGCAGTCTTCTGATTGGTTGCTTCTCACAGAAAGTTAACCTTGCATCTCTTTGTGGCTGTTTCTTGATTGTCAGATCATCTATATGTTAAGTGTAACCAGCAACGCAAAGCCTTTGTTCTCATTTTTCTCCCGACTAATATTGGGGACATAAACATTGACGTAAATTACTGCCCATCGATTTTGACTAACAGTCCGCTCTCACCACACTAGGAAAACTCTCTTCATGAAGCTGGAATTTATACGTGACATCGAAGCGCAAATTCTTTGAAACTGCCTTTCTAAATGTCTGAAGACGACATTTACAGCAGTAACCTTACGCATCTTGTTCTACAGGAGGCGAATCGTCCAGTCTAACGTTAAGGATAAAATACTGCTTTTGGCCACTTCAGTGTGCATTTGTCAGCTCACTTACTTGCTCGTGTGTAGCAAAGTATATCGGCCATTCACAATGTCAAGTTTGCAAACGTATTCTGGAACACTGTTCAGCTTGGCTAGCTATCCAGAGAAGAGAAGAAGAATACTAGCAGCTGCATTCTAGAATACCTAATCAACTCTGGATATCGAGCACTAGCCATTTTCTCACACTCATTACCTCATACCAACTTCTGTACCTTTTCTAATTCCCAATTAGTAACCCCTTCTGTATTACACTTCACATTAAGTAATGCCTTTTTTCGAGGAGAAATTTCGCCAGAATCTGATTGATTTTATGAATTCCTTATTAAATATAATTCCGATTGTACAGTAGCTTTGAAAATGAATCATAGAAAAGAAAATTTTCCTCACTGTTGACGTGTGTTTCACATGACTCGATATGGGAATATTTCGTCCATTGATAATATTTATTGATAATCAAATGAATATTCTAATTACGGATGGTACGCAATTAAGTTTAAGTGAGTTGAATTACTGAAAATAAGTTTCACTCCCTTTTAAAGGTATAAGTTCACCATTATAAAAGTTTAGGTGAGATTTTCAATAATGGCAGAGAAACTGTTGTTCTATGAGAGAGCTGCTCATTCTCTTAAAGTGATATGATTAGACTTAATTCACAATTTATTTTTGATTTAACAGATGAATAGATATCTTGACATTTTGCAAAAGACAGTATATGCGTATTCTACTACTCTTCTGTGAGCTTATATAGGGGGTTGGGTGAGATTAATTTGATGAATTTATGAATTATTAAGTAAAATTGGAACCTAATGATAGTATGACGTCATGGTGACTATTTATGAGTTACTATAGCGACGGGCAGGAGATGGTAACAACTAATTTAGAGACAAGGGGAACAGAATAATCAATTTTCTGGAATTGTTTTTATTATAATTATTGTAGAGATTACACGTCTTATATGGTTATTGATGCCTAACGCTGGTTATGAGCTCAAACAGTAACTGCAACGGGATGATTTTTTGAAAAAAATCATTCCTGAACTATCTATTTATATTTATAATGCTGATATTTATTTGGAGAATTCAACTAACTGTGGGAATTCTTATCCTCTTTTCCCTTAGGCTGTATATGATTGTTTTCTCTGATGTTTGCCTATCCTTTGTTAACTTAATTCTCATTACTTGTCGTTGTTTTTGTTTTGTGGTCTGTAATTTTATTTCTCCTCTTTGTAGTTGTGTGATGATACGTCCACTGTGCTGTTTTAACGCTGCGGTTTTGTTTCAGTGAGACAAGACCATTCTGATAGTGGACTATTAACAGGAATTGTTAGTACGTGAGTTTTCATCCCATCTTGTTGGGATTACTGATTACTCAGGTACTGTTTACGGTTGATTTAGTTAAATAATTTCTCTGTATAGTACTTCCTTCTGTGTAGAGGTCAACAGCACTCAGCATGTAAAATAAGATCCGGATTCCCAACTCCAATGTGAAGTCAGTCAGTGCTAATATACGGATCAGAGACTTGGCCAGTGCGGCATAAAGAGCACCTCAAACAAACTACAGACCTTCATCAACAGCTGCCTTCTTCGCTCAATACTCAAGATCAGATGGCCGGCCAGAAAAGATCAACAACAGAGATCTCTGGCAATGAGCGGACCAACTCAGCAGGAACCGATCGTGAAACAAATAGGCAGGAAGAAGTGGAGATGGATTGGCTGGCCATACTCTGAGAAAGCAAACCATCAAGTGACATCACTAGACAAGTCATCGTTCGAGTGTAACCCGAACGGGAAGTGGCGAGTTGGTCGTCAGCGTGAGGATGACATGGAGGAGGTGATGTGAAGAGGAGATGAAAGCATGTGGGGAGACTTGGAGCCGAGTGAAAACTCTAGAAGAGAACCGAACTCAATGAAGACGTTTGGCTGAATCCCTATGTTCCTCTAGGAATTAAAGGAAATAATATAAATATATATAACATAATATAGTACTTCTTTCATACTTGAGAAATTGTTGGATCTGTACAACTACTTAATCGGTAATTTTCACCATTTATTGTGTAATTTTGCAAAGTAGTAATGCAGATTTTATTGCATATAAATCTTGTTTTGCTATTACCGGGGCACTTTAGGACTGTGAGTCAATTGAGGTTAGCTTTGGTTTGCTACTAAGTAGGAAGTCAAGATTGATCCCTAGCGTTCAGCTCACAGTACGTCGGTTGTAGTAGGTACATTAACTAATATAGCTTAATGTTCAACCCGATGAATTTTCACATGTGATAGGGAATAACAATGCTGACGTGGTAGCCAAATATTCACTGACACATCGAGAAAACTAGCTGGTAATCGTACTGAGCACGCATCTTCAGTGTTATTGAAACGTGAATATGTATACGTTAGTCCAGTGTGTCATTGAGTGATTGTTAGGCATCCTGAGAAATGCTTTGGTTGTTTCCTTTTGAGACTTCTTGTTAAAAGCTCGGTGTTTCATCTTCAATACTGTTTCATGCGTTGCAGCAGGTAACGTAAATTTATTAAAACATTTGAGTATGCATGGAATTTATTAACTGTATAGAGTAGATTCCATTACTAATAGAAGTCATTAAGTAAGCTTCTGAAGGCCTCAGGATACTTCATTTTAGTTGTTTTTCAATCTTCAAATACTCACTATACCACACATTATTGCATTCAGCCTAGTCAATAAGGCTTCGGCTTCTGAAAAGATGAGTGATGGGTCTAAGTCTGATTGGGAATGTCAGCATTTACTTTGGATGCAGGCACATCCAGCCAGGAAGGCCAAGATAGGACAAAATTCGCATCCTGGATTACACTGCCAACCAATACTAACCAAGTAACAATGCAGAGACCGAAACCGACATATTCTGGTTTGGAACTTCCTTGAGTAACCCAGTCCAAAAATGTCTTGACACCACGATAAATCAAAAGTAGTAATATCAGAAATACAGAATTATCTCAACAATGCTGTTAAGCATATGTACGGTTCAAGGATTTTCCAAGTACCAAAACAACTACTTTATAAGAAAAATGTGTGATCAAAACTCTGTCAACAAAAATAACTCACTCTAAAACAACTTTCCCGTTGACAGTCAGTCTCCTTGGCATAACGCTAACTTCTTTCAGACAAAATCTCAGTCATTCAGCTGTTGGTTTTTAGGGATTTGATTGGTTACAGGATTTTATCATGAGCTGAAATTAGTTAGAGAACCATTGCAAAACCTGGGAGCACTGGACAGCTGTTTCGTCAGCCTAGTTTGGGACTCTTCATTGGTACGCACCCACCGACAGGGTTCAAACCCAGGACCTTCTGGTTACAAGACGAGCTAGGTGGCAGACCATTAAGCCACTGTGACCCGATCCAATGACTAGCCTAAGAATTCTGACTTCTGTCAATTCACGACATAGCGTGACCCCTAGCCAATATCTTCGACGAGTATTTGTCTTCACACCCGACCTGCTGCACCCTACTGGTCACGACTTACCACAAGAACCCCAGGTAACTACCTACTTGAATAGGGCAAGTCGCTAGTGAGCATCTCATTGATATTCAAATGTTGGTTTGTAGGGATTTGATTGGTTACAATCGTAAAACAACGCATTAACAATGCCATTATACAATCGTAAACAGAGGCAATAAAATTAGAGATTAGTTTAAGAACAAAGACAAATAATGCAAGCGTTAGAACAATCATGTATATATATATAGCCTAGGTGTGTCGGTGGCAGGATGTTCACCAACCATGCACATGGTTCGGGATTCGCTCCCAGGATACAGACGCACTCCTCTACCTCGCTAAGCCAGAAATAATGCTGGTAAGTAGGAGAGGTTGGGCCTGAGGCTAGCTACATAAACTTCAAGCCTCTAGCTTGAAGCCAGTCTGTGTTCCACTGGGAACGTATAGGAACAATATGTATATATATATATAGCCTAGGGAAAAGAGAATAATCACTACAAAGTTAGCTGAAATACTCGAATAAGCATGAATACTGTAAACAGACTATTCGGGAGAGATTTTCCCAACAATTATTCTGCTATAACATCCTGTTTTTGATATTCAGGCTTTTTCAAAACGACCGTTATAGTAAGTACCGACATTGTCAATACAGACCGAGCATCTCGGTCTGATATAATCAGTCAGCCAGGATGACAAGTAAATTCAAACATGTCGGAGATGCAAATAATGATCTATTCTTGCCCCATATACAAATACAAAAAACCTCTATCCAATAATACCAATCAAAGTAAATGCTTTTAGTTATGCATCAGATACATTTCGAATAGCATTACAACTTGACAGGATAACAATATTATTAATAATAATAATAGTGGTAGTCGTAGTAAGCCAGATAACTAACTAACTAACTATTCATTACATTTCATGTCATATGACGTAATCCTATTGTGTCAAATGATGATGCTGTAATCCCTTTCTTTTTCCTCCCTGAAACCTTATCTACTTCAGTCATGATATATGTATAACATTTTATTCAATTTACATGACAGTTTATTTCGTATTTGTCATTGGTGAGTATTATCAAAGTCTACTAGATTAATTTTTTTCGTCTATATACTTTACATTCTCTATCTAAGCTTCTTTCCTAGACTGAAGGGAATTAATCCACTACTTTTTTCCGCCTTTCTACTTACCTCTGTCAATTGCTTAGGTCCTCATTTCATCCACTTTTTGTTTTACTAATGTCATTTATTTAGTTTAGGTTGTTGTTGTTTTACAGATTTGAGATTTTCAGCGTATATGCGTGTAACAAAGTAGCGGATACAAAAAGCAAAAGAAGTTTCTTTTTCTTCTAGTGACATTTATTTAATTTACATAACGATGATTGGCATTCAAATGATGAAAGCGTAAATCATAATAGGGGATGTGTAAATCATCGCTTCCAGTTGAATTTATCTAAGGAAATTAGCTGAGTTGACTGTTCGGAAGCTCAATAGTAGTAGTAATTCTTTAATTAGTGAATGGTGACTAGCAGTGGGATCCAGGATAACGCGCATTTCATCCTATTTGGGGCTTGTCCTCCAGCTGGATGTACCTGCATTCCCCAGTCAGTGAGTGATGATATTCCCGTCTAGGCTCAAACTCAGTGATGCCCATAATTTCAAGCGCCAAAGCGTTATCCACTAGACCACCATCCATCAATTAAATACTAATTAAATGCTCAGACATCGTCGAAGCATCTGCACAAGGAGGAGCCGACATGTCGACGTGAGACCGAGCAGTTAGGTCCAATCAATCGACAGGAAAACCAAAAAATTCAATTAAAGTAGTAATTCTTCTTCTTTCAACATCAGTTATCAATCGGTTACATTTATAAGGGTTTGAAGACGGAAAATTCATAGAGTAGTCTCCCAACCATGCGTGACAAGCTAAGGATGGAAAGGATTTGACGATATTTTACCTCCAAACTACTTGGCTACGATTGTAAGAAAGACTGCATCTAAATCTTGACCGACTTTGGACAAGACAACTTATTACAAACCTAGTATTCTTCTTTATGGTCCTACACAAAATATCAATGCAGATAATAAGGACATACAATTCCCACCGAAAGGCTCTTACGATCCGCGAAACCAAACTTGCACAGTGATAATAAAATCCTTTAAAAAACATGAAGATTGAGCGAAGAAATATTTACTTTTCAATTAGATCTTCATCTTTGGCTCTACTCTAATATATATAGCATTTTGATTACAATACAACAGTTTGCCAATCAAGTGGCGATATGTTTGTTAACGATAATTGAACAATGTCAAAATGTCAATGGGTTGATAATTGACGAAGAAAAATTAATATATATAATTAAAAGGTGGAAATGGTTACAACAAGGAGATTGCATAATGCATAGGTTTGGAAAAATTTATTGATTTAAAAAAAGTTTTTTTTGATCACAGCTTGATTCCACACCGTAAATTTGCAGGCTGACCATGGATATCAAGTATGCGTCGGCGTGGGCTCGAACCACGGACCATGTGCATGGTCGGCGAGAGTCCTAACCACTGTGCCACCGACGCACAAGCAATTAAGGAATAAGCGTGTGCACGGGTTGATTAGGTAATAAATTGTTAAAGAAAATAAAACGAATTGGACAATGGTAATTTGTAACTAAGGTTGAAGTGGTCATAAGAATAAAATAATTTTTACAAGGATAACACGTTATTAAAGATGAAGTAGTCAGAAAAATAAAATAATTTGGACAATTATAGTTTTTATAGTTTTTTAAAAAAGAAGAAAATTTTTTAGGGGGAGGGGGATGAAGTAGTCTGGTTTATACTATCGTGTAAGGATGGCCAAGGTAAGGAAAGTGGCTGTACAAATTTCTTCTGAACAAACAGGTTTGGCTTCTTCCACGGGTGGATTCCTATTGCTTCAGCTGTATGTAAAAGGCGAACTCTTAAAGCAAAATTAGAATTAGTAGGAATGCGATAAATAATTTTAAATACAGTATTAACGTCAACCTTTTGCTCACTATCTACAAGGTGGGCTAAAATAGAACTACGAATAGATCTTGTTTGTCCCTTGCTTAACCATGCTGGATGATATTCGGAAATACGATAATGAACCTGCCTAATTGTACGCCCAATGTAGCTGGCTGCGCAGCTGCAGCCAAACTGGTAGATACACACATTCTTCGTTAATTATCACCCCATCGACATTTTGACACAGACTAATTATTGTTAACAAACATATCGCCACTTGATTGGTAAATTAGTGTGTATTGTAATTAAAACGCTATATATATTAAGGTAGAGCCAGAGATGAGGATCTAATTGAAAAGTAAATATTTCTTCGCTCAATCTTTATATTTTCTAAATGTCTAAATGGGGATTTTTCCTATATTGAAAAGCCTTTAAGTCAACACACCTTAAAAACTTCTTCACAGTCATGTATTCTAAAATATGGAATAGCCTGCCCCGAGAAGTCAGAACTTGCAATTCGGTTATAAGTTTCAAACGCTCTGTGTACAGACTGTTTCACTCTACTGATTACATTAATAAACTATTTATTCCTAGAACAAATCAATTATTAGTTTACTACAGTACCTAGAAAACGTGCTTAAATACCCTAATTGCTATATGATCGATAAATAAACTAGTCGCATAGATGCATAAGAAGACAAAGTAGAAATAAACATGTATGTTTACTAAACGACAATGTACAACAAATATAAACATATAAGTACAAACATTAGGGTGATAGTTGAGACCACATACTTTTTCTTTGCTCTCTGGTACTTTGCTGCTCGCCTCTTCTCTTCTATTTACCTTGTAGTAGAAGTTTCACAGATCTGTAGTTAGACTGAAGCTGAGAAACAATTGAAATCACTTACTCATATATCATGCTTCAAGGTTTGGCTAGTAATAACTCAGCATCCTTGGAATATCCACTATCACCATAACAAGACGCTGTGCAGCATCCTATACAAGTACTGTCAATGATATAAAATGGCTTAGAAATAGCTTTCTACGTGTTAGTCAACTTACTCGTACGGAACAACTATGCAGTGAAAAATGGCGGCTTTGGCTGATGTGAGTGCAGTAAAACAAATCTACGTGACAATGATCAATATTAATCTGCATTCAGTAGAATTTACATCTGGTGTTATTGACGATAAAAATGCTGACAAGAGTATACAAAGAATTCACTAATTTCAAATTAATACCGAATTTGAATACAAATCAAGAACAAGATACGATGCTGCACACATCAAAGTTATATGGAGGAAATGACTTCAAGCTTCACTTTTTTTCCCAAATATTTGTAATTCATCCAATGCATACTTGGGTTTGTTTTTGTTATTGCGAAGACAATATTTCTATATTTCTTAATGTGCTCCACTGAATGACTATTCACCAGATTGTTCCCACTAACTAATGTCAGAAAGGACAGTAACCATGTAATTTCAGCATACATCAAATTTATGTAATGTAAATAACACTTATCCATGCCTGTAAAACTGGTGTGTCCTAAATAGAGAGGAATAAATATGTACATGCAAATGATGTCCTAGATAGCGAGTGGAATCATATATATATACTGTGATTATGGTTGATTTTCTTTACTTTTCCCCACCCTTGACCATTTCTGCTTCTTTGTGCTATGAATGTAGATGGCAGTCATTCGTAACTTCAATAAGTAGAATACAGTTGAACAGCTTAACGGTCTACTTAAGGATAATTTTATTTTTAGTCGACAGATTGTCACATTTCAACCACTCCAAAATCAATTTATCGATATATGGATGACACGTTGTGATGGTGGTTCTGATAGGAGTACAATAATTACTGAATTCAATGAAGTACATTCGGCTATGAAATTCACATGCGAAGAGGAATCCCAAGACAGAATTGTCTTCCTGGATGTCCTACTTACAAGAAAACCAGATGGTAGCATGAAAAGAAATTTGCATAGAAAAAGTACTTGGACAGGACAATATACACATTTTTACAGCTTCGTTCCTATCAAGTACAAAAGAAATTTAGTGAAGACCCTGAACCACAGAGTTAGAGCTATATGCTCAGAAGAAGTAACTGAAGATGAATTAAGCATTGTATATGATACTTTGATCGAAAATGGCTATCCCGAAAAATTTATCACGAAACACATGACAAAGCAAGCGGAAAAGGACTACTCACTATCTGCAAACAAGAAGCCACCTTATATACGATTACAATTCAAGGGCGATATACCAAGTGAGATAATTACGAGGAAATTAAGAAAATCAGTTCAAAGAACTACACGTATTATTCTCTACACGATCGATGGTGCTAACTTGACTGAAAGATGAAGTACCTAGACCAGCCGCTTCAAGTAGTATCTACCGATTCAACTGTGCTTTTGGAGCGAGTTATATAGGCCGTCGCTCTAGGAACTTGATTATTCGTGCTCGAGAACATATCCCACTATGCCTGAGTAAAGGTGTAGTGAAAACCATTACCAGTTCGAAACTGGACCACCTGGTGCAAACCGGACAGAAAGCCAGCCAGCCAACGTGGAAGAATCCTTCTCTATCATCTACCGGGTGTCTAATAAATTGCCAAAATCATCATCGAAGCACCGCATGCTCCAAACACCAGAGGGAGGCTATTGCAATTCACCTCAAATAACCCATGCTCTGTGTTCAAAAGAACCAAGTCCAGCCTCTGTTACTGCCCTGGTTTTCAGTAGAAGCCATTAACTCATCAATTTGTAATACTATCTTTCCGAATTCTTCTGACATTCAGCTCATTTTACGTTGATGCTATTTAGCTGTATTCTATCAATATTATTGATTCGATGTTGTTTAAACAGCAACATTAATGTTGTTCATAACACTTATTCATTCATTCACTATAATGTATATATAACTATAGAGTCTGATGATGAAGGGATTATCGAAAGGAGTACTCTTTGTCCAGTATCCATTCTTTTGAAACATTATTTAAGACGCCTATTGATTTTATTACACGTATCACAGAGTGGAAGGAATTTTATTAACCGGTGACTACTGGAGTACTGTTTGATTCTAGCTTGGGTCTCTTCATTAGTACCAAGGTATCATTCAGCCGGGAATCGAACTGAAGGACTTCAAATTACCAAGTGACCATTTAGATCACCGAGCCATTGTGACAAAATCCACCAAGCTGCACTTGAGAACAGACACTTATCTATGCCAGTGAATGGTGTTCGCCCTACAAGTTGTGAATCTGAAGAGGTTATAACTGATAAATTACTGGATTCCATCCTAGTGACTGAATGGTACATGAAGTCGATATGTAATCTCAAGGTCCTGAGTTCGATTCCTGGTGTGTTCATTGATGCATACTGTTGAAGAATTCTAAACCAGGAGGTAACTGCTGTCAAGTACTTTCTGAAAATCAACACATGACAATAGTATTAAGTTAGTTCCATACAGTAATACATAAGGATAAATTCTGAACAGAATTGAATGAGTTGATTGCACCATTAACTGGTATTCACTAGCAGTTGAGATCCTCAGCACATCGAGGACATCGGTGGTATAATATATATATATATATATATATATATATATATATATATAAATAATTAATTAAAGTATTCTGTGATTAATTCACGTCTATAATTATAACCACAATTTTTCAGGCTTACGGAAATAACTGATTTAGCCTGCTAGAATAAAATCATATATTTCGCTAGTTGAGTGTATATACCTTTATCTCTATCGTCTGTGAACAAAAGAACAAATGGAGGAATCTATAAAAAGCTTCAAAAGAGCTACGCTAAAAAGTAATGTAAATGAGCACTAGTTAATAGTTTCTGTCAATCTTTTCAAAATTCTTGAAAGACAGGAACAGTTCTAGTCATACGTGAATATTAGATACAAAATAGAAAAAAGCCTCTTGCATCACTAATCCAAAAATATGTACTACAGATGGATAAAGTGATTAAATATTCAAATGTATTTTCATACTAAACTGGTAAATGCAGGTTGTGAAGCGTTGTTAATAACTATATTAATGGTAATAGCTTCAATTTGGACGGAGTTAATTGTAATTTACAGAATTTTCAGTGGAATTCACTGCAAAGTATTTTCTCATCACCTTCAATTAAAATGGTAACTGACAGTAACTCGAGTGACACATTGCTGTCTGACGTGAAGCAAAAACCAACCTCTCTTTATGATATTTTTTCTTTGCCTCCTTCGAGAAATGCACAAAATTTACGTGAAAGTCAATTAAGAAAGATGTTGGAGTACACTTTTTAACCCAGGGAAAATAACAAAAGCTGAATTGTTACTGGATTTCATCGTGAGCTGACATTGGTTGGAGAACCACTGGAAAACCTGCAAGGAGTACTGGACAGCTGTTTCGTCAGCCTAGTTTGGGACTCTTCGACAGTACGCACCCACCGAGATTCGAATTCAGGATCTTATGGTTACAAGACTAGCCCGTATACCATTAAGCCATTGGGACTGGATCCAGTGGCCTATGAATTCTAACTTCTGCCAATTCACGATATAGCGCAACCGCTAGCCAATGTCTTCGGTGAGTATTTGTCCTCACACCCGACCCGCTGCACCCTACTGCTCACGACTTACCACTGAAACTCCAGGTAACTACGTACCTGAATAAGGCAAGTCGCTAGTGAGCATCTCATTGGTATTCAAGTATTGGTTTGTAGGGATTTGGTTGATTGGTTACAGGATTTCATCATCATCATGAATAACTGAAGATTGTAGGTGATGAGTTTTATTTTTCAGGAAGTGGCAGTTCACACTTGAAATCTCAGCAACAGTTATCTCGTATATCGGGGTACATTGCCACCCACGATTTTACTGCTTCTTAAGTTTATTAAAATCCGTGAATCAAAAAGTTGTAGACATTTTGAATACCGGCAAGTATAAACATTATCAAAAAGAGGTTATATTTCAATAGAATAAAACAAAGTGAACAAGGGAAATTATATTCCGAAAAAATAATGATGGAAATCTTTGTCAGCTCATGTATTCAGCAGGTCTTATTAGCATCACACCTGATTATCTTGGAATTTGAGATTGATTAAAGATTTATGCTGAAAAATGTGATTACTATCCGTTGATCGTTTTCCAGGTGTATTAATTCAAATAAGCATTAAAATGCAATCTACTTTTTTCTTGACTGGACACTAGTCAGTAACTAGTGTAATGTGTGTGTGTGTCTATTCCTATCTTTGGTGCAGGCTGAATCCTGTCACTCAGGTTTGCAATGTGGCCACCATTCCACTAGGTGGCTCTCCATCACGGTGCAGTGTTAATTGCTGGTATTAGATGGTTGCAGGCAATCGCTAGAAAGCCTAGCCTGACCTGGATTTCGTGTTAGATGGCACCTATCAGTCAGCAAGGCGTGTTTGTAACCTTGAAGGAATTCATTTCCCTTCTGAGATTCAAACCCGCGTCACCCAGTGAATACTGCAGTCAGAGACGTTACCACTGAGCTATTCAGCCTCAAGAGTGACTTCCTGTAAACTGTATTGGACACTAGTTAATAGCTAGTGTGATGTGTCTAGTCCTTTTGTTTACTAAAGACTGAATTCTGTCATTCAGGTTTGCAATGTGGCTACTATAGTAGGTGGCTCGCCATCACAGTGCTCTGTGCATTGTTGGTTGTTGTTCCTTCGTGGTTGCAGATATGTCTGGCTGATGAATACCGACTGGCACGAATCTTAGGCCCGAGCCTAGGCTTCCTGCCGATTGCCTC
Source organism: Trichobilharzia regenti (assembly GCA_944472135.2). Taxonomy (NCBI): domain Eukaryota; kingdom Metazoa; phylum Platyhelminthes; class Trematoda; order Strigeidida; family Schistosomatidae; genus Trichobilharzia; species Trichobilharzia regenti. The sequence goes on from OX235263.1 coordinate 75,349,242, forward strand.
CAGTCATCTATGTCTAGTATTCCCCTTCAGTTAACATTATTCGATTATTTAAAATAGCCAAGAAGTACTTAGAAAGTGAGGCCAGTGTGCTTTAATTGAGGGAAACGGAAAGTACTTTTAAAAAATGGGTTAGAATATGTAAGTAGTTAAGCTTTTAAATATAAGGTAAAATAAATAAAAAGTTCCCTTTATTAGTTTAAACAAAGACAGAATCAACATATTTGCAGGATAATACAAGGTGGTTTTATTTCGTGGATTCTCTTCGACTGCATACATCTTAAACAATATCAAAATATGACTTTCGAAATTTCTGGACATACTTAACTCACAGTGATTTCGAGTTATGGATAAAAACTTTAGGCAACATGATTCGGAAACTGATGTATGTAAACGAATTATTCGGTGTTAAAAGGGTATTTATTTATAGTATAATTAGACAAGAGGGGTGTTGGGTTCAGATTTCACTTAGAAACAAAAATTGTTTTGTTCTTGTGCTTTTGTGTTTGTCCTTTTGTATAAGATTTTACTTAATTTTGATTTTCGCTGACTGAGTTGAACTCACTGTTGAGTTTGCAAATCTACTTGATTGTTTTGTCAGCGGTTCGTCTGTTCACTCTCTAGGATAATATGTTAAAATCCACTCTGTTGTTCCATGTTGTATTTTTTATCTAGTCAGGCCTTGTTCCCGATAGAAATCTCATCTGAAACACCTCTTGTCTTATTATACCATGGATAGTTACTCTTTTAACACTGAAGAAGTTGTCTATTTACATCATCTTTGAAATTGTACTGTTTATACTTTATATCCAAAACTGAAAGTCATTGTAAAATGTATGTTCATAAATTTCTCAACTTATAATCTGATTTTGTTTAGGATTTACGCAGTTGGAGAGACTCCATGAAATAAAACGAGCTAGTATCATCCCGCAAGTATATAAGTTTCTTTTTATTCAAATTAAAGGTTCATTAACAAGTACGGAAGATGTGAAGGCTCAGACATCAAGCGAATCACCTGCCTTCGTTCAACTAGATTTCAAAGGTGAAAAAATTGCAGCAGTGGTCAACAAAAGACTGAGTACATCACTAGCCAGAGCCTATCCTGCAGCTAAGTTGGTTCTTATCCATCGAACAACATGCTCTTTGGTGCATTCAAAAGTGAACAGATACCCTTTCCATGTTAACTCCAACTGTGTGTACAAATTTACGTGTATGTGCGGGAGCAGTTACATTGGAAGAACAGAAAGAAGGGCATACCTCCAATTTTCTGAACATGTATCAAAAGGTATATGCCTAAAGAGAACAAACTCTTTAAACAGTGCCATTTCTAGGCATCTCCTTGACACGGATCATGGAGTGGACGTCACAAGATCCTTCAAAATTATCAGTAGACAAAACAGTTCAATTCTTCCTAAGTTTGTCGAAGCAATCTTCATCAAGCGCTTCAAAACCGATTTATGCGTTCAGAAAAAACAGTTGCGAGTCTTTCCTTGCCTATCCTGGTAAATGGATATGTTCACCCTCTCTTTCGTCTGACTACGTAATGTCAAAAGTTTTCATTATTTTTTGGATGAAGTTTTTAATATTATATATCTTATTACTGTGTGCATAAACTAACTGACTGATTTTTTGTTTAAAAATGAACTCAGTGCAAGTATGTTCAATTTGTTTCTTTAGATATACTTAAGAATGACTTTAGGCTGTAAGCAGCTGATGAGAAGCCAACGAAACAAACAATGCTGGCACCACTTTATTCTGCAAAAGCCGTTGAACAGAACAAAATATTTAGAGCGAACAATTGTTTTCAATAAATTCTTCTTCAGGCTCTACAATTATAAATCCATTAATGTAATTTAAGCATACAATAGCCAGTAAAGGCAAATTAGAATTATATCAGAAAGTGTATTGTGGAACAAGTATAAGATGGGATGAAACAATAGTCATATATTCATATAGTTTTTTTAATATGCATGGTCAATGAGAACATAGGGCAAAATGAGATGAAGTAATTTAATTGATTGATGCATATATATATATATATATATATATATATACATAGTCAACAGAAAATACAGGTTTCAAGAGTAATCAGGGTGTGTGAGACAATATGAAAATAAACCGACGAATAGGGCGGTCTAGATTCAAGTGGTCTAGTTCAAGGTTGAAAATAACGACAATAAGAATAATTAATTGTAAAGTAATAACGATGATATGGTGTAAAATTAAAAGCACTATTGGTGGATGATTGTCAAGTAATAATAATAATAATAATAATGAATATAATGAAGTTGAGTAAACAGGATTTTGTAAATGCGATAACAAGTTAGAAAAGCACTATTTAAACCTAAGGTAATAAAATCATAAGAAAGGTCATGAAATCATAAACGTCGAAAATGAACGTTTGTCAATGAAACAGAGGAATAGAAGAAGGAGAAGAAAAGAAAAGAATAGAAAATCGTGAAAGGAATTTATAGTGTTGATGGAGGATTTGTCGGCTTTGTTGTAGGCCAAGGTAAACATAGAGGTTGAACATACTTCTTCTGTATGCAGAGGGATGGTCTTCTGGTATTAATTGCAACTGCTTCAGCTATTGATAGGAGACGTAGTCGAGCTCCTCTAGATACATTACTAGGAACGCGGTAAATAACTGAGGACGCTTGATCAAGTTTTATCGGATGTCCAGTATCTACCAAGTGGGCTAAGACTGCACTATTTATGCATTTGGCTACTCCTTTACTCAACCATACAGGTGCATGTTCACGAGCGCGCATGAATAAAGCCCTCTGAGTACGGCCAATGTAACTGGCTCCACATGAGCAGTTGAATTCATAGATGCATACTGATGAGGCCATCTTTGGTAATTTATCCTTTACTTGCTGTGTTAGTACTGGTTTAGTTGAGAAGTTTAGTGCCAGTTTAACCGCAGGAAATGTTCTATCTATTGCTCTATTGAGTCGATATTTTAGAATGTCAGCTGCAATTTCCCCTTTGTAGCTTAACTTAAGATACAAAGGTTTCTTGTCTACGGTATCCACTTTTACCCTTAAATTAATGGATTTGTAATTGTAGAGCCTGAAGACGAATTTATTGAAAACAATTGTTCGCTCTAAATATTTTGTTCTGAAAGTCATTGTTCTTGCTTTTTTTCAAATTTATTAAGGGAAACAAATGTATGAAATTTCAAATCACATTTATTCTAGAATTCTTCAAAACGTTTCATCATGAAATTTTTTTTCATATTTTACCTGGATTGCATGACTTTGATATCAAGCTAATCTTGACAGCTTACTTTTGTTTTTGATCTTTTTGTATGATAAAGTCCAATTCACTTATCAATTTCTTGGGTCACATCTTCATTTTTGCTTCTTCTTTTTTGTTGTTGCAATTTGACGAGAGGAGCTTTTAGTTTAATGGTGAACGTTTTCTTCTTCTGTCAACTAAGTGCGAAGTGATGAAAAGCATTCATTTATCATCAGGATAAGCGTATACAGGTTAGAATGATGACCTTGTGAAAGGTAAGATAATATGAAGCAACACTATGAAAATGCATTTGTATATAATAAAGGCATATTGTTAAGTTGATTAATGGTTGAAAATGTTTGTTGCTTATGGATTAGGAATCCTAGTATTCTTAATGTTTTTGAACTGAAATGATACGGTTGTATAAAGAATATCCATTTTTTAAGATTAGTTTATTACTGAAAGAATATATCTAGTCCAGAGGACTGAATGACTGATGATTATTCTCCTGAATGATGGATGTGTAGATAGATGATACCACTTATTTCCTTTTTTGAATTAACCATTTTGTTTTGTCATTTTACTAAACATTTCAATTGGATTTAACCTCAATTTCTTTCGAGGATGATACTAAAACTGAACAATGGCAGCCTACTTAAATCACTAGCCGGCCTAAATTTTCTATCCATCAAAATGTATCGTTGCCACTTCATTTTGAATTGTTTTAATCTTTTAATTACCTCGAAAAGTTGTAATCTATACTCGCGTATAATTTGAAATGAGTTTCTGCCTACCACCATGAGTTTTTGTAAAGGAACTAAAGAATACTGTGTAACAACAACAGAGCCTAGTTAGTATGGAACAATATTTCTTCAGGATGGATCATTCTAAGATCCCGCACAACGGATAAATAACTTGCTATGAAACTGGTTGAAAACCCTATATTATATATAAACATATTTTGCTAAATAAAGCTAATATTCGAGTTTGACCACAGATTGATATCAATTAGAGAGACGTTGAAAACCAGCACTGGAGTTCAGGACAGCTGTTTTATCCTAGTATTGGGGATCATCAGCAGTGCACACCTACTAAGGCCCAACCCGAAGAAAATCCGGTTACAAGGCAAACTACCTTGTAGACCATTCAGCCACTGTGACCCAATTCAATGATTCATGAATTCTAACCTATACTAATTCGTGATACATCACGACTACTAACCAATGTCATCGGCAGGAACTCCATCGCCACTCCCCACTGGTCTTAAACTCTCATTAAAACTATAGGAAAATCCATCTTGTAGCAAGTGATTAATCTGGTGCTCGCTAATGACCAGTGAGGTTCATCCTGTCGGGAGTGGGGATGAAGTTTCCGCCGACGACATTGGTTGGTGGTCACGCTGTAATCACGAATTGGTAGAAGTTAGAATTCATGCACTGGCCATTGAATCGGGTTCCAGTGGCTGAATGATAAACGAGCTTATTTGCCATGTAACCGGAAGGTCCTGGGTTTGAACACTGGCAGTGGGTGTGTACTGCCGATGATTCAAAAACTAGGGTGAAACAGTGCTGTTTTTTAATGTTTCTGTAACTGATGTCAATCCGTGGTCAAACTTGAGAAACAAATTGGAGCTTTAAAAATCAAAGCATGGAAGCTATTGTTATTATTATTATCGACTTGTATTCCTAAGAAAACACTGCATGCTAGCCAGATACGGGTTTATGAAGTAGTCGTTGACTCGTTAAAAGGAACGTACACGAATTCTAATCATTAGACACATAGGATTTATCAGTTGTAAAAAGGAGATGGGAGATTGGACAAACAAGTTTGTTTATATCATTGAAAGAGCCAATTTTAAACAGTCTGTGATAAACAAAGCAGATCATCAGGTCTCCACATACAACTTCGCTTGTATTCGGGTAAGAAATTTACCGGTGGTGTCCAGGTTCAATTCCAGGTCAGTAGACTGCTAAACCTCTTCCAGGCGAAATCAAGCTTAGAAATAGAGGGAAGGTAAAGGATTTGACTAGCAGCTGTAACCTCATGAAGACAAGACCACTGTCACTGAAACTTCGAAGGCTGTAACGCTGTGGTCCACTTGGAATGAGAGGAATGGACAGGAAGGAAGTTTCATGCTTCTACAGTACAAACGTAATATGGTTAGATGTCTAATTCACCGGGCTAGAGTTATTTGTTCAAATGAAACAGCGAACAAAGAACTCGATATTACTCGTGATCTACTGAGTAGAAACGGATATCCGACAGAATTTCGAACAAACACATGAATTCATCAAACAAGCAGCCAAAGGTACCCAAGAAATCAATCTATTAGGATTAAAATTCACGGGGAAATGTTGACAGTAGGATTTCATCATTATGTCTGAAGATGGCCTTCAAAAGTACCCTTCACGCAGCTAAGTTATGCTGTAAATTCACTAGTTAACCAGTAATTAGTTCAAGAAATAGAGACAACCTTCTCTGTTTCGCGTCTTCCATATGTATTTACCAGTTTAACTGCTCGTGCAGAGTTAGTTACGTTGGACATACGATCAGTTGAATTTCTGAACACCTCATGTTTTGGTTTGGTAATGGTTTGAATAAATCTATACACAGCTCAACACTAGCTCATCTCGCCGACACTGGACATCAGGTTGACAATAACAAGGCCTTTAGAATTATTTATCTTATTTCATCCACACTTTCACATGGTCTGCGAGTACGACCTTTACATACAGCCAAGGTAATCGGAATTCATCTAAGCAAGCCAAGTCTGTGTGTTCAAAAGTAATGTAGGCAGGCGCATTCTTTACTTTGGCCAACTGTATAATATGTGTTAAGTTTTAAAAACTGTTTTCGCCTTCTCTTGCAACTGTCTTTTGACTTTGTTATTTTATTTTGCCTATACTTCTGACTAATTATATTAACTTGTTTGTATCATACGCAATTCTCTTTAACTATTCTATTCTTTGTAGTTATCATTATTTTACAGATTTCTTGATTATGTAATAACTTGTTGCTAACCCCTACGAATTAAGTGATCTTAGATCCCATAACTAATTATTTTCACTTCTTTCTCAAAAACTGGATATCTTGTTCCCAACATCTACTAGTCAGCTGTTTTGATGATTTTTATTCTCTCATTTCCACCTCTTGCTGTACCTAAAAGTGATAATTCATATAGACGTAAATAACCACATAATCGGTATACTTCCTATGTAAAAAACAAATATATATTATTTTTTTAACGAGTTGACCACGGATTGACATCAGTTACAGAAACATTGAAAAACAGCACTGGAGTATTGGACAGCTGTTTCACCCTAGTTTTTGAATCATCGGCAGTACACACCCACTGCCAGTGTTCAAACCCAGGACCTTCCGGTTACATGGCAAATAAGCTCGTTTATCATTCAGCCACTGGAACCCGATTCAATGGCCAGTGCATGAATTCTAACTTCTACCAATTCGTGATTTAGTGTGACCCCAACCATTGTTGTGCGTACTACCGATGATTCCCCAAAATTGGATGAAACAGCTGTCCAGTACTCCGAGCTGATTTTCAATGGTTCTCTACCTGAAATCAATCCGTGATCAACTCGCAAAAATATAACTTACCCTTAAAAATCAAATTATAGAAATTATATATTAGTGTAGAGCCGATGATGAGGAACTAATTGAAAAAGAATATATTTTTCCGGTCGACCTTTTGTATTTTTCTAAATGTAGAATCTGGAAACAAAAATAAAGTTTTCGTTGTAGGGATTTGATTGATTTATCGGGTCAATCAATCAGATCCCTACAAATCAATACTTGAATATCAATGAGATGCGCAATAGCGACTAGCCCTACTCAGGTTCTGGTTTAGAAGTCGTGAACAGTGGGGTACAGCAGGTCATTTGTGGGGAAAAATACTCACCGAAGACATTTGCTAGTGGTTGCGCCATATCATGAATTGTCAGAAGTTGGAATTCATGAGCTGGCTATTTGATCTGGCCCCAGTGGCTTAATGGTCTACGAGCTAGCTCGCCTTGTAACCAGAAGGTCCTAGGTCCGAACCCCTCCGGTGGGTGAGTACTACTGAAGAGTCGCACACTAGGATGAAACAGTTGTCCAATACTCCCGTGTGGTTTTCCAATGGTTCTCTAACCGGCGTCAGTTCATGATGAAGTCCTATCACAAATACTTGAAACGTGGTTGTTTTGACTGTAAACTCAAAAATCTAGCTTTTCCAACATTCTTTCCATGATTTCAAGTAGTGTTGTGACATATCAAACCATTTACAAGGTTTCATTGTTTAGATTAACAGCAGAACAGTGGAAGTGATTAGTACAGTCTGATTGGTGGATATTTTCTGCGATTATGTGAAATATTCAATATTTTATATCACAAGATACAGTGGATTAATATGCCATCATTATGTGAATTACACAATAGATACGTAACTAGAATATTTTTAAATCCATTCTGATTCATACAGAATGATAAGATGGCATACTGATAGATTATGTTCTACTTGGGTAGAGTAAAAACAGCAACCGGAGCAGGATAAAATGATTTCACTTTTTACTGACGTCGGTTTCTTGTCAGCCGCATACAACCTATAATAATCATTCTAAGCATATACACAGAGAAATTTGTGATGTATACGAAAAGATAATCGGGCGCTAGATAACTGAGGACTCCAGAACGGTAAATAAAAGGTGTTATATGCAGTTGATGAGAAACCGACATTATATCGTTCTCCTCCAACTACTGAAATTCATAAAGAGGAATATATTGATGAAATTTTATCTTAATTGAATATTTGGCGGCCTGAGGGCTACGGAAACTTTCTATCCACTTAAGTGCATCGTTTGTTTTGCTTCATTTTGTATCGTTTTAATCATATAATTATATTTAAAAATCTTAATTTATGCTCAGCCACATTTTCTAAAAGGGGTTTTAACTTATTGTTAAGAATTTTCTGGTAGGAATGGAAGAGAAACATTGTGGATTATTATTATTGAAGCATGTCTTGGATAAAAATCAATTACGCTTCAGTTGACATATTATCCTTTATTGTATAACTTAAAGATTCTACACAAGGAGTAAATAATAACATTGTAGTAAGAAACTTGTTGAAAATTCTATGTTGTGTATAAATGCCTTTTTCAGGATAAAACTATTATTATTATTATTATCATTGCTATTATGTCTTGTTCACCGTAAAGAAAGTTAACTATACTAGAAAGTTAAATAACTACTTTAGTAAACACCTTTTCCGTCACCTTCTGATAGATTTTCTTAGAAATATGTGTGTTTCGGTAAATTCTGCTCAAATTAAACAGAGACAATTAAGCATTGATCTTAGGGGGCATTCATCCAATCCTCAGCATCGGTTGTTCAGCGATAGAATGCTCGCCAACCATGCGTATGGTCCGGAGTTCGATTCCTGGCTGACGCACTCATAGACCCTGTTAAGCTGGTAAAGAGGGACGATCAACCGTCAGTATAATGTTTTCGATTTTGGTTTCATTTACATTAAAATTTTCTTTGACAGTATTTAATCTTATTGAAAATTACTGCCATCAGTTGGACTACACATGCATCGAGGGCACAGCGGTAGAATGCTTGCCGACCATGCCGGTGGCCTGGTGTTTGATCTCTGGCCACAGACGCACTCATTTACCTAGCTAAGCCAGTAGAAAAACTGGTAAAGATGGGAGGTTGGGCAGGAGGCTAGCCACCCTATCCTTTAAAAAATGATCACCACTGCTATAGAAACTTCAAGCCTCTAGTTTGAAGCCGCCCTATGTTCCACTGGGAACGTAAGTGAATGAAAAATAGTTGAACTATACTATGGTTTTGAATCATTCAGCAAGTCTTTGCAGTTATTTTGGGTATACTATGATAAAATTATATATCTGCGGCCTTCATAATTTGTGGTAACGATGCACATTGTGGTTTCTACAGTAAAGGGTAATTTTTTCTTTTACGAACGCTATTCAGCAATTATAGACTTCCATATTTGCGGGTATTTATTTCATTGTGAATTCAAATATTTTAACGCATATTTAGAGCTTAGGGGGGGGGGTTACTTTCTTTTTTTGGATATCTTTTAATACATCGGAAGCACTAGCTCATTTTGATACTTGTTCATGGTATACCACACGCCAAAGCAGCTGTATTTCTGCAGCTACGAGGAATAAAATCTCTAAAGATTGTGGTTGAAATCAAGGGATACACCTGTAACCACTATAATACTAGTTCAGTGATGACAAGAAATATGAAACCATTTCATCGTATGGGTTTTAACGTAATTTACTAAGTTTTCATCGAATATGGATAAATTTTCCTTAGATCAGCTATGCTTTTGTTTCTCAACCCCTTTAAACTCATAGCAGATAAATGTCCAATGTTATGTGAACAACTGGCGGTCGAATATTCTTTTAATTTTCAAAGAAACACCCAATCGTATTATCTATCTCATTATAACGCATCAAAATAAGCAGTTTTGAAACCAGCTATAATCGGCATTTACCGCATTATTATAATGTTCACTGTGGAAACAATAGTTTGGTAAAGTTCTAAGTACTGGTGAACATTGAAAGTCTGCCATGAATGATTACCGAATTCTTCTGTGTCGAGTTTACTTATGTATTCATATACTTGCTAGACTTAATAACCCTATGCAAAACTGCAATCTAAGTGCGTGTAGTATGTAAATACGAATGAAGCAGCTTTATTTCTTCTTCATGACGATCAAAACTTATCCGTCTAAACGCAAGAAATCTATCTCTATGTCCTACTGTATAGCTGACTACAACTCCCCGTCAATGACGGCAAAAACGTTTTCTCGTCGGTAGATCTATGGTACTACACACCAACAACAACATCGAAAAATCAGTGCCATTAGGCGCCTACACAGAGAAGGTGAGTTTCTAAGTACAAACCAAGTACTGTAGAAAAAAATTAGTCAACGAAAATTCAACCGTAAGAGTGAAGTACTTAAGAATCAAGTGGAATATTCCCAACGACGTTGGGTCATAAAAATGTCAGCAAGAATTCCACACAAGATCAGAATGACCGTGATTCACTCAAACAAACATGCATAGCAAAATACCGCATCATGAGTGTATCACATAACTACAAAGAGAAGCACCAAAATTAAAGAACAGAGACAAAGAGAAACAAGGAGGATTAGATCAATATATGATACGCAAACTTCATAAGAATGATGTACAGTTTGGGGTAAAAAGGATTGTGATCACAAGATAGGTTGGAGTGTCTGAAAAAGTACCTATCGCTTTACAGATAGTACTGATCGTTTGTCACACAAGAGAAATAAAATCCTTGTAAAACTGATAACAAACACTTCAAATTTTTTCTTCACATCATTCTGACACAGTCACACAAATTGTGAAACAAGTAGATTGATTTTAAATCACCGAAAATACCCATTGAATCATGAAGAAAATAAAAGACAGATTCAGCAAAGAAAATTTTCTTTATCAATGAAATCATCTTCAGAGGCTGTGCAGTCTTATTTATACTTACAAAAATTTATAGTGGTCTATTATTGAGTAATAGGGGCTGACATAATTGATATAAATACTCAGAAGTGATTTTAAAAGTGAAAATTAAAAGTTGTAAATTACGTGGTACTCAACGTCACAAAGATAGAAATTCGATGAGGTTAAAATTGCTCTTGAGTGAGAATAAAAGTATTTGAGTGTCAATTTAACAAGTGTGAAGATGGTGTGATTGATTTTAGAATTTAATTGGTGGACAGTGACTAGCAGTGGAATCCAGGATGCGCATTTCGTTCTATTTAGGACTCTCTATCTGGATTTGACTGAATTTCCCGGTGAATGATGATGTTCCCATCGAGGTTCGAGCCCAATGCCCATAGTTTCAAACGCCAAAGCGTTATCCACTAGACCACCTGGGCCACCAAAAACACCTCTTGTACAACGGTTCATATTAATTTAATCGAATGGGCACTGAGTTCCAGCCTCGGTGGGAACATCATCACTCATTAAGGAATGCAGGTACATCAAGATGACGAGTCCCAAATAGGACGAAAAGCACATCCTGGATTTGACCGCTAGTCACTATCCACCAATTAAATTCTAATTACATGCCCAGACATTGTCGAAGCATCTGCCCAAGAGCCAACATATCAACCTGAGACCGAGCACTTCGGTCAAATGAATCGACGGGAAAATCTAAAATTCAATTAGATTGATTTTATTTTTAAATATTTCATTATTTTTCTCAACCAGTTCGATTTAATACGAATATACGGCAGTAATAAAGTTGTTATGACGTAATTTTTCCAAAGAAGCACATGTTTAGACAAAATAGCTCACTTTATATACAATTAAAAGGAGCAGCAAGAATTGTAAGTATTGCGGGATATAAGTTGGTCATTAGGACAACCACCTGACAAATAATTAAGTGACTTGATAACGGATTCAGTAAGGTTCATTAGGTCACTTCAATGTTTCAGGAAAATAGAAACAATTTCATACATTCTTAGCAGTACAGACAAATATGCAATTAAAAATTATAACTTGAGTTACTAAATTATTCGAATGATATTGTTTAATGTTGGTCATTTCAAGACAGCTAATAATATGAAATTCACCTAGTTGTTTGTTGGCAAATATTGTCAGCACTCACTTGCTTTTTGCTGCAGACGGTCAGTAGACTAAAGTCTTCCTCCCGATAAGGCCTCATGTAGCCACATTTTCGTGGCTATGTAAGTCCTATCCACTGTCCTCACATGGCAGGGATTTTCTTCGCAAAAGTGGAAGGGCGTGTGTAAACGTCTGCTGCTTACAACCGGACCACTGGTGGATATGCTGTTCTACCTAAAGGGGACTGGAAATTCCTGTACATCTGCTCAAGAATCCTAAAAGACAGAATGGTGTATGGACCAGTTTTGATTGCAGTTCCTGAAGCTGTCGAACTCACTGCCTTGAAGATCAGGCTTCAAGTCAAAGGTTAGATGTTTGGTTTCTTAAGACCAACCATCTGCTTCTGTAAAGGCATCCGGGCAATATATCGGCCGTCATAGAAACAATGAGATTTTGTCTGGAGTATCTCTAGGTGCCCATAGTGTACAACGTTTATACCTGAATAGTAACGATATTTATTTGTTATTTATACAATTGTTTTTTTCAGATATCTTTAGAGGTTTCGGAATGATGAAAATCAGTGATCATTATTTCTTTTTAATTCGTCTAAAACTTTGTCACTTATGAAGGACTTTAATTTGCACACAAGAATATCTGAAATTTTCTTTCGTTAATTTGCTTAATAATAACTTTTCTTCATTTGTTAATTTGTGTCAAGTGGACTGTTTATTTTCGAAGCAGAGCAAAAGTGAAGCATCTACCAAGATTTTACCTTCAATAAGACATATATACAGAGTTTCAAGTTTTCACTACGTCACACAGAAAAGACGACAAGTTAGGTTTTTCCAGGCTTGATCATAAGCTGACATCAGTTAGGAGAACTAGGCAGCTGTTTCGTCCTGCTCGGGGACTCCTCAGCAGCACCCACCCACCAGGGTTTGAATCCAATACCTTCCGGCTACAAGACGAGCTTATAGACAGACCACCATTAAGCCCCTAGGACCCAATCCAATGACTCATGAATTCCAACTCCTGCCAATTTACGATTTCGAGATTTTTTTTAAAGCTCTTATTGTCGTTTCGCGAATGATTTCTGTATAGACGTTAATTGTGTTGCGAATGAATTGTTTCGAAATCGTTGACTTTAACACTAAACGAGATGCACAATTATGTGCGGTTGATACTCGTCAGCAAACTTAAAAACCAAATGAAACAAGGCCGTATATAGTTTAAATTCTCTAATCAATTTTCGAGGGAAAATAATGACACTGCAAATCAGTGTACTGCCACCAATATTAGCGACCATATTACTTGTCTAATACTACACTAATTCTCATCAGAAATAACAATCAGGCAGCTAGACTTGCCATCTATCAGTCGACAAACAATCCATGCGAAGAATCTAGGTTCAAGTGTAGTCACCAGATCTAAGTATGACAAACAGTCTTAACAGTAGATGGTAATCGGTCAGACCTAACAGAGAATTCAAAGGTGTTGATAATACAAGACCCTACGCTGAAGAAATGCTACTATGGTGAGAGCAGGCTGCTACCCGAAAGTGGTAGACAATAATTTACGTCAATGTTTATGTCCCAAATACTGGTCGTGAGAAAATCTGAACAAAGACTGATTCAACAAATAACCACAGCACACTTTGCATAGACGGATACAGTTAGCATATAGATGATCTGACATTCAAGAGATAGTCACAAAGAGATGAAAGATTAACTTTCAATGAGAAACGATCAATCAGAAGACTGTGTCTGTCTGCTAACAATAACCTATAATAATGTACATGAAAATCTATAAATATGTGTTGATTTCCTCAATAGATGATCTGTTACCTAGCCTTTGTCTTCTGTTGTTACACCACTACTACTATTACTAATGTTTAGGTGCATAATAACCAGGTGCAGGAGATTGAAGGTGAAGCAGTAACTCATCAAAGAAGACATTGCGAAGTGCTCACGCTATGTCATGAATTGGCAGAAGTTAGAATTCATGGACTGGCTATTGGGTTAGGTTCCAGTCACTTAATGGTCTACGAGCTAGTTCGCCTTGTAGCCAGAAGGTCCTGGATTCGAATCCTGACGGTGGTTGCGTACTGATGAAGAGTCCCAAAATAGGACGAAGGAACCAGCTGTCCAGTACCCAAGGTGGTTTTCCAATGGTTCTCTAACCGATCTTAGCTCATGATGAAATCTTCCAGCTATTTAGGAAAATATACAATTGGTGGATGGTGGCTAGCAGCGGAATCCAGGATGCGCATTTCGTCCTATTTGGGACTCGTCAGCTGGATGTACCTGCATTTCTCAGTGAGTGATGATGTTCCCACTGAGGCTCGAACCCAGTACCCATAGTTTCAAACGCCAAAGCGTTATCCACTAGACCACTTGGGCCACGAGAGCCACCTCTTGTGCGACGGGTCATATTAATTATCAAATAGGACGAAATGCGCATCCTGGATTCCGCTGCTAGCCACCATCCACCAATTGTATACTAACTAAATGCCCAGACATCGTCGAAGCATCTGCACAAGAAGCCGACATGTCAACCTGAGACCGAGCACTTCGGTCCAATCAATCGACGGGAAAATCAAAAATTCAATTCAATATTTAGGAAAATCCCTACTAAACCAATCCTTGTTAATTACATTTGCTAAGATTCCTTGAGAATAATAATAGTAACTTTATTCCAAACAGTACTTTCGGTACAAATATAGAGTTTTCAGCATTTAATACACAGTATGGCATTTAACTTTCTCATTACATTGGAAATAGTTAAAATAAGACATTTGCATTAATAATAATTTACATTATTAATATTGTTCACTAAGAAATGAATACAAAATTAAATCAAGTGAAAATGTTAAGGAGAATGTAACAATCAGAACACAAAAAATGCCGTTTCCTGAGATTTCCTCAGTAAGTTGGTAACATATTTCCTGCCCTACGCTTTTCACATCACATAAAATGTGTCCCTGCTAAATAAGGTATTGTAGTGTTTTTGTACTCAGTCGTCCAAGTATACAGTCTTCTTTAGTTGCTTCTAGTTCTACTCAGTTTATGAGATGCAAGGAGAGAGTTGTGTATGGAGAGGATGTTCAGAGTCAGACAAGATAATGTTTGGTAATTTGTTGCAGGAATCCAAGTGTCTTTGGACAATAGTATTGTAACAACAGAAGACAAGGGCGAAGCAACAGATCGTTTTTATTATGAAAATCAACACGTATTTATACATATTTCACATACATTATTATAGCTTATGCAAGTAGACAAACGCAGGCTTCTGATTGGTTGTTTCGGGATTCCTCTACAAATAGAGTTCTCTATCTGCGAATCATATTTTGCCACGTTAACTTTGCTGTGATTGGTTGTTGAATCAGCCTTGCTCATATTTTCTCACGGCCTGCTCTCACCACAGTATTAGCGTAGTTGGTTTAGCAACACTCAACTCGCCCTACTGACGACTTTTAGCACCCTATGCAATGTAACAAAGTCCGTCTGATGTAGCCCGGGAAAGATTAAGTGGGTGGGCAGTAAAGAAGTATAGGCAGAATACAACAACTAACAAATTATAACAGTAGAGACGGAATGATACCAGATCATCTTAACCTCCTTACGTAGAATGTCAAACTAAATATCTTTCTGAAAACTAACCTACTGTAGGAAGACAAGGAAAGTTAATCAGAGTAAATACACAGCTCAGGGTATTTAACATTCAGTTTAGTTTCAACTTCAGTGCCATTTATGATAGTGAAGCTATGCGAAATAACCAGTTCATGTTAGTCACACTTGCATCTGAAAGTGAAATTAACCACCTGACATTTGCAGGGATTCAGCTTAAGACCATTTACTGTTGAGGACCACTGATTAACTTCTGATAAAAAGTTATTCATTTTGGAACAGTCTGACTGAGAAGTAACAGGCATAGAAACAGTCACATTATCAGCATACTTAACAAAATTGACTTCATCAGAATGAGGTAAGTCATGTAAGAAGAAAGAAAACAGAAGGTAGAGAAAGAACAGCCCATTGAGGAACACCAGCTAGTGTAGGTGAGGCAGTGAAAGACATTCCATTGTGAACAGTGTACTGCCTCCCATCAGAAAAATAGGAATGCAACAACGTTGTAATCCAGCACTATACTTGTGACGCAGCAAGCTTGTTTAACAGAAGAGGCGTATATGGCGCCTCTGTGGGCCAAACATAAAAAATTCAATTCTTACAAACTGACTTTTAAAACTTAATTTGACACTCACTGGTAGCTGGCTACAAGATCAAGTTGCCTGAAGTTTCAGTGAGAAATCGCGACCGCTGACACTGACTAGTTGTCCAACTAAAACCTTGAACTACTAGAAGTTAGGATTTATGGATTGACAATGGAGTCGGATTTCAGCGTCTGAATGGTCTACGAGCTTGCCAATGTAGCTGGAAAGTACCCCCAATGACTGTGTACTGCTTTAGAGGCCTAAACTAGGACGAAACAAATGTTCAGCACTCCCTGATTTCCACTGGTTTCTCTAACTGACATCAACCCATGGTTGAACCTGGAGTATATATGAATGGCTTTTAAGAAAATATGTTCTGTGAAAAAATTCAAACAAAATTGTGAAGACTTAAAACAATGTTAGCATGAAATGCAGTTAAATTGTTCGTGATTATAATTATAGCCATATGTCCAGTGTTAAAACAAGTAATGGGATGTACAAATTAGTTCATAGAAAGTATAGGTCGTGGAAAGAGATGTAAAATTACAGGGTAAACAAGATTAGTAGGCAAATAAAGACAAAGTAACATAACCTGAAGTTTGATAAGATAAAATTTAACACAGCAAAAATAATATTGATTTAAAACAATAAATGGGAGAAGTGAAATAATACCGAAAACTGTTCAAAGATAGAACAACAATAATGGTAATGATAAACGTAGTAACAAGAACAAAGGCTCACAGATTAAATAAACAAGACGAACGGAAATTCATTGAGGATAATAATGTAGACGTGGATGTTCCGATCCACTAAGTAAATGAGCTACTATTGAAGTGTACTTTTAATGTCCAGTTCAAGTTCAACAATACGCTCTATTGACAAAGAGATGCAGTGGCAATGGGATCACCATTGCATCCTGTATTTACGGACTGCTTCTTGGCAAGTCTGAAGAATAGTATGTTACGATGTACCATAGACAGTTTCCATTTGTACCAAAGATACATGGATGATACTTTCATCATATGCCATGAGAATGCCGACATCGAAATGATAACTAAGGAGTTCAACAGCTGGTATCATGCCATCCAGTTCATGTTGGAATCAGAGATGAATTCGGAATCCCTTTTTTGGATGTTTTTTCTAAAAAGGAAATCTGACTGTTCTGTTCAAAGATTAGTCTACAGGAAACCATCTTGGAATGAATAATACACGAATTTTCATAGTTAGATCCCTTTGAGAAGAGGGAGAAACCTGATTCACTCTTTATCCTCAAGACTAAGAAGGATATGTTCCAATGATACAATCGACGGGGAACTTGAACGACTCAGACAAATCCTCATGGAAGATGAATATCCTCCAAGATTCTTTGAGCGAAACATGAAGGCAAATCCTAAGTCCAAAAGAACCCATATGGTGCCAAAGAAACTGCTATTTATGAATGTTGAATTTAAAGGTGATACCGCAGCTGAGATCCTGAAGAATCGCTTATGCAGACCACTGAGGAAAGCCTTCTTTACGGCTGAACTACGGATTAATTTCTATAGCAGACAAATGATCAATGGATGTGTGAAGGATAAACTGACGCTTCAATGTGTGTTTATAAATTCACCTGCTCCTGTGGAGCTAGTTACATTGGCCCCACAAAGAGCACGCTTTCCAAACGCATCTCTGAACATTATCCGGCATGATTAGCAGAAGGATGATACAAGACAGTTACTAGCTCATTTCTCGAGCACTTGATGAATTCGAGCCACGTAGTTCCATCAGAGTCATCTTTCAAGATTATCTCCAAGGTGAGGCCAAATGGTACAAAAGGCGTCAGGTTTCGGCATTTCTGTATGGCGGATGCGTTGGCGACTCGTCAATATAACCCCGAACTCTGTATACAGATGATGTTTGTCCAGTCTCTTATTCTACCATGGTTCGCCTCAACCTCTTCACTAGTCGTTCCGTGTAAAAAATTTTATTTTTTAATTTTACTTTTAGTTTGCTTTTACTTTAATGACCAATTCACTACTGTCACTCTTACACGTTCCTTTTTCACGTTTTCTAACCCTCTTCACATTGGTTAAATTGACATTAAACTACCTTTATCCTCACTCAATAACAATTTTAACTTTAATAAATTTCTAACACTTTCTTTCTTTCGGCTGTTCAGCACAATGTTATTTACAACTTTTATTTTTACTTTTGAAGCATTGTTCTGAGTAATTATATCAATTATGTCACCCTTTATCACTCAGTAATAGACTACTAAACATTTTTGGTAAATATGAATATGACTGTAAAGCCTGTGAGGATGGTTTCGTCGATAAAGAAAATTTTTTTCAAAACGAAAGGTAAATAAATAAATGTTTATCTACCTTATGACCTAGGTAGACATAGCCACTGTACATACCCTTTCTGTACAGAAAGGTGTGGCTTCGATTCCTGGATAGCCAAGGCCTCCACTATCTTTAGATGCTTGGAACGATGAAAATGCAGAGAGTTGGTATGAATTCAAAAGATGATCTTTAAATCATCGTCAGGGTTGACGGAATTACAGAAGCCGGTCAGGTGTTTTAGAATAGAACTTCCCATATCCTTCCTTTCTTTCTTGAAAAACTACGCTGGAGTGTGTTTTCGCATCCATGTGGAAGGTATTCTCTGGCTACGGCCAATAGGACCCTGCTCCACAAGAGCAGGTCAATTGATAGATGCTTATGGAGGTGTCTAGATGATGAAACTTATCTTTTACAGAGACTGATCTGTACAGCATTGTGTTGAAAGCTGATTAAAAATATGCGCCAGTTCATATATATTGATCAATAGAGAAAAATTGCTTCATTAAAACAAGAAGCAATGAAGATAAGTTTTTTAGCGTTGTGATGGATGGGAAATTTTGGTATGACATTTGATTCCATCAATGATGGATGACAATAATTAGATAATGATGAGTTTTGCCATTCTCTTAATCGATTTTTACAATTTACTTTTTAAAAACCACAATGTATAATAGGTGGGAATACTTTTTTTTGAGTTAACAGTTGCGCTATTTTCCTGTTGCTAGTTTTTAAGTTTTGATAAATAAAAACGCTCAGACTGTAAATTCTCCTACAGGTAACTACTCATAATGGATTTTCATTTTGTTTTTATTGTAAATGTATCAGATATATAAGAGGGATTGAAACAGTAAGCACTTAAACAGTAGTGCATCGCACAGATTCATTTTATTTCGGTGCTGAAAAATCAGACATTGTAGCGAATGATGCTTAGTTAGTTTACTCAGTGAGACATTAAGTATAGTTCTTGAATGAAGAAGAACAAGAAGAAAGACTAGTTATTGAATTCCAGCCGAAGTGGCTGAGTAGTCGACAGGCTTGGCGTGGAAATCTGAAGATCCCAATTTCCATCCCTGGTGGCTATGTCATAGGCGCACACTGATAGGGATTCCTGAAATGGTGCGAGTTTGTTGTCCAGTACTCCCTTTGATTTCAGTGATCACTTGTGACAACAACCGAATAATTGAAATAAGAGCTTGTTGACTGAGCAATTCAGTGAAAACGTTTATGATTTCCCATCATCAAGTAGGCTGAAACAAAGCCTAAATGCCGAAACCATAGTCATGCCTTCTAACTGACGATAATTTCTCATGTTTAACTGACACTCTGAATTCATCACACAAAGAAGTTGCTGCTTTACAGGATTGGAATTGGTATACCCACCTCTGTATATTCCACTGGGAGAAATTCGAAAATGAAATCAAAAGTACTTTGGTCGGACACTAGTAAGCAGTGTATAATCAAAGTGTCTGATATGGTCGTACAGGAGGTCAATCGCAAGCCTGAATTCCTCAGTGTTAACGCCTCTGACTGCAGCACTGAGTAAAGCGGAGGCGTATCCTAGAACGGACATGTGTTCCTTAGACGTTGCAGATACGTCGTGTTGACCGGTGAATGTCAACTAGCACGAAACCTAGGTTGAAGGCTTCCTGCTGGTTGCCTTCAGCTATCTAATATCGTGAGATCAAAATTTTTTAGCCAGAGGTACCAAGAGGAGATTGAACAGAATACTTAGTTTTGACTAAAATCCTATTGAGGAAGTAATATTCCGTTCACCGAGAGAATGTATATGAAAGTGATCACACACTGTAATTTATATCGAATTTCTCCCATTACTACTACTGTAACAACAGAAGACAAGGGCCAGGCAACAGATCGTTTTATTACGGAAATCAGCAGGTATTTATATATATTTCATGTACATTATTATAGCTTATTCAAGTAAACAAACACAGTCTTCTGATCGGTTATTTCCGGTTTCTGGGAAAGTGAGGCCATCTATCTGCGAATCAATATTTGCCCACGTTAAGTCTGCTGTGATTGGTTGTTGAATCAGCCTTGTTCATATTTTCTCACGGCCAATATTAGTGACCTAGACATTGACGTAGATTAATGTCTACCACTTGGCTAGCAGCCTGCTCTCACCGCACTACTACTTCTACTCACACTAAGTATATAATAAAGAAGTAAAAGAACATACACTGATATAAATCATTCTACATCCATGTAGATTACTGTGTTCCGATATGTAGTCAATCTCGCAGTCATTGCATAGTAACTGATAAATTACGCTACTTTCTCTTATTTGATCCATCTAGTTAGTCCCTAAGACAATAAAGTGTTCTTGGAGTGAGTTGGTTCGTTTAAATGTAATTGAAAGCCTTAAATGTACCGACTACAGCTTTCTTGACTTTCGTGTTGATTGACTGAAGATAACATATGTCTCCTGATAGATAACAACAGAAAATAATTCCATTCTTCTTTGTATTTTGTTAGTCTGTTCTACCTGGAGTTCTAGTGAGAAGTCGTAAACAGCTGAGTTCATCAAGTCAGATAAGAAGACAGTCATCTCTTTGTGTCAGTAGCTGGCAATTGAACTATACATCGCAAATTGGCAGAAGGTCAAATTTACAGGCCACTGGAAAAAGTCCCAGTTGCCGAATGGTCTACGGTCGTCAATCTTCGAACCCTGGTGATTGCGTACTACTGAAGAGTCTGGAACTATGATGAAACAATTGTCCGTCTATCACAAGTCCTACATATTCCTCCTATGGCCTTCACCTTCATGTTAGACAACAGTGTGGCAGTTTTTTAATCTGATAACACTCCATAACTATAAAAACATTCTCTTTATTATCGTCAGCATCATACTCTGCGTTGTAATTGTAGTTTAGGAATTTTATTATAAAAACAAATACTATGCAGTCTAACTGCTATGAGACAGCAGTTATTTTTGCATTCTACCCCTGCAAAAATACATAATTTAAATCCGCGTTCAAAAGGATTAACTATCTTGATTACATAAACACTTGAATGAATTTATTATTATTGTTATTAGTATTATTATTGTTACTGCTTAGATTGTTATTATGTGATCGCCTTGATTATTGTTGGCTAATTTATTTACTTGAACTTTAATTCTATTAACAATGTCGATATCGAATGTCTATCGTAAATTATTGCGAATTATTGTCAAGTCTGATGACAAATAACTGAAAATACATATTTGCTTAAACAATTTTCTCTGATAAACAATTGCCCTTTTAATGTGATCTATTGAATAAAAGAATTTCACAGAATTGTGAAACTGTAGTGACAGTTATGTCGGGTGTAAGACTTATTGGAACACGCACAAACTTGGAAGATATGAACTTCGCCGATGATGTACGTCTGATTTCCTACAAACTGGAAGATATGCAAGTGAAAAGAAAAAAGTTGGCGATAGGAGAAGCATCAGAAATAGGACTTCAAGTGAAGTTTAAAAGGAGCAACCTCCTTTACCTACCTACCTACCTACCTGAGAAGCATCGTTTCAACTACAGACTAATGGAACCGATGAGGATATCAAGACAACGAGGATCGGGAAAGCAAGTCAAGCTTTCAATACTCTCAAGTCTGTGTGGAGTTCAACAGCACTCAGTATGAAAATGAAAATAAGATCCGGATTTTCAACTCCAATGTGAAGTCAGTGCTACTTACTATACGGATCAGAGACTTGGCGCCGAGTCGCGAAGGGTACTTGGAACAAACCAAAGACCTTCATTAACAGCTGTCTTCACGCAAAACTACTCAAGATCAGGTGGCCGGTCAGAAAAGAATCCCATCAGTCACAGGGATCTGTGAGAACGAACCAACCCAGCAAGAACCAATTTTGCAAAAAATAAGCAGGAGGAAATGGAAGTGGATTGGTCATACTCTGAGAAAACAAACCAACGAATGAGTGACATCACACGTAAAGCCATCACTCGAGTGGAACGTGAATGGAAAGCGGTGATTTTAATCGTCAGTGCGAGGGTAGGGTGACATTGGGAAGGTCATGGGAAGAGGAGATGAAATCATTTGGGCAGACGTGGAGCCAGATGAAAACGTTGACGAAGAACCGAACATAATGGAGACGTGAGGCTGAAGCGGTATGTTCCTCTAGGAACTAAAGGAAATAAAAATAATAATAAGACTTCTTGGATAGTTTAGACAGCGTGTTAATGAACATATCCAATCGTCGTTTCACATGAAGGACAGACAAAAAACTATCCGAAGCTATATTTTGTCACATATAGTTGACGGTGATTATTCAGTAGGGAAAAACAGACAAAACAAAGACATTTAAGACGATTCGACACATCCTATAGAATCCGTATTCGTCTACTGAATATATCTAGGCTGAAAAAATTGCCATTTGAATTATTTAGTCTGAAATATGCAATCAGAAAAAGTTGGTACAGTGATTATCCGTCCTTTGACGAGTTAATACCTAACCAACTGACGATTATCTTTCTTATCAGCCTTTGATCTTATCACATTTTAAATAGAACATAGTTTATTCCCTTCTCTTATAATCCAGCATTACTTAGTCGGACTATTTGTTTTTACTAGCCTTTATCTACTTTATCTACCTGGACATTTGTTTGTTTAATCATGCCGTTTTTCACTATCCGATGTTATCACCAATTACTCTAGTTTCTCATCTTTGTTATCGATAGAATTATTATTATTATGAATAATTGTATAATCTATGCGTACAGTCTTACTATCATATTGACAAAACACAGTGATTCGTTTATATTTGAATTTTTATTTGTAGATTTATGTATATTAGAGTTAAGCCTGATGTGACCTAATTGAAATTAACATTTTTCGCTTACATGTGTTATTCTAGATATTACTGTGGATATCTTTAATATTTTAATAAATATAATTCAACGTAAAGTAATTTTTGGTGAATGGTGATCAGCAGCGGCACCCAGAGGCCTAACATTTTGGTCCAGTTGTTCAACGAGAGTATCATAATTGAATCAAATCAAGTAGTAACTGATTCCTGTTGCACAAGAGGTGGTTGTCGTGGCCCAAATTGTCTAGTGGATAACACTATGACATTTGAGACAATGAGTAATTGGTTCGAGCGTCAGTGGAAGAACCCCCACTCCCTCGAAATTGCAGATACATCCAGATGACGAGTCCGGAATAGGACGAAATTCGCGTTCTGTATTCCAGTGTTAGTTGGTACCTACCAAATGACTTCAAGTTAGTCCTCAGACGTCATCAAAGCATCTGTACTAGGAGAGGCTGACTTGTCAACAGAGGCTAGACATTTCGGTTCAATCAGGCAGCAAGAAAATCAAGATTAAATCAAAAACATAATTCAACTTAGTTTTAATTAATCTCGACCTGTAACATAATCTTTTTTGGCATTTTTTAAAGTAAAATATCGGTGGCTCATAGTACAGATGCTTCATCGACGTCTGACGATTAACCTGAGGTCATTTGGTAGGTACTAACTAGAACTGGAATCCAGAATGCGAATTTCGTCCCATTTAGAACCCATCATTTGGATGTGCCTACAATTTCGAGTGAGTTATGTTGCTCCCACTGATGCTTGAATCCAGTTCTCATCTTCTCAAATGTCATAGCATTATGCAATACACCATTTGAGCCATGAGAGCCACTTCTAACTGAATGGGCACCAGCTATTTTTTGTTTCAATTCACTGGTCTCGGGTCTCAGTAGGAATACGATAACTCACTGGGAGTGCAGGTACGCTCGGATAATGAGTCCGAAATAGGACGAAATACGTCTCCTCGATTCTACTGGCATTCACAATCCACCAAATGATATTTATCGATTGTGTAAATCACGAAGTCTGGTTCTATTTCAAACAAGTGGAAGGAATATTTTTGAATCACAGTTGGATAACTGAGACATTAACGTGTGATTAGTTCCTAGTTGCTTTTAGTTTCTCCCAACATTAACAAAAATAAATGGAAGATCAACAATTATGATTGTTCATTCTTTGCTTAACCATTAGTTCCACAAATATCCTGCCTATTTATTGAAATCGAAGTGTTTGTGAATCCTAGTTAGTAACTAACTTGCGTCCAATCAGAGTATCCAACACTGTCCTACAGAAGGTCAATCGCAAGGCCAAATAGCTCAGTTGTAGGGTCTCTCACTACATCACTGAGGGATGCAGGTTTCAATCTCAGAAGGGACATGAGTTTCTTCAAAGTAGCGGATACGCCTAGCTGATGAGAGCCAGTTAGCACGAAGCCTAGTTGAAAGGGCTCCTAATGATTGCCTCCATCCCTGTAATTATTTGTGAATCCTTTGAAAAGAAAGATGAGATCATGTTGTTGAACTTATCTCTATATGGATTTGAAAGCCTCTTTGAGTTTTAGCTTCCATAAGTCTACATTGGAATTTATTACGCTCCCTATGGATGTTAGTAAGTTGCATAGCTTATTTCTCCGTTGAGTTTGTCAATATGCGGCTTTACTGAGGAAAGTATGACCATTCAAATGTAAATGTCGACTTCTGAATGAAAACTATTTAACTTCGTGTACAGGGCGACGAACGATGTTACACCGTATAAAAATGCTAACATTTTTCTTTTCTTGTACATCCTAGAGAAACAATGCAAACTTAATTAAACGGAAGAGCAGACACGAATTTGCTTAAGGTTACCAGATGACATCCTGTTTCCCTAAATTATGAGTTTTTTATTGCTCATAGTCATTTCATTATTTTATTATTTATTTTAATTTTATTTTTGATTACAGCTTGATTCCACACTGTATTTTTGGTACAAGTATAGAATTTTCAGCGTGGATATCGGTAGCCCAAATTTTGCAGGCCGATTATAGATATCAGGTGTGCGTCGGCGAAAGCTCGGTTGTGAAACTTTGTGATTTCTTTCAACAACTAACATAACTGTTGCGAAATTCTGACGTCAATCTGTAACAAAAATAAAATATTCAAGTGATGGTTTGTAGGGATTTGATTGCTTTCAGGATTTCATCATGAGCTGACATCAGTTAGAGAACCATTGGAAAACCTGGGAGTACTGGACAGCTGTTTCGTCCTAATTTGGGACTCTTCAGCAGTACGCACCCATTGGGATTCGAACCCAGGACCTTCCGGTTACAAGGCGAGCTCGTACTGCTGAAGAGTCCCAAACTAGGACGAAACAGCTGTCCAGTACTCCCAGGTTTTCCAATGGTTCTCTAACTAATGTCAGCTCATGATGAAATCCTGAAAAAATAAAATAATTAGAAAATAAAGGAGAGAAAGTATGAGGCTGACTGTTGGAAACCTCAGAAACAATTATTATTATTATTGTTGCTTTAGGTTCCTAGTAGAACATAATGTTTCGAGAGGACATCTCCACCTCATCACGTTTTCTGCATTCCTCTCTAGCTGGCTTCACGATTGTCCGTAAGCCTTCATTTCCTCCATGTTACCCTCTGGTCGAGCTTAACTCACCGTTCTTCATTCGGGTTCCACTCGAGGGCCTGCTTGGTAGGTGATGTCACTCAACGATCTCTTCGGCGTGTATCCCACCCATCTCCATTTTTTCGACATATATATTGCAGGATATGTTCCTGGTTGGTTTGTTCTCAGAGTTTCACGTGGCTAATCTTTTCCTTTCCTCGCCTAGTCCACTTTTCAGTCCTAAGCCAGAAAAAAGGAGAGGTGGTTGCGTGTAGGCTTAGCTCCAACACCTTGAAAAATCAACTTAATCGTTAAGGAAGCTTCTATGCACAGAAAAATAATAAAAATAAACTTATTCTTAGCTGGAATTGCAGAGAAGGAACAATGCTAGCTGGTGAAAGCTTTCAGAAAGCCAAACACCCGGTATGTCTTCTTTCGATGTCAGTAAAAACCAGCATGCGTATATGAAATGTGCACATAATGTACAAAGCTAAGAAAGATGCTTAGACTGCCAAAATAAGAAAATAAGAAGACATGGCATAGATTTACTAAGAATCAGTGGTAGCAGATGGAGTAGATGAATACTGTTGAAATTGTTAACTGGAGAAATAGTAATCTACTCCATTCACCCAGCTAGATGATAACCTCAAGCACACCGAAGGGATGGCTATCACGATATCACTAACAGCAGGTATAGCCCTTATGCAGTGGAGACCGATTTCTACTAGGATAATGACAGCAAGATTAAAATATGGTAACAAACTTATGAGTACATTCATAATTTCAGAACGTTAATAGACACATTTAATGCAACTGTATAATGAAGTTAAGAAACGTCTAGACACAGTCGTCAATAAGATTAACAGTTTCACAAGTGAACTTACATTCAAGGCTATGGATTTATCTATCATTTTGAATGAGAAGAGTATAGTGCAGTAATAATCGATTGGCTAATCTAGTGTGATTATTTCAAACATCCCTCAGTATATTTGTATAAAATTATATTTGTAAAATCTCAGCGATATTGAAATGAGTAATTCCAACGTTTCGTTCGGTAATCTGGTCCGAACTTCTTCATGGAAATTAATCGAAATTAACATAACAGGTTTATATATAAAAGGAACATCTTTTGTTTTTAAAAACTTTCTCCAATCATGATTCATTAAACAAATATTAACAAATTGTACGAGTTGTGATCAAAATTTGACCTCAGACTTACAAATATTGATCTACCTTTGTTAAACACTTTAAAGACAGTGTGTATGTGTGTGTGTGTGCGGATAAACAGTTGTAAAACAATGTCTTAACGTCTCCATAAGTAGATATAGACAGTCGGAAAACTTTGACCAAATATTATTAGTTAGTGACACATATCCATTCTTATTTATTAATTAGGATTTCCTATGCGTCATCTAACATCACACCTTCATGTCTGTTCAAACTGTTAGTATCTAGAATTTTATGATTAGACGTATTTTCAAAATTATGGTGTTTAGGATTAGAGTTTAGTTGAACAACCCCGTCAAACTTATTACTTTGTCTTCTTTCTGAAAATTGAGCTGCTTTATTCAACCTACTGAAGTTGTCAGGTGACTGGACAGCTACGAATTTAGGATACGCATTCTGCTGCAGACAACGGAGAGAGTGGAAACACGATGATTGTGCCAATTACATAGTTTCTTTGTTAATTTAATTCGATTACAAAATAAATCAAATGAACTGTAGTCAAGATTTGACAGAATAGTTCTATAATATTTGGGCGCCGAGTGAGAAGTAGACATTTGTAAAAAATTATATTTGTAAAATCTCAGCGATATTGAAATGAGTAATTCCAACGTTTCGTTCGGCAATCTGGTCCGAACTTCTTCAGGGAAATTAATCGAATTATAATTAGTATGTCACACTTTTCTTATCCTTCAACCCTTTCGCACATTTATCTTACTTATTAAAAAATTGATTACATAACTTCTAATTTGACAAGACGTGCACTTAATCTAATTATTGAAACGTTAACATTATTTTACTATCTACGTTATTTTTTTCTCTCACCACCTGCGTTAGCTAATTGTATATGACGACCTGCTTAAATCATTGGACTAATATAGTTTTTCCCATCCATCAAAACTGCATCATATTTCAAGTTGTTTTAACCATATAACTGCGTTCATAAATTGTAACCTACTCTCTAGCACATTTTCAAAACAAAAAAAGGTTTCAACCTACTGCTATGGAAGTTTTGAAGAAAACGGAAGACAACCTCTCAGAAGAATGGAGCATGCCTGGAACAATGTTTCTTCAATGTCAGTAAACAGTTCAGCGCGTCGTGGAATAGGATGACTCAGCACAACTATCAACAATCTGCAGTATAATTCTGGATACACAAAAATGAATGAACAAAAAAATTGAACTATATGTAATGGGTACGAATCATAAAAGTGTGAATTAGAAAAAAAACGATCCCAGCATCTGGTGTGATCACGGGGAGTAATTTTGCTAGAAATATTACCAAAAACAGAAACCTTTCATTGTGTGTGAATTATTTAAATATACTTATAATCATTATGTTTTCTGTTCATCTGCTATCATGTTAATTGAAGATCTTTCATAAGGGGTAAAACTTTGCAATGAAACAAGGTGAATATTCCGTACTATTGAATTTAATTTAGACTTTCTCATTGATTGACTGGACTGAAGGAATCAGTCTCTGTTTGACATGTCCGCTCTTAGTGCAGATGCTTCGATGATGTCTGGTCATGTAACTTTAAGTTAGTTGGATGGAAGGTGACTAGCAGTGGAATTCAGGATGCGCATTTCTTCCTATTTGAGATTCGTCAGTCAGGTGTATCTGCATTCCCCAGTGAGTCAGTGATGGTGTCCCCACCGAGGCTCGTACACACTGCCCATGGTTTCAATGGCCAAAGAGTTATCCACTGGACTATTTGAGCCACGAGAACCTACTTCTCGTACAACGGGTTTCAATAATTATTATTTGATTCATTTTAGATTTCCCCGTCGGTTGTTTGGGCCGAAGTACTCGGCCTCAGATTAAGAACGAATTTTTCATAATTAAGCCATTATTAGTATATTCTTATCATCGAAATCATATATGTATATTAGAGTGAAAAAGCTTGAGGAAGGTAATATAAGTCACTTATAGGTGCTTAACTTTGTTATTACGCAACACTGAAAAAATCTGTTAAATTCAAAACAAAGTCATTCTATTAAAATAAAGTTTAAGTTCGATTATATATTTACAGAGCACAATGAAAAATAAAGAACACTGAGTTTGATTATTAGACAAAGAATATTCTAGTGATGGTTTGTAGGGATTTGATTGGTTTCAGGATTTCATCATGAGCTGACATTAGTTAGAGAACCATTGGAAAACCTGGGAGTACTGAATAGCTGTTTCGTCCTAGTTTGGGACTCTTCAGCAGTACGCACCCACCGGGATTCGAACCCACGACCCTCCGGTTACAAGACGAGCTAGGTGGCAGACCATTAAGCCACTGGGACCCAATCCAATGGTCCTTGAATTCTAACTTCTGCCAATTCAAGGTCCCGGGTTCGAATCCCGGTGGGTGCGTACTGCCCAAGAGTCCCAAACTAGGACGAAACAGCTGTCCAGTACTCCCAGGTTTTCCAATGGTTCTCTAACTAATGTCAGCTCATGATGAAATCCTGAAAAGAATATTCTTTTCGATGGAAAAGTCATTAAGTTCTACAGTTATATGACCACAATAATTAGTAGATTATTCAAGTGTTGCTTTGAAGGAATTCGATTGGTTACAAGATTTCATCATGAACAGATATCGGCTATAGGGCTATTGGAAAACCTGAAAATACTGTACAGATGTTCCGTCCTAGTTTGGGACTCTTCATCAGTACGCACCAACAATAGGGTTCGAAAGCAGGACCTTCTGATTACAAGGCAATCTCGTAGACGATTGAGCCACTGGGACCCGATCCAGTGGCCAGTTTATGAATTCACGAATTCCTGAAACCAATCAAATCCCTGCAAACCAACACTTTAATATTAATCTAATGCTCACTAGTGACTGGATCTATTCAGGCAGGTAGTTAGTTACTTGGGTTCTAGTGGAAAGTTTTGAACAGTGAGATATAGCAGGTTAGGCGTGAGGAAAAATACTCACTACGGATGATACGGGCTAGTGATCGCACCATATCATGAATTGGCAGAAGTTAGAATTCATGAACTGGTGATTATATTGGGTCTTAGTGGCTCAGTGGTCTACGAGCTAGCTTGCCTTGTAATTAGAAGGTTCTGCGTTCGAACCCTGCTGTACTGATGAAGAGTCTCAAATGAGGGCGGAACAGCTGTATAATACTTCCAAGCTTTCCAGTAGCCCTAAAGCTGATATCAGTTCATGATGAAACCTTGTAACCAATCGAATCCCATCAAAGCAACACTTCAATAATTCTTTATTTATTGTGGTTATAAAAATGTAGAATCTGATGACGAATTTATCGAGACCCTGAGATACAGGGTCAGAGCTATTTATTCAGCAGATAATACTAAATACAGAGTTAAAACTGTATACAATACGTTCACTGAAAACAGCCATCCATCAGTAAACACACAGCCAAAACAGCAGAAAAGAATTCATCTGTTTCTGTTAACAAGAAACCTTAAAATGTACGACTTCAGAGGTGATATAGCAACTAAAATAATAGCCAACAATCTGAGAAAATTGATTCAAAAAACGTTCAATGCCTACAGACTGCAGCCCATATTTTCCACACAACTGGTTATGATTTTGAAGTAGGAAAATGAAGTGCCTACCTGGCCTGGCCACCTCCAACTGTTTCCATCAATTCAACTGCTCCTGTTGATCCGCTTGTATTAGCCGTTGCTCTTGGCATCACATACCAGTGTGGCTAAGTAAAGGCATAGTAAAAATCATCGACAGTTCGATATTAGACCACCTAGTTGAAACCGACCACAAAGCCAATATTGATGAGTCCTTCTCCATCATCTAACGGGTACCAAATAAATTGCCAAAAACACTCAGGTACAGTAGACGCTATCGCAATTAAGCTGAAACAGGCGATGCTCTGTGTGCAGAAGAAGCAAGGCCAGCCACTACTACTGCCTTGGTCAGCCTTCAGTGGAGCCTACAAATTCATAAATTTGCATTCATATTTTTCCTAGTTTGTCTGATATTCAGTGTGTCGTGTTATGTTGACGCTATCGAACTGTAGTCCATTGATATTATTATTGATTCAATGTTATTTAAACAGCATTAATGTTGTTTATAACAATTATTCATCCATTCACTACTATGTATATAACTGCAGAACCTGGTGATGAAGTTATCGAGAAAAGAGTATTCTTGGTTCAGTAACCAATCTTTTGAAAAATTCAGTTTCAAATCCAATTAGTTCTTTTAAATCCCAAGGCAAGACATCAAACAACGTGATTATTGTTATTTTTCACTAAGTTGTTTTGATTAAATTTAATGAAAATAACAAGGAAGATAGCAAAAATAATTCATCCCTTCATCATTAAAAAAACGACATGTTTAAAATACACTCCTGTCTGATTGTAATATGTTGCTATCAGAAATTTGTGTTATCGGTAGTTTTATGTAAGTAGGACGTACAGTTGTAAGTCAAGACGTTGTTGAATAAAATCCTATATCAAAAATGACCTATTTGGAATCAAGGCTTCCGAAATACTCCATTATTATACACCATATAATTTCTGTTCACTCAGCATCAACAACAAAATTCGGATTTTCAATACAAACGTCAAGTCACTTCTTCTATACGGACCAGAAACTAAGCGGATCACTGGGAATATTTCCAACAGGCTATTGCAGACCTTCATCAACAACTGTCTTCGCTCTATACGGAAGATCAGATGGTCAGGCTGGACAGAATCACCAACAAAAAACTATGGGAACAAACAAACAAAACAAGAACCAATCGCCAACCAACAAATATGCAGGAGAAAGTGGAGATGGATTGGACACTCGTGGCTGAGGAGGCCGCTGGGTGACATCGTGCGTCAGGCCATCGTCCGAGTGGAATCAGGCCAAAAGGGAAGTGGCGAGTGAGACGTCGGTGCAAGGATGACATGGAGGAGGTCATATGAAGAGGAGATGAAAGAATGTGGGCAGACGTGGAGCCAGGTGAAAACGTTGGCAGAGAACCGAACTCAGGGGAGACGTGTGGCTGAAGCCGTATGTTCCTCTAGGAATTGAAGGAAACAATAATAATTATTATTATTTCCATTAAAGTTGAGAAAAAGCGGAATCGTAGGTGAGGCTACCTATTCCATTACATTATGACGTGACAGTTTCGGAGATTTTTAGCAAAAACTGCCATTGCCTGAAACGTACTCCTTTAGCCTTCTTTCAGTCGGCTTTTAGTGAGATGTTGTTCATTTCTGGAAGGAGGCAGAGTAGAAATATGACAGAGGGGGAGAGGTTTTCGTTTCAGATCGCAGAGTAATGTGTCAAGCGAGTTACTGTCAGTCAGACATTTTACTTGAAGATGCTGAATGATGAGAAAAAAGTATACAATAAATTCCACTGAAAATTCTTTACATTATAATAATAAACCCTGTTCAGAATAAAGCTGTTATTATCATTATCACTTATATTCCTACATAACAGATATTGTTAGGCGAATGTTATTCAGCTCATTTATTAGTGATCATGAAGTTCAGTGGTTATGGAATGGGAATCCAAATAAATTTGATAAATCTAATCACTTTCAAGCATTGATTTTGTTTGATTGCATAGAGAATTTTGTCATGAGCTGACATAAGTTAGAGAACGATTGGAAAACCATCCACAGGAAGCACTGGACATCCAGCTGTTTCGTCCTAGTTTGGGACTCTTCATCAGTACGCACCCACCACCACGGTTCGAATCCAGGACCTTCTGGTTACAAGGCGAGCTACCCTGTGGGCCATTGAGCCACTGGGACCCAATCCAGTGGTTCTTGAATTCTAACTTCTGCCAGTTCACGAAATAGCGCGACCACTTCGCAATGTCTTCTTCGATGAGTTACTGCCTCATCTTCGACTTGCTGTACCCTAATGGTCACGGCTTTGCACTAGAACCCCAGGTTAACTGCCTGAATAGGACCAGTCGCCAGTGAGCATTAGATTAATTTTCAAGCACTGGTTTTGTAGAAATTTTGTTTGATTACATAGAGGATTTCATCATAATCTGACACCAGTGTCTCAATAGTCAACGAGCTAGCTCGCATTGTAACCAGAATGTCCTGGTTTGGAACCGTGACAGTGAATGCGTACTGATGAAGAGTCCCATAACAGGCTGATGAAACAGCTGTCCAGTACTCCCAGGTTTTCCAATGGTTCTCTAACTGATGTTAGCTCATGATGAAATCCTCCATGCAATCAAATCTAATGATTGTCGAATATATTCTCTCTGAAGTCAGTGCGTGGTCATTCTTGAGAAAAGGAAGTGTTTGAAGTATTTTTTCCCTATAATTTCATTGTTGAAGTAAGCGCAACTGTTTTAATCGTACTACTTAGTTTAAAGTAATTACTTAGTCAGGCCTTGTTTATGTTAGCCCTAATGTAAATATTAGTCGTTTTTATTGCCCAACTGATTTCACATGTTCTGAATATTTGTCGAAATTGTAATACGTTCAGATATATCGGAAAATATTTGTTTTTTTGCTACGAAGTCACTGTAATATGCATACCTGCATTTTTACAGCCTAAGGATGTGTCGCTGATAAGGGGCAATCCTTATTGAACGCGTTTCGTCTCTTTGAATAGTGCAGATTCCTAAACTACATAATCGTGGTGGATAAACTCTGGCAAATGAAAAGTGAGATTTCATTTGTAGTAGTCGTAGTTCTGCAGTAGTATTTCATTACATTTTCCAGAACATGTAGGATTTACAGGATTTCATCATGAGCTGACATTCGTTAGAGAACCATTGGAAAACCTGGGAGTACTGGACAGCTGTTTCGTCAGCCTGTTATGGTACTCTTCATCAGTACGCACCCACCATCAGGGTTTGAACCCGGGACCTTCCGGTTACAAAGGGAGCTCTTACACCAGAATGTCCTGGGTTCGAATCCCGGTGGGTGCGTACTGATGAGGGTTCCCAAACTAGGCTGACGAAACAGCTGTCCAGTACTCCAAAGTTTTCCAATGATACTCTATCGAATGTCAGCTTATGATGAAATCCTGTAAACCGATCAAATCCCTACAAGCCAACACTTGAACATGTAGGATTTGTAGGATAATTTCACTGCCCGATCTTCTGATTGTTCCTCGACATACGTTTTCGGTGACTGTAATAAGAGATTGTATCTTAGATCATTAGAACACATTGTGCGAAAAATCAATGATAGGATTCTGAATATAAACAGTTTTGTCTTGACATTATTATTTTGAATAACTCTGGGGTTTTTAGGATTAAATCTTTCACTTCACGGAACGGCAACAGCCTCTGACAGTATCTACCAAGAGGTGATTTGGAAGCTACCTCGCTACTACGGGATGCCACCAACAATTATAAACCTCATCCAACAGTTGTACGATAATGCTGCATACCAAATAATCCACAACAGGAAACTCGCGGAATCCTTGCAAAGTAAAGAAGGGAGTAAGACAAGCTGGCTGCCTACTATCTCCAATGATTTTCCTGATTGCGGTAGACTGGATAATGCGACGGATAGAAAGCGGGCCCGGCAGCGAGGAGACAGACATACGATGGACCCACACAAAAATCTTGAAGGATATGGACTTCGCCGATGATATGTGTCTGATTTCACACAAACTGGAAGATATGCAAAAGAAAAGCAAAATGTCGGCGATAGGAGAAGCATCAAATATAGGCCTTCAGCTGAACATAGACAAGACAGAGGTGATGAAGACTCCCGGTCAACAGGAACAGCAACAACAAAAGACATTAATCAGCATAAATGGGAGAAATCTGAAAGAAGCAACCTCCTTCACCTACCTACCTACATAACTGAAAAGCATTATTTCAACTACAGGCGGGTGGAACTGATGAGGATATCAAAGCAACGAGGATCGGGAAAGCAAGTCAAGCTTTCATTACCCTCAAGTCTGTGTATAGATCAACAGCACTCAGTATGAAAATGAAAATAAGATCCGGATTTCAAACTCCGATTTGAAGTCAGTGATACTTACCATACGAATAAGAGACTGAGTTCGTTACGAAGGACACCTTGAACAAACTTCAGACCTTAATCAACAGCTGTCTTCACGCATTACTTGGCTCAAGATCAGATGGCCGGCCAGAAAAGGACCCCGACAAGGAACGATCTCTGGGAGCGAACCAACCCAGAAGGAACCAATTGTGCAAAAAATAAGCAGGAAGAAATGGAGGTGGATCGGCTATACTCTGAGAAAACAAACCACCAGGTGACATTATACGCCAGGCCGTTGCTCTAGTGGAACCCAAATGGAAAGCGGCGAGTTGGTCGTCCGTGCGGGGTTGGAGTGACATGGAGGAGGTCATGTAAAGAGGAGGTCAAAGTATGTGAGCAGATGTGGAGCCAGTTGAAAACGTTGGCAGAGAACCGAATACAATGGAGACGTGTGGATGAAGCCACATATTCCTCTAAGAAGGAATTAAAGGAAACAGTAATAATAATACAGAAAGTAAAGCTACCAGAATTATTTATGTGAGGTATAGAAATATCAGCAAACGTTTTTCTAGCTGTGTTGTTCCGATTTATTCATTATCTTACACACTGAAATGATGTTTTTGTTTTGTTTCTTGCTCACTACATACTACTTACAAATCTGCATTAAAGTTCTGAACAGGTATAATACTTTCGAGGTGAAAATATTTCTTTTCAAACTGTACATCCCAAAATGACGAAAAATGAGAATGGATTGAAATATGAGACACTCATTTTCAATCTTGTTCATTTATAACATTGCGCCCATGAGAGAAATTTAGATAAACTTAATTTTGTCATTTATCCAATATACATTTTTGAATAAATAAAAACCGACACTTCTTTTTATTTATCGTCTCATACTTTTTATAGGGCATGAAAAATAATACGTCAAAAAAACTGAAAGTGATCAGAATGTGATTACTGAAAATGAACATGAATTATGCGACAATGTGAATTAAGTAGTAGTCTAATTGAGAGAAAAAATCACTCTATCCATTTGTAACAACTCACCTGAACAGTTTAAATATGTTTGTATGAATGAGGAAAAACCAGAAATAATTCATATATATATTTAAAATTGTGGTGAATTAAGAAATATTATCTTTGTCATATGAAGTAAAGTGCAGGTTGGCGGGTGAGGGGCGAGGGAGTGACTACTCAACTGCTCAGGTATACACATCTCACCTCGTCACTTGAATCGCCTATATGAATTTGAAGAATATCTGTGATGGATATTTGGGATTGATGTTCGGTAGGATGTAGTTGTTGTAATTGGTCTTCCTTTAGTTGGTGTGCGCTCATGAGTAGAGCATATCTTCAACCTTGTGGAAAACTTCCCTCACCCAGTTATGATATGCGCTACAATCAGTTGATTGGCGTAGTTCAGCTACCACTTTTGATGCGGTTTATAAAGGCTGATATAAATGCTTTCTTGAAATCTGTTTACTGACGACTTCTATGTATTCAGAACATAACAGCCTAGACAGTGTGGATATTAGTTAACTTTCTGTGATCAGTCTTTCCCACGTGATTTACAAGGTTTAACGTTACAAATCTTTTATTTCACACAGTTTTATTTTCATTCTGATTACTTGAGATGGATCTCACATGAAGATTTAATTCCGTGCAGAAAATCTTCAAATCAATCATACCGACTGACTAATTTTTGATGAATTGTCGACTGAAAATAATGATAAACGGTTAAATGTCTTTGGGTAACATCTGCTGAGAATATTTGTATTTTGGTGAACAAGTAGCATGTGGAATAAACTCAGAAGCTGTTAAGTTGGACAATGAGATTGTTGCCTTTAAGGTTGACTATTTATTCAACCTTCATTTAAGGAAGTTATTTGAATGACATGTCAGTTTATGCCATAAAAAAGCAGTATACTTTGACAGCACGCTTTCAAATGTTTGTTGATCAATTCTTGTGAGCAAAAATGCACATAAAAATTATCATAAGAATGCATACTGAACAAAGAATACTGTTTTAGATAACTTCATCATCAGGCTCTACAGTTCTATATACATTATAATGAATGAATTAGTTTTATGAACAAAATTATTTTATTGAATTTTTTAGATTTTCCCGTTGGTTGATTGGACCGAAGTGCTCGGTCGCAGGTTGACACGTCGGCTTGTTGTGCGGATGTTTCGATGATGTCTGGGCATTCAATTAGAATTTAATTGGTGAGTAGTGACTAGCACTGAAATCCAAAATGCGCAATTCGTCCCATTTGAGACTCGTCATCTGGATATACCTGCATTTCCCCAATCAATCGACGGGAATATCTAAACAATTCATTTTAATTAATATTACCGGTTGCACAAGAGCTGGCTCTCGTGGCCGAAGTGGTCTAGTGGATAACGCTTTGGCGTTTGAAGCTATGGGCACTGGGTTCGAACCTTGGTGGGAACATCATCACTCAGTGACTGGCGAATGCAGGTACATCCAGATGGCAAGTCCCTAATAGGACTAAATGCGTGCTGTCCTGGATTCCACTGCTAGTCACTCTATACACCAATTAAATTCCAATTAAACAACATTATTGTTTAAATAAATAATAACAGGCTATTGCAATTCGCCTCCAACAACCAGTGCTCTGTGTGCAAAAGAAACCTGTTTAGATCGTACTACTGCCCCAGCCTTCAGTAGAGACTATAAATTCATGAAGTTGTAATATTATCTTTCCTAATTTTTCTGACATTTAGTTTACTTTATGTTGATGCTACTGAACTGTAATCCATTCATATTATTATTATTGATTCAATGTTATTTAGATATTAATGTTGTTCATAACACTAATTCATTCATTCATTCACTATAATGTGTATGTATAACTGTAGAGCCTGATGATGAAGGGATTATCGAAAAGAGTACTCTTTGTTCAGTATCCATTCTTATGAGTAAGTTGAAAACGCTTTCGAAACGATACATCAAAATTACACCAATCAAAATGTGATGTAATAGTCACCATAAACTGTCTATGTCTTGACGTGGGAAGATTGAAAATAATTATGAAATCAAGATAGTATTCAGAATATAAAACCACGTAATGCAGTTCCAGATTCACTATGTATAAGCTGTCAACAATATATCACATGAATGATGGTGTGTAAGGGAGTGGTAATAAGGGACAATGGTTTGGGGAATTTTTTGACCAGTTAAGAAACGTTCAGTGCAAAGGGGCTGACTGAATCAGGTATACTTACAAAGTATTGACAGCAACAGGGCTGATGATACAAGTGTCAGTGGGAAGTCTTAGGAATAGATCGTTTTTAGCATTCGATTGATATTGTGCAGATTATTTTGGCGAAGAAATGAACTGTAAGAAAGAAGGTTTTGGGTAAATGTGTCGAATAACTTTACACCTGTGCTTTTGTGGACTTGATTTAAGGAGATGTGCAGCTAAGCATCACTTTAGGCTTTTTTTTGAAGAATGACTCATTGTTTTTGGAAATTCTAAGGTGAACTTGCCAAGTCGGACACTCAGTGTGAAAAATAAATTCAATGAAGAAGGTAAACAACAAGAGGTGAAACGAAGCTTTTTTACTTCCCTAACTGAGTATTGGTTTGCTTATGAATAATATACATAACGTAGATGCTTTGAAGGTCTTTCGGAAGGCTTTTCTTAGATGTAAAGAAGTGATTTCCCTGGGGATGACAAATATTCACTACAGTCTATAAAACAGTATGGTTTTGACGTATAGGAAACTTTCGTTTTGATACTCGTTAGATTTTAATTGATCCTGGATAGACCAAAAATATTACAGAATGTCGAGAAGATAGATAAAATAAGCAGAACTCTGTTATTTAACTGATGATGGCTATCAGAAGAATCCAGAATGTGATTTTCATCATATTGGGTACTCGTCAACTTGATATACCTGCTCTCTACTGGGTGGTAGCTTGCAAACTGGGACATGAACTCAGCACCTGCTGATTTAAAGTGTGAAATGGTTGTTCACTAGATCACTCACTGCATCATTAGAGCCGCCTCCTGTTGGTTAAGTATCGATTTTTATTTTTTATTTCCAAGTCTCAGAGGGACACATCATTCACTGAGTTTCGAAGTAATTCCAGCTGGCGATTCTCAGGGAAAAATTGACAAACGTCCTGGATTATACTACTGGCCACTATTGAAGAGATAACATTGTGCAAATCTTAAACCATTGTAGAAGAAGTGTCCGCAGCGGGAGGCAGCCTACACCTACAGGTTACAAGCATTTTGGTCCAATATTATATATAAAGTAATAGAATAACTTGAACAAATAAAAAATGCAGAACGGATTGGAGAAATTTGCCTTAGCTATAATTTGATCTGATTATTACACAACAACACATAAGAGATGCATTCACCTGTTATTTTAATATGTTAGCATTACAAAATAACTTCATAAGGGATTTTTAGTAGAACTACGACTATAGAAAATTAATATGTTGCTCGCTAGTGACTCGCTACAGGTTGGAGTTTCCTGGAGTTCTAGTGAGGAGTCGTGACCAGTGAGGTTCAATTAGATGTCGCGTGTGTGGATGGATGTCCCACCGACGACAATGGTTGGGGTCGCGCTAAATCACGAAATGGTAGAAGTTAGAATTTATGAGCCATTGAATCGGATCCCAGTAGCTGAATGGTATACGAGCTCGCCTTGTAACTGGAAGGTCCTGGGTTCGAATCCCAGTGTGTGTGTACTTCCGATGATTCACAAACTAGGATGAAACAGCAGCTGTCCAGTGGTGGCTTTCAATGGTTCTCTAACTGACCAACTCGTAAAAACATAGTGTCAACCCTTACAAACCGGAACTATAGAGACGAAAAGAAATGTGACTATTAGATAGTTAGAGGCAATCATCAGAAAGCCTTGGACCTAGGTTTCGTGCTCCTTGGCACTCAC
Source organism: Trichobilharzia regenti (assembly GCA_944472135.2). NCBI lineage: Eukaryota > Metazoa > Platyhelminthes > Trematoda > Strigeidida > Schistosomatidae > Trichobilharzia > Trichobilharzia regenti. The sequence continues at coordinate 75,389,120 of OX235263.1, forward strand.
AAGTCAGCAGGGCGTATCTGTAACCTCGAAGGAACTCGTGTCCCTTCTGAGATTCAAATTCGCGTCACCCAGTGAGTATTGCAGTCAGAGACGTTACCAGTGAGCTATTCGGGTCCGTGATTGACCTACTGTAGGACTGTAATGAGTATTTTGATTGGATACTAGTAACTAGTGTGACGCATTCAGTCCTTTCTTTGTTGCAGACTGAATTCTGCCAATCAGGTTTTCAATGTGACCACCATTGTAGGTAACTCACCATCACAGTGTACTTCGGCAATCGCTGGAAATAAAACGATTTACTCTAAAAACTGTTAACTAAGATCTTATCGTGATTAAGATATTCAAATACGAAAAGCACTGATAAGTGAATTTAGGCCGGCTGATTTATTAGTGATTATGAGTTTCAGTGGTTATATGAAAGGTATTATTTGAAATTTCTCCTACTCTCATAAGTTAATTGTCAAAGTAAACCCAAATTTTTTATTTGTACTTCGTCATCCAAACTAAATATTTGATTGTGACATGCATATGTTAGCTGTGATGCAATTATAAGCCAATCAGAACGGAACAGTTTATCAACTTCAAGAGCTTCGTTTCACTGATCCGAAAGGAAATGCTAATACCTACATAAATTTCAAGAATTAGAAAAATCTGTTCAGAGGAAACGATAGGGAAAGAATTAAATTAATTATGTGAAACCCTATTACAGAACGGATGTTCACCAAGATTCATCAACAAAAAAATGAAGCAGAAGCCTCCCTCGCCAAAAATCACAACTGTCCGTCAGAAAACTCTCCTCGTGAAGCTGGAATTCAAAGGTGATATTGAAGCGGAAATTCCTTGAAATTGACTTTCTAAATGTCTGAAGAAGACATTTCAAGCTGCCATCATTCGCTAACCCATTCTTCAGCAGGCAGTTAATCCAGCCTAATATTAAGGATAAGATACCGGTTTTCGTTACTTCAGTGTGTATTTATCAGTTTACTTGTTCGTGTTGAGCAAACTATATCAGCCATAAGCAACGCGAAGTCCGCAAACCTATTCTGGAACACTGTCCTGCTTAGCTAGCTAGTCGGAGAAAAAGAGAAGAATAATAGCAGATCCATCCTTAAACACCTTGTCAACGCTGGACTTCGAGCAACCCCATCTGCATGAATGCTTCACAGTTTTACACAGAGTCCCTCAGTATCGTACGAAAGGACTTCGCATATGCTATCTGTACATAGCTGAATCATTGGCTATTCGGGATATAAAACCAAACCTGCATATATTAACTCTCCCTACCGTGGCCAGAGTAAAATTCTTACTATAATTTCGCTTCTTTCTTATTATGTAAGTTTACTATTATTATTATTTTATTGTCATTATTATTATTCTCATCATCCATATTTTATTATCACTCTATTTCTGTTTATTAATAACATCGCGTTTTCGTATAGATTTGATAAAAACACTTTAATCGTCTTTCCACTAGTTCCTGTCCATTTTACACGAGTTTATTGACTCGCCATTTTCTCACACTTATTATGTCATGCCAACTTCTGCCTCTTTTCTAACTTCCGATTAGTCATCTTTCATTACGTATTTACGTATTACATCACGTATTACTTTTTTTCGAGGACAAATTTTGCAAGTATATGATTGGTTTTATGAATTCTTCATTAAATATAATTACGACTGTATAGCAGCTTACGAAAATGTATCGTCGGAAAGAAAATTTTCTCCGCTGTTCACGTCTTTTTCTTATTTTTGATTGCTCAATTAATTTTAAATGTACTGAACATTTAACGAAACTGTAATCTGTTAAGGTATGCCGGAAAAGGTATTTCCCGTTTCTTTACAAAGTTAGTGTAATATGTATACCAGAATTCTTACACATAAATGATGAGTGGGTGAAAAGAGTAAATCCTTGTTGAATATGATAAGTTTCGTCAAACAGTAGCGATTCTTAAGCTACACAATTGAATCTTGAAAATTATTCGCAATGAGTGTACTGCGAACATTCCTTTTAGGTGTTACATGATGAATATTTGTGAGAAAAATTCTGAATGCTCACATCTTTTGTGCTGACAGTAATTACGTCAAGTGAAACTGAAGTCTTCATGAGAAAAATCTTCCATTCTACAGAATATAAATCTACCGAATTGATTCACCTGATGTCTAGAAAGCTTATACCTTGCAGACATTAGCAATACGTTTCTCAAGTGAATTGCTCTGATTCAGATGGTGTGTTTTCTTCCTCCCACAACACATTCTACTTACAAGTCTGCAAGTCCACGAATGTCGAGGTGAAAATATCCATTTCATATAATTGGTTCCCTTGGTGAATTTCGATAAAGAAAAGAAGACGAAATTTGCAGTATAAAATAATGCCATCATTCTATTTCACAGGTTCTCATCAGCTGTAGACTACCTGAAATTACAATGCTCATATAGATGATAATAACATACCTTAATTTTTGAGTGGTAGTAGAGAAGAGGTACTATAAAATTGATGCACCCAAAATTAAAGCATTACAATTTTTAGTTTAAGTTTTCATCATCAATTTATACGCTTTTAAAGTTGGAACGAGGGGTGGGGTAGGGGAAGACAGAAAACAGAAAAAAATTAATTAACAGAACAGTGTTTGTTAGCTTGTAGGTTCACATAGCAACTACAACGACATGGATCACGCATCGGCATTATATGACCGCCTAAATGAGATCCATCCAAATATCAAATTCACCATGGAATATGAACATAAAAATGAGTTCAATTTCCTGGATCCAAATGTAAAAAGAACAAACGAAGGCATGATCGAAAAGTCCATCTATAGAAAGGAAACCCTGACTGGACAATATCTTCACTATAACAGCTTTTGTTCCATAAGCTATAAACGTGGATTAGTGAGGACATTGTACGACAGAGCCAGGAAGCTATGTTCACCAAACAAGGTCAAAGAAGAATTAGATTCCGTCGAGAAATGCTTAAGGGAAAATGGATAACCTAAGGGATTTATACAGAAGTATTGCAGAGAAAAAGATAAGAAGGAAAAGCATCCAATTGTAGAAAAGAAGGAAGTGTTTATTTGTCTCCCATTCAAAGGAGATGCAGTGTCAAAAAAGATTGACAAAAGACTGAAAGGTGCAATAAGGAGAAGCTTCTTGGCAGCAAAACTCATACCAGTATACAGCACCATTCCTTTTATAATCCACTCGAACCCGGATAAATACCCTGCTGATGTCACCTCCAACTGGGTTTATGAATTTACGTGCCCTTGCGGGAGCAAGTACATTGAAAAGACAGAAAGAAGGGCTTCTATCCGGTTTTCTGAACATATTCCAAGAAACCTGTGCATGAAAGGAAGTAAATATTCTCAGACCGCAATTACCAGACATATTGTTGATACCGGACATCTCGTAGAGATTTCTAAGTCCTTCAAAATATTAAATAAACAAAGGACAGCAAATTTACTACGATTTGCAGAAGTGATAGCAATCAAACGATTTGATTTAGACTAATGCATACAGAAAGAGAGTGTGATTAACCTCTCACTCCCTTGCTAACAGAATTTTGATTTTGATTAGTCATCTAATTCAGTGATCTCAACTCACTGAACAAATCTTAATCTCATAAGCTGTAACAGCTTTTTTTGAGTTGCTACGTAAACCTACAAGCTAACGCTCCTCTGTAAATCAATTTTTTCTGTTTTCTATCCTACCCTTCCCCCCTCTTTTCAACTTTGAAAGCGTATAAATTGATGATGAAATTATTATTATTATGTCCTTTAATTCCTAGAGGAACATAGGGCTTCAGCTGCGCGTCTCCATTGCCTTCGGTTTTCTGCCAACTTTTTCACCTGGCTCCACGTCTGCCCACATGCTTTCATCTCCCCCTCACATGACCTCCTCCAAGTTTCCTCACACTAACCACCAACTCACCGCCCACTTCCCTTTCGGGTTCCATTCGAGCGATTGCTTGTCTAGTGATTTCACTTGATGGTTTCCCCAGCGTATGGTCAATCCATCTCCATTTCTTCCTGCCTATTTGTTTCACAATCGGTTCCTGCTGAGTTGGTTCGCTCATTGCCAGAGATCTCTGCTGCTGATCTTTTCTGGCCGGCCATCTGATCTTGAGTGGTAATAAGAGAAGACAGCTGATGATGAAGGTCTGTAGTTTGTTTGAGGTGCTCTTTATGATGCACTGGCCAAGACTCTGATCCGTATATTAGCACTGACTGACTTCACATTGGAGTTGAGAATCCGGATCTTATTTTTTATGCTGTATAGTGCTACTCATCTCCACACAGACTTGAGAGCAACGAAAGCTTGCCTTGCTTTTCCGATTCTTGCTTTGATATCCTCGTCATTTCCGTCCGCCTGTAGTTGAAACAATGCTTCCCAGGTAGGTAGGTAAAGGAAGTTGTTTCTTTCAGGTTCCGCCCATTTATGCTGGTTGATTGTTGTCTGTTGTTGTTGCTGTTGGTGTTGGCCAGGAATCTTCATCACCTCTGTTTTATCTATGTTCACATGAAGTGATGTCCTATCTTTGATGCTTCTTCTGCCAACTTGTTGTTTTCCACTTGCATATCTTCCTGTTTGTGTGAAATCAGACATGTATCATCATCGGCGAAGTCCAGATCCTCCAAGATCTTTGTGTGAGTCCATTTTATGCCTGTTTCCTCATAGCCCACTGTCTGTGGCATGATGATGAAAACTTAAACTAAAAATTGTAATGCTGCTTTCATTTTCGATGCGTCAATTTTATAGTACCTCTTCTCTACTACCACTCAAACATTAAAGTATGTCATTATCATCTATATGAGCATTGTAATTTCAGGTAGTCTACAGCTGATGAGAACCTATGAAATAGAATGATGGCATCATTTTATACTGCAAATTTCGTCTTCTTCCTTTCTTTATCGAAAATATCCTCTTTATTTGCAATGACATCAATGAATGACAAAACACATTGAGAATAGGGTTAACAGTGAGACACTCGTCTTCAATTTTATCCAATGTATACATGAGAAAGAGTGTGTACATCAAGTTAACTTCGTTATTTTTGCGAATAACAATCGTCATTTCTCTAGACTGTTCATGTTTTAACTGTCGCCGAAAAAAAAACTATTTGAATGCCTTTCGATAAGGCATGAAAAATGATACTGAGAAGAAAAAAAAAGACGTGAAAATAATCAGAATGTGATTATTGGAAAGGAGCATAAATTATACGGAAATATGCGGAAATTAAAAATGTTGTTTTTTTGAAAAAAAAGTTATTGTCTGATTTAGAAAGAAAATAAATGTTTCCATTTTGTAAAAAAAAGACTATGCATAAACAATTTCAGTTTGTATGCATTATGTTATGTTTCCTGTCAATTTACAATTGATTAAATATAATATACGTGTATGTGTGAATGATAATCAGGAATGCTTTGTACACTTATAGAAATGCGTGGTTGGTTATCACTTCTCGACTGCCCATACCTTTGAAGTTGATTTCTTATTAGAGTACCTGGAACCGACAGAGCAGTAGTGTTGTGTACCTGCAGAATCCAATGGGTAAAACCCCTTGTTTAAAGTCGATCGCATACAACTTGTTTATAATGGTTTACTCAGTTGTCTCCGTACTAAGATCTTATCACTGATTATGGATCTCCAATAAATTTGTCATGATGTTTAACCTTCGGCGTTGACCTTTGGGAAGCATCCCTCTCTGGAGAGGAGAGGCAGCAAAGATGGCTTACTAGCCGTCTAAAGGAAGCACTTTACTACTATTCACACGGACTTTTAACGTAGTCTAAACAACTTACACTGTGCTGGTAACTGCTTTCGAAACGTCTTTTCTTGCAATGAAACACCTGTGGGTACATTAGTTTCAGTCAGTAAAGCTTACTGGGTAATTGTCATATGCAAGCGTGATCACCACGTCAGATTAACATATATCTGTTGGGGTATATATATATAACTTTATTGGGAACAGTTTTTATATAATGTACAAAATGTTCAGCGAAGTTTATTGCATGATGTTTGCTCCTTGCTCGAAGCCTTCAAATAAAATATTGGTTAACAGTAGACCGCATAACACAGGTTTATCTGACCTGAAGCGCAAACCAATACATTATGATATCTCGTCTTTGTCTCCTTCGAGAAGCTCACGATATTTGGTTGAATTTCAATTATAAAAGCGTCAGAGGTACATCCTGAGAACCATGGACATAACTTAGAAGCACTTATTTCATCATGTTCTGTGACATGTTACCACCCAGGACTATTCTCTTTCTCATATTTGGAAGAAACTAGCGAATCAGCAGGTTGCAAACATCAGAGTAAATGATACCATTAGAGATCATGTGCGTCGGTGGCACAGTGGTTAGGACTCTCGCCGACCATGCACATGGTCCGGGGTTCGAGCCCACGCCGGCGCACACCTGATATCTATGGTCGGCCTGCAAAATTTGGGCTACCGATATCCATGCTGAAAATTCCATACTTGTACCAAAAATACAGTGTGGAATCAAGCTGTAAATCTAAAAAAAAATGAATATAATTGGTCGGAAGATTTCATCAGGAGCTGACATCAGTCAGAGAACCGTTGGAAAACCTGCATGAAGTACTGAACAGCTATTTTGTCAGCCTAGTTCGGGAATCTTCAGCAGTACTCACCCACCAACAGGGGTCGAACTAAGGACCTTCTGGTTACAAGGCTAGCGACCTAGTAGACCGCCAAGCCACTGGGACCCGATCCAATGGCCATCCTATGAATTCTAACTTCTGCTAATTCATAACATAGCGCGACCACTTCGCAATGTTTTTCTCGATGAATTACTGTCTCACCCTCAACCCACTGTGTCCTACTCGTCACGGCTTTCCACTAGAACCCCAGGTTAACTGCTTGAATAGAGCAAGTCACTAGTGGGCATCAGAGAGATTTTCAAGAGACATTATATGCAGTGTAGTGATGGAGGTTATTGGTAGCCCAGTTTTTAAGCAGGCCGTCTGATATATACATATATATCCTTTGCTTGTTAACCTTTATTATCAATAATACTATTTTTTTCCAACTGTTTTTTTTTAATTCTTGTTTCAAACAGAAATATGCTTAATTTAAGCGCCATCATCTTGTTTAGTTTCATTGTTATTTTCTTCCTTCCCATGACTTGTTTATTTTTAAATTCCTAATATTTTTGAGTTCTTTTTGTGATGACTGAAGATTTTTTGTAGGGATGCAACTTAATCGTAATCTATTGCAATCATAAATTCTAATGTGTCATAACTCTTCCACCCTTATCTATCTGAACTTAACCTGTAAAACAATTGCATCTGTCGTTTCCCATAATTGACTTAAAATAGTTTATGGGAAATATTTTTTTTAATAGTTTAATTATTGAGATATGATTTGTTAGAAGTTTTTATCACGGGTTAATGTCAGTTAGAGAATCATTGGAAACCATCAGGGAGTATTGGAAAGTTCTAGATCTGGACTCTTCGGTAGTACGAGACCATCAGGGTTCGAGCTAAAAACCTCTCTGTCACAAGGCAAGGTTATAGACTATTCAGCCACTAGGACCTGAAACAACAATCGGTGAAATCCAACTTTTGTCAATTCGTGATTTTAGCACGATTTTAGCTTGCAGTTATAGAGAGACGTCGTGACCGGTAGGGTTAACCTGGCGCGGCGTTAGGAAAAACGCTCGCCGATGACATTGGAGAATCAGTAGAAGTTGGAATTCAATGGCCCCTGAATACGATTCTGTTGGCTGAGTGTTCTACGAGCCTTATTTATCACTGGAAGCTCCTGGGTTCAAGCCCTGTTGGGGCCGGTGCTTTTGAAGAGTCCCAAGATAGGACAAAACCAGTGAAACAGTATATATACCTCTATACGTTGAGTTCCACGGAAATTTAATGAATACAATAAATCCTGCTTTATTATTATTTTCTGCCTGTTTTAAAGTATTAGATCGTCAAATACACTTATATACTTAGTTCGTCGAAGTTGGCAACATGGTGTTACATAATCCATAGCGTGTAAGAAGGTTATAACTAAAAAGAATGTGAAATGAATATGCTGGTAATTACACTAGAATTATATTCGTTCCTTACGATTCACACTGTCTGACGAGGTGAGATTTCCCCAGAATTATTGAGATCACAGCATGTGATCTGATTGGCTACATAAATGGCAGTCTGGAAAATGATCATGAACGCATGATGTTATATACTACTGTTTGAGGCCACTCAGTAGTGGCTTACATCAGAAATCGTGTGGTTTCAAATGATTCTATTTGCTTCTATTCTCCAAAGATTAGATTGAATACGAAGAACAAATTTAAAAGATTATTTAATATTGATGGTGGATCTGACAAAGCTGGAAGGTTGGTCTTTATTTCATGAACTAAATATTAGTTTTTCGGAAATCAGCAACACAGCTTAGTTGCGTTAAAAGTCTTTCGGAAGGCTTTGATGAAACTTCACTATATAGTCTCACTAGAGAAACCAGCTATTAACTCCACTGTTAGGAATAGTGACTATTTACGAACTGTAGACACCTCCTAGTCTTATTATTATTCCTTTGAGTTCTGAGTGGATAACAGGACTTCTGTAGCCTATCACCGCTTCACTCTTTTCCTTGCGATTTTTCTTTGCTGGTTACGTAATTCTCATAAGCCTTCGTTTTCTTCGCACACGATCTATTTCACGTCACAGTCAGAATCACAATTCATCATTTCGTATTCGACTTTTGCTTGAGAGTGTGCCTATAGCTTGTTGTTGGTCGGCATTCCTTCCAAAGTTTGTCCCATCCATTCTCTTTTACGTGGTTACTGGACATTAGATTCTTGGCTGGCTCATCCCCAGAGGTTCTTGCTGCTAATTGGTTTTCGTCAGCTATCTAGTTTTCACTATGGAGTTTGTAGCTTCCTGTTGGAAGCACTTTGCATGATGCACTGGCCAAGTCTCTAAAGCATTCAGAAGTACAGACTAATTTGACATTGGTGCTGAAAATATGAATCTTACTCCTCATACTTAGTTCAGTAGATTGCTACGCTGATTTCATAGGAATGAAGAACTATCTTTTTTCCTTGATCCTGCTGTTGATATCTTGTCTGTTCCATGTGCAGCTGGAACGACGTTGCTACGGTAAGTGGATGAGGTAACTTCCTTTAAATTTCTCTAATTGAATAGTGACTGGTTTTGGGACTCGTTAAATCCATGCTTTCTTCTCAAGATTTTTATTGAACATCTGCCTATACTTAATGGACATTACCTAAGTCTCTTGCAAAGTTCATTTTCAGATCAGATCAGATAAATCTTGTTTATTGAATTGAACACCTAATTAGATTTAGTTTGTACTATGAAGGCGTGAAACTCAGTGGGTGTATCGATAAAATGTTGCAAGTATATGCTTATTGTCCCAAGTATGTGTTTGGTTACAAAAACATTCAAATTGATAATAATCTAAGGTTAATTCTGAGGAAGTTACTGCATAATAGTTTCCCTTTGTCCAGGGTCCTCAAGTAAAGCAGTGAGTTACAGGACATCCTGGGACATAATGCTGTCTGGTCTGAAATGAAAACCAATCCCTTATGGTATTTATTCTTCGCCTTCTTGGAGATATGCACAATATCAAGATTGAAAGCCAATTGAGAAAGGTACAGAAGTACAATTTTGACCCAGTAACATAATAATAAAAGCTGTCTCAGACAGTGGTAGTTTACACTAAAAATCTCAGTAACACTTATCGCATGTATTAAGTTTAATAGAAATTCGAGAATCAATAGACTGTAGACATTTTAAATACTCGCAAGAATAGAAGACACCGTTAGAAGCCATATTTTAGTAGATTAAAATAAACTGAATGAGAGAAATTAGATGCAGTGTAGTGATGAAGTGTATTGGTAGCCCAAGTTTCAAACAGGCCTCCTTTGATAGATCCATTTGACTCTCATTAGAGTGCGAGAAGCGCATTTTAACTTATTCTGAACCCATCTGCCAGATGTATTTGCATTCCAAGTGAGTGATGGTATTCTCAGAGAGAACCAGACACGGCACTCATTGCTTCGAACACCAAAGCATTATCTTTTAGACCAATGAACCACGATTGGTTGTCTCCCTTGTACAACTCGTGTTGGCTGTCATTTGTTGGGTTAGAGTATTATCGAAGTACATCATCGCTCAATGGGGATGCAGACGCATCTAGCTGATGGAAGACATCCTGAATTCTATCGCTAGCTTCTGTCAACCAAATGATTTCATTTTAATCTTATGGCATTTTCGAAGCGAGTATACCAGGATTCGACATGTCAATAGAAACTGAATATATTTCATCCGACAAAATCATTTAGTGAAAAATTTGAATAATAGAATTAGCAAATAGATTTCTTCTATACTTATTCTATTGTGAATATAACTTCTGTTTAAGCATTTCAAAAAATGTCTTCAATATGCTCTCCTTATCTCTCCAGTTTCTCAGCAAGTTGTTCTTGAATTCTGGGGAAAGTTCTTTCTCAAGCATTTGAACGCCATGTTCTTACTTCATACACCATAAGTTAGACATCTGGAGATTTTCCATTCATCATAAATGATGGTTTAGGAGTAGAATGCCAGTCACCCATTTGGTCCGATTTCGATTCCTGGCCAAATAACCCTCGAAACTCACCTAGCTGGCAGAAGATCTGGAAAAGGAGGGAGGTTGAACTTGAGGATACCAAGCTCACCACCTACCTGAAAAACGACAAAACCACCGTTCCTGGAATTTCATAGTTGAAGTTTCAAGCCACTTGTTCCACTCGGAACTCAAAAGAAAGAAAGGAAAATATATCTGAAACAGGTGATTCAGTTACTCAATCATTTTCAGATTGGACCGCACTGAATACACATCTGCACAATATACATAAGGAAAATTTAATTATTAAAGTTGAGAAGAATACCTGTTAATATCTTGATCGGTAATATTACTAAATGACTCTTCAATATTTGTGGGTAACAGCTGTCTTCAATAGACGTGGGCACTGTGATGCAGTATAACTGTATTAGATGAGTGAAGGGAATCGGCAGGAAGCCTTCCAACTAGGTTTCGTTCTACTTGGCACTCACCAATAAAAAAGGCATACAGTCAGCCTAGAAGGAACTCATGTCCCTTCTGAGATTCCAACCCATGTCAACCGGTGAGTATTGCAGTCACAGACATTATCACTGAGCTACTAGGGCTCGCGACTGACCTCCCGTAGAACTTTACTGGATACTTTTAATTGGACACTAGTCAGTAACTAGTGTAATGTGTATGTCTAGTCCTTTCGTTGGTGCAGACTGAATTCCGTCATTTAAGTTTACAATGTGGCCACCATTCCACTAGGTGGCTCGTAATCCTTGTTCTCTGTAAATTGTTGATATTACATGGTTCGAATTTCAGAAATGACATGAGTTCCTTGAAGGTTGCAGCTACGCCTTACTGACGAGTGCCTTCAACTATGTAATATCAACAATTCAAAGTGCATCAAGATGGCGAGCCATCTAATGGAATGGTGGCCACATTGCAAACTTGACTGATAGAATTCAATTAGCACCAATCAAGGGACCATCAAGTAACATCACCAGACAAGCCCTCGAGTGGAACCCGAAAGCTAAGCGGTGAGGTCATGTGAAGAGGAGATGAAAGCATTTGGGCAGACTTGGAGCGGGATGAAAAAGTTGGAGGAAAAGCGAAGGCAATAAAGACGCGCAGCTGAAGCCCTATGTTCCTCTAGGAATTAAAGGATATAATAATAATAACAAGGGACCAGATACATTACATTAGTTACTAACTGGGATCCAGTCAAAAGTATAACTCTATAGCAAAATAAGTTTATCTGATAAAGGAACACAGTGATAGAGAGTAATTTATTTACTGAGGACAACTTGTTACTAAAACACTCTATCGCTGTGTGTTTTTATAAAAGAAAATGATTCCATTATAGATGACGTCTTCTTTAATTTTATTTGACGGGGATATATATAGACTTATTTTTCTTTTTATGCCCTTAGTTTTTGAATGTAACAAAGGGCTACAACAGCACACTTTTTGTCCTGTTCTCTGCCGACTGTTCATAAGCCATCATCACTTTCACGTCACCCTAAGACCACCTGCCAACTCTTCGTTTCCCATTCTAGTCCCATTTGACTGCCCTGCACTTCATGTCATTCTATTTTCTCCTCAAAGTGATTGTACGATGAATCTCCATTTTCTTTGGGATATTTATTTGGTAATAAGGTTCTTTTGTGGGCAAGTTTCCACGGTTCCTTGTTGCTCATTCTTTGTGATTGGCCATATGACCTTCAGTACTGAACGAAATCAGCTAATGATGAAAGTTTAAAGTCTCTCAGGAACGATTTTGGTTATGTGACAAGTTTCCGACTCATATAGAAGAAGTGACTTGAAATCAGTGTTGAAAATTAAGGATCAGACCACTGTTGATCTGTCTTGCCTTTCCGATCCTGAATGACCTTGATATCTTCATCAGTGTCATCCACCTGAGTGAAAGTCGTGACTTCCTTCAAATTTCTTCTGTTGATAATGTTTGTTGTTGTTGTTGTTGGTTAGCTAACTTCATCACCACTGTCTTTCCTTCGAGGTAGTGCTAATTAGTCGAGAAAACAGAAAAAGAGAAACAAAAAAATTAACAGCCATTAATTTCTAATTAATTAATTTCTATTATTCAGATGAGCTTAGAGAGAGAGAGAGAACCATTGTAAACCAAGGATCGCTGGATCGTTGTTTCGTCCCAGTTTGGGTCTCATCGTCAGCATGAGTTCAGCACCTTCAGGTTAGCAGTCTGCCTAGTAGACATTCAGCCACCGTGATTAAGCTCATAAACTCTTGTTTTCAACAAATATGCTTGAAACTTGGTAGTTTAATATTTCCTCTATCAAAATTGTGAGATTTTATCAATACAATATGCTTTTTTCATCTTGAAATTTTATTCTATGCGATCATTCTTCACATTCACTACTGCCTTAGTTTTTTTAAATTTACGTATGTAATATGATACTGTACAATGCAATGTAAGAGAATTTATTAAAATCACTTTATAGTTTTAAGTGATTGTAAGAAATATGGCGCCTAACATGACCAGGAAAAAATGACGAATTTTATTCGTCTTTATTTATTTGTTCACTTATCTTTATGCGTTTATTTTCCTACCATGTATAAATAAATATATGCGTATAACGTGATCATTGTTTAAATTTGATATTATCGTTTATTCCCCCAAAATCAAATATATATATTCATGCTTTTCAGTTGTTTTTTTTGGTGAGCTGAACACTCTGCGCACGTCCACTCATCCATCACAAAAATCGATTTGCGCCTGTTTGTCTATCTAACTATCCAGCCATCCACCCAATCCGTCAGTCTGTCTCTCTATCCATCCGTCTATCGAATCTAATGATTGGGTATTTATCAAAATTTTTAGACATGTAGCCTAAATTTGTGATAGGTTGTTTGTTCTCATCAGGCCGAAAAAAGTCGTCATCTTTAATGAAATATATTTTTATGCAAGATTTTTATAACATGATATGCTTTTCAAAATATTCGAATATTACCTATTTTGATATTTTAAGAATTTAAGTTAAGTTTAATATCTTGAAACTTCACTTTATTATTAATAAACAATATTGACACAAGCATTCTTCACACTATTATGACTGATAATCGTCATCAGTATATTGTGAATCAGAAACACGCATCACCTTTGGACGGAAATTGTTCAAAAGACGATGGGATAGCCTTTAGTAATGTCGGTGAAAGTCGTACATCAAATGCTGGTATACTTATTGAAAATGAACGTAAAAATGGGCAGAATTCATTTCAACTATGGAATTCACATACTTATAGTCATGTGAGATTTTGGAGACCACATAGTAAATGGGAAAGATTTCTTATTATCGCGATTATAATTCTATTGATTTTATTAATTATATTTGTTACTCTATGGGGAATTGAAATGGCTGCATATGAATGTAAGTTGTACTAGATATTTAAGTAAATTTATATTTTTATAATAGAATCTTATTCATATATTATAAATACTACTTATTGTTTTGAGTAGTGTAGATATAATTAGATTTTTTTCAACCAATTTAAATGATTTACTTTTGATTGGACACTATTCAGTAACTAGTGTAATGATTGTGTCTAGTCCTTTGTTTGGTGCAGACTGAATTCTATCAGTCATCACACTGCACTGGGAATTGTTGATATTAGATAGTTGGAGGAAACCGTCAGGAAGCCCAGCCTTACCTAGGTTTCGTTCTAATTGTCACCCCATCAGTAGGGTGCACCTGCAATCTTGGAGGAACTCACGTCCCTTCTGAAATTTGAACCATCTAATAAAAATAATTCATAGTGAACCATGTTAGCAAGCCACCTAGTGAAATGGTGGTCACATTGCGAAATTGACAGAGAGAATTCAGTTTGCACCAAAAACAAAGGACTAGACACAATCATTACATTAGTTACTCACTTGTGTTCAATCAAAAGTATCGAATACGGTCCTAATGGAGGTCAATCGCGAGCCCGAATACCTCAGTGGTAACTTTTTTTGACTACAATACACACTGGCTGATGCGAGTTCAAATCTGAGAAGGAAAATAATAATTTGCTTTATTCCAAAACAGTACTTGTGATACAGAGTGGAATTCTTAGCATTTTACTACAGTATTGCATCCACTTAGTACATTAACAATAAATAAAATTCTAAATAGATTGAGGAAATCTCACTTCATTATGACAACAACATATTGGCATGTTGGTAGCAAAGCCACAAATGAACAGATTGTTTGAAGGTGTTAGAAAAGTAGATGGTAGCATATTTACTGGCATGAGCAGAAGAAAGAAACAAAAGCAGCACATAACAGAGAAAAAAAGAGAGAGAGAAAAAAGGAAAAGAAAGAAGGAAAACGTTGTACCTATAAAAGATATTAGTTGGAAAGACGAGATCCAGTTGTTCTACTGACTATTTAATAAGTTATAGGTAACACGCCTATTGCTTTCTTTATCGCACAGAACACGAGCTAAGTAGGGTAGGTATGGTTGAGTTTTTGTACTTACTAGTGCGAGCATATAGTTTTCTATATAGGCTTCTGGTTTTGCCTGCCTGATGCGATACAAGGGGAGAGCTGTGAATGAAGAGGGTGGTGTGAGTTAGATAGATAGAATGGACTTAGCCCACTTTTCACATGAGTCCAAGAACCTGTTCACCAGAATATTAACCAGCTGGTTAGCTGGCACGTTGCTTACCCTGCTGACAACCTTTAACATCTTGCGTAATAAGGTATAGTCTTTCTTCAGTAGCCCTGGAAAAACTAAGGGGGAACAATAAAGAATAATGGGCAGGATGCAAGAGTTAACGAATCGTAGGCGTAAGGGTTGGGTTATTCCAGAATATCTTAACTTCCTTATGTAGAAGATAAGACGGAATATTTTCTTAGAAATCATTAAGATATGAGGCGACCAGGAAAGATCAGAAGATAGAATGATGCCAAGATGTTTAATTTCCGACTTAGTTTCTACTTCAGTGCCATCTATGTTGCACACCTCATGAGTTCTAACCAGTTTGTTTAGGTCAGATTTATGCCTAAAGGTGAAACTGACTGTTTGGCATTTAGAGGGATTTAAGGTTAGGCCGTTTTCCTTGGACCATTGACTGATTTCTGATAAAAAGCCATTTAGTTTAGAGCAGTCTTTTTGATACTTGACAGGCAAAGATACAGTCAGCTCGTCAGCATATTTGACAAAATTAATGTCATTTGAAGATGGTAGGTCATGTAGAAAGAAAGAAAAGAGAAGTTGGGAGAGTACAGCACCTTGGGGGACACCAGCTTCAGTGAGCACAGCAGAGGAGGATTTACCTTTGTATATGGTATACTGCATTCTGTTAGAGAAGTAGGAATGCAACAAGTTGGTGACCCAGGACTCAGTTAGTGTCATAGAGAGCTTATTTAGCAAGAGACATCTAGGTGCAGAGTCGAAAGCAGAAGTAAAGTTGAGAAACGTGCAACGGATGTATATGGCACCTTTATCTAATGATGAGACGATACTGTTATGTAAGATGGGTGCAGCGTCTAAAGTGCTCCTACCGCGTCTATATGCAAATTGTTTGGGGTCTTCACAGGTTTTAAGGGAGGGTTCAAGTTTAAGAAGTACTAATTTTTCCATAAGCTTTAGAAACGGGGAAGTGATGGCAATGGGTCTGAACTTTAAGTTCTT
The DNA here is from genome assembly GCA_944472135.2 of Trichobilharzia regenti. Taxonomy (NCBI): domain Eukaryota; kingdom Metazoa; phylum Platyhelminthes; class Trematoda; order Strigeidida; family Schistosomatidae; genus Trichobilharzia; species Trichobilharzia regenti. The sequence continues at coordinate 75,405,342 of OX235263.1, forward strand.
GCTGTTGCCGGGCTTAGGGACAGGGACTATTTTAATGTCTTTCCATGGAACAGGTACAACGTTTTAGGGGAAAGAAGCATTTAGGATGTTAGTTAGTGGAGAACATAAAGCATCTGCACATTGTTTTAGAACATATGCAGGTATATCATCAGGGCCAAGGCTATTTGAGGGCTCAACTGTTTCAAGACATTTTAGAACATCGAGAGTATTAAAGTCATGAAAGTTATCAGCTACATGGTTAGTAACCTTAGAAGTAGTTATAGTAGAAGGAGAGAGTGTATAAAAGACTGATTAATAGCATTAACATCATAAGAGGTAAAAACATTACATCGCTTACTATTGCCAGTAATTTCATTGAAAAGTTTCCACATGCTGATAGGAGATTTGCATGATAAAGGTGTATGGTTATAGAGTACCTTGGAGGTTGGAGATACGTCCTGTTGACTGGTGAGTTCCAACTAGCATGCAGCCGATTTGGAAGGCTTCCTGCCGATCGCCTTCAACCATATAATATCACAAGTAATTTTAAAAACTGTAAAAATAATCAACTTCATCATTAGTACATTGATTAGTAGTCTGTTGACACAGTTGTATTTTTCAGCCTAGTTGGCCAAAGTGAACTTAATCTTCTCAATAAAAAAGTCTATTTTTCAGTTTATAAGTCGCCATCAGCGTAAAAGTACCTGTCTTTATCTGTATTTCCTAATTTTCGTAGCTTCTTATGCGTGGGAAATTGAATTCCCTATATAACGATAAAAATTGGGCACTGTGTTAGAGTATAGCTCCATTGTGGATAAGATTTTATTTTGATAAATCACAGTGTTGTACAGTAATATTAACTAATAACCACCACGTTCCCAGCACAATTCATTAATGCTCATAATCATATCAAGTCACTCACTCATACAACGTTTTGGCTTCATTTATATTACATGAGTAAAAACTGATGATTATGATGAATAAAATCAATATAAGATAAAGTACATTCGGAAATAATATTAATGTTATCCATGAAATACAATAAGATGGGAAATAAGACGAGTGTTTTTATAGTAAAAATAAATAATTTGTTAGAATGTTTTAATTTGAATTGAATACACTTTGACGTTATTTATTATTCTCCGATTTGACTAATGGTAATAATATCTTCCATATCTCTGGTAATATTTGCTTTGAGTCACTTCTACTGCATGTGTTGTGTGTAGACTCTATTAACCAGGATCCAGTAATCAATCCCTCTCACTCTCCACCTACCTATATTACTTTTTGGAATTTTGACTTTGTCCCATTCACTCTATTGTGTGGTTGTGTGTTAATGCACTCAGTGTTATAGCTGAGGTTTTTCCTAAAATTACTTACCTTACTGGGATCAATCATTCTAACCTTAGCTAAATTCTTATGTTGTGAAAGGCAATTTCATCACTCATGATTTTACCAAAATAAAATTTTATGCATAATAGAGTTAAATTTAATTCCCCTGTATTGAGTTCTACATTTTTATTGTCAAAGCTGTGTAGGTGAAGAGGGAAATCAATCTTAAAGAAGGAATATCTATAACTCGAGTGGATATTATTGATATATATGTCATTACTCTGTTCATTGAGATGCATAGTTTAATTGAAAAGCTTTCATTTTCCACCTAGGCAACATCTTCAATGTGAAGATTTCATAGTAAGTTTTTCAAAGCAGTTACTGCTAAATATAGAAAAAACACCTTTTGTCGGAAGGAGTGAAGTACAACATTAGTATCATTACTAAAAATGAAAAAAAAACAAGCAAACAATTGAAATTAATTCCAATCCCCCATAATCTGAATGACAGTCAACAGCTGACTGATGGCTACTAGATGGATTTCTTGCAGCTGCATAGTGAGAAGTCATCACCAGTAGGGAACACCAATGTTAAAGTGAAGTAGATGGTCCTCAACGGCGCTGATGACAGCAGCGTTATATATATCTCGAGTTGAAAAACTTAGAATACAGGGGATCATTGAATTCCGTGCTGCTGTCCTAGAGGAGTGTTGGTGTTTCCGCACTGCTGAACAGTCCCGAAATAGGATGGAAAAGTTGTCCAGTACACCCTGATGTTAGTTTGGGAAAAAATCTAACGAATGAAATCAATCTCAGACCTCACAAACCCGACAATCTAAAAACCAAATACTTATTTGCTTCCCTGGAATTTTAAAAGAAATCATTCAAATTAGCTATATTGAAGTTAGCTCTGAATATATTGTCTAGATTGACAATGTAACCCAACAGTTGAACTATCCAGCTTAGATAACACAACCATTCCAGAACTAATTTTAAATACCACAGAAATTCGAACTAATCTAGAGTTTTGATAAATTCAAAGACTTTATTTAATGTCACAGTTTGTGTACACTGGTTTTGAACATTGTCACACTGACAATTTTATCGACTCTGTCCAAATAATGCTTTTTCATAAACTGAACTTCAATGGCATTCTACACAACTGTAGTTTACATAACCAAAGCTAATTTCGACCTTTCAGTGCATTTGTTTTTATTAATACACCTATATTTCTCTGCTTTCAGTGACAGTTGGTAGACATCTATCTTTGTTGCCAAATTATTTGAAGAAATTTATTAATTAAAATTATTAATATTATTATTCCTCTTAGTTCCAAGTGGAACATGCGGCTTAAACTGAACATCTTCATGCCATTCTGTTCTCCGAAGCCGTTTTTACGTGGCTCTGCGATTGTCCATAAGCTTTCCTTTTCTCCTAACACGATTTCTTCCACGTCATTATCAACTGGTCATTTCCTATTCTGGTTCCACTGAAGTGACATCCTAGGGTGCGATATCAACCAATCGACTCCGCGTTTGTCTAGTCCATCTCTATTTTATTTGGCATATTTGCTGCGGATCAGATTCCTGGTTGGTTTATTCCAAGAGTTCTTTGTTCCTAATCCTTACCGATCAGCCATAAGATCTTCAGTATGAAGTCAGAGAAGGTAGGTAATGATAAAAGTCTGCAGTGACCTGTTCGAATTCGTTTTCGTGATGCACTAAGTATCTGACCCATAAAGAAGAACTGACCGACTTAGCATTGGTATTGCAGATTCGAATTTTTTTTCTTTATGTTTAGTGCTGCAAATTTCGAAACTGCTTTCACAGTGATGAAGGTTTGGGGTACCTATCCAGTTCTGGTCTTGACATCCTCATCGATTTCACCCGCCTGCAGTCGTAATGATGCTTCCTATATAAGTGAGAAACAATTATGAGATGCATGTTTGTACAATGGACACGATTTCGCTCCACCAGCTAATGACTAAGAGTTAAGTCCACAAGTTTTGAACTCCTCAGGTGGACGTGTCTGCTTGGCAGTAAATGATGACACCTTTATTGACGACTCATAGTTCTGATAGTCTCTAGAATGACTTAAAACAATGTCTTGTAACATCAGCCATTGAGAAGGATTTCCTACATTTCTTTCACTAACTTTCATCATGGATTATCAAAATAAAAGTCATCAGAACTTTGAGGGATCCCTTTCATGACTCTAAAATACTGAAACAATCCGATCATTTGTCTTTCAACACACCTTCAAGAAATCCGAAGCTTTAAGATCCTGGAAGTGTAATTCCAGGCACGATTGTCTGATACGTCAAGATAGATACTAAAGGGATGCTAGAACCCAGATTTAAACTTTTTCTCATACTCGCAGTCCACTATTTCAGACATGCCTGTTTAGCCCTTCATGCGTCTAATATTCAAGAAGATATCTGTTACTGTCACTTCATGTAGGTGGCTTAGATGGATTCTTTTTATTGGAATACAATCGCCATAATTAACTGTCTGTCTGCCTGACTGTCTGTTGTTTTAAAATTCGATCAGATGTTATAAACACAGTTTGTAGTCATAAGCATATCAGTCAATAAAAACGGAATTAATTTAGATCTGTGTCTGTAATGCGATATGTGAGCATTTAACTTAAGGCATCAGCAGTTCGTTCTGCTGTATATACTTGAAGGAATATGTTAATACTTAGGTACATATACTTCCAGTAGTGGTAAAATAGTGTTATGTTTAGTATAGTAGGAAGGAAGGAAGTAGCAGTGGCTAAATTCTTTAAAAATGCATATACAGAATAACAAATCAACCGAGGAGTATTAGTATGTTAATTAAATGTGGACAAACAATAACTGTAGAAATGGCAATAAACAACTCAAGAACTGAAACCATTATTCAGTCATGCATGGTTTTAACTTTCATTACAACTCTAATAAAGGTTCTCCTTTTTATACGAACATTTTGCCTCCAATGTCTTTCAGCCATGTTGATGTGATCTATAAACGTGATGGTGCTCACTCACTGTTCACGATAGATTTCAGGTAGTGACAAGACAGGTTCTCATGTATTTAAAGAACTGAATTAACATCCACAGAATCCTAGTATGGATTAAGATAAATTCAATATTCATTAGAGAACATGTAGCACTCATCAGTTTATGTCTAACAAATGTTTTGAAATGAAACTTTTACACGCAACAATTGACTCTCATTAGGGATTACTTCACCATTGTAGTATACAAGTTATAATGAACTGCATGATTTGAAAACAATAATTTCTCCTTATACTATCGCAATAAATACCTATGTGATCCTATTTCATTGAATTCTTGTGATTAACAATAAAAAAGCCCACATGCAGCGATACGGTACTACTTATTTAATGACGAATAATCAGTCGCCAGCCCACTGATGGCTACTGGGTGGATTTTTCAAAGTTACCGTAGAAAGTCATGACCATTTGTCTTGACCATATCAAGGCTAACTAGATGTTCATTGAAGATATAGGTTAGGGAAGCAGTATATCACGAACTGACAGAGTTATAATTCAGGTGGTCACTGAATTTCCGCGCAGCCTTAGTGTTTGAATGTCAAGTGGTCTTGTTCTTATAACCTGAAGGTCCCAGGTTCGATCCCTGGAAGTGGAGTTGTGGCGAGTTTGTGTCTCTGAAGAGCCTCAATCTAGGACGAAACAAGTGACTGTCCAGCGTTCCTTGTTATGAAAATTTAACAATTGAAATTTTCTCATTCCATTGTTCCTTGTCCATTGGTTTTTGATTGGTGATAATTATATATCTCCCAATACGAGACATATGGAAAATATTAATTATGATAATATAAAAGCATTTAGAAACAACAGAACAATAAAAGAAGAATCTGGAATTTATGTGAGCAGCAATTGTTCTCCAAGCGTTATTAGTAAATAGTTATCACTGTTTTACTGTGTTCTTCAAATAAGTTTATTCTATGATGGAATTAGGCCATGCAGTAGCTTTTAGTTATGTAACTCTAATGTCGCTTATCTTCGATTCACTGAATTCCATCAGACTCAGTTCACGTGAGTCGACAAACAGTCATTCGTATATATATATATATATATATATATATATGTGAAGACAAGGATTTGCCCCCCGCTAGGCAGCGCTTCAAGCGCCTTTGCTTCCCCACCAGCGGATTTTTTTGTTTTGTGAAGACAAGGATTTGCCCCCCGATATATATATATATATGTTTCGATATAGAATTTGTGTATTCTGAACAGCGTTTGACTGATGTACAGAATTTTCACTGGAGTTTACTGCTTGATATTTCGTCCTTGTCCAGAACCTTCATATAAAATACATGTTTACATCAGATCCTGTGACACAGTCCTATGTGATCTGAAACACACACCAACTCATTATGATATCTCGTCTTTGTCTTCTTCGAGAAATGCATGACATTTGGTTGAATACCAATTGTAAACGTTCCAGGAGTGCATCCTGAGAACCATCGACATAACTCAGAGACAGTTACCTCATCATGTATTGCAATACGTTGCCACCCTCTATTATACTGTTTGTCATATTTAGTAAAAACTTTTAGAATTAACAGGTTGGAAACACTTTAAATACTCACGAAAGTAAATAATACCATTATAGATCATATATTAATGAATTTAAACACGGTGAACAAGAGAAATTATATGCAATGTAATGATGAAGGTTATCGGTAGCCGAAGTTTTAAGCAGCCTGCCTTGTGTTGTCAGTCTTTCTTGTGTTCATTATCAAATCCAGTATAGAAAGTCAGATGAAATGCTTTTAAGGTTTAATCTACAGTCATCCAACGTGTAACCATACCGTAAAAACATTTTTAAAGTGGAACCGTTGAGATCAAAAAGAAAAGAACTTGCTGTATTCATTTTCTTTGAGTTTTTTCATTCCGTTTTGCGCTGCGAAAATGAGTTTTGAAGATCTGAGTAGATTCCAATCAATTTTAATTTAATGTAATTGTCTCCTGTGAGTAGTTGGCTCGGAAAATTGGCTTCAGTATTGCTAGATTTTAGTCTGCACCAAAGACAGAATTAGACACATAACATTACTGTCCAATCACAGTATCCAGTCACAAGCCCGAACAGCTCAGTGGGTGACGCGGGTTGAAAATCTCAGAAAAGATCGTGATTCCCTTCAAATTGGTTGCACATACCCCTTGATGACTAGTGAGTGCCAACTAGCACGAAACCCAAGTCCTAAAATCCCTCCCAATCGCTTGTGAACCATGATAGCTAGCCACCCAGCATGCTGGCCATATTGCAAACTTGACTGGTGGAATTCATTCAGCATTGAAAAGTCGAAGGACTAAAAGCATGCCACTATCTACTTACCTCCTAGTGTTCAATCAAAGTATTCTTTTCACCAAAAACTGTAAGGAACATTCCCTTCCAGATCCTTTCCATCAAACTGCGTTTATCATATTTATTTCTCCCAAGATATTTTTGTATATGAAAGGGAATCAATCTCATCTGAGGAGTTTTTGTACCTGTGTAACTCTTCTTACTCCCATGACGCTAATTGCACTGGTCTACAAGCTTCCTTCCTTCGAAAATATTTTTGGATAATATTCCACCTGTTATTAATAAGAAAAAATACATATAAATTAGTTAGTGGTCTGATAACGAAACACCTAGTGAATATTCATGGATAATCCCTATTCAGGCATTAATGAAAACAAAGCACATAGATCAGCGAAGAGACTCTTTTCGGCGAATTCATTTTCTTAGCTGTACAATCGCAAATATATATTGGTGTTATTTTGTATATATATGTACATTAAGTATGTCAAACAAAATTACAATTGGTTACGGTTATTTTAACTAAACAGGTGAAGGTTGGTAATACAAGTCAAGAAAATTAGGTGTTAATGAAATTAGGGTAGTAACAAAGGTAGGTGATGAGTTGTCACAAACAGTTGTTAAAAGAAGTTATGTAATAATGATATGAACAGTTTGATGAGTGAGTTTTACTTAGGATGCACATAGAAAAAAAGTAGATGATGCGAAATTACGTAAGAGTTCTGAGTGAATACAAGAATTCTAAGCAATTAAAGAACAGGCAAAGAAACAAAATTAAGTCATCAAAATAAAAAAAATCGAATCATGACAGTAGAAGTGATTGAGTAATCTTCTTTTGTATGCACAGCTCCGGTTTTTCTATGTGAATGGCCAGAGCTTCAATGATACAAAGAGGACGAAACTGTAATGCCTTTGGTAGGTTATTTTTGACTCTGTAGATTACTTTGAAGGAGGCGTTTGTTGAGATGGAATGATCAGTGTTAACCAGGTGTTCGATTATCACACTCCTTATTGCACCACTATTGCCCTTTCGCAACCATGCTGGATAATGTTCTTGAATTCTCTTGGACAGGGTGCGCGTCGAACGTCCGATGTACCTGGCTCCAGAGCGGCAGGTGAACTGATATATCCACACATAGTGAATACTAGTCAGGCGGTCGTATTACTATCAGCGTCTAAGCGTTTCTTTAAATCCCAAATATATGGTAAGACAGATCGAAACTTGTGCATACTGAAGGCAACGGATATCCACTACTCCAGGGAGAATCCTCTCTTCTTATTCCCTTTTAACGACGCCTTGCTTTGATTTTAATAACCGCATGGACTTACTTTTAGCACTAGGATAACTTCCATTACTTTCCTTGTTTCTGCTTCATTTTTAACACTCACTTTGATACTTCATATCTATAAACAGTGCACACTCAACGCCCACATACACTGTTACCTTACTAGGTCCTCAGCTGTCGGCATAATCGCCTCCAGACTCTACTATGCTTCTTATTTTATTCCCTTGTCACTGGTTAAATATATGTTATCTCAACTGAATCACTATTTAAATGTGACTAAATCCAAATTATCTATAAATCTATATAAAAAAAGCAATAAAATGTGGATTTCCTGAAGAATTCAAACCTCCCATTTCATACCTCCCATATTGTTCTCATATTGTTCATGCTTTGTCACGTAAACCATTCTTCTGTGGATTCTTTTATACATCTATTCTCCCTTTACGTATGACACGAAATTATATTTTCTTTTTGAATTGATTTTATTTATTTATTTATTGAAAATTTCTCATCCATTTATTTACTTATTCATTGCGCTGAATGAATTAGTTGAAAAGATTCAATGTTCAATGACACCATAAACGAGTTATTCCTGATTAAAACAAGGGAAAAAGGAAAAAAGAAATCAAGGGTAGGAGAAAAGGCATAGTGAATATGAATAATTGGTGATAAAATACATACATATATAAGGGGAAGAGAATATTTATTCATTTTTTTTTCTAAAATATTAATCTCATGATGATGTTTTTTTATTTTACGCTTCCTGTTCTAGTTTTTGTTTTAATGTGCTTAGAAGGCACTAATTTAAAATGAGTCGTTAACATAACTCTGATTAGTGGAAATTTTGTTTTTTGTTGTGTTTTTTTTTTCAATTTATTTAATGGAGACGCTAAGTCCGTTATTTCATCTAACTTATCATACATATACGGATAGGAATTAGAAGAAATATAATGAGTTAAGAGGTTAGGAGTAAGTGTGAAGGGGAAAAGATGTTCAGACTCCTTGAAGTATCTAATTCCACTTAAATTAAATTGAAAATTTGAAATGAATTACATCTTTTTACCCTTTCTGATAAAAAATAAGTTAGAGATGGTTGAAACAACCCTCGAATTCTAATCTAATGCTCAATAGCGACTGGCTGTATTCAGGTAGGTATTTACCTTGGTTCCATTGGGAAATCGTAAACCGCGGGGTACAGCATGTCGGGTGTAGGAACAAATACTTACCATGGATGACGTTAGCTAGGGATCTCTCACTATCATGAATTGGCAGGAGTCGGAATCCATAGGCTATTGGTTCTGGTCCTAGAGGATAGATGGTCTGTGAGCTCTCATTGTAACTGGAAAGTCCTCGGTTTGAATCCTTGTGGTTGGTGAGTGCTCACGAAGATTCTCAGCCACTAGGACAAAGCGGCAGACTGTCCATTACTTCCAAGTTTTCTAATGGTTCTCTAACCGATGTCAGTACATGATGAAATCTTGTAACCGGTCAGATCCCTGCAAAACCAACACTTGGACAAAATATTTTCTGGAGAGATTATATAAAATAGTCTAGGTTCTCTGAAGTAGTCATTATGAAGTCATGTGAGCTCAAGTTGAAGGAAATATTAATTCGAAAGATTTCTTAATCAATAACCCAGCTAAAAGAAATCGTAACCGCATATCCACCCAAATCCTTATTATTATATTTCTTTTTGACACTATTATTATTGTCATTCCCGTGGGTTCCGAGCGGAACATGGGGCTTCAGCAAGACATCTACAATTTGTTCTATCTTCTGCTGTCCTTTTCAGCTGGGTCCACGGCTGGCCATTATATCTCATCCCCTCCACAGTACCCTCGCACCAACCACCCACTCATCGCTTTCCAGTGGGATCCCACCCGAACGATAGCCTGCATTGCGCGCGATATCATTCGACAGCCTCCCCAACGTATACCTGATCCATTTCCGTTTTCTCCCACATATTTTGTTTACCGATAAGTTCTTGGTTGGTTCGTTCCAACAGTTTCTTGTTCCTAATTCTTTCTGGAAATTTATTCTTCAGTAAGGAACCAGCGAGGTCAGCTGTTGATAAAAGTCTGTAACTTGTTGGAAATCCTTTTCGTGACACTCAGTGCAAATTTCTGACAAGTATAGAAGTAGTGCCTGACTTCACATTTGTGCTGAAAATCCGAACCTTGTTCTTCATGCTGAGTTAATGTATAAGTTTTTAAAACTTGTTTCAGGCTGGTAAAGGCTTATCTTGCTTTTCCGATTCTGGCTGGCTGGTTTTGACATCTCCACGTGTACTATCCGCCTGTGATTGAAACTGTGCTTCCTGGCCAGATAAGCGAAAGAAGTAACCTTTATAAAATCTCTTTCGTTTATGGTGATTAATGCTGTTGGTTTGTTATCTTCATCAACTGTGTCTTCTCTATGCTCACCTGCAGTCATGTCGTCGCTGTCAGGTTCTTCAGCCAGTTTGTTGGTATTCTCCTGAAAGTCTTCAATTCAATTCAGTGTGACATTATACATAAGTCATCGGCGAAATGGAAATCTTCTAGAGTCTTCTGATTGGTGCAACTTATTCCTGTCTTTTCATTAGGGATTCAGTAATTCAAACTGTAGTTCTTCAATCCTGACTTATTTCATACATTGTTAAGTGGAAATCGTCGGGATTAATACATTCATACTATCCTTCAGTGTCTTTATTGCAATATTGGAAGTTTTTTGTGGAGAAATATTTCACCAGTTATTGGTTAATTTATACTTAGCTTTATTAAGCTTGAAATACATTCTATGCACAAATTTTAGGTGAAAATTCGACGTTGAGCTTGCACATTTGTAGGACCAATAATTTTTCATTTCCTGCTTTCAGAGTGGAGCATACGCCTCCGAGTTTTCGAAGTTCAGAAGCATTGATATTGTGTATGTAGAGTGGGGTTTCCGGCCTCAAAACTTACTTTTCGTTTGCATCGGGATTACTTCAAGCTTGTAAACTAGGCGAGGTTTAGAGGTGTATCGGCGGGGAATCAAAACGATGACATTTTTGATTTATTTGTAAAGTGTAAGCTCCTGTTACTGTCTTTATTGGATTTAATGCATTTACATCACCCTCGGGTATGAGATTTAACTAGTTTAGTTTTGAAATTTCATGATCAGAATATGAAATAAATAACAACATGTCAACAAAAAAGTTTAAAAACTGACGTTGAAGATGCACCAGTATTATTTTTATATTATAAATATTATTATTGTTCCTTTGGATGGAATGAGAGGCTTCAACAGCACAACTGTATTTCACCCTTTTCTCTGCAGTCCTATTTAGCTGGCTGCAGTATTACCTGCAGTCTCACATCTCCTCTTCACACGATCTTCTCCATTTTACTTCCGGATCAAAGCCCAACTCGTCGTTTCCTGTTCGTATTACACTCGAGCGATGAAGCATCACTCAGTGGTCTCTTCAGCATGCATCCAATCCATCTCCACTCTCATAGGAATATTTATTGAGCCAATGGTTCTTCATTGGTTCGTTCCTTTTTCGTTTCTTGTTGCTAATTCTTTCTAGCTGACCATCTGATCTTCAGCATGGAGCCAGTGAAAGCAGCTGTCGATAAAACTTTGCGGCTTGTTAGGATGACTTTCATAACGCCCATGCCAAATTTCTTACTCACATAGAAGAATCGACTGACCTAACACTGATATTCAAAATTCGAAATTTTGTTGTTTATTCCCAGCTCCTAAGACTTCCACACTGATTTCAGGGTGATAAAAGTTTTTCTTACCTTTCCAAACCGAACGATATTTGACAACCGCCTCTTTTTCATCTGTACTTGAAACAACACTTCTTACATCATTGAAGAAAGTGACCTCATTCAAATTTCTTCCTTTGACACTGATTGGTGCATATTCTCTGTGTTCACTTGACGTCCTGTCTTTGTTGATTCTTCTGACAGTTTGTTGGTTTTTGCCTGTAACTCTTCAAGTTTGTGTGATATTGTGAGAGTTCAGTAAGTAGATTCACGGACTTAAGTTCCTTGCTAATATAATTTCTTAACAATGCCTGTATTATTCTTTAAAGTTTCAGGATGTTTCCCATGTGTTGCCTATTGTTTAAAGCACAATACTTATAGGCACATCAGTGTTTAGATCCGTTTTATATATTTTGAATAATTATTGTAGTAAGGGCCAATCGTGAGTTATTATTACAGCATGAGTTTACTTTATCCCCGTAATTTGTAAAAGTGGCTTCTCAAGAGTTAGTTTGTAGGCATTTGATTTGTTTCAAGTTTGACCACGAATTGATATCAGCTAGGGAACCAACACGAACCCAGAACTTTTAGGTTACAAGGCAAGCTCGTATATCATTCAGCCACTGGAATGCTATTCCAACTTCTGCTGATATGTGATATCATAGCAGTCATCAGTCGTTGTCATCAACGATTGTCTGTCTTCACTCCCGACAGAGTGTAACACACTGGTCACAACTTCTCACTAGAACTTCAAGAGGTCATATCCTATAGTCAGCTACTGGAGAGCGTCAGATTAAGAAGTTTGGTCATGACTAATACCCACCGTTAACAATGGCCGGTAGTCATGCTAAAATCAGGGATTGGTAGAAGTTGGAATTTATCAGTCACTGAAATAGGACCCAGTGGCTGAATGTTTTATTAACTTGCCTCGTAACCACAATGTCCTGCATTTGAACCTTACTGAGCAGGTATTGATGATGAGTCTGAAACTAGAACGAAACAGCTGTCCAGTTTTTCCTGTTTTTCAATGGCTGTCCTACTAATATCAATTTGTGGGCAAACTTGAAGGTGACTCCGGCTAAATTCATCTTTGTAATTTATTCGAACTCATGCATTCACTGCTACAACTCCTTTATTTTTTTGTATCTATAATTGTTAACTTTTCTCCTGTAATAGACGTCAACTTTGGAGAAACTTTTTGATGTCATAGAGGTTATAAATACTAGTTAATCTTTATAGACATTATAATTAATTTATAGTATGATTAGGCCCTGGTTACCTCCTCGAGCTGTATCATATCATCAAACCATAGGGCTTTACAGCCTTCGCAATCAAGTATAAGATAACTCGGGGATTTAGGGAATGATACAAGCGAACAGTATTCACTGAGATCACACATCACTTACTCTCCGTATTTCTGTGTAATAAAACATTCTGTATAGTTTTAGATTTTCAAGTATTGGTTTTGTAGGGATTTTGTTTGATTGCATGGAGGATTTCGCCATGAGCTGACATCAGTTAGAGAACCACTGGAAAACCTGGGAGTACTGGATAGCTGTTTCGTCCTAGTTTGGGACTCTTCAGCGGTACGCTCCCAGCAGTACTCCCAGGTTTTCCAGTGGTTCTCTAACTGATGTCAGCTCATGGCGAAATCCTCCATGCAATAGTTTTAGATGTCTAAATTCTATGGCAAGATAGACAAACTAATGTGCTAATCATAATTTTATTTAAAACAACAAGCACTAGTCCCTATCAAAGGACGACGTTTTTGGATGAGGTCACTTCCTTCACTTATCTGATCAGTATCGTTTCAGCCTCACGCGTAGCACGGGGACTGTGATGCCAAAACTTTGAAAATCAGTTTGGAAATGTACTACACTTATTATGAACAACAGAATACCATTGTTAAGTTGGTTATTCTTGGCGTGCAACAGAAAAAAAAATTTCCAACAATTCACTGCAAAATATCATCAACAAGTACCTTCACTAGCTCCATAATGAAGATAGGATGGGGACATAGAACTCTGGGAACAAACCAACCAGCAAATATTATGAACAGAATGGAGATGGATTGAACGCACGTGGAGACGACCGTTGGGTGCTAATACGCACCATCGTTTCAGTTGAACCAGAATGGGAAACGACAAGTTGGGCATGAGTTTGAGAGTGTGATGAGGAAATCAACGCTTATGGATAATCGTGAGGTCAGCTAAAGTGGACTACGGAGAACAGCAGGAAGTGGAGGTGTTCTGATGAAGTCTTATATTCATATCGGAGCCCAAAAGAAAAATAAATTAGTAATGATAATATTGATTGGTTACAAATCATAAACATTTTCTAAATAATCGATTTTCACTTTGTAATAGAACAGTTAAATGGCCAGGGCCATCTATCATTCAGTGACCGCCAGATACAATATCCAATGAGCCTGAGGTAAAACTAACATTCCACTTTCGTGTTTCCATGTTTTTTACGAGCAAATTTATAGACATACCAGCACGAATGATCATCAGTGATTTTTGTATGCTAAAGAGAAAGTAATCACCATTTAAGAACTGAGTGTTATGGCCCAACTGATAATACCTGAAATCTTACCTAAACCCATGTTTTTTTCATTTAACTTTGTATTATTCGAGTATGACCATAGATTAATTCCAGGGAGCACTGGACAGCTGTTTCATCTCAGTTTGGGATTCATTAGCAGTAGCCATCCACTGGGTTTCGAACTCAGGACGTTTCTGTTACATGGCAAGCTCGTATACTATTCATCCACTAAGGACCAAATTCACTGGCTCATGAATTCCAATTTCTACCAGTTCGTGATTTTAACGTGACTATCAACCATTTTCATCGATGGGAACTTGATCCTCACTCCCGACAGGATGGACCCAACAACATCGTCCTGTAGCGAATAACTAGCGAGTATCAGATTAATTTTCAACAGTTGATTGATAAGGATTTGATTTGTTTTTTACGAGTTTGATGACGGATTGTTATCAATTAGAGAACCATTGAAAAACCAACAGGGAGTACTTGACAGCTGTTATATCCTAGTCTGAGACTGATTGGCAATACGCATCCATTGGGTTTCGAACCCAGTCATTCAGTCATTCTCCAGTACATTAATATCTGTTCTCCATACTAAGGCAGTTTATAAATTGACTCAAAGGCAATATTCATTCATACAAATCAATTAGCTAGCAGGATAAAAAATAATTTGAGTAATTAATAATTCATAAAACTGGTAATGAATACAAATATGATTACTATACATGTTTCCAGTGTTTCACGTCTGCATACGACTGTGTGTGTGTGCGATAAATTAAAACTAGAGCAAAATAATATAAGGAAAATGACTGGAAAATGCTGTTTTTTCTGGTTCTTTTTTGGTGGAAAGCGAGCGAGCGAGAGAGAGCGAGTACAAACAAACTATCTCACTATAAATCACACTAACCTAATCAACCTTGAATGAACTGAATGAAATTTCATGTTCCACCTGTTGTTGTACACTTCTGTTTGAACAGCTGGAACTTGTACGAATCAATTGTTAAAAAAAATTATTATGTTTGAAAAAACAACACAGAGCAAGTAAACATTGCACGAACGCACGCACGCACATACAGACATACACACAGGAATCCAGAACATTTGTGTAAACGATGGTGTGATGAAGACGAAGCAGAAAAAAGAAGAGTTAATTAAAGCAACAGCACATATTGTTTACTTAAAAAAAGTTTGCATGAAATTGATCCCATGAAATTTCATCTCTTTAACTGTTTGTTTGTATGGATTGTTCCTTTGGAACTTTTTAGTTACACATTTAACAATTTGTATATTTTTGACTAATTAAAACTTTAAAATGAAAATGAATTAATAATTATTATTGTTGTCATGATTCAACATCACTGACAGTGACCATTGAAAACTATCAGGGAGTACTGGATAGCTAGTTGTTTCGGCCTACTTTGGGACTCTTCAGCAGTGAGGATGAAACCTGAGACTTTCCAGTTATGCGACCAAGCTCTTTGATGCTTCGGTCAACTGGAGTGGAATTCTGTGACCCGTGGATTTTAAGGGTGTCGACTCGTGATATAGTACTACTCCCACTTACTCATTAGATTAGAATCCACTTCATTTTGTCACGGTGGACTCCACCGGTCACGAATTTCCACAATGCAGCTGCAGGGAACCTTTTCAGCAGCTATCTATGGTCTGTTAATTGATATTCACATTACAGGATTTGTGGGTTGCAATTGAAACATTATCTGGAAATAAGTAGTACCTTATCACTGCGTGTGGGCGTTTTTCATTGTAAATCATAAGAATTCAATGAAATAAAGTCAAATAAGTATTTATCGAGATAGTATAAGAAGAAATTATAGTTTTCAAATCATGCAGCTTATTGTAAATTGTATACCAAAACGGTGAAGTAATCCCTAATGAGAGTCAATTATTGTATGTACAGGTTTCGTTTCAAACTGTTTCTCCGATATTAAATCATGAGTACTACATGTGCTCCAGCTAATACTGAAAATTTCGTTTCCTGTTATGATTCTGTGTATGTTAAATCAGTTCTTTAAATACACGAGAACCTGCTTTATCACTACCTGAAATCTAACATGAATAGTGAGTGGAACACCATTTCATTTACAGGCCACATGAACATGGCTGAAAGACATCGATGACTGGTGACATTGGAGACAAAAAATTCATATAAAAAGGAGAAACTTTGTTACAGTTGTAATGAAAGTTAAAGCTATGCATGACTGAATAATGATTTCAGCTCTTGAGTTTTTTATTGCCATTTCTATAGTTATTGTTTGCCCATGTTTAATTAACATACTAATACTCCTCGGTTGATTTGTTATTCTGTATATGCACTTTTAAAGAGGTAAGCCCCTACTACTACTACTACTTCCTTCTGTTCTTCCTCCCTAAACATAACAGTATTTCTGCTAGTACTGGAAATACATGTATCTAAGTATTAACGTATTCCTTCAGGTATATATAGTAGAACTGCCGACACCTCTCGCGGAATGCTTACATCTCGCTTTAGAGACAGAGAGCTAAATTTGTTCCATTTTTGCATGGAGGATTTCATCATGAGCTGACATCAGTTAGAGAACCACTGGAAAACCTGGGAGTACTGGACAGCTGTTTCGTCCTAGTTTGGGACTCTTCATCAGTACGCACCCACCGGGATTCGAACCCAGGACCTTCTGGTTACAAGGCGAGCTCGTAGACCATTGAGCCACTGGGACCCGATCCAATCGACCTTGAATTCTAACTTCTGCCAATTCACGACATAGCGCGACCACTCCGCAATGTCTTCTTCGGTGAGTTGCTGCCTCATCTTCAACCTGCTGTACCCTACTGGTCACGGCTTCCCACTAGAACCCCAGGTTAACTGCCTGAATAGGGCCAGTCACTAGTGAACATCAGATTAATTTTCAAGTATTGGTTTTGTAGGGATTTTGTTTGATTGCATGGAGGATTTAATCATGAGCTGACACCAGTTAGAGAACCACTGGAAAACCTGGGAGTACTGGATAGCTGTTTCGTCCTAGTTTGGGACCCTTCATCAGTACGCATCCCCCATTTTTTATTGATTGATTTCTTAGTGACCACCAACCGTGTTTATAACATCAGACCGGAGTTTACAACAACAAACACTCAATTATGTCAATCGTATTCCGTTTAAGCTGTCTATACGAATTGACTAACAGATAACTCGTTGAATTTTAGACGTATAAAAGGTCAAACAGGTGTGTCTGAATTCGTGGATTGCAAGCATGAGAAAACGTTTTGATCCGAATTCCGGAATCCCCTTATTATGTATTTTGACTTATCAGACATTCGTGCGTAGTCATACTTTCAGGATCTTTAACCTTGTGGTTTCTCGAAGGTATGTTGAAAAGCAAATGACTGAATTGTTTTAGTTTTTTATACTCATGAAAGGGATCCCTCAAAATTCTGCTAACTTCTTTTATATCGATAATCTATGAGGGAAGCTGATGAAATAAATGCAGAACACCCTTCTCAATTGCTAATGTTATAAGATATGTTGCTAAGTCATTCAAAAGACTATCAGAACTATCAGTCGTCAATGAAGTTGTCATCATTTACTGTCGTTGAGAGACGTTCACCTGAGGAGTTCAAACTTTCTGGACTTAATTCTTAGTCGTTATCAGGCGAAAATCAATTTTGTTTAACTAATTATTTGTTAAAAGAAATCATGTCCATCGAATGTTTATTTCTTACAGCCACCTCATTAAAAAAAATTTTCAGTTACTATAATAATATTGTACTATAAGTGATACAATCTGTTTGATTTAACGTGGTGAAAAAATTGTATTTCTTGTGATCATATGACTATAATTCGTTGATGACATGATTCTCTCTCGATGATGGTGATGATGACTTATCTGTTAAATAACGGCTTTAAGTAATATTTTAGTTTTGTGCTGAGGTTTAAAGCACACACTCTTTTTTACATAGTTAATTCACCGATTATTTCAGTATTATTTCGTCACAGATGTTTCGTCCTGTTTTAGAAGTCATCAGAAGCGTATATGAGACATTTATCTGTATGGGGATACTTGATTTTCACTAGTTATTCTGTCTGGTACTTGTTTTGTGGGATTTGATTACTGTCTGCATACGTACAAGTCACATACTCCATTGGTTTTTGTTTTAAATTTCATTCTACTAAAATAAATAATTCCTGAAGATATAAAAGATACATTTGAGGCATGATAATTCAATAGAGACACCACTGGTAATTGTAATATTAGTCTTCGAACGAGGTTATTTCATTTTAGTGGGCCGTAAGACAACTTAATAATCCACTTCCAGAAGATTAAAGCAAAGGGAGACTACTGGTATTATAGGAGAAACTTGGGATCACTTGTTCAGTGTACTTTTATTCATTTGTACCAAGTATCTGGAGATTTGTATCATTACAAGAATTAATTGAATAGAACTGGTAAATCATAATTACAAGGGTAGGAAATTCTGCAGTTTATGTGAAATTGGTAAATAATACTGTTTTAGCTGTGATTCATCCGATAAATGGAATGGCATAGAATTTTAGCTTCTGTGAGACATGGACTGTTATGTTTCAGCATATCATTTGCCCTCTATTCAATCATTTAAAAGAAGTTTACTTTACATATAAATCATTCTACTGACACACTACATATTTCAATCAGTTTGTTTGATTTTACTTACATGGTAGTCAATAGCCACACGGATGGTCCTGGTTTGATTCACGATCAAAGTATTCACTCTTAAACCTCGCCTAGTTTACTGGCCTCCTGGAGTTCTGGAGAATAAGGAAGGTTGGACATACGGCTACCAACCCCACTTTGTGAAAACAACATCAATGGTACTAAATTTCAAAGCTTTAAGGCCTTCTTATGTTCCACTTGGTAATCAGTGAATGGACGGATGAAAGTCATTCAAGGCAATACCCTTTAGTTTACCTAACTGGCAGATAATGAGGATATTCATTTCAAGGCTAAATTTATTTTCTTCAAAAAAAAATAAAAACAAAAGTAGGGGAAAAGTTTAAAACTCTTGTTGACTATTCTAATTACTTTGAAAATGGACTGGATTCAATAGGTTATGGAGTAAAAACACCAGAATCTAGTAATGATCTGGCCCCTATAAGCCTCCACCGTGTCGACTAAGAACGCTGTATTCACAATTTGTGCAATTTACATTGTCTCAAATGATTAATAATAACAGCTTTATTACGAAAAGTTTCCAAATAATTTATAGATTCTTCATTGTAGTTTATTGTGTGATATATCCTCCATGTCCAGAACCTTCAAATGAAATACTAGTTGACAGCAGATCCTGTGACACAGTCCTGTCTGATCTGAAACGCGGACCAATCCATTATGATATCTCGTCTCCGTCTCCTTCAAGAGATGTGCCACATTAGGTAGAATGCTAATCATAAAAGCTTCAGCGGTACATCCTGAGAACCAACGACATAACTTAGAAACAGTTACCTCATCATGTGGTGTAATACGTTGTCACCCAGGATTATGCTTTTTCTTATATTTAGTAGAAACTTTTGTAATTAGCAGGTTGGAAACATTTTCAGTGCTTGCCAGAGTAAATGATGCCATTAGGGGTGAACAAGAGAAATTATGTGCAATGTAATGATGGAGGATTTGGTAGCCGACGTTTTAAGCAGGCCGGCAGGTATGACCAGTGTTATTTTATCTGTTCTACTCAGACAGGCACGTTAGAAAGACAGAAACTTCAAAATCTGTTAAAGACGGTCAATTTTCAACACTTGAAACCTTATCACCCCTTTCAGAAGGATTTACGCATTCTATATTTATATTATGCTAACTATACATGAAAGGCTACACTACACTTCTGAAACATTCTTAAACGGTTTAAAAGTAAAAATGTCCTGAAACTGTTCCATTTTTATATAGAACTGATGTGTATCATTGCTGCTGTCCAATTTAATTTAACTCAGGTTGAAAAACATAAGTTATTTGTATATTAGAGAAAAACAAGGATCTTTCTATACTCACTACTACTTATTTGCGTTGACTTCAAGGCATTCAGATTTAATTTTTTTAGAAAAGGTAATGAACAGGATGTGAATATTCTGTAGAATATCCGTTTCAAATATGCTTTTTGATTGAAAGAAAACAGATTTCAGCGTGTAGAAGCAAGAAAAAGATTCATTTCCTGTATAAATGCGTAAAACTACATACTACTAATTCAGGGATGGAAATCAGTAGTTGCGTAGCACTTTCTAGCCAGAATGATTGAAGATATCAGGGGTGATTTGAACTCATTCCGCCCTATAGGCTGAGTGAAACTATGTATATTTGTGATGGGCTCGATCCTTAAGCAGCAGAACTGTCGTTCGGCCTTTAGATCACTTCGATTATCTGGGTTGTGTGAGTTGTGTAGAACTACTAATCTCAAATAGTTAGTAGTATGTAGTCTTACGCACTCATTCATGCCTTTTCGATAATCATATAGGGGTATCAAGGAGATCACGTATTACGCGATCTGAATGATAGAGGTTTTCAAAGGAGACTATGGTGAAAGGCTACCCCCCCCCCGCCGCCACTTGAACTCTGAAAAACTTCAAATTACTAATTCGAATAAGTTTCTTATGCATATTTCATTGATATCCTGAACAAATCGTAGAAACTGACATTCTGATTGTCTAGTGAAGGATTCTTATGCTATAGACACAAATCTAAGTGTTTAACTTTGCGTTGTTTTTCCACAGCTGTTTATAATTTACTGATATAGGTATTAGAGAAGCTAAAGGATGCAAGATACTGACGACTTTGTGAAGTTTTTTTTGATGTTCTATGATAGCAAACATATTCTCAGATGCACTTCAATCTAGTCAGTAAATTTCACTTGATAATGGTTTTCTGTTCGGTTAAACTTTTGACAAAACAATAACTAGATAAAGTTTATCGAACGTGTGATGCATTTACGCAACATATTTCAAACATTGTAATTATGCATGAACTTGTAGTACATATTTATTGTAAAAGTTGATAGAGAGTAAAGGGTCAAAGTGTTAATTTTTGGGGGGTCAAAATCACTGTTAATTGCTTTAAGTTTCATTTAACTTTCGTTATAATTTAGATGTGATTACATTATTTTGATCGAGACGATATTTTTTGAGTGTTCTTTGAGCTGGTTAATTTAACTAAGAAGCGTTCGTTGTCCCCCTTCTACACAAAATCACTTCAGCATTGGCGTGAATATTAAGTGGACTTGTTTGAATTCTTCATGATTGATATAATTGTATCTTCTGACATTCATCTTTGTGATGGGTTGTCAATTTAAACTGGTCATTTTTATTTACTTGGAATCTGAACTTTCCTGTTATCTGACCTATTCTTTATTAGTTGGTAAATTTGCTCTATAAATAATGTATATGATAGTCGTTGATTGAACTGAGTACCAGGCTTCTAGAAATCTCCTGTCATTACTTTTGGTGTTTCCTCTGTTTAAAATTTCTACATTTTCCCGATCAAAATGGTGTCCGTGATTGCCCTCATGTATGCATTGTTATGTGCGGCGGTGTCGCAGAGGTGAAATGCTCGCCAGCCACTAATGTGGTCAGAGGTTCGATCCTCAGCCGATGCACTGACCAACTTCTCTTGGCTTCATAATAAGCCCGGTAAACAGGGAAGATTGAGCGTGAGACTTACCCCGCTCACCCGCCCACCACGTAAAAATGAGACCGCTGCTAGTGAAACTTCAAAGCTCCAGCTTGAAGCCCTATGTTCCACTGGGAACGTAAAGGAATAAAATAGTAATGAATAGATAATGTGTCATCGCGGTAAACAGGTTTTGATCGATTTGGAGAATTCATTGTTATTAGTAATAACTTTAGGAAGAAAAGTTAGACAAGACTTATCAAGCTGGAGGACCTTATTTTTGTTTTCACACCATTTGACTTGATAAAAGCAAATCACACTCCGTCAAATCTTTGTACATAAAAGGTGACCAGGTTGGATTCTTCAGAGAAGAACACACTGCTGAGAATCTGATATCAAGAAGTAGCTGTCTACCGATTTTATTTGATCAGGTGAAACATGCAGAAAATGACAGATGTATATCTGTGGTGGACTTATATTCACTATCACTGCGAGATATCACCCAATTTTCGTCGCCATTATAATAGAATATTTGGAATGTATCCTTTCATGTGTGTGTGTCGGCAAGGGGGGGAGTGTTTGAAATACGTACTTGCCAAAAATTCGGTTTTTGTAAACTTTTGCAGTCATTCTAGGTGTTTATTTATCGAAATTAATTCTGCTGTAATAGTGAACTCACAAATTTTCATGAGAGTTATGAGTTATAACGAGTTGTTACTGATTCCTTTTTGTTCTGCTCTGTGTGACAAAACCTGTTTTGTTTTAGTTTCACTGCGGGTTGATGTCATTTAGAGAACTATAAAAAACCAGGGAATATTTAGAAACTGTTTCGTCCTAGTTTGGGATTCTTCATCATTACGCACCCACTGGAGTTCAGTCCCAAAGCCCACTGGTCACAAGGTGAGTTTGTTGACTATTCAGCTACTGGGATCCAATCCAATGACCTACGAGCCCTGACTTCTACCAACTTGTGATTTTAGTGCGATTACAAGCCATTGTCACGGGGAAGTATTCATCCTGGTGGACCTCACTTTTGACAACTTCTCACTGGAATTTCAGTCAACTTCATCCTGTAGCCAGCTGCTAAGGAGCAAAGATTTGGTATTTTATTTAGTTCTACGGAATTACTAGAGATAGATAGATAATTCTTTTCATTATATCCAGTATCCCAACGGAATAGCAATAGCAACATGAGGTGGATTCTTCTAAATCACCAATTCATAGCTGCTAAACAATAGAATATACAGTCAGAATACAAACAAGAACATAAAAGTGTGAATCTTTAAGGTGCTTATAGCCTCTGAAACCCCTTACTGACGAAGACATATCAGTACAGGATCTACTGAAGAAGACATAATTCCTTCCACATTTCATTTAAGCAGACAATCTATATTCTCACTGATTGTTCTCCGATATCAAGCTTAGACTAGCGAATTCCTCAGTATCGCGCTTAGCATTACTATCTTCTTAAAATTAATGTCATATCCACTGTCATATAGTAAGTTGAATGGTAATATATTCCTCTTCAACTCTTCTCGAAGAAATAAGACAATAAAATAACATCGATGGATAGTTTGTATATCATCTAACTGATAGATTCTGTAAAGGTTTATTTCAGTGAATACGCTTCATAGTTTTAAAACAGGTAGAATTCATTAATGATAAATCGGGATCCCCGTTTTCCAATCCAGATCTTCATATTTATTAGTTTTATACAAAATCTTTATTATACAAAAATTCAGGAAAAGAAAATTGTAGTAAAATATAGTGGAGGGAGCACATCTGAACACGAATTTCCGGTTTCTCCTTGTAGATCACAAAAACATCGACTGCATAAAGAAGATACGGGTGATATACTTTTCAGCTCCTTGATCGTAATTTATACGACTTTGAAAGACGTCTCTGTTGGTGCTGCCTGACCAGAAGTAATAATGTGCTTCAAAATTGATCTATTAATTGTTCTGAGTTCTCTGTTTGATAACCATGCTAGTTGATGTTCATTGACATGTTTAGACAATATCCTGCCAGTACAATCTATGAACTTGGCTCCACTACAGCAAGAGAATTGGTGTATGCTTACTGAAGTTTTCAAACAAAGAATCTTGAAAAAATTATATTTTTAAAATCTCAGTGAAATTGAAATGGTTAATTCCAACATTTCGTTCGGCAACCTGTTCCGGACTTCTTCAGGGAAATTAGTCGAAATTAACATAATAGAGATTTATACATAAGAAGGACATTCTTGTTTTTAAAAACTTTATCCAATCATATGAGTCATGAAACAGGTGTCAACATGTATAATAAACAAAATTGTATGAACTGTGATCAAAGTTTATCCTCATATGATTGGATAAAATTTTAAAAACAAGTAGATGTCCTTTTATATATGTAAACCTTTGTTATGTTAATTTCGATTAATTTCCCTGAAGAAGTTTGGACCAGATTGCCGACCAAAACATTGGAATTAATCATTTCAATTTCGCTGAGATTTTACAAATATAATTTTCACAAAAATCTACTTCTCACTCGGCGCTCAATTATTTTAGAACTATTCGGTCAAATCTTCATCACAGTTCATATGTGTATTATTTTGCAATCGAATTAAACTAACAAGGGAATCTTGTCTTCAGCATATCAGTGAATAAGAACATGTGTGGAAGTGAGGCGTAGAAATACAACAAAGAACAGCCTCAAAGAAATTCACAAATTGTGTGTATTTCCTTTGAATTTCACATTAACAGCCGGTTGTTTTTCAGCGCATCCAGGTTTCACTTTAGATTTTTTTGATGAAGGGGGTTGGATATCCATTTCTTTTTTTTACTAGAGTGTTCCTGATGGAATCCAATTCCTTACTCTATGTATATTCAGAGTATATGCGGTAGGTCTTCGTCATGATAAGAGCCGTGAGGTTTCTTATTCTGTTCACTGAGAGGAAACTGTGTAAGTTTTTCATCTGGCCACTCTATTTCAGCTTCGTTTCGAAAATTTGCGAATCATCATTGAACAAGGCTTAGAATGGCATTTACCTCTCTGTCTCAACTTCATCGACTTTGAAAAGGCCATCAACAGCGTCGATCGAGAGGTTATTTGGCAACTATTTCGTCACTACGAAGTCCCATCGACAATTATACATCTCATCCAACAGTTATACGACAATGCTGCATGCCAGGTAATCCACAACGGGAAACTTACGGAAGCCTTTGAAGTGAGGACGGGAGTGAGGCAAGATTGTCTACTATCAACAATGATTTTCTTGATTGCAGTAGATTGGATAATGCGACAGACAACGGGCAATCAGGAAACAGGCATAAAATGGACCTACACGAAAAATTTGGAGGATCTTGACTTCACCGATGATATATGTCTGATTTCCCACAAACTGGAAGATATGCAAATGTAAAGCAATAAGTTGGCAGAAGGAGCACCAAATATAGGACTTCAAGTGAACATAGATAAAACAGAGGTGATGAAGATTCCTAGCCAACAGCAACAACAACAACAACAGACAACAATCAGCATAAGTGGGAAGAACCTGAAAGAAACAACCTCCCTTACCTAACGACCGACCTGGGAAGCATCGTTTCAACTACTGGCGGACGGAACTGGCGAGGATATCAAAGCAAGAATCGGAAAAGCAAGACAAGCTTTCATTACTCTCAAATCTGTGTGGAGGTCAACAGCACTCAGCATCAAAAATAAGATCCGGATCTTCAACTCCAAGGTGAAGTCAGTGCTACCTACTATACGGATCAGAGACTTGCATTGTGCGTCATAAAGACCATCTCAAACAAACTTCAGACTTTCATTAACAGTTGTCTTCGCTCAATACTCAATATCAGATGGCCGGCCAGAAAAGATCAGCAACAGAGATCTCTGGCAATGAGCGAACCAACCAGAAACCGATTGTGAAACAAATAGGCAGGAAGAAATGGAGATGGATTGGCCATACTCTGAGCAAGCGAACCATCAGGTGACATCACTAGACTAGTCATTGATCGAGTGGAACCCGAAAGGGAAGCGGTGAGTTGGTCGTCACTGTGAGGGTGGCGAGCTTTGGAGGAGGTCATATGAAGAGAAGATGAAGGCATGTGGGCAGACTTGGAGCGGGGTGAAAAAGTTGGCAGAAAACCGAAGGCAATGGAGGTATGCAGCTGAGTTCCTATGTTCCTCTAGGAATTAAAGGATATAATAATTCGAAAACTGGATATATTGGATGTATTCTACTTCAGTCTTAAGTTCAACTGCACGTTAGTTACCTTCGTTACACATAAATGTGGGGAATTCGCCAATTCTAGGTACTGGTAATTATTTATTTATTCTAAAAACGTAACAGTTCACCCTGACTAACTGTCTCTAAAACATTAATGAAAACAAGTGAACATAGGTAAAAAAAAATATCACAGAAAATAAATGGAACATTTATACATGTAGTAAAATAAGTCATCATCATTCCTGTATGCTAGTGTAGAATACATAACAGGAAATAACATTATCTCACGCTTTCTCTCTCTCTCTCTCCGTCTCTCACTGGCTCGCTTGCACGCGCGCGCGCTCACTTGCTTTGTCATAGACGTAGATCTTATCGATTAGGGAGCTTTTATTCCCAATGATTACCCCATACATATTCATGTATTGTAATCATGTAAATAGACAAAGAATTTATGAGCCTACGGTAAAAAACAACAAAATAACAATAAAGAATATGTGATTTTATGACTTTGTATCATATATATATATATATATATATATATATATATATAAGCATAAGCAGACGAAGCAAAGCCAAAAAATGACAGACATCATGGCTACATTATATGAGCACGTTTTTATTTCATTTTCCTCTTTGTGTGTGTGTTTTGGGGGGGGGGCGGATGGTTGTTGCCTGGGGGAAAGGGGTTGAAATCTACCGATTATCATTGACAAATCAAAAAAAAGGGGACTTATAATGGACAGAGAGAGCTAGCGAGGGAGAGAAAGAGACAGTGAATTGTTTTCATGTTGCCTTTCTATTTAGCTTCTCTTTTTTATTCTAGATCAGGAGATGAAATTCATTCACCCAGTAGTTAATTACATGTGATTACATTTTGTTGTTGTTTTTTTTTTTTTCAAAAATATACAAAGATAATTATGCAACTAGGTTATGGCTGACTGTAGTTATTCAGTAGTATGCATTACAACAATCGAAATGTTTTTCCATATTTCAGACAATTATTTGGAATAGTAACAAGGGGGATTTTTTTTATATATAAGAGGAATTAATTTCCTAGTGCTGGCTGGTCTGCAGGGATTTCACTGGTTACAAGTTTCATCACCAGCTGACGTCAAATAGAGAAGCAGGGAGAATAACAAAGAAGTACTGAACAGCTGTTTCGTCCTAGTTTGGGACTCCTCAGTGACTTGCGACCACACCTCTACCTCTATAGTTCGAATCTAGGACTTTCTGGTTACAATTTGAGGTCAGATACCGTTGAGTCTGAAGTAACTGTCATCTTCGAGTAACTGTTCTTTTAGGTGACTTCGTGGACCCTACTAGTCAAGAAGAACAAGCTGGTTTCAAACATTTGCTTTGTTTTTACAATAAATTCTATATCACATTGAATGAAGTGATTACATCCAGCAGATAGGGGTGAAAAAGCGAAGTTCAGATTTGATGATGAATGCGGTTTCATAACATCGCAAACAACCACTTTTGAAAACAAAGTTAAAAATCAGTTCATATGTATTTACGTAGATTCACAAGGGATGTCCTCTGATGAAAGAATAAGGATAAAGGTAAGCACCAGTAACTACCAATCAGAGAACTACCTTGAAAGTGCCAATCACATGAAAAAGGGTATTTTTACGCATTATATATATATATATATATATATATATATATATATATATATGTGACAATGATGTATAAAAAAGGCATAAAAACGTTGCAAATGATACCTTTCTCTAATGCGTGACAAAAGTGACTTTCAGTTTTACTTATGAGTATCAATAGAGATATTTAACCGTATTCTATTCACTTATTCATCTAAATGGCTGTCAATAAGATCTTTTTGAGATCCGTTAATGGCTGTAATCCTGTTCTTCAATCTTCCCCAGAATCTCTCGGTACAACTGGTGTGGGTCCTTCTAATAGGATTCGCTTACTGTATGGTTAGTAACTCCTAGGAATGAGAATTAGTTATATCCTTTCCATTCATCTATGTATATGATAGATCTAGGGTGATAACAAATGGGATCTAACGAAAAGTCTTTCAATGAAGTAGTACAACCATTAGCTTGTATTCCTTCACACTAAATCTTCATAAACAAATTTTACAACAGTGAATAAGTCCATCAACTGACAGACTGAAGCTTTTTATATTTATAATACATTCACAGGAAAAAAATCTTTTTTATTTTCGATCATTCCCACATTCAAGCAATACTGGAAGACAATCTACTTTAAGTTCAAGCAGGTATTTCACTAGAACCAAGCAGAATGAAGACTTGAACTCACGTGAAGACACGGATTGGTCCATTCTAGGTCATTGGTGAGGCTGCAATCCTGCTGCAATCATAGTTACTGGTGCCTAATGTTTAACTTGGTCAGAATAAGTTTTTAGTTAGTATTGATAACGTGGTAGACACATAAACTAGGTTAAGTTCAGATATGAATTCTGTAGTATTTCAAACTAAAATAATAGTTGTCGTAATCTTCAGAGGTACTTTCCACAAAGTAAGGGTTGTTCGAATGCTTTTGTTAACTGTACCATATCTGAACAGCTTGTCATGGTATAGGGTGCTACCATTTTATTACTGATTATGTAAGTATGGGTTTAAAAACAGTTCAATACATTTGATGACTTAAATCGATTGATACACCCTTTCGACTGGATAATAACACATTGCACTCATCTTCGCACTTTCAAGACCGCGACTATGCACAATCTCATCCTATGGAGTGCTCTATCACAAATGAATGAGGTCACCAAAGATTAAGTACCAACAACTATCCATTGCTTGTCTTTGTTGACGAGTTGAATCTTATAGGAATATTGTAGAAAGCCTTCTTTGGTAATCATGTAGTTTGGGAAATGTATGTACGAAGTCAACATACATTGGTCTCAGCTGTACATGTATCACCTGTGACGGCAGTTATGCGGCTAAATCTGTGAAATTAAGACAAATAACGTTCAAGAGTTGATTTGCAAGGAAATGATTTGTTTCAAGTTTGAACATGGACTGATAGAAGTTACAGAATTATTGGAGAATCAGGGAGTACAACACAGCTTTTTCGTCCTAAATTCGTATCCTCCATTAGTAGACACCTATGATTTCCCTTGTTGAAATTAACACCTGAAAATTAAGCTAAGGTTCACTCATGACTGGTTACAGGACGAAGTGACCTTTGAATTCTAATGAGAAGTAATGACCAGTGGGGTCCAACAAGTAGGGTTTTAGGGCAAATACTTGCCGATGAAATTGATTGGATTGTCGTAATAATATCAAAAATCGACTAAAGCTGGAATCCATGTGACACTGAGTAGACTCCTAGTGGCTGAATGTCCTGAAAACTTGCTTTGTAAACGGTAGGTCTTGTGTTCGAAGGCCAGTATGTGCCAATGAGTTCCAAACTAAAACGAAACACTTGTTCATTACTTTTTAGTTTCTAGCTTTAGCAGCAAATTTCTGTTTTGTCCTGTTCTTTGCAAACTTCTTTAGCTAGTCCCGTGGTTGCACATGAGCTGTCATCTCCTTCCCGCACGAGCTCCTCCTCGTCACCAACAAGGAATTTAGGGAACCAGCCAACCAACCATGAACATGTTATTCAACACATATGTAAAAGAAAGTGGAGATGGATCGAACTTATACTGAGGAGACTAGTTAGTTACATCGCACTGTAGGCCGTTACTCGATTGGAGCCCGAATAGTTAAGAGCGAGTTGGCTTTGGTCCTAGGGTGACGTGGAGGAGATGGTGTGGGGTGGAGATGACAACCTATGGACAATTGTTAGGCCAGCTAAAGAAGTTTGCAAAGAACAGGACAAAACAGAAATGTTCTGCTACAGCTCTGTGTTCTGCTTGGAACCCAAAGAAATAATACTAATTATCTGAGTATAAATTTTGTAAGTGACCGAGATTATTTGGAAAACTAGAAAAATACCACTAGAAAATGAGTAGTGATTTCATACCAATCAAAAACTTTTCAGATTCCGGGTCTATTTTGTTTACTATTCAGTCTCTGAGACAGAGTTCCCCCATAATCTGAGGAAAACAGCTATTTATTGCTTCCTGGCTTTCAGTAAATAAAATGGAAAACAAGTAAATACAATAAAACAATGTTGACTGTTCTTTAGAGGTCAGAAAACAGCAATTATATCAGTAAATCACACTGTCTACATTCTAGACTTATTCACATAAATATTCATGAAATAAGGAAGCGGTGAACATAACCAAAGAGTGGGATAATAGTTTAAAATGCAGAAATTATTTGAGGAAATAATCTGTCTCTTGACCGTATGATAGGCTAGACAAACAAAGTTGGCTTTTCATTTCTCTTGTTGACTTCCATAGCTTCAAAAACAAATTTGAAAAAAAACAAACAAATTTATGGTGTTTTCGTTGATAGCACAGAGGTCACTACTATAATGATCCAGAAAAGATTTAGTTAACTTTATTCAATGTTTACAGTTCACTACCACAGAACTATCATGTATATTTTGTACTTTTTCATTATATCCCGTACTAGTATTCACATAGACCAGGGTATGTGTGCAGTGTATTCAGTAGCTTCAAATAGGTAGCTAAATTCATAAATTTGATTTTCTGTAGAATTTTATAGAGAAATGTGAATATCCTGGATCCACAGGATTTGATATTTGGTATGCTATAACATTTACATGTATCAGTGCCTCAGGGATTTTATAGGTCAGATACCAATGTTGAAAGTCGGTCATTTCATGGACTTAATTGTGACTTATTGATAGATTTTATAGGTTGGAAGGTTTCAACCTTTTAAGCGTTCTCTTTATAGTGCAAATTAACATTTACTGAAAAACTTTGCAATAGTAATAGTTGTTTTATGCACTTACGCTACCAGTGGAACATACGGACTCAAGCTTGAGCTTTGATGTTTCAGTCCCACTGGTGTTTATTTTCACAGTATGTGGTTGCTAGCCTCATGGGGCCGACCTATTTTCTTCACCAGTCTTATTAGTGGCTTGGAGTGAGTCGGAGGAGATCGAACCCCGAACCACATGCGTGGTTTGCCAGCATTGTACCGCTGTCCCACCGACGCACAGTAGTTAGAGATAAGCGCTCTGAAGATGCTGTCTAGAGAAGGCTAGAGGAAGCTTCAAAATTAAATTATCCACTTCAGCAAAGACAAATATATCAAAAAGCTTGTTCTCACTTAAATTAATTCCCAAGTCATTTTTAATTTTCCCATTACTCTGTTAATTGCTTGGACCGAAATGTACGGCATCCGTTGACACGTAGGCTCCTGCCTAGTACGAACGCTATTCGATGTCTGAAGACGAATATGTTGTCATTTGGTGGAGTCCAGGATGCATATCAAGTCATATTCGGGAAGGGTCGGTTGGATGTATCTTTATTCTTCCGTTAGTGATACCATTTCCATTGAGATTCGAAGCCAGTAACTTTCGTCTGAAACGCCAAAGCGTAATCCACTAGACCACCCGTGCTACAAAAGTGTCTTCTTGTGCAGCGGGATTGAGTTAAAAAGTTTTTAAAAGTCTGTTTTGAGTAATGAATCATCCCCATCCAGACACTGATGAAAACAAAACACGTAGTTAAGCGAAACGGATCTTTTCGATGAATTCATTTTTTTAGCTGTACAGTTGCATTTATACACAATTTTTTCATGAAAAAGTTAGCAACAATTTATGAGTTGTCACAATCATAGTTATTATTATTAGTCAGTGCATAAAGGGAGTTGATTAAGTGTATTAAAGTTGCGTAATAAGACGAATAATCTAATGAATGAGCTGTATTCAGGACTAAAATCAGGAACTATGAGGTTAAGTAAGAGTTCTAAAGAAATACAGGAATTGTGAGAGGTTAGACAAACAAACAGATAAAGACTAAGTTAGCAGAAATCAGCAAAGTGGTTACCATGACTGTAGAAGTGGCTGAATAATTTTCTTTTGCATACACAGCGTCATTTTCTCTCTCTGAATGGCTAAGGCTTCAGCAATGCGGTGGAGACGAAAGAGCATTTCCTTTGGCAGTTTGTTCTTCACTTTGTAGATTACTTTTGAATGGATCGTTTTTTTGAAACAGAATGACCAGTGTTCGATTGTCACACTCCTCATAGGGCCATTGCTACTTTTCTCGCATCTGATCACCTCTCTGTGTGCACATATCAATTTATTTGTTCTTGTGGAGGCAGACATATTGGTCATTCAACGCATATCGTGTTTGAAAGCGTTCAAGAACGCTACCCGGCATGGTTGCAGAAAAGCTTCAGCGATGTCTAAGAATTAGTCTGTTAACTACTGGTAGGTGTTGACCGGCAGTGGTTTCCATGATTTGGGTCAAATCAGTCGAAGGGAAAATTAAAACTAACATAAACAAATAGTAAATGATACCCGCTGCACAAAAGGTGGCTCTCGTGGGCCAACTAATCTAGTGGATAAACCCTTGGCCTCTGAAACGAAGGGTACTGAGTTCCAGTCTCAGTGTCAACAATACCACTCACTGAAAAATGTAGGTATATCCTACTGACGAGTCCCGAAACTGGCTGAAGTTTACGCCCTGGATTCCACTGATAATCGATATCTAACCTGAAACAAATAGAAATCCCACAAAGTTGTTCTTGAATATTAATCTGATGTCGGTGGCATATCGGTTAGGACGCTCGCTGATCGTGCACATGGTCCGGGGTTCCTCCTTTGTTTCACTGAGCCAGAAATAATCCTGGTAAAGAGGAAAGGTTAGGCATGAGGCTAGCAACCTCATCCTGTAAAAAGCAACACCACTGCGACAGAAACCTTAAGCCACTAGCTTGAAGCCCTTTGTTCCACTGGGAAACGTGAAGGAAAAAAAATCTGATGCTCACTAGTGACTGGCTACAGAACGAAACTGTCTGGAGTTATGGGGAGAAGTCGCGACTAGTGACGTTCATCCCGTCGGGAATAAGGGTGGAGTTCCTGCCGATGAAAGTGGTTAGTGTACAGGCTAAAATCCCGAATTGGTAGAAGTTGGAATTCATGGGCCACTGAATCGTGTCCCAGTGGCTGAATATTCTACTAGCTTGCCTTGTAACTGGGCCCGAAACCCAGTGGGTGCGTACTGTCGATGAGCCCTAAACCGGCATGAAACAGCTGTCCAACCCTCCCTGATGGTCTTCAGTGGTTCTTTAACTGATATTAGTCCGTGGTTTAACATGAAACAAATAAAATCCCTACAAACTAATTCTTAAGAATCAATATTTGTCAAATAAACTGATGCATAATGTTCGTTTAACTTCAAGGTATCGAACATTTTTGCAAAGATGTCATCATAGAAGTTAATGATTATCTCATATGACATTTTTTTCAGCTGATAAACAGTTTATTAAACATGAAGTTGACACTCATTGTTTCAATAAAGAAAGTGTATCTCTTGTATTTTACGATAAGAAGTGCAGTACGTTTTCGCTTCCCGCTACTGTTTAACCATTGCACCTTGAATTCGTTGGCCTTTATACCTAAATAACTAGTATACATTTATTCATTATTCTTCCCTCTGCTTTCTCATAAATAACCAGCTATAATCGCATGAAAGTAAAAAGTGAAGCAGAACCAATGTATATGTTTATTTCCTTCCAGTATGATGTTTATTTGAGGTAGAGAATAGAATCATAAAGATTGCAAGATGGTGTTTTTTTTTTGATAAACATAATGTAAAAAGCGCAGAGATTGTCACCTCATTTGTGGACGTGCTGTAGGCGACGAAATGGTTACATATTGAACGAAATTACCAATTACAGGTGATACATAATAAAGTTGAAACATTCTGTTGACAGTCAGTGATTTATTTGACTTTTCTCATACATCTTTGTTTTCTTTGATGAGATAAAGCTGAAGTTAACACTCCGCTTTCAAAGATGATAGTTTTAAGGGGTGATTTAATCAGTTTCCCTTAAGGGAAAAATGTGATTTTATTTTTGGTGTAGAATAAATGCAGTAACCATTATTTTTCGAATTTCACCTTCAATAGAACTAATGATGCATAGCAAATACTGATAAAGCTCTTCGGCTAATGTATAAGAAATCGCATGGTGCACGCAGGTGTAGAACTTTATTTGCTATCTGGTGGGCACTTTCAGATCGACTATTTAGTTATAAGATTTTAGCTAGACAGATCTGCCTGACTGTCATTACTATTGTCACTATTCCCTTGGCTTCCAAGCTGAAAATAAGGCCTGAGCAGCGCATTTCCATTTTTTTACCCTGCTTTCTGCAGTCGTCTGCAGATGACTCCATGGTTGGCCATAAGCTGTCCTTCATTATTAGGGTCCTTCCACCTGAAGGGCTGACTGACGCTTGATATCACACAACACTCTTCTGAGCATGTGTTCGATCCATATGCATTTTTATCAGTATATTTGTCCAGCGACAGATTCTCGGTTGTTACCTGTGGTCAATTTTCCTCGACGGAGATAATTAAAATTATCATTTTACTTCTTTCCGTCCGTATTAGGAAGAAAGACTCATAATATATGCGGTTAAGCTAATGTTTCCGTATGCTTGAGAAATATTTGGCTGTTAGTTTTCAAATATATATAACCACAGAGTACTGAACAGCTGTTCTATCCTAGTTTGGGAATCGTCGACAGTACGCGCCCACTGGGGTTCGAAGCCGGACCTCCCGGTTACAAGGCTGGGGGGACCTCACTGGTCACTACTTCTCACTAGAACTTCAGGAAACTCCACCCTGTAGCAAGTCATTAGCGAGCATCAAATTAATTTTCTATAGTTCGGTTTGTAAGGGTTAGTTATGTTTTTACGAGTTGATCATGGATTGATATTAGTTAGAGAACTATTGAAAACCAGGGAGTACTGGACAGCTGCTGTTTCATCCTAGTTTGGGAATCATCGGCAGTACGCACCCACTGGGTTTTGAACCCAGGACCTTCCGGTTACAAGGCAAGCTCGTATACCATTCAGCCACTGGGACCCGATTCAATGGCTCGTGAATTCTAACTTCTACTAATTCGTGATTTAGCGCGACCCCAACCATTGTCGTTGGTGGGACATCCATCCACACACGTGACATCTAATTGGACCTCACTGGTCACGACTTCTCACTAGAACTTCAGGAAACTCCACCCTGTAGCAAGTCATTAGCGAGCATCAAATTAATTTTCTATAGTTCGGTTTGTAAGGGTTAGTTATGTTTTTACGAGTTGATCATGGATTGATATTAGTTAGAGAACTATTGAAAACCAGGGAGTACTGGACAGCTGCTGTTTCATCCTAGTTTGAGAATCATCGGCAGTACGCACCCACTTGCCTTGTAACCGGAAGGTCCTGGGTTTAAACCCCAGCAGGTGCGTGCTGTCGAGGATTCTCAGACTAGGGTGAAACAGCAGCTGCCCAGTACTCCCTGGTCATCAATGGTTCTCTAACTGATATAAATCCGTGGTCGAATCGTAAAAACAAAACTAACCCTTATCAACCAAACTATAGAAAATATATATAAGTCAAAATTCTTCACTTCTACCGATAAACAAAATAATCTATTTGAAAAGCTACTGTTGGACTAATTACTGCTGAGATTTTCAAGCTCTGTTTGTGTTGAAAAAAATGAAGTTGTACTTCAATGGTGAATAAAATACTATGCATACTAAAGTAAAATACTTTTGTAATTCAAACAGATGTTGACGGCTTAATTATTGCGGCATGCAGGTTTATAAATTTCATTTAATTGTGCCGCAAACTTAACCAGCCGCTTTTAAATGAACAAAGAATAGTAGAACCTAATAGGAAACCATTATAACGGAACTATCTTTAGAAAGTATATTAGTAAGTAGATTCTGAATGCTCCTTAAAATGAAGAGATTTAAAATATTATTAGATTTATAGAGAAGGAATTATTTCCCCTCCAGTCTAATGAATGAAATGTGGCTAGTTTGCATGTCCTTTCTTAGGAAGTATTATGAAAAGGTGCGTCGGTGGTATAGCGGTTAGGACGTTTGCCGACCATGCACATGGTCCGGGGTTCGATCCCCGGCCGGCACACTCCTTTACCTCACTGAACCAGAAATAATCCTGGTAAAGAGGAAAGGTTAAGCATGAGGCTAGCAACCCCATCCCGTAAAAAGCAACACCACTGCTACAGAAACTTCAAGCCACTAGCTTGGAGCCCTATGTTCCACTGGGAACGTGAAGGAAAAATTATTTATTATTATTATGAAAAGTGATAAGTTGCGTTATACTATTATCCCTTAAGGATCCAAAGCGAGCATCTGACTTCAAAAGCGCATCTATATTTCGTCCAGTACTCTACAGTCCTTTGTAGCTGGCTGCACAATTGTCTATTGTCAAACAAATTTGAAAACTTACAGGCGAAAACTAACCAAACTGGATGAAGAGTCAGGCAGAAAAGGCAGGAGTTCAGCTAAACATAGAGAAGACAGAAGTGATGAAGATAATCAACCAACAGCAACAGTAACAACAAACAGCACCAGTGACTATACGCGGGAGAAATTTAACAGAGGTTAATTCCTTTACTTATCTAAGAAACAGCTTTTCAACCAATGGCGGATAGCACGGACGAAAGTGTCACAATTAGCCAGAAGGCAAGATACCCCTTCATCAGCCTGAAATCAGTGTAGAAATGTTCTACACTCAGCCAGTATAGAAAACAGGATTCGGATTTTTAAGACAAATGGTCAGAAAGATATACAAACAAGAAACTCCAGCTAACAACAACAAAGCAGCCAAGAACAGATCGGTCAACAAATAAGTAAAAAAGGAGTTGGATCGAGCATACGCTGAGGAGGCCGTTCAGTGACATCGCACTCCAGGCTCTATAGTGGAGCTCAAATGGAAAGCGACGAGTGGATCATCCGAGGGTGAAATGGGGGAGATAGTGCGGGGAGAGGATGAGACATTGTGGGCTACCATTGACCCAGCTAAAGAGGGCATCAGAAAGTAGGGTGAAATAGGGATGTGTTGTTGAAGCCGTTTGTTCCACTCAGAACCCACGAAAGTAATAATAATGCGATTGTCTGTAAGCTTGTATCTCCTACTCACATGATGTCTTCAGTGTTACCACTGGACTAACCTCAGCTCGTGGTTTCCCATTCTAGTTTCAATGAAGTACGTGATGTATGATGTCATTCGACGGTCTCATCAAAGTGTAAACTATAAGTCTCCATTTTCTTTGAAATAACTCTTGAGCAATAGGTTCTTGAATTGTTTGTTTCAAGAGTTTCTTATTTCTGAATCTTTCTAGCTGGTCATCTGATCTTCAGTATGGAACCAGTGAAGGAAGCTATTCATAAAAGTCTGCACTGACCAGTAGAAAATGCTTTCCGTGACGACTTTTGTGCTGACTGAAGGCAGTAAGGTATTTAAATATGTCTTACGTACATCCGGACAATGGTGTAATACCACAAACCACCTGAATTTGCAATGTGAGTTTCAAATTGACAGACAAATTATGATTTAGACTGAATAATACTTCATATTCTTACCATTGATTTAATATAAGGTCTGATATGACTTACTGATGAGGAGAAAATGTCGTCTCTCCAAATGTGTATAAGGTTTTTATGTGTTCACGAAGAAGATATATATGGGATACTTCTGTGACTCTTGGTTTTCCTTCCACAACTTTGCGAAACTTAATTACTTGCATTCATTTTGATGAGAGCACCACATTGAGTTGGTTCGATCCTTCTGCTCATTTAGTTTTTCTGGTTCCATGTACAAACAAGTGAGAACTGAGCCTTGTTCTTGTCAAACGGCAGAGATAGAACGGGTGCGATTTTAGTCAATAATTTTTTTCTAGATATCAAGTCTATTTCAAGCACAGGTGGTGTATTGAACTAGCTGTTATCAAAAGCTTTACAGTTCAATGTTAAACTACCTTCGTATACTTTTGAATTCCTTTACCAATAGGTTACATTTCGAGAACAAAGGGATAACTCTCAGTGTGACAGTCTTGTGTGATAACTTTGTTTTTCAGAACTTTAAAGAAGATAGAATTTTAGATATATTTCCTAATATCGATTCATTTTATATAAAGATACGTTTCAAGTATCTTTTTTTAGGTGATTTGACATACTTGTTGACAAACAAAAATGTACGCGAAATTCACTCATTCCATTAATCGATAAACTGACTATTTATAGCAATAAATACTGTCTCTACAAATTGTTGTTCCCATCACGATGAAATCACAAATAAGTGTGATGGAAGAATAATTGTTATTATTTTCCAAGTGTCGGTTTATAGGGATGTGATTGACTACAGCCTTGATCACGAGCTGACGTCAGTTAGAGAAGCATTTATGGAACGTGGAATTCATGAGCCATTGTATCACGTCTCAGTGGCTGATTGGTCTACGAGCTAGCCTTGAAGCCCATAGGTTTTTGGTTCGAGACCCTGCCGGTTCGTGCTAACGAAGAGTACTAAACTAAGACAAAATGGCTGTTTAGTATTCCCTGGCTTCACAAAGGTTTTTTTACCTGAAGTTCAAGTTTACTTAATTGGTGGTCTATGTCATAATTTTACTTAACTATTCACTCTCACCCCTCTTGAATTCTTCATCATAATATGTATAAATTCATTCTGTTGTTCTATTTGTATTATGGTGATAGTCAGTCTTTGTTTTCAAAAGAAATTTGAACTCAACCCCACTTTTGTCTAATTATACTATAGATAGTCAGCCTTTTAACACTGAGTCGTTTGTATAATTACGTCATTCTGGAATCATGTTGCTTATATTTTCCCTATATGACTCAAGGTCACTGTGAGGAAGGTATGTTCAGAGATTTTGTAACTTATAATACGATACTGTTTAGGATGTACACAGTTTGAAAAAATCTATGAAATAAAACGAGCTCGTATTATCCTGCATATATGTTCGTGCTTTTTCCAAACCTGTAATAATTATGAAACGTACATCTGAAACGCTGAACACTAAACAGTTCTGTTTAGGAGGCGATTAATATAGTTATACATCCTGAATTGTTATCATTCACCTATGTGACTAGGGAGTTTACTGGGTCATCAGAGTTATATTTTGGGGATAGGGTATAGCAGTAACTGCAATAATTACAACCTTGTCTGTTCAGAGAGTTTTGTATGTAATGTTCTTTGAAAAGTTACACTGGACTGAATCACATTATTTTCTTTCCTTATTGTCTCCCTAAAATAAGCCTAATGATTCTAGTTCATCTATTTATTCTGATATAGCTGTGTTGCACTGAAATATTTTTGTTAGATGGTTGTAGGCAATGGCCAGAAAGCCTTGCCTGACCTGGATTTTATACTTGCTGGGACTCACCATTGAGCAAGGTGTATCTGCAATCTTGAAGGTACTTATGTCCCCTCTGGGGGATAATCCTACAGAGGTTCAGTCACAAGCTCGGACAGGTGACGCAGGTTCGAGTCTGAGAAGGAACATAAGTCCTTTCAAGGTTGCAGATACGGCCTGCTTACTTGTGAGTGCCACCAAGCACTAAAACGAAGTCTAAGCCTTCCTGCCGACTGTCTCCAACCATCTAATAACAACTATTCAGAATGTACCGTGATGGTAAGCCACCCTATCATGGTGGCCATATTGCAAAGTCGGCTAGCAGAATCCAATCTGCACCAAACTGAGGGCCAGACACATGACGCTGGTTATTTACTACCTAGCGTCTAACCAACTAGATAACCAATAAAGTTATTTCATTAAGTTACCAATATTTAAAGCAGAAATATGTTACATATTGTAAATCATTATTTCTATGCATCTGCCGCTCTGTGATAGGCCAGTCATAACCAAAATCAGAACAATGTGAGTTTTATTAAAGACAGAATAGGCATTAGTGCAGCTCAGTATGGGTCAGTTTTATTCCATTGGTTCTCGTCAGCTGCGTACAACCTAGAACATTTAATAAGACAAGTCATAATACAGTTTTCAACATACATTTTGTCTGTCGTCCTCCAGAGAGGATTGTTGTGAAAACAAAATATACGAACTGTAAGGTTACCTCAGATTATTGATGCATATATTCTTTTTTATAAGGGCGAAGTTTAGCGTAAAACCGAACGATTTCCGGTTATGGTGGTGGGAAGACATCGATAATTGAGTAATCAAACATAAAACACATCGATTAGGAGTCATAAGACTAGAAAATCAAAGTTTGTTGTGTACAAAGTTAAGCGAAACGATAGTGATGTAAGACAGTGAATAAAATTCAAAAGCTGAAAAATTTAGTCTAATATGAAAGACAAGCGAGAAATGAGATGAGGAACAAAGTGATGAAGCCAGAAGACAAAGAGTTATTGCGGTAATTGAAATCC
This sequence comes from Trichobilharzia regenti, assembly GCA_944472135.2. Classification (NCBI taxonomy): domain Eukaryota; kingdom Metazoa; phylum Platyhelminthes; class Trematoda; order Strigeidida; family Schistosomatidae; genus Trichobilharzia; species Trichobilharzia regenti. The sequence continues at coordinate 75,445,668 of OX235263.1, forward strand.
TAAGACAGATCACTTTTATGAGCATATAGGTAGGGTTTCAGCCGTTTCATCGGTACAGCTCCCAGTGCGTCTATTAGATGTTTGGTAATCGACGAGTTTAGACCATTCTTACAACAATCCATACTGATGGACTGGTTCATGATAATAAATGGAATGTATGCTAAAAATTGTATTACAAAATGTTTTATTAAATGACACAGGTTGTACACAGGTGACGAGAACTGACAAAATAAGATGGATTCATATTATTCTGCACTGCTGTTTGTCTTAGCTCTTTTCCAAAACATAATCGTTTTTGAACACTCATGCCTTGCGCAACACAAATGTCGCTGTTTGCTGTACAGTACCGAGGAGAAAACGATGAAAAGAGAGTGCTTTTAACATTCCAGAAATATGGTATATATTTAGAAATGAAACTAAAAGATTTTGCTAATTCTTGAAACGTTTCGGTTAATCTTACATTAGGTCCTAATGAAAATTTTCATAACCTTGATGAACAGTTGTGAACATTCATTGATAGTGTGTGTTTATCAAAAGAGTTCATTGGAAGACAATTTCAGAGTGGTATCTCGATTAAATAGAACGCAAATAAATCAAAACTTTACAGATCCGTTGAACTGCTGACTTGATCAAAGACGGAAATTATGCACTACTGGATTTGAAACCATTGGCTAGGTGGTTTTAATACCTCAAGATCTCGTGTGTACACCCCACTGACGATTGTTAACTAGCAAAAGACAGCAGCTCTTGACTCCTATCTGAAACCGATTCCTGATTTTAGTAGGTATGAAGTTAAATCCTTATAAAAATCAAAATTTGAATTGAATTCTCAATTTTTAAACTACGCACTTTGAGGAGATGAAATTTCAGATCAGGGTGTATGATCTGCTTGATATCATCAATGGAAATCAAAAAACAGTCACAAAAGAATAATGCTGTGCATCAGTATTGTTTGCTAGCCAGCCAGATAGCAGTAATATAAGCACAAGACGCCTGTTTAACTCTTTTGAGACTGAGTTAATCAGTCATGACACAGTGTCCGTGGCACAGTGGTAGAATACTCATCAAACACGCAGGTGGTTTAGGGCTCGATCCTCAGCCGACGCACTCTTTCACATCGATAAGCCAGTAATAAGACTGGTAAAGAGAGCAGGTTTTGTGTGAGGCTAGCAACCCCATCCCGTAAAAATCAAAAACACCTCTGCTACCGAAACTTCAAAGCTCTAGCTTGAAGCCCTATGTTTCACTGAGAACGTAACGGGATTAAAATAAATAAATAAATAATGACAAAATAATCAGTCATCTACCCTGTCAGACTCATCTTGAACAGCCAGAAATCAAGTGATTTGAAGTGACTCGGTTTTCTTAGCTGAATGAAACAAAACAGACCAGTGATTAGCTTGACATCAAAAGAGTAAAACAGGTGTCTATTGTTCAGTTCACTTCGATTCGACTGGCTGGCAAGCACTACCAGTTCATTTGGGTGGTATCACATTACTAATATGAATTAGTCAGCTGTATTTACCGTCATGCTTCCAGAATTAAAATTCACCATAATTCCTTTTTGTTTCTGTTATGCAAATATAGTTTGTGCATATTAAAAAAATAAAATTAATGAAAACTGTTTCAAAGGTAAAGCTTTCGGTCCTACTTTCTGTGAAATATGATATCTCCCTGTTTTCAGTATTATATTGATAAAACAGCTCTGATGTAAGTATAGAACTTGGGCACTGTAGTAGGATGTAATTCCATATTAGATAAGTTTATTTCAATATTCACACAGTGATGAAGCAGTGTGGTGAGAGCAGGCCGTGAGAAAATATGAGCAAGGCTGATTCAACAACCAATCACAGCAAAGTTAACGTGGCAAAATATGATTCGCAGATAGAGAACTCTCTTTGTCGAGGAATCCCGAAACAACCAATCAGAAGCCTGCGTTTGTCTGCCTAACTTCTGATAAACAACCAATCAGATGACTGCGCTTGTCTACTTGCATAAGATATAATAATGTATGTGAAATATGTATAAATACGTGTTGATTTTCATAATAAAACGATTTGTTGCCTGGCCCTTGTCTTCTGTTGTTACAGCAGTATTAATAACTGGATGACAAGGTTTCAGGCATAAATTATTGCCGTTCATAATCATATCAATTTTAGCCACACTGTTTCACAGTCTGTTTATGCATATTTTCTCTTTTTATGTCTACCCAACCGGTATAGACAATGCATCATTCCGATTGCACGTGTGCGGTGTTGAATCGAACAAAATCAAAGCTTCAGTAATTAACCTCTTTGTCTATCTAACTATGCTACTTTTTAATAATCTCACCCTGTCCCACTTATCCTATTTGTGAATACGTGCAAGTAAATGCAGTTCAATGGCTGAGATTTTTTCCAGGTTATTTAACTTTTTTTTAAATTCCTTTACGTTCCCAGTGGAACATAGGGCTTCAAGATAGAGGCTTTAAGTTTCATTAGTAGTGGTGTTTATTTTTTACAGGATTGGGTTGCTGGTCCAATGGAGTTAACCTTCCCTCTGTAACAGTCTTATTAGTGGCTTAGCGAGGTAAAGAAGGGCGTCTGTGGCTGTGGATCGAATCCCGAACTAACTAGTAGGGTCGATTACTCTAGGTCTAGCAATTTTTTTGATGTTTCAATAATCTAACTGATCACGACCTACTAGTCTGACCTTTATTTTTATTTTATTTATTTTTGATTACATCTTGATTCCACACCATATTTGTGGTACAAGTATGGAATTTTCAGCATGGATATCGGTAGCCTAAATTTTGCAGACCGACCATAGATATCAGGTATGCATCGGCAGGGGATCGAACCTCGGACCATGTGCATGGTCGGAGAGAGTCCTAAGCACTGTGCCACCTCACAATCATTACACAGCACTTAGTGAATTACACTATTTTCTTTAATTAGATCTATTGGGTCCTTAAGCAGACAAAGTTTGTATCTGAGATGAACACTTCTGGGGTTACTCAGTATTTATTATTTAAAAGGTTATTTTAAACGATGAAAAGTAGTAAAATTATCGAGCTAGTTGTGTTCTATAAGTTGGTTGATTTAATTATGAAGCTTTCATCGTCCTTCTAGACGAAAACTTCAGTGCAGGTTTTAGTATAGGTTAATTTTATACTAAAACCTGCACTGAAGATGTTGTCCAGAACGACGAAAAAAGCTTCACAACTGAATCAGCTAACTCCTCAGATAACACAACTACTTCAATATCATCCACCTGAGCCACATATCTTCTCCATGATTTCAAGCAATAAAATTAGTACAAATTTCATTACCGAATATTTTATCTTTCACGAAGTTGGGTAAATTTAAAATGCACGTATCTACTATATGTTAAGCTGAGTATGAATGAGAACCTTCGAGACATTATAAGGTAGGATGTTCTCCTTGTTTATGATGAGGAATCTTTTATTTTCATATGAACTGTGATCAACATTTGACCGGATAGTTGCAGATTCGCCTCCTGTTAACCACAAATTCAGCTGCGTTTGGGGTGGAGCGAGTTATATTAGCCGTTGCACTAGGAACTCGATTCTTCGTGCTCGCGAGCATTTACCAGTCTGGCTAAGTAAAGGTATGGTAAAAACATCAACAGTTCGACTTCAGAACACGTGGTCCAAACCAGCCACAAAGCTAGGATTGAAGAGTCCTTCTCGATCATCTACCGGTTAGCAAATCGATTGCCAAAAACATCCAAGTACCGCATAATCCAAATAGCAGAGGCTATTGCAATTCGCTTGAAGCGGGCGGTGCTGCGTGTGTAGAAGAAAAAATTCCAGCCACTACTACTGCTCTGATCGCCCTTCAGTGGAGACTATAAATTTGTGAATTTGCATTGTTATTTTTACGAGTTCATCACGGATCGATATCAGTTAGAGAACCATCGGAAAACCTGCATGAAGTACTGGACAGCTGTTCCATCCTAGTATGAGACTCTTCGACAGTACGCGCCCACCTAGGTTCGAACCCAGGACCTTCTGGTTACGAGGCGACCTCGTGGACCATTAAGCCACTAGGATCTGTTCCAATGGTCCTTGAAGATGAAGCAGTAACTCATCGAAGAAGACATTGTGAAGTGGTCGCGCTATCTTGTGAATTGGTGGAAGTTAGAATTCAAGGACCATTGGATCGGGTCCCAGTGGCCTAATGGTCTACGAGCTCTCTGGCCATGCAACTAGAAGGCCGTGGGTTTGAACCTTGGTGGTGGGTGCGTACTGCCGAAGAGTCCCAAACCAGGACTAAACAGCTATCCAATACTGTCAAGTTTTCCAGTGATTCTCTAACTGACGTCAGTTCATGATGAAATCCTCCATGCAATAACAGCTTCATCCTTACAAAATCCTCAGAGTAATTTACTCCAAAATATTTTCTCCTCATCTAGGATTTTCAAGACGGATAGCAATCTGTGTCATATTATATGACGAAATAGTGTTTGATCTGAAGTATAGACTAATCCTTTGTGATATTTTTTCATCGTGTTTGAGAAATACTTATCGGCAGGACCAATGGAAAATGTCTGTAGGTACATTTTGCGACTCAAGGACGTAACTGAATGATTAAAAGAATAAAAATTAGAAAAAATATGGCGAAGTTTGTAGGATAGAGTGGAAGTTTAGTTAGCCTAGTGATTCGAGCAGGTCCCCAGTTATGGTTGCATGTTGAGGTAAAGTCAGACATTAAGAAATGATATTTACTTTTCATTGTTTAATGTAACTTTTCAGATTAATTTCTTGTGCATAACAATAATTTCCTAATGACTCAGAGTAAAATTTCTACGAATCCACTTAATAAAACTAATTTTCACACATTAAAAGTATACCTATTTATTTTAAGTACCTTTAGCATGGATTATTTGTCACCTATAAGTATGAAAGTGTTGTTAAATAACTTATGCAGGATAAGTTTTTTGATGATTAACTCTAAGTTTAAGGGGACGCCTTATAAGCTAAGACAAGTATTCTGTAAACGACTTCATGCTAATTATGTCTACCTCATAATGAGACAGATTCCCTCTTGATAATTCATTTTCGCCAGAGGGAGAAGTTCCGTCGAAATTAAGAAGCAATTTAAACAGAGAGATTCTAATGTTAACTGATTAATTGCAGAATTTGAAACTGGAAAATAAAATTTTCAAGAGCTAGCTGGTAGGGATTTGATTTGTTTCATCTTTGATCACGGATAGATGTCATTTAGAGGACCATTGAAAAGTAGGGAGAACTAGACAGTTGTTTCCCCCTAGTTTGCGAGCCTCCAGCACTACTCGTGACCCATCTTCCTGCAAACTAAAACTTGAAAACCACTCTGATATTCACTCATCACTGATTGTAGGATGAAGTTAACTGGAGTTTTAGTGAGAAGTCATGTCCAGAGGGGTCCATCAAGTCTTGCAAAAGGTTGGTTTTTCGCCTATCACTAGCTAATAGTTGCGCTATGTATTACCAATCGGCAGAAGCTTGAATTTTATAGGTGATTGGTTGGAGCTTGCCTTGTTATTAGAATGTCTTGGGTTCTAACCCTGATGTGTGTGTGTGTGTACTTCTGAAGAGTCCTGAAGTCGAGCTAAACAGCTGCCCAGTGGTCCCTGGTTTTCAATGGTTCTCTAAGTGATGTCAGTGTATGTTAAGACTTTAATCTTCAGTGGATTTAAGAGTTAACTTGGTATCATTTGACTTTACGTTGGATGGTTTATATCAATGAGTTATCTTTTATGAAAGAACTGCTTGCATCAAAATTTCTCCAGTAGGCAATTCTTTTAAATCCAACGTTGGCTGTTATTCTTTTAATTTATCTTATTTAAATCAAAATTTTGGTTATCTTTAAATAAAACCTAGTAGACTGAGTAGATTTCCACAAAAAAATGGCTAAAAAGTAGATTTAGTTTACCAGTGATGATGGGTGTTTTTTTCTTTTGTCAAGTTTATTTAGAAACCTAATTTTTCCCCTTGGACATTTACTCACACAAAACAAAATTAATTCAAAATTCATTTGAAGCGGCTATTCGGTACAATATTGGAATGTAAAATTTTACATTGGAAAACTTCGATAGTTATTTTCAGATATTCAGTAAGGCTACTTCTTTTGGTTGGACTAATGGGAATATTTCTTTTGTTTTTATGAGTGGTATCCCATTGGACCATATCGTTGATAATGTCACTGATAGGCACATGATGTCATGCAACAAATTTACTAAAGGAATTTTGTCAGACTCTAAGTACTCACTTCACTCTCAGCTCCAACCTTGTGTCTCCTCCTCGGGTAAAACAAGAAGTCTTTTCAGAAGACTTTATGCACGTATGTCTAAGTATAAAAATTCCACTATGCCATATTTGGCGGCACGTACTTTATGTGATGAAAATAGTGTCAGGCATGAACTAACCAACTAACCTTCTTTGCACTACTGAATAAACCATTTCTTCCATCCTCGCAGTATCAAACTGTACTGTTATTGTATTTCTTATATTTATAATTCTCTCAATTTTTTTTGTTTTTGATTACTTTTTTTTCATAAGGGTGAACATAATTTAAGCTGTGTTATTAACTGTTAATTTTGTGTTTCCCCTAACTATACTATATCAACAGATTATTAGATCCAATACTCTATAGTAACATGCTAAAACTTTCAAACTGAATCGACAATAGTGTTTGAAACAAACTTACTGTTATTATTATTATTATATCTAATAATCTCAGTTCATGCTACGAATATTTTCTGACTTTATATCGTAAACGCGGGCAAATTCCTCTGGTTACTTTTGTTTTAATTTTTAATTTTATTTATATTTTAAGTAAATCAGATGCGAAATTGTGACAAATGCTGAGAATTCCATTCTGTATTATAAGTACTGTCTGTTTTGGAATAAAGTAGATTATTATTATTATTTATCCGCTGCAGAAAGTTATCAGAAATTCGTAAACCTGGCTATTTTTTAAAAATTAAGATCTTAAGTGACATCACTCAGTGTTATAGTTAGTACTTTCGTGTAGAAGTTAATGCGTTGGTCAAATCCCCCTGCCTATACTTTCCTCATTAGCGATCCACTTGAAAAGTAGCTATTGATTAATATTCAAGCGTTAGTTTGCAGGGATTTGATCACGAACTGATTTCAATTAGGGAACCGCTGGAAGCCAGAAGGAAGTAATCAACAGTGCTCACGAGTAGCTTACTACACGATGTAGTAGCCTGGAGTCCTGGAGGGAAATCGCGATCAGCGAGGTCCACCTAGTTGGGTTCAAGGACGCATATCGATGACACTGAGTGGAGGTGGCCTTATATTTGTCGCAAATTGGTAGCAGTTAGATTTTATGGACTGCTGGATTCCGTTTCAGATAGCCTTGTAACCTGAGGATCCTAGCTTGGATAATGGTTAATGGGTGCGTGCTTCTAAGAATTACCGAAATTAGGCCACGAAACAGCTGTCCATGACTCTGTGACCTTTGACCGTTGTCTAACTGAAGTCGATTCGTGACCAAAGGTGACAAATATTCACTTAGTTTGTCCTCTGGCCATTAGTTATATGTTTTTGTTCATCATGATGATGTTCACAAGGCTGTGACTTATTTTGTAGAATAATGATGTCAAACAGTACCTAACAATGCAAACGTATCCATTTACTAACTTCTCCTGTTGGTTACATATATATATATATATATATATATATAGCCATATAACAGTACTAATAAATGAAAACTATTCACATCTTTTACAGATCGACCATGTTTACAACCTACATGTATCAAAATGTCTTCAGAAATACTCAGTCATATGGATACAAGTATATCGCCTTGTGATGATTTCTATGCATACGCCTGTAATGGTTGGATAAAACAGAATCATATACCACAAGGTCATAATGCCTGGTCTATAATGCGTAAACTGTCAAAAAATGGTGAATACTTCACTAAAGAATTACTTGGTAAGTCAAAAATAAAAGAAAGAAAGAAAACTTTTCGACTATTTTTATGAGTAGTACTTTCAAATAGTCGTTTCATTTTGTAGGCTTATCTGAATGGAATTAAGTTTTGATCAACTAGGCGGTTGAGTTTCATTTTGGAGTAAATAGAGTACCCTCCAACCAGTCTCCATGTGGTCTGGGGTTCTGTCCTCGGCTGAAGCACTCATTTGCTCTACTCGGCTGATAGTGGGTCGATTAAAGAGGGAAGGTCAATCGTAGGGCTGTTAACCCCTCCTCACTTAAAAGATAAATACCAGTGATAGTGGAACTTCATGGCTCAAGCCTGAAGTCATATGTTCCACTGGGAATGCAACAGAATAGAACAAATAATGGTAATAATATAAATTCAGTGAACAGTCATATTGATAATGCATATCTTGAGATTTTGGATGAATATTAGTACAGTGTGTGGGGGAACAAACACTGAACTCAGGAATAATATAAAACATCAAAAATAAAAGTCGCAATTATCAGTAGAGATATTTAAACAGTTTATTACGAATATTACTGTAAATGAATTATCGAAAATTACAGTTACTCATTATCAGACTGAGTTCATTTCAACTAAATAAACAATTTAATCTAGAAGTACGCTTCAGTGTGTATGCTTCGGTGTGATTTTCTCCACTGAGGATGTTGACATGGGGTTGTTGAATCATCTTTGGATGACGATGAGGGATTCCTGTAAAATTCTGATGTAAGCAAACAAGAATTGTTATGACAGATGAACAGCTGGGGAGAGTGAGAATAAAGAAGGAAGGACAAAATAGACCTGTGATTTTTTTCAACCAAAAGCGAAGGGTGTTATTGAAACAAAGATATCGACTAAAACAAAAGATTTACAAAATGTGTAATTTTTTTCACAGTCAACAAAAAGTGAACGAAATCATCGGTCTGGACTCTACTATTGTTATTATTACTTATAATTATGATCCTTTACGTTCCCGGTGGAACATAGGGCTTCAAGCTAGAGCTTTGAGGGCTCGGTAACAGTGGTCTTGTTTTTCAGGGTAGGGTTGCTATTCTCACGCCAAATCACCTCTCTTTATCGACCTTACTACTGGCTTAGCGAAGTAAAGGAGAGAGTCGGCCGGAGGTCGAACCCAGGACCACATCCATGTTTTGTTAGTGTTCTACCGCTGAACCGTCGACGAGCTCTACTAATGTATCACTAAATGTTTAATGATGCAATCATTAGATAGCTTACAAGTCTAATCTAGTTTACACATGGTATCATTAGGGAAGGAAACTGCTTTGTAATTTTACAGTGTATACGCTCCCTTCATTTACACTGTGAAAGCAGTAATTTCCAGAGGAATCTGTTTATAATACTGTTAGTTATACAGAATTTCAGCGTTCAAGTAAAGTCCATGTCACGGAAATACAATTAGTGCTTCACTGACAGACTCTTCAATCAAATTCACAATTTCAAAGGATTGATTAGTGAACAAAGAATACTCTTTTCAATAACTTCATCATCAGGTTCTGGAGTTATATATTCACAATAATAAAAGAATGATTGTTATTGACAACACTAGTAGGTTTTTTTTAAAAAGAGCAACATCGATTCATTTAAGTTATATATGTCCAAACCAAGTTCACTTTAAATAGTATGAACAACTTAAGGCATTGGGTATATGATATTCATTATAATGAAGGTTTTTGTATTTCCCATTGAATTAAAAACAAAACGATATTGTTGTTTTTACTGACGTTTCTCTATATAATGCTAATAGCTTTATCAAAGTATTAATAAACCGTAATTTACAAAATCTCAGCATATATATAACAAAGAGTTAAGCGGTGAGAAAATAGACAAGTTGGGTCAAGTTAAAAGGACATATTGAAAGTCAAAATAACAGTGAAGATCACTAAACCAAATATCAAAGGTAATTATTATATTATTATTGTATCCTTTAGTTCCTAGAGGAACATAGGGCTTCAGCTGCGCACCTCAAAGGTAATAGTACATCTATTATGATATCAAAACAAAGTTAACTAACTTGATCATCGTTCGCCAGTATGGGGTCATTTTTCGTTGTCAAGTTGGCCAATTCGTAAAGATAACAAAATCAAGTGTAGATTGTTGGATTTTGTCAGTGTGTAAAATTGTGTAAGTAGTGTGGGCTTACATGGTGAGCTTGATTGTCACATTTGTGTTGATTTTGCCACTTCAAGGGGGAGGGGGTGTTGTAACCTAGTCAGATTCTGTTTTAGTCCGTCATTTATATTCAGGCAATTTGGATTCCACTTGATATGAAGTGCTTCTGATGATATTAGACCTTCTTTGTGATTTCTGAAATACTTTTTCTGGATTATTTTAATATTGTCGAAATCAATTTTGTGGCCTGATTCTATAGCATCTATAGCTGATGATTTTTCAAGTTTTTCTAGTTCAACAGGATTTCGCCATGGTCGAACAGATGCAGCTCTACGGAGTTCATTTCTTCTGATTTTGATTTCTCGAGATGTTTGTTTGATGTATATCGCATCACATTCCAAGCATTTTATTTTATAGACACAATTAGAGAATCTTTCGGGATTTAGTCTTTTGTATAGACAAGGTTGCTTTGAAGTGTGTCCTATGTTTTGAAGAAAACTCTAATGTCGAGCTGATTGAGTACTCTTCTGATATCATCTGATGTCTCTGCTCTATATGGAATGACGACTGTTGAGGTTCATGTTTTCGGAATGTATTAAATGCATTAAATAGCGAAATATCGGCAAAAACAATATCGTTTTGTTTTTCATTCACTGGGAAATACAAAAACCCTCATTATAGTCGAATCATTTAAATGATAATTGCAAAAGTCATTTCCAAATTGATTGTTAATAGATTGTTGTCTAAAAAATATGCGAATATACGGTAATATATAAAATTGTAATACTAAATTGAACACCGATATTACAAAGTAAATGACTATGAGTGATAACGAATGTACAGTAATAAATTATCATGTGTCATGTTCATATTAAGTTCCATTCATATTAATTATAAACTTCAGACAAGTGAGTGGTCATATCAAGGACTGAGGTAGAGAAACAGGTTTTTGTCACAATATGCAATGTACACAGTTCGAGAGGTGAAGTTCCACCGCAGTCAATTTTGGAGACCAAATTATTAAGATTACACCATCTGTTCTGCTTGATACCGTTAATACTAATTAAGAAAGAAAGCATGTTTTTATGAGAATATGCACCAATGATTGATTGAGGTGAATAGTTATCTACCATTCATAGCAACCAGCACCGCTTGTTATCTTAGATCGAAGTGATTTAAACCTCCGATGGTTGTTTGGGATGAAGTTCATCGGCAGTGCATGCGGTTTGACTTAGCTCAGAGAATCGAGTTAGTTGAGACCACCAAATTTTTGTATAACTACTTTGGCAAACTGATGACATCACAAACCAAATTCACAATTTCCAATGTACACTGTTCGACGAGTGAGATTCTCACCACAATTTCCTTTTGATATCCTGATTACTGTAGGTGTTGAGGTCATCCGAATTATCCTTGAAATAATCATTTTGTTCATTAGTAAACTGTTTTATTTTGAAAATATAAAGATTATTTTTAGATTAGGAGTATTTTTATAGAACTTAACCGGAATTCCTGACATGTCCAACTCTTTGAAGTTATATTAAAGGTGTCTTCACAGAAAACCTGCTTTCCACATCAATGATCAAAATGTGATACTGTCACCTGATGCACAACACTTTCGAGACTATCATATCTTTGTTACACACTGTAGGATATACGGATTCATGACGCTCTATGTACTACTAATTAAGTGATAAGAGTAACTGTATGCCACCAACGCCAACCAGTAGTGCTTGCTAACCAGATACTTCCAAGCTTCCTTTCTGAAAATAAAATTCATTCTCGCTTTGAAATAAAAGATTATAACACCCAGATACCGATAGCTGTAATCAATCAGGTAGAATGTAGTTCGATAATAATCCAACCACTTTGTTTTTTTTAGCAAAATAGATGTGACTTGTATGTCGACATACTCCTGCATAAAAATGAACTGTGATTAGTTAAATTGTCAACGTAGACATTTCCACAGAAGTGAGGTAGTTAGATTTGTTACTGTGTTCATGAAAACACACAAGTGAAAGTAAGGGTTTAGAGCAAGAAAAGTATTAGAATTACAATAAACAGATATATTTGGCAATAAGAAAACGATGTAAGAAGAATAGTGAGGATTTTTAAAGTTTAGCAGATTCCTAGGGTTGAATATATCCACGCCAGTGAAAATGACTTTGTGCTATGTAATCAAACAGACTGCAGACACTGTTTATTAGAATCTCAGAAGCTTCAGACAAACAGTCTACAATTCTCTTTGTGGTATAAACCAACAGTCGAGCACTTTATTAACTTGTCATTTTTTTTATTCTAATCTTATTTGTTATTAGTTCATTGAATTCCGAATGAAACATGGGGCTTCAACAGTATGTCTCCATTTTGTCCTGTTTTCTGTAGTCGACTTTAACCGACTGTTTCCTTGCCCATTAGCCTTCATCCCTACTCTCTTCACACAACATCTTCTATGTCACACCCGGAGACAACCCCGACGTGCCATCTCCCATTCCCACCCGATTCTAGGACCTGACGTGCAATTTTCTTCATCGGTCTCATCAGCGTATGTCCAATCCATCTACAGTTTCTTCTACATAACTGTTAGGCTATGCATTCTTGGTTGTTATGTTCCCATAGTTCCTTGTTGCTAATCCTTTCAGGACTGTCATCTGATCTTCAGTCAGTTTTGAGTGAAGGCATCTCTTGATTAAACCATGAATCCTGTTAGAACTGCTTTCGGTGGCGCACTAGGTGTCTGAAGCATGTAGAAACACAGATTGACTTGACATTATTGTCTGAAATCAGAATTTCTTTTGTTTATGGAGAGTGTATCAGACTTCCAAATTGATTTCAGAGTGATGAAGGTCTGTCTTGCCTCTCTAATTCGCGCTTTGATATCCTCATCCGTGTCGATTGCCTATAGTTGAAAAGATGCTGCCATTTCACATTTCTCCCGTCGATATTGATTGCTACTTCTAGACTCTTCCTATTGGTTCAAACTATACATGTATTTTTGCTCCCCACAGTCTGTCGGATGATTTAGTCCACAATGGCCAGGAATATAATAGGTGATAGTAGGATGGTAACCTTGTCTCCCTCCCATCTTCACTTTAATGGCATCTTCGCTGACTTTTTGCTATGGATCACTTGATACGTAGTATTGTTATAAAGCTGTAAAATGAGATTGATAAAGGTCCAGTATACTCCGTAGTTTTGAAGCAATTTTCATACTACTTAGTGGTCAGTACTATTACAGAGATTTCGAATTATTTGAATTCAATAAATTACATTTCATTCAGAGAACTACTGTTTCAAAATAACTATCAAGTGACTGAATTATCTCTCACATTGTGTTTGTTCAAATTCAGATTCTCAACATCACTATCAATTCGATCAGTTCTTCTTTATGCGTCAGAAACTTGTCGCGTCACAAAAAGCAGTTCTAAAAGGCTACTGCAGACCTCTATTAACAGCTGCTCTCTCTGGCTTCATTCTGAAGATCAGATGACTAACTAGAAAGGATCATCAACAAGAAACTCTGGTAACAAACCATTAAGTTATCTATTGCTTAACAAATTTGCAGAAGCAAATGAAGATAGATCAGGAACAAGTTGAGGAGATATTCGGGTGAAAGCAAGCGTCACTACACCGCCCAAGTGGCACCCGAATGGGAAACGAACAGTTGGGTGTATATATGAGGGTGACATGTAGCAGATCGTGTGAGGATGAGGTAAGAGCCTATGGTCAACCGTTTGGCCAGAAAAGGGGACTGCAGATAACAGGACAAAGTTGAGGCGTGCTTTTGAAGATCACTTGCTACTTGGAAGCTAAAGAAATAATAATTTGTTTGTTCGATGTATAAGGTGTATATTATCTTATTTATGGTTTAATTACTACTTTTAAAAGACTTTTCTATACAGTTTAGTAGTCAGTTTTATTTGTTTTTCAAACCTACTACAGAGAATTCTTCACATACAGATAAGAGTCGAGGTTTCCAAATGGCTCAAATCTACTACAGATCTTGTATGAATGAATCTTTTATCGAGAGTCGGGGATTCACACCACTGTATGAGTCTATCCAAAAGATATTCAAAGGTTGGTTATTACTACCAAAAGGGAATCCAGGCGCCAGAAATGAAAATGATAACAATTTTCTTCCAAAAACATTTGATTTAACTGATATGTACTTACCTTTGTTGAAGTATGCTGGTACAATACCACTCTGTCGTATTCTAGTTGAACAGGATCATATGAATTCTTCTCGATTTGTTCTTAGTGTAAGTGATAGTATTTCTATGTATTAGCCATTTATTATTCATCTGATAGCATTCCACACTGATGGATTTTATTAACGAAGCAGTTTACTATTTGACTGTAACGACTTCACATGTGGCTACATATATATATTCTTGTATACTTTGCAGTTTTATGATGAGCCTCTGAAATTTCAGATCAAAATTGTAGTCTGGTTTTTCACAGTGTGTGTAATATTCGTTCTATCAAGTATTCGTTACTTTTAGAAGGCAAAATGACTGAGTGAAGAAATATTTACTTTAGGTCAAAGGTCAATTAGATCCTCATCTATGGCTGTACGCCAATATATATATATATATATATATATATATATATATATATATAGCATATTTAATGCATTACCCATCAGATGGCGATATTCAAGTGTTGGTTTGTAGGGATTTGATTGATTGCGGGATTTTATCATGAGATGACATCAGTTGGAGAACCATTGGAAAACCTGGGAGTACTGGATCGAGTCCCAGTGGCTGAATGGTATAGGAGCTTGCCTTGTAACCAGAAGGTCCTGGGTTCGAATCCCGGTGGGTGCGTACTGATGAAGAGTCCCAAACTAGGCTGACGAAACAGCTGTCGAGTACTCCCAGGTTTTCCAGTGGTTCTCTAACTGATGTCAGCTCGTGATGAAATGGTGATATGTTCGTCAGAAACAATTAGTCAGTATCAACACATCAGAGACGGGTGACAATTTACCAAGAAAATCATTACAAAACAGTTAAGGTGTAGAAGTTGATTGTATAATGAGTAATTTTGTAAAAATGAAGAATAGTTAAGGAATAACTAAGTTTTCAAGCTGACTGCGTATTGAAGAATCAAAGATAGAGTAGTCAGAAAAAATATAAAACAATTTGGACAGCGATAATTTTTAAAAGGCTTAAGGGGAGGAAGAAATAGTCAGTTTTGGTATTCATATAACGATGGTCAAGGTAAAGACAGTGACCGTAGGAAATTCTTCTGAGCATACACGTCTGGCTTCTTCGGATGGATTCCAATGGTTTCAACTCTATGTAAAAGATGAACTTATAAAGCAAAATTAAGATTAATTGGTATATGGCAAACCATTTTAAATGTTATATTAACACCAACTATATGTCGTCACTGTCTACAAGGTGTGCTAAAACAGAGTTGCGAATAGATCTTGTTTGTCTCCTGCTTGACCATGAAGGATGATGTTCAGAAATATAATGATTTTACTGTTTTCATAATTACTTATTACATATTTGGAAAGGAAAGAGCATTGAAATTGGTATTCTAGACAAATATTAAGTTCCGAGAGGACAAATACCAACAAAGCAATCACTAACTAAGCCGCAGTTGTTCAGTATCATTTCATGAATGTAGGATCATTATTTGTGATATTGCATCAATGGGAAAAGCTACTGATTCAAGTACCAGCTTAATATTTTCTTCAAAAACATATGGTGATGTAATTTCTATTAATTTTACAATATTCACCATGAACTTATTTCACTTAGAGAGCCATTAAAAATCAAAAAACACTGGACAGCTGATTCGTCTTAGTTTGATAATCATCAGTAGGACAAACACCCACGACGTCACCAGGATTCGAACTCAGGAGCTTCAGGTTATGAAGCGAGCTCGTTTACCATCCAACCACCATGCGGAAATGCAATAACCTATTAATTCTGACTTCTACACATTCGCGATATGTATTCAGAGCAGTCAATCTTGATCACACTTCAGAACAATCTCTCTAATAACTGACTTTAGGATGAAGTTTCCTGAAATTTTAGCGAAAAATTGTGACCACTGGAATGCATGAAGATAAGTGTGAGTACGTATACTTGCCGATAACATTAGTTGGCGGTGGAGAATACTGTACTATTCGCGAATCGGTAGAGGTTGGAATTCGTGAAACGTTGGATTCTATGGCTTGCTATCTCGTTTTGTCGTCTGTAGGTAATAATTTTGTTCTTTGGTGATAGGCTCATGGATGCGTATTGCTCAAGAGTCCCAAAGTAGGTCGAAATAGCTGGTTGTCCAGTACTGCCTGGTCTCCAGTGGTTATCTAACTGAGATCAATCCGTGTTCAACTCTGAACTCAATTGAATCCTTACAAAATAACTCAAGAAAAATAATCTGATTATCTTTAGTGATTGGGTACAGAAAAAAATTTTTCTGGAGTTTTAGTCAGAATTTGTGACCACTGAAGTCGACCAGGTTGGATATGAAGTCAAATACTTGCCGATGACACTGACTGGTGGGCGCGCTAAAATCATGAATTAGTAAAAGTTTGAATTCATCCACCATACAATTGAAACCCACTGATTGAATGGTAACTGCAAGGTCTTATTAACAATCCATGGTGAGTGCGTACCATGAAGAGTCCAAAAATGGGACGAAATACATGTACAGTATTCCATGCTTGTTTTCAGAGGTTCTCTGCCTGAAATTTAATCCTTAGTCAAACTTGAAACAAATCAAATCCTTACACACTAACTCTTGAATATTAAGAAAAAGTAAGCGGAATAATCAATACTTGTGTGGTGAGAGCAGGCTGCTAGCCGATTGGTTGGCACTAATCTACGTTAAGGTCTAGGTCACTAATGTGGGCCGTGAGAAGATATGAACAAGGCTGAGTCAACAACCAATCACAGCAAAGTTAACGTGGCAAAATATGATTCGCAGATAGAGAACTCTATTTGTCAAGGAATCCCGAAACAACCAATCAGAAGCCTGCGTTTGTCTACCTAAACAACCAATCAGATGACTGCGCTTGTCTATAATAATGTTGTTGAAATATGTATAAATACGTGTTGATTTTCATAATAAAAGGATCTGTTGCCTGGCTCTTGTCTTCTGTTGTTACATTTGGTGTCGCTGCCTACCGACAAATGAAAAGCCTATACCCTGCAGTTTTTGATGGAGACATATGGATCTTCGGGCAGGACTTCAAGGCTTCTGCGCAGTTGAGTGGCGTTCAAGATCTGTCAGCGATGGAGCTGCTACTTGAGACGCTGCTGGGAGGTCGGGCGAAAGCAGCATATGAAGGTGTGGGCCGAAGTATGGACGAATGTTCGACAGGGTCAGGCAAACAGTTTCCAAAGTGGGAAGGACCATATATGGTCACTTCGAGATGGGGTTACGCAGACACAGTCGCAATGGCGAACAATAAGAGGCGCGTGAACGTCAGCGAGCTCCAGAAATGGATACAGCGAGACAAGCCAACGATGACGCCTGCACCAAGTAGATCAAGCCGACTTCAGTCGCACGTATTTGACGGGGGGACGAGTGTGGTGAGAGCAGGCTGTTAGCCGATTGGTTGGCACTAATCTACGTTAAGGTCTAGGTCACTAATGTGGGCCGTGAGAAGATATGAACAAGGCTGAGTCAACAACCAATCACAGCAAAGTTAACGTGGCAAAATATGATTCGCAGATAGAGAACTCTATTTGTCAAGGAATCCCGAAACAACCAATCAGAAGCCTGCGTTTGTCTACCTAAACAACCAATCAGATGACTGCGCTTGTCTATAATAATGTTGTTGAAATATGTATAAATACGTGTTGATTTTCATAATAAAAGGATCTGTTGCCTGGCCCTTGTCTTCTGTTGTTACACTTGTATCACACTTTGGTATTATATAATTTATCGTTTGAAACATTTTATACTTATTTATCAACCTTTTCTCTCCCTCCAATTGGTTTCAATACATTTAGTGGAATCGTTATTTTTTTCTCCTTATTTTTGATAAAGCTTTTAGAAGGATATCTGAGTCTACAACGAGAATATTACGTAAATGATTCTTATCCAACTTACTCAAAAGTGAGTTTCAATTCTTTAATATTATGTTATATATATAAATAGAAGAAAGCCTGATTAATGTGTACACATTTCAATTTGCAAGTAACAATGGCATCTTTTCTGATAGCCTCTGACCAAAAGAAACTGCAAGGTTGTACAAATCATCGTCTTGTTTCCAATATCTTCTATCTCATATTTTTATGTTTATTTGAGGAAATTGTTTGATTGTTTATTATAAAAAGAGATAAGTTGTTGGTAATGAAACATTTGTGATCCTCGATTGGTCATTCTATGACGGTAGAAGACGAGAAACTTGGTACAGGAAGGTTTATTTGCAATCCGGTGTCTCTCCAAAATAGCCAAATTATGTACACCTTATCTTCAGATCATCATTTGCACAGATCTTGCGTGCTACTTGTGCTTCTTCTGGCCTTCATATTGTATTCCTTTCGCATCTCTCATGTATCTCCACGACGCAGTATTATTTGATTTCTCTGACATGAAATCTATCTCCTGCTATTTGATGTTTTTTATGCCGATGAACGTCTCTTAATATACTACTTATAAATCTTATCAGTAGCATGCGCCGCAATTCCAATTTGGTCAGAGCATACTGTAAATAGCTTTGTAATATTTAAAGTGTCTAATTTACTCATTCTGAAAATATGATATGACTCCACCGTTGTAGCTTCAAATCTTTGTGGGAGTGCAGAGCTACACTCATCATGGTAATAAATAAATCAGAGATGTCCTTTCACAAAGCGTATTCATGTTCATCTAATTATATTTGCAAATAATTTTATTCAGCATTTGGGATAGGTGTTTTCCTGATACGTTCATACCTACAAACGAATTATCATAACACCTGATGAATACTCGATTTTCCTTAACATACACTGATTATGGAGCTAACTACCTTTCTGATGTGGTTTTGTTCTCTGAGCTGGATGGTTAGTTTGCGAAGCTTTCATCACCTTACTGGGTGACATCTTCAGCGCATACTTCAATTTGAAGTGAGCTTTTAGATTTCTCCACGAGTTTATTAATCATCTCTCCTGGTGACCTTGGACGTGATTGGTTGTTTGTGTGTGTTTTCACACCTTCTAGGTTACTTGTATTGGAACCGGTTGTTTCTTTGACTTGAACTTTGACCCTTTGTATGTGAAGTTTCTTTCTTATTGGTTGATAAATTTTGTCTATCTCGATGTGTCTATTGATTGATGATTCACTGGAATGCCAAGCTTCTAAAAATTCTCTAGCATTCTTGTTATTTCCTTTGTCTAATATTTGAACGTTGTCCCAGTCGAATTGATGTCCGTAGTTGTCTGTGTGTAGTGAAATGAGGGAGTGGATATCATGTCTTTTGACGGCTAGCTTATGTTCGTGGATACGAAGACGAAGGGGACGTCCACTTTGGCCAATGTAGTGTTTTTCGCAGTTGTTACAGTTTATTTTGTAGATGATGTTGGTTTTGTCTTCTTTCGCTGTTGAGTCTTTTGGTTGACATAGAATTGAGTGAAGCGACTTTGTTGGTTTGTGTACGACGTCAACTCCTAAAGGTTTGAAGAGTCTTGTAGTGATTTCTGAGATATCTTTTATATATGGTAAGGCAATTTTCTTTGTGTTCTCCTTGGTGGCTTTTGCTTTGGTAGGTTGGCTTGGGGGTATATGTCTCTTGATGAAATTCCGTGGATATCCATTCTTTTGGAAGACGTCCATGAGATACTTTTCTTCAATTTTTCTTAAGGTGGGAGTGCTGCAGTGAGTCCTTGCCCTCTTGAATAGTGTTTGTATGCAATTCCTTTTGTGTGTTATTGGGTTGTTGCTGTTGTAATTCAGTATTTGGTCTGTGTGAGTTGATTTCCTATAAACTTGAGTTTCTAATTCTCCTGTAGTTGTTCGCCTGACTAAGACGTCCAAAAATGGTATTTTGTTCTCGGATTCCTCTTCTCTTGTGAATTTGATGTCGTTGAAGACGTTGTTTATTAAGTTGTGAGTTTTATCTAATTCGTTTCTTTTGATGATTACAAATGTGTCGTCGACGTAGCGTATCCAAATCTTGGGTTTGATCTTTGGTAGAATTATATTTTCGAGTCTTTGCATCACTGCTTCTGCAATCAAACCTGATATTGGCGATCCCATGGGTGTTCCTTTGACTTGTTCATATATTTGGCCGTTGAATTGGAAGTATGTTGTTAGGCATAGATTTATGCATTCCATCCAGCTTGTGTGTTGCATTTTTGATTGTTGTGGCAGTTGTTCGTCGTTGCTAAGTAGTTGCTCCATGGTTTCTTTTGCTAGGTTTTGTCCGATGGATGTATATAATGCTGTCACGTCGAATGATACCATTATTTCTTGTTCATCTATTTGGATGCCTCTGATTTTCTCTAGGAATTGGATAGCAGAGTTGATGGAGTGATCGCAAGATTCCGTTAGGTGTTTTAGTTTTCTGTATAATTCTTTGGATAAATTATATGTTGGAGTTCCTGGGAGTGATACAATTGGTCGTAATGGGATATTTGCCTTGTGTATTTTGGGTCTGCCGTAGAATCGGGGTAGGACTGGTCCATTGGATTTCATTCGCCATTGGTCTTGTTTTGTGATCTGTCCAGTTTTGGTGAGCTTGTTTAAGGTCCTTTGGATGCGGTTATCCAATGTTTGTATGGGATTTGTTGGGAGTTGTTGATATACATCTTCATCTTTGAGTAGTTCTTCTGCTTTCTTGGTATATTCTTCTCTGTCCATGACTACTGTTGTTCTTCCTTTGTCGGCTGGTAAAATGACGATGTCCTTCCTATTTTTCAGCTTTTTGAGGGCCTTTAGCTCTTGAGCGTTGAGTTCTGTTATGCAGTGGTGGGTTTGCACAGACGGTTTCAGAGGATTTATGTTCGTCACGAGAAGTTATTTGGAAACTGCCTCAACTTTACGGCATGCTGTGCTCAAGTCTCTATCAATCTAATTTAACAGCCGGCCATATGATAGTGTCACATGTCAGCTGGTTCACAACAGAAAACTCAGCAAGGCATTTGAAGTGCATAAAGGCGTAAGACAAGGCTGCCTGCCTATTCTCACCGATAATATTCTTAATTGTGGAGGAATGGATTATGCATCAGACTGTGGGGAGCGAGGAGACAGGAATACTTTGCACTACCGATAATAAGACTCTAAACTGGAGACAGGACTCCTGGTGGCCATACAGAAGACGGAGGTGATGAAGATAACCAACCGACAGCAGCAGCAGCAACAACAACCATCGTCAATCACCATCAACGGGAGAGATTTGACAGAGGCTACTTTCTGCACCGTTTCAACCCCAGGCCAGCAGAATGGATAAAGATGTCAGTGACAGCCAGCCAGCCAGAATTCAAAAGGCAAGATACGTCTTCATCAATTTGAAACCAGTTTGGAGATCTCCTGTTTCTCTCAGCCAGCATGAAGAACAGTATTCAGATTTTAAACAGAAATGTGAAGTCAGCTGGTCAATGTTTCCATATCGGTTAGAAACTTGTACTGCGTGTCACAAAGAGGATTTACAACAGCGTAAATACGCTACTAACGCATTTTATGTCAGGTTGGTCGCTACCGCTAATGTAGCAAAGGCCACTCATATATATATATATATATATATATATATATATATATATATATATATATATATATTGTTCAAGAAAATATTCCTAAGTCTGATAAATTAGTCGTTCTTTGGATTGTTGTAATGAATACCTCAAATTACTAACATTTAAGTAAGATATGTAATTATATTTCATGGCTGTTCTTTATCCCTAATATGTTAGCTAGACGGACTGTTTTTTTTAATGCTAGTGTATCAATAAAGGTCACCATCATATTGGCAGCGGCGTAAATAAATTAAAAGCTACCAGACACCCTTTAAAATAATATTTTTGTTTATAAAACCATGAAATTCAAAGTTCAATGTTTGCATTTGAATGAATAAGCTGAATGAAACCTCCAAAATATTTTTTGGAACGAAATTTATTCGCTTGTTTTGTACAAAAGCCTAACAGCCTATATGACTAACATGTATCAAGAGTTTAAAATCACTCTAAAAAAACACTCATTGGTGTTGCCTATTCCGATTAGACTCTTTGCTTTCTCCTAACACATTCTTACAATAAAACTTAACCCTTGTGTGAGAACACTCAATGCTTGGGAATGCTTCCTTGCTCTCTGATACTTACTCCTACTCACTTTACCACATAGTTTTCATGCTTACATGCTCACTAGCGACTGGTCCTATTCAGACAGTTAACCTGGGGTTCTAGTGGGAAGCCGTGACCAATAGGGTGCAGCAGGGTTGAAGGTGAAGTGAGAAGTGGTCGTGTTGTTGCAAGAAGTTAGGCAAAAGTTAGGATTCATGGACTGGCCATTGAATCAACACCTTGTAGCTTAATGGTCCACTAGCTAGCCTTGTAAACAAAAGGTCCTGGGTTCGAATCCTGCCGTTGGGTGCGCAACGATAAAGAGTCTCAAACTAGGACGAAACAGCTTCCCAGTACTAACTGCTGATCTTCCAGTAGTTCTCTTACTTAAGTTAGCCCATGATGAAATCCTCCGACTGGCAACATAGTTCTTAATCTGTTCATTTTAACTATAGAAAATCAGGTCAAGTGATTCAGCGAAGACTCTCTTTTCGGGGAATTTATCATCAGGCTGTACAGTCGTATATTATTTATTTAATTCATTCTTGTTCCAAGTGAAACACAGGGCTTCAAGGTTCAGAGTTTCAGTAGTAGTGATGTTTTTCTTTTTAGGGTGACGTTGCTAGACTCACGCCCCACCTTCCTCCTCTACCAGCTTATAGCCAGCTCAGCGGGAGAGAGGAGTGAGTCAGCCAGGAATCCAACCCCGAATCACGCGCGTGGTATCATATATATGTATATATGATGTGAACTGTGACAAATATAATTGTTTTTGTACCTAATAAAGTAGTTCATGGAATGTACAGATCTCAGAGAGATATAGGAATAATAAAAGTGGTATGGAATTAAAACATCACGCAATGAGGTGATAATCATCGTTAGACAACATTGCGAAAACTTTGCTGACTTAAATAAATAAATAAAGGTGATAGCTTAGATAATACCGTAAATTGTTAGAGGTAAAATTCTTAATAACAGTTAACATAATAAGAGATGAATGAGCAAATTGAATAGACGAAACGAAAAATAAGTATGACCAGATCATGAATAGGGATTATCATGCTCTGAAATAGACGGATCATTACCATGAGAGTTGAAGGCATTGAACAAACTTTTTCTCACTGCAAACATCTGGCTTTTCCATTTCGATGACGAAAGCCTCAGCAATACAAATGAATAGAGATACCTAATGATTTAGGCAGGTTATTTTTGGTGTGTAGATAAATTTAACGGAAGAGACTGTAGAGACAGAGGGACCAGTTTAAACCAGATGTTCAGTAGTTGCACTTCTAACAGCCCTACTCCCACCTCTTCGTTATCGCGGAGAGTAGCGTCCTTTCATCCCATTGGACAAAACCTGACTCAAATGGTCAGTAAGCCTAGCTTCACAGGAGCAGGTAAATTTTATCGCGAAAAGTTTTAGTAAATGTATCATGTTAATCAGCTTGGTCATTTTGTCTAACTTTGATTTCGAGTTATTTGTAATATGAAAGCGACAATAATTCGATCTTCTATGACAGCCTCATACATCTTGTGAAATCTGGAGATATCAACATTTCATTTCTTATATGATTTCACTTCTACCAAAGTCAACAGATTTAAAGTCTCTCAGAGTGAATCTCCAGTATATTTTCCATTGGTTTCTGAAGATGATTCTGATAATTACCTAACTAGCTAACTAACTAAATAAATTATCAACTAGCTAGCTAGCTAACTAACTAAATAAATAAATTATCAACTAGCTAGCTAGCTAACTAACTAAATAAATTATCAACTAGCTAGCTAGCTAACTAACTAAATAAATTATCAACTAGCTAGCTAGCTAACTAACTAAATAAATAAATTATCAACTAGCTAGCTAGCTAACTAACTAAATAAATTATCAACTGGCTAGCTAGCTAACTAACTAAATAAATTATCAACTAGCTAGCTAGCTAACTAACTAAATAAATAAATTATCAACTAGCTAGCTAGCTAACTAACTAAATAAATTATCAACTAGCTAGCTAGCTAACTAACTAAATAAATTATCAACTAGCTAGCTAGCTAACTAACTAAATAGCTGGGTATAGGGAAGTTCAGAGTTCTAGTCGTCTTCTTTTGCCTTAAAATATAATGTGATATTTTTATATCGATCCACTGATCGATGTTCATTTTAATTCTATCATAATAATAACTTAATTTCACTCTTCGGAATTCTTTACAAACCAGCAATAGATACAAAGATCACCAGTGGAACCCAGCATGACAAAGCGAAGTGGAAACTCACTGAAATTATTCTTGAGGGTAGCATTGTATCACGAGTTGATAAAGTTGCAATTCAGAGGTCATTGAACCCCAGCCTAAGTGTCTGAATCGTCAACGAGCTTGAATTCGTAGTCCGAAGATGTCAAGTCCGTTCTCTGGTGTGGTCGTGGTAGATTCGTATTGGTGATGAGTCGTGAAATAGGACAGAGCAGCTGGCTGTCCAATGATCCATTGTCTTAATGATTTCTCTAACTGAGATTTGCTTACTGATGCCATCTAACTATTGAAATCAATCGAAAATTTCAATAAGTCCTATAATCTAAATAATAAAAAAACCTCTTTTATGTTTGATAACGAATAATCATCTTTCATCATTCGTTATATTCAGAAAACTGAAGCTTTCCGAAGATTCATGCGCAACTATTCACTCCTACTCGGTGTACCAGAATCTTCCCAGGACAAAATTGATGCCATCTATGAATTTGAAAAAAAGATAGCAGTGGTAAGTATTTCAATGATGCTTCTTTTTTCAAAAATGTTAAATCACTAACTAACTTTTTTTCTGTTTCACACAATCTCAGTTTGCTGGCATTTGATTGGTTACAGGCGTCTGATCTCAGGCTGACATCAGTCAAAGAACCACTAGGAAACCAGGAAGTATTGAATGGAGAACTATCTCATCATAGATTCTAACTCTTTAGTATTACTCACCAAGCTGAGGATGAAACCTAGGATCTTCCGGTTAGTGGGTGGGCACTGGTCCGTGAATTATATATATATATATATATATATATATGTAGCACAATCATTAGTCTCTGTCATCGGAGAGGAATTACTGTGTTACCCGAATTGTTGAACCCTTGTTCAAAGCAGTTCTTAGCCGTTATTTGATAGTCATAGTAAGCACTAATCAAATTCCATTGAAGTGGAAATAAATTGTTTCGGCATTACTTAACTGAAAGCTACACTTCTGAAAGTAACTTACAGAATTTCGCTTTTTGATGGAAGTTTTTAGAGATGAGTGTTTTCAGTCTGTTCACATGGTTATATTCGTAAAACAAAGTGCTATCGATGAGGAGGGTTAATTTCATTTCGACGACAGGTTATAGATGATATTGAACTAGAGTGCATTTTTTTATTGGTTACACGATTTCATCATGAGCTGACATCAATTAGAAAAACATTGGAAAACCTGCAGGGAGTAGTGGATAGCCATTTCGTCCTAATTGGGGACTCTTCATCAGTAAGTACGCACAACAAGGATTCAAAAACCAGGACCTTCTGGTTACAAGGTGAGGTAACTCGTGGACCATCAAGCCACTGGGATTCGATCCAATGTCCAGTCCATGAATTTTAACTTCTGCTAATTCATGAGATAGCTCGACCACTTCGTGTTGTGTTCTTCGATGAGTTACTGCCTTGCCTCCAACCCGTTGCACCCTACTTGTGCGTACTGATGAACGGTCTGAAACTAGGGCGAAACAGCTGTCCAGTACTCTCTGCAGGTTTTCAATTGGTTCTCTAGCTGTTGTTAGTTCATGATGAAACCTTCCAGCCATTACATACATCGATAAACATAGATATAATATGAAAGCGAAAAAGTCAATAATTAATATATATGAACACTACAAACACATAAATTACATGATAACATTAATATATCAGAAGTAATTACTGAAACTGAGTGTAACCTAAATTAAATTAAGTGTATTCTATTTATTAACTCACATTGACATTATTTATTTTATTAATAACATTAAAACACTTAGTCCCTTTGATAAATTTGAATAAGGCATTAAGAAGACAAATTTCGCCGCGAGATGATATCTTCATTTCGTAGTTTCTTTACAACCTCTTTACAACTAACGTGGTTAACAATGATAAAATAAAGTTCATGAAAATTATTCAGTTAAATAAAAACAAAAGTACACACTGATGACCAATCATATTTAGATAGGTCATGTAGTCCAGGGTAGGCGAAGATTGAAGTCTATTGATTTTTGTACACACAGTTTAGGCTGTATGTGATTAATCCCCCAAAGTGCTTCCATCACCTCCAATAACCAACCTTGAATTGGAGTTATGTGATGGAATAATTGTGAAACAGTCATTAGTATTGATTTTGTGACCAGACATTAATAAGTGTTTTGCAATGGATGATGCTGGATTTCTATTAAGATTTATCGCGTTAGGATTTTCGATATGATTTACTAGCCATTTTGGAACATGTTCTTTTCGACGACATTGGAACCTGCAGCTGCGGTGACACCTATATAGGTAGAACTAACAGAATGTTCCAATGTCGTCGAAAAGAACATATTCCAAAATGGCTAGTAAACCATATCGAAAATCCCAACGCGATTAATCTTAATAGAAATCCAGCATCATCCATTGCAAAACACTTATTAATGTCTGGTCACAAAATCAATACTAATGACTGTTTCACAATTATTCCATCACATAACTCCAATTCAAGGTTGGTTATTGGAGGTGATGGAAGCACTTTGGGGGATTAATCACATACAGCCTAAACTGTGTGTACAAAAATCAATAGACTTCAATCTTCGCCTACCCTGGACTACATGACCTATCTAAATATGATTGGTCATCAGTGTGTACTTTTGTTTTTATTTAACTGAATAATTTTCATGAACTTTATTTTATCATTGTTAACCACGTTAGTTGTAAAGCGGTTGTAAAGAAACTACGAAATGAAGATATCATCTCGCGGCGAAATTTGTCTTCTTAATGCCTTATTCAAATTTATTAATAACAGTTAAAAAGTCTGCACTACCTGTTTGATACACGAATTGTGTAATTGAATCTTAAGCGTGGAACAGAGAGCCTGTGTGTTGAAATACCAAATCCACATATTCCACTTCTCTTTTCTTTTTATTTTATTTTTTTTCATGTCTATTGATTCCAAAAGAGAACTGAAGAACGTAGTGAAAGAGATCCGGAGAAAAATTATGAACTTGTTACATTACAGAATTTATCATCTTTCTGTCCAGTGGTTAGTTTCAGAGTCTGTATTCGCTTTTTTCTTGCTTTTGTAAGTGTATATATATATACATATGTGTAATTAATCATTTTTAAGGCGGAAAACAATTTTGAATGGATGCGTTTTTTTCTTCGATCGATTTTGTGTTCTGCATGCACTTCGAAAGTGTAAAAAAAGCAGCAGCAGAAGAAGAAGAAGAATAAAGAAAAGAAAAGGAACGTTCTACCTTTTTCCATCCATTTCGCCTTTAATGTGGAATGATTAAAAAACTTCTGTGGGTTTTCTTTTTATAAAATAGTAGTTAGTGGGATTTTTTAACAAACGATGAAATTAGTCTAAGAAATATATGAAAAGTAGTATAGTATACTGGTGAGCGGTGGGCAATGAAGATTGAATATAGGATATGACACACAGAACCATGAAATGTCCCACTATAAACACTATCTATAACAATGAAAAACCAACGTCTTGTCGTATGAATTCAGGGAAACCAATCCTTGTGTTCTACTGTATAGCTGATTGAAACTTCCTTGAGCTCCTGACAGTCACAGAATGCTTCAACGACAGAGAAAAGACAGTTATTTGACATAAAATCTCCGGTACTATTTATCAATAATTACATATCACATAGTCAAGATCACTTCATCAATGGTGTTAGACAATTATACAGATCAGATAATTTTCCTCTTTGGAAAACAAGTATTCTAGAATAAAATTAATTAACCCAAGTTCAACTATGAGAAGTACCTTAGAGTCAAGTGGAATACACCCAACAAAGTAGAATCGAAACTCTGTCCACAAGATTCACACACCAATAATTTCTCGCACATAGTTCAAGGTGAGAATGACTCTCATTCACTCAAACGAAATCGACGTCGTAAAACCACACATGAATATCACCGCACAGAGTCAAAGAGAAGGATTAAAACTAGAGATTAAACAGTACGAAGACTAATAATTAAGGTCAAGTCAACATCTGATATGCAGATGTCAGAAAAATCATATATAAACTAGGAGGGAAGGAGCAAATAACTACAAAGTTAGTTGAAATACGCAAATAATCAATTATCTGTATTGTAACTGGATTGTTCATCAGGAATTTCCCGAGCAATTATTCAGCTACACTGCCATTCAGTCACTCGAATGGAATATGCTCCTGATTTCGTAAACTGCTGGAGATGTAGCATAAATAATTGATAACCATGCACATGAATGCATTAGCGCAAGCGCCCACAATGCTTAGAAACAAAATGTAAGCAAACAACGAGACAGAATTGTATTTATAATTCAATAGACAAATATTAGTGTGGGAGATGGAATGAGTTACTGGGATGTCATGTAAAATGTCTTGAATTTTCAAGGCAGTAAATAGCTAATGCATCTAAATCATTTTCAACCATTTTTGAACTATATCACTATGATTCATCAAACCCTGAATATTTCGACAACCCCAGGAAGACAGCTTATACCCTAGTGATTAGTTAAAAATAATTGTCAGTGTCGTCATAGTTTCAGCCTGGTCACACCGGAAGCTCTACCAATCTCATATTACTTCAACTGTGTTGATCAGCGACGTAGGTTTGATTAGATGCTTGGAGGCAATAGACATGAGGTTATCGACCGAGGGTTCGTGCTTTTTGACACTCGCCAGGCATCAAGGCGTATCTGAAATCGCGAGGTAATCAATGTATCTTCTGAGATTCGAATCCGTGTCAATAAGTGCTACAGTCAGAGACGTTACCACTGAGCTATCGGGGCTTACGACTGATCCTTCCTTGGATTGTAATGGACACCTTGATTACACACTTAGTAGTAACTACTGTCATGCATGTAGGTCTTGGTGTTCATGTGGGTTAGAATCTCAAAAGCGACATGAGTTCCTTCAAGATATGTGTCGCTGACTGGTGAGTGCTAATAAATACGCGACGTAGGTCAAAGACTTTCTGCTGATTGTCTCCAACCATCTAACGACAGCATTTCATACCGCTCTGTGAGGAAGAGACTGAAAGAATTCTGTCTGCTTCAAAGAGTCGAAGGATTAGATGCATGACACTCTGTCTGTCTGTTTTCAACATAGAACTCTGCACCGATTTGCAGCAGTTCTAGTCGCCACACTACATGCAGCACACAAAGCAAGAGAAGAAAGTAGGAGAAATGCATAATAGAGACAGTAAACAGGGATATGAGATAAAAGGAATGGTAATAACGAAGAACAATATAGTTTCATTGGATATCATAAGTGACTGGGAGTGGATGCATCTGCAGCACTGAGAACGATTCTGAGCCATATCACCAATTGGTATCTACCATCCCGAGGACTCTACCCAGTCAGGAAGTCTTAACCTCCCTACGTGACTGGCTGGCTTAAACTAACTGTTGTGGATTTCATTGACTGGTGTTGTGTTTTAGTTTGATTGCTGCTTGCTCTTTTCCAGCCTGACCCTTTGTCAGCTAACATCACCCGTCGAGGATGGTGATGACTAGGCATACGTTGCACATGTCCTAACCATCTCAGTCGATGTAATTTCACAGCCTCGTCGATTGATTTCCCCTCCTTACCTAGCACTCGACGCCTAACCTCAATATTGCTCACCTTATTATACCGCTTCACACGGGAGACGGAATGGAGGCAACTATGATCAAAGACGGCTAGCCTTTTCAAGTCTTCCACTCTCTGTGGTCAGGTCTCACAGCCCTAAAGGAGGACGGAGCGGACTACTGAGCAGCGGGTATCACATCCAACACGACACTAGTCACTTACTACTTAGTGTTCATTCGAAAAATACTGTTTTAATATCTTCCGATATCACCCAGAATTGAATGATCTTATTGTGATCTTGAAGAAAACACTAAATTGTCACACCGCTTCTGGAACTTCTTAAAGCACAGCTGATCGGTAATTTTTGATAGATTGATGTTAAACATTAGTTTTTATGTTTTGCCTACTCACTTCAAGATACACATGAAATGTAGAGTTTAAATCTGCAAACGGGCGAAGAGAAAATAAATTTGAACAAGGGAATTCCATCCACCTTCTAGTGGAAGGTAGGGACGTGATTTCCAGCCAACACATTCCTAAACCTCTTCCAATCAGTAGAAGGTCTGGAAAAATGGAAGATTGGGTGTGAGACTAGCAAATACACCCAGTGCAAATACCACCAACGCTACTGAAACTTCAAAGTTGGAAGTCATGTACATTTCCCTCGGAACTCAAATATATGAAGAAAAAACAGAAGCAATATCACATTTCACTTTCAAACACTATACACTTCCCGTTTAAACCTATGGTCAACTGCATTAACAGAGCAATGAACCTTAACAGACTGGAGAACAGTACTTCAATGAAGAATTGACCTGATCTGTTGTGAAGTTGAAATCTTCTTGTCTTATAAACTTAGCTAAGACTTTCATTTATCCTGTCACAAGTTTTTATTCGTTTGAGTTTCCAGTAGAACGTATGGCTTCAGTTTTGAAACTGTAGTAATAGTGGCGTTATGCTTTTTTCTACTAGATAGGTATGCTGGTCTCACGCCCAAATCCCTATCTTTTCCGGGCTTACTACCGTTTGGGCGAATTTGAGCAGTGCGTCAGGCGGTCAGGGATGGAATCCTGGACCATGAAAGGCAGGGGCGCCACTGACTCATGCTTCATGCCAATTTAAATATTGCCTTTCTATCTGATATTCTTTAAATATATATTTAATTCTTTTCTTGTTCTTTTTTTAATGAACCTTATTTTGCAGCTTAATTGGACCAGGTTATTTAATCATATATACAAACCACTGAATTATACAATTTCACAAAATCAAGTGATTGCATTATACGAAGCTTCATTCTTACGACTTAGATGTGCATTATACAAAGAATACTTATCAACTGAAGAAGGCATCAAGTATGTTGGATAGTTGTTGCGTTGCTTTTTTATTTATTTATTTTATTTAGAGGAATGACTGCTGAACAAAGAATATTCTTTTCGATAACTTCTCCTTCAGATTCAACAGTTTTACGTTAAGAATAATTAAAGACTAATCGTTAATAGCAACATTATTGTTATAAATTACACTAAATCAGTAATGTCAACAGTAAGGGATAAAATGCGTCAACATAACACCAGATTGAATATCATACAAATTAAGAAAAGTAAAGCTGAGTTTATGAATTTATAGGTTCGACAGTAGGCCAGGATAGGGATAGTAGCTGAAGCTGCCTGTTTTGCATGCAAAGCTGTGAATATTTTTTGGTGGATCCTAGTACCACCTGATGTTTGTAGTGCTCGATGTCTACAGATCCTTGGGTAATTTATTTGTTCTCCAATGGATGTTAGGGGAATACTCTCCAAAAGCCTGTGTTAGACAAGGTGATGTAATACAGAATTGTTGACGGTTTAAACAACACCTTTATTTAACCACCCAGAGCAGGAAAAATTTAGTTCCTAGAGTAACGGTCAATAGAACTGGCTGAAAAGGAGTAGTTAAGCTGGTAGATCCAATGAGTAGTGACTAGTCAATGTAGGTGCTTTATCTTTCAGTTAAGGAATAAGAGTAGATTGTGTGGGAAATATGCGCTGTGGCTTACCTGCATTAAACTTTCTTTGAACCAATTTCCTCAACCTGTTGGTTATTATTATTTCATTTGGTATATCACTAGCTTCAAGCTCCGAAGTTTTAGTAGTAGTGGTGTTATTTTGTATCTTTTTCTCTTGGATAAAACACGCGTCGAAAGACCTATATATCCAGCTCTACAGGAACAGCTGAATTGGTAGATACACATAGAAATGGTTGAACGTGATAGTTTATCTTCGGAGTTTTTGAAGAACAATGAAAGGCTTGAGAATACCAGTCATAATGTAGCAGCAGGGAATGTTCACCTCGGAGCGTTTGGTATTCTCTTCTTTAGGGTGTAGACCAAAAGGTAACCTATAAACGATATATTCATTTATGACATCTTCTTCAATACAGAGATAGGGTGATCTTCATTGGTTTTGGGCTTTATGTGTTTATTTATAAAGCGTGAGGGACAGCCATTCTTAGGTAGTATCTTCCTCAAGAGAGTGATCTCTTTTACTGATTCAGGGCTGCAGATTCTCTCTAACTCTAGTTGCAAGAGATATCATCAGGTGCGAGTGATGAGTACCCAACGTAGAAGTTTGTCAACTTGCCGTTCCATGTAGAACTTCTCCATGCTGACCTCTTCAAAGTCCCATCAGTCTTCTTTGTTAGTCAAACATCCAGAAAGGAGATTGTCTGTTCAGCTTGTACTTCAGTCTTAATTTGATGTCTGCTCGGAAACTATTGAAAACTCGTAGGATGCTGTTTAGGTCACGGTCGTTACTACAAATGATAAAGGCATCATTAACATACCTTGAATTCATAACGAAGCTTTCGATTATCGATTTCAGCTGACCATTTTCCAGACTTGGCGTGTAAATATCTTCAAGTACCGGGCCTAAAGGCTAACCCTTAGCCACATCTTCTTACTATCCGTAAACAATACCACTGAGTGTGCATTAGGTATTTAAAGTGCCTCTAAGTACAAGTTCTTTGAAGTTAGATGTTAGTATTCCAAAATTTAAATCATTATCTTCCAAGTACTTGCATAGGAGACAAATCGCCTCCGTAATCGAGGCATTTGTGAAGAGAGATTCGACATTGAGTGATGTCATGCATTTGTTGCTCCACTTTCACACCTATGACATAGTCGACGAATCCGAACATGTCCCGAGGACAGTATTTTGAGATTTCTTCTCTGACCGGCTTTAGGAGTCCTTCTAGCCATTTTGCCAATAGATGGCTTGGAAATTCAGGCTAGAGTTGCTAGCGTCATGTCTGACCTTCTTTTATTTTTTTTGACTTACTGTTGATTAGGTTAGGTCTAGGAATAAACTACCGGGACTTGGACTGGGACTATCCGCGTAAGTGAAATTCATTCTATTTGCAACTGCGCCATCAACATGCACCACAGTTATTTAGAAAAAAAACCAACACATATACTTTTTTTCCAGATGTGAGAATGCATCAGAGTGGTGCTGAAAGAAAAACAGACCCGGGGATTGTTCATTATTTAAACAATATGTATTAATCAGCTTTTTGGTAATATCTTATTTCAGAACTTTACACAATGCTCTGGTATGGAGTTTCATTTGGAAAACATCAACACGGATGCCGAAGAAAGTCAGTGAAATGTTAGAAGAATACAGGGAAGCAGAATTAGGTAAATACAAAAATTCACGAATTACCTACTTTTATTTTTCTGTGTAAAGCCATATTTAAATTCATTTCCGTGCAATATTTACAAATATGGAAGATATTACTAGTGCGTTCATTATCTTTACTAGGTAACTTTCATGGCACTTGGCTTGCATTGTTCTATTTACAGAGATGTCAACTTTTACTATCGAACTTGGTAATTCCCATGATTCGACCGTAGTAATTTTTTTGAATTGCTCTCAAGGAGGTTAACACAGAGGAAGCCAGCTGCATGAACAACTTTGAGCTCGTTTTCCGGTTGGCTTCAACTAGAAATAATGCTCACTACTGTTGTGTGGCCATCTCCATCAGGCTAGAATTGAGCTTTGACTAAAGTATTTGTTGACTCATAAGCCTGGTCCACCTAACCTGATGACCAGGCTTGCCATAACACCGCCCCAACTAGTGAATGGATATATTTACCAGTGACAGTACAAAGAATGTATAGAGGTACTCCATCGCACGGAAACGTTGCAACCTCTCTCCTTTCTCTCGAAAATTCAAATCGTCCCCGGTATGATTTAATCAACACAGATAAACAAATTGATCATTGAAGGCCAAATGGTTGAGGTCCATCTGAATTGACGAATTTCTTTGATCCCCTAAGAGACCACACACTCCTCTAAGGGCATTCAAATCTATTTTATCTACTTATCAATCCTTATCTTAGTTTCAAAATGTCGCAGATTTGTAGCTAGAAAATTCATTTATTTCTGTTGAAATGTAAAATCCCTCCTCTTAGATTTCTTCTTCATAGCTTCAGTCAACAGGTGTTACTCACTTGTTCCATGAAATTCGCAGCACATCCAGATTAATTGACCATTTTGGAGAAAATCTCCCCGAAAAGATCTTATCTAATGGTTGTTGTTTCTAAACTCCATAATGAATAGTTAATTTTGAGAATGTGCACCTTTTCTGTAAAACTTTTAGTTATCTTCTTTGTGTGCAGCTGACATGAAACTCCCAGTTAGACGCTTCAAAAACTGTTTCAGGTTTTTATTATCAGAGAAGCTCCAGTTGTCCTGTTTCCACATTTTGTGAAGGGAAGGATTCAATACAATCTCCTGTTAATATTTTCCCTGTATTTAATAACAAGCCAGTCCATGACTGTTATTTCAAGCTATCTTCTTTAAATGAGCCTCACTAAGGGTGATTAATTTGATAATAACAGATAAGTATTCTTTGTTCAGATGGTTGTAAGCAATCACCAGGAATCCTTCGACCTAGATTTCGTGCTTATCCCATGTCCCTCCTGAGATTCAAACCAGTGTCACCTACCCAGTGCTGCAATCAGAGACGTTGTCACCAAGCTATTCAGACTCGCGATTTGCCTTAATTAAGGGTGTGATGGGTACTTTGTTTGGACACTAAGTAGTGACTATCGCCATGCGTCTAGTTCTTCGACTTTTTGGTACAGGCTGAATTCTGTCAGCCAAGTTTGCGATGTGTTTGCCACTCTGAGTGTCTCCTCATCACCATGCACTCTAAATCACTGTCAGACTGCTTCCAACCATCTTACACACAAGTATGAAACTGATCCATTTCAGTCTGTAGATTCTGTGCAAAACATTTGTCCAAATTTCCTATAATCTATGACTTTATCAAATCGAGTTTAATGCATACTTTTATTCATTTTATTTTTTTCAAACTATTAAAAAAGGTTTAAAAGTTGATCCAGATCGCTGGCAAACATGTGTCACAGAAGTACAATCTCCATTTGCATTAGTAATTGGTAGACACTTTGTTCAGGAAAGATTTAATCAGAAAAGCAAAGAAGCTGTAAGTCTGATGTTACATATTATCCAAATTCTTTTTAAATAGATCTATTATTTATTGGAGATTTGTTTTACTTAGCATTTATAAGCACAGCACTATGTTTAAATTACTGCATGAGTAATTTGGAAGTTACTTCAGCTGTACGGAGCGCAGTGTATCACATCTTCATAAACCTAATTCAGTAGCTGTATGGCAATGACACATGTCCTGTGGTTCACAGTGGAAACCTCAGTGAAGCCTTTGAAGTGAATGCGTGAGTGAGACAAGATGCCTACTGTCACTGACGATATTTCTAACTGTGTTGAACTGAATCACGTGGAGGAGAGGGCAGGATTAGGTTAGACTGATAAGAAGACCCTGAAAGGTCTGAAGCTCACGGACAATTTATTTCCAATGTCACAAAACTTGGAGTTGTACAGGCGAAAACTAACAAGTTGGCAAAAGAGGTAGGCAGTGGAGACGGGACTTCAGGTGGACATGGATAAGACAGAGGTGATGAAGATCAAAAAAAGACCAAAAACAGCAACCAGTGCGGATCACTATCAGCAGGAAAAAAGTGAAGGAAGTCACACTGTCTTCACTTATGTCACTAAGCAGTATCGTTCTAACTGCAGGTGGACTACATGGATGAGGATGTCAAAACGAGAATTTGAAAGGCAAGACAGACCTTCACCACTGTGAAATCAGTTCGGAAATCTCCTGAATTCAGCAAAAAAAAAAAAAACTCAAATTTTTGACACTATTGTCAATCCTGTCAGTCCTTCTATATGAGTCAGAAAGTTAATCAGAGCGTCACGAAAAGCGTTTCTTTCAGGTCACTGCAGATTTTTGTCAACAGTTTCTTCTTTGACTGGCTTCATACTGATGACCAGATGACCATGCAGAGAATATTAGCAACAAGAAACTATGGGAGCAAACCAATCAATAACATTGTGTTCAACAAATATGTCGAAGAAAATAGAGATGGACTGGACACAAGCTGAGGAAACCATTGGGTGACTTCGCGCTTCAGACAGCTGCTCAGCTGAAACCCGAATGAGAGAGACGGTAAGTTGGGGTTAGATCCAAGGGTGACATGGAGGAGTAGATGGAAGATTATGGCCAATCGTAGAACCAGCTAAGGGTGATTGTAGAGTGCAGGATAAGTGCCCTCCTTGTATCGCACTTGGAATCCAAGGGAATAATAATAATATTAATACAATAACCGACTTCAGCTAATGTTCGAATAACCTACCAGTCTGATTTGATATTTCACACAACTTCTGACACTGTACTTTGTTTACACTCAAATTAAACGATTTTTAAGTAGTTGGACTAAACAAACATCATCTTATTGGTTTGGTGGCACAGTGGTTAGGACTCCGGCCGACCATGCACACGGTCCGAGTTTCGATCCCCTGCCGACGCACACCTGATATCTATGGTCGGCCTGCAAAATTTGGGCTACCGATATCCATGCTAAAAATTCCATACGTGTACTAAAAATACAGTGTAGAATCAAGCTGTAATAAAAAAATAGCTGCGGGAGGCTCAGTAGCTGTTTAGTCAGTCAATGATCGAATCTC
The DNA here is from genome assembly GCA_944472135.2 of Trichobilharzia regenti. Taxonomy (NCBI): domain Eukaryota; kingdom Metazoa; phylum Platyhelminthes; class Trematoda; order Strigeidida; family Schistosomatidae; genus Trichobilharzia; species Trichobilharzia regenti. Next base: position 75,482,807 of record OX235263.1, read on the forward strand.
GGACCACACGGGGTGTGGTTGGCGAGCGTTCTACCGCTGATATATTCTTGGATCACTGGGCTACCTGAATTTCCATTCTCTTACCATTTCGCTCATTTCTGTCCTTGAGAAGCCAGATATATTTACACACACACTTTCTATATACCGGTGAACATATCTCGGCGATGAAAGAAAAATACCATACAAGGGTATTTTATTTTTTAGATCTAAAAGCATTTCGTCACATGAGAAACTACAGATTACCGCTCTCAAGTGTTCTTCTGAAGGGGTTGGACTGTTTTCCGGATTTGATTATTTCAAAAGCCATTGGAAACTCAGGGCTCACTTGATGGCTGTTTCTTCTTAGTTTAAGACTCTCCGTCAGTACCCACCCATCAGGGTTGGAACCCATCACCTACTGGTTACAAGGCGCGCTCTTAGACCATTCAGCCACTGCGGTCTAATTCAGTGGCCCATGAACTCCAACTTCTGTTAATTCACTAAATTGCGTGATCACTAGTCACTGTCATCGGCGAGTATTTATCCTCATGCACGACCTGTTGTACCCCATTGGCCAATCCTTTACTTGAATAAACTGGATGAATTGAAGGTATTATACAATAAACCACACAGAAATTCTGTACACTATGTTAAGTTTTAGTGTGGAATAAAGACGTTATCTTTAGTATTATTACCAAAATAATGTTAATTTCAATCTGAACGTGTTCATAATTGAATTTAACAGAAAGGTGTAGGAATGGATTCCTACTAGATATTAGCTGTTTTCAGTAAATTATCAAGCTGAGTACTCGCAAAACATGTGAAGTAATATGCTTTTAGTCTGAATCATAAATAGTTAGGAGTGGTGACCAAAACAAATTCTCCTTGAAGTGATTAAGTGGTTGGTGACTAACTGTGGAATCCAGGATGTGTATTTCGTCCTGCTTGGGAGTCGTCATCCAAACGTACCTGCATTCCTACTCCGTCCTCTTCTTAAATTAGTGAATGATGATATTCCCACTGAGAATCAAAACTATCACGCTTCGTTTCAAGCGTCAAAGTGTAATTCACTGTACCACTTGCACAAAAGGTGCTTTTTATAGCCCAAGTGATCTAGTGGACAACAGTTTGGCGTTTGAAGTGGTAGGTACCAGGTTCGAGTCCCAATGGGAATATCATCAGTCACTTGAGACTGCATGTATATCCAATCACTGACGACTCCCAGTTAGGACGAAATTAGAGTCCTGGATTCTGCTGCTAGTCACCATCCACCGGATTATTTAAAGTTAATCTTCAGACGTCTTCGAAACGTCTGTACTAGGAACCATCGATATGTCAAAGGGGAGGTCGAATATTTGGGTACAGTCAATCAATAGCAGATCCTTCTTGTATAAAATATCTGACATTCACAGTATTTCTGTTTCATATTTTTGAATGAATATTACCCATTTTGTTTTATAATTCATTGGTTATTAGTGAATACCATGAATAACATTGTTTATTAAATAACAAATTGTAAAGATGCTTACTGTCTGGCATTTACTTATTTCTCGACAATAATATCTAGGCAACAGAAATGATAACAGAGATAAAGAAGGCCTTCAAAGAGAATTTGGTCAATGTCGATTGGATGCAAGAAGCTGACAAGCATAAGGCAACTGAAAAGGTATGACTTTAAAATTTTGATGAAAGTTATTGCTTATTTTCTTTCAACCTATACAAATGATTAGGTGGACTCAATGAAGGCATCAGTCGGTTATCCACAGAATATTAATAATCTTGCAGATGAAGAGAAGGAATTCTCTTACTATGTAAGTTTGTAATGATTTTCAGCTCTTGATTGTTTTTTTTTAATTTTGTTCCCTTGCGTCCCTAGTGAGACATGCAGTTTCAAGTTCTGAGCTGTGACGTTTCAGTAGCAGTGGTGTTCATTTTTTTTTATCGGGTGAGGTTGCCGTCCTCACTGTTAACCTTCCGTTATTAGTGGAATTATCACCGACTAGGCAAATTTTAGGAGCTTGTTGGCTGTTGATCGAACACCAGACCCCATTAGGTGTGGTTCGTACTGCCAAACCACTGTCTTGAGTCACTTTTATTAGTTTCAAGAGGAATTTGGCAGGAATGGCATTTGTTTCAAAGTTGTTCACACAGTGATGTCAGTTACAGAACCAATGAAAACCACCAGGAAGTAATGTATGAATACTTCTTTCAAGTTAAGGATTCTTCAACAGTGTGCACCCACGACGCGACTGGAGGACAGGCTCAACACCTTTGTGTTACGAGATCAAGCTGGTTGGCCGTTTAGCCACTTAGGTAGGAATCTAGTAGACCATCAGTTCTGACTTCTGTCATTTCGCGAATTTAAAGTGACTGCCACCTGCCAGTCATCTCTGGTTATTTTGAAGTCATACCTGACCTGGTGGACTTCACTGAACACAACTTCTTACTAGCACTCCAGATAATTTTGTTCTGTAGAAATTGAAATAAAGTCAAATAAGTAAACTGATGGGACTAGGTTGAACTCAATTGAAATTCAACAAGAATGAAGTTATTAACGATGATAATAAGGAGTAGCCAGTGAACAAATAATATCAGATAAATTTTCAATAGTAAGTTTGCAAGGATTTCATTTCTTTAAAGTTTGACCACATAGTGATGTCAGTTAGAGAAGCAATGAAAACCACCAGGGAGTATTTTACGAATGATTTGCCCACGTTTGGGACTCTTTAGCATTATCCCTCAACCATCCCCATAAGGGATCGAATCCAGGACTTTCAGGTTGCAAGATCAAGCTTTTTGACGATTTAGCTACTTGGGCTAGAATTCAGTGGTTTGTGAATTCTAACCCTGTCAAATCGTGATATGGTGCTACCCTCAAGGGTTCTCGCTTACGAATCGTCCAGTACTCCCTGTTGATTTCCATCGTCCTCTCTAAATGATACTAGTTCTTGACGAAACCAAACGACTGAAACTGAATAGATATTATCAGCTGAGAGCTATTAGGTAAGACCACGGATTGATATCAGTTAGTGAACCTTTGGAAACCAGGGAGTACAAAACAGTTACTTCATCCTAGTTTGGGACTCATTGGCAGTAAGTAACAACTGTGTTCCTAACCCAGGATCTTCCGCTTACAAGGCAAGCTCGTATGCTACTCAGCCACTGAGACCCGCTTCAGTGAGTCATGAATTATAACTTCACCAATTCCTGACTTTAGCGCCGTCACCAACTAATGTCATAGGCGGGAAATCCATCCTCACTCCCTACAGGATGAATCCCACTGGTCACGTCTTCTTCCTGGAACTCCAGGCAACTTCTTTCTGTAGCCAGTCACTAGTGAGCAGTTGGCACGTAGTGTCGATCGGTCTGAGTCCAGGACGAAACAACTATCCATTACTCCCTGATTTTCATTGGTTCTCTGACTGATATCAATCAATACAAACCGATTCTTGAGATGTAATAATTAATTCCAGCATATATCTCACACAAATATTTGCTTTCTGTTTTATTTAGACTGATATGAATGAATCAACATATTTCGAGAATGCTCTACACTGCAGTGAAGCTGCGTTTCTTGAGATTTTACGTGAATTAATAGAACAAAATACGGACAGGTGAGAGACTGTGAGAGAGTTAGAGAGAAAACAAATTTATATCACATATGAGGCTATACAGAGTTTTGAGTTATTTTTATTATTATTGTTATTCCCATAGACAGAAAGTTGTTGCCGCAGAGATGTAATTAAAAAGGTGAATATAGTGCTATGCGAATATATCAAGATTACAAGTTCATTTCCGACTATTATACTGTTAGGTGCACCAGTTTAGGAGATGTAGGAACGTTGACAGTAATACTTTAACAACATAAGATCAGGGCTAGGCAACAGATCGTTTATTGATAAAATAAACAGATACTCGTAGATTTTTATGTATATTATTGTCAGTGGTGAAGTAACGTCTTCTGATTGGTTGTTTTCTTGCTGAAGGTTATTCTGTACTGCTTGTAACCGTTTCTTAGAAAGTTAAGCCACATATCTACGAATTGTATTTGCACGCGTTAAGTCTACTGTGACTGGTTGGTGAGTTCTTCAAGGTTAAGCTTTGTAACTCTTTTTTCTCATAACTCCGATTCGGGAAGTAAACATTGATGTAAATTGTTGTCTGCAATTGTGGTTTGTAGACAGCTCTCACTGCAATATTACTACTGTAACAACAGAAGACATGGACCAGGCAACAGATCGCTTATTAAGGAAATCAGCACGTATTTATATATATTTCATGTACATTATTATAGCTTATTCAAGCAGACAAACACAGTCTTCTCATCGGTTGTTTCTTGCTCAAGGTTATTCTGTACTGCTTGTGACTGGTTTCTCAGAAATTTAAGCAGTATATCTGTGAATCGTATTTGCCCATGTTAAGTCTGTTGTGATTGGTTGTCGAATCACTCTTGTTCATATTTTCTCACGGCCAATATTAGTGACCTAGACATGGACGTAAATTAATGTCTACCAATTGGCTAGCAGCCTGCTTTCACCACACTACTAGTAACAATAATAATGACTTTATTCTGAACAGGAATCATATAATATACAGAATTTCTTCTGAATTCATTGCATATTAGTTTCCCTTTGTCCAGGATCCTCATGTAGAATAGTAACTGTGACAGTAGATCACTTGACACAATGTAGCATGACCTCAAGTGCAAACCAATTCTTTATGATCCTTCTTCTTTTCCCCTTCGAGAAATATAAAAATAATAACAGCTTTATTCTGAAACAATATTTATATAATAAACAGAATTTTCAGCACAGTTTATTGCACGATGTTTTGTCGTCGTCCAAGATCTTCAAAATAAAAGAGATCCATTGACAGCAGATCATATGTCACAGTTCTATCTGACCTTAAGTGCAAACCAATCCATTGTGATATCTCATCTTTGTCTCTGTCGAGAAATTTACAACGTTTTTCCTTTGAATGTCACTTTTTTAAAAAGTCCAGGAGTACACTTTGGGAAGCTAGGACACCACTCAGGAACAGTCATCTCATCTACTGGAGTAAGCTGCCACCGAGTGTACTGCTATTTCCCGTGTTTGTTAGAAAATTCCGAATCAGTAAGCAAGAATGAGAGAAATTATATTGCATTAATAATGGAGGTTTAGTTCGGTAGCCCAAGTTTTAAGCATGCCGCTGTCCATATGTGCCACATTTGTTTGGAAGCCAGTTTAAAAAATGGACAGGGATACAATTAATAACCCAGAGGACATAACTAAATGACTGAAGGCCTCAGGTAGTTAGTTTTATTTCTTAGACAGTGACAGACTGTGCTGAAAATTCCTTATGTATTGGGATACACTGTCACCCATGATCAGGTTTCTCCTCAAGTTAATTAGAAACTTGCAAACGAGCAGGCTGTATATATTTTAAATGTTCACAAGAGTAGAAAACACCATCAGAGGTCATACTTTAAGCTATTAAAACAAAGCTATTAAGAGGAACTATATGCAGTATAATTATGAAGGTTCTTTGTAGCTTAAGGTTTAAGCAGGCTGCTGGAGTTACCAAAGATACCCTGTCTATAAACTCAACTTTCTATCCTGCAACACCAAAAATGATCGTCCAAAATCTGAGACATCTATTTTGGGATCAGAAAAGTAGAGCTATGATGATTGCTTGACTAGCTTGGCTCCGTGCACGAATAACCGAATGTAACACGACAGTGTGTCACATCGCGAAAATGCTTGACCACTTAACTTCAGTTTAATTGGTCAACTTAACACAGTGAAGATCAGCAACCAGTGCTGAATAAAGGATGCTGCTGAATAGTAACTTTCGGGGGAATTATTTACCATGACAATACTATTTTTCTCCAATAATTACTCAGTGGAACATAGGGGTTTGGGAGTGCGTTGGCAGGAGATCGAACCCCGGACCACATACGTGGTTGGCGAAAATTCTACCACCGACGCACCATAGTACTATTACTAATCTAAATTTATTTTAATATTCAAGAATTAGTTTGTGGGGATATGATTTGTTTCAAGTGTCATCACAGATTGACACCAATCAGAGAACCATTGAAAACCATCAGGGAGTGCTGGACAGCTGTTTCATTCCACTTCGGAGCCCACCGGGGGTCAAACCCTTAACTTTCCGGCTAGAAGACAACCTCGTGTACCATTCAGCCACTGACACCCTATCCAATGGGCGATGAATTCTAACTTTTGCGAATTTGTGATTTGAAATCGGCCACCAGACAGTGTAATCGGCGAGTATTTTTCCTCACAGCCAACCTGGAGAACTCCACTGGTCACGATTTCTCACTGGAACTCCAGGCAACTTCATCTTGTAACCAGTCACTAGTGAGCCTCACATTAATATTCAACAGTTAGTTTGTAGGGATTTGGTTTTTTCTCAAGTGTGACCGCAGAAGTTGCCTGACGTTTTAGTGAGAAGTCGTGACCAGTGGAGTTCGCCCAGTTGGATAGTGAAGACAAAAGCTCGCTGATGACACTGGCTAGTGCCAGTCACACTGAGGTCAGGAAGTGCTAGAAGTTATAATTCATACGTCATTCAGCTGGGTCCCAGTGGCTGAATAGTCTACCAACTCACCTTGTATCCGGCAGATCCTTAAAAATTTAATATTTTTAAATACTCTAACATCAATATTTTCTAATTGACCCCATCTTCATTGGTTGATTCTGATTTATCTGAATGAATCATTCCTTTTCGCCGACAGAGATTTTCGAGTTGTTTATGTCATTATATATATTTTTACACTATATGGTGGTGAGAAATTAGCTAGCGTGCATATGGGAGTGATTCATTCAGTCATCGGATTTAATTTCAGAGTGTAGAATTTAGTTCAGTCCTGGTGACTGTAATCGTTTAATTTATCTGGATTTCAGATCTTAAAAGTCTATATCTACTCTATAAAGTTTCCATTTAATTAATTCCTTCTGGATAATATTCTTTGATAACACTTCAAAAAAAATACATTTTCACACGTCAGTCATCTGAGTCATATGTCATTGTATAGCAGTTTTGTGTCGCCATACATATATTTGTATTGTGCTGTATTCATCTACTGCTTTTCAACCTGCAACTCACTGTTTTGTGACTTATCTTCGTGCTTCCATTGCAATTATTATTATTATTATTATTATTATTATTATTATTATTATTATAATAACAAACTGTACTGCTTTAAAAGGCGGGTATTCTCAAAGATAATCAGTGAAATTACCTGTAGTCTACTGAAGCATAGATTGTGTCTGGTTTGAAATCAGATATAGGAAGATTGACTCTGATTTATGCCTTCGAATTATTTAAAAAAGGAATGAAATTGATTAGAAGGTGAAAAATAAATTTCTGTTGGCATTATCTGCTTTTTGTGCTTGCTGGCTGGTACGCATTGTTTGTAGCTCAAAAGCAGTTGATGTCGCCTTTAAACGTCCATTTTAAGTAGTTTAGATATGCAGGAACTTTATAACTTAGTTGTTTAGAATATGACTCATTTCACCATGTATACGAAGATTTTGCATAAAATGGACTCAAACTTCTGAACAGTCAAGCTATTTTACTCTTAGTAATTTTAGTGTAAAATATAACAAAGACTTTAGTGCAGAAAATTCCCTTTAATATTGATTTCATTTTCATACCTGGACGCTAGTGTTTATGACGACGAATCACAATAGACACTAACAATCAGTTCTACTGTGTCTGTGGGTGAAGATCCATTTTAAGGCTTAACAATAAGTGAAAAAACTAATGCGGGTTAATACTGGTGTAGATGACTATGAATCGCAAACTGATAAGACATGTCAATGAATATATGTAAGGTAACTTAAATATCCCTACAATAACAATATAAAAATTTGGTGGTGGTGACTAGCAGTGGAATCCAGCATGCGCATTTCGACCTATTTGGGACTCGTCAGGTGGATGTACCTGCATTCCTCAGTGAGTGGTGGTGTTCCCACTGAGACTGGAACTCAGTACCCATAGTTTCAAACGCTTTAGCATTTAGTCGGAACGCCATCACTCACTGAGAGTGCAGGTGCATCCAATTCACGAGTCTTAAATAGGACAAAATGTGCATCCTGGATTCCAATGCTAGTCACCACGCACCAAATTAATTCATGTTAAATCTATAGAGATTGCTGAAGCATCCGCACAAGAAGCCGACGTGTCAACAAAGGTTGAGCACTTCAGTTCAATGAATCAACGGGATGGTCCATACTGAATTAAATAACAATAAAATTGATTAGAGCAAACATTTGTCTACGGTAAATTCTTCAGGCTCCAAAAATGATAAATCCATTAAATTTACCCTACAATAGCCAGTCAATGCAAGTTAGAATTGTAGCAGAAAATGTATTGTGGAACAAGTACTAGATGGAATAACAATAGTCACTTAGTTTTGATTCGCTCTAAGAGTATGTTTAGTCAGTAAGTAGATGGAGTGAAATAATTCAGTGTGATGTGTATATATATAAAGTCAACAGAAGCACAGGGTTCTTCAAGAATAAGTGTAGTCAGTAGTGTGTGAGACAATATAAAAACAACAGAGAGAATTAAACCAACAGGTGGGATAGACTAGACGCAGGTGAGAAAGTGACAAATAACTGTAAAAGTGATGTTGAAATAATTATGATGGTGTGGTGTAAACATAAAAGTGCTACTAGTAGGCTATTTTCAGGTAGTAATGATTTTCCAAGAGTTGATTTGTAATGATTTGATGTGTTTTCTCAAGTTTTACCACGGGATGACAGTAATCGAATCTTTACAAATCGAATTCTAAAAATCAATCTGATGCTCTTTAGGGACTTGCAACAACAACAGCCTGTCAGGAGTGAGTGTGGAGTTCACGCCGATAACATTGTTTGTTGGTCACCCTAAAAATCACAAATTAGTAGAAGTGAGAACTCATGGGCCACTGAGTCAGGTCGCAGTAACTGAATGATTTAAGAGCTTACCCTGCAACCGGAGGGTCCTGGGTTCGAACTCTGGCAGTGGACGTGTACTCCTGATGAGTCCTAAACTAAGATGAAACGACTGTCGAGTACTCCCTGATTTTCAATGGTTCTCTAACCGATATTACTCCATAGTCAAAATCGAAAGAAAATGAATTGAATGAAGTGGAATGAAAAGGATTGTGTAAATGTAATAACCAGTTTGAAAAGCATTACATAAACCTAAGGTAGCAGAAATAATAAGAAATGTCATCAACTCGTTAAAGGTTTGAAATAAAATGTGAATTTGTCATGTGAAGTACAATAAAGTGAGAAAATAAGATGAATGAAGTGTGGTCAACAGAATAAAATACAATAAATCAAGTGTTATGATGTGATAATGCAAAGTAGAGCGAAACGAAACAAAAATGGAACAATAGAGGATAAAGAAGGATAATGAGGTTTCTGTGAAGTACATGTAATAAAATTAAGACCATGGTAAATAAACTTCTGGCTTTATGTTATGTTTTATTACCAAAGCTTCTGCTATGCCAAGCAAAAGCACTCGCATCCCTTTCGGGCTTTGTAGACCAAATTAAACGATTCATCAGATGTCACGTGATCATTATCTGTGATATTTTGCAATATAGATAAGTTAGTGACTCTATTCTCTCCTTTGTTCAGCCAAACTGTGAGATTCTCTGGAAGGGGCCCAGATAAAACTTTCGATGAAGGTCCTAGTTCCACAAAAGCTGATGAACATACAAATACAAATAAGACTGGATAGTCTAGGAAACATTTCCTTCACATTAAGGTACTTGAGTAGACGGCTAGGGTAGGTTATTCATAGGGTTGTAGCGAAAAACGTCTTAGTTACCTAGTCAACGATTTTTTACTCACAGTGTCACTCCTAAATTTTCAGTTAAGATGCAACACTTTTTTAGCTGCCTTGTCGCTTCTTTGTATTTCTTTCATATAACTTACTATTAGCCGAGACGAAACTTACTGGATACCCATTCTCTCTGAAAGTTTCTTTCAATTGTTTAACTTTATCCTGAACACTGTCTTCACTACAAATTCTTCGGGTCCTCAATGTAAAAGAAGGGATTAAATTCCTTTTCTTATCCACTGGAACAAAACTGTAGAAATTGCCCCATTGTCCTGTCTATGTTGTTTTTCTGCTAATTGACCCCTTTAGTAAACGAACCATCAGATCTCCTTGTGATTATTAAGTACATCAAGGAAGATATTTTGCTATCATTTTCTTTTTCTAACATAAACCGGCTTGCAGGATAACTGTCATTGAAAATTTTCAGTCTATCTTCCAAATCATAGTTCTTATCACATTCATATATCTCATCAGTTTGTGATTCCTTATTATTATTATTCTTGTAGAACATACGGCTTCAACTGCACGTCTTCGCTTGCTTCCGTCTTCTCCTCTACTTTTCACCTGCATCCATGTTAGTCCATACTCTTTCAGCTCCTCTTCACACCATCTCCTCCACGTCACCCTTGCAACGATGTCCCACTCGCCGCTTCCCTTTAGAGTTCAACTCGAGCAATGGCCTGATGCGCGCGCGATGTCATCCAGCGGCATCCTCAGTGAGTGTCCAATCCATCCATTTCCACTTTCTCCTGCATATTTGTTGGTTGGCGACTGGTTCTTGTTTTGTTTCTTCGCATAGTTTCTTGATGGTGATTCTTTCTGGCCCGGTCATCTGATCATCAGTATAGAGCGAAGACAGTTGTTGATAAAGGTCTGCAACAGGCTGTTGGAAATATTCTTTGTAACCAGCCCACCAAGTTTCTGATCCGTGTAGAAGAACTGACTGGCTTGACGCTGTTTGTATTGAAAATCCTACCGAATTTTGTTGTTGATGCTGAGTGATAAAGATTTCCAGATTGGTTTCAGTTTGATGAATGTGTTTCTCCCTGGCCTTCCCGATTCTCGCTCGACTTGACACCCTCGTCCGTTCCGACTTCCTGTAGTTGAGACAATGCTCCCTAGCCAGATAAATGTGAATGAAGTAATCTCTTTCAAATCCCTCCCGTTGATGGTGATTGACGCTGTATGTTTCTGCTGTTGTTGTTGTTGGTTGGTTGGTTGGTTGTTTTCATCACCTCCGTCTTGTTTATGTTCACTTGGAGTCCTGTCTTTGCTGCTTTTCGATCAGTTTGTCGGTTTTCGCATATAAATCTTCAATTTTGTGTGACATCAAACATAAGTCATCCACGCGCAAAATCCAGGCCTTCTAGGTTCTTCACGTCGGTCCAGGATATTCCTGTCTTCTCGTTTCCCACACACTGTCTGACGCATAATCCAGTCAGTGCACCACAATTAGGAATATCATTGGTGATAGATAATAAGCACCCTTGTCTGACTCCTGTGTTTACTCTAAACGCCTCGCTGAGTTTTCCGTTGTGGATCACTTGACATGTGCCGCCGTTGTCGTACAGCTGTTGAATAAGGTTGATGAATATTTGGGGTACGAATATGTGACTCCTAATCAATTTATAATCAATATTATTCGAATTCAGCATTTCCAATCATTGTCAAACTTTGACGCATATACAGACACACAAAAAAACTAATTGTTATTGTTAATTATAATTCATTTACATAAATACGACTTTAGATTAATGAGAATGAAATCGTCGAAAAGGAGATTTTCTTCACTTAAATCCTTTTTTATATGTCTCAATGGGGATTATTAATTTAATAATCAAAGTATTAGAAACACAATCTTCAGCGAAAGGAGTCATTTCAACGAATTTATTTTCAAGCTTTACAATTGTATATTTTTATATGTGGTTTTTATGAATATATAGGAATTTTTTAAACAAAGATGCGAACACATAAAACTATTAAAAGGAAATGCAATTAAAATCTTTGTGATTATAATCATAGTTAAATAACAAGCGGTAAAAGGAATAATGTTATAAATAAGAGAGTTCATAGAATGTACAGATGCTTTAAAGGAATGCCAACTTATAGGATAAATAGGATTATTGGGCAATTTAAACATTACCAAACATGGTGAGGGAGGTAGCTTTTCTGACCTATAAATTCAACTGCTCTTGCAAAGAAAAGTTCATCAGCGGCGGCCAGAGAATGAATTCCACAAGAATATAAGGGCAAATTCCAACATGACTTTATAGAGGAGAAATGGTGATGGTGGTGGGGTGTGTGTGAGAAGTTCTAATCTAAAACACTTGATCGACTCCTGTCACTCTACTAACTCCAACCATCATTTCAAGATCATCTATGGAATTCATGGCAAGTTTTCACATTTTCTTCGTCGTAAACTTCTAGCGCCTTGGCCAGTCAGAAATTCAGATGAAACCTTTGTGTACAGAAGAAGTGTGTACAGTCTCTATTTCCACCTTTGCCGTAGAGGGATAAATATTTATTTATTTTTCACTTTGTTTATTTAGTTCATCTATGTATGTTTCCCTTATGATCACGATCATCATTATTATTATTCTCTCTCTGAAGAGTTTCCGGTGTTGTTTCATTTGTTCCACTTATTATTCCGATTTAATATGCTTTTGCAACGTTAAATTCTATATCATCAAAGTTATCATAATGTCACGTAATATTTTATTCGTTTACTAATTCTCTTAATTTCATGCTCATTTCAACATCTATACATTTCAGGAATTAATATATATATATATATATATATATATATATATATATATATATATATATATATATATATATATATATATGACATTATTTGTATAACTACGACTACAACTACAAATATTTTCAAACAAGCAACAAAAATCAATAGCAATAATAATTATTATTATATCCCTTAATTCCTAGAGGAACATAGGGCTTCAGCTGCACGTCTCCATTGCCTTCGGTTTTCTGCCAACTTTTTCACCGCGCTCCAAGTCTGCCCACACGCTTTCGTCTCCTCTTCACATAACCTCCTCGAAGTCACCCTTGCATTGACGACCAACTCGCCGCTTCTCTTTCGGGTTCCACTCGATCAATGACTTGTCTAGTGATGTCACTTGATGGTTCGCTTTCCTCAGAGTATGGCCAATCCATCTCCATATCTCCCTGCCTATTTGTTTCACAATCGGTTCCTGGTGGGTTGGTTCGCTCATTGCCGGAGATCCCTGTTGCTGAACTTTTCAGGCCGGTCACCTGATCTTGAGCAGTGTTGAGCGAAGACAACTGTTAATGAAAGTCTGAAGTTTGTTTGAGATGCTCTTTATGACGCGCAATGCAAGTCTCTGATCCGTATAGTAGGTAGCACTGACTTCACCTTGGAGTTGAGAATCCGGATCTTATTTTTGATGGTGAGTGCTGTTGACCTCTAAACGGACTTGAGAGTAATGAAAGCTTGTCTTGGTTTTCTGATTCTTGCTTTGATATCCTCGTCATTTCCGTCCGCCTGTAGTAGAAGCGATGCTTCCCAGTTCGGTAGGTAGAGGAGGTAGTTTCTTTCAGGTTCCTCCCATTTATGTTGACTGATTGTTGTCTGTTGTTGTTGCTGTTGGTGTTGGCCAGGTGTCTTCATCACCTCTGTTTTCTCTATGTTCACTTGAATTCCTATCTTCTCTGGATGCTTCTTCTGCCAACTTATTGCTTTTCACTTGCATATCTTCCAGTTTGTGGAAAAGGCAGGACTTAATGAATTCATCAATCTTTGGTAATAGTCTTCAGTTGGATACTCTCCATACAGGGATATATCTGCCATTAGAATTATATTGGGATATATAAGACTGAAAAGATGTCATGAATTTCGAACTGAACAGTAATGATAATAGTAGTGATGCTAATAGTAGTAACAATAATAACAATAATAATAAATAATTATAATGTTCATACTGATTAAGATAATATCTTTGACAAAAGACTGTTTTAAGTGAATCATAAACAATAATAATATAGGGTAGAATAAAATATTAATACTAATTCTACCACTTAATAAATAAAGCACATTACAATCGTAGATTCAGAGGGACTGGCACTTCCTTCTGTACACAGAAACCTCACTTAAAACCTTCGCAACTGCTAGCATCTTTCTGTTCGCTTGTCTGCTCACACTAGTGGTTGACTCGACAAAGTCATTGTCACGTCCATAGTCCACAACATGCTTTGTTACTGACCTTTCAGGCAATTTCACTTCAGCTGTTTTCAACCACTGTATTTGCTCCCACAAACACACTCAAACTGATATAAGCAGTTTGAAGTACTGAGGATTGGCGAATGATTTTCCTCACACATTGTTTCAGCACCTACTTGGCGTTGTTAAAGGGGATAAAGTTTTGTAACTCGATAAGTTCTCTTGTTGCTTAGCCTAAATTCATTTCGGAAAATAAATGTTCCCAAATATTTTGACTTGCATTTCATACTACTACTATTATTATTTTAAGTATTCGTACCTTTGCTTAAATTTCGTCATGGGATATAATTTTTTTTAAATCATATACACAATGGTACAGCTGGATAATGAATTCGTTGAGAAAAGTCTATATCTGGTATTCTTAATGTTGCGATGGAAATTATTATTCTAATAATCAAATGATGTTAAAAAGTACGCATTTAAAAAACTATAAGTGTCTTTGGTTACAGGATTTCATCATAAGCTGATATCAGTTAGAGAAACATTGGAAGACCAATGAGCACTGGACAGCTGTTTCGTTCTAGTGGTTAGGGCTCTTCAGTGGCACTCACCCCCCACCAAGATTCGAACTCGGGACCTTCGAGGTGCAAGGGTAGAGAGCTCAAAGGCTATTAAGCCAGTGGGACGCGAACCAGTGGCCAGCCAGTGAATTTCAACTTCTGTCAATTCACGACTTAGCGTGACCGCTAGTCAATGTCTTGCGTGAGTATTCGTCCTCACACCCGACCTGTTCCCCGCTACTGGTTACGAGTTGCCACTAGAACCCAGATAACTGCCCATCTGAATTGGGGCATTAGTTCGAGTCCCAGTGGCTTGATGGTTTATTAGCTTGTCTCGTAACCAGAAGGTCCTGGGTCCGAACCCCGCACTCTGGGTGCGCATTGATGAAGAGTCACAACCACTAGGAAGAAACAGCTGTCCAGTACTCGAGGGCTGGTTTTTCAATGATTCTCTAACCGATGTCAGCTAATAGTGAAATCCTCTAACCAATCAAACGAAATCTCTAGAAACAAAAACGTAATAACAAATAATAAGTATCAAGTCAGGATATGATATAGAAATGTCAGAAGAATGATAGGCAGTCTGGGAGAAGAGTGGATAATAATCACAAAGTTAATTGAAACATCTAAATAAGTAAAAATATTGTAATTAGATTATTGAGGCGGATTTTTCTAAACAATCATTCCATCTCATATTCTTTATTTTCTACCTTTCCATGTTTTTCTGTTTCAGATGGTCGTTGCCAGTGCATATTGTAAATGCCTACTATAAAGAGAATTCAAATCATATTTATTTTCCTGCTGGTATACTTCAAAGTCCATTGTATCATCATGAACAACCTTTATCCTTAAATTTCGGTGGAATTGGTATGGTTGTAGGCCATGAAATTACTCATGCCTTTGATCAACATGGTAAGTCTAATAAAAAAAAATAATAAATCATTTCATTACTAGATGATTGAAAATACTTTTTGGGGGTTTGTTTAAACCACTGCGCTACGTGAATTTTCTTTCTGTCGAAATGCATCGTGGTTGTGCTCCGTTTCATATTGGTTTGAACGTAAAATTATGTATAAGAATCGTAAGGTATACTCAGGCACAATATCAAATAGGCTTCAACCTATTTCAACGAACTTTCTGACGGAAATAGTGAAGAAGTATTGTGGATTATTTGAGCATACCTAGGATAAGGTGATATCGCTTCAGTTCATAGATTATCGTTTATTGTATCCCTTAAAGATTCTACATAAAGGAGTAAATGCCTCACAATAAGGAAGTTTTCAAGTATTGGTTTTGTATGGATTCCGTTTGATTGCATGGAGGGTTTCATCATGAGCTGACATCAGTTACAGAACCAATGGAAAACCTGGGAGTACTGGACAGCTGTTTCGTCCTAGTTTGCGACTCTTCAGCAGTACGCGCCCACTGAGGTTCGAACCCAGGACCTTCTGGCTATAATGCGAGCTCATAGACCATCCTGCCAATTGGATCCGATCCAATGGTTCTTGAATTCTAACTTCTGTCAATTCACGACATAGTGCGACCATTTCGCAATGTCTTCCTCTATGAGTTACTGCCGCATCTTCGACCTGCTGTACCCTACTGGTCACGGCTTCCTACTAGAACCCTCGGTTAACTGACTAGATAGGTTGATCACCTTGTAACCAGACGGTCCTGGGTTTGAACCCCGGGGGTGCATACTACTGAAGAGTCCCAAACTAGGACGAAGCAGCTGTCCAGTACTCCCAGGTTTTCCATTGCTTCTGTAATTGATGTCAGCTCATGATGAAATCCTCCATGTAATGAGGAAGTTGCTGAGAATTTCGTATTTGTGTGTAAATGTAGCCATTATAATTATTATTATTACTAAAAACAACAGAAAATAATTTCCATGTTCAGTGTAAAATGAACTCCAGATGCTGACATCAGCTATAAAAGGATTTTTTTAAATGAATAGTATGAATTCTAGATATATGTTAAAATTATATTTGTACAAACTCAGCAAAATTGACACAAATAATGAAAAATATATGTTTATGCGATGTACAATGGTGTGTGTGTGTGTTGTGAGGGAACAATTATAACTCATTTGTTAGCCTTTCCTTCAGTAGGTATAAACTATCGGGAAATTAGATTAGATATGGAAAATTAGTGATAGGGCCTCTGCTGTCAGTCTGTTTTTATGTGAATCAAAAAGTTTCTGTAGAATCTTTGTCCTGTCATAGTCGATCTTCTGTCCTGTTTTTAGCTGATGTGTAGTGCAATCCCTGAATTATTTCCTAGCTTCTTCAAATCTGAAGACCTTTATGAAACTATCTATAGACGCTGTATATACTCTTTTACACTCACCTCTCTGGAAATTTCTCCCAAGTATACATCATCACTTATGACTTCGAATTCTTCCGATTGGGCCATATGAGTTATGTAACACTCTAAACAGTAATAACAGTATAATTCATTGTATTTATTATAATTATTGTTCTTTTGGGTTCCGAGTGGAACATGGGGCTTCAACAGCACACCTCCTGTATGTCTTACTTTTCGTGGTCCGTTTTAGCTGGCTCCACGACTGGCTATAGGCTCTCATTCACTCCTCCCCACACGATCACCTCCGCATCACCAGCAGACCACAACCCATTTCTTCGTCTCCCACTCAGGTTCCCTTGAGGTTATGCCTGGTGCGCAACGTCATTCGACAGTCTCCTCAGTGTGAACCTAGTCCGTCTCCATTTTCTTCGGAATATTTGTTAAGGGCTAGGTTCTTGATTGGTTTGTTCTCAGTTTCTTGTTGATAATTCTTTCTAGCCATTTGTTCTCGAATATGGAGTGAGGACAGTTGTTGACAGAAGTTTGCGATAGCATATTGGAAATGTTTTTCGTGAAGCATTCACCAAGCTTTTAACCCATATAGAAGCAGTGACTGGCTTAACAGTGGTGTCGAAAATCTGAATTTTGTTTTGTGTGTTGAGAGCGGAAGATTTCCAAGCTAGTTTCAGAGTGATGAGGGCCTGTCCCGCCTTTCTGACTATGGCTGGCTAATTTTCTAGCCAGTTACAAGCCTGGGAAAGTGAATGGAAGGGGTTGGCATTGAGACTAGAGATCCAACACCACCAAACCAATCGGACTGCTATAATAAACTTCAGAGAACAAGCAAAATATTGAAATTGTATACATGAAGGTAAAAGAAAGAGTCATCAGTGAGGAATTTTCATTTCAGAACTTCATCATGAGCTTATACTCACTAGTGAGTGGCCGTATTCAGGTAGGTAGTTACCTGGTTTTTAGTGGGAATTCGTGACCAATAGAATATAGCAGGTCGAGTGTTACGGCAAATACCCGCCGGCAAAATTCGTTAGTGGTCGCACTATACAATGAATTGGCAGAAGTTGGAATTCACGGGGTGGCCATCGGATCACATCCAGTGGCTGTATGGTCTACGAGCTCTCCTTGTAGCCAGAAGGTCCTGGGTTTGAACCCCACATTTTGGGTGCACACTGATGAAGAGTCCAAACCACTAGGACGAGACGGCTATGCAGTACTCCCAGGTGGCTTTCCAATGGTCCTCCAATCGATGTCAGTTCATGGTGAAATCCTGTAACCAACCAATCAAATCCCTACAACCCAACACTTGGATGTTCTATTCATCTAAATCATGCTATATGTACTTCATTGTTCATACAGTTTATTATTTCACGCAACGAACATGAATGCAGTCGCATTTATTGTAACTGGGATTTAACTTATGTGAATATTTCGTCAGTACAGGCTTAGTGATCGTGTCTTCATATCGCTGTGTATTAAAATCTTCATTTCGATGTATCAATAAACAAAGTAACATAAATATATTAGAAATAAATCTCCATATCAAAAATCACAAATAAATAAAGCAGTTGAAGGGTATTGTGTTTTGTAATTCTCAAAGGATTTTGTTGTTTTCTTTTTCTTTGTCTTCTTAACAAGAAACACTGTAAGTTTTTCGAAATGTCTGAAAATGAGAACAAACATCTGTCTAAGTAATTTCTAATTCCATAAAAATAAACAATCAACTTCTTTTTGAGATGATCCACCTGATTATACATCAAGTTTTTTTGCTAGTTATGTAAACGCTACAGTTGTTTGAGCTTTTCTTTCTGCATTATATAGCGGAATAAAAAGAATCGCAGGCAATTTTGTCTTTGAATTTGTAAATGAACTCTCTTAACCAGGGATACTGAAAAGAAACTAATGAAACTTAGGAAGTAAGCAATTGTATCCTGAAGATTTCTAATAGATATACAATTGATTTAAAATTTAGAATAACTAATGTAAATCAAGCTGGTGTTGAGTAGATTTTCACTTCTCTTAAGTTCATTGAAGCTAACAAGAATAGTAAATTGTGTTTATACGAGTTTGTTCACGGATCGATACCAGTTAGCGAAGCATTGAAAACCCGAACTGGAGTACTGGACATCTGTTTCATCCTGATTTGGGTAGTAAGAATTCATGGGCCACTGAATCGGATCCCAGTGACGGAATGGTATACGAGCTTACCTTTTAACCGGAAGGCCTTGGTTTCAGTCACTGGAGGAGGGGTGCTACTGTCGATGATTCCCAAACTAGGATGAAACAACTGTTCAGTACTCATTTGTTTTCACTGGTTCTCTAACTGATATCGATCAGTGGGCAAACTTGTATAAACATATATAATCCTCACAAACTAACTCTTGAAAAGTAAATTGTGTGTCAAAGTTTAACCTTAAGCTTATCATATGTTATATAATAAAAAACGTAAATGACAAATGAAGATCATTGTTTGCTTAATGTAGGGGTCTTCCATCAGTTACTGTTGAGACAACTTTTACGAATGTTCCTATTTTTCTCTATCCTATTTATGATTGGTGAAATGGAATGCGATATTATTACTTGATGATAGATTGTTAATAGATTATAGTCCAAAATATATGAGTATGTGGTAATATGTAAAATTTTAATACTAAATTGAACTCCAATATTACAAAGTCTCTATTCACAAATACACCCCTAGCGGAAGTGGTTAACCACTTATGTAAACAGGCGTGTTACCAGTAAATGACAGATGGCATCCCAACAGGAATGCTGGAAGAGCTGCTATTAAGATGTATCATAAATGTAAATTTAAGATTTAATGGCATACTTAACAGAAAAGTGGATGAGATGGCAATGGACTCCTCATCGGGTCTCATATTGGCAGATGACCCTTTGAAAAACTTTATCAGAAAATTCACATTTTATTGTCGGTATATGGATGACACCCTAATTCTTCATGAAAATGATTCGAACAGGAACACAATAATAATTCAGTGAACTACATTCTGCTACGAAATTCACGTACAAAGAGGAATCCCAAAATAAAATTGCCTTCACAGATGTCCTTCATATAAGAAAACCAGATGGGTAGTATTGAGGGGAATTTGCATAGGAAACGCACATGGACATAAGAATATTCAAATTTCTATAGCTTTGTTCATTTCCAGTACAAGAGAAATTTAACAAGGACCCTCATTTACAGGGTCAGAGACGCATGTTCAGAAGACTTAAATGGAGATGAACTAAGGATTGTATATGATACCTTAATTGAAGGAAAGTTCATCAAAAAACACATGACGAAGAAAGAGTGACGCACATAGAGAAATAATTGCTTGCAACTTAAGGAAATCTGTTCGAATAAATGTTATTGCTGGTAACCTAAAAGTCATATCTTCTAAACTACCGATGAAGATTCGTCAACTTAAAGAGGAAGTAGCTAGACTAGCCACTTCTAACTGTATCTATCAATTCTACTCTGATTGTGAAGCGAGTTATACTGGCCATTGCTCTAGGAACGTGATTTTCTTGCTCTCTCAGGAACATCTGACAGTGGGGCTAAATATAGGTGTAGTGAAAACTATCAACAGTGCGATATTAGACCACCTGGTCCAAACAAGCCACAAAGCTAGCAATAAATGATCCATTCCTATTATTTACGGAGTACCGAATAAATTGACAAAAGCATACAGGCACCGAATAGTCCAAAAAGCAAAGGTTTTCGCAATTCATCTAGAACAACTAGTGCTTTGTGATCAGAAGAACCAGGTCCAACCATTATTACTGCCCTGGCCTACTGTGGGATCTGGAATTCCGGAACCACCTTATCACATCGCCCTTTTTTAATATGGCCCTCTATCTGGTACATATAATTTCCCCTACCCCTCCTTGTTACCACTGCATTATATAACATTTTGTTTTCCAATTTAAACGTAGTAGTTGGCTTACACCCACTGAAACACATTGTTATTATATCCCTTAATTCCTAGAGGAACATAATGGTTCAGCTGCACGTCTCCATTGCCTTCGGTTTTCTGCCAACTTTTTCACCGCGCTCCAAGTCTGCCCACACGCTTTCGTCTCCTCTTCAAATAACCTCCTCCAAGTGTGACTTGGACGACCAACTCGCCGCTTCTCTTTCGGGTTTCACTCGATCAATGACTTGTCTAGGGATGTTACTCACTTGATGGTTCGCTTGCTCAGAGTATGGCCAGCCAATCCATCTCCATTTCTCCCTGCCTATTTGTTTCACAATCGGTTCCTGCTGAGTTGGTTCACTCATTGCCGGAGATCCCTGTTGCTGATCTTTTCAGGCCGGCCATCTGATCTTGAGCAGTGTTGAGCGAAGACAACTGTTAATGAAAGTCTGTAGTTTGTTTGAGATGCTCTTTATGACGCACAATGCAAGTCTCTGATCCGTATAGTAGGTAGCACTGACTTCACCTTGGAGTTGAGAATCCGGATCTTATTTTTGATGGTGAGTGCTGTTGACCTCTAAACGGACTTGAGAGTAATGAAAGCTTGTCTTGGTTTTCTGATTCTTGCTTTGGTATCCTCATCAGTTCCGCCTGTAGTTGAAGCGATGCTTCCCAGTTCGGTAGGTAAAGGAGGTAGTTTCTTTTAGGTTCCTCCCATTTATGTTGGCTGATTGTTGTCTGTTGTTGTTGTTGTTACTGTTGGTGTTGGCCAGGAATCTTCATTACCTCTGTTTTATCTATGTTTACCTGAAGTCCTGTCTTTTATGCTTCTTCTTCTATCACCAACTTGTTGCTTTTCACTTGCATATCTTCCAGTTTGTGGGAAATCAGACATATATCATCGGCGAAGTCCAGATCATCCAAGTCTTTTGTGTCAGTCCATTTTATGCCTGTTTCATCATTGCCTGTTGTCTGTCGCATTATCGAATCTACTGCAATCAGAAAAATCATTGGCGACAGTTAGCAGCCCTGCCTCACTCCCGTTCTCACTTCGAAGGCTTCCGTAAGTTTCCCGTTGTGGATAACTTTGCATGCAGCATCGTCGTACAATTGCTGGATGAGACATATAATTGTCCATGGCACCCCGTTGTAGCGAAGTAGTTGCCTTGTAGTTGCTTGTTTGATTCTCTCCAGGATGATTTGGCTTAGTATTTTGCTTGGGATGGATAGGAACATAATTCCGCGCCAGTTTTTGCATTGACTTAAGTCTCCTTTCTTTGGTATTTTGAATAAATATCATTTCTTCCAATCTTCGGATACTTTGCCCTCTTTCCACACCTCCAGCAATGGCGTCATCAAGTCCACTGATGTCTCTGGATCCATTTTCAATGCTTCTGTTGGGCTTCAATCTGGTTCTGCTGCTTTTCCAGCACTTAGCACCTTGATTGCACTCAGGACTTCTGATTTCGTCGGGGGGTCGATGTTCACTGGTAGTTCTGCTTCCGTTGTTGGTATTGTTGTTGAAACACATACAAAGCACATAACCGTGTACCCAAAATGTTAACTTCCCACCCGCATCCTTAACGTGACCGTTCATTCATTTGGAGTTTATGATTATTATGAACAGAATCTAATACGAACATGACTCATGAGAATCCGTTGCGACATATCCGTTGTCATTCCTGGCCATTTACTTTGTAATATTGGTGTTCAACTTAGCATAAAAAAATTTTACATATAACATATATATATATATATATATATATATATATTGAACTATAACCTGTTAAAATTTAATTGGTGGATGGTGACTAGCAGTGAAATCCAGGATATACATTTTGTGCTATTTGGGACTCTTTAGCTAGATGTACCTGAATTCCCCAGTGAGTGGTGATGTTCCCATCGAGGTTCTGTGACCGAGCACTTCGGTTGGATTAATCGATGGAAAAATCTAAAATTCAATTTCATAAGCTATTAACAATCTATTTGCTAACATCTTTTAGAATTCTGGTGTCATTGATTCGTTGTTACCTTTAGAAAAAACACTTATGTTGTAAATAACAATCATTCTTTCATTATGGTGAATATATAACTGCAGAACCTGATGATGAAGTTGTCGAAAAGAATATTCTCTGTTCAGTAATCAGTCTTTTCATATTATTATTACTCTTCCCTTGTTTTCCAAGGGGAACACAAGGCTTCTATGGCACATCGCCATTTCATCCTGTTTTTTTACAGTTCTCTTTAGCAAGCTTCATAACTGTCTATAAGCTCTCATCTCCTTCTGCTCACATGGCCTTCTCCATGTCACCCTCGAGCCAAGCCCAATTCTCGGCCTTCCTCCTGTTTTCTACTCGTTAGGCCTTACGTGTGATGTCATTCAGCGGTCTCCTCAGCTTGTATTCTGTCCACTTCTATTTCCTTCAGCACATTTCTTGGACAAAAGGCTGTTGGTTAGTTCATTTCCAGCCAGAGTTTCTTCTTTCTAATTATTTCTTGCCATGAGTATCATGTCAGTGAATAAAACTGTTAATAAAAGTCCGCGATTGCCTGTTGGGAATGGTTTAAGCCTGAGCCAAATCTCTGAACCAATTAGAAGCACAGACTGACTTGACATTAGTGTTGAAAATCCGCATCGTATTTCTTATGTTGAATACTGCCGGTTTGTACACTGGTTTCAGGGTATCTCTTATCTTTCTGATCTTGACTGCCTTTGACATCCTTACCCTTGCTGTTGCCTGTGGTTGAAAAGACGCTACCAAGATACGTGAATTGAGTGACCTAGTCCAAATTTCCCAGTGATCGGTGCTTATCTCTACTGATTAAGTATCTTCATCACCCTTGTCTCCTTCACGTTCCTTTGAATGCCTGACTTCGGTGCCCAACCCTTATCTGCTAGTTTGTTGATTTTCGAATTTATGCAGCATTAGGCATAAACTGTCCGTGAAGTTCCGATCGTTTTCCTACCGCTCCAGAGTGTTTATGTCTTTAAGCCTCCAACGGTATGCCACATTATTCAGTGTACAACAATCAGGAATATCATTAATGATAGTAGAAAGTTGGTCTTGCCTTACCCCTGTATTTGATTCAAAGGCTTCTTCTTTAGGTTTTCTGTTATGGATCACCTACCGCATGCCACTGGCAGTTGAATTAGTTTGATAACAGTTTGAAATGAAATTGAGTTTTGTTTATTAAGTGTTTCTTTGAACATTATTTCTTTTTCATAATAATTGAAATACTTGTCATTAATAACCTTTCAAGTGTAGGTCTGTGCATAGTTCAGTCATAACGTTAGTATCCTTTGTTTTGTTTATGCATAAGAAAATATTCTACATTGCTACAGTTACTCTTATAGCTTCTGGCTAACTCTAGATCGCTTATCTGTGTTTAAAATTGTTACTTTGTTCACTCAATTTCTTCTTTCTTTTCTTCGGTGACGAAATATACCCATTTATTCATGAATAAGGTAATAGATCTCATTTCAACAATTTCATTTTCAAGCTGTTCAGCTGTGTGTTGACATCCAACTGTAACAATAAGGAGTTAGTCGCATTAAAATTGCTCAGCAAATCCACACACACACACGCATGACTGAAACAACAATTCAACTGTTAATAGGGTAGGGTATGGTTGAAACACGTAAAAGGGTTGTTAAAAGAAATAATGGATTTTAAGTGGAATTAAATGAATTAAGTATTATCGAAGTAATTGAAATTTCAATAATAGTAGTAATAATAATAATAGTGATGACAAAGGAGACGAAGTGAATTGGAATGATGAAATTAGCTAAACTCGGCATGAAGAACAAAATTGTAATTTTCAACACCACTGTTAAGTCATTTGACTTTACAATATGGGTCAGAAAATTGGCTCATAAGTCCCCAAAATCATTTACAACAGGCCACTGAAGACTTTCGTCAACAGATGTCTTCTCTGGCTCCATACTGAAGATCAGATGGTATGCCAAGAACGATAATAGCAATAGCAATAAGGAACTCTGGCCGGAAGCGAACCAATCATGAAAGTGTCGTCCAAAAGTATTCCGAGTAAAATGGAGATATTCCACACACACACACACACACTGATGGGGATGTCGGGTGACATAACCTCGAGTGGAGCCTAAATGGGAAAGGCGGAGCTTTGCATTCTTACTCATGTTTGCTTCATCTACACAAAGGTAGGGAAAGCAAAGACTTTGGAGTGAATAAATTCGCTCTAGTCAGGCTTCAAAAGATATTTAGAAATAGAAGACCTTGTCATCCTTTTTCAATGTCCAATAAATTTGACAGTACCGTCTAGAATAGTAGATATAATTCAGTTTTTAAACACTGTCAAATCATATTTTGACTAGAGTATCGAATGTATGTTAGCAGATCAGAAAAGGCGCGTGATGCACTTACATACATGGCTTTTCAATACTTTGATAATGTCATCCAGGAACCTCAAATGCATCATTTGCGTCTTCTTTGGCACGTTGGCGAGGAGATAAGTTATTCGTCTTTTCATATCTCTATAGATTAACCTTCAGTCTAAGTGTCCTTTGAAAGCCTTCATGCTCTTTTCCAAGAAGTTCAGCGAGCTCTTTTGTGGTTGAGTGATAAGATGAAATGAAGCATACTGAGTACTGAGCAAAGTTGAAGATTTTTTTGAGCAATTTTAAAAGGCTGTATCAATGAGCAACACAGCGTCAGTGGTAAAAGCCCTTCCACCTTGCCTGTAGTACGGGGTCCGATCCCCATCCGATGCATTTTCAAATCTTGCTAAGCAGATAATAAGTTCGTTAAGCAGGGTAGGTTGGGTCGGAGGCCAGAAACCCCATCTCGTCAAAAAAAACAACATCCTTGCTAATGGAACTTCCGAAAAACTTCAAAGACCTATATTCCACTTGGGACGTAAAGCAATAAAATAAGTATCAAAAAAAGCAAGACTTAAGACATTCACACCTTTAGTAACAATATATCTATTCAACTAGGCAATATCCTTTTCTATGTACATAAGTAATATTAAACTGATAAATTGGATTCCTTAGTCGATACTAAATCTCTCTTTTTCAATCTATAAGTTAGCTATTCAGGGTTAGTAAATTTGTTTGAGAGCTGAAGAGAATTATAAAGATCATAAACAATTATTATTAGGACAGTTTACATTTGACAACTTTTCAGAGTGAACTATAATTTTCGAAGAATAAGCTATTTTATGTCCATTTGACAGAATATGCGGAATTTCACTTTTAAACAATAAAAACTAAACGAATATGACCTTCACAGACGAGTTTACTACAGGCGTTAAATGAAAAGTTTATTTCGGTTACAGGATTTCATCATGAACTGGCAATTGATTGGAGAATCATTGGAAAACCTGGGAGTACTGGACAGCTGCTTCGTCTTAGTTTGGGACTCTTCTGCAGTAAGCACCCACCGGGGCTCGAACCATGAACCTTCTAGGACGAAACATCTATCCAGTACTCCCAGGTTTTCCAATGGTTCTGTAACCAATGTCAGCTCATGATGAAATCTTGTAACCAATCAATCAAATCCCTACAAACCAATACTTGAAAGGTTTATCTATTTTCCTCATTATATCTGCATCAAATCAAGGACTAGACGCATAACATTATTTTTATTGTTTCCTTAATTTCCTACAGGAACATAGGGCTTCAGCCGCACGTCTCCATTGTTTTCGGTTTCCTGCCAACGTTTTCACCTGACTCAACGTCTGCTAACATGCTTCCATCTCCTTTACACATGACCTCCTCCATGTCACCCACGCATTGACGTCCAGATCGCCGTTTCCCATTCTGATTCCACTGAACAGCTAATCGTGTGATATCACTGACGCCTAACATTGGTTACCACCTACTAACCACTCAAAGTATACATTACCGTCCTACAATAATTTGAATGACTTAGTGGTAATGCTTATAACTGCACCACTTTGTGAGCTGGGTTCAAATTTCAGGAGG
The DNA here is from genome assembly GCA_944472135.2 of Trichobilharzia regenti. NCBI lineage: Eukaryota > Metazoa > Platyhelminthes > Trematoda > Strigeidida > Schistosomatidae > Trichobilharzia > Trichobilharzia regenti. The sequence continues at coordinate 75,509,591 of OX235263.1, forward strand.
GACATAAATTCCCAAAAGATTGCAGATACGTTTCACTAGAGAATGCCATCAAGCGCGAAACTTAGTTGCAAATCTTCTCGCCAATTTTCTCCAACTATCTAATATCATAGTCCGAAATGTTACACTCAGAACAAATCCTCTATATCTAAACGCTGACCATTATGACATACTGTAATAGAAATCAGGTACTTAGGTCGAGAAAAGTGATCCTTAGTTGTTAGTTAGTTGATAAGTTCAAATTGTTTTTACCTTTTGATGTGGGTGTGTTTTCTGAGCTGGATAGTTAATTTGCGATGCTTTCATTGCCCGTCCTACTAGGCGACATCTTCAGCGCATACATCAATTCTCTGAAGTGAGTTTTTAGATTTCTCCACGAGTTTATTAATCATCTCTCCTGGTCACCTTGGACGTGACTCTTTGGTTGTTTATGTGTGTTTTTACATCTTCTAGGTTACTTGTATTGGAACTGACTGTTTCTTTCACTTGAACTTTGGCCCTTTGTGTGTGAAGTTTCTTTCTTATTGGTTGATAAATTTTGTCTGTCTCGATATGTCTGTTGATTGATGATTCACTGGAATGTCAAGCTTATGTTCCACGAAAATAAGCTAACCGTCAAAAGACATGATATCCACTCCCTCATGTCACTACACACAGACAACCACGGACATCAATTCGACTGGGATAACGTTCAAATATTAGACAGAAGAAACAACAAGAATGCTAGAGAATTTTTAGAAGCTTGGCATTCCAGTGAATCATCAATCAATAAACACATTGAGACAGACAAAATTTATCAACCAATAAGAAAGAAACCTCGCACACAAAGAGTCAAAGTTCAAGTCAAAGAAACAATCAGTTCCAATACTAGTAACCTAGAAGGTATGAAAACACACAAAACAACCAAAGAGTCACGTCCAAGGTGACCAGGAGAGATGATTAATAAACTCGTGGAGAAATCTAAAAGCTCACTTCAGAGAATTGATGTATGCGCTGAAGATGTCGCCTAGTAGGACGGGCAATGAAAGCATCGCAAATTAACTATCCAGCTCAGAAAACACAACCACATCAAAATCATCCACCTGAGCTACAAATCTTCTCTATCATATCTGTTTTTTAACCTTGTACAGTATGATCGCTTCATAACTACTGATGGAATACGCGTGATTAGCTTCATATCATTTAGCACCCAGTTTAAATGAAATCCTCTTGTTCAAACCTTCCTATGCACCTACAGGATTACATAACTGACTAGCAGACTGAAATAATTTTTTTATAATCATATGATCTGATATCATAAAGTATCAGATGGCGTAAAACTTTTCAAATAATTTGATATAGTTGTTACTGATTCAAAATTTTTTTTTAGACACCTTGAACGTTTAGTATTTAAAAAAAATGGTGTATTGCTGACATTTCTCTATTTAATACTGCTAATAGCTTCATCAAAGTATTATTAATTTACAAAATATCAGCATATATATATATATATATATATATATATATATATGTATATATATGACAACTTAATTGGCATGGGGTTATTTTTGCGTTGTGTTCAAGTTGGTCAGTTAGTTAGTGAAGCTAACAAAACCAAATGTAGAATTTTGGATTTGATGAGTGTGTAAAATTATAAAAGCAGAGTGTACTTACAAAATGAAATTGCTTATCACATTCGTGTTGATTTTGTTATTTTATGTTAGAGGGTGTGTGTGTGTGTGTTGTAACCAGGTGAAATTCTGTTTTGGTCCATCACTCCTATTCAGTTCAGACAATTTGGATTCCATTTGATATGAAGTACTTCTGATGATATTAAACCTTCTCTGAGATTTCCGATATGCTTTTTCTAGATTATTTAAATATTGTCAAAGTTATATTTGTGGCGTGATTCTATAGCGTGTAGACCTATGACTGGTAATTTTTGAAGCCTTTCTATTCAGCTGGATTTCTCGGTGGTCGAACAGATGCAGCTCTACGGAGTTCATTTCTTCTGATTTTGATTTCTCGAGATGTTTGTTTGATGTATATCGCATCACATTCCAAGCACTTTATTTTATAGACACAATTAGAGAATCTTTCGGGATTTGGTCTTTTGTATAGACAAGGTTGCTTTGAAGTGTGTCTGATGTTTTGAAGAGAACTCTTTTGTTGTGCTTATTGAGCACTCTTCTGATATCGTCTGACGTCTCTGCTCTATTTGGAATGACAACTGTTTAGGTCGATGTTTTCGAAATACGTTTTCGACCATACTTAATGTCGGTATGGATTTTGTTGATGAAGTTCTTTGGGTAGTTATTTATCTTCGTTTTCCTCCACATCCGTTATCAAAGAGTGTGCTCGTCTAAGAAGACTTGAAACAACTGAAATCTTTGAGCTGATGAGGTGTGATAATTTAATGTCTATATATTTGCTGAAGTGGTTTTTTCCTGAATATAGATATATTCAAATGTCCGTTTTCCCTCCTCTTAACTAGGCAGTCTGGAAATGTAGTTCACCGACGTCTGATTCTGCTTCTGAAGTAAACTGGATTTTGTGAGATAGATTGTTTATTACCTCTAAGAGTGAACTGCGTAGATCTCTTTTCAGCCCTACAAAAGTATCATCTACATATCTTAACCATATTTTAGGAGTGAGTATGCTTGAGAAGATGTTATCTTCGAATCTATTCATAAAAAGATCAGCGACTATTGGGGAAACTGGTGAACCAATAGCAACACCATTTGTCTGACTAAATAAATTCTCCTTAAATATAAAATAAGTACTTTCTAGACAGAATTTTAAGCTGTTAATTACTTCACTGTTGTTGATGTGGTTGTGTTTTCTGAGCTGGATAGTTAATTTGCGATGCTTTCATTGCCCGTCCTACTAGGCGACATCTTCAGCGCATACATCAATTCTCTGAAGTGAGCTTTTAGATTTCTCCACGAGTTTATTAATCATCTCTCCTGGTGACCTTGGACGTGATTGGTTGTTTTGTGTGTTTTCACACCTTCTAGGTTACTTGTATTGGAACTGATTGTTTCTTTGACTTGAACTTTGACTCTTTGTGTGGAAGTTTCTTTCTTATTGGTTGATAAATTTTGTCTATCTGGATGTGTCTATTGATTGATGATTCACTGGAATGCCAAGCTTCTAAAAATTCTCTAGCATTCTTGTTATTTCCTTTGTCTAATATTTGAACGTTGTCCCAGTCGAATTGATGTCCGTGGTTGTCTGTGTGTAGTGAAATGAGGGAGTGGATATCATGTCTTTTGACGGCTAGCTTATGTTCGTGGATACGAAGACGAAGGGGACGTCCACTTTGGCCGATGTAGTGTTTTTCGCAGTTGTTACAGTTTATTTTGTAGATGATGTTGGTTTTGTCTTCTTTCGCTGTTGAGTCTTTTGGTTGACATAGAATTGAGTGAAGCGACTTTGTTGGTTTGTGTACGACGTCAATTCCTAAAGGTTTGAAGAGTCTTGTAGTGATTTCTGAGATATCCTTTATATATGGTAAGGCGATTTTCTTTGTGTTTTCCTTGGTGGCTTTTGCTTTGGTAGGTTGGCTTGGGGGTATATGTCTCTTGATGAAATTCCGTGGATATCCATTCTTTTGGAAGACGTCCATGAGATACTTTTCTTCAATTTTTCTTAAGGTGGGAGTGCTGCAGTGAGTCCTTGCTCTCTTGAATAGTGTTTGTATGCAATTCCTTTTGTGTGTTATTGGGTTGTTGCTGTTGTAATTCAGTATTTGGTCTGTGTGAGTTGATTTCCTATAAACTTGAGTTTCTAATTCTCCTGTAGTTGTTCGCCTGACTAAGACGTCCAAAAATGGTATTTTGTTCTCGGATTCCTCTTCTCTTGTGAATTTGATGTCGTTGAAGACGTTGTTTATTAAGTTGTGAGTTTTATCTAATTCGTTTCTTTTGATTATTACAAATGTGTCGTCGACGTAGCGTATCCAAATCTTGGGTTTGATCTTTGGTAGAATTATGTTTTCGAGTCTTTGCATCACTGCTTCTGCAATCAAACCTGATATTGGCGATCCCATGGGTGTTCCTTTGACTTGTTCATATATTTGGCCGTTGAATTGGAAGTATGTTGTTAGGCATAGATTTATGCATTCCATCCAGCTTGTGTGTTGCATTTTTGATTGTTGTGGAGTTGTTCGTCGTTGCTAAGTAATTGCTCCATGGTTTCTTTTGCTAGTTTTTGTCCGATGGAGGTATATAATGCTGTCACGTCGAAGGATACCATTATTTCTTGTTCATCTATTTGGATGCCTCTGATTTTCTCTAGGAATTGGATAGCAGAGTTGATGGAGTGATCGCAAGATTCCGTTAGGTGTTTTAGTTTTCTGTATAATTTTTGGATAAATTATATGTTGGAGTTCCTGGGAGTGATACAATTGGTCGTAACGGGATATTTGCCTTGTGTATTTTGGGTCTGCCGTAGAATCGAGGGGGGACTGGTCCATTGGATTTCATTCGCCATTGGTCTTGTTTTGTGATCTGTCCAGTTTTGGTGAGCTTGTTTAAGGTCCTTTGGATGCGGTTATCCAATGTTTGTATGGGATTTGTTGGGAGTTGTTGATATACATCTTCATCTTTGAGTAGTTCTTCAGCTTTCTTGGTATTCTTCTCTGTCCATGACTACTGTTGTTCTTCCTTTGTCGGCTGGTAAAATGACGATGTCCTTCCTATTTTTCAGCTTTTTGAGGGCCTTTAGTTCTTGAGAGTTGAGTTGTGTGTGTTGTCTTTTCTGTTTGACCATTGGTACAATTGTTTGGCGTATCTCTTCCTGTGTTTCCTCGTTCAAGTTTGATGATTTGAGTAATGATTCAAAGGCAGCGAAGAAATCAGTTTTTGAAGCATCTCCGGTGTTGTAGTTTAATCCTTTTTGTAGTAGTTGTTGTTCCATTTTTGATAGTGGTTGTTTTGATAGGTTGACTACGCAGTCTATGGGCGTATTGTCTGGTTGTTGTTTTCTAATCTTGGCTAGCTTGGTTTTGAGGACTCTTCGTCTTTGTTCTCTGTGTTTTTCACTTGACAGTGTAATTGCGGTGATCAGCGTTGACAGGTGTTCCTGGTTGAGGGTTTTCTCTAATTTTGCTTTTTGGATATCTATAATTTGTTGATATTTGTTGATCCGATAATGTGCGTCTGTAATCATTAATTTGACCATTCGTCTTCCACATTGTTCGGCCAATTTCCATCCCATTGGGCAGTTGACTGGTGGTTTGTATCTTACACTGTTTGGTAGGATTGAATGACGAAGGCACTCATGGAGAAAGAATAATTGTTCTCTGGTGGATCCTTGCCTTTTGGCGAAGTCTTCCCACTTTCGAACAGAGAGAAGCGTATCCCGCGTATCCCATCCAGCTCAGAGAACAAAACCACATCAAAATCATCCACCTGAGCTACAAATCTTCTCTATCACTTCACTGTTGTTCAGTGGACATCTTTTGATAGTGTTGTATCTGATTCTAGTAAACTGGAAATGATATCTATACTTTCCTTCACAGTATAAAGTTGAGAGGACATTTTGTACCCTTTGTTTGTAAGAAATGGAACTGGGAACTGCAATTTTGTGCAAATATATTGTTTCACTAACAATTGTAAGGAATGCATAAATCGCTTCTTACCTATCTAATTTAATCATATTCTCACTACTATAGTTGATAAAAAAAATACTATTATGAAAAACAAACATGATAACTGCTATCTATGTGGTGTATATTGAAAAGAAAATGTGTGTATATCATTTTACAGGTGCAAAGTTTGATGCTAAAGGAAATATGCGCGAGTGGTGGAGTACAGCAACACAGACAGCTTTTGAAAAACGCTCCCAATGTATGATTGAACAATATAGTAATTATTCAATTCATAATACAAGCGTAAGTGTTTCATCCTATATATATATATATATATTATACATGTTAAATAACTTTTTTTAATTGTTATTTCTCTATCAGCATTTTATAACCACTATAGTTTTGTTTTTATATAATCGAAAATAGAATCCACACTGCTGACATGTTGGAATTCCTCTTCTCCTTCATATGCCAAAAACTAGAACACTGTTGGGATAAAAAAGGGAAATATCAGTCAACCATAAAAATAGACTACGCATGTACTAAAGTAAAAATTCCCCGTTTATCATTGTAACTACTTCTACTGACACGATTCTCCTCCAGTAATGATGTACTATATAGCAATTATAAAAATCATTCACTGGAGTTAATTTTGACTTTCTCTTTGATTGACTGACAAGACCAAAATGTCTAGCCTCTATTAACATGTCGGTGGCCTTCAGTGGAGACGCTTAAACAATATCTGACGACTAGCTTGAAGTAATATGACAGAGTGCAACTAGAAGCGAAATCCAGGATGTCAATTTCACTCTCTCTGGGACTTTTCAGCTTGGTGTACCTGCAACCCTCATTGAGTGATTGCATTCCACTAGACCACCTAGGTTACGGGAGCCACCTATTCTGCAACGGGAGTTAGTAATTATTTCTTTTTAAGTATTGGTTTTGTAGGGATTCCGTTTGATTGCATGGAGGATTTCATCATGAGCTGACATCGGTTAGAGGGCCACTGGAAAACCTGGGAGTACTGGACAGCTGTTTCGTCCTAGTTTGGGACTCTTCAGCAGTACGCACCCACCACCACGGTTCGAATCCAGGACCTTCTGGTTACAAGGCTAGCGAACTTGTAGACGATCGAGCCACTGGGACCCAATCTAATGATCTTTGAATTCAAACTTCTGCCAATTCACGACATAGTGCAACTATTTCGCAATGTCTTCCTCGATGAATTCCTTCCTCATCTTCAACCTGCTGTACCCTTCTTTTTAAATCGATTCTGAAGTTCTATTAATTAATTGATCAGACAGAATTGTTCGGCTTCTATTGACATGACACCATTACTCACTGTGTGAGAATGCAGGTACGTTCGACTGACGAGTCCCAAGTATGACGAAACACGCCTCCTGCATTCCATTGATAGTCACCATCTGCCAGATTATTTCAATGTTGAAATCATTTTTTCTCAATTCAAACACCAAGAAATTATCTATTTAAGAAAAGATTGATTTCTGCAGATGAATGAACACTTATGAGAAAATCAAGGCACATTCACCTGAAACTTTACTATTTCTATAGTCTAGAAAGTCTTCTAAACTATCTTCACCTATTCGTTTCATTTTTTGATTTAGTAAGCAGAAGTGGACTTCCGAAATAATTATATATGGTCCCAAAAATAATCATGGTTTAAGGATGCTTTTTTTTGTAGCTCTTCGTGGCTGAACGTTTAAAACACATAATATCAATGATAATAACAATAATGAAGAAAAGGTAACGCATGTGTTTTGGAAATTGCGGCGAAAAGCAGTTAAAGACATCAAGGTCAAGGGAATAAACATTCCTCACCAGTTGGAGAAATCTGAATGGTTTTAAAATGGATAACGTCATTGTAATTAAATAAAAAGTAATTAAACTTTATCTAGGACAGAAGAACAGTCATAAAATGTAGTGCCGCACTTATTAAGGTCTATAGTCATTTTTATTTCCTAAAAATTTCTGAATATGTCCAAGGTAGGGTAAAGGAAATAATAAACACCTGGGTTATAGTGTTTTTCGGTAACTACTTTAAATATTTCCCCATAAACGTTCTCTAATCTATCGGGATTTGTGCGCATATTTGGATTGATTTCAAATGTTGGATTTACCTTAGAAACTATAATCTGAGTATCAATCTCTAGCTCACTCATACCAACTGGATGGATTTCCTGAAGCTTCAGTGAGATCCACTATGTCCGTTTGAGGAGGATGCTCACTGGTGAGAGTAGCACTATATTACAAGTTGACAAAGTTAAAAATTAGAAAGAAGAGAACACGAAGTTCAGCAAAGATATCTGTCTTTTCAGCGATTTCATTTCAAAAGCAGCTGTACAATCGCATTTAAATACATGATTTTACACAGATACAATTTTTACATGATTCCACATACTTACGAAGGCGAGTAAACGGTGAAAATTATAAATGTGTGAAAATAATTATCACCTTTTATTCGCCTTCGTAATTATGTAGAATCAAGTAAAAATTGTATCTATGTAAAATTATGTATTTAAATGCGATTGTACAGCTGCTTTTGAAAATGAAACTGCCGAAAAGATATTATTATTATTTAAACACAGAAAAAACTTGGTCCAATATGGCATCAAGAAAGATGCGCCACACAATAATAATAAAACAACATAGGTTAAAAGTAAAAAATATAAGTAGAGAACTGATAAAGAACTTCATCTGGAATGAAAACAGTCATGCTTAACAAGTTCAAACACTGTTCGTTAGCTATCATCGGGAAGCGAAGAAAGAAGGAGATCGCAACGCATTCGCCACTGATTACGATTCTTGGCCATATCCGATAACGTTCCGTACCATCGATTCCAGCTATCTCGCGGACCCCAACCAGGGAGTCGTGACACACTAACCTATGCTAATCTAGCGCAGAAATCCTTCATCCCACGACGCCAAGTCATGCACTGACCACCTCTCCACCTTTTCCATCCCGTCCAAGGGCTAGAGAACAGAGACCTGTACGAAAGCCTCTGGGATGACCTTCGCAGCACATGTCCAAGCCACCGAAGCCGGTGTTTCCAGATGACAACACTCAATGAGTGGTGATCGTCACTGTGTTCAAACACATGCCGCCGAACCTCAAAATTACGCACGCGACGATGCCGTTGAACGTAAGCAATCCTGAGGAGACAGCGATGATCGAACACGCAGAGCCACTGCACATCCTCAGCCTACTCGGAGAGGTCGGGTTTCACAGGCGCAGATCAAGACAGCTCCCACCGAAGCATTGTATAACCGACCTTTGACAGCCAGGCTAACTTCGCGATGGCGCCAGAGGTGGCTCAAGTTGATGTTTGCCACCCTAGACTTCAATATTCGGTTGGAAATCTCACCCATCACCCCTCCGCCAGCATACACACAACTACCCAGGTACACAAACTTATCAACAACTTCAAGTGGTTCACCCGGAAGAGTGAGTGTAGGTACAGGCTCCTGACAATCTTGTAACAGTACTTTGCACTTAGACGGCGCAAAGTACATACCATACAGACGCCGAAATATATCTTTGCTGAACTTCGTGTTCTCTTCTTTCTAAAGTCTTAATGGAATTTTTCCACTATCTGAAAGTTAGAATTCACTGGTCATTGAATTCCAGTTCAAGTGGCTGGATGGTCACCAATTTTTGTCTTGTGACCTGAAGATACCTAGTTCGATCCCTGACAGGGTTATTATGAGTGCGTACTGCTGAACAGTCCCAAACTAGGATGAAACAGCTGGCTGTCAAGTGCTCCCTGGTTCTCAATGATCTCTGTAACTAATGTTAGTTTATAATATAGTAGTCCTATAAAATCTTAAAACAATAATTAATGAATACCGTTCAGATGAAAACACTCTAGAAACTTTGAACTTCACGGAAGGTGTATGTCCAATTTCACGTAAATTGAAAGCCTTATAGACGAAAACTAGCAAGTTGTCAGAAGAAGCGGTGATGACAGGACCACAGGTGAACATAGACAAAGTGGTGGGGATGAAGATAATCAAACAACAACTACAATAAGGACCAATCATTATCAACGGTAGAAATTTTAAGGAAGTCACTTCTTCTACTTATTTGAGCAGCGCATCGTTTTAGCTGCATGAGGACGACATGGATGAGGAAATTAAAACCAACCAGGATCCGATAGACGAGACAGATATTCACTGCTCTGAAATCAGTGTGTGTGTGTGTGTGTGTGTGTGTGGATTTTCAATACCACTATTAAGTCAGTCAGTACTTCTCTATGGGTCAGCAACTTGGCATATACGTCACGAAAAAAACATTTTGAACAGGACACTGTAGACCTTTATCAACATTTGCCTTTTCCAGCTGCCTACTAAAGATCAGATTGTTGACCCGAAAAAAACTAACAACAAGAGACTCTGAGGATGAACCAATCAAGAAACTGTCATTCAACGAATATTTCAAAGGGAAAAGGAGATGGAATGGACACACGCTGATGAGTCCGTTGACTGCTATTATGCACCAGGCCATTGCTCAAGTGGAAGACGAAGGGGGAAACAAGTTGGGTGTATGTCTGAGACTGACATGGGGGAGATCATCTTAGAAGGAGGAGAAGATAAGGGATTATGGGGAATAGTGAGGCCACCTGAAGAGGACTGAAGAAAGCAGGAGATAATGGATACATAATGTTGAAGGGATTAATAATAATAGCATTCGTAAATAATTTATATATCAAAGCCGTCATCGCTTGGAAATAGGAATATTGTTCATAAGCTCAAGAGATTTAGAATAGATATATATATTCTGCTTTATTCCAAAAACATTACTTATGATACAGAATGGAATTCTCAGCCTTTGTCACAATTCCGCATCTGATTTACTTAAAATATAAATAAAATTAAAAATTAAAACAAAAGTAACCAGAGGAATTTGTCCGCGTTTACGATATAAGGTCAAAAATATTCGAAGCACGAATTGAGATTATTAAATATGATAATAACAGTGAGTTTGGATACAATTGGTGGATGGTGACTAGCAGTGGAATCCAGGATGCACATTTCGTCCTATTTGGGACTCGTCAGCTGGATGTACCTGCATTTTTCAGTGAGTGATGATGTTCCCAACGAGGCTCGAACCCAGTACCCAAAGTTTCGAACGCCAAAGCGTTATCCACTAGACCACTTGGGCCACGAGAGCCACCTCTTGTGCAACGGGTCATATTAATTATTGAATTGGATTTTTTGATTTTCCCGTCGATTGATTGGACCGAAGTGCTCGGTCTCAGGTTGACATGTCGTCTTCCTGTGCAGATGCCAATTGTATCCTAACTAAATGCCCGGACATCGTCGAAGCATCTGCACAAGAAGCCGACATGTCAACCTGGGACCGAGCACTTCGACAGTGAGTTTGTTTCAAACAGTATTGTCGATTCAGTTTAGAAATTTTAGCATTTTATAGATTATTGAATCTGATGTTCTGTTGATAAAGTATAGTGAGGGGTAAAACAAAATTAACAGCTATTACCAAAGCTTAAATCATGTTCGCACATATGAAAAAAAATAAAAACAAAAAGTTGAGAGGACTGTAAATATAAGAAATACAATAACAATAAACCTTGATGTTATAACGGTGGAGAAAATGGTTTATTTAGTGGTGCAAAGAAGGTTAGTTAGTTCATGCCTAACATCATTTTCATTGCATAAAGTACGTGCCGCCAAATATGATACAGTGGAATTTTTATACTTAGACGTACGTGCATAAAGTCTTCTGAAAAGACTTCTTCTTTTACCTAAGGAGACACAAGGTTGGAGCAGCCGGTAGAGTGGGTGCTCAGAGTCTGACGAAATTCCTTTAGCGAATTTGTTGCATGACATCATGTGCCTATCAGTGACAATGTCAACGATATGGCCCAATGGGATAGGATACAACTCGTCCTACTGACTTTCTTCAGAGTTCTACGAAGTATGACATAGTCTTTTTTAAGCAATCCAGGAAAGAATAAGGGTGGAGACTAAAGAAGAATAGGTAAGATGTAAGAGTTGACAAACTGCATGAGGGGTGGCTAGGTTATGTCTGAGTGCCTTAACTCCTTAACGTAAAATGTCAGATGAAATATTCTTGTAGAAATTGCTAAGACATGGGAAGACCAGGATAGGTCAGAAGAAAGAATTAATCCAAGATACCTAATGCCAGACTTGATTTCTATATCAGTATCATCAATTTTGCAAGGGTCATATGAACCAACGGCTTCATTTAACGTCGGAAACTGAAATTGACAGTCTAACATTTGGAAGGATTTAATCTAAAGACCATTAGGTGAAGACCATTTGCTGACTCCTGATAGAAAGCTGTTTATCTTAGTACAGTCAAGCTGGGAGTTAACAGACGTTGAAATAGTTAGATCATCGGCATACTTAACAAAGTTAATTTCATCAGAGTGAGGCAAGTCATGCAAGAGGAAATAAAATAGAAAAGGAGAAATAGCAGCACCTTGAGGAACACCAGCTTCAATAAGCAATGAAGTGGACAACTTTCCCTGACATACAGTATACTGCTTTCTTCCTGAGAAATAAGAATGCAGCCAGTTGACAACCCGACAGTCAGTTTGAGTTTCAGCAAGTTTGTTTAACAAAATGTCCCTAGATACTGAGTTGAAAGCAGATTTGTAATCTAGGAAGGTGCAGTGAACAAATTTAGCCCCCTTGTCTAAGCTATAGACAATGTTATGATACAAGACTGCAATTGCATTCTAAGCGAATTGTTTGAGGTCGTTAAAGGTTTTAAGTCAAGGTTGAAGATTAAGTAAGAGTATCTTTTCCATAACTCTTAGGAATGGGTAGGTAATAGGAATATGTTTAAATTTAAAACATGTTCCAGTAGATGACTTAGCTATATGTACAATTTTAATCTCCTTCCAAACGTCTGGCACGACATTTCTGGAAAAAGATTCCTTAAATATGTCCATGAGAGGATAACACAGGATATCTGCACACCTTTTAAGAATAAAACTAGGAGCGTGAAAGAAAAGAAGAATAGGGAAAACCTGAATTGAAGAAAGTCTGCAAACCAAATTATTTTAAAAGTTAAAAAACCACAAAGACTGCGATTTCAAATGTAGTGATTTCTGAACGCTATTCATTACTTACTGTTTTTAGATTGTATAACATTACATAACCAGGCCCTTCAAATTTTCCATTTTTCCTCCTTATATGTGATTTCATAAATACTGTTACCAAGCTCAGCATTTTTTGCATAAGGAGTGACCTATAGACTTAGAAGGCTTTTAACTAATGTACCGTTATAACGGACATAAAGAGTGTATTATCATGAGTCAATGTTTCCCTTAGTTGGGCATGCTGTATTTTTTAAAGTATTGTTTTATTGTACTTTAAAAAATACAGCATGCTTAAATGTGTGGGGGCATGGAACGTCCGCACTATGTACGATATTGGCAAAGCTGCCCAGATCGCAAACGAGATGAAAAGATACGGAATCCGAGTACTGGGAATATGTGAAAGTAGATGGAATGGGAATGGACTCACCAAATTGTCAATGGGTGAGTCAGTGATCTACTTCGGTCACTCAGAAGATAACCACACACACACCGAGGGCGTGGCTATCATGATGTCACCAACGGCAACAAAGGCCCTGATGCAATGGGAGGCGATCTCGTCCAGGATAATGACCGCCAGTTTCAACTCCAAAGGAAGGAAAGTGTCAATCATACAATGTTATGCACCCACAAACAACGCAGACCTCGAAAAGAAAGAAGAATTCTACAGGCAACTACAGGCAACAATGGACAATATTCCAAATGGCGACATTAAAATACTAATGGGAGACATGAACGCCAAGCTAGGACCAGACAACACAGGAAGGGAACTCATCATGGTTAGAGAAGCTCTCGGAGAAATGAATGAAAATGGAGAACTCTTCGCCGACTTCTTCGCGCTCAACGAACTAGTGATTGGTGGCAGTGTAGACAAACACAAAGATATCCACAAGGCTACATGGGTATCACCAGACGGGCAAACTAAAAACCAAACTGACTTCATCTCAATGCTGCTCAAGGAAGTGGAGGCGCAGCCTACTGGACACAAAAGTAAGAAGAGGAGCAGACGTTGGCTCATACCACTATCTCGTATAAGGGACAATCCAAATCAAATGAAAAGCTTTTACGGAAACAAGAGTTGCGAATAGACCACAAGCTAAGTTCAACACTCAAAAACTGGTCGTCCAAGGGCGACTTGGAGGATGTCATGTGAAGAGGAGATGAAAGCATGTGGGCAAACTTGGAGCGGGGTGAAAAAGCTGGCAGAAAACAGAAGGCAATGGAGACGCGCAGCTGAAGCCCTATGTTCCTCGAGGAATTAAAGGATATAATAATAATATAATAATTGTTTTATTGAATTTTTTAGTAATATCATTAATTTTTGATAATTAAATTTTATTTCTAGCTCAATGGGAAAATGACTTTAGGAGAAAATATTGCTGATAACGGAGGTATTAAAGCAGCATATAAAGTAAGCATATTTTGTTACTTTTCGAAAGCTTAGTTGTTTGAATTATTCTGCGCGAGAACTTTTTATGTACATACAGCATGAAAACTTTCATTTTAAACGCTGCGCACACGATAATACACTGATTTTTATTATTTTCTGACTTTCCGAGTGAAAAGTAGGGCATCAGGCTTTGAAGTTGCGGAAGTGGTGGTGTTTTTGATTTTAAGAGGTGTGGTCGCCAGCCTTATGCTCACCTTTTCATCTTTTCCGGGCTATCGGCTGCTAAGCTATGCGATGCTTAAGGAGTGCCTCGGCCGAGAAGGCAACACCAACCACGTGAGTAGTTGGCGGACAATTCAACTCTCAGTCACCAACACATATTAATTTCTGGTAATTTACCATGGCGTATGCGTTGGTGGCACAACGGTAGAATGCTCACCAACCAATCAAGAGTTCCGGGGTTCGATCCCTGGCCAGAGACATACTCCCCAGTCAGTAATAAGACTGTTTGAGAGGGGAGGTTAGGCTTGAGGCTAGCTATCCCATCCCTTAAAAATAAACACCACTGCTACTGAAACTTCAAGCCTCTAGCTTGAAGGCCTATTTTCCTCTGGGAACGTCAAGGATTAAAAAAATTTACCATAGTTAACCCTTTCGTTCTTGTCACCATGGAACCCTTGACTGTATAACTACCCAAGTTGACGTGCAGGAAACTGATATTTGCGCTTTTCTATGTGGTTGATCAGAACTTCCTAGAGTCACACGCAGTACAAAATAACCTAAATGGGCAAAGTTAAACTTTCGACACCACTAACAACCAATCAGTAAACGACCTCGAACGGATCAATCACATTAAAGAGGCATATATGATGAATGGAAATGTATATTTATAGAAAAAAAGCATAAAATAGATAATAAAAAAAGTTACATGGGATATCTTTCTCTAACATGTGAGAGAAAAATCTCCCAGTTTAGCATGGGACTGTCAATGGAGAAGTTACACCATATCCTGTACATATATTCATCCAAATGACTATAAATGAGATCCTTTTGAGATACATTTGTAGCCCTTATCCTGTTTTCCAACCTGCCCCAAAATCCTTCATTAGAATTTGTATGTGTCCTCGTAACGGGATCCACAAAATCACATGAATGGTTGTCTCTATGATGAATATATCCCAGAGATGACAGCGAACTGTAGCCTTTCCGTGCGTATAATTGACCCCCGCTTAGCAATTCTGGTATCAATAGGTATAAGAGTAGTTGCTTTTCTATCTGCTATCCTTAGGGAGAGAAGCGACCTGGCGAAAAAAGTTCCTATGAAATAATAAAATTATCAGCGCACCCTCTCTAGTGTTAGCAGGCTTCAAACATATAGCACAACGATGAACAAACCCATCAGTTGATTCGGTATAGCTTTTTAAAGTCATGATACCACCACATAATCAAATTCGTTCTTTCCGGAGCAACTCAAATCTAGGAAATACTGGAAAATACTAACCTCCTCGAATTGCAACAATAGCCTTGTAAGGTCACGCATTAGAAATGAATCAAGCGCTATACAACATTGAAATGCGTTCGTGAACCTCATTGCATAATTCGCTGATTGGTAGTTAGTGGTGTCGAAAGTTTAACTTCGCCCCTAAACGTAGTAAGAAGGCGGCTTTTTGTCATAAAGTATGTGGTTCTGTTCAACAGTGATAATATATGAAAACGCAAAATTGCCTAAACAGTGCAGTTGCGTATCTGTGACAAATTCAGTAGGTTCTCGAATACAAACAAGTACTGTACAACAAAATTGTTCAATCAACACCAACCTTATAAGGCAACTGAGAATCAAGACGAAAATTCCGAACAAAGTGGGACGAAAACTCCGTCAGCAAGAATTACGCCTCAAACACTTCCTGCAGACAGTTCAGGGTCAGAGTCAACTTGACTTACTCAGACAAAATTACAGTCATAAAAAAGTACATTATCAATGTCATCACATCACAGACGCCAGAACAATGGTATGTGAACTAGGAGAAACGTTAGTTGGAACATTCAAGTAAATATCAATATTGCAGGTGCATCTTCCAGGAGAGATTTTCCGAACAGTTATTCCGTTACAGACTCCTTCCAGTTATACGTCAAGAATATTTGGTTTTTCGAACGCTAAATTTATAAGGATTTCAGCGATTTTAACTCTTTGTCAAGAACCGATGTCAATTAGACAGCTTTGTAAAATTGGGCAGCTTTGGACAGCTACTGTGCTGAAGCTTATGGATCTCTGGTAACTATGACATCTTACTTCTCCAGTGATTTAAACCTTGGAATTCAGCAGAAAAGAAGAAGATAGAACTTATTGGACTCCTACCCCGATTTGGTGTATTAGTAGTAAAAGTAATAGAGGCAGGGTCCACAAGCGTACACTTCGCTGTTGCAGAGATAAAATTCTGGTTATATTGCTGCAATGTTTTCACCTTTGAAATCTAGTTGAATGAAGACAGGCTTTTTTCCACTGTAATTTATTTGATATTTAAGCCTTCAGACCCTCCATATCTTTGAGGGTAACCGTTGTTTTTCAACATCTTTTCGAAAATTGTGAATTCTTACTTTAGTTTCTCTGCAGAGCATATTTTTTCAGCTCTATAGTATGCAGTGTTGACTACTGTTCGTTTGAAGCTACTTGCACAAAACTATTAAAATCTAGTTACTGTCCATTCCATGTAGGCTTTCGGTAAATTGACCTCTGGAGACCACTATCTCCCTGGTGTCGCATGGCAATATCAAGGAAATGGAATTCTCTATCATTTTCATTTCCCACAGTAAATTCAATATTAGTATGCATGTCGTTGAATAATCTGGGTAGGTAGGAAGCATGACTTTCATTATTGCACACTACTAATGTGTCAATCACATATCGGCAGTAGGAAGTTGTTTCTTCGATTGCATGCTTCAGCTTTGTTATTCCAAGTCTAGACGTGAAGATGTCTGATAAAATAGGCCTAAGTGGACTATCTTTAGCTACACCACCTATATGGCGGTAAAGAGTGTCGTCAAACTGGAATTTTATATCCATGGTACACATTAGCAATATGTGTCTGAATATCAGACTGCTAACAAATAATCTCAATAGTTTCATTGATTGGGATCCTTATGAACAAGGAGGCTACACCAAATGACGTCATGAACCTATTTGAAACGTTCATATGGTTCACACTTTTGGCGAAATGAATTAATTATCGGTTATATATCGTCTGATGCAATAATGTTCCATCCAAAGCACACTCCAATAATCTGCTAAACTTTTCTTTCAGTTTCTTTAAAAAATCCATATCAGAGGCTTGAAACCTATTTGAAAAAACAGGCGTGAGTATAAATTAAGATTTAGAGATGTAATTGGATAATTAAAACATTAAGAAGTTGAGCAAATAAGACAGATTTTGATGAAGAGAACTCACTGATGTAAGCAGGCTGCCAAAATGTTTTCACTTTAATCTCATCATCTCATCTATCTATTTAGAAGTGAAAATTTATTACTTTATTATTTTGCGCTCTGTGAATGGAACATAGGGCGTCAAGCTTTGCGCTTTCAAGTCTCAGTAACATTGATCTTCTTTTAGGGGAGGAAGTTGTTAGCCTCACGCCCAACCTTCTTTTGTCACTGGAATTATTACCGCCTAATCGATGTTTTTAAGAATGCTCCAGACATGGATTGAAGAACACCAAACCTCATGAGATGTGGTTCCCGGAATAATCTAAAAAACTGAACTACTTTCTTGAATCACTTTTATTATTATTATTATCAAGAACTAGTCAGTAGGGATTTGATTTGTTTCAAGTTTGATCATGGATTGATGTTAGTTACAGAACCATTGAAAATGTATTGCCAACCTTCCAACCGGTTTCACTAACTTGCTTTGCATTTGCCATGCAAAGTAATTGGTGCGTCCACACTACTACATTGTTTGTCTTGCTTTTTTTTTTTCTTCTAAGAATTCAGTTATTTTAATTTAATGTATCTGTTAGTGTAATAAATCATGCAAGTTTTATGTGTGTATTTTTTTTTAAATTTATAGGCATTTAAAAAACTTGAGGCTAAATATCAAGACAAACCTATTTTACCAGGTTTAAACTTTACACCGGATCAGTTGTTTTTCATTGGATTTGCCCAGGTAAGTGATAATTTATTTAATTGTCAAATATTGAAAGAAATCAAGTGTTATTTTGCAGGGACTTTATTGTTTATGGGTTTGAGAAATAGTTGATATCAGTTAGGGAACCACTAGAATATCAGGGAGTATTGGACTCCTGTTTCATCTTGGCTTAGGACTCATCGGTAGAACGGATTTATCAGAGTTCAGCCCAGCTGATAGACTATTCAGCCACTGTGACCTGATCGTATGGCTCTCCGGTTCCAACTTCTGTCAATCGGAGATAATCAGCATGATAATCAGCCAAAGTCCTCCTATCCTTACTCTCAACCTGGTGGACTCCCTTTGTCACGACTTCTCATTAGAAACTCAGGCACCTCAGCCCTGTAGCCAGCCGCTAGCGATCATCAGATTAGTTTTCAAGCGTTAGTTTCTTTAAGATTATTCACGGATCAATGCCCACAGTCAGTTTTAAATATTAAGAATAGCTCCAATCTGCTTATTAATTTATGACTACCATAGTTCTTCACTCAATATAAAGTAACTAAAATAGACTTGAAAAAGCCTACAATTGCTATTTTTACAACCAGAGGAGTGGGAAAACAGGTTCTTGACTGGAGGTCGGTTTATTTCAGCATCTTTACCCATCTTGATCACATATGTTTCTTCAGTTCCTGACCATTTTAGAAGTCATCTGTGGTATCGCTTATGTTTCCCACATATTTTCCTAATGGAAAATGTCCGAGTTTACATGAATAAACCTCTTTAAAGATTGAGCTTACTTACAAATCATACTAGTTAAGTTTTAGATAGATTCATGTTAGATTACTATGGTTCACTTCCTTTACCTGTGATGTTCTTAATTGCGGTGGCACACTTTGGAGACCGAGAAGATAGGAATACACTGGGCATATAATGAAAACTCTAGAATATCTGTAATCCATGGACATCTTATGTCTAACGTCACACACATTCGAAGATTCATTGGCAAAAGTCAACAGAATGTCAGAAGAAATAGGCAGCAAAGACTGTATTCCAAGTGAAAACAAAGAGAAGACAGAGGTGTTGAAGATACCCAGCAACTAACCGAAAACGACAACAAGGACCAATCATCGTAAACGGAAGGAATTTGAAGGAGATCACTTCTTCCACCTACTTGGACAACATCGTTTCAGATAGAATCTAGGGACATGGATAAGGATGTCAGAGGCAGTCGGGATCGGAAGTGCCAGATAGACATCTATCACTGTGAAATTATTTCGGAAATCTTCTACACTCAGTATTTGTATTTTCAACACCATTGTCAATTCACTTCTATATGGGTCCGAAACTTGGCTGTCACGTAACAGAAAACATTTCCAAAGGCTTAATACCTTTAAAATCGGCCCCACATTGAAGACTAAATAGCCAGAAGGGGTCAGCAACAAAAATCTCTGAGAACAGACCGATCAAGAACCTATTACTCAACAAGTAAGCCGAAAAAAATGGAGATGAGCTGAACATACGAAAAATGAGACCGTTGAATGGCGTCGCGCTCCAGGTTACCTCTCGAGTGGAGTCCGAAGGGGATACGACTAGATGGACATCCATATGTGACATGGAATAAATCGTATGAGGAAACGAAAGCTTATGTTCAATCTTGAAGCCAGCTAGAGACGACTGGAGAGAATGGGATGAGACAGGTATATGCTGTTGGAGCCCCATATTCCACTCAGAACTCACTAATAATAATAAGAATAATGATACAGTTCACTTCCTGACGTAAATTTGGTTATATATTTACATGGAAGACCGGCGATGGCATGTACATCCTGGAGTTCTGGTGAGAAGCTTTGAGACACTGGGCGTACTAAGTGGGATACATGGAGAAATGACACTAGATGGCTGTGTATTTATGTCACTTATTGTTAAAATTTATTCATAGACCAATAAACACCGTTGGACAGCCAGTTGCTTCATCTTATTTTCGGAAATCTTCACGAAACCTGTAATCTGAATAATAATCACTAACTCACTGATACCTACTGGATGGATTTTGTGAGGCTCCAGTGGGGGAAATCATGGCCGATAGGGTCCAGGCTATCAAAGTGAAGAAGATTCTCATTAAAGGCACTGTTGAAGGCAGAGCTATATCATGAGTTTACAAAGTTAGAATTCAGGGGTCACTGAATTCCAGGCAGCTCCACTGGCTGAATAGTAAACCAGCCTGGTCCGAAACTAGAACGAAATAGCCGGCTATTCAGTGCTTCCTGATTTCCAATGATCTCTCTAACTGATACTGTTTCATAATGAAACTCTGATAACTGAAATTATATAATAGTTCCATTATTTGATACCCAATTGTTACCTTTTTTTCTGTCTTCTCTCATTATCTCTAAACCATAGTTGTGGTGCATTAAAAGTCTACCTCAGTCAATTCTCAATACAGTGCTTTTCGATTCACATACAGTTGAACAATACAGGTAAGTTCGTATTTTATTTTATACAATTATTTGTTAAGTAATTTTTTCCTTGATGAAGTGCCGTTTTGGTATCTGTTTTGAATGGCCATTTATCAAAAGAATAGTTACAGAAAACATAGCTGTTTTCAGTATATCTATCAGAACCTTACAGTTATGAATCCACATCAGTGCTGACCAGGAATAATAGCCGATATTAATTATTATAATATTATTATTCCCTTGCCTTCTGAGTGGAACATACGGCTTCAACAATACATCTCCACTTTGTTCTATTTTCTGCCGTCCTCTTCAGCTGACTGACTCCTTGATTAACCATAATCTTTCACCTCCCCCACCAACTCACACGATTTCCTCCATGTAACCCTAGCACTGACAAATCACTCGTCACTTGTCATTCAGATTCCACTCGAGCGATGGTCTGCCTTGCGTGCGACGCCATTTGACGGTCTCCTCAATCTGTGCCTGGTCTGTCTCCATTTTCTCCCACTTATTTGTTGAATGATCGACTCTTGTTTGGTTTATCCCCACAGTTTCTTGCTACTGATTCCTTCTGGTAATTCGATCTTGTATATGAAGCGAAGGCAATTGTTGATAGAAGTCTGCCACCTGTTATAAATCCAGCCGATAATACCTAAAAAATCTGTCCCCAGATAATTTAGATACCTAGATTAACAATAGAGTTAACATATCCTCTGAAGGCATTGATTTCTAAAAAAAATTTAGACCTCAATCCAGTTTTTCTTCTATCTCTGACTCCTTGTTTCTCAGAAACACATTTGTCTTATGACTTTACTAATTAATTTTCCAAATTTACCTTATACAGCAGAAAGAGACTCATTTCAACGAATTTATTATCACACTGTACAATTGTCTATGTGCGTATATGGTTTTTAAGAAAGTATATACTACTAGGAAATTTTAACAAAGACGTGAATGCTTAAAATCATAAAAATAATAATGTGGAATGCGATAATTAGCATAGTTCCTTATCAAGTGATAAAGTAAGTAACGTCACATATATAAAATAGTTTATAGAATGTATAGATGTTCGAAGGGATGTAAAATCAGTACTGTTAGTAAGTGTCCATCCACATTATGAGATAGAATGTTCATTCATTAATGAAAACAAAACACGTAGTTCAGCGAAGAGTCTCTTTTTGGCGGCAAATTCATTTTCTTAGCTGTATAGTCGCAAATATATATATATGTGCTATTTTGTATGTATGTGTACATTAAGTTTGTCAAACAAAAATCTGATGCTCTCTAGTGACTTACTACAGGACGGAGTTTCCCGGAGTTCTAGTGAAAAATGTCGTGATCAGTGAGGTCCATCCAGTTGAGTGTGAGGATGGATGTCCTACCGACGACATTTGTTGGGGTCGCGCTAAATCGAGAATTGGTAGAAGTTAGAATTCATGGAGTGACCATTGAATCGTGTGGGTCCCAATGACTGAATGGTATACGAGCTTGCCTTATAACCGGAATGTTCTGGGTTCGAACCCCGGTGGTGAGTGCGTACTGCCGATGATTCCCAAATTAGGATGAAACAGCTGTCCAGTACTCCAGTTCTGGTTTCCAATAGTTATCTAAGTGTTATCAATCCGTGATCAATTAATCCTTACAAACCAACTAGAGAAAAATACAATAGATTATGTTTACTTTGGTTATTTTGACCAAACAGTGAAAATTAGTAAGTTTTGGGTGGAGTTACATAATAAAAAAAATGGTAAAAAAATTAGGTGTTACTGAAACTAGTGTAGTAACAAAGGCGATGAGTTGTCATACACGGCTGTTAAAAGGAACTTACGTAATAATATGAATAGTTTGATAATTGAGTTCCACTCAGAATACACATTTAGGGACAAAGTAGAGAATACGAAATAACCTAAGAGTCCTAGATGAATACAGGAATTATATGTAATTAAAGAAACAGGCAAACAAACGAAATTAAGTCATCAAAATATAAAAAAATTCGAATCATGACAGTAGAAGTAATTGAGTAATCTTCTTTCGTATGCACAGCTCTGGTTTTTCTATGTGAATGGCCAGAGCTTCAATGATACAAAGAAGACGAAACCGTTTTGTATTTGATAGGTTATTCTTGACTCTGTAGATTATTTTGAAGCAGGAAGCGTTTGTTGAGATGGAATGATCAGTGTTAACCAGGCGTTCAATTATCATACTCCTTATAGCACCACTATTGCCTTTTAACATTGCAAAATTATATTAATTTAAAATAATAAGTGGGGCAGGTACAACAATACAGGAAACTCTTCAGAGAGAGAAAGAGAGTAATAGTGGTGATAATAACGGCCGTATTAATAAGGGAAAGATGTGTAGATCAACTAAATAAATAAAATAGAAGATAAATAAATGTTTTTTTCCTCTACGACCAAGTTAGAAACAGGGAATGCAAATACTTCTTTTATACACAAGGGTTTCACTTGAATTTTATGAATGTCCATGAATTACTCTGTTGTTAGAAGTTAAGGATGAAGAAAGCGTAAAAAATTACCGTGAATCCGTTAGATGATCTTAAAATCATGTTTGGAGTTGGTTGAGTGACAGAATTCAATCTAGTGTTCTAGAATAGAGCTTCTTACACGCTTCATTTCTTTCTTGTGAAGCCATGTTGAAATGTGCTCTCATATTCTCCTGGAATGCGTTCCTTAGTTACGGCTGATTGTACCTTGCTCTATAAGATCAAGGAGACTTATTTCAGGACTAGACTACGGATTGATATCAGTTAGAGAACCGTTGAAAAACATCAGGGAATTAGTGGACGGCTGTTTCATCCTAGTTTGTGACCCATTGGCAGTACGCAACCATGAGGTCTCGAACCCAGTACCTTTTGGTTACAAGTGGAGCTAGTAGACCATCCCACCGATTGGACCCGATTCAATGGCCCGTGAATTCTGATTTCTAATCAGTCCCATTGGTTGCGTGCTGCCGATGGATCCTAAACTAGGATGAAACAGCTACCCAGTACTCCCCGATGGTTTTCAACAGTTCTCTAACTGTTATCAATCGGGGGCCTAATCCTGAAACGATTAGAATCCCTAAAAACTAATTCTTGGAAGGAAAATTGTGTTTTACATAGGTGGAGAACAACATACGGTTAGTGAGGGTCGACTGGAATTAAATTACACCCAATCAAACTTTCCATCACGTTATGTAATGTTCCAACTACCTACCAGTTCTATCGATTTTACATTGCATTCCGACATCTGTACATCATAGGATCTATTTTATATTGAACTTTATTTGCTTTATCACCTGATACTAAACTGCGATTGTAGTTACAGACATTTTAAGCGCACTTCACATTACTGTTATCATTTTAATTATTCTCATCGATAAAGTCAATTGGTGGATGGTGACTAACAGTGAAATTCAGGATAAGCATTTCATCCAATTTGAGACCCGTCAGCCACTGGATGTACTTGAATTCCTCACTGAGTGACGGGGTTCCCACAGAGGCTGGCAGTCACCATCAACCGATTGACTTCAAATTACACGACTAGACATCGTCAAAGCATCTGGGCAAGGGGTCCACATCTCAACCGGAGGCCAAGCACTTCAGTCAGCGGGAAAATCTAAACTGAATTAGATAATTCCTGCCTATGTTTAAAATTAACTTAATTGTATGTCTGTCATAATTTCACTTTTACTATTCACTCCTACTCCCCTTGAGCTTTTAACCATATTATGTGTGAATTCATTCACTCTGTTGTGTGATATATTTTATACTCTGTATGTTGTCATCACTTGTGTCTGTGCCAAATATGAACTGTACTCCCCCCTCCTGTCTGGTTGTAGTACAAATAGTTAGGCTTTTTTAGCTGTGAATAATTTGTCTACTGACATCATTTTGGAATTTTAGGGCTTATACGTTTTATCGGTAACTCGACATTATCGTGATAAAATTATGTCTAAATCTTTTGTAACTTTTAGGTTGATATTGCTTATAAAAACAGTTGACAAGAATCCACGAAATAATTTCAGTTCGTATTATCCTACAAATAAGCTAGTTCTTTCATTGGAAACTGGTAGCTAGTGAGACGTTTCTAATCCTTTGTTTGGTGCAGACTGAATTCTGTCAATCGAATTAGCAATGTGGCCACCATTCTAGGTGGTTTGACATCATGGTGTACTGTTAATTACTGTTAATACATGGTTGGAGGAAGTCAGAAGGGAGCCTCAGATCTAAGTTTCGTGCTTGCTGACGAGTGCCAACTAGCACGAAATCTAGGTCGAAAGCTGGGCTTCCTACCAATTACCTCCAACAATCTAACATCAACAATTCAAAGTGCACCGTGATAGGGAGCCACCTAGTGGTGATAGAATTCAGTCTGCACCAAACAAAGGACTAGACACGTCTCACTAGCTACTAGTGTCCAATGAAAGTATCCAATAGAGTCTTAGGGGAGGTTAATCGCGAGCCCAAATAGCTCAGTCGTAACGTCTCTGACTGGAGTACTCAGTGGGCGACATGGTTTCGAATCTTAGAAGCGATATGAGTCTTTTCAAAGTTGCAGACACGCGTTGCTGACTGATGAGTGCTGATAAGCACGAAATCTATCTCGAAGTTTTCCTCACGACTGCCTCCAACCACCTTACATGCTAGTTCTTTCCTTGTTCTAACTAAGTTTACTGCAATAAGTCATTCCCTGAGGCTTACTCAATACTTTTAAACTAGCTGTTTTACCTACACAATCCTTTTCTTTTCAGCATAATAAATTCTTCACCAATTGATAAACAGTGCGCTACATTGTGTTTATACCACACCATTATTATCATCATTTCATGACTATTATTATTTGTCCTCATACCTCGAGCTTACATCTAGCGCATGCCATTTGTTTGTTTTGTTTTACTGTTTTTTTTTATTCCTTCACGTTCCCAGTGGAACACAGGGCTTCAAGCTAGAGCATCAAAGTTTCGGTAGCAATGTTTCATTTTTTACAGGATTGGGTTGCTAGACTCATGCTAAACCTTTCCTCTTTTCTCAGCTTTTATTTATGGCTTAGCGAGGTAAAGGAGTGCATCTGTGGCCGGAGATCGAACCATGGACCATGTGCATGGTTGGCGAGTGTCCTAACCGCTGTGCCACCGACGCATTGTAGTACTCAGATTTCCTCTTGAAACCACTGACTACCGTTCACCCTTTGAAACGTATGATTTTTTTCATCGTAAATTCACAAAAAATGGCATTCATTTACTTAGGCTCACTTTATTTAATGTTCTTTTAACCATACGCTTTATATGGATTTAAACATTAACAAGTAGTGACTATTATTCCTCTTTGTAACCATACTACGATAGTTTTTCATGATTATTGTTTATATTGGAATCTTTATTGTTATAATAATGACAACTGTCATTATTCTAATGATTAACACGAGTATTTGGCCTTTTAGTAGCTTTTTATGCATGTGAACCTATAATAGTAGGCTCTGGAAAAGGAGTTGTTGGAAACAGTAGCTGACTAAAATCCTGCTAGTCCTGAATTAGACACAGACATATTTAAATGACTGATCATTAGTTTCAACTTCATAAATATTGCCTCTGAAAATTTGTAATGAACCTATTCATGCCTTCTGGTTACTGGTAACATTCTCGGCAATTGATTACAAATCCGACAATGAATAATCATAAAGTCGTTCACATATATCAAATGTCATCTCCTATTAATCAGACTAGAGCGCTCAATTCGTCATTTCTCATTCGAGTTCCACTTCAGCAACGGCCTGGCAGGAAACATCACTCAAAAGCTTCCTCTGATTGTTTCCAATACGTTCCCATTCCTCCCTTGCGCATTTGTTGGGCAATAGGTTCTTTGTTGGTTCTTTGATTGACAGAGTTCCTTGTTACTAATCCTTTCAGGGTATTTGGTTTTCAGAATGGAGCCGGCGAAACTAGCTATTGATGAAAGTCTGAAGCCTGTTAGAAATGCTTTTGGCGGCACACCAAGTCCATGAACCATTTAGAAGAAATGAATGACTTGATCTTAGTGGTTGTGACATCCTCATCTATACTGTCACCTGTAGTTGAAACAATGCCTCCATCATTTGTCTTATCACTAATTCCATTTTCAGTAAATTGATTTTTCACCAACCAAGAATGAGACAGCAATTCGTATAGTCTGATTCAGTTAGGCTAAATTTCTCATGATGTTTGAAATCAGTTGGTCAAGCAGTCTAGATAATGTGAATCAAGATAAATCACAGTGTTGAAGGTATTTTCATATTTTTAAAATCTTGTTTGGCTATTCTAACTTTCTCAATTCAATGGTGTCATTTCTTGGAGGCAGTAGTAGTAGTAGTCGTCTTTGTTCTCCCATATTAAGTTGAAAGTTGTTATTTCTGGTAGCTTATTGTAATTATTGTCTCTTATGCTTCTTCTGAGATTTAACTTCCTTAATAGTAACAAGATTCTTCGGTTATCTATGCTGGTTTATTGATACTTTCGAGCTAGGTACTTATTGCTGTAAGTAATGTGGTGAATGCTGGTTAGCAATGGAATCCAGGATGAGCATTTCATCTCTCTTGAGACTCATCTATTGGATGTACCTGCATTCTACAGTGAATGACAGTGTTCCCACCGAGAATTGAACTCAGTATCCATCATTACAAAAGCCAAAGCGTCATCCACATGGTCTAGTAGATAACACTTGGGTACTTGTAATGAAGAATACTAAGTCCGAGTGTTAGTGGGAAGACCACCCGTCACATGGGATTGCAGGTACATCCAGTGGCTGAAGAGTCCCGCATAGGACGAAATAAGCTTCTTTGATTCCACTGCTAGTTATCATCCATCAAAAAAACTAGTATATGTTAATTTCCAAACATCGTCGAAGTGTCTATACTACGAGCCGTCACAACATATCAATAGAGGGCAAACATAAAGGTCTAATCAATCAAAAGTGAAGTCAAAATCGAATAAGAAACAAGTAGCCATTGTTAGATGGTTGAAGGCGATCATCAGGATGTCCAGGGTGATCTAGGTTTCGTGCTTGTTAGCACTCACCAGTTATTAAGGCATACATACAATCTTCAACGAATTCATGATATTTGAACCCGGGTAACTCAGTGCTGTAGTCAGAGATATTACCACTAAGCTATTCGGTCTCTCGACTGACCTCTCACAGGACTGTAGTGGATACTTTGATTGAACACTGGACAGTAGGAAACCGGTGTCATGTATCTAGTTCTTTGTTTGGTGTAGATTGAATTCGATAAGTTGATAGGATCCAGTATAAACTAGTATATCATCCTTTCTCACAAATCGTGTGATTTATCTTTCGATGGAGTTACCATGTATATTCATCATTTATCACGCAAGTTGTGATTTTAAGTGTGATCACTTCATCGTCTTCTGTCTCACCTTGAACTTTGTCGGATCACCAACCAATCAGAATAAACATTTTCAGCCAATGAGAGCTTTCCATTCTCACGGTTGTGAACCAACTGAATTGTTATAAATTAAATATATAAATATAATGTTTTGTTTCCTAATAGACGTACTATATCTTGCAGTCACAGGCCAGTCTTTGTCTTTTAATATTTATGTGGCTCAGTGAATCGGAAGGTACAACTGACAAACAGATGTACTAGCGTATCGGTCGAGTTCATTACAATCATAGTGATTAACAGGAGCAGACATAACAAAGTAGCAACGGAATTATTCAGTTCCTTATCAGTTATAACCTAAGTCAAGTTATTCCCTTTTATTGAAATTTCCTTAACAGTCACCCTTCTGTTATTTTGTTTTCTTCCTCAGAGTAATTGGCACGTTAACTAATTCAGAGGAATTCGCCAAAGTCTTCAATTGTCCAGCAGGATCACCAATGAATCCAGTTAAGAAATGTCAAGTTTGGTAAATCCTTTCAACATTCAAGTATTATTGCTTACAACAATAACATAACAGCATGAGAAACAAACACCACAGGCGGCACAATCACCAACAGATCTATAATCCAAGGAAATGAATCCATTCTCTTCAACTTTTTTTCTGTCCATTCCCATTTCTGTTAATTTGTGCACTCTTCACATGAAAGTTTTTCCCCATTATTATTAGTAGTAGTAGTATTGTTCCTACTGGTATCATTACTGCTACTATTGTTATTATTATTCTCATCCATCGCGAAAGTAACACAAGTAAATGTGGTACCTGTTAATTTGTGTGTCTATGTGTGTTAGTGTGTGTTTGTAAACAGGTGAGTTAGTCTGATGAAAAGGGATAGAACAAGTTTAACAACTACAGCAACAACAAAAATCAGTGTATCTATATTAGATTCACTATCCCAAAAACGTGTTTTATGCTCTCACAATCCATGTGTGTGTTCGTGTGTGCGTTACTGTGGTCGTTTTTGTTCATCATTCGAGTGGTTGGGCATTTTTCTCCTCTCATTTGTTTATATACAGTATAGACGTGTCCTTTTTATTGGTAAACAATAATCACAAGTAACAACTGAGTTAATTGTAATTAATGAAAACTATTCATTGTGATTATTATTATTATCATTAAGAATAAGATTGTTTGTTAGTTAAACAATTTTGTTTGTTTATTTGTTGACTTTTGGTGTGTTTGTTTACTCACCTGGATTCTATCTAACATTTGATCATTGACCTTTGATGATTATTATTACTCCTAATTACTTCCTGTTCCTGTATTTTAAACTCCCGCGTTTTGTTATTTGTACGCAACCATTGATGAATTTAAACAAATTCATTGGAAAATAATCAAGACAAAATAATATTGGATATGACTTATTTTATTATTAACATTAATATTATTATTATTACTGTTATTCATTATGAATGATTATGATGGTAACACTAAAAAATAATTTGTTTATATCACAGTGTATTATTCAATGTTTCAATTGAATTGTTTAAATATCCACGCGCGCACACACACACAAACAAACAAACATATATTTTCCTTTTCTGAATAAGTAATGCATGCATAGATTTCTGTGGGTTTTTTTTTCTCCTTTGATGACTACAATAATGTGTATTGTGACAGTTTTGTTTTAATGACTATCTGACAGATCCTTCAAAAATAATTTATTTTTAACCGTCAAATGATTCATTTTGTCAAATAGCCTATCCTTTGACTTATTATCATTATTTTATTATTATTCTCTTAGGTTTTAGGTGGAACATAGGGCTTTACAATAGCCCATAAGCTGTCATTCCTTCTTCACACGATCTCCTACATGTCAGCGTAGGCTGCTCAACTCGTGGTTACCTATCTGGCTTGATGCGTGATGTCACTGAAAATTCTCCTCAGTGTGTGTACAGCCCATCCTCATTCTATTTGAAATATCTGATTCGTGTTCTTTATAATCAGCCCAGTTGATCTCCACAATAACTTCAGCTTAGTGAAGGTTTGCCTTTTTCTACTGACCCAAACTAGCTCTAATAACGATATTCGTGTCGTCCGCCTGTAGTTGAAACGATGCTGCTTAGATAAGTGAAGGAACTGACCTATTTTGAGTTTAATCTTTCCATAAACTCTCATCTGCTCCTCCTCCTTCTCACACAACCTCCACCATGTCATCCTTGGGATCCACTTGTATCTCGTCATTTCCCTTTTGATTTCCACTGGAAGGTTTGTCTAGAGCTCAGGATGCGTCCAATTCACCTGCATTTTCTTCGGCATATTTTTTTTTAGCTTGGCTATAGGTTCTAGCTTGTTCTGTTCCCAGAATTCCTTACTGATAATACTTTCTGGTCATCCGACGTCGAGTATTGTGCTAGCGAAGGCAGGTATTAATGAATGTCTCCAGTAGCCCGTTCGAAATGCCTTGCATGACCAATTTTGGGTCACTCACCTTAAACGATCTCTATAAAAGGTTTAAAAAGGTGACATTACCTCTGATAAAACTGCAGATGCATAACTTCTGTCTGCTATTTACAAGGCTGCTTAACTTGTAATTCCAGAAAACCTCACTTTTGTCAGTAAGTTATATGAGTAGAATCACATACATGTTGGCTGCTTGGGGTTCGTTGGGACATTCAGTACTGACAGCTCAATAATTTTGGTAAAAGAAACATCGATAAATTCACACAACACCACAGATGCATATATTCTTGATCACCTTTCATATTATGATGGGCTTCACTTCAGTTATATTTAATTGATACAGAAATATGAATAATTTCTGCTTCTTTTCTGTACGATTAACAAGGTTCAAAGCCGTCTCATTTCCGCTCGAATGTCATACTTGGTTTATATCCGAATTTTTGTTACAAATCAGGAACAGTATTCATTTTTTTATGTTGATTCATTTGAGTTTCATGTGGAACATAGTGCTGCAAGCCTAAAGGTTTAAAGCTTCAGTAACGGTAGCGTTATTTTTACAGGGTGAGGTTGCTAGCTTCACGCTCAACCTTCCTTATTTTCTGTGCTTACTTCCAGTTACGTGAGGTTTGCTTGTGAATGTGTCGGCCGACAGTCGATCCTTGGACCAAAAACATGGCTCTCGAGTATTCTATCCCTGAACCACTTACTCACCATCAAATTCTAATGGACAGAGTTATTTAATCACTGATAACCAGAGAGGTGAATGTACTTCACCTTATCTTTCATGAAAAAGTGGTGAATAAATAGGTTGTCAAGCGTTAGTGTGCAGGGATTTGATTAGTCTCAGGATTTCGTTATTGGCTGAAGTTGGGATTCATGGACCATTGGATAAAGTTCCGGTGGCTTATTAGTCTACGAGCTAGCTCTCCTTGTGACCGGAAGGTCCAGAGTTCGAGTCTTGGTGGTGGATGAGTACTGATGAAGAGTTACAAAATAGGTTGACAAAACAGCTGTCCACTATTCTCAAATTTTCCAATGGTCCTCAAACCGATGTCAGTTCATGATGAAATCCTGAAATGAATAGGTCTGTAGTGACTACACTGTTTAACTTAATTATTCTTGATTCAAATTTTCAATGATGCAAATATTTAAGAAATATGAGACTCTCTAAGCATATTTTCGTGTCCTGAATCAATTCGGTAGATGGTGACTAGCACTGGAATCCAGAATGTGTATTTCGTTTTATCTGCGAGTCGTCATCTGGGTGTATTCGCATTCCGAATTAATGATGGTGTCCTTACTGGGACTAGAACCCAGTACCAATCGTTACAAACGCCAAACAATTTTCCACTAGGCCATCTGCACCACGAGGAATCAATCAACTGTGATCAACTGGAAAGTCACAAGTTTCAGGTTTAAACACGAGCTGATATCATTTAGAGAACCACTGAGAAGCTTGGGAGTACTGGTCTGTTCTTTTGGTCCCATTGTGGAGCTCTTCATCAGTACACACCCATTGGGGTTCGAACCCAACACCTGATTAAAAGGCGAAATGGTAGATCATTCAGCCATTACAACAAGACCCAGTGGTCTATGAAATCCATCTTCTGGCAACTCGCGATATACACTTAACGCAACCACTGGCCAGTGTCCTGGACCACTGGATTGGATCCCGGTGATTGAGTGGTATACAAGCTCGCCTCGTAACCGGAAGGTATCCGGTTCGAACTTTGGTGGGCGAGTGTAGAAAAAGGTCCCAAGCTAGGACGAAACAGCTCTCCATTGCTCCCAGGTTTTCCAATAGTCCTTTAGTTAATATCAGCTGATGATAAATTCTTTAATGCTAAATTATAAGAGAAGTGAAGAAATTGTGCTATAATGAAGATGTGATAAGATTAAGGGGTGATAAGAAAGTGATTAAAAATATGTGAACGGTGGGGGTGACATCATCAGTTTTTTTTATCTTAATTAGCCAAAGAGAGGGATAATGCCTGTACGAACCTCTTTTAAATATTTCGAATTCCTGTCAACCCAAACGAATACAGAGTCCATTGGAAAGATGTGGTTGGATGAGATGTATCACCTTGAATGTTTTCGTTTTCTCCACTAAATGACCACTATCAAATAAATGTGACAAAACCAAGTCACTGGTTGTTTTTGTCTGATATTTGGCAAACCACGATGGGGGATTTTCAGTAACACACTGGCAAAACTTTCTAGTAGTACTCACAACGCAACTGTCACAGCAAAAACAGATATGGGAAAACTAGTGCGTCGGTGTCACATCGGTAGAAGGCTCACCAACTACGCATATGCTCCGGGGTTCGATCCCCGGCCACAGACACACTCCTTTACCTCGCTAAGCCTGTAATAAGATCTGTAAAGAGGGAAGGTTGGACACGAGACTAGCAACCCCACCTCGTAAAACTAAACACCGCTGCTACCGAAACTTCAAGGCTTGAAGCCCTCTGTTCCCCTGGGAACGTAAAGGAATTAAATAAATTACAAAAAAAAATAATGGGAAGACTATCTAGCTTATCCTTCTTTAGTGTTCCAGTCATTTGTCGACCAGAGAATGATAAACATAGGCCTACTGAGTAAATCATTCTACATAGACTTCTCGCTAGCCTCTGCAAAAAATCTTACTTGACAAGTCCCCATTAAATTGTAACTTAATAAATAGAGGTTTTTTCCATGCTGTCATAGTCGCAGGTTTTCTATCCGATGCCTTCATATATTTCTTTATACAACTACTCGGATAACCCATCTCCATCAAGGAATCATGAATATATTGAAGTTCCTTTTGTAAATGATTATCCGTACATATCTTTCTTGCTCTCCCCGTGAGACACTTAACAAAATTTATCTTTTTTATTTAACAGGAAGTTAGATAAGGAAGTGCATGTATTGCTTCTTCTTTATACGCTTCTTCCAAGGGACCCATCTTCTCACCTAGTTGACAAGACATCCAGAAAATACAGTTTATTATCCAGTGGAAGTAATAGAAAGGTCAATGTTATTGAGTTTTATCAACAGTTCATCTATATTTCAATTCTTATTAACTTAGACAAATATATCATCAACGTGATCGTATTAATTATCTCCCGTATTCAAGTTATGCCAGGAAGAAGTCTGCTAAGTTTGAGCCCTGTAATCAACCCAAAGTGATTCCATCTACTTGTGAGTAATATGAATTATTCAAGGCAAAATATACATTCCTAGTACATCTAAGGAGTAGTTATTCGAAGCTAATTAAAACAATTCATAAGTCTATTTGCCTTTCACAGTGATTTGTTGACATATGTAGTCTACCGTTTTAACAAGTGGTGTATTCGTAAATAGTGATGATATAACCAGGGATAACGTAAATTTATTACTACTATCAGCCTCACATATTTTAATGAAGTAGAGACAAAATGAGACAGGCTAATTCAAATGCAATTAACAGTAATTTTTACTACATTTATAAATAAGTAAGTATTTAAAGGGACTTAAAATCCTGTTGGAAAAAACCAGCTATACAAAACTGTGGGAAAAGAAGGAATAACAGTGGATTATACAGATAGCTAGAGAGATTAATATGGGGTAACCTAGGTTACCAAAGAAAAGACAGTCCTATAGGGCTATGTAAAGTAACTATATCTGGTTTAAGAAGCAATGATAATAAGAAAAGTATTAAAATTGAAGTAGAAACTCTTACTTAATGTTAAAAACTTTGGTTTAGCATATAAGGCGTGAAGACGAAATGACATGAAACACAAAATGAACATGCTCAGAATGATACTGATAAATTAGTTAAGAATAACAAAATTTAGCTTTAGGAAGAAGTACAAGAATATATATATATATATATATATATATATATATATATTCGAGCGAGAAAATCAATACATTTTAAATTTGAACAAAGCAAAAACTACAGTTTTAGCAGAATAAAATGGTACCATCTTTTATTTCGTTGCCTTCTCGTCAGCTGCTTACATGGCAAAGACATTATTAAATGTATCTACAACAACAATTTTAACATACTTGCATAGAGTTCAGTTTAAACAAAAATCAATCGATCAATATACTCATACACTAAAAATATATACATATATAAATATGCAATATTAACCACTATTCCGAACAATAATAATCAAACACAATGGAAACTTTTAGCATTTCACATTTGGAGGAAAGAGAGGTGAAATTATCCAGTTACCAGGGCAAAAAAGGCTGATAACCGCTTCTTTCTGGACGCATAAATCAGGTTTCAGGCGTCTAATGGAAATGGCTTCAGCAATAATCATTACGATACTCAGCATATTCCATTATGTTACACTCTATCACATTGCACAAGTTTTATTCTTATATCAACTTAGCATATTCCTTTGGTGGCTTTCTTCTTTCGCATAAAATTCATCATATCCAGTTGAGGTTTTCACCTCTTCAAACTTTTATACTTTTAAAAGACTGAGTTAAGTGAACAAACAATATCCCCTTCGATGGTCTCTTCATCAGGCTGTATATTTATATGACTATAATAACTGAAAAATTGTTGTTAATAACAAAAGTAAACCATTTTAAATTATATTAAGTCAGTAGGATCGATGGATTACATCTCGAAATCATCAGTAAGAGAGAGATAATATGCATTAATGATAACACTAAACTCACAGAATATCAGATAAATTAAGGGGATTAATCGAGAATTTATGAATTTATAGGCTCAACAGAAGGCAAGGAAAGCAACAGTGACTGGACCTGTTTTTTTTGTACTCACACCATCTGTTAATTTAGGCGAATTGCAATGATCTTTACTGTTTGGTGAATTTGGTATCTAGATGCCTTTGGTGATTTTCGCTATACCCGATAGAATGATAGAGAAAGACTCTTCAATGTTGCTAACTTTGTGTCTTGTTTGAACAAGATTATCCAATATAGAACTGTTGATGATATTAATTACACATTTATTTACCCACACTGGTAGGTAGATGTTCTCGAGCATCAAAAATTAAGTTCCTAGTGACACGGCCAACATAACTGGCTTCACAATAGCAGTTGATAGATTGACATATACAAACAGAGTTGGTTAGCAAATGTAGGTGCTTCATCTTTCAGTTTTAGAAATCACACATGACTGTGTGGGAAATATAAGCTACAGCTTATCTGCATTAAACATTCTTTGAAATGATTTTCTCAACTTTATAATTATGATTTCACTTGAATGTATGCTGCCTTTGAACTGCAGTTGTATATATAGAAGCCTTCTTGTTTTAACAGATACATGAGAATTATTCTCCATTCTGTTGGCCGTGTATTTATTGATAAACTTTTCAGGGTAGATAGATTCATTTAACGTATTATATAAAACCTTAAGTTCGTTTTCAGTCGCACCGTCTTAACAAATAACTGCAACTGTGTAGTTGAGGGTCTTTACCTAATTTATTTTATATGGATGAGGAACAAGGCTGAATGGAACAAAGGAACAGGTCCAGTAGCCGCTATTCCCACCCTATCCTGCTGTCTGTTCTGTTTTACTTCCCGTAATTTATCTGATATTTAGTCAGTTTATTGTTACATTAATTTATATTGATAATGATTTTAAAACGTAATCTGTCAATATTATTCTTGATTCAATGTAATTTAAAAAACATTACTGTCGTCAATAAAGACATTTTTTAAAATTATAATTCACATATAAATGTAGAGATTGATGATGAGCACATTATCGAGAAGAATATTCCTTGTGTAACAACAGAAGACAAGGGCAGGCAACAGATTGTTTTATTACGGAAATCAACACGTATTTATATATATTTCACATACATTATTATAGCTTATTAAAATAGACAAACGCAGTCTTCTGATCGGTTGTTTGCCGGAAGTTAAACAAACAAACGCAGTTTTCTGATTGGTTGTTTTCGAGATTTCTTGGAAAGTGGAGCCATCTATCTGCGAATCATATTTGCCCACGTTAAGTTTGCTGTGATTGGTTGTTGAATCGGCCTTGTTCATATTTTCTCACGGCCAATATTAGTGACCTAGACGTTGACGCATATTAATGTCTACCAACTGGCTAGCAGCCTGCTCTCACCACACTTGTTCATCAGTGATTCTTCAACGTTTATTTCTTTATTGTTTCATATAGTTGGCGTTTTTGATCAACGACATATTTGCGAATAACGGTGGTCCCTCAAAGGATAACATAATCCAGAATTTGTCGTAAAGGTACCGTTGACTTAAGTACTTCCGCCAAACACATAATCTTGGTGTTTGCATGATAGTTGTTCTGAGTAATAATAATAATATTAATAATCAGGTTGGTAACTGGAAAGGTTAAAAATTAATTCATTTATTTAGATCAAAGCAGACGTAAACTAATTAGTAGACGAAAAAGTCAAATGAGTGTGCCGCATTAGAAGTAATCATAATAACGCAATTCGTCAGTTAAGTATTAAAAATTGTAAATAAAGAATGTTTAATCCTGCTCCCAAGGTTATGGGGAAGAGAAGTGGATGACGAATCTAATGTGTTGAAATCTGAACATATCCCTCACTTTTTTTACTCGTATAAAGTCAGTAGTAGGCGGAATCCAATTCGCTTCTGAGTTAGGGAACGAAGAGTGTGGGTTGGTAATGCTAGACTGTAGAACAAAACGAAAATAAGATGGCGGGCTATATAGTAGCATTTATAGGAAACCCATACACTCTAATAAATAATCAGACTTTATTTGATCCCATCTCGAATCAGTAAAGGAGGATCGGTTTGGTTAAATGTCTTTATAATCGGGACAAGAGTCTAACTAGTAAGCCAGAAGATTTAAATAACGAAATCAAACAAATAGAGGAAATATCACTAGTGAATAACTACTCACCAGAATTTATTCAAGAAATATATGAAGAACCATAGAAAAACTAAGATCGGCAATAAAAATGACGAAAATAATATAGAATTCAAAGCCTCTGTAGTACTGCTGTATAAAGAAGGACAGTTAGAGGCCTTACGTAGGATTCTCAATGAGGCTGGAATTAGTCGTGGTGGCATTTAAACCAACCGACTAACCAACTCTCAGAGATAAAAATCGTCGGCTTAAGGACCGGACAGATAGATCCGATTAAGAAAAACAATATAATTTACCAAATACCATGTAATCACTGTGAAGCCAATTACACACTCACTCTCGAAACCAGTATTTTTGTTGACTATATATATATATATATATATATATCATTAAATTATTTCATCTCATTTTGTCCCATGTTCTCATGGACCATGCATATTCAAAACTAACTGACTATTGTTTCATCCCACCTTATACTTGTCCCACAATACACTTTCTGATATGATTCTAATTTGCCTTTACTGGCTGTTA
Source organism: Trichobilharzia regenti (assembly GCA_944472135.2). Classification (NCBI taxonomy): domain Eukaryota; kingdom Metazoa; phylum Platyhelminthes; class Trematoda; order Strigeidida; family Schistosomatidae; genus Trichobilharzia; species Trichobilharzia regenti. The sequence continues at coordinate 75,547,421 of OX235263.1, forward strand.
TATGCTTAAATTAATGGATTTATAATTGTAGATTGTGAAGAATTTATTGAAATCACAATTGTTCTCTCTAAGTGTTTTGTTCTGAATAAATTATGGAGATATTCAAGTTACCGAAAATAATATAATTGACCAAATATCATACAATTAATGAATATGGGATCAATTACATAATAGACTAGGGTAAGCTAGATTATTGGAACATAAAAATCTAGCCAGACCTAGAATGATGATTGATCCTGTTAAGTTAAATAACTTAAAAAACCTCAACCATTTCACTATGTTTCCTTGCACGTAATCACAAAATAGGATAGGACAGGGTGAAAGCATTAAAAAATAATATGGTTAAGTGGAGAGAGATAGGGAGGGGTTAATCACCGAAGCTTTGTTTATCGATTCAAAATCGCACAGGTGAAATCGGAATGATACAACGCCGCCTGTATCGGAGATAATGGAGAGTGGCAATAGATAAAAAAGGGAAGTTGGGGGAGACGGAAGGAGCAAAAATATGTATAAGACAAATTGTGAAAATGTGTAACTAAAATTGATACAAATATGAACGATAATTTATGCTCGAAACGTCATTGAGCTGCTAATCCTGCATCGTGGTGTGATATTTGAAATGAACTTATATAATATGGAACATATATGGACATATAAATACACATACGACTGAATATTCCAGGTAACATTTCTTTGCCGTTAAGGTGCACCAGTGGATGGCTAGAATGGGTTATTTGCACTGTGGTAGCAAAGAACGTTTTTCTCAGTGATCTTGTCAGTCGATTCTTAAGGACTTCACCCACGAAGACAGATTGTATCTTATATTCGGTTTTCATTGCTAGTTATGTCTATATTATGAATTCCATTACATACTTCGTCACGAACTGACATCAGTTGTAGAATCATTGAAAATCAAGGTATATTCAGCAACTGTTACATTTTAGTTTGGAATGGTAATCATAAAAGATATTGGTTGTTATCGAGGGTAGATAGGATGAAGATTAGAGTTGAATATTACATGGAGTATACTCTATGTCATCACTTAATGATCAGCACTTAAAAAGCCTCAGCAAACATCACGTCACACTCTGCTGTTTGTTGAAACGATTTACAACAAATTGAAGCACCTCTTGACTTTTTGGTCCCCCTATGTGTGACGATAGAAAACAATGTACTCTGATCTGAACGCAGAAAACCAGTCGATATGTTCTTCTGTATAGCTAATCAAACTTCTGTCAGTGATTCCATGTACCGAAATGTCACAACGCTAGCAAAAAGAAAGCTAATTATCCGAGGTTCAAATAGAATATTTCCAACAAGGCGGAGTCATAAATCTGTCGGCAGGAATCAAACACACCAATCACACTTTTCACTGACACTGTTAGGTCAAATAGTTTCCAGGGTATAACCTTAAACGCATTCAAAAAATTGGCAACGGCAAAACAACACGTTATGTTAAACACTCAGCCATAAGCCAGCAGTAAGGAGAAACACTAAGAATAGGAATCAACTACAAAAGAGGGCCGATAAAAAGCATTAAATCAAGAGAAGATATATATATATTTTTTGATTTTTGATTATAGCTTAATTCCACACCGTATTTTTGGTACAAGTATGGAATTTTCAGCATGTGATATCAGTAGGCGAAATTTTGCAGGCCGACCATAGATATCAGGTGTGCTTCAACGGGGGCTCGAAACCCGGACCCTTTGCACGGTCGGCAACAGTACTAACGTTGAGGCGATGATCCATAAGTCAAGGGGAAAAGGAGTCACAATTACACAAATAAGTGGCATATTCAAATAGGCAATAATAGTGTAAGAGAAATTTCCCAATCACATATTACCCTGCACTGTCTACCGTCTTTCACTTCATCGAAACCGGACTATTCTTTTCTTCTATCAACGAGTACCAAACACAGTTCGAATGGTTTTCTTTTGCTGTTATTTTGTTAACGTTTATCAAAACAGAAAGAAATATGGTAATTGCCCAAAGATGCACTTTTATTTTGTAATTAGTAAAGTCTCTTCTTGTTTCTATCAGGACTTTGTTGTGACAAGAAATCACCTCAATTCCATTATGGGTAAATTTTGTTTTGATAAAGTCTCACAGTGTTATACAGTAATGTTTACTGATGACGTTTCGAGCACAATTTATTGCTCATAATCATATCAAGGTAATCACACGACTTCCTAAATTCATTTATATAGTTCCATTGTTTTTCTCTTGATTTTCACTTGATTTGATTGGTAATAGTATTTTCCATATTTCAGGTATGAGTGACGAGTCATTCCTATTGCATGTGTTGGGTGTAGACTCGATGAACAAGGATTCAGTAATCAACCTCTCTCTCCACCTACCTAGATTACTTTTTAGAATTTTAACCCTCTCCCACCCTATTGTGTGGTTGTGTGTTAGCGCATGCATTGCAATTGCTGAGCTTTTTTCTAAATTACTTATCTTCTCGGGGTCAACCATCCTTACCTTAGCTAAATTCTTATGCTCTGACAATCTGACTACCCCTGACCTACTAGTTTGACCTATGTAGTTGACCTCACAGTCATTGCATGGTATTTTGTAAATAATATTATTTTGTCTAATTGGGTCAACTGGGTCCTTTAACCTACAGAGCTTGTCCCTGAGTGAGTTTGTAGGTTTAAATGCCACCCTAATTCCTATTTTATTCAGAATCCTACGTAGTGTCTCAGATGTCCCCTCTTTATATGGTATAACTGTGGATGACTTATATTCTTTCTTATTTATGTTATTCTTACTAGTTTCACAATTATTTTTATTTTGTTTTTAACCTTTAGTGATCTTCCTAATGAATTTTATAGGATAGTTAGCGAATGATGAAACAATGGTTAGTTTTGATATAACTAGTCTTTATACTAATATACCAGTTAATATGGCCTTAGAAGCAGTTAAAAAAGAATTAACTGCGGATCCGGAACTCAGTCATAGGACAAAGCTGTCCATTGAAGAAATTATTTTAGGATTCAGTTATGCCTCACATCTACTATCTTTAAGTTCCAAGGCAAAATATATAGACAAACAGAAGGTGTAGCAATGGGATCACCAATATCCCCTATCGTAGCAGACATATTTATGGACAGCTGGGAAAATAGTGCCCTCAATACATTTAACCCTACTCCGAAAATATGGTGGAGATATGTGGATGACACTTTCACAGTGTTAAAAACAGAACACATCTCTAGCTTCTTGACACATATAAACTCACAAGTTGAGGGAATAAAATTCACATTTGAATCAGAAAATGAACAAGGAGAATTAGCTATGTTAGATTGTAAGATAAAAAGAATAGAAGAAGGCAAACTACACACTAGTGTTTATAGAAAACCAACGCATTCTAATAGATATTTAGACTTTAATTCGTCTCATCCTTTAACTGTTAAGGCAGGCTTAGTTAAATGTTTAACAAACCGAGCAGTGGCACTAAGTAGCACAAAAAAAGATCTAAATGATGAATTAAAACAGATAGAAGAAGCGTTGGTGTTGAATAACTATCCTATAAAATTCATTAGGAAGATCACTAAAGGCCAAAAACAAAATAAAAATAATTGTGAAACTAGTAATAATAACATAAATAAGAAAGAATATAAGTCATCCACAGTTATACCATATAAAGAGGGGACATCTGAGACACTACGTAGGATTCTGAATAAAATAGGAATTAGGGTGGCATTTAAACCTACAAACTCACTCAGGGACAAGCTCTGTAGGTTAAAGGACCCAGTTGACCCAATTAGACAAAATAATATTATTTACAAAATACCATGCAATGACTGTGAGGTCAACTACATAGGTCAAACTAGTAGGTCAGGGGTAGTCAGATTGTCAGAGCATAAGAATTTAGCTAAGGTAAGAATGGTTGACCCCGAGAAGATAAGTAATTTAGAAAAAAGCTCAGCAATTGCAATGCATGCGCTAACACACAACCACACAATAGGGTGGGAGAGGGTTAAAATTCTAAAAAGTAATCTAGGTAGGTGGAGAGAGAGGTTGATTACTGAATCCTTGTTCATCGAGTCTACACCCAACACATGCAATAGGAATGACTCGTCACTCATACCTGAAATATGGAAAATACTATTACCAATCAAATCAAGTGAAAATCAAGAGAAAAACAATGGAACTATATAAATGAATTTAGGAAGTCGTGTGATTACCTTGATATGATTATGAGCAATAAATTGTGCTCGAAACGTCATCAGTAAACATTACTGTATAACACTGTGAGACTTTATCAAAACAAAATTTACCCATAATGGAATTACACTCTACCACAGTGCACAAGTTTTATTCTTATATTAATAAATCACCTCAATGCTAATCAAGTCCTCAATGGATTCTACAAAGTGGTTAACCGAACAAGTGTCCAGTCTTCTTCCTCTGAAATAATACCCTTAAATTTGTTGAATGGGTTACTGACTACCATTGTTTAAGTGATTAAAGATAAAACAGAAATACAGTCAAGTCACCTGTCCTGATACAATAATTTTCTCTAAATGGAATGTTGAGAATATAATTGCGATCCTCATTGCATTTACGCGTAATATTCATAAGAACAAAAATTACCTTCATACTACAAACAATATCTACCTATGTAGTTTTTTTTCTTACTTTCTTTCGATCGCATTCTCATTGGAAGATAGGGAGTCGAGCTTAAAGCTCTGCAGGTTCAGAAGAATTAGTGTTGTTTTATGGGTAAAGAATTGCGTTTTTGCAACCAGAGCGCAAATCCATCAGGCCAGCGTACAAGCAGTCCAGAACAAAGCCAGGTGCATGGAGGATAGCAAACCTGTGGATGGAAAGCCAAACCTGATCGCTTAAACAGTGCATAAAGGGGGTAAATCTTGAGATGGCTAGGATACGTGTTGGACATGTCAAACCATCGCCTTCCTCCACGGGCAATGTTGGCTGATAAAGGGTCAGGTTCGAAAGGAGCTAATGATGGTCAAACTAAAACTTGGTATCAGTCCATGAAATCTAAGACAATTAGTTTGAGCCATCTAGGGAGGTACATCTTTCATGGATGGCTAGGGTCCTCAAAATTATAAGGATCACCGGCTGGGAGCTATTGGTAATGTAGCTCAAATTCATTTTCATTGGCACAGAGGCATTCATCGCCGTTTGTGATCTCCAAATACATTAAACCCTAATTTTTCCCTGCGTAACCATTCTTTATCCCGCAACTTTGTGCTTATCGTGGTCCTTTTGAAAACTTTTTTCCCTCTTTCTTCTCCCTTTGTGGGCTTCATGGGGCGTGGTAACTTGAACTGCTATACTTCTGCGCAAGGTTCTATGTTGAAACTTAGTTGGTTTTAGGGAGTAGGGTTGTTTGCCTCACGCCCAGCCTTCCCTCACTTCCTGACCTACTACCGATTATGCGAAGTTTAGGATTGAGTTAGTTGGGAATCGATCCAAGGCTACATGATTGGGTGGAAGGCAGGCTTAATGAAGCTGTAAGCATCACCAATGGGAGCCATATTTTCTTAGATATACTCAGTCTACTTATAAGTAGCATAACTAATATTTAAAAGATTTCAGGAAGTTCACACGGGATGAGATCATCAATAAATATATGAAGAAAATTCAATACTCATACAGGGAATACTCGATTTGCTTTTTAAAATGGCATCACAGACGTTACACGGACCACAGTAGCACAGAAGTTCGTACACGTCTTGTTCACGAGTGAAAATAAATTTATTATTCTGTCAATTATAGAATCAGAGAGCATCTTATGTAGACTATTGGTCAGGTATTTATAACAAACTACTCAAGTTGTCAACGGACTTAATGAAATTAGCTTCAGAGAGATAGTGACAAGTCATACACACACACACCTTCTTTTCATCATAATAAGTCGTCTAACTTACAGGAGAGATTGCAGTTGAGCATTTTGTGGATAATTTGGCTTACTCGGCACATTTAAAAAGTACTTTGTCCTTTATGGGTTTCTGTTTGTTTGTAAGCAGATGAGTGACAAATATGGTGCGAGGCGGTCTGTAATCGCTCAGAATGGTACCTTGTAATCACTTTACCTGACATTTCGCCTAATTAAGTATCTCCTTCTGGTACTTTGATACTCATGGAAGAAGTAGAAGATACCAGGAATACTAATCGTAATCAGTGGAATGATGAAAACTTGTAGAAAACAACGAAGTGAATAACCATAGCCATAGACCTGGTTCTGCAGCTACACATCTATGCATTATATCAAAAAATTAAGAATAGGACATTAGATCTAAGTTATGCGCTAGTGGCTGCAAGTAAGAATGCTTATCAGCTACACAGGAAATTTGGGATCCATTACAGACTGATGCATTTCTAAACCTCGCCGAGCTAGTAGTAAGTCATAAGAAGAAAGGTTAGGCATGAAGCCAATGACCTTCTACCGTGAAAAATCAACACTGTTGCTTCTGAAAACTGGAGGCTTGAAGCACTATATATATCAATGGGGACTCATAGAATGGAAAGTGGGTCTAAGTCTGAGTGTAATTTCGTCCAAATTTTACAAAAAAAACAACTATCACTCATTTTTCTCGAATGTTTCATGATATAATTTATAAATAAACTCAGGTTGTTCAGTTTATTTATTATTATTGTATCCCTTAGTTCCTAGAGGAACATAGGGACTCAGCTGCGCACCTCCACAGCCTTCGGTTTTCTGACAACTTTTTCAACCTGCTCCAGGTCTGTCCACATGCTTTCATCTCCTCCTCGCATGACCTCCTCCAAGTCACCCTTGGACGACCAACTCGCCGCCTCCCTTTCGGGTTCCACTCAAGGGCTTGTCTAGTGATGTCACTTGATGGTTTTCTCAGAGTATGGCCAGCCAATCCATCTCCATTTCTTTCTGCCTATTTGTTTCACAATCGGTTCCTGATTGGTTCGCTCATTGCCAGAGATCCCTGTTGCTGATCTTTTCTGGCCATCTGATCTTGAGTATTGAGCGAAGGCAACTGTTAATGAAGGTCTGAAGTTTGTTTGAGATGCTCTTTATGACGCGCAGTGCAAGTCTCTGATCCGTATAGTAGCACTGACTGACTTCACATTGGAGTTGAAAATCCGGATCTTATTTTTGATGCTGATTGCTGTTGACCTCCACACAGATTTGAGAGTAATGAAAGCTTGTCTTGCTTTTCCGATTCTGGCTTTGATGTCCTCGTCAGTTCCACCTGTAGTTGAGACGATGTTCAATTAATGCCCATCTCATATTGATGCCATTTTCTCCAATACTATAGTAAGATTGAAATAACTTTCGATCACGAGGTGACATCGTTTAGCCAACCACTAGAAAACCAGTGAGTATTGAACAGCTGTTTTGCCGTAGTTAGCAAGTTTTCGGCTTTGGTTGGTGGTCGCGCTAAAATCAGGAGCCAGTGTGAGTTGGAATTCGTGGCTGAATGACCTATGAGCTCACCCGGTGACCTGAGCGTCCTCGGATGGAACCCCAGTGGGTTCATACTTCTGAAGAGTGCAAAACTAGGACGAAACAGCTTTCCAGTACCAACTACTTGCCCAATGGTTCTCTAACTGGTGTCATTTCACGATTGAACTTGAGACGAATCAAATCCCTACAAATTAACTCTTGAAAATGCATTTTAGTTGTGTTTTTTTTTATGCTGCGTATTTACATTTACAGTAATTTACGTCAGTTTTAGCCTGTCAGCAGATGAAGAGAAGTTTCGAAATAGAAAATCAAGTCTTTTTTATTCTGCAGATATATCTGTGAATACTTTGTTCAAAGTTAGCACAACTTCTTACCAATTTTCATTTCTATGGAAAAGATTTTGTTATGATACCATTCGTGTTCTGAACACGATACAACAACGGGTAAAAGAAACCTCTCTATTTTTTTCATGAATCGATTTCAGTCAAAAGATTAAAAACGAATTTATGTTTACCGAAACGAATCTTTCACTATTTCAGTGATCAAACTCGCCTAACAAAGTATACAACTTTATTACTCCATGTATGTGCGTCGGTGGCACAGTGGTTAGGACTCTCGCCGACCATGCACATGGTCCAAGGTTCGATCCCCTCCCGACGCACACCTGATATCTATGGTCGGCCTGCAAAATTTGGGCTACCGATATCCATTCTGAAAATTCCATACTTGTACCAAAAATACAGTGTGGAATCAAGCTGTAATCAAAAAAATAAATAAATATTTTGTCTACCTTCTTTAAAAATTTCTATTCTATTCCGTCTGAACGTTACTCACACGACTGCTTTATTGCTAGTGTATAAAAACATATTTTTAGTAATTACATAACCAATTGTGTATAAATATACTCCTTCTAGTTAAACTTTCTTTCTACCCAAAGATTTTGAACTCTATCCTCAAAAGTAATGGATTTAATTATCCTATAAATATTCAAGTATTAGTTTTGTAGCGAATTTTGTTTGATTGGTTGGATGATTTTATCATGAGATGACATCGAAGAAGACATTGCGAAATGGTCGTCCTATGTCATGATTTCGCGGAAGTTAGAGTTCATGGGCCACTGGAACGGGTCCCAGTGAGTGGCTTAATGGTCTGCGGGCTCACCTTGTAGTCAGAAGGTCTTGGGTTCAAACCCTGGCTGTGGGTGCATACCGCTGAAGAGTCCCAAACTAGAACGAATCAGCTGTCCAGTAATCCATGCAGGTTTTCCAATGGTTCTCTAATTGATGTCAGCTCATGATGAAATACTCCAAACTATCTTTTAAATAGTCAGAGGGGACATGAGCTCCTTCAAAAGTGGAGATACGCGTTGCTGACTGTTGAGTGCCAACAAGCACGAAACCCGGGTGCAAGCCATCCTGTGAAATCATTTAACAACAACTCAGTATGCACTGTAATGCCTAGCTATATAGTGTCTTGGCCATATCGCAAACTTGACTGAGAAAATTCGGTCTTAACCAAAAAAAAAACAACTAGGCGAATGAGACTGGTAACTACTTAGTGTTTTATCAAAATAGACAGTCCATTTACCTCTTAAAAATTTAACAATTTGCATCATTTCAGACTTGTGTTATTCTTCAAAGATACTATCAATTACTCCTTGTCATCGCGAAAAAAAGTATTTTCATATCTTCAATATAATTTATATACTTTTGTAACATTCCGGTTATATATATAGACAGTTGAGAAGAATCCATTGGAATAATGAAAGATGGGCTTGTATTATCCCGGGAGACTTTTTGTTCCTGCTTTGTTCAAGTTTCTGGTAATTGAAAAACATGCATCAACTTTTTACATGACATGTAATTCAGATATGTACATAAGGATTCTGTTCCCCAGTGCGTTGGTGGCACAGCGGCAAAAATGCTCGCCAGCCACGCTTCATGTGGTTCAAGGTTCGATCCCCGGCCACAGACGCACAGATATTGGAATGTTAAAGGTGAGTTACTCATAGTAAGATTATTTTTGTAATAGGCGTGAAACAAGATAAGTTTAGACAATTAGAGGTCAATTTTAACAAAGGATATAGAATAGTAGGTAGAATGTTTTTCCAAGATTACTCATTCATTTTCAGAATCCATTATTATTTTATTGTATATTGTCAGTGAAATTGCTTGCAGTATATATATTAATTCCTTTTTTTGGTTGGAAATATTGTCTGCATCTATACCTCCTGTATAGTGACTCGGTAATAAAGGGAATTCAGCGACTTTTCTGTTTTACTGCCGAGCAGTAAGTTAAATATATCGGTTTCTAGCATAAATGGTCTACAGGATAGATTTAGCAATGCGCACTGGATTCCTTATGGTGAGTCGGTAGCACGGTAGTAGAACGCTCACTGACCACGCCTCATGTGGTCCAGGGTTAGTTTCCCTACCGGCTCACTCCTTCACCTCGCTAAGCCAGTAGTATGACTGGTAAAGAGGGAGGGTTCGGCACGAGGCCAGCGACTTCATCCTGTAAAAATAAACACCACTGCTACTGAAAATTCAAGCCTCTAGCTTGATATTCTATGTTCCACTGGGAATGTAAAGGAATACAAAAATTTCTGTCCCACTAAATAGCGAACGGTAGAAGGCGAGAGTATTTGCAGTGGAATAACTTATTGGTAACTCAATCTACTGATTTAGGCAAAATGCGTCTATCATGTGTTAGAATCACAATTGGCACATATCTTCGATATTGTGCTACTTTTGTCTCCTGTACTGTGTTTATTTTTTTTCCTTTCATGTTTTATGTGTTATTCCACGAGAATCGTACATTACTTCTCTTCATCACTAAATCCATCTCTCTGCTATTCTACAATCTTGCTTATTTACATCTGCACGTATATACTACTTATTAGCCTTATCAGTAGCCACACCACGCTTATATTATACTCTGTCTGATCGTATAATGTTGTTCTCTAAGTGGGACAATTCAGAGGTGTAATCTCTATGGTTGGTTGTTTAAGATGGAATAATCAGTAGAAATTTTAGGAGGGTGGGGAGTGAACTCTTCTCAGCTTGTTTTGATGAATTTTGCGCGACTGATTTTATCAACAGGTTTTGTTGACACTGTGTAGATGCTTAGTCTGAGTAAATATTTAGTCTGAAGATATTTTTTTGTCTGTCTATGGATAGAAAGCATATTGAGTGGCGTCAGTTCTTCTTGTTGTGATTACATAAACACTACTGTCAAATTCTTATAAACATCCTTTCGTGAACAAGATTATTTCCAAATATGAGCAAGGAGTTGTTGTACTAATATTTTCGTGATCGATCTAAGTAAACATTACCAGTGATTTGCTTCAAAAATTTAGATTACGTCACATGAAAAAGTATTGATTAGCAGAAACTCTTATGATTCAAGTATGCAAGGTTTAGAGCACAGTTTATTTTGAAATTATAATCACAATCCGGTGGTATTTTGCCAAAATATGGAGGAGTCGAGAAATTGTTATCTATGATAATGTATCAATTTATGACCATACTGTATAGACGCTCATAAAATTTCGACGGTTAGGTGTGCAAACATCTACTAATTTGGAATTGCATCTTCATTGGTAACTTGGGGGATGACTCCCAATTACTCTCTTTGTGCCCAACAACATTACAGTCTTGAAATCGATTGGGATTATACGGACAAAAGCTGACGTAATGAAGAGTATCACAATCCCAGCAGGATGATAGGGCTTCCTTCGTTGTGCATGAGTTGTAATCGCGTGAGTAATCGGGATGGTGAACAGTCTAAGTAGGATGAGGAGAGGTCTGTTCAGGACTTAATGAGAATCCGGAGAGTCACGTGTACTTTATGACCACTCTGGTATTCGGAATGGACTTAACTCATATCATGGAGGAGGGTGGTCAGTCGAAGATATCCAGCAGATAGGTCTTTTAATAGCGAATGTTGGATTGTGCTCCAAAATTTTAAGTAACTTCATTTCAATGTCAACGAACGTTGGTGACTGTAGACTGCAGATGAGGATTGGTGCTTTTACCCGATCGTCCGTCAAAAATTTCAATTCACCTCGCTAACACTGATGGTCGACCGTACCATCGTGCGTCAGAAAATTATCATTTTCACTCATGATTAGTTGACACCGTGATATCTAAAATTAAAGAGGGATGAATGATTGCTAAAGTATTGTCTTAATGTCTTTACTATGACGTTAGAGATGCGGTCGCGTGGTTTTGTGGCAAAATTATACTGCATTGTTGGTCAAATTTAGACGGATTTTATTTCGAAGCAGGAGACGCACTTTCCAGGAATCACCTTAGCCAACAGAATCTTTCCAGAAATTATCTTCAAATCTCCTTAACCAAGTATCAACTGTAACATTGACATCAGGATAACAATGGAATTCAGTAATGGCATTAGCAATCGAATCCTCACAAGGGGCTATCACAGCTAGAGTGGGTTGGGATGATTCGATACTAGAAACTTCTGATTGTATGAGCAGATGGATAATTTTTATTTAAAGTATTATGGATGCTTACCAAACCTTCCTTCTTTCATTCATTTGAATTCCTAGTGGAACATACGAATTTAAGCTTCTGCTTTGAAGTCTAGGTAGCAATGGTGTATTTTACGAGGTGGGGTCGCTAGCGTCACACCCAACCTACACGCTTAAATGGGCTCAGTACTGGCTAAGTGAGGTGTAGAAGTGAGTCGCCACGGAATCGAAATCTGGACCACACGCATGGTTGACAAGCATTCTACGATTCAACTTTCACGAACATTCAATAACTCATAGGATTCTTATATTATTCATAAAAATTAGAAAAACAGTCTAGTATGAAATATAGAAACACTTTTTATTTATTCATTTTTCTAATTTAAATATTCGGCAAGTGAATTGTAGTCTTAGACTTTTGATTCAATTGACTATATTGTTGTTTAAATGAATGTTCATCCGTATTTTGGCGCGTAAAACGTGCAGGGATATGTAACGGTGAATAAGACGACAAATTTAGCAATGATTTGTAATAATTTTCATTTGGAAGGTCTGTTGCATTCGTAGTTGTAGTACTTGTTGTGACGGTTGAAGTTGGAGGCACTAAGGTTGAACCATTTGTTGTCGTTGTAGTTGTTGTTGTCATAGAAACCGCTTGTGCTACATTCGGCATAGAAACGGACAAGTGGTAAATTCCTTGTCCAGTAGATTTACCAGTCAATGAACCCAATGAAATTGCTGTTAGTGATAAATTCGGGTGTGTTGTATAACTGTTAGGATGAAGTTGTAAGTTATGATTACTCTGATTAGTTTGTGTATGATTTAGCAGAACAGGTTTAATGAATGATACTTGGCCATGTGTTCGTGAATCACTGTAGGTGTTACTGTTATTCATTGAAATAGCTGTAGAAGTGATGCCTGAAGTGGTATTAGCAGGAGGAATAGTAGAATTCAAGTTGGTTACTGGAGTACGGTAAAGTGTTCGAAAAGTTGAAATTGATGGAAGCTGCTAAAATCGTCAAAGTATAATAATTTAGAACTTAGTGTGGTAAAAAGCAAATATTAATGCATGGATAAAAATGGTCATTCAAATATAAATTCATCTTTCGTATTCACAAAATTTAATATAATTTGCTGGAAAGTGAGCAACATACTTTTCCCGATTAAAGAGTCTTACGTGATATTCAATATTATTGTTCCTTTAGGTTCCGAGCAGAATACACGGCTTTAACAGAGCGTCTACATTTCACCCTGCTCTCCGTAGTCCTTTTAATCTGGCCCCATGAGTGATCGTAGGCTTTTATCCTCTTATCACTCTATCCCATCTATGTCACCCTGTTACATGGCATGAGACAGATAAATTTAGGTTGTCTTCACTTGATTACAGATGATTACTCAACTTGATCTGTCCACATATCTTGAAGGGTTTATCGATCATATATTCACCCTTCGATGGATTCTGTAACATGGGAATACTTGCTAGAGCTTAACAGTTGCCATTTTTGTGAGGTGACAGGGGAATTCGAATCTGTCAAGTGAGTGGCGATATGTCAATGTTTGACCATGAAGGCACTCTACTGGAACTGACAGAGCCGTGTAAGAGATTGTGGAGTGATGACAACCACTGGTGTCAATTAATAATGCCCACTCTTCCCATTTTCAATTAATATCATCATAGATGTGCTAATAGAAATAATCCTAACTGACTTCACCGATTGCCTAGGGACTGACTTGTTACCAGAGAATGGTCTAGTTGACTTAGAGTATGTGAATACGCCAATAAAAGTAGGGTCTTCTGAGCACCTTGGGCAGTAGTCTTCGAATGCTTAACATATGATTGGCTCCTGTCAGGTTTAAGATGATGTTACAGAACTGGTCTACACCGACTTCTAGTTCAAAGTGAAGTGATCAGACGTTTCGTCAGATCCAATGGACTGATTACTGTCAAAATTTCAGAACGCATACAAAAGGTTCATGTGGCATTTGCCAACTTAAATCATCTCTGGAGTAGACGTGATATTCAGCTATCAATCAAAGGATGTGTATACTGCGCAACAGTTCTCTGTGTCCTTTTTTATGTCTGCCATTGAAGGTGGAAGAACAGTAAGCGAATCTATGAGATGCCTATGATATGTGTTACGGATGCCTAGCTATCGCCTCCCCAACAGGCTGTGTTAGCTGACATAACAATAGGCTGGAAAAGAGATAGTGGTAGTTAAACCAAAACTTAGAATTAGTCCATGTAAACCCTGACAGTTAGTTTTAGCCACGTAGAATCGTGTAACCTTTTTGATAGGTGTCATTGGGTTCCTAAGCGCCAATGGCTGGAGACAGCTGGTGATATCACTTGAAATAGTTCTCGGTGGCTCAGATGCATTAGTTCTTTGTATTCTCCCACATCCATTAAACTGTCATGTTTTTTTACACGTTTCTATTATTCCCCCTCACATTTCTGTTTGTTATAATGCTCATGAATCCCTCTTCCTTCCTCTCTCCTTCCTGCCTCTGTGTGCCACATGAGATGTGGCAATTTGAATTACCGCACTCCTGAACAAAGTTCTGTGTTGAAACTCAGCTGGTCATTCACATATTTTCAAGTATTTATACACCAACAGTATACTTCTAGGTGTTTAATAGGATGACTTCAATAGATAGACCAAATTAATTGACAGAACATAATGACTTCTACTCCTAAGAGATGAATGGACTACATCAGTTTTACCTTACAATGTGGTGGGATGAACGAGGCTCATCTAATATGAGTATACATAATAGATAGTCAGTATTGATTAGCAAAAAGAGGTTGAAGTAGGTATCTTGCGTGGTATATAGGAAAGATACTTTTTTTAATCTGAAAGTATTTCCATTGAAGTCGCATGAATATTGGGTGACGGTAGAGTCCTAGGCTAAAACAAACTGCTATCGAGTATTCTCTGGTTCTCCATTGGTTCTCTAACTGATTTCAGCACGTGATCAAACCAGTAACCAATCGAATGCCTGAAAACCAACACTTCGTAACTAATCCTATACACAATAGCGACTAGTTCCATACAGGAAGTTACTTGTGGCTTTATCGGAGTCCAACAAGTCATGTAAGAGAACAGTTGCTCGCTGGTGATATTCGCCGGCGGCTGAACTGTATTTCACGGATTGGTAGAAGTCGTAGTTTATGGGCTACTGGATCAGGTCCCAATGGTTGAATAGTTAGCGACTTTGCCTTGTAAGTAGAAGGTGCTTGGTTTGATCTTTAGTGGGGTCATGAGTGTATACTGATGAAAGAACACAGACTAGAGAGAAACAGTTATTCAGTACTCCCAGTTTTTGTCAGTGGTTCTCTAACTGATGTCAACTGATGGTTAGAAACCTGCAACCAATCAGACCCCTGCAAACTAACACCTGAAAAGTATGCGAAACACTTGTTCTCACTACCCTTCATCGATGTAACGATTCACAAACGTATTAAACAAATATAATTAACTGTGTGTGAGTACAAAACTTCTGGAAGTAAAAAATGCTAAATTTATTATTTTATAAATATATCCACATCTATGTAATATCTAATAAGGTGTCTGGTTGCTTGCTATCGAGGTGTTAATTTTAAAGTAAAATATTCCCTGAAAAAATGAAATACTGATTAATTAAGGCCTCCAGTCACAGGTATAAATAAAACTTTCTTAAACAGGTTTTCTTGTGATTTAGAAAGTAGTCTATTAGTATACAATTTTTGTTAGTAAACATTGTGTTCAATCAACAACAGTTACAACTGTGATAACGGGCTATTCATTATTCATTCTGTAGACTAGAATCTCCATAGTCACCTGTATATATATTAATCAAATGTTTACAATCGACGCCCTAAAGAATTGAAAGGTATAATAATGAATGAATTGTGAAATGACTCATCTGTATCATTTTACAATGGCCAGGCTTAAAATATTCAAACTTTCCTACCAGATAATGAATTCATAATACAATCTGATAGCTAGATGAATGAGATAAAGAAGATGATTAATTTTGAAAATTTTCAGCTAATATTGTGAATTTTCTTTAGAGGCATATTTCTATTTCAATTGGTTCTGTGTTATGGTATTGAGCTGACCGCATAACAGCCCCTCCCTGGCTTTATTTCTTTCTGCATATCCCTTAGTGACAGTCAACCTGCGTCGCATCCATTCCAGGATTTAATGCACTATGTCACTCAACAATCTCTCTAGTTTATTATATCCCATCCATTCAGATTTATTTCTACATTTTTGTTGAGCAAGACAATGTTGGCGGGTTCGTTGCTCATTCTTTCTAACCGACTGTCTGATCTTCATTATCGAACGAAGGTAGCTGTTGATAAAGGTTTAAAGCCTATTGAAAATGTTTTTTGCATGCCGCTCTATATCTATGGTCCATATGGAGAAAATGACTGGAGTGATGTTGAAAATTTCGAATTTTGCTCCTTATGCTGACTGCAGAAGACTTCCATATTGATTTCAGATCATTGAACGTCTGTCTTAGCTTTCCGATCCTGCATTTGACAACCTCGTCCATGTCATTCGCCGGGAGTTGAAATGAAGCTGCCTAGATAAGTAAAAGTGGTGACCTCCTTCAAAATCCTCCCGTCGATAGTGATTGGTGCTTGCTGTTGTTGGTGGTTAGATAATTTCACCTCTGTCTTCTTTATATTCACCTGAATTCCTGTCTTCGTTGCTTTTTCTGCCCAACTGTTGTCTGTCGCCTGTGGATATTCGAGTTTGTGTGAAATTAGACACAAATTGTTTAAGAAATCCAAATCTCCTGAAGTGTCATTGTCAGTCCCGCGTATGCACATCTGCTCGCTTCCCATAGTATGTCACTTGACACAATCAACCAACAGTTAGGAACATCATCGATGCTAGTGGACAGACATTTTTATTCCTCTATTCACTTCAAACCCATCATTGAGTTCTCTGTTTTGGATCACCTGAGACGTGACATTGTCATGTAGCTGCTGACTGAAGTTCATAAGAATTTTTGGTACGCCGTAGTGTTGAAGTCGTTTAGAAATTACTTCACGGTCAATACTGTTAGAGATCTTTCCAAAGTTTAATGAAGTTGAGGTAGAAATTTAACTGCCATTTTTTACTTTATTTGTGATGATGCATAAAGGTGCTATTTATTCGTCACTTCATTTGCTTTTCCTGAGCCCAGTTTGTTCTGGGTGGAATTCTGCATCCAGTGCATTTTTTATTCTCTCTAGAGTGACGCGACCTGACACTTTACCTGTCGTGGGAAAGAGTATGATTCCGTGCCATTTCTTGCATAGACCTTTGTCACTCTTCTTTGACAACTTGACAAGGTAGGCTTTATTTTCAATCAGTAAGTACCTTTTTCTGCTGTAACCTTCTGCATTGGTGAAATAGGCATAGCGTCTACAGTCCCTGGATCTGTTTTCAGTGCTTCGGGAAGAATTCCATCCAGTCCTGTTGCCTTCGCGGACTTCATTAGCTTGATTGCATTTAAAACATCTGCTTTTTTTAGAGGACTAGTGTCCTCTGGCAGTTCCGTGCGTGACTTTGGTGGTATTTGTGGGTGAGTTGCAGGCAGTAGTTGGCTCAGGAGATATTTCAAGTGATTAGCCCATTGTTTGATTTGTTTCTTCTCCTTGGTTTCATCATCTTGATTGATCTCTTTCCGGGTAGAGGTCTGGTTATCTGATATAATGTTCTCAGGTCCCTTTTACCTGCAGCCTGCCTATTCTGCGTCAGTTGCCAGCCAGTGTATCATAGAATTGTCTTTTGTCTTTCCTAGAATTCTTCACTTCTTTGTTCAGTGCAGTTTACATTGAACTCAGCTTCTCCTTCTGTTGCGGATCTTTGCATTGAGTAGGCATCTTCTCTTTCACCATCCTCCTCTCCTCCATAAGCTTCCAGGTATCGACTGACAGCCACTCCTTGTTGTGTCTCTTCTTTCTTTCCAGAACAGTTGTACACGTTTCCTTGAACATTAATCACCTTCAGAGAGTTTCAGTGTCTTTCCATACAGGTTTCTTCAGTGAAGTCACGTAGTGTCTCCAACTTTGATCTGATGTCTGTAGTGAAGGTATCCCTTGTAGTTTTGTCCTTTAGTCTGTGAGAGCTGATCCTTAACTGTGGTCCGCTGCTAGCTTCTTTAAAAGCTTTCGATTTAATTTTGAGAATTCCTTGCTCATATCTGCTTTTGTTCTTCTCGATTTCGTGTCCTGCTGACTGCGTCTCCACTTTCTTGAGATTGAGATGAAGTCTATTGATTTTTGGTTTGTTTTTTAGCTGAAAGCGATGTCGCCTTGTGGATATCTTCGTGTCGTATATTTAGGTCATTGGACTATACGTAATATTATTTAGTAGAGGGAAAGGGCAGAAATATTAACACCTCATCGATACAATATAATAGACATTCGAAGTTGACAGATTCTTCATTGATAACCAGAAATAAAAGTCCTATGAAATTTGTTTCACTTTTACCTCCACTTGTTTGAAAGTCAATTAAGAAATTTCTAGACAAATGATTCTCCTAAAAATGAATTTTATCCGACCGAACACCTTTTTTCCTCCAAATCTAAGATCAGTCATAGAATCACACTTAAGAATTCAGGGGAGTCAAGCTAAGAACTATCAGATTTCAAGTTGATTAGGATGACTTTTGGCCAATCGGTGGTGATCTAATGATCAGTGACGACTAACTCCTACTGGTTCACCTAATAGGATCATCGTCATCCTAAAGATTTTGTGCAGTGAATTGTGACATGAAATCTAGAGATGTTTATGTTTATTAATCACTCATAGTGTGGTGAGAGCAGGCCGTGAGAAAATATGAGCAAGGCTGATTCAACAACCAATCACAGCAAAGTTAACGTGGCAAAATATGATTCGCAGATAGAGAACTCTATTTGTCGAGGAATCCAGAAACAACCAATCAGAAGCCTGCGTTTGTCTGCCTAACTTCTGATAAACAACCAATCAGATGACTGCGCTTGTCTACTTGCATAAGCTATAATAATGTATGTGAAATATATATAAATACGTGTTGATTTTCATAATAAACGATCTGTTGCCTGACCCTTGTCTTCTGCTGTTACAATAGTATCATCAGAGTATCACTGAAAGTGATCTATTCAGTGGTGTTCTTAAGAGGAGGAATTTTCTTAGGAACTCTAAGAGTAGTGTTCTCCAGTTGGCCACTGGCCTGCAGAAACCCAAAGGATAAGATCTGACTTCTTCTACATGCATATAGCACTTCAACTGTCCTTATAAAGTCAGATGTATTGTTCGTTTGCGCGGATCCTCTCTAAAAGACGTCAAGATCACTACTGCACATAGTTGCTGAAAGGTGGCAATAGCTCGATATGAACTGCAATAACTAAACACCTTGTAGACACTATCCACTCTATCAACCTAAAACACCTATGTCATTTACTCACCTTTTTACTAGTAGGATCCCATGCATTAGTGGTTTTTCGACCAAAAACATCCATTCGCATTCTTGGATGAAGTGTTGTTTTAAAAGGATAGGAAACTGGATTGGCCAGAGGCTTATTATTGTTATTTCCAACTTTTAGTTCAATTTTCTTTGATGAATTTTCTGGTCCACTTTGTTTTTCAGTTTTTGGTATTACATTAGAAGATGAACTCAGCTCATTAATCACATTTGTACCAATATCTAAAAGAAAGGAGGAAAGACAGACAAACAGATTTTCGAATCTAAATGAAATATGAAGTTAGCCACAAACTATGATCACTTAAGGAGAAGAAAATTATTATGGTGTTTATTTGTGCTTTGAAATGTTGATGGAAAATATTCTACGGCGACGAATAAGAGTCTCTTCGAGATGGAACACGGTGAAAATATTTACTAACCAGAAGCCTTTCAGATAAAGCTAGTCCTTAAAATCAAGAAGGAATAATTCAAGTTTGATAGTGAGTCGATATTGGTTTGCGAACGGTTGAAAACAAAGGACTACCAGACATCTGTTTCGTACTAGTTTCGAACTAATCGGCTTTATAAACCCACCGGAGTTTGAACACTTGACTTTCCGGTTAGAAGGAACACGCCTAGACCAATCAGCCACTGGGACTGTAGACAATGGCCAGCCCATGAATTCCAACTTCTACCAAATTCATGGTTGTGGTATGACCACCAATCAGTGTCATAGGCAAGTATTTGTTCTAAACTGATTTACCCCACTGGCCACGATGTGTCACTGGAACTTCAGTCAACTTTCTCCTGTAACCAGTCACTAATGAGCACGAGACTAATTTTCAAGAGTTAGTTTGTGAGCAGTAATTTGTACTCCAGACGTCATCAGTTAGTATTGATGTATAACACTGGGATTTATCAAAATAAAATCTTACTATTAATGGAGTTATGCTCTACCACGGTGCCCAAGTTTAATACTTATATCAATTAGTTTACAGGTTTTTGATTCGTTTCAAGTAAATAACTAACTGACCCTTGAAAATTGGTCTCATGCTCGCTAGTGAATGGTTACAGGACAAAGATGACTGAAGTTTCAGTAAGAGCTCGTGGCCAGTGGGGTAAATCAGTTCATGAGTCAGGATAAGCACTCTCTGATGCAATTGGCTGGTGGTTGTGCCACAATCACCAATTGGTAGAAGTTGGAATTCTCGGGCTAGCCATTGTATCGGGTTCAAGTGGATGATTGATCAACAGGCTGTTTTTCTGCCCTGAGAGGTTCTAGGTTCGAACCCCCATGGGTGCATACTGATGAAGAGTCTCAGAATGGTTTGCTGACAGTTCTCTAACTGATATCAATAAGTGGTTAAACTTGGAGTCAATCAAATCCCGATAAACATACTAGCAAGGAAGTAATCCAGTGAATACTGATTGCGGATAAAACCTGTCTTTAATTATATTTAAAAAGTGTCCCATTTATTATATGATATACTGGTGATCTTTCCAATATGAAATAAAAATACTTTGTAATGCCTGAACTTCATTGCGGCTATGGAAAATAAGAGGTCATTCAGAACTGTAAATTAGATGCTTCAGAAAAAATACTGAAGAAAGTAGAATATTACAGACAGAAGTTTGATGACATGAAGATTATCACTGAACATGGTTATTATTCGACATCAACATTTTGGTGCAGGAGAAAAATTGTAGTGGTTACTTTAAGGAAACCAATTCTCATACGCTGGTTAGCAAGGATTTAGTTGGTTAGAGGTTTGATCAAGAGGCGACACCAGCTACAGAACCACTGGAAAACCTGGAATTACTGGACAGTTGTTTCGTTCATGTATCATACTCTTCATTAGTGCGCATCCTTGACCCCACTAGGGGTGGAACCAAAGATCTTCATGTCGTAAGGCGATATAATTGTCTTACAGCCTTCAAATTCCAACTTCTTCCGATTTGCGATGAGTTGCGAACACTAGTCAATGTTATCAGCAAGTGTCCTCTTATCTAGCTTGATAGAATTCATGGACCATTGGATCGGGTTCCAGTTGCTCAATAGTCTAAGAGCTCGCCTTGTGAACTGACTTTTCTGGATTCGAAACCTGGTGGGTGTGTACTGATGAAGATTCTTAGAGTAGTATTCCCAGGTTTTCCAAGGAGTCATAGGACCGATATCACCTGTAGATAAATTGTCACAGTAAGATGTTTCAGTCTTTTATGAAGATAAATTCCAGAACTTTTGAAACTAGTTTTTTTTTCTCAAAATCTTAAGATATTTAGTTTTAGTGGTTAAAAATTCAAGACAATACTGTGTGAATTTATTTAATTAATTTTGCTTAGTTATGAGAAGGAAACCATTGAACGAACATAATCTTGCATAAAAGTTGGATCTGTCACATAGAGTATTCGTGTTCTTCGCCTAGGCGTGTTCTCTTTTCATCTCTAGCCTTTCCTGTCGTTAATTAACCTTCATTTGATTCACTGGAAGTTGAATCCTAGTCAACTAACCATGTTAATTCTGTCGAAGACATCACAACTTATTATACCTAAAAAAAAACAAAGTAACCAGTAACCTACTGTACAATGGTAGTATCAAATTTATCATTTGTAAATTACACGGATCAAGTTAGGAGATAAGCATTTATTGTATCATGTAGATCACATATTACGATCTTAATATCTTTGGTTCCTAAATACGGCTGAGCTGATTTCTCACCCACAGGTTGTGTAGTCTGAAACTGATGAATTTGATTTGTTTGTGTTACTGGTTCGTCTAACAAATTAGCTAAATAAAACCTGGTGCACCAATGATGAACCTGGTCTCTAACCAGAAAAACGACTGTCTCGTGTTTAAATCACTTCAATATGGCTAGAATAATCGCCATTAAAAAAATATTCGTGTTGTTTTTTAAATAAACATTATCGATTTGTAAAGATCAGTCGAATTACAGTTCAAAAAAAGATGTGCAGTTTTTAGTAAGCATAAAAAATGTAATACTGATTTGAATATCAGATGAAATTAAGGCTTCTACAACAAATTTAGGATCATTAAAGCCATGATGGTCAAATGTTAATCTTTTTAATTTGGATTCCGATAGTCTGAGCAATGTGCAGCAGACGAACTCTTTAAGATAAACTTAAGAAAGCCTTGTTAACATCAGTCTTGTGTTCTGTATTTACCCCTTGAGCTAGAACAGAGCTGTGAATAGACTTTGTTTGTCCCTTGTATCCCTACGTAAGTGGAAGTTAGGAAATCCGCCGATATACAAGCTTATTTGTACACCATATTTACACAGCACCACGTAAGCAGTCAAACTGACACTTACACATAGAAGGCGCCAAATTTAGTAGTTTATCTTTAACTCCCGGATGTAAAATAGAGGTGGTTTCGAAGAGACAGCATAATTCAGTGACAATGAATAAGCCTTGTGTTGTTGTTTCACTGGCGTTATCACTGAGGAACTGGAACTGCAAGATGAATCCCTTTTTCGGAAATATCATTACTTTGGCTTGCCTCAGTCATAGATTCATATTCTTGTTGAGGAATTCCTGTGGATAACTACTTTTACTCAGTAATTGTTTAATAATATTGAACACATCATTAAGATACTTATCAGAACAGATATCTCTTTCCCTTTAAACCAAATACTTTATTACACTGCGTATTTATATCTCAAGGGTAAAAAGCTCAGAAAATGAGTATACTGACTAGTTGATGCAGGTTTTTTTCTATTTGCATCTCTTCTTATTGTGCCATCCTCTTTTCTAGTCATAAGGACGTCTAATTTTGCAGGGAAAATGTCAGTTGGAATTAATCCTAGTGGTGATCCATTTTGAAAGATCAACTGAAATTTGAACAGCTTACGGATAAAGCTTAAGTCTTCAACACACCATATAGTAATTATTTAAAACTTTGAAAGGTGGTTAAATTCCTAGCAACTGCAGAATTCTTTTTTGCATCGGTGCACAATACTTTTCTGTTAATTACTGAAAACTAAAGGACCGAAGTTTGAGATATTATCTCTGTAGTCGATTGACTTTCAGTATTTGACAGCGGAGAGAGTTCTATTGGAGCAAAAGGCGATTGTTCACTTAACGCAACTAGATAAAATAATCCGATAAATTATTATTATTATTATTCCTTAGGGTTCCGAGTGCAATATAGGGCTTCAGCAACACATCTCCACTTTCTCCTGATTTCAGCTGTCCTGTTCAGCTATCTAGCTCCACGGTTGACTATAATCTCTCATATGCGCCTCCTCAAACGGCCTCCTCCGTGTCACTGTCACAATAACGACCCATTAGGGTGATGGCCTGCATTGCGCGCGATTTCATTCGACGCTTCTCTCAACGTGCGCCTAATCCATCTTCATTTTCTCTTACATATTTGTTGAACGATCGGCTCTTGGTTGGTTTGTTCCCAGCCAGAGTTCCTTTGTTCTGGCAATCTGATCTTCAGTATGGAGCCAGCGAAGGCAGGTGGTAGCTGTTGATAAAAATCTGTGACTTGCAATTGATAGTGTTCTCTGAGCTCCTTGGTTTAATTGCGGAGCTTTCATCGTCTTTCTGGACGACATCTTCAGCGCAGTATTTAGGGTAAAGTGAAATGATTTAAATTTCTTCATGAGTCTCCCGGTAACCATCTTTAGATATGTATTGACCGTTTTCTATTGATTGGGATTTTAAACTTTCTGATCACCTGATTTACATTTTTATTAGTTGGCATATTTCATCTATATTAACGTGTTTATTAATTCCGTTTTCATTTGAGTACCAGGCTTCTAGGAATTCTCTGGCACATTTGATGTTTCCTCTGTTTAAGATTTTGACATTATCCCAATCAAATTGATGTCCATGATCGTCTGAATGTATTGATACTAAAGAATTTATATCATGTCTTTTCACGGCTGATTTGTGTTCCTGGATTCTTATTCGAAGGGGACGCCCACTTTGGCCGATGTTATGTTTGTTACAGTTCATACAATTTATTTTGTAAATGGTGTTAATTTTATCTCCCTTTTCTATCGGATCTTTTGGTTTGCATAAGATCGAATTAAGCGATTCAGCTGGTTTGTGTGCTACATCTATATCAAACGGTTTCATTATTCTAGCCGTTATTTCAGAGATGTTTCTGATATATGGTATTTCTGATATATAAATCTGTGACTTGTTGGATATCCTCTTCATGAGATGCAGTGCAAATTTCTGACCGTTATTTAATTTTTTTTTTTTGCATTTTTAATATATTTTTGTGCGCTGAAGTTTCACTATCAGTGTGATAGCTTTTGTGGTGAAGGGACGCTAGCTCCACGCCCAACCCTCCCTATTTACCCAGCCTTGGGACCGGCTAGAAGATTACCAAGCTAGTTAACTAGGCGAGATTTTTCTTCCATAAAGTATGCATTAATTTCATCTTATAATTGTTTTCTTATTTTAAAATATTACTCTGAGCTTGCTTTTTTTTACATGTGAGTTACTATGGTAAAAGCACTTAAACAGAAAACAAGAAGTTTTCTGTCATATTATAAGTTATATATATATATGTACAACGTATACAAATGATTAGAAACTATAGCTATACTATCACTTGAGGAGATAAAATTCACACCTGTATCATTTTCTACAATCAACCATTTTTTTTCTATTTGGTTTATTTATTATACTATACTGTTTCTTGTTTTACTGAAATAATAAGAAAGCTTATGTCTGTCACTATGGTAACCAAGGGAGTAAGTGAACAGTGAAGTGTTATTGTTGTTGTTGTTTGCTTCCGCCTAGAAAAGTCGTTTTTATTTTGTATTGTTGTTTTTTGTTGTTGTTAATACTAAGTATGAGATTAGCGTATCAGGGAAATAATATCTAGTCATTATGTATGTATATATGCGTTGATATGTTGTTGTATTTATACATTTAATGGGCTTGTGATGCAATTGATGCTAACTTGTCTAGTAGAGAACTACTAGATACTATAAATCTTAGAATACTATGGTTAATAGACACTTTTTGTTTTATAGAGGAAGTAAGACAGCAGTACTAAAACTAGGCAAATTTTTTAAATATTGAAAGTATACAGGAAAGGAGAAATTAACTTATGAGACGTACTATGCAACATAGGTGGGAAATATATTAGCTACTATGTAAGTCCAATAGTTCAAGCTTTGATATTTAATTTTGGTGTTGCGTAAACGTATGCAAAAAGATAGATGATAGTGATATCAGAGAGTGTATCTAAGTACAGATCTGGGCAAAATACGTCTTCCGTAGATTAGAATCACAGTTTGCACATGACCTCCATATTCTGCTTCTATTGTTTTCCTCTCATGTTCTTTATGTTGATTCACAGACATCACTCATTTCTTCACCTCTCCACTAAATCAGTATCTCCGCTATTCAACATTCTTTCAGATGATATACATATTTGTATCTGCATAAATATACCACTTAAAAATCTTTTCAGTAGGGCACACCACAGTGTCAGTAAGCCTGGTGGTCCCGTTTGGATTCAGCCATCATTAGGCTGAATCAGGTGTAATGAATGATTGGACAGTCACCCTTCACTTACGGATATAATGAAAATCATAATAACCGTCCACATTCATGACTTATTTCAATAGCGAATTACCTTGAATTTTACACGGTAATTTATTGTTCTTTTCAGAGAAACTATGCATTCCAAAGTAGGGGTGTTTCAACAATTCAGCACAACTCCAGCGTTCAGAAGGATCCATTCGTACACATGCCTAATAACAAAAACAAACAGGACAGTAACATTATTTTGATTTCAGTAAATATAAAGACATAGTAGAATAATACATTATTAAAGTATGAAAAGTTATGCTGATTCATTCAACCATTTTTCCCACTAAATAAATAAAATTGCGTACAATACATGTGGGCAATAATTCGAATTTGTAGGGATTTTGAATTAATTTCAGTTGTTAAATTTTAGTCATGAAGAAATATCAGTTGGAAAGATCATTGAAAACGAGGAAGAATTGAATAGCTAACTGTTTTGTCCGATTTTCGGGGTTTTCATCGGTGCGAACCTACGACCCTACTGTCAGGGATAAACCCCGAGTACTTCAGGTTACAAGACAAAGCTCGTTGACCATTCAACAACTTAGTCCGAGAACTGAATGACCCGTGAAATTTGATCCTGGCTCGTAACAAAGCTTCAGTAGGAGGTTATGACCACTACCATGGTGTCCACCATGTCAAGATGAAGTGGATGTTCATCCAAGGCACTGATCAGAATTCACGGGTTATTGAATGGTTGAATGGTCGATTTGCTGGTTTTCATAACCTGATTGTCCCAAGTTCAATCCACATCAATGTGATCATGGCTTCTCACTGTTAAGGTGTCCCGAAATCGAACAAAAAACAGCTGGCTGTCCAGTTCTTTTTGCCTTTTAATCTTCTCTCTAATTGATGGTTATTCGTCAAGGAAATCTAACATTTGAAATTATAAAATACTTGAGTACATAATTTCGTATGTTTCATATTTATGAGAAACATTCGACTTATCAGATTTTCGAAAAATACTCTAAAGGTATTATATGGATAGATAGTAATGCAAGTAAAAAGAAAACTAGCAAGTGATTCATAGAAACTTGGCGCCTGATATGATTTGAAGTTAATGGGTCAGAATAAAAAAGAGAGAAATTATTGCGTGATGTGAAATGCATGTCACCAACCTACTGTGAAGTTTATATCATTATATATATTTCAGATAATTCGCTTTGTCTGTTTAGCAACGAATTCATCTTTTATATTGACGCCATTTTATATATAAAGACACTTATTCTTATTATGAAGATGAGTTCTGCCTTACGCCTTCTTCTATCTTTCACTGAAGATTTATTATTAATTTTCCGTATAATATGCCTAGGCAGTATTCATCCCTTTGCACTCTATCTGTTCTAATACAAAGATATTATTTGTATAAAACTATATGCTACTAACTGGCTGAGATGAGTAGTTGTATGCTGATCATATCAACCAGTAGTGCTTGCCAGCCAAACCGAGGTGATCTCGACACTAAAAGGGGCCATTTTGCTTGTCTAGGGTCCAGTTCATCAATGTGCTAGCCGCTGCCAGTCAGCTCAGAGAGCCGAATCAATTGAAATCACTCGATTTCTGGTTAGCTACTTGGACGAATTAGTGTTACCACAAGTCTAATTCACGGTTTGCAAATAAGTTGGCAATTTGAAATGTACTCATTTCAAGAGATAACACCACAGTATTTGATCTGCTTGATACCATGAATGATTAGCAGCGTTGAAAACGGTTGAAACGATCTAGCTATCAAACACTGCTAGTAGTATATAGTAGTAGTATATAGAGTAGTATATAGCCACTCATATGAATCAATTATTAGTATGCAGTTTTATGCGAGTATCCTTCATTTCGTGATTACTCTATATAGTATCAAGCAGATCTTAATAATTTGGTTTCCAGAAGGAACTACGGTTAAAATTTCACCCTCTGAACTGCACACCCTGCAAATCGCTAATAAAATTGCAGATTGTGAATTTTTATTTAAGGTTGTTATTTGTACTTTGAATTTAAAGGCATATTGGCCATTGGGTACCATCCCAGTAGCTGAATAATCTACAAACTCGCTTTGTTATTGGAAGGTCATAGTTTCGATTTCTGCTGGATGGGTTCATGGGGACGTACTGGTGAAGAGTTCCACACAGGGGGGAAAGGGCTATCGATTCCCCCTGGTTACCCAATGGCTCTATAACTAAAGTCATTTGGTGGTCAAAATTGATAAACAATCAGATTCCTACAAGGTGACACCTGAAAAAGTGTCTAAGTGACTTCAGCACAGATTACACTGTCTTAATGTAATTTAGAATGAAAACACGTGATGGCTGACTGAATGCTGTAATATCGAATTCCACAACAGTTCCCTGTTTGATTCACAACAAGAATTAATGCTTTACACTGTAAACTTCTGATTGATATGAACAGTTAATAACCTCTTTCATAAGCCCATATTGCTCACTGTTTACAGTAGTCGCACAGAATGCTCATAATCGATTAGGCTTCTCAGCAATATAATCATAAATTCCTTGGGTTCTAAGTGCACTATAAGACACTCCGCTATTTTCTTCTGTTCTGTGCAGTTATCCTCATCGTGCCTCATGATTACCCCTACACTATTATCTCCTCCTTATATCCTCGGAGCTACGCCCAACTCATCGCTTCCACATGACGACCTGGTGTGACATATCACCCGATGGTCTCCTCAACATGTTTCCACTCCACCTTCCTTTTATTCGGGGTATTTGTTGAGCATTCGATTCTTGACTAGTTCGTTCGCTGAGTTCCTTGTCACTCATTCTTTCTGGATGGCCATATGTTCTTAACAATACAGCCAGCGAATACAGATATTGATATAATTCTGCTTTTGTTAACACACGCGCCAAGTCTCTGCCCCATAAAGGAAAAATGACAAGACATTTGAATTAAAAATCCAAATTCTTTTGTCTGTGCTGAGTGCAGAAGATTTTCAAATGGATTTAAGCGTGATGAAGGTCTGTCTTGTCTTTTCGGATTCTGGTTTTGCTATCTTTATCCATGCTGTCTACCTGTAGTTAGAACGATTCTGTCTAGACAGATGAAGGAAGTGGCCTGTTTTAAATCTTTTTTTGATAGTGATTGGTGCTCTTCATCACTTCCGTCTTCTCTATGTTCCCCTGAAGTCCAGTCTTCGTTGCTTCTTCTGTCAACTTCGTCGCAGCTCGTAAGTACTCCAATTTATTTGACATTAGGATTAAGCCCTCCGTGAAGTCTTGATTTTCTTGGGTCTACTTATTGGTTCAACATCTTCCTATCTTCTAACTCCCTACATGATCTAGATCACCACAATTAGGGATATCATCGGTGTTAGTAAGAACGGACTGAAAATTTACTATGATTTGCGGAAGCAATTGCAACCAAGCGTTTCAAATCAAACTTATGCATACAGAAAGACAGTGTAATCACTCACTCACTCACTCACTGCCTCGGTAACTGCATTTTGATTACATTGATTAGTCATCCATATTAGTGATTTCAACTCATCCAGCAAGTTTTCAATCTTATGAACTATTATCTTCTTGAGTTGCCATGTGAACTTACAAGCTAACACTGTACTTTAGATTTTTCTGTTTTCTGTCTTCTCCTATCTTCCCCCCCTCCTTTTTTTATTTTGAAAGCATGTGAATTGATAACTTCAACTAAAAAATTGTAATACTTATATTAAGAATGCAGTAATTTTAAAATATTTTCTTTACTACTATTCAAACATTGAAGTATGTTATTGTCATTATTTATAACCTATATAATTTCACTTAGTATGCAGTTATCTGATGAGAACCTGTGAAATAGAATGATGGTATTATTTTTATACTGTAAGTCTTTGTTGAAACTTATCAAGGGAACCAAATGTATAAAATATGGCGTAATGCTTACTTGCAGGAAATCCAGTTCTTTCTGACTTAGTGTCATAGGATATGTCCTCTCGAATCTCTTCTCTAATGGTTCCTAAATACGAAAAAAAATGAAAGTTTACGATGAATTCACATAGGGTTATTTAAAACCAAACGATGTAATAAAAGTTATGGGTTTATTACAATGAATCTGAGCTAGTTTACACTTAGAAGAGTGTAAATAAAGGTCATCTTTATACCTGACCGTCAAAAAACGAAACGGCTATTAACAGTGTACCCTGTTCATGTATTCTAATGCTTACTACTGCTTACTGTTGAAGAGTCCCAAACTAGGACGAAACAGCTGTCCAGTACTCCCAGGTTTTCCAATGGTTCTCTAACTACTGTCAGCTCATGATGAAATCCTGAAATTTTCATTAACATTGTTAAGTTATTTCTTTCATGTGAGACACAGACTTGGCTGGTGCATTACCAAAAGCATTTTTAACAGGCTACTGTACAATTTTATCAATGGTTGACTTCATTAGCTCTATACTGAAGATCAGACAACTGACCAGAAAGAATTGCCAACAAGAAATTCTAGGAACGAACGAACTGGAAGCTCAAGGGTAACTTGGAGTAGATTATTTGGTAGGGAGGAGATGACAGCCTATGGGTAATTATGCAGCTAGATGAAGAGGACTGCAGAGAATAAGAAAAGGTGTGCTCCTGAAGCATTATTTTCCACTGGGAACCTAGGAAGATAATGATAATAAAGCTTAATAATTACTGATATTACTCCCTTGGGTTCTGAGTGGGACACAGGGCTTCAACAACAATCTCTACATTTTTCTATTCCCTGTTGTTATCTTCAGCTTACTAGCTCCGTAATTAACCATAATCTCTCATCTCCTCTTCACCACACAATCTGCTTCATGTCACTCTCGCACTTGTCGCCACTCGTCGCCTACCGTCTGGATTCCACTCTAGTGATGGCCTACGCAGCGTGCAGTGTCATGTGATGGTCTCCTCAACGTATGCCCAATGTATCTACATTTACCCCTACATATTCGTTGAAAAATCGGCTCTTGGTGGCTTCACTGTCGGCCAGAGTTTCGTGTTGCTAATTCTTTCTGGATAATTGGCCGGCTATTTGATCTTTAGTATGCAGCAGCCAGCCAGAGAAGGTGACACCTGTTGATGAGAGTCTCCAACCTGTTGGAAACTCTTTCCGTTACACACCAAGTTTCTCACCTGTATAGAAGGACCAACTTGACATCGGTGTTGAAAATCCGGATCATGTTCTTTATGCTGGCTGAGTGGCAGTAAAAGATTTCCAAACTGGATTCAGGTTGATGAAGCCGTATCTGGCCTTTCTGATTCTGGCTGCCGGGCTTTGATATCTTCATCTGTATTATCCGCCTCTGGTTGAAACTGTGCTTCTCAGATAAGGGAAGGAAGTGTAACCTCTATTAAATCACTTCCGTTCATGGTGACTGGTGTGTTGGTTGTGTTGTTACTGCTAGTAGTGGCCGGTAATCTTCATCACCTCCGTCATCTCTCTTCTATGAGGCTTTATCACTCTGACTCAAATTTTTGTGTTCCTCGCAAGCAATTTATGGATTTAGCTATCCACGCTCAGTTCGAATACTCGTATGACCAACTCAAATCACTTTTCGCAACATCCAATGAAGATTGGAGTTTGTTTAAAGCTAAGATGGCGGACATAAATTTTGATAACTACAATTTTAGCGAAGATAAAGTTTTAATGTCCTGCTAGAATATTTCTACATGTCATGATTTTAAGGTCAGTTTTACATGAGTATAAAAATAAACGCTGACAAAATGTATCGTGTGATAGTTTCTAGTTGTAACTATTTGTCAAATTTCTGGGCTTCTATAATGAATAAATTTCTTCAACACAATGTTTTACCTTATTAAAAGGACAGAGGAGTTTAGTGTCATATAAAATATATAATTAGCTACTGTTATTAGACGGTTAGAGGCAATCTCCAGGATGCGTTGGACCTAGATATCCTGCTTACTAGCAGTCACCAGTTGGCAGGATACGCCTGCATTGCTTAAGTAAGTCGTGTCACCTACACAGTGCTGCAGTCAGAGACATTACCACTGAGTTATTCGGGGCTCTCAATCCACCTTCTGTAGGACTGTATTGGAGACTTTAACTGGACACTAGTTAGTAACTAGTGTAATGTATCCAGTCCTTTCTTCGGTGGAGACTGAATTCTATCTAACTTGATTGACAGAATTGAGCCTGCATCAAAGAAAGGACTGGATGCATGACACTATTTGCTGGCTACCTAATTTCCAATCAAAGTATATTTAACTGCCTTCCCTTTCATTGCTGAATGGAAATAATTAAAAATCATAAATTGTGCAAAACTTCCATAAACTTACTACGGACGATGAAGATGGGACTTGTATACCAGAAAAATATTTACTTTGTTCAAATATCTGTCGATGTCGTGGATATAGATCGCCTGAAAGAGTTTACAAAAAGAAGAAGATATTTCACATTCAGAAAAGTAAATAAAATTTGCAGTTAGTTAAATAATAACTGGAACTAGTCAGCTTGAAAATCTGTAGATGAGTTAAACCCAGCAATTATTTTTTAGGCTACATCAAGATAAAAATGCAGTTTCGAAGATACTTTTATCCGAAACATATCTTCAAAATATTCTCTTTAATGAAGTGCTGTGTACGAAAACGTACTAGCGGTATTACCTATATTAGAGATAGTTGTTGGAGGAGTTATTCAACTACTAGAAACTGTGGTACTACCAGTAACTAAATCAAAATGTCAGGTACCTTATAAAGACGTCAGTTTCTTCACAAGTAAAGAAAGCTATCCATGAAACATTCATAACCCAGTCAACGACATCGCCAAGTGCTCAGAAATCCTACAAACAAACAGATTCGAAGTTGACTTATCACCAACTGATTTGTTCGTAAGCATTACCTTGAGTTGTTATCCTTGGAACCATGGCTATACAGACTTTAGTTGCTTCTTCCAATTCTTCAATTTCGTCACTGTATGTCTGGTATGGGTGCGGGATTCATCTGACCTACGTTGGTAAGAGTATCTATCTGCGAAAAAAGCTTTATTAAACTATCCAAATTGCCAGGGCCGTTCATTATTACCTCAGTTCCTGACGCAGTGCTACTCTGCTTACCATCCTCAGCAGCAGTTTTTGTAGTAGTCTTTCCTGGCAGGGACGACAGAAACATTTGGAGTCATTTTCTCATCATTATGCAGCAAAAAATGGCTTTAGAAGGGTAGGCTTTGAGTCAGCACCTTTACTTTCCATGTCAATTTGAGCTGCCTTATCGTCTTCCAGAATATCATCCTCATTATAGTTGTCGTCTTGCTCAACATCTTCAACATCACCTATTTCTCTGACAACTCACTCGTTATCGTTTTCTCCACCATCTTCTTCAACGACTTTATATTTCATCTTTTGTCGGTATTGATATTAAATCCACAATAAGTTTTCTTAAGGATTGGCCACGAGGTAACATAAGTTAGGTAACCGCTAGAAACCATAGAAATACTGGATTTCTGTCTCGTCTTAGTTTGTGATGAGATCTCAGCAGATGTCAGTTAATGATCAAACCTGTAACCAATCAAATCCCTGTAGACCAACACATGATCAAACTACTTTAAACATTCTGAATCGTGTATAGTCGTATGGATAGGCATATGAGTGTCTCAGTTAGGATAAACGTCCATTAGGAATGACGTGGTTTATTATCATTGGTCATTATTAGTTAAGCATTATAAACTTAGTCTAATTATTTGTCACATAAATTTGTTAGAACCATTATATTTGCGTTACAGGCTTTATATAATGAAATCAGACTCTGAAATTGAGGAATCTTATATAAAATGTGATCAAGAACCTGCATCGAATATATCATCTGAACAACATGAAGGAGAATTTACAGTCTATAAATGATAATATGCTTTTACCACTTGATAAAACGTCGCGTTTACGTGCATCATATAAATAGCCTGATAGTTTCACCGGTTGGACAACTAGTCCTAGTTTAACTGCACCAATGCTATCCACCAGTTAATTTGAGCATAACCTAGTTTTACTGCTCCTATGCTTGTGTACGGCCTGCTTAAAATCCAAGCCAGCGAATTCCAGCAAACGTGATTCAAACGTGACTATTGACCTCTTGAATCGTCCTACAAATCTTGTTGCTCAGATTGTGAAGGATGTTGTAAAATGGATGTGCGAAGACTTTGCATTCTAGAACAAGGTGATGAGCTGTAGGCTACAGGTTGAGGTGGAGTTAAGCAGGCCCAAACTAGAGCGAAACAGCTGTTCGGCACTCCCAGGTTTTCCAGTGGTTCTGTAACCGATGTCAACTCATTACGAAATCCTCCAACCAATCAAACGAAATCTCTACAAACTAATACTTCATAATATTTGTATATCTTAGGTCCAATTTCGACCACAGTTCATCCAATTTCGTTTGTTTCATTTTGATGCCTGTTTCATGACTTATATAACTGAACAAACGTTTTAAAAAACAAGAGTTCTCATCTTTTATAATATAAACCTCTGTTATTTCAATTTCGATTAATTTCCTTGAAGACGTTCGGGCTAGTTTGACGAACGGAACGTTGGAATTACTCATTCCAGTTTCACTTAGATTTTACAAATACAGTTTTCACATAGTTTACATAGGAAAACAAAAGGTTATTTAATGCAACTGAAATAACGAAGGGTAAGGATATTTGTAAGTACAGGATGGAGATCCATGTCGAAAAAGGTCAACGTAATAAGCTATTTCTAAGTTTCCAGACTCCACAACAGGCCAGGGTAGTAACAGCAGTTGGACATGTTTCTTCTGTACACAGAGAACCGGTTGTTTTAGGCGAACTGTGGTGTCTGGAGAATTCAGTACGTGGATGCTTTTGGCAATTTATTTAGTACTTGATAGATGATAGAAAAGGATTTTCCAATGCTAGCTTTCTGGCCCGTTTGGATGAGGTGGCTGGTAAACCGCAATTCAGTGGGGACGTGGTTAGTGAAGTCCTACCTCCAGTATTATCTAGAGCTATAAAACGGACTTACAGTGCCGCCATCCTTTGTTTGTTATTTTTCAGATGTTGACCAACTATGATTGCTCAGGAGAAAGACAGACTACCTAGCTATGCCACTTCTGTGTATATTCACAAATGTCACTGCTTATGCTGAGAAAGCTAATATAGGGCGAACATCTAGGCAGCTTAACTAACGTATTACTGAGCATCTTCCTTCATGGTTCGGAAAAGTCTAAGTAAAATCTATAGGAAGTTCTGATTTGATTGATAGAGATCATCAAGTGAACAGAAGATGTGCCTTCAAAGTTATCTATCACATTCCATCGAGCCTTTGGAACGGAATTCGAACCCGCCTTTTACACATAGCCGAAGCCATGGGAATTCAAGAGAAAAATCCTATTCTTTGCATACAAAAGAAATTTGTTCTACCTTTGTTTCTTCCTTGGCCTAGGTAAATTCTAATCACAGCCTTCCCACTACTTCTTGTTTTTCCATTTCCTTCATACTTTTATACTACTTATATTTTATACTACACTCTGTTTATCTGTCCACTTCACCTTTGATATTACGTAACTTTGAGGATTTGACTTAATTTATTTATCGACTTGTCTACATATACACATGTTACTGCCTGATCTCACACGGACTGACTTGTCATAGGAATATATACACATGAAATTAATAAAAATGTAAGATTTCATCATGAGCTGACATTAGTTAGAGAACCATTGGAAAACCTGGGAGTACCTGGGAGTAGTTACCTGGGTTCCGGTGGGAAGTCGTGACCAGTAGGGTGCAGCTGGTCGGGTGTGAGGACAAATACTCGCCGAAGACATTGGCTAGCGGTCGCGCTATGTCGTGAATTGGCAGAAGTTAGAATTCAAGGACCATTGGATCGGGTCCCAGTGGCCTAATGGTATACGAGCTCGCCTTGTAACCGGAAGGTCCTGGGTTTGAATCCCGGCGGGTGCGTACTGCTGAAGAGTCCCAAACTAGGACGAAACAGCTGTCCAGTACTCCCAGGTTTTCCAATGGTTCTCTAACTAATGTCAGCTCATGATGAAATCCTGAAACCAATCAAATCCCTGCAAACCAACACTTGAAAAATGTAAGAGGTGAGAAAATAGACTCAGGTCAAGTTAGTTATTCTTATCGCCACCTGCATAAACCTTATTATCAATATTTTCTTAACATTATAATCATCGTTATTAACTACGTTAAAAAAACATTTACCACATTATTATTATTATCAATACTATTGTTATTATTTGATCCACAAAATCACCATCATTGGTTGAAATTTTTTGTATATAAATCTATGTAAGTTACAGTAAAGCCTGAAGAAGGTCTAATTGAGAATAATATTGCTCACTTATATATCAAAACAAGTGATTCAGCGAAGAGACTCTTTTCAACGAATTTATCATCAAGCTGTACAGTCGTATATATATATATGGTTTTTAAGAATTTATATCCGGTGAGGGAATTGAATCACAGGTGTGAATGCATAAAATAATAATAATCATATGAAGTTCAATTAAAACTAGAATGTTTGTGATTATAATCATAGTTAAGTGTCAATATAGAATAATTCATAAGATGGATAGAACTTGAAAAAGGGTGCACAATTATAGGATTAGTAGACAAATCGAATAAAATAAAAACGTTTCGTATTATTGTGTGAGATTTGATAGCATAGAATTTAACTTCGCAAAACAGAATTGATTTAGAATGACAAGTGGAACAAGTGAAATAATACCGGGGACAGTTCGAAGCGAGAATAGTAATAGTAACAATTGACGTAATAAAGGAAGGGAATACAAACTGAATGGACAAAATGAAAAAAATTGGTTGAGCCAAACTATGATTGGTGATTATCATACTTAAGCATAGAGGGATTAAGACCATGAAAGTTGGAGAGATTCTACAAACTTTTCTTGTACACAGAGATTTGGCTTTTCTGTTTCGATAGATGAAGCTGCAGCAACGCAGGTGAGTCGAGTACGTAGGGATTTGGGTAAATTACTCTTTGCCTTGTAGATGACTTTCAAGGCGGAGGCTATAGAGATAGGGTGATCATTACCGACAAGATGTTCAATGATCGTGCTTCTTATTGCTCCACTTCCACCTCTTCGCAACCATGCAGGACAGTGTTCTTTCACCCTCTTGGACAAAACTCGAGACGAACGACCAATATACCTAGCTCCACACGAGCAGGTGAATTGAT
Source organism: Trichobilharzia regenti (assembly GCA_944472135.2). Lineage (NCBI taxonomy): Eukaryota > Metazoa > Platyhelminthes > Trematoda > Strigeidida > Schistosomatidae > Trichobilharzia > Trichobilharzia regenti. The sequence goes on from OX235263.1 coordinate 75,584,477, forward strand.
AAACACACATAGAGTTGGTCAACATTGGGATCTTGTCCTTCAGGTTACTGAACAGTAATGGTTGACTGGTAAAGGCTATTCTCAGAGACGCAGCAGGGAATGTTCTTTTCAGGGACTGTGATATCCTTCGTTTCATGATATCAGAAGCTACGTCCCCTATGAATTCCAAGCTCATGTAAAGTATTTTCTTGGGTACGGCTGATAAGTCACGTTTTATCGCATTTGAATGTATATTCTCATCTATAAAACGTGGTGGAAATCCATTTTCCATTAGGATTTCCCTCAAAAGGTATACCTCATCTTCCACAGTATCAGTGCTACATATGCGTCGAATACGAGTGACAAGCGACCGGACAAGGTTTCGTTTTCAACCAATTGGTACACAGCTGTAGAAATTTGTCAGTCAACCATTCCATGACAGCTTTCGATAAATTGGTCTCTTCAAGATTACAGAGGTCCTCCTTGATAAGTTCACATCGAGGAAACGAATGCTAGACTCATTCTCCATTTCGAGTGTGAATTTTAGTTTTTAATTGCATTTCATACTACTACTATTATTATTATTTTATGCATTCACACCTGTGATTCAATTCCCTCACCGGATATAAATTCTTAAAAAGCATATATATATGTAAACGACAGTACAGCTTGATGATAAATTCGTTGAAAAGAGTCTGTTCGCTGAATCACTTGTTTTGATTTTCACTTATATATCTCGTTGTAATATTATTAATGAGAATATTCAACTAAATACTCTTGGAAGTCTCATGTAAATAAAGTACCATAGATATAAAGAAATTAGGACAAAATAAGTTCAGTAAGTATGTTAGAACTCTGCAGATGAATACGCTAGAATTATAGTCACAGTAATGTCATGATTTAATGAATAGATAGGTAAATACAAATTTAAAATTGATATTATGAATGGCATGTATGGAGAAAACTGTAACAATTTGAATAATTAATGCATTAGGTAAATCCGTATTACAATTAAATAAGACGTGACAACTGACAGTAAAAATTGAATGAATAATTTATATGATTGAGTTTATAGTCAAGACAGTTAGTGAGTTTTTCGGTTTGTTAAAGGACTAGAAATTCATAAAACTGTGTCCTACTACTGATTTACTCAGAAGAGTAGTTATACGCCACTCACATCAACCAGCAGTGTTTGCTAGCCAGCCAGCTAGACGGTCGTTTCCTTCGTCTGAAGCCGAGATCGTCAGGAATGTACCCGGTTGGAGTCAGCTCAGACAGCCGATTCTGGTTAGCTGCTTAGGTGAACTAATGATATCATAAGTCTAATTCTCAATTTTCAAATTGATTTGTATTTTACACATTTCGAAGTAATTGTTCCACTATAGTTTTCTTTGGAAACCAAGATTATTCAGGCCTACTTGATACCGCAAATAGTTATGAATAAACCAGGGGTAAATGCTTGAAGCTATACACCACTTACTGATTAAGATGAGCAGTTGTATACCACATATCGTCAGTGACACAGTGGTTAGGACTCTCAACGACCATGCACATGGTCCGAGGTTCAATCCCCTACCGACGCACACCTGATATCAGTTAGTTGGCCTGCAAAATTTGGGCTACCGATATCACATACTGAAAATTCCACACTTGTACCGAAATGCGGTATAGAATCAAGCCATAATCAAAAATAAATAAAAAACAATTATTCCCACTCTCTTTCGCTTTGTTTATTAGAAGACCATCATGAATGGTCTTTGGATCCAACACCCCTTTCATTCATTCCATTGCTAGTGGAACACAAGGCTCCAGGTCTCAGGCTTTGAAGTTTTAGTGCCAATGGTGTTTTCTTTTTTCTTTCTCTCTACGCTCGCTACCGGCTAGGGGAGATTTAGAGGTGCAACAGCCGGGAGTTGAACTCAGAACCACAGTCATGGTAAGCTATGGGTAGTAATAATATCTATTTTCTCAATATATGCTTCCACCTGTTTCATTTCACGTTTTGGTTATTTCATAATGAATTATTAGTGTCTAATAAATTAAAGACATTTTATCCATGCGGTCTTACTGCTCAGCTAGGAGAGTACTTGCCTGGAAAAATAAGCCAAGTTGGTGTGCATCCCTGCAAAATTGAAATTTTTTGTAAAATTAATCATCTCTGAGCATCGGAAAACTCAAGTACCTTATAAATTTTTCAAGTATTGGTTTTGTAGGGATTTTGTTTGATTGCATGGATGATTTAATCATGAGCTGACATCGCTTAGAGAACCACTGGAAAACCTGGGAGTACTGGACAGCTGTTTCGTCCCAGTCTGGGACTCTTCAACAGTAAGCACCCACCGGGATTCGAACCCAGGACCTTCTGGTTACAAGGCTGATTTTGAGAGGAAAACTAGTCTGTGTTTGAGCATTGAAAGAAGCTTATCCAATATACCCGGATTTTTCCCAAATTGACACCGCGGGATTTATTTTTTTGTTTTAAAATTCTTCATTTATCCAAAAATTACTTTGATCTCGTAAAGTAGCTAGCTATTCATATTCATCGTAAATTTGATATTAGCTCTTTTTTGAAGTCAATTAAACATCAATCTTAATAGTTATTTCCGTAATAACAACTACTGAAAATGATTATAATTTTTCGCTTTAAGGTACCAGGTGTAATTCTTCAATGAACGAAATATTCTCATATTGAGTCATAAGAAAAAGAGGAAAACAGTGGGGAAAATTTCCTTTTCTATGATTCATTTTCATAAACTGCTGTACAATCGTAATTATATTTAATGAAGAGATCATAAGATATCCGAACAGATACTGGTAAAATTTATCCCTGAAAGCGCATTACAAATTATGAGGTGTAGTCTTGAAGGGTTGACTAACTTGAAATTAGAAAAGAAGCAGAAGTTCGCATGACGTAATAAGTGACGAATCAATATGAGTGTGGCCTACTCACTTTATATTTATCAGTTTACTTGTTTGTGTGGAGCAAATTATATCGGGCGTAAGCAGCGTCAAGTCCATCAACGTATTCTGGAACATTTTCTAGCTTGGTTAGCCAGGAGAGAAAAGTAGAATGCTAGCTTCTCCATTCTCGAACACCTTATCAACTCTAGAGATCGACCACCTGCACGTAAATGCTTCACAGTGCTACACAGAATCCCTCAATATCAAACGGAAGAACGTCGAATGCGCCATTTGTACATAGCTGAATCATTGGCTAATGGGGATCTGAAACCGGACCTCTGAATTCAAATGCACTACACACATTCACCCTCTCTACCATGGCCAGAGTAACGTTCTTACTATAACTTTGCTTCTTTGTTATTATTTAATATTTAATATATATTTTTTTAATATTTAATATTTTTTACTATTTTACTATTTTTGATTACAGCTTGATTCCACACTGTATTTTTGGTACAAGTATGAAATTTTCAGCGTGGATATCGGTAGCCCAAATTTCGCAGGCCGACCAAAGATATCAGGTGTGCATCGGCGTGTGCTCGAACCCCGGACCATGTGCATGGTTGGCGAGAGTCCTAACCACTGTGCCACCGACGCACATTATTATTATCTTGTCATCATTATTATTCCCATCATCCATATTTTATTATCACTCTATTATATATATATATGCTTTCCGTTCCCAGTGGAACATAGGGCCTCAAGCTAGTGGCTTGAAGTTTCTGTAGTAGCGTTTATTTTACAGGATGGAGTTGCTAGACTCATGCCCAACCTTTCCTCTTTACAAGCATTTTTCTGGCTTAGCGAGGTAAAGGAGTGCGTCGGTGGCCGGGGATCAAACCCCGGACCATGTGCATGGTCGGCTAGCGTACTAACTGCTATGCCACCGACGCTTATCACTCTATTACTGTTTATTAATAACACTGTCTTCATACAGATTTTACGTGAGGAACACTTTATCGTCGTTCCTCTAGTTCCTGTCCATTCTACACAGTCTTATTGATCAATCATTTTCTCACGCTTAGTAGATCACTCCAACTCCTGCCTCTTTTCCCATTTCCTATTGGTCATCCCTTCCAGGATATACCGAGCATTACGTAATAAATTTTCGGGGATAAAGTTTACCAGCATCTGATTGGTCGTTTTATGATTAAATATAATTACGACTGTACGGCAGGTTATGAAAATGAATCATGGAAAAGAAAATTTTCTCGGCTGTTTTCCTCTTTTTCTCTTACGATAAGTACAATTTTATAATCGACACTACATAATACTATTAACATGGAATATGATCCAGATTTGAGCGAAAAGTTTCACAATTTTAAGGCGCTTAATGAGAAGTAGACATCTGCAATTACCCAGAAGCCTTTATAAAAAGTTATTTAAAAAGTGAAGATGATGCTACATCAAAACCTGATGCTAAGAATTACGTTAGTCCTGTGAAAACTCCTAACCCCAAAGAAATATCGGGAGGAAATAAAGGGAATTTTTTAAAAATCACAACATGAACGACAATGGTAGGAGGCAATCGGCAGGAAGCCCTACTTGGACCTAGGTTTCGTGCTAGTTGGCACTCACCAGTCAGTAAGGCGTATCTGCAACCAACTTGAAGGAACTCATGTCTATTCTGAGATTTGAACCAGCGTCACCCAGTGAGTACTGCAGTCAGAGACGTTACCACTGAGCAGCTATTCGGGCTCGCGATTGACCTCTTGTAGGACTGTAGTGGATATTTTGATTTGATATTAGTAGCTAGTGTCAAATCAAAAAAATAATCATAACATGAGAGTGCATTTCCGTGCAACTCACACCTTACACTCATCACTATAGTGAGGGGTTTGGGGATAGACAGAGGAAGACAACTAACAAAAGCGTCAGTATAAGATAATTTATGGGAATTTTAATACTGGGTATGTAGAAGAAACTTCCAGACAGGTAAATTTGAGGATAAAACATCTTAAGCAATGCCTAATCGTAGTTTGAAAGACCTCTGGAGATTTGAAGAAGGTAAAAACAAATCAGCTATTGTTCAACACACGATAAAAACAGGGCTTAAAGTTCGACTTTGACAGGACCAATATTTCTACAGAAAGGATTTACATCATATATAAACAAAGACTGACTGTAGAAAGCCTACATATATACGGGTGAATCCTAAAAGTTTGAACAGGCATTAAGGTGTAATGTTAGTTGATGCATAGCAAGTCCTGAATAATAAATAAGGTGGATATGCTTCACTTGTTTCTTAGGCTTAATCTATTTTTACCGGTTCTATATATATATCTTCTTATGGAGGGGCTAACAGTTGATATTCAATTGTTCATCCAGGTACAGCCATGCACACCGTCGTATATTGCGTATATGTTTACTTTCTATATTCAAGTATGCACGACCATGAAATTTAGTCGAACATAATCACCGAAAATCTGATGCAAAAGTACACACTGTTTACGCTATTTAACAAAAGTAGGTTAATAATTGTAGTCTTAACGTGCACAGAAAATATGAGATTTACTTTTCAAGAAAATAAGCGTGCAAACAAATCGATGGTGTTGCAATGAGGAGTATTCTTGAGCCTCCGCTAGCAGATGTATTCATGTCTAAATTGGAGGAACAAATACAAGGTATGCTAGGGAAACTTATGCTATATAAACGTTATGAAGATGATACTTTCATTATTGGTAATCATAGTAAATCTATTGAAAACTTTATTACCCTATTTAATCATATTCACCTAAATATCCGAGTGATTTCCGGATTCGAATTGAATAACGAGCTTGGTTTCTTGGATATTTCAGTCAATAGGATAGACGACGGAATGATTAAGTAATCTATATTTCGTAAGCAGACAAAAAGTGGACAATATCTTCATTTCCCCAGTTTTTTCCCTGGTGGAACACTTATTTTCAAGCGCCCGGAAAATATGCACGATCGACACATTGATGGATGAGCTTCGACACATACATTCAGTTTTATTATCTAATGGTTATCCAGAAAAATTTATTAATTGTCACAGTAAAGATAGACCACATCTTGAAAAGACAGCTTCTGTACCAAGGAAAGCCAGCTTTGTTAACCTACGATTCAAGGGCGATCCAATCATGCAGTTGACAGCTGAAAGACACTTTGGTCAGCAATCAAGCGCATATTCTACGCAAAATCTCTTCCCCTCACATCTCGAACATTTTCCATCCCTGTACCTACGATTAAAGGACGGAATTATGTGGACTCTACTTCAAACCGTATCTACAAGTTTATCTGCAGTTGCGTTGACACTTATATAGATAGAAGCAAAAGAATGTTCAAATGTCGTCGAAAAGAATACATTCCAAAACGGTTATTAAAACACGCAGAAAATCCATCATCATCATCCATTGCAAAGCACTTACTAATGTCAAGTCATAAAATCGATATTAATGACTGCTTCACAATTATTTCACATAACTCGAATTCAACATTATTGAAGGTGATGGAAGTACTGTGAATTAATCACATACAGCCTAAAATGTATGTACAAAAAACAATAGACTTCAACCTTCGCCTACCACGGACTACTCGAACTATTTAAGTACGAGTGGCCACTAGTATGTACTTTTGTTTTATATAATTGAGTAATTGTCATGCCTTTTATTTTATTATTGTGAACCATGTTCGTTATGAAGCGATTGTAGAGGAACTATGAAATGATATCATGTCGCGAAATTTGTTATCGAAGTACCATATTCAAATATATATATATATGGATTAATTTCTCTGATGAAGCTGGGAGTAGTTTCACGAAAGAAACGCTGGAATTATTTATTTCAAACTCTCTGAGATTTTACAAGTGTAGTTTTTATATATTCATAATACTATCATTAGGAAACTTAGAGTTCACTGGAAATCAGCATACACTGGAAAGCTATTACGTCCTGGTTTGGGACGTTTTTGTTGTGAGAAGCAACAACTAACCACCAGATATCAAACCCTGAACCTTTAGGCTATACGATCAACCTTTCTGACCATTCAGCCCCTTGGAGTGAGATTCAGTCTCCACTGAAATTAACCGAAAGCTCAACAAAAAGAACTTCATCTCAATAGAAATATGAGTCATTAAAGAATAAAACTCCAAGCATTTAGTGTCATTCACCTTAAATAAATAAAAAGTAATGAACTACCGATACGATGAGTACTAGTCAAAGTCGATATTCTATTTAGCTTAATAATCGATCAAAAATTTTGTTTGCCCCATTTTTTCTAAAAATACAATCTTGATAAATAAAAAAAAGGCACTACACTCCATTAACACCCATGCATATAAATGAACGATTGGGAGGAATTACAATTTCTAATTACTTTCTTCATCAGTTAAAATGTACAGTTTAATAGAAAAAAGTAGCAAAGAAATCAATGAGGACAAAACAACCAACATAAAACTAAGTAAAATATCTATGCATACATATGTAGGTATATGAAACAAGACAGATGGACCTTTCTTCTTCTTCTTCTTTCCTGTAAACTATACTTCTGACATCTTCTCTTCATTGGGAAGATTATTCCTCTATTTATGACATATATATATATATATATACAGCTACTTATTTTCATGGTTGCTATAGTAACCCATAAGTTTGAAATCTCTACTAAACAAAGTATTTAGGTATGCATTCTCATTTCCGGAAAACTGTTATTAAAGTCAGTCTGAATAATTTAACAATATTTTATTGAATGCAGAAGAAAACAGTCGACAGATGTAGAAAATAAACATGTACTGTTAGAAAATCTCTAGCAAGCATAGTCTAAAATGATTTCGAATCCCTGTGGGTGCGTACTGCTGAAGAGTCCCAAACTAGGCTGACGAAACAACTGTCCAGTACTCCCAGGTTTTCCAGTGGTTCTCTAACTAATGTCAGCTCATGATGAAATCCTAAAATGATTTTGTTATAATTTAGCTTTGATTTTCCCAATTATTGATTGATTGATTGGATGGATGGACCGAAATGTCCGGCTTCTTTTGATACGTCAACGACTCCTGTGTCAGTTGGATGTACTTGTATTTCATTCCCCAGTTAGTGACAGTGTTCCTACTGAGATTTGAACGAGGTAGTCATCGTTTCACAAGGCCAAAGTGTAATCCACTAGAGATATTAGTTATGACTTATTTTTAATTCAATTTTGATGAAGAACAACCCACCAAGGGCAATATGCTTTCGTCTCCTTTGCATTGCTTAAGCCTTAGCCATTAATTTGGAAAAATCACAGTTATGTATACAAAAGAAAATCATCTAACCACTTCTACTATCATGGTGCCAATAACCGTGTTGACTTCTACTCACTTGATGTTTGTGTGCTTGCCATTATTTTTTCTAACTCCTTACAATATTTGTAACTTTCAGAACTCTTACATAATTCCGTATTTTGCTTCGTTTCTATGTGCATCTTAGATATGATAGAGAAGCTTTGTAGCTCAGGTGGATGATTTTGATGCAGGTGTATTGTCTGAGCTGGATAGTTAATTTGAGAAGCTTTCATTGCCCGTCCTACTAGGCGACATCTTCAGCGCATACTTCAATTGTCTGAAGTAAGCTTTTAGATTTCTCCACGAATTTATTAATCATCTCTCCTGGTTACGTACCTTGAACGTGATTGTTTGTTTTTGTGTTTTCACACCTTCTGGGTTACCTATATTGGAACTGATTGTTTCTTTGATTTGGACTTTGATCCTTTGTGTGTAAGGTTTCTTTCTTATCGGTTGATAAATTTTGCCAATCTTGATGTGTCTATTGATTGATGATTTACTGGACGTCTTAGTCAAGCAAACAACCACAGGGGAATAAGAAACTCAAGTGTATAGAAAATCAACTCACACAGACCAAATACTAAATTACAAAAGCAACAATCCAATAACACATAAAAAGGAATTGCATACAAACACTATTCCAGAGGGTCAACCAGGACTCATTGCAGCACTCCCACCTTAAGGAAAATTGAAGAAAAATATCTCATGGACGTCTTCCAAAAGAATGGATATCCACGTAACCTTATCAAAAGACATATACCCCCAAGCCAACCTATCAAACCAAAAGCCCCCATAGAAAGCACAGAGAAAATCGCCTTACCATATATAAAGGATATCTCAGATATCAACACAAGACTCTTCAAACCTTTAGGAATTGACGTCGTACACAAACCAACAAAGTCACTTCACTCAATTCTATGTCAGCCAAAAGACTCAACAGCGAACGAAGATAAAACCAACATCATCTACAAAATAAATTGTAACAACTGCGAGAAACACTACATTGGCCAAAGTGGACGTCCCTTTCGTCTTTGTATCCACGGACATAAGCTAGCCGTCAAAAGACATGATATCTACTCCCTCATATCACTACATACAGACAAACACGGACATCAATTCGACTGAGACAACGTTCAAACATTAAACAGAGGAAACAACAAGAATGCTTGGCATTCCAGTGAATCACCAATCAATAGACACATTGAGATAGACAAAATTTATCATTCGATAAGAAAGAAGCCTCATACACAAAGGGTCAAAGTTCAAGTCAAAGAAACAATCAGTTCCAATACAAGTAACCTAGAAGGTGTGAAGACACAAAAACAACCATTCACATCCGAGGTTATCGGGAGAGATGATTAATAAACTCGTGGAGAAATGCAAAAGCTCACTTCAGAGAATTGATGTATGCACTGAAGATGTCGCCAAGTAAGGCGATGAAAGCTTCGCAAATTAACTATCCAGCTCAGAGAACACAACCGCATCAAAATGTACATCTGAATCACAACTCAGTCGTTAAACTATTCATCTTACTTTGTAACTACAATACCTTTATTCAACATCTTCTATGGGTTGATTAAAACTAATAATAATGGTTTTTGTGACAATACATCACCTCTACCCTCTTAGCAATTTTCAACTCCAACTCTCACTAGTTACAATTTGATTACTCATCACGTCTTTGAAATGTTTTGACAATAATAATCCTAACTTATTTTTATCAGACAAACCTAATGTACACACGCATGCGATTGTACAGTTAAGTGAATGAATTCGCCGAAAAGAAACTCCTCGCTGAACTACGGTGTTTTGTTTCCATTAATTTTGATTTTTTCCTGTTGATTGATTGGGCCAAATTATCTGGTTCGTGCCGACATGTCCACTCCTTGCGTGGATACCTGGACGATGTCAGCGGAATGATACGAGAAAATGTTTGTTCACTGGTTTGCAATGAAGGTACAGCCAGATAATGAGCCCTAGATGATGCGAAATGCTCATCCTGGATTCTACTGCTGCTATTTGTCATCATCTCACCAAATTTGGGCATAGTTTAAAACTGCCTAGACTAAACAATGACTACTGGAATCATCAAACGGCTAGGTAGACTAGACGATAAGGTGTATAAAAGTGCTTTATTTATTTATTTTTTCCTTCACGTTCCCAGTGGAACATAGGGCTTCAAGCTAGTGGCTTGAAGTTTCTGTAGCAGTGTTTAATTTTTACAGGATGGGGTTGCTAGCCTCATGCCCAACCTTTCCTCTTTACAGGCATTATTTCTAACTCAGTGAGGTAAAGGAGTGTGCCGGCCGGGGGTCGAACCCCGGACCATATGCATGGTCGGCGAGCGTGCTTTATAGTAGAAAGAAATTGATTATATACATTATAGAAACAATGATAATGGTACAGCTGACAATGTATTTACGCATAACCTTATTCCTGACGTATTCAGAGAAAAAATTCTCATCACAGGTTTAGAAATCAAATAAAAATACTTCAATTTTTCAATGGTAGCAGAGAAGGTATTATAAAATTAGTGCATCCGAAATGTAAGCACTACAAATTTTAGTTTAACTTACCATCAATTTACATGCTTTCAGAATAGAAAAGAAGGAAATGGGCGAAAAAGATAGAAAATAGACAAATCCAATAAACAGTGTCAGCCTATAAGCATGGAATGAATATATTGAGAACACTGTACAACAGAGACTGGAAGCTATGTTCGCCTAACAAGATGGAAGATGAATTAGGCTTTTCTGAGAAATGCCTGGCGGAAAATGGATATCCGAAGAGATTTATCCAGAAGCAAAGCAAAGAAAAAGATGAGCAAACGAAGCATCTGATTGTTGGAAAAAAGGTGTTTATTTGTCTTCCCATTCAAAAGAGAGGCAGTATCACAAAATATTGACAAGTAGATGAAAGCAGAAATAAAAGGATGCTTCCCTGCAACTAAGCTTGTAACACCATACAGTATCACACGCTTCATAAGTCAATAAAAACTGAATGAGTAGCCTGTTAATGTCACATCTAACTGTGTGTACAAATTTACGATTTACTGAAGTAATCGCAATCAAGCCTTCCAAACTAAACTTATGCATACAGAAAAAGAGTGTGATTAATCGTTCATATTAGTGATTTCACCTCACAGAACAAGATTCAGTCTTATGAACTGTTATCGTCTTAATTTGCTACCGTGAACTTATATAAACTAACAGTATTTATTAGACTTTCCCGCTTTCTGTCTTCTCCTCCCTGTCCCTCGTTTTCCATTTTGAAAAGCGTATAAATTGACGGTAACTTAAACCACAAATTGTAATGTTTACTGTTTGGATGCGCTAATTTTTTAATGTTTTCTCTACTGCCATTAAAACATTGAAGTATGTCATTGTCATAACCATTGATAACTACTGATGAGAATCTGTGAAATAGAATGATGGTATCATTTTTTACTAAAAATCTGATCTCTATTGCTTTATTGAAATTTATCAAGGGAACGAAATGTATGAAAACAAAAATAGACATACGCATGGAAAAGAATAGGTAGTTAAAACAACGTTGTATGCAACAACAGCCACTCATGATTGTAAAGGAATAGACGAAACCTGCTCAAATATGAAGGCTTCTAAGAGTGAAGTCTAAAGTGAATGTGATACAAGAGGAGTTTGATAATTAGGTAAATTTTGACTCGATTCATATTAAACAGAAAAGTACAAGAAACTCAACAAATAGATATCTTTTGGATGATTTCATTCTCAAAAGCTGCACAATCGAATTTTTAGACATAAATTTACATAGTTACAGGACATCATCATGAACTGACATCGGTTAGAGGACCACTGGAAAACCAAATGGGAGTACTGGACAGCTGTTTCGTCAGCCTAGTTTGGGACTCTTCATCAGTACGCACCCACCGCAGGACATTTGAGCCTAGGACCTTCAGGTTACAAGACTAGCTAACTCGCAGAGCATTTAGCAACTGGAACCCCGTCCATGAATTCTAACTTCTATCAATTCACTAAATAGCGTGACCACTAGCGAATGTCTACGGCAATTGTTCATCCTCACACCCGACCTGCTGTACGCTACTGGTCATGAGTTCCCAATAGAACACCAGGTAACCAATCAATTAGATCTCTTCAAATCAAAAACTTGAATGTCACTGATAAGTTGAACACAGTAAAGTAGGGAGATTAAATGTCATAATAATTTTTGACTTCACATGAAAGCTTGAAGGTGGAAATATAGACTACAGTGGTCATAAAAACGAAATCCCGAAGAAGTAGAAAATAATTTTATATAACCACTGAAAGGTCCATACATCAGTTCATCTACTTCGGTCGAGCTATTTATATGGATCGTTATATGGACGCATCCTTTCAAAATGTTTCAGACAACACTACGCGGGATGACTACAAACAGTCGGCATTGGTTCAATCAGAAACGCTATAACTGAACATTTCCTCAGTACCTGTTACAACATCTCAAATAGATCATCATTCTAAGTCGTTTACAAAGTGGACAGAAATCTACCAAATGTGGTGTGTTTCCGACTTTTCTGAACTTCAAAAAGCCCAATTCTTATGCACCAAAAAGCCAGAGCTATTTGTTTAGACGAAACTGGTCCAATGTCTGCATTTACCATGGATTTAGTACCGTTTGACTCCTTAGTTTTCAATATCTAGTTTAAAAAAAACTATTATTTAAGTAAATGAAAAATCCCCATATTGAAATCAAAACAAGATTTTGAGCGAACAATTGTTTTCGATAACTTCTTCTTCAGGCTCTACAGTTATAAATCCATGAATAATAGAGTACATATAGCCAGTAAAGGCAAATGAAAATAATATCAGAAACTGTATTGGGGTGCATGTGTAAGTTGAGGTGATAGTCCATTAGTTAGCATAGTCAATTAAATGTGTATAGGGTGTTTAGTCAGAAAATGTGAATTTATCTCTACGCACTCGTGAACATATTCCTGTTTGGCTTGGGAAAAGAATAACCAAATCAATTAATAGTACAATTCTGTCTCATATAGTGGATAGCGAACACAGCATCAAAGTAGATGAGTCATTTACGGTTGCGTATCGGGTACCGAACAATCTCCCCAAAGGCACACGATTACGCCTCCTAGCCATAGCTGAGGCTTTAGAGATTAATAGAGAAAGACCAGATCTATGTGTACAGAAAAAAATTATTCACTCTCTTTGTCTACCCTGGCCCACTATAAGGTCACCAGGATCATAATCTTTTCGTACTATTATTATCATTATTATTATTTTGTGATATCATGTCTCTATTATCCATTTCTCCACCCAGTTTATTTCACCTCATTGTTACCCTTATTTTGTCAACCTTTATGATTTTATACTAAACCTACCAATTCTGTAGCATTTTATTACAATTTACAATTTAGCCTCTTTATTTTATCATTAGACATTATCGGTCAGCCCTCATATCCAGTGCCTCATTTTTTAACGTGTCTTTACATGTATTTCGTGGTTATCGCATTTTCTCACCCCAAGGACACTTGTATTCTGTTAACTATAAAACTACACTATATCACCTAATTGTTCATTCACACTTCATCACATTTTTCTGACTAAACACCCTATACACATTTAATTGACTATGCTAACTAATGGACTATCACCTCAACTTACACATGCACCCCAATACAGTTTCTGATATTATTTTCATTTGCCTTTACTGGCTATATGTACTCTATTATTCATGGATTTATAACTGTAGAGCCTGAAGAAGAAGTTATCGAAAACTATTATTTAAATTTGTTTCTTCGAACATCCCCTTCACACTTGTCTTCGTCAGGAACTATTTTACGTGTGACGCCACTATTTTTTTAAAATTCTCATGGTATTCTGTTTCTACGGTCATTGTAATGTGTATTCACACCTTCAGACTTTCATATGAAGTAAAAAGTGTTACCGCCTTTGATCTCCTTTTGTAAATATGTTGAATTATGGTGACATCAGCAAGTTGTCATGATAAAATATCCAACTGGTAGAAGTTAGAATTCATGGACTGGTTATTGAATCGATTCCCAGTGAATGAATGATCTTTAAGCTTGCTTGGTAACCGGTAGGTCCTGGGTTTGAAGTCGAATGGGTGCATACTGCCAATGAGTTCCAAACTAATACAAGACAACTGTTCAGTTCTCCCAGGTTTTCAGTGGTTCTCCGACTGATATCACTCTGTGATCAAACCTGAATCAAATCATAACTGTAACTATGTACACTTATGCATAAGAGTTCGATTTTGCAGCTTTTGAGAATGAAATCGCCGAAAGGATAAATGTTTGCTGAGCTTTTTGTACTTTTTTGTTGAATTTTCTAATGGGTATATCCCATGATTTCGGTTCATATTATCTAAGCAGGTATTAAAGCTCTGCTTCGTTTAACTTAATTTCAGCATCACAGCTTTACAGTGATAAAGAGAAAACTTAACGTCTTTAGATAATAACAGTAATTTGCACATATTCCATTCTTGTAATGTTTAATACTTGCAATGAATTATACAATATGGCAGTTTACGAATTAACTTGAATGAAGCGTGAATCATATTTGAGTATATTTATGCCGGTAAATTCAAAAGTTATGGCATGAAAATGAATCTGATGAGAGGAAGGCAATTTTCTGTGATTTGACTTGTGATAACATCATCTATTACATCAGCAATCACTGAGAGTAGTTATTCATAATTAAACTTACCAAGATTCTTAGTTATAAGATACAGTTGGTCTAGATCTGAAGAACCTGGCCATAACGGGCAACCAAGTAGCATTTCTGCAAATACACATCCTATCGCCCAAACATCAACTGGTGGACCATACTGTGTGTCGCCGACTAAAAGTTCCGGGGAGCGATACCAACGTGTTGCTACATAGTCTGTATATT
This sequence comes from Trichobilharzia regenti, assembly GCA_944472135.2. Lineage (NCBI taxonomy): Eukaryota > Metazoa > Platyhelminthes > Trematoda > Strigeidida > Schistosomatidae > Trichobilharzia > Trichobilharzia regenti. The sequence goes on from OX235263.1 coordinate 75,599,603, forward strand.
CACCGCCTGGATCTGTTGTGCAGAAAGAAGAATTCACGTCAGTCATATAGAATCATAATAAATATTAGAAAAAAAACCAAAATGGACCGTCTATTATCACCTCAACTTTATAGACTTTGAGAAGGCCTATGACAGCATTGACTTTGAAGTAATTTGGAAACCACTCGAGTACTACGGCTTATCACAAATATTCATCAACCTTATTCAACAGCTGCTGTACGACAACGGCATATGTCAAGTCATCCACAACGGAAAACTCAGCGAGCGAGGCGTTTGGAGTAAACACAGGGGTCAGACAAACAAGGGTGCTTATTATCGCCCACGATGATATTCCTAATTGTGGTGGACTGGATTATGCGTCAGACAGTGGGAAACCAGAAGACAGGGATATCATGGGCTGACGTGACGAACCTAGAAGACCCGGATTTCACGCGTGGATGATTTATGTTTGACGTCACACAAAATCGAAGACTTACAAGCAAAAACCGACAAATTGGTCGAAGAAGCAACAAAGACAGGACTCCAAGTGAACCTAGACAAGACGGAGGTTATGAAAATAACCAACAAACCAACAACAACAACAGCAGCAACATCCAGCGTCAATCACCATCAACGGGAGGGGTTTGAAAAAAGTTACTTCATTCACTTATCATCTAGGGAGCATTGTCTCAACTACAGGTAGTCGGAACGGACGAGGATGTCAAATCGAGCGAGAATCGGGAAGGCGAGAAACACACACATTCATCAACCTGAAACCAATCTGGAAATCTTCGTCACTCAGCATCAACAACAAAATTCCGTCGGATTTTCAATACGAACGTCGAGTCAGTCAGTTCTTCTATACGGATCAGAAAGTTGGCGGGCGGGTCACAAAAAATATTTCCAACAGCCAATAGCAGATCTTTATCAACAACTGTCTTCGCTCAGATGGCCGGGCCAGAAAGAATCACCAACAAGAAACTATGGGCACTAACAAACAAAACAAGAACCAATCGCAAACCAACAAATTTGTAGGAGAAAGTGGATTGAGATGGATCGGACACTCGCTGAGGAGGCCGCGAGTGACATTGCATGTCAGGCCGTTGAGTGGAACCCGAAAGGGAAGCGGCAAGTGGGACGTCAGTACAAGGGTGACATGGAGGAGATCGTGTGAAGAGGAGTTGAAAGAGTATGGACTAATATGGATGCAGGTGAAAAGTACAGCAGAAGAAAGTGGAGATGTGCAGTCAAAGCCCTATGTTCCACTAGGAACCCAAGGGAACAATAATAATAATCGATTGGGTCATGCAACAAACCATGAGGAAAGAGAAGAAAGGAATACTTTAGATAGTGACGAAGTCTATAGAAGATCTTGACTTCTCTAACAACTTATATCTGATGTCACAAAAACTTGAGAATCTACACGCGAAAGCCAACAAATTGGGAGAAGAGACAAATGGCAAAGACTGGAGTTCCAGTAAACTTCTTTTCCTTGTCTGGACAGCATTATTTCAACTACGAAAGGCCAAGACTAGGATGCCAAAGCTTTTGAGGATTAGAAGAACCAGAGAGACCTTCACTAATCTAAAATCACTGGAGAAGTCCATCGCACTCAGCATAAGGAACAACATCCTAATTTCCAACATTAATATCATGCCAGTCAGGGCTTCTGCATGGCTCAGACACCTCGCATGTGAATCACAAAGAGTGTTTCCAATAGATCATGGGAGACATCTGTCAACAGCTATCTTCGTTGTCTCCATACTGATAGGCAACAATGAACTCTTGCTGGAGATGGATTCGGCGTATGTGCCCGGCTCTCGAGTGGGACTGTAAGGGCAAAGGAGGGGTTTAGCGTGGCTGAGAATATGACATGAAGGAAACTACGTGAGGAGGGAGTGAATGTTTCTGGGGAATCTTGGGGCCAGCTAATGAGGACTGCAGAGAATAGGACGAAGCAGAGATGTGTTATTGAATCCCTAGGTTTCAGGATTTCATCATGATCTGAAATCACTTGAAGAACCTTTGGAAACCTGGGAGTACTGGACAACTGTTTCGTCCTAGTTGAGGACTCTTCACGGTATGCAAAAAATGAGGCTCGAACCCAGGACCTTCTGGTTACAAGGCGACCTAACTCGTAGACCATTAAGCTACTTCGACCCGACTCAGTGGCGTATGAATACCAATTTCTGCCAATTCACGGCATAGCGTGACCACTACCCAATGTCCTCGTTGGCGAGTTTTAGTCCTCAATGGTCATGACTTCTCACTGGAACTCCAGGTAACAGACAACCTACCTGAATAGGACCTGTCTCCAGTAGAGCATCAGATGTTTCCGTCGGAACCCAAAGGAATAAAACTAATACCGATTAAGTGACCAAATGATAGTTAAAATAACCGCTTGAAAGTAAATTTCAACAAATAACACTTACTTAAAAATCTTGCAAATCCAAAATCACATAGTTTCACTTCATTCGCCTTGTTAATCAATATATTTTCAGGTTTAATATCACGATGTATACACTAGAAGTGAGTTTTAAATAAATCAAAGAACAGAAAGCAATACATTAATAAATAAATAAATAGGTAGGCTAAAAATAGTATACATTAATCATTAGTTAATGACTTCAGTTAAACTATTTTTAGTTTCTAATTCTAAGAATAGTTTCTATTGTTTTTTTCTTTTTGCATTTTCCTATCTTTTGTGATTATAAATAGTGTCAACCGGAAATGGCAACCTAATTTTCTTCTAGGAACCTGAGCTATCTAACACATAAATCAGTAATAGACAAGTTGAAGTTGAATAAATATGGGTAATTACTGGAAGTTAGAGTTAGAAAGCTCACAGTACAGTAGATAATTGCCTATTGCTAGGCTTTCAGTTAACGAAAATACACAATTTTTTAGCAGTAGTAGTAGACTGTATTTTCAACAAAGGATGTACAGAAGAGATTTTTGCTTGGAAGTCGGAGGATACCAGATAGAAAACTTTTGTATACTGATAAAGTAGAGCAAATTAATTATATAAATGAATACATATGACTACATTTCAAAAGTGATATATATTCAAGTGAAATCATAACCAACAGTTGAGAAAATCCATTCAAAGAAGCTTTAATACTGGTAAACTGCAGCTTATATTTCCCACACAACCGATTGGGATTCCTAGAGATGAAAGATAGAGTACTTACCTGGGCTGGCCACTTCTAACTGTATCCACAAGTCTAAGTGTTCCTGTGGAGTCAGTTATATATTGGCCGTTGCTTTTATTGTTTTACTTTTTTCCTTTGCGCTCTCATTAGAACATAAAGTTCAAAGCTACAGCTTTGAAATTTCGGTAGTAATGGTCTCATTTCTACGGGGTGGGACTCACGCCCAGCCTTCTCTGTTTGCTGAGCTTATTATTAGCTAAGAGAGGTTGGGGGTTACGTTGGCCTGGGATCGAACCCCGCAGCACCTGAGTGGCTGTCGAGCATTCTACCTGTGTGGCATCAACGCACAGAGACCTAGGTTTCGTGTTGGTTGGCACCCCCCAGTCAGCAAGGCGTATCTGCAACCAACTTGAAGGAACTGATGTCCCTTTTGAGATTCGAACTCGCGTCACCCAGTGAGTACTGCAGTCAGAGGCGTTACCACTGAGTTATTCCGGCTCGCGATTAACGTCCTGCAGGACTGGATACTTGGATTGGACACCAGCTTACGTTAATCAGTCTTTTATATTAAGTCTGCGGTACAGATAATCGCTCACCTATAACACTGGGGGCCATATACATTTGGAGATCTTAAACCAGGTTTACGGGTGTGTGACTAGGGATCTGACGACGCAGTACCTAATTGCATTAAGGTCCTCATCACCAAAATGGGTTGTAAATGAGATAAAATGGCTTCTCCACGATTCTTATTTTTAAATCTTACTCCAGTTAACGTCACTTTGAGAGAAAGTATGGTTTGAAAATACACTGTGAAGAGACTTTGATTTTACGAAGGACCTGAATACTGAATATTGTCTGAAAGTTCTACGTAAACGTCAACAGAGGTCAAGTATTTCTTCTTTCTAAATTTACCTTAGTCAGATACAGAGAAATTATAATAGGAACATATCACCTTAGTTACTTTTTTAAGTAAAACCTTTCTGCTTTTAAAATTTAGGGATGACTAGACATTTCAACGCTAAGTTCTAAGAGTCAAAAGTCGAACTAACTAAATGCAGTGGTTTCTATACTGACTTTAGTCATACTAGTAGTTTAATATGATATCTAATCATTTCACTGATCAAATTAATAGCTTATAATTAAGTGACAAAAATGCTGTCTTACCATTTCGTCAAACTTTTTTCAACATGGTGATCATTGTTGCACTTTTAAATGTTCAAGCTTTCCGTTTATATAATTTACTTTGTTGTTAGGTGGTTAGACGCAATCGGAAGGAAGCCTAGCCTGACTTAGATTTTGTGCCTGTTGACACTCACCAGTCAGTCAGCAAGACGTTTCTGCAATCTTAAAAGAACTTATGTCCCTCCTGAGATCTACACCCCGGGTCACCCAATCAAATAATTAAAGATGTTACTCATGAGCTATTGTGGCTGTAGGATACTAGGACATGTGTCATGTGTCTGGTCATTTTTTTTCGTGCAGACTGAATTCTATCAGTCAAGTTTGCAATGTGGTCACCGTGTTAGACGACTCACCGTTATGGTTCCCTCTGAACTTCTGTTAGATGATGATAATAATAGTAATAATAAGTAAGAACATAGTTACACACCTAACTGTCACATCATTGAACCTAGTATCCAAACAAATTATCCATAATTGTCCTGCAGGAGGTCAACCACCAAATGGTAACGTCTCTCAATGCAACACTGAGTGATACTCGTTCGAATCTCAAAGGGAAGATGAGTTCCTTCAAGACTGTAAGCACACTCTGCTGACCACCATTTGCCAGCAAGCACAAAACTTAGATCCGAGGCTTCTTTCCGACTGCCTTCAACCGTGAAATAATAACAAGAATTCATAGTGCACCATGATGGTGAGCCACCTAGAATGGTGGCCACATTGTGAAATTGACTGACAGAATTCAGTCTGCTTGAACACCAAGATCCAGACGCATAACACTATATACTGACTGCCTAGTATTCAATGGAAATATTCATCTCAAAACACTAAACTGACTGCAAACTTGATACTACTGCATAAATCACAGTGTTCATGTGACTATTTAATGTCAGGTGATAAAATAAATTGTCGGTGAAGAATAACACATTCCTTTAAAAACAATGAGAAGCTGAAATATACAAACACTCACATTTGACTGATGACAGAAATCCGTTGCGAGGAGGATTTGCCAAGTGATCTTTCGAATTTTTCCTTTGTCTAACCTGAAATCATTAAAAAAAATCATAATTATCTTTCACAGAATAGTTTTTCCGAACCTCATTACTACATTTAGGTCAAACGTTATGTGGTGCAAAGTAACACATTAGGTCATACACGATATTGGCTCAGCGTCAGTTATAGATACTCAACTGTTTCAAGGAAATTACTGAAATACCGATTACCGAAATAATTAGTACCCATAAATTAGAAAAACATAATAAAGCCTGACAGTTATCAATTTCTAAACTATATTAGCGCATAAAATCAGTCATGTACCAGCTTTTTCGATGCTGTTTTAAGTTCCAGTCTTCAAATATATAAGTATTCAGGGTACAGTATATTTATTACTACTTCATCGGCTTTCGAGTTAAACATGGCGCTTCAATAACACATCTCAACTTCATCCTATTCTCTGCAATCCTATTCAGCTGGTGCCACTACTCCCCATGATCTATCATCTACCCCTCCCCCAAACAATCTCCAAAATATTACCACCACAGCCATGCACAACTCATCATCTCGCACTCGGCTTCCACTCCAGGACCCATGTGGTCACCGATGTCATTGAACTATCTCCTCATAATGTATGCAATGCCTTTACATTTCCCTTCGAGTATTTGATGAGTGATAGGCTCATCGTTAGTCTGTTGATCTCCAGAGTTTGTTGCTGCTAATCATTTCCGGCCGACTGACCATCTGATCCTCAGTATGAAGTCAGTAAGGGTGGTAGCTGTTGATGCAAGTCATCAATGGTGTGTTGGGAATGCTTTTCTTGATGCTCACTGGAAGTTCCTGACCCAAACAGAAGTGCCGGCTGAGTAATTAATGGTGTTAAAAATAAGAATATTGTTGTTTATGCTGCGTAATTTTGCTTATTCTGTTTACCGACATAAGGATAAGAAAATCAAGAGATTAGATGCATTCTTATTCAAACTTCGCCTACCATTCTAACTGGTTTCAATCCCGAGTAAAAGTATTAGTTCAGCGTGGGATTAGCTACCCCACCACCACGAAAAGAAATAAACAAACAGACAATACCATACTGACTAAAACTTTGAACCCTAAGTAATACTTTACATTTATGCGTTACTTTTATTCAGCTGAATAAAATGCAATCAGTCTCTTTATGTTGGCCCACACTGTGGAGTTTGAACAAGATAAAAAGGCTTCAAATAATTACTTGATTTTAATAGTTGGTGTGTAAGGATTAGATTTGTTTCTATGAGCAGATCAGAGATTGTTATCAGTTAGAGAACCATTCAAAATCAGGGACTACTGGACAGCTGTTTAATCCTAGTTTGGGAATCATCGGCAGTACGCACCCACAGGGGTTAAAACCCAGGACCTTCGTGACCAGTGATGTCCATCCGGTTTAACGTGAGGATAGGTTTCCCATCGATAACAATGGTTAGTGGTCACGCTAAATTACGAATTGGTAGAAGTTAAAATTCATGGGCTGGTCATTAAATCGGGTCCCAGTGACTGAATAGTATACGAGCTTCCATTGTAACCGGAAGGTCCTGGGTTCGAACTCTAGTGGTGGGTGTGTACTGCCGATGATTCCCGGACTGGGATGAAACCGCTGTCCAGTGCTCCTGTGCTTTATTTTCAGTGGTTCTCTAACTGATTACGATCTAAGATCAAATCATAAAGACTTGATTTTAGTTTAATGTTGAATTGTGTGAGGTCTAATTTGTAACAGTCTATAACATATCAATCCGTGATCAACCCGTAAAACATAACTAATCCTTACAAACCAAACTATAGAAAGTTAATCTGATGCTGGCTAGTGACTTGCTACAGGTTGAAGTTTCCTGAGTTCTAGTGAGAAGTCGTGACCAGTGAGGTCCAATTAGATGTCACGTGTGTGGATGGATGTCCCACCAACGACAATGGTTGGGGTCGCGCTAAATCACGAATTAGTAGAAGTTAGAATTCACGAGCCATTGAATCGGGTTCCAGTGGCTGAATGGTATACGAGCTTGCCTTGTAACCGGAAGGTCCTGGGTTCGAACCCTGGTGGTGGGTGCGTACTGCCGATGATTCCCAAACTAGGATGAAACAGCAGCTGTCCAGTACTCCCTGGTTTTCAATGGTTCTCTAACTGATATCAATCCGTGATCAACCCGTAAAATATAACATATTGCTTATTAAACTTATAGGTATTATTATTAGTGATGAGTGTTATTGCTCACTGTCTTCCGACTTTCATCAGAAGCTGAATGCTTTGCTAGCTCAATACTGAAGGTCAGATGGCCTGCCAGAAAGAATAAGTAGCAAAGGACCCTGGGAAAGAACCAATTAAGGACCGATAGCCGGACGAATATGCAGAAGGGAACGGAAATGGATCACACATGCCCGGAATAGACCACTGAGGGAAGTCAAGCGCCTGGTTATCTGTCGAGTGAAACCAAAGTGGGAAATGACGAGTTGAGAGTGGCTCTGAGAGTGACGTATGCGAGGAGGACATGAGACCTCATAGTCAATCGTGGAGCCATCTAAATAATACTTCAGAAAACACTATGAAGTGGAGATGTGCTGTTGAAGCGTTATGTTTCACTCAGAACTAAAAATGTTACTTTTTCACTGAGACTTTTTTAAATCAACTGGGCTACTTAAATTTTCATCTGGTTTAATGCATTAATTTTGCCTTCATTCATGCTGTTTTAATCATGCATTTGCGTCCATAGATTGCAGCATTTACTCAAGCATATTTCTAATCAACTTTCAATCGACAATTATGCGCTTTTAGAACAACAATAAAGCCAGAATACTATTAGTGATATAAACTTCCGTGAAAACAGAGAATATTGCGTCACATGATACACTGTCAATCATTATTTTACCTGAGTATCTTGGAAGGACAGTAAATATTTTGCAATTAAAATACACTGGGAATTATGCCCTGTGTGTGTGTATGTGTATGTGTAAACACATTATCCATAAGAAGACTGTGTGTATTTTACTATGGAGCCAATTTGTTTTATTTCCTCTTCTAAATTTACAAAATCAGTTTACTCTTAAGTAACAAAAACGGAAATATTTGTATAAAAACATTTACTAGGAGTAGTTTTGAGGAAATGCAGACGTAATCGTTGTCAGCTATGCTGTTGATGTAGCTGTGTCTGAAGTTTAATTCCCAAAAGACTGTTTAATAATTATTTGAAAATATTATCTTTTCAGAATGCCGTTATTTATTTTTTTTATTCCCTTAAGTTTTAAATGTGACATAGGGCTTCAGTAGCACATCCGAATTTCATCCTCTCCTCTGCAGTCCTTTTAGCTCTTCAGAAGATCTTCCTCATGTCATTCATGTCATGGACTTGTGGCTAGCTCACCGTTTCTCAGTCGAATAACACTCGAGTGAAGGCCTGGCACCCCATGTCACTCAACAGCCTACTCAATGTGAATGCAATTCATCACCACTTCCTTCTACATGTTTGTGAGATCATAGGATCGTATCTAGTTCGTTTCGGGCCAGAGTTCCTTGCTCCTTATTCTGCCTATTTGATATTCGTTATTGATTTAATGCGGCTGCTGATATAATTCTGCAATGGCCTTTTGAAAATACCTTTCGTCATTTGCTCCCAAAGTCTCTGAACCTTACAGAACAAGTGACTGACTTGTTAGTGGTTTTGAAGATTTGGACGTTATTCTTTCCGATGAGTGCCTCAGATTTTCACACTGATTTCGGATTAGTAAAGGCTTGTCTTACTTTCCTGCTCCCAACTGCCCTGACATCCTAATCCGTGAAACCTGTAACTGAAATGCTACAGCTTAGATAAGTGAAGAAAATGGCCGCGTTCAAATTTCCTCCTTTGAAAATGATTGGTCCTTCCTGTTTTCAGTTGCGTGTCTTCATCACCTTCGTTTCCTCTATTTTTAATTGGGGTCATGTCTTCTCTCCCCCTTTCCTACCTGTGATTCTTCGAGTTCGCGTAACACTGAGCATAAATCATCCTTGAAGTCGGATCTCCTCCTCCTCCCATTTGTTGCATGAAACAGTCCGCCATGATTAGAAATATCATCGGTGATAGTAGGCATACAGTCTTGCGTTATACCTGTTTTCCCTTAAAAGGCTTCTTCACTAAGTTTTTCGTTGCGGATCACTTGGACATAGGTGAGGCTACAGAAACTTGAAAGCCTGGTGAAATATCTTTCCAGGTGGAGACCAACCCAAAAACTACAGACACTTCTAGTTTTTATTGATCGCCTTTCTTTTATTCAGCGTTCTAGATAGTTCTAATAGCTATAGACATTTAGCTGCATTAACACTGTCCCAGAGATTAATATCTTCCCAACTTATAACTGAATGTTTCCAGCTTTATTCTCGGTTAAGTAGAATCACGGAATCTGCAATAGAGGACATGATATATCTCTATATATTCCAGTTTATTGGTTTAACAAATAAACAAGAAAAAATTGAATCTGGATTTGTTTTAACTCTGTTAAGGATAATTTATTTCATCATTCTGTATAATTAATTAACTAAGCTATTGTTTACAATAAACAGAATAACATGAATCCACTAACAATTAGTGAATTATGCGCATGTTTGAGGAAACAAACATCATTGAAATAAACGTAATAAACAATAGTAAGCACTACATATACCTATGTACATTGAAGTAATTAAATAGGGCGTATACTGAATCATATTTTCTTATGATTTCCAATTAGTTTCCTTGATTCAACTAATCATTACTTAAAATCAAACTGACAGATTTATGAAGCCATGTTTCCATTCAAGGTTGATCTAATCTATAAACAGATGATATCACCTAGCAGAACTACAAAAAACTTAAAAATATTGGGAAGCCGTGAGCAGTAAGGTACAGCAGATTAAAGATGAGGCAGGAACTCATCGAAGAAGACATTACGAAATGGTGACGCTGTGTCATGAATTGACAGAAGTTACAATTCATGGACTGCCCACTGGACTGCGTCCCAGTGGTTTAATGGTCTACGAGCTAGCTCCCCTTGTAACCAGAAGGTCCTGGTTTCGAACCGTGACGGTGGTTGCATGCTGCTAAAGAGTCCCAAACTAGACCGACGGAACAATCGCCCAGTAATCCCAGTTGGTTTTCCAATGGTTCTCTAACTGATATCAGCTCATGATGAAATCTTCCAATCAATTAAACAAAACCAATACTTGCAAAAAGGAGAACAAAAAGTTCAGCAAAGAGTTTTTTTCGACGAATTCATTCCCTTAGCTGCACAGTCGCATTCACATTTAATTATTTTGTGTTTCTGTATATTAGGATTGTCAAATAAAGATAGGCCCGTTACTAGCAGATATTTTCAGGGCAAGTTTGGAAGGCGGTCCGCTGAAACGGACGATTGACAACTTCTCTATGTTTAAAAGGTATGTTGATGACACTTTTCTCATCTGTGATAACAAATGTGACCTACGTAATGCCCTTCAAGTGTTTAATAACTGACATCCAACCGTAAAATTTTCAATCGAAAAGGAAATCAGAGAGACAGTCTCATTTCTGGACGTTCGACAAACAAAGAGGACTGATGGGACTCTGAAGAGATGAATATATCGAAAGCCTGTATGGAACGGCCAGCTGACGAACTTTTACAGCTGAGAAGCAGTCGGTCACAAGCGGAACCTGATAATACCTCTTGTGACTGGAATTCTAAGAATCTGCAGCCCTGAATCATTCTTTTCGGGAAGATACTACTACAGAATGTCTATATCTCACGCTTTATAGGTAAACACATAAAGCCGAAAATCAACAAAGAACAACCAGTCTCTGTGCTGAAGAAGTTGTTATGCATGAATATGGCTTCAAAGGTTACCTTCTGGACGATATTTTCAAGAGAAGAATATCTAACTCCCTGAAAAGAACATTCCCTGCTGCTACATTACTATCGGTATTCTCAAGTCACCTATTGTTCTTCAAAAGCTTTAAAGATAAACTATCGCATTTGATCACTTCTATGTATATCTACCAATCCAGTTGTTCCTGTGGAGCTAGATATATAGGTCTTTCGATACGTGTTTCCTCCAAGAGAAAAAGCTACGAAAAGGATCAAAACAGAATAATATAATTCAACACATTTTAAAAATTGGCCACTCAGTATTCAAAAGGGATTCATTCAGATTCCTCTACAAAGTCAAAAGAAGCCTTCCTTCGCTTACTTCGAATTGCCAAGGCATTAGCGATCCGGATAGGAAAATTTGATTTATGTACACAGTAGGAAGTTTCCCTCCCCCGTCTTCTATCTTGGATATACTTCCAAGTTCTGCTACTTTGTTAATAATGCTCTTTTAATTTGTTTGAATTTTCGTATGACTTCTTACTAACATCTTTTGCTGAATTAACTCTTCATTAACTTTTTATGCCTATTACATAGTTTATTTTGGGCATGTGTCTTCATGCTGTTTCATTAACATCCTATTTCATATTACGCACACCATCTCAATACTTACCAATCTTCACCTCCTTCTTACAAATTGAGTATTCTGATGTGGTTTTGTTCTCTGAACTGGATGGTTAGTTTGCGAAGCTTTCATCACCCTACTGGGTGACATCTTCAGCGCATACATCAATTCTCTGAAGTGAGCTTTTGCATTTCTCCACGAGTTTATTAATCATCTCTCCCAATAACCTCGGATGTGAATGGTTGTTTTTGTGTCTTCACACCTTCTAGGTTACTTGTATTGGAACTGATTGTTTCTTTGGCTTGAACTTTGACCCTTTGTGTGTGAAGTTTCGTTCTTATTGGTTGATAAATTTTGTCTGTCTCGATGTGTTTATGGATTGATGATTCACTGGAATGCCAAGCATTCTTGTTGTTTCCTCTGTCTAATATTTGAACGTTATCCCAGCCGAATTGATGTCCGTGGATGTCTGTGTTTAGTGATATGAGGGAGTGGATATCATGTCTTTTGACGGCTAGCTTATGTTTGTGGATACGAAGACGAAGGGGACGTCCACTTTGACCAATGTAGTGTTTCTCGCTGTTGCTATAATTTATTTTGTAGATGATGTTGGTTTTATCTTCGTTCGCTGTTGAGTCTTTTGGCTGACATAGAATTGAGTGAAGTGACTTTGTTGGTTTGTGTACGACGTCAATTTCTAAAGGTTTGAAGAGTCTTGTGTCGATTTCTGAGATATCCTTTATATATGGTAAGGAGATTTTCTCTGTGCTTTCTTTGGGGCTTTTGCTTCGAAACTTGGCATTCCAGTGAATCATCAATCAATAGACACATCGAGATAGACAAAATTTATCAACCAATAAGAAAGAAACTTCACACACAAAGGGTCAAAGTTCAAGCCAAAGAAACAATCAGTTCCAATACAAGTAACCTAGAAGGTGTGAAGACACAAAAACAACCATTCACATCCGAGATTATTGGGAGAGATGATTAATAAACTCGTGGAGAAATGCAAAAGCTCACTTCAGAGAATTGATGTATGCGCTGAAGATGTCACCCAGTAGGGTGATGAAAGCTTCGCAAACTAACCATCCAGCTGAGAGAACAAAACCACATCAAAATTATCCACTTGAGCTACAAATCTTCTCTATCATATCTAACTTGAGTATTCATCACATTTTGAAACGTTTCCATGACGCAAAAAATAACCCTAAATAGTTTTACTTTTCGTTTGAGAATCCTAATGCACACACACACATACACACAAAATAATTATATGCAAATGAGACTGCACAGCTAAGTGAATGAATTCGCCGCTGAAAAAAGAGACTCTTCGCTGAACTTTCATTCTTGTATTCATTTTTCGATGGATATTTTCCGTGAATGAATAGTATTGGACAGATGCATACAGCCTTGCTTTAAAATGCTCAGCAGTACTCAAAGACAATCTCATAAGTGATCAAGTAGAGAATAGTTTATTGGAGAAGAACTTGAGGAGGTAGTCGTTAAACCAGATATGATGAAATCGAATATTTCATAGTTTTTAAATTTTCTAATTTCTGATATATTGCAGATGTTAACCATTGTCACCGGAAATTATCTTTGCCTACCGGAATCGGAAGGGCGAGGAAGACTTTTGTCACTGTGAAATTAGTCTGATAATCTGATTTCCTCAACTCATAAAGAAGAAGATTCTGATTTTCAACATCACTATTAAGTCAGTTTTTGTGCTTCTATATGGGTCAGAAACTTGCACCAATCGTCAAGAAAACCATTCCCAACACACCACTGAAGACCTGCGTCAACAGCTACCAACTTCACTGTCTCCATACTCTAATTTAGATGGACAGCTGACAAGACAGAAACAGTTAGCGCCAAGAAGCTCTCTGAACCAACGAACTAACGAGAAACCTATTACTCATCAAATATTCGAATGGAAATGCAGATGTTCAAGTAGTAGTTTGTAGGGATTTGGTTAATTGGTTACAGGATTTCATCATGAGCTGACATTGGTTAGAGAACCATTGGAATATCTGGGAGTACTGGAGAACTAATTTATTCTTATTTGGGACTCTTCAGCAGTACGCACCAACCGAAGTTCGAACCCAGGACCTTATGGTTACAAGGCGAGCTCGTAGAGATGGAGATGGATTGGACAATGGCTGAGGCGATCGTTGAGTGACACTGGTGACTAGACAGATCCTGATGGGAAGCCGAGTGTGAGGCGATGAGTTGTGCGTGGCTGTGGTGGTGATATGTTTGAGATTGTTTGGTGGATGGTTGCGAGATAACAAGTCATAGGGAGTTGTGGAGTCAGCTGATTAGGACTGCAGTGATTAGGATGATGTTGAGAAGCGTTATGTTCCAATCGAAGCCGAAATGAATATTGGCGAAAATCAATACATACAACTTAACAGAAATTAATTCTCATTAGAAATCCATTATCTGGTTGACTACTATGAAGAACTGGTTCAGATGATATAATGCTATTTATATGATAGGATCGTGGTGACTATGGAGGCTCACCATATCAAAGCGAAGCATATGCTCATCGAAGGCAATGGTGAGGGCAGCGCTATACCACAAGTTTACAAAGTAATGAGTCTTGGGTCAATGAACCCCAGTCCAAGTGATGGAATGGCCAATGAGCTTAGCCTAGGTTCTATTCCCAGTAGAGTCATAGGTTCGCATTGGTGAAAAGTCCCAAAATTGGGTGTAACAAATCTCTAAACGATGTTGGTTTGTGACAGAAATCCAACAATTGAAATCATACTGTTGCGTTAACAAAGGTATAAGGGATTTCTGGTTTGTAACCAATTAAAATAATTCCTTTTTGTATCGTTTATACTGACTCTTTTCTCTTATTTTTCTAGTCACACAATTCTTCTTGAGATATACAAACAATAATAGAACCATTGAAAACCAGAGAGTACTGAATAGCTGTTTCATCCTAGTTTGGAAATCGTTGGCAGTACACACCCACCGCCAGGGTTCAAATCAAGGACCTTCTGGTTACAAAGCATTCAGCCACTGGGACCCGATTCAGTGTTCAGCCCATGAATTCTAACTTCTAACGATTTGTGATTAAGCCCTACCATCAACCAGTGTCATCGGCAGGAACTTTATCGCCACTTTTGACTGAATGAGACTCAGTGGTCACGCCTTCTCTAGGAAACTCTGTCCTTTAGGAAGTTATTAGACAGCATCAGGTTAATTAACCAGAAGGTCGTGGGTTTTAACTCCAGTGGGTGCGTACTGCCGATGATTCCTAAACTAGGATGAAGCAGCTGTGTAGTACTCTCTGGTTTTCATTGGTTCTCTAACTTATATCAACGCGTGATCAAGTCGTTAAAAACAAATCTAATCCTTATAGACTAACTCTTGAATGTACACAAATTTGAAAGCTAATCTACCTGACTAAACTTCATAAATTCTATGTTTTTTATGATCGATTTGTAACAATTAGACTCGCAGTTTCACTTTAAAAAATGACTTTGTTTCACAGAACAAAACACCTTAAATGTATACTGACCTATAAAGGAAAGGTGGAAATTAGGGCGAATATTTACTTCTGATTTTTTTTTCGTTTTTTCCCCATTTTAATGTTAAGCACATAGGAAAACTCCCAGTTGCTTAAATGTGGTCGATTGTTCTTTTAATTAACTTAATGAGAAATTTTTAATGAGTACATGCATCATATCTGTTTGCTTTATTTTTGTAACTCATTACGCAAAAAAGTCAAAAGTACGGTGACATGTATCCATATAAATTGTGTGTTTGTTTGACAGTCTGATATATTTTGCTATGTATATACTGATCGATATTCCATTATAATTAGCCAATCATGTTAAGACTGTCTATCGATTTGTTCATTTTGAATATTCGCTCTCACACTTGTGTTCACACACTTGTTCGGACATTCATATATATTTTTGCTCTCACACTCCTGTGTGACACATTGATTCTCCTTGTGTTTGGAAAATAGAAGTATCATCGCAAACCTAGTGGTCTTCTGCTTTCCGTCTTTCTTGCGTCAGGACTATTAAATTCTCGACCAGTACATAACAATAATTTGGCGACGAGTACATATTATACAGATAAGATATTTTTTATTCTAAAGAACAAACAGCAACATATGATCATCTCATTAGTTGATCAGCTTATTTTTTCGTTGATCAGTGATAGTGAAACCATCAGAGTGATGAAGTTAACAAAGCACACATTTCCATATAACCTAATCATAGAAGTACACTATTTGTAATGGAATAACTGTGTTTTTGGAATATCCCTCCTGTACGATCAGATCACAATATTCATACTTATTTGAACCCTTCAACTGACTGTTTAATTGGTTAGAGGATTTCATCAGCAGCTGACATCAGTTAGAGAACCACTGCAAAACCTGGTAGTACTACACGACTTTTTCGTCAGCCTAGTTTGAGACTCTTCAGCAGTACTCACATACCATCAGGGTTCCAACCAAGGATCTCCTAGTTACAAGGCGAGTTAGCTCGTAGACCATTAAGCCACTTGGACCCAATCCATTGGCCAGTCCATGAATCGTAATTTCTAACAATTCATGACACAGCGTGACCATTTCTCGGTGTCTTCTTCGATGAGTTACTGCCTCGACTTCAACCTGATGTAGCCTACTGGTCACGGCTTGCCACTAGAACCACAGGTCACTGCTTGAATAGAGCCACAAACCAATGAGCATCAGATCAATTTTTCAAGTTCTGGTTTTTGTAGGGATGCTCACTAGTGACTGGCAGTATTCAGGCAGTGACCTGGAGATCTAGTGGGAAGCCGTGATCAGTTGGGTAAAGAAGGTTGAAGGTGAGGCAATAACTCATCGAAGAAGACATTGAGAAGTGGTCACACTATGTTGTAAATTCGCGGAAGTTATAATTTATCGACTACCCATTGGATCGGCTCCCAGTGGCTTAATGATCTATGAGCTAGCTCACCTTGTAACCAGAATGCCCTGGTTTCGAACCTCAATGGGTTGGTACTGCTAAAGAATTTAAAGCTAGGCTAACGCAACAACTCTCCAGTACTCCTAGTTGGTTTTCCAATGGTTCTGTAACTGATGTCACTTAGTGATCAAACCCTGAAATCAATTTTTTCTCTTTCATTATATTTAACGAGCCATAAATACGAAAGTAATCATCCCCACCCCCCCGGGCAATTCATAGTTTTACATGAGTCTTAGGTGGTAAGCAATACTTGCGCAGTCAAAACGACCGACTTATGGTTTAAAAAATTCCTTGCTAAATAATGGTAATAAAAAGAATAGTGACTTTTAATTGACGTCGGTGATTGTAACAATTTATTTTTGACTAGTCATCAGATGTAATCTAGTTATGTTATCTAAAATTTAACCGCAACTTCAAACTAGATAAACTCTGAATTGCCAAATATTTCACAATGTCAAGATAACTTAATCTCATTGGCAATAATCATAGTGATAAATAATATTTGTGGTTATATATATATACATTTATATATGTATATATATATATATATTCACATAGATATGTCTATTCTCAAGTTTGTAGAGATTTGATTTGTCTCTAGTTTGAATACGGATTGATGTTAGCTAGAGAACCATTTGAAACGATCAGGGAGTACTGGACAAGAGTTTAGACCGAGTTTGAGACTCTTTGGAGGTACACTGAGGACCGGCTACAGGATAAAGTTACCTGGAGATCTATTGAGAGGTTGCTACCAGTGGAGTCTACCAGGTAAGGACTGAGGACAAGTACTCGCTGCTGATATAGACAAAACAAATATTTCGATGAAGAGGCTCCTTTTGGTGAATCCACTTCTTTCTTCAGTTGCACAATCGCATTTAAATACAATTATTTATTCTCATGGAGGATTTCATCATGAGCTGACATCAGTTAGAGAACCACTGGAAAACCTGGGAGTACTGGACAGCTGTTTCGTCCTAGTTTGGGACTAATCAGCAGTACGCACCCACCACCACGGTTCGAATCCAGGACCTTCTGGTTACAAGGCGAGCTACCCTGTAGACCATTGAGCCACTGGGACGCGATCCAATGGTCCTTGAATTCTAACTTCTGCCAGTTCACGACATAGCGCGACCACTTCGCAATGTCTTCATCGATGAGTTACTGCCTCATCTTCCACCTGCTGTACCCTACTGGTCACGGCTTTGCACTAGAACCCCAGGTTAACTGCCTGAATAGGGCCAGTCAGTTCATGATTAAATCCTCCATGCAATCAAATAAAATCCCTACAAAACCAATACTTGAAAATTATTTATTCCACAAAAGGGGGGGGGTATTAATAATGGAGATAAGTTGCCATAATCGTAGTTGGCCCTATTCATCAATACATGACAGAATTTGAATAAAGATGTTAGAGTGATAAGGAATATATCAGAACATAAGAATTTAGCTAAGGTAAGAATGGCTGACCCCGAGAAAAGAGAGAAGCTCAGCAAGTGCACTGCATGCATTAACACACAGTCACACAATAGGTTGGGAGAAGGTTAGAATTCTAAGAAGTAATATAGGTAGGTGGAAAGAGAGATTGATTATCTAGTCTACACCCAACACATACAATAGGAATGATTCATCACTCATACCAGAAATATGGGAAATACTACTTCCAGTCAAGTCGAGAGATGAGAAATAATGAAATTATATAAACGAATTTGGAAAGTTGTGTGTTAGTACCTTGATTTAATTTTGAGTACCAATAAATTGTATTCGAAACGCGGTCATCAGTAAATATTACTGCATAACACTGTGAGACGTAATCAAAATAAATTTTAACCATATTGGAATTATACTCTACCACAGTGCACAAGTTCAATTCTTATATCAATATATCAGTTCACTTGTTCCTGTGTTGTCAGGTTTATAGGTCGTTTATCGCATATTTTGTCTAAAGGGCCCCGAGAATACTACTCCTTATGATTTCATGGAGGTAAGAGTGACTACATTCTTTCCGTCTTAATAAACGTCTCCTTAAAAGTAATCTACGGAGTGAAGAGTGTTACTGAAACCATAGTCATCCTAACAGAGAAACCAGACCTATGCAAATGCAAGAAAATTCTTCCACCAATTTCACCATCATGGTAGTGAATCTGTTCTCTCCAACTAATTTCTTGTCTTTTATTTGTCTTAACTGTTTCTTGTTCTTCTAAACCTCGGAACCCTTACGTAATATCATGTTTCCCCTTCTTTCTTACATATACAGTCCGATTACAACTCATCCATTGAATTATTTATCTCATTATGTAACTCCAACACCATTATTCAACTCCTCTCATATAATATTGAGAACTACGATTATGACAACTCATCTCTATTGTTGTTATCTTTCTTTGTAGAAAAAGCTGTATAAAAATGCATTTGTACAGCTAGAGGAAAGGTATCCTCTGAAAGGATCCTCTACGATGAACTACTTGCTTTAATTTTCACTAATGCTTAGATGAAGACAATTCATGATATAACAAGCATTATTATACTTTGCACTCCAGTTTTCACTAGTAGACTGAGTGAAGAAAATGTAATGTTATGAGACTGTCTCTAGTCCAATGACGGACTGATGTCAGCTACAGAACTAATGAAAACCAGGAATACTGAACAGGTGCCTCATCCCAGTTTGTGATTCTTCAGTAGCACGCGCCTGCCGAAGTTCAAACTCAGGATCTTCAGCTAACAAAGCGAGCCCGTAGACCATTTAGCCATTGCAACTCGATCTAATGCCCCATCAATTTCAATTTCTTCTGTATAATAATTCATGCTGGTTTCCTAATGGTTCTTTAACAGATATTGTTCTATGATCAAATTTGAAACAAATCAAATCCCTAAAAATAACTCTTAAAAATTATATAAAATTACCTTCAATTTAAAGAATCGAATTCATCAAAAACAAAATTGAGGAGAAGACTAACCTTCTTGGCCTTTGTTCCATTTCATTCAGCAGTGAATTGTCAATAAACTGAAAGACCAAGTTTAGTCGTTTCTTTTTACGAAATACTTCTATCAAATTAACCAAGTTGGGATGTTTTAAACGCTGAAAGTTAATTGAACAAAATAAGGAATTTGCATAAGAAAAGTACTTGGACTGGTTAATACACACATTTTCACAGCTTTCTTCTTTTTCAGTATAGAAGAAGTTTGTAGAAGACCTTCACCTATAGTGTCAGAGTGATCTGTTCAGAAGATGCCACTGAAGACGGACTTAAAGTTGTATACGACAAGTTTATTGAAAATAGCTACCCTGAAAAGTTCATTACTAAACATACGGTTCAGAGAGTAGGAAATAATTCTTCTCTATCTGTTAACAATAAGCCTGTATATACACGATTACAATTCAGAGGTGATTTATCAAGTGAAATAATAGCTAACAAGTTGAGAAAGTCCATTCAAAGAACATTTAATACCGGTAAGCTGCAGCTTGTATTTATTTTTATTTTTTGATTACAGCTTGATTCCACACTGTATTTTTGGTACAAGTATGGAATTTTCAGCATGGATATCGGTAGCCCAAATTTTGCAAGCCTACCATAGATATCAGGTGTGCGTCGGAGTGAGCTCGAACCCCAGGTCCATGTACATGGTCGGTGAGAGTCCACACACACAACCGATTGTGATTCCGAAACCGGAGGACGAGTACCTGGGTCAGCCACTTCTGATTGTATCTGTCGATTCAAGTGAAGCCTTTCATATAGGCCTTTGCTCTAGGAACTTAATACTTTGTGCTCCGAAACACCTACTTGCCAGTTTGATATAAGAACACCTTGTACAGACAGACCATTAAATTAACATTGAGGAATCTTCTGCTAACTCTGGTTGGGTACTTAATAAACTACCAAAGACTCTGGATAACGAATGCTGCGAACAAAAGAGGCCATTACAATTCGCTTAGAAGTACCCGATATCTGTTTGCAAAACAGATGTCCAGCCACTACTGATTGCTACTGTACAGCTAAGTGAATGAACTCGCCGGAAATAGACTCTCCATAGAACTGTTTCTACTTAATTCCATGTCTGGATGGGTATTTTTCTTTAAATCTTTGAATAGTTGATAATTATTGAGTGAATCCAATTATGATCTCATTTGTATACACATTATGTTTGAAGAAAGTACATACTTCGTAATTGTGGGTTCATTGTTAAGTATCGATCAATAGGGAGCACTTTAGCAAAATATGCATTTAAACGGTTAGTGTCTGAAATATATCGGAAATTTACTCATCTAAATGAAATGAACAAAAGTTATCTTTATTATTCCTTTAAGTTCCCAGGGGAACATAGGGTTTCAAGCTAGAGTCTTCAAGTTTCGGTAGGTGTGGCGTTCATTTTTACGGGATAAGCTTTCCAGCCTTATGTCTAACCTTTCCTCTTTACCAGTCATACTACTGGCTTAGCTAGATAAACGAGTGAGCCAGCCGGGGATAGAACCCGGACCACATGAGGCGTGGCCGGAAAGCATTCTGCCGGTGTGCCACCGACGCACCATAAGGAACCTGTTGCACATTTCTAAATCTATTTTGTAGACCATTTATCCTAGAAACCGATATATTTTACTTACTGCTCAGCAGTAAAACAGAAAAGTCCTCAAATTCCATTTACTAACGAGGTTGAGATACCAAAAATATTTCCAACCAGAAAAAAAGGGAATTAATATACACTGCAAGCAACTTCAATGAGTGATCCTGGAAAAATATTCCACCTACTATTCTATATCCTTCGTTAACATTGACCACTTATTGTCTAAAATCATCTTGTTTCCAGTCTATTTTCAAAATCACTTTTCTATAAGTAACTCACCTTTAACATTCGAATCTCTCTCATTGCAATTTTTCGAATAACTGGATCATCTTCTGATGCGGTGAATTGTTTAATAGCTACTAACTGTCCAGACTTTATATCACGACACTTGAATACAACTCCATAGGCTCCTTCGCCAATTTTGCATATCTTCTCATATTTTTTAAATAATAAATCATCGTATTTTCTAAGAAATTGAGAGAAGAAAGAAAATGAGTATTATTTACAAATGACTGCATAAATTTCTCTTCTTTAGGAGATATTTAGATGATATCATTTTGATATGTGATGATCACAAAGACGCAAGTCGCTTATCAGATAGACTCTGTATAGAATCATATAATTTAATTTAATTTTCGATTACAGCTTGATTCCACACTGTATTTTTGGTACAAGTATGGAATTTTCAGTGTGGATATCGGCAGCCCGAATTTCGCAGGCCTACCATAGATATCAGGTGTGCGTCAGCAGGGGATCGAACCTCGGACCATGTGCATGGTTGGCGAGAGTCCTAACCACTGTGCCACCGACGCACAACATGTGTGGAGGAAAGTTGTAACCAGCTTACATTTTTAGACATACTTCTGAGTCAAAGAGATGATGGTTCAATCAATTTACAGGAAGCCTACTCGGACTGGGCAATACCTTAATTTTCACAGCTTCTGTCCATTACAGTAGAAGAGAGGCTTGGTGAAATGCTTATTTCAGAGGATTCGGCGTATATGTACGGCTGATTTTATGGAGAAATATTAATGGATACTCTTGTTGAAAACGGATATCCCTTAAAATGTTTAATCAGGTGCAGGAGTTAATTAGTCTTTAAACCTATAATCTACACCACCCCTAAGAAAAATGTCTTCATCAAATTACCATATAGCGGTGAAATAAACAGTAGGATTTTGAGACAAAGGTTAAATTCGGTCATCCGTATAACCCATTATGCAGTCCAGCTTGTAATTATCGAAAAAGTCAAAAAATATGCCTCACTGCAAACCTCAAAAGTACACAAGTGATTGTGTCATATCCTAAACTATTTACCACTTTTCGTCTGTCTGTGTGCAGACACACATACATAGGGAGGAGTAACTGTGCTTTGCATGTGAGGGTGGAAGAGCATGTCCCGAAATAGTTAGAAAGACAAATAAATTGTGGAAAACCAATATATATGCAGGTAGCATACTACCAACTTTGTCTATATCCAAACATCTAATCGAGATGAACTATAACACTGCTGTTAACACAGCCTTTAAGGCTATCAATAAAAAAGGTTCAAGGGCGCTTACTGAAATACGCTGAGGCTATAGCTATTCATAAACTTGAATTATAGAATTCAGCCTGCACTAAACGAGGTATGAGACACAGGATATTAGTTACTATCCCATTTGATTGAAAATATCAATTACAGTTCTACAGGAGGTCAACTGCGAACCCCAGTTGGTCATGCGTAAAGTCTCTGACTATATGATGGGTGACCATAGATCGCACCTGAGAAGGGAGATGGATTCTTTCAAGATTGTAGACACGCCATGTTGACTAGTGTTTGTCAACAAGCACAAAACGTAGGTCAAGCTGGGCTTCCTTCCGATTGCCTTCAGCCATCTAATGTTAGCAAATTATAATTATACCTCAGTAGTTTGCACGCAGTGATAAGTATTTTATTTTTAGTAATATTTAGAGTAAAATTACTGCCAGCGACTGTACCCACTGTTGGAATTGTTTTTTAATTCATACTTTTATGATTTGTATTCATATAGTTTAATTTTCGTTCATTCATTTTTGTGTATCCAGAATTATTGGGCCTATTGGGCTTTTTTGGGGCTATTTCTTGAAAATGCACAGCACAATTAATAGATATTATTGTATAACTAAAAGATTGTCATAAGTCAGAGTTCGGATCAATGAAAATGATATAATTAAACATATACGAAGCAAGGTAACTAACTACACAGAAGATCGAGGTTCGATTTACTGTCGAGTCAATTCGAAACCGCCTACTTTTCATTAGGCAATAGTAAGCCTAGAGAAGAGGGAAAATTGGCCATGAGGCTAGAAACTTCAATCTGTAAAATTAACGCCACTGCTATTGAAACTTTAAAATATGGAGTCCAATGTTACACTCAAAATGCAAGAAATAAAATAATAGAAAAAAAGAATTTTATGGTTCCAATACAATCTCTTAGACTATCTACGTTGTTAGCTTTGAAATTAATCCACACATTTGTATTCCCCGGACTTTTTCTAACAGTTGACATTATACAAACAATCACCTGAACAGGAATGGGATACAATCTGTTCTGTTAAATATACTTTGTCAGGTACTAGTAGAATGATCATACTATCACATTCTTTAAGCAGGATAAATAGAGAAACTAGCAAGGTTAACGTAGATGATCACTGATAAGTGAGTGTGTGAAGTTTTATTCAAATGATTCACCTCGCCTCTTTATAAATGAAGGAGAAAAACAGTGAGAACCAGATACCAGTCAGGTCCCTACACAATATGGAGAATGCATACATTGAAGCATCTCTATATAATTAGAATCTCTAAAAGACACGAGTGCATTTCAACAAGATATTCTGCTTGAATATAATAAATGTCTAGGTGTTAAACTACAAATTACATCAAAATTTAGATTCAAAGGAATATTCTATAACAGTGGTTTCATGAGAGATTAGAGTATAGGACTTAAACAAACCAAAATCAATTACTCTGATAATCACCAAAAGTACCCATTAAGTCATGAAGAAAATAAAAGAAAATTCAGTGAAGAAAATTCTCTTTTGAATTGAATTCTTGATTTTCCCGTCGATTGATTGGACCGAAGTGTTCGGTCTCAGGTTGACATGTCGGCTTCTTGTGCAGATGCTTCGACGATGTCTGTTGATTTGATTTGTATACAATTGGTGGATGGTGGCTAGCAGTGGAATCCAGGATGCGCATTATTTCGTCCTATTTGGGACTCGTCAGCTGGATGTACCTGCATTTCTCAGTGAGTGATGATGTTCCCACCGAGGCTCGAACCCAGTGCCCATAGTTTCAAACGTCAAAGCGTTATCCACTAGACCACTTGGGCCACGAGAGCCACCTCTTGTGCAACGGGTCATATATTAATTATTGAATTGAATTCTTGATTTTCCCGTCGATTGATTGGACACTGGGTTCGAGCCTCGGTGGGAACATCATCACTCACTGAGAAATGCAGGTACATCCAGCTGACGAGTCCCAAATAGGACGAAATAATGCGCATCCTGGATTCCACTGCTAGCCACCATCCACCAATTGTATACAAATCAAATCAACAGACATCGTCGAAGCATCTGCACAAGAAGCCGACATGTCAACCTGAGACCGAACACTTCGGTCCAATCAATCGACGGGAAAATCAAGAATTCAATTCAATAATTAATATGACCCGTTGCACAAGAGGTGCCTCTCGTGGCCCAAGTGGTCTAGTGGATAACGCTTTGGCGTTTGAAACTATGGGCACTGGGTTCGAGCCTCGGTGGGAACATCATCTATCACTGAGAAATGCAGGTACATCCAGCTGACGAGTCCCAAATAGGACGAAATGCGCATCCTGGATTCCACTGCTAGCCACCATCCACCAATTGTATAAAAATTCTCTTTTCAAGTATTGGTTTTTGTAGGGATTTTGTTTGATTGCATGGAGGATTTAATCATGAGCTGACATCAGTTAGAGAATCACTGGAAAACCTGGGAGTACTGGACAGCTGTTTCGTCCTAGTTTGGGACTCTTAAGCAGTACGCACCCACCGGGATTCGAACCCAGGACCTTCTGGTTACAAGGCGAGCTACCCTGTAGACCATTGTGCCACTGGGACCTGATCCAATGGTCCTTGAATTCTAACTTCTGCCAGTTCACGACATAGCGCGACCACTTCGCAATGCCTTCATCAATGAGTTACTGCCTCATCTTCCACCTGCTGTACCCTACTGGTCATGGCTTTGCACTAGAACCCCGGGTTAACTGCCTGAATAGGTCCAGTCACTAGTGAGCATCAGATGAATTTTCAAGTATTGGTTTTTGTAGGGATTTTGTTTGATTGCATGGAGGATTTATCGACGAAATCATCTTCAGAGTCGGCTGTACAGTCGTATTTATATTTACCAACAATGTATATTAGTCCACTACTGAGTAATAAGTGAGGGGTGACATAACTGAAATAATCACTGAAATTTGTTTTAAAAGTTAAAATAAAAGTTATGAATTACGTAGTACTCAACAATGGTACAAAGGAAGAAAAGGTTAGAAATTTGAGCAGGTTAAAATCTTTATTGAGTGAGTAGAGAGGTGGTAGAGTGTCCATTTAATGGGTGTGCAGAGGATGAGGAAACGTACAAAAGGAACATGTGAGAGTGATTACAGTGAATTAATTACTAATAAAAGAAAAATTAAACTAATCATTTAGGATAAAAATAAAAAATTACAGGGAACGATCAATGAAGAGGTTAAGACCATGGTAGAATAAGAGACTGGACAAACATTTTCTGTATACAGAATTCGACGTTGTACTGACGAACTACCAACGCGGCAGGTTTCGGCATTTGTGCATAGTGGAGGTGTTAGCAATTGGTCAATACAACGCAGAACTCTGTATACAGAAAAAGTTTATCCAGTCTCTTATTCTATTTTGGTTTTAACCGCTTCATTAATCGTTCCCTGTAATTTTTATTTTAAATGATTAATTTGCTTTTGCTTTAATAGTTAATTCACTATTATCACTCACATAATATGTTCCTTTTGTAGACTTTCTCATCGTCACACCTGTTAAATGGACATTCAACTACCTTTCTTCTCACCTTATTAGATTTCTAACGCTTTCTTCCTTCGTGCTTTTGAAAATTACGCAGTTCATAACTTTTATTTTAACTTTTAAAACCAATTCTAAGTGATTATTTCAATTATGTCACCCCTCCCTTATTACTCAGTAATGGACAAATATACATTGTTGGTAAATCTAAGTACGACTGTACAACCTCTAAAGATGAATTTTCTTCTCTGAATTATCGTTTCCTCTAACAATGTTGTCTTGAGTGAAGGCATAGAAATTAATAATATTGAGGTAACTTTTAACCTTTCGGCTGACACAAATTGGAAATTGCCGTCACACTTTTTCATTTAACACACGAAACAATTGACATGAAGTGTGTCATGTAGTAGAATTACCAATAACTATGAATGCTACCGTACGTTTTCCAATCGATACATTGAACCGATTGAAGCTATACACTGCTCTTAATGTCTCAGGTGGAAGTAGTCGAAAAGGCTAGTAAAAACAAATGAACCGATTAAGTAATGTTAGATTGTAATGGAAGGGAATGAAACACGTTTATAATGAAGATAAGATTAAGGGATGATAAGAAAGGGGTCGAAAATATAAACAAGAGGTGGTGTAGCAGTCTTTAGTTGGTTATGTCTTATAAAGCCACGGGAGGGATAATGGCTGTACGAACTTTTTGAATGCATAGTTTAGGTTTAATAGTTCTAATGCCTATCGCCTCAGCTGTGTGCAGTAGACGAATACGAAGCCAATTGGAAAGATTCGGTAGGATAAGATGAATTACTTTGAAGGCTCTCGTTTTCTCCACTACATGACCACTATCAATAAAATGTAACAAAATTCACTTACGCATTGTTTTCGTCCGTCATTTACCAAACCACTATGGGAGATGTTCACTAACACGTTGGCTAGGCTGTCTAGTGATAAACCCATCATAACTGTCGCCGCAGGTACAGATTGCCTCACTTTTTCATCCTTATTATTGATAAAACCATTATTATTATCATCATCATTACTACCATTATGACTAATTGCACAAATTATATTCACCATCGTATTATCCTATAGACAAAACACCATGAGTGGTTTATATTTGAATTTTTATTTGTAAACTTATATAGGTATATTAGAGTCAAGCCTGATGATGTTCGTTTATATGTGTTGTTATAAATTTTACTATGGGAATATTTAATACATCTGTTATTGACCTTCAAACCATCGGTGAGCATTTCTCAGGGACAAAGAAGAAATATTTATAGGGATCGAACAGTACTGCATTGTGTGATACATTACAAATTGCTGTTTTACCTAAAGATTTTGAACAAACAGGAAATATTGTACAGTAAATCACACCGAGAATTCTGTTCACTGTCCAGAATAAAGACGTTATTTATGTTAATATATATTATAAATTACTTAACTCAATTTCTGAAATTACTGGCGACATCTTATTATTATTATTAATCGGCCATCTTGAGGCGTCTAATATTTGCTATAAAGCGTATAGAATTATAGTCATCTTTATTGTCAACTGATTCAGCTGTCTAATACTTTTAAGACAAAAAATGTGCATACGCCGCATAAATCTCAGTGAATACGGTTAAAATAAATAGCGGTGTTAAAAATATTTTCATACTCAGTTTGGTATATTATTTTTAGTTGAAAAATATGCAGAAGAAATGATTTATTAAGCTGGAAGTGTTTACAAAATTTGTTCCATTACCATAGATCAAATCAAGGATCAAGTTCATGCATTTCTCTAAGACCTTCTGGTTACAAGGCGAGCTACCCTGTAGACCATTGAGCCACTGGGACCCGATCTAATGGTCCTTGAATTCTAACTTCTGCCAATTCACGATAAAGCGCGACCACTTCGCAATGTCTTCTTCGATGGGTTACTGATGAAGAGTCCCAAACTAGGACGAAACAGCTGCCCAGTACTCCCAGGTTTTCCAGTGGTTCTCTAACTGATGTCAGCTTATGATGAAATCCTACATGCAATCAAACAAAATCCCTACAAAACCAATACTTGAAAATTTCTCTAAGACTTGAAAAAAATATCTAAATCGAACAAAGCATAGAATGGCAGTCAAGCCTCTACTTCAGTTGCCTAGACTACGAAGAGGCCTTCGATGGTATTGAACGTGAAGTAGTTTAGGAACTGCTGTCCCACAAATCTCTGTCAACCTCATACAACAACTATATATTGTGATGCCACATTTCAAGTAATCCACACCGGAAAAGTCAGTGAAGAAACCGTCGAAGGGAAGACAGGAGTAGGAGAAGACTGTCTGACTACTATCACCGATGATATTCTTGATTGTGGTAGGAGTGAATTATGAGGCGATAAGACAGAAATAAGTCGGACAGTGAAGAAGGCTGTAGGAAATCTGAACTTCGTGGAAGATTTATGTCTAATGTTACGTAAATTTTGAAGATGTACATGTGAAAACCAAAAAGGGACAAATACAGGGCTTCAAGTGAACATACAGAAAACAGAGATGATAAGGATAACCAACCAAACACAACAAACCCAATCACTACCAATAGGAGAAATTTGAAAGAGGTCAATTCCTTCACTTATCTACGAAGCATCAGTTTCAACTACAAGTGGACAATACGGAAGAAGATGTCAGAGCTAGTAAGGATTGAAAAGGCAAAACGCAAAGTCAATAATCAAAAAATGAATATAGAAATCTGCTGCACTCAGCAAAAACAACAAGATTTGGATTTTTAACACAAATATTAGTTTAATTAGCTCTTCTATATGAATGAGAAACTCGCGCTGCACATCACCAGAGGCAATTCAAACGCCTTCAGACAGAAATTCATCAACAGGTACGACCTTCACTAGCTCTATACTGAAGATCAGATGGCCAGCTGACCAGAAAGAATTAGCAGCAAGAAACTGAACAAATATATTGAAAAAAAATCGGTACAGAAGCAAAGGACACACTTTGAAGAGACCATTGAAGGACACTACGCATGAAGACAGCCCTTGAGTGAGACTGGGAGGGCAAGCGACGAGCTGGGTGTGGTTCCAAGGTTGGCTAGTGTGGGGTTAGCTTAAGAGGACCACAGAAAATAGGACATAGTGGAGATGGGCTGTTGAAGCCCTATGTTCCACTCGGAACCTTAAGGGAATAATAACAGTAATAATAATAAATCTCTAGAATATTAAGTGATGAGCATTATAGAACTGAGATCTCGAGCCATACTCTTTCACTTTGTCATTAAAACAAATAAACATTCACTTACTTCTGTTGTATATGTTTATTAATTGCTATCGGTTGAACATTGATCAGTTTTATTCCTTCATTGTTGGTGGTGGTGATGTTGACAGCAGTATTAGTCGTCGTCGTCGTTGTCGTAGCATCTGATTTCTTTTCACCATTCTGTGCAATATTTTCACAGTCGTCAGTATTATTCACCTGGGAATCATTTTCTGTTGAAGAGACAAAAATAAGTAATTAATGATTAGAAAAGAGTAAAAAATTACCATCAAGAAGTACTGGTGGCAGACTGTTCTTCGAATCCTCTTCTTCCATCATTATTGTTATTATTAGTATTAATTACAGCTTGTATATATGTGTGTACATTTAAAGATTACTTATATGCTTTTAGGGTAGAATTTGAAACAAACTAGTTGAGCATGCCTAGTGTTTTATGGCGTCAGTTGTTGCAAAAGCAGTTAGCTGCATTATAAGCTGTTATCGTAGGCGAATAATATTGAAGCATAATACCAAGTAATATGTATACTACCTAACAGTGATTTCAGTAGTATACAATGATGCACATTTAGTTTTGTGATTTCTTGGATTCTTATATACATCTAATAAATATAAATATGTATATTATTATATAGGATAGTAATCCTTTTGTTTTAAATGTTATTGTTAATTGTATTATATGTCTTCTTTATTTAATATAACTGTCAACGTGATCTTGAGATCTTAAATTTTTAAAATAGTTCAATACAGCTCAACACAGATCACTCTGTAGATGTGTGTATATTTTTGAAGAAAATCAAATAGTTCACATTTCACAGTCTTGTTTATTTCTCAATGATGCTTTTTCATTGTAAAAGTATATTCTGAACACTAATAAGAAAGAGGTAAGGTAAGGTAATGAAAGGTATAATGTACATATGTATCTATACATATATATTTATGCCTACTCTAAATACCCCATTATATGTATGTAGTGAGGACTATTCATCAAGATGGAAATCTCTCCCACTTCACATCTATCTTCTCCCTCTCTCTCTCTCTTTCTGTTCTATATATCAATACGATTTCCTTTTCTGTTTGCTTTCTACAATCTTTCTCCCAAAGAGGTATGGGCGGGGATAAGATAGGATAGGATGGGATAGGACAGGATAAGAGAGGATATGATAAATGATTTCCCTTTTTCCTCATCTAACCCATACGTACTCACTCATACACACACACACACCTATTAAGGCAATATATACATATATGCCTAATGACCAATAATATTTTGATTGTATATATATATATATACTGGGATAAATAACAGACAGGTTGTCATGACAGCGTAGTAATAATGTATATAAATGTTTGTTTCCTTGGGAAAATGTGTACATACAGGCATGAACATCTTGTTACAAGACTTCTCTTTCTTAAGTAAACACTGTTCTGTCTCACACACACATTATAGTACTTGCTAAGGTGAAACAAAATGGAGATTTGGGACGTAAGAGATTAAGCGTAGACAGCTAATGTTGGGAGATTTTAAGTATAAAGTGATATTAGATTAATAATGTTATATATATATATAAACTTACAGACACTCAAAATGGTTGGTGATTTTAATAACATTTGTTTACACAGCAAAAGTTGAATGTTTTCAAAAGTTATTTTTTCGTAGGAGTTTGATTTGTTTCCAGTTTAATAACTAGGTGATATCGGTTAGAATACAACTGGTGAGTCAGGGAGTACTGAATAGCTGTTTCCCCTCCTAGTTTAGGACTCTTTGGAATTACGTATCCACTGTGGCTGGAACCTGGAACCTTCAGAACGCAAGTCAAGTTTGGAAGCCGTTTACGCACTACTACCCTACGAAAGAGCCTATGAATTCCAGCTACTACTAGTTCGTGCTAACTAATCTGATGCTCGCTAGTGACTGGCCAAGGGATAAAATTGTCTGGATCTCCAGTGAGAAGTTAGGAGTGTGACGACTAATGGTTGCCGATGACACTGGCTTGTAGTCGTGCTAAAATCACGAATTGGTAGAAGTTGGAATTGGTGGGCAATAGGATCGCGTCCCAATGAATAAATGGTTTATGACCTTGCCGTGTAACCCGAAAGGTTCTGTGTTCGAATTTCAACCGGCGCGTACCATTAATGAGTCGCAAACTAGAACATATGGGATGACATTGGGAGCACCGATAACCCTGAAGGTTTCAGAGATATTTGTGTATAGCTGGGAAAGTAGGTTCTTTTAGAATGTTTAATCTTGGTCCCACTTGATGGTAGAGATATACAGGTAACACATTCAGCATATTGAAATCTGAGCATATCCTTCAGTTCTTTTCCACACATATAAACTCAGTGTTCAGAAAATAAGCAGGGTAAGTCAGATATGCAAGAGTGGGAAATCAAACGAAAACAGGATGATGGGTTAGGTATTAGCATCTATAAAAAACTGACACATCCTGGTATATAATTGGGCCTTTATTCATGGCATTCGAAATCACTAAAGGTAGGTTAAGCATTTATATAATCCATTTAAGAACCTAACTAGTAAGTCAGAGGACGGAATTCAACTGATAAAGAAAACATTAGCACTGAATAACTACCCCCCACAGTTTATTAAAAATTGCATGAAGACGCATAAGGAAAATAAGAGAAATAATGAATATGATGGAAATAATACAAATAATAAGGAATTTAAAGCCGCTCCAATACTGCCATATAAATAAGGAACATCAGAGGCTCCATGTAGGAATCCTAGTGAGACTGAAAATAGGGAGACATTTAAACCAACCAGCTCACTCAGCAACAAACTCCGTGCAATTTAGGACCTGATAGATACATTTAAAAACAGAATAATGTAATTCACGAGGAAATATGCAATGGCTGTGAGGTCAACTACATAGGTCATACCAGTAGATCATGGTCAATCAGATTATAGGAAAATATGAATGTAGCTAGATCCAGAATGATTTACCTTGCTACGTTAAATAAAACTCAGGTATTGGAATTCATTCACTTGAATTTCATCACCAAATAAGTTTGAACGGGACGAGAGTATCAAAAATTGACATAACATATAATATGTACAAGCAACAAGTTGGTAGAAGAAGCATCAACTTCAAGTGAACATAGATAAAACAGAGGTGATGAAGATTCCTGGCCAACATCAACAGCAACAACAACAACAGACGACAATCAGCATAAGTGGGAGGAACCTGAAAGAAACAACCTCCTTCACCTACCTGAAAGCATCGTCTCAACTACAGGCGGAACTGACGAGGATATCAAAGCCAGAATCTGAAAAGCAAGAAAAGGTTTCATTACTCTCAAATCTGTGTGGAGGTCAACAGTACTCAGCATCTAAAACAAGATCCGGATCTTCAACTCCAATGTAAAGTCAGTGCTGCTATACGGATCAGAGACTTGGCGAGTCATAAAGAGCATCTCAAACAAACTTCAGACCGTCATTAACAGCTCTCCTCGCTCAATACTCAAGATCAGATGGCCGGTCAGAAAAGATCAGCAACAGGGATCTCTGGGAATGAACCAATCAGGAACCGATTGTGAAACAAATAGGCAGGAAGAAATGGAGATGGATTGGCCATACTCTGAGGAAACCATCAAGTGACATCACTAGACAAGCCCTCGAATGGAACCCGAAAGGGAGGCGGCGAGTTGGTCGTCAGTGCAAGGGTGACTTGGAGGAGGTCATGCGAGGAGGAGATGAAAGCATGTGGACAGACCTGGAGCGTTGTGAAAAAGTTGTCAGAAAACAGAAAGCAATGGAGGTGCGCAGCTGAAGCCCTATGTTCCTCTAGGAACTAAAGGATACACTAATAACAATGATAATAATATGTACAATAATAACACTG
Organism: Trichobilharzia regenti; assembly: GCA_944472135.2. NCBI lineage: Eukaryota > Metazoa > Platyhelminthes > Trematoda > Strigeidida > Schistosomatidae > Trichobilharzia > Trichobilharzia regenti. The sequence continues at coordinate 75,633,050 of OX235263.1, forward strand.
TGAAGATCATGATTGTCAATTTTCACACTGAGCACACTTTCATTCCGTGAACAGAGTGAAAATCGAAGCGCCTTATTTTCACACTGTTTCTCAGTTGGTAATCATCAATCCAAGTGATCAGTGAGCAGTTAATCTCATCGACAATAGAGAAGATCTGTAGCTCAGGTGGATGATTTCTAATTAGTTGTGTTCTATAAGCCTGTTGCTTTAATTTCGCAGCTTTCGTCGTCCTTCTGGACAACATCTTCAGCATAAGTTTTAGCATAAAATAAAAACTGCGCTGAAGATGTTGTCCCGAAGGACGACGAAAGCTTCGCAATTAAACCAACCGGCTCAAGGAACACAACTAATTGATAACCTCATCGATGTTAGTATCTGATCTTTTGAAGTGATAAAAGTCTACCTCTTATCTTGGTTTATCTGTTTTCGTATCCGCTAATAAACGTATTTCTCATTTAAAATGAATGCAGCAAAACGACTTGTCAGAAAGTGCCTTCTGAACAGTCTATTTACAGTGATGTTGCTTATCTGAATGCTTCACTTAATTGCGTAATTATTATTACTGCCTTTTCCTTGACTTACATATCATCGTTCCAATGTATACATAAACCTCTCCTAGATTAGTAGCTCACTAGTTTTCTTGCCGGTCCAAAGCCCGGATAAAGAGGGAGGGTTGGGGCGTGGTGCTATCAACTCCAACCCCGTAAAACAACCAAATCGCTACAGAAACTTCAACGCGCAAATATATTAAAAATCCTAAAAATATAAACAATAGCCTTATTTTTCACGGGAATCGGAGAAGTGAAATGACGCAGGCTGGTGAAAGCCTTCGGGAAGCCAGTCAGCCGATGTGCCTTCTTTCGATGAAAGCAAAAGTAAGGATGGGTACCTGGAATGTTCGTACAATGTACGAAACTGGAAAGGCTGCCCAGATAGCCGCTGAAATGAGAAGGTACAGAATAGAAGTGTTGGGAATCTGAGAAAGCAGATGGAACGGAACTGGAAGGTGCCAACTACCTACTGGAGAGACAATAATCTATTCCGGCCACCCAGAGGACAACCATGAGCACACCGAGGGAGTGGCCATCATGATGTCACCAACAGCAACCAAAGCTCTCATGCAGTGGGAACCAATCTCCTCCAGGATAATGACAGCCAGGTTCAACTCAAAAGGAAGGAAAGTTACAGTCATTCAATGCTATGCGCCTACAAACGTCTCAGAACAAGAGAAGAAGGAGGCGTTCTACAGACAACTACAAGCAATAATGGACAACGTCCCAAATGGCGATATCAAAATCCTGATGGGCGACATGAATGCGAAGCTGGGAGGAGACAACACAGGAAGAGAACTCACCATGGGTCGTGAGGCCCTCGGTGAAATGAACGACAATGGTGAACTCTTCTCAGACTTCTGCGCCTTCAATGATTTGGTGATTGGTGGCAGTGTGTTCAAACACAAGGATATACACAAGACGACATGGATTTCACCAGATGGAAACACCAAATACCAAATAGACTTCATCTCAATTTCAAGAAAGTGGAGACGGAGCCTACTGGACACAAGGTCAAGGAGAGGAGCAGATGTGGGTTCAGACCACTATCTAGTACAAGGGACTTTCAAGGTGAAACTAAAAGCCTCGAGGATAGCTGGGGATAGGCCACAATGCAAGTTCAACACTCAATTACTGAAGGACACAACCACAAAAGACACGTTCACTGCAACTGTCAGAGCAAAGCAGGAAACACTACGCGACATCACTGAAGAATCATGCGTGGAAGAACATTGGAAGTCTCTGAAGGCGATTCTCAACGAAACGTGTTCAACGGTTCTAGGAAGAAAGAAGAGACAAGACAAGGAATGGCTCTCAACGGACACTTGGAAATTAATAGAAGAGAGGAGAATGGTGAAAGAGAAAATGATTCAATGCAAGGACGGACAGGAGAAGGAGACGCTGAGCTCAACTTACACAGCACTGGACAAAGAAGTGAAGAAGAGTGCTAGGAAGGACAAAAGACGATTCTACGACAACCTAGCCACTGAAGCTGAGAAGGCAGCAGGCAAAAGGGACCTGAGGACACTATATCAGATAACCAAATCTCTATCCGGGAAGAGACCAACACAAGCGAAACCTATAAAAGACAGCCAAGGGAACCCAATTACCAAGGAAGAAAAACAGATTAAACAATGGGCGGATCACTTCAAAGGACTCTTGAACCGACCATCACCTGCAACCCGTCCAGAAATACCAACAACAGCGCGCACACAACTGCAAGTTGACACCAATCCTCCAACGAGAGCTGAAGTCTTGAATGCAATCAAGCTTCTGAAAGCTGGAAAAGCAGCTGGACCAGATGGAATACCCCCTGAAGCACTGAAAGCGGACCCAGAGACTACAGCAGACATGCTGACTCCATTATTGCAAAAGGTCTGGAAGGAGGGAAAGGTGCCTACTGACTGGAGGAAAGGTTACCTCGTGAAACTACCAAAGAAGGGCGACTTAGGCCCCACTCTGCAAGAACTGGCGAGGAATCATGCTCCTGTCGACGCCAAGTAAAATCCTGAGTCGCATCATCCTGGAGAGATTAAAGGACGCACTGGATACAGAACTCCGACCAGAACAAGCTGGATTCAGGAAAGGCAAATCATGTACTGACCAAATTGCAACTCTACGCATCATCATCCCAGAACAAAGCATGGAATGGCAATCAAACCTCTACCTCAACTTTATAGACTTTGAGAAGGCCTTCGACAGAGCGTTGACCGCGAAGTAATTTGGAAACTACTCGAGTACTACGGCGTACCACAAATATTCATCAACCTTATTCAACAGCTGTACGACAACGGCACATGTCAAGTGATCCACAACGGAAAACTCAGCGAGCGAGGCGTTTGGAGTAAACACAGGAGTCAGACAAGGGTGCTTATTATCACCAATGATATTCCTAATTGTGGTGGACTGGATTATGCGTCAGACAGTAGGAAACGAGAAGACAGGGATATCCTGGACCGACGTGAAGAACCTAGAAGACCTGGATTTCGCGTGTGGATGATTTATGTTTGATGTCACACAAAATCGAAGACTTACAAGCGAAAACCGACAAACTGGTCGAAGAAGCAGCCGGCGAAGACAGGACTCCGAGTGAACATAGACAAGACGGAGGTTATGAAAATAACCAACGAACAGCAACAGCAACATCCAGCGCCAATCACCATCAACGAGAGGGATTTGAAAGAGGTTACTTCATTCACTTATCTAGGGAGCATTGTCTCAACTACACGAGAAACGGACGAGGATGTCAAATCGAGCGAGAATCGGGAAGGCGAGAAACACATTCATCAACCTGACTGAAACCAATCTGGAAATCTTCGTCACTCAGCATCAACAATAAAATTCAGTCGGATTCTCAGTGCAAACATCAAGTCATTCAGCTCTTCTATACGGATCAGAAACTTGGAGAGTCATAAAGAATATTTCTAACAGCCTGTTGCAGACCTGTATCAACAACTGCCTTTGCTGGCTCTATACTGAAGGTCAGATGGCCGGGCCAGAAAGAATCGCCGACAAGGAACTATGAGAACAAACAAAACAAGAACCGATAGCCCAACTAATATGCAGGAGAAAGTTGAGATGGATCGGACACCCGTTGAGGAGGCCGCTGGGTGACATCGCGCGCGCGTCAGGCCATTGCCCGATCGGAACCAGGCCGAAAGGGAAGCGGTGAGTGGGTCATCGGTGCAGGGGTGACATGAAGGAGATCGTGTGAAGAGGAGTTGAAATAGTATGGACTAACATGGATGTAGATGAAAAGTACAGCAAAAGACAGAAGCAAGTGGAGACGTGCAGTTGAAGCCCTATGTTCCACTAGGAACCCAATGGAGCAATAATAATAATAAACGTATACATATCTTCTTTCGATTAAGTCACTATAATAGGTTCTTGTTTGTGGTTGATCGCCACTCTTAATGTTTCACTTAACTGTTGGGTGATGATGGATGGTTGATGATAACGTGCTGTTTTACACCTGTGATTTTGTTTCAACAAATTCGAGGTTATACTGTGAAGACTATTTGACTTCGGGCTGTCAGCGGGAAACGTGTTTGGCATGTTTAATTCCTACATACGTAGTCCTGATCCCAACTTGTTGGGAATATTCTGCCGTTGTTTTGGTTAACTAATTTTGTTGGGTGGTGCTTATTTTTTACCTAAGAAATTCTCAGACAGTATAGTTGCCTAACGGCACTGTTGAGGTACCTGTTGCGTTTCTGATATGTTATAATTGTTTAAAAGTACCAGGGATTTTATTGCCTATAACTGTCTTTTTCTTACTGTCGAAACATTTTGGGGACTGTTAGCCACCACCGGAAGTTCAGTCAGCGATAGACTGATAGTTGACTTCAGGAGCACCCACAACATACCGACGGTCAAAATATTCACGTATCTATTATATCCTTTCAGAAGTTGCTCAAAGTAAAGTCTGACTGATCCTTATGAAATCCAATAGAAACCTGTAGATATTAAAGCTGGAAAAGACGAAAATATGATTCATTTTGGTGAAAAACGTTTATTCACTAATACTACAACAAATGCAGTCGCAGATACAGTTAAGAGTAGGCTAAACGTTGATCCTAAAGTCACACGCGGAGTGATTAAGTTATCGTTGATGAAATAATTCTTGAACATTCAACTATTTTTGACTTTTACGGTCTTCAAATTTCAGGGATAAAATATACAAACAGACAAATGGGGTAGCATTAGAATCACCCAAATCCCCAACGGTAGCAGATATATGGATTGTTGGGAATAGGAGGTTCTTACGACGTTTAATCCCACTTCTAAGCTATTGTGCCAATAAGTAGACTACACATTACAGTGTTGTGATCCGAACGCGTGTCTAATTCTTCTATGCATATAAATTCAGTAGAAGATGGAATCCAGTTCACCTTTGAAATAGAAATTCAGCATATCCAATTGACCATGTTGGATTTTACAATTAGTCGATGACTACTGATAGTTCTCTATAGTGATTAACCAACATGAAGCGTTTAATACACAAACTTTCATAGTTGGGCCCCATTCAATAAGAAATAGAAAAATGCTCCCCTCCTTATCTTCATGAATAAGGATATGCATCAGTGGTTCAGTCGATGTGTAAAGTGGCATAATAAGGTGAGCAACATGGAGGTTAGGCGTAGAGTTCTAGGTAAACAGGGGAAATCAATCGACGAAGTCGTGAAGCTACAAAGACTGAGATGGTTAGGACATGTGTTACGTATGCCAAGCCATCGCCTCCCTCGACGAGCTATGTTAGCGGATATAGGGTCAGGCTGGAAAAAAGCTAGCGGCGGTCAAACAAAAACTTGGCCTCACCAGTCAATGAAATCCACAACAGTTGGTCTAAACCACGTAGAAAGGTGTAGACTTCCAGGCTGGGGTCCTCGGGACGGTAAAAATCTATGGTTGGAAACAATTGGTGACATGGCTCAAAATCGTTCTCAGTGGCGCAGATGCATCCACTCCCTGTGACTTATGATCTCCAATGAAACTGTTTTGTTCTTCGTTATTACTACTCCTTTGTCTCACACCTCTGCTCACTGTTTCTATTATGCTTTTCTTGTACTTTCTTCTCTTGCTTCGCGTGCTACACGGAATGTGGCGACTTGAACTTCCGCACATTTGTGCAAAGTTCTATGTCGAAAACAGACAGACAGGTTCAGTCGATGATAAACTGCAGAAAATCAGACAAGTCCCCATTGAAAGTGGATACTGTGCAAGATTCATCAAAGAAAAACATGAAAGTAAGGCAGAAGCCTGAATGAATCCAAATAGTGTTGTTTATAAGTATAGAATTTAATTGGTAATATTGCAACTAAGATTCTGATGGACCGCTGATCCAGACAACTGAGAAAAGCATTCTTCTTGCTTAAGCTTTAGCTCAGTTTTCACAGTCGGCAAATAATCAATGGATGCGTGAAAGAAAAACTACCGCTTTGTGTTTATAAATTTGCTCACTCCTATGGAGCTAGTAATACTGACCACAGGAAAAGCACACTTTCCAAACACATTTCTGAATATTAACCTATATGTTAATCATGAAGGCAACTCAAGACACTTACTAGCTCAATTCTCGAGCACCCAATGAACTCAGGTGACTTTCTTTACAAGATAAAACTGAACGGTACAAGCAGTGTTCGATTTTGACATTTGTGTACGGTGGAGATGCAGACGATTCGTCAATATAACCCTAAACTCTCTGTGCAAAAAGATATTTGTTCATTTCTTATTGTAACCTGCTCCTAGTGTTAGATGGTTGGAGGCAATCAGTAGGAAGTCCAGCCTTGGATCTAGGTTTTGTGCTTGTAGACACTCATCAATCAGCAATGCGTACTTGCGATTTCGAAGGAACTCATATCCCTTCTGAGATTCAAAACCGCGTACCCGGGTGAGTATTGTAGTTGGAAACAGAGACGTTACCACTTAGCAGTTGGGGCTCGCGACTGACCTCTTGTACGACTGTATTGGGTACTTTCATTGGACACTAGTAACTAGTGTCTGGCTAAGACAGATTCAGGAGTGCGCCAGCCATGGATGGAACTATGGACTAAAATATATATAGTTGACTACCCTCCTAACGCTGAATCAACAACGCTAAATGTCCTCCGGAAACAAATATTTCATTGTGAGGTAAAATGACTTTGTTAGCATCTGGTTCATGAAGAATCATATTTCCATTTCAATCCTTATTTAGAGTGTATGTTGACCATGTAGTCAATACCATAAATGAGAGTGTTCGTCTTTCAGGTGTTGACATTTGAAATTCTTCCATGAGTGTAACGTCTTTTACTGACCTTACTTCCAACAGTTGATTCGTCTCAGTAATTCCATCTTGATTCTTTCCTACTTAAACCGAGTAATCATATGCTATCATTCCGTTCTGTTACCAGGTTTCACGAGACGAATTCATTATGAACACTAGATACCAATGTGAGGCCTGATGACAAAACCATAAAGTTAAGGAAGTTGAAATAAATCTCCCAATGGCTGTCTTGTCAAATTAATGTAAAGGTGACGAAATAATGAATTTAGGCAGGCTGATATTGGGACATGCTTGTATTCAAATATAAGGCTTTAAACTTCTCTAAACATTTTCCATTCTTATTCTCAGATATACATCATTGCTACTTAATGAAAGTCTGTGTCGCCTTTTCGATCGTTTTCTTGATATTCTCTGTGTTTTAAAGATACTGCCAAGATAAGTGAAAGAATTGGCTTCCTTCAAATTTCTCTTTGACAATGATTGATGCTTGCTGCTGTTGATCTGTTGGATATTTTCATGATCCAGTGACAGGCTGTCTTCATTATCACTTCCTTCCTACCTATTCTACCAGACTGCTGGTTTTCACCTTTAGTATTCGGGATGGTGTGACATTAGTCATAAATCACTCCAAAGTTCAGATCTTCTGAAGTACTCTTATTCGCCTGACGTATACCAATCTACTTGCTCTCCACGATCTGTCGTATCATTCAGTCTACCACAGTCAGGAATATCATCGGCGATAGCAGGTGGGCAGCTTTGTGTTATCGCTGTCTTGACTTCAAAGACCTCTTAGCTGACCTTTCAATTGCGGAACATTTAGCGTGTGGCATCGCCATTTAGTTGTCGAATGACACTGATAAAGATTTTGGGCACCAAATTACTTCATTGTCGACACTATTGAATGTCTTTGCAAGCACACTGAAGCTGAGCTCGAGAGGTTTGCATCGTTCTTTGATGTGTACAATAATCTTGTATAACACTACAACTTGATCAACAGACATTGGTTTTGCTTCTACTGAAGCCAGCATGTACTGGGTGCAGTTCCTCACCTAGAGTATCTTTCAATCGCTTTAAGATAGTGTGGTTCTTGCTCAAGAGAGAAATTTGAAATTTCGTCGTCATTGTATTTAGCAAGTTGTTTATTAAATTAGTGTATTTACAGAACTGGCAGAATAATATATTTTTATTTCTCAATAAATAAACGGACGTGATAAACAAACCTTTCATTAGTGTACACGTATTAAGTGATACTGTCTAGTATCACCTTGATGTCTACAGAGTTACCAGATTACACAATGTTTGTTGCTTCACTACATTTAACGCCCGGATGAATTTACAGTGTGAACTGTTGAGAAATTATCATATTTCTCTGTTTGCCGACTGTTGGAGTTATTCGCCTTCTACAGGAGATCTAACTGTACTATGCATTCTGAAAGTGCTTGTGACCCACCATCGAGAAATTGCTTGCCCACAACTAGGACTGTTGTTCTGCATGCTCTTTCACTAATCATTGAATTCACTGAAAATATTTCTCTTCTATTAAGAATATAAATTAATATGAAATGTTTCGTTTCAGTTGTGTTTTTCTGAAAATCAAGGCATTCATTACGATGATATTATGATTGGACACTATTAACTAGTGTAATGTGTCTAGTACTTCTTTGGTGCATACTGAATTCTGCCAGTTAAGTTTGCATTGTGGCCACCACGCTAAGTAGCTCGCCATCCCGGTGCACTGTGAATTGTTGGTATTAGATGGTTGGAGGCAATCGGCCACAGGAAGCCTTCGACCTAGGTTTCGTGCTAGTTGGCACTCACCAGTCAGTCAGGAAGGCGTATCTGCAACCCTGAAGGAACTCATGCCACTTCTGAGTTTCAAAACGGCATCACCCGGTGAGTACTGAAATCAGAGGCGTTACCACTGGACTATTCGGGGTCGCGACTGACCTCCTATGGGGACATGGGTTCCTTGAAGGTTGTGGATACGCCTTTTTGACTGACCGGTGAATGCTGGTAAGCACGAAATCTATGTTGAAGGCTTCCTGCCGATTGCATTCATTCATCTAATATCACGATGACATTATATTAATAAATACTAACATATGTGGAGTACAAGAAATGACAGAAGGCATGAAATTGGCCGTTTTGTTCTCCTTCGGGATATAAATATTTTATTAGCACTTTTATGTGAACGCCCATTTAGAACGCATGTCGATCTTGTTGAATGTCACTTACTATGAATAAGAATGATTGCGTGTCAACTGTGGACATTTTAAACTGTTGTATGAATGGGACATTCTTTTTTATTGATTTAATGAAGAATTTCTGATTTATCTCACTGGTTTCATCTCGATTTCTTCTTCCTTACAACAAGCGTAATCAGTTGGTGTTCACGTCTTCGTTTTATTATCACGCCTGCCTTATGGGCAGGTTTATGTGTAAACATTGCTTATGAATGTGAGATCTCATTACAGAACTACACGATCACGGAAAATGAAGTACGTCTAAAATGTTTATCTGATCAACTTAGAATTCTCTTCCATATCCAGTTGTATAAATCTTCTCTGTTAGATGGTGTTCCTCAGGTTTCAGTGATTACCTTCATAAATATAATCCAAATGAATTTAGTTAAAAAGAATATACATTCTTATATACAGTCAATCGTAAGTGTTTTGAAAGAGATCTTACTGTATCAAATATTTTGAAAGCATTTGTTAGCCTTCATCAATAGATGGCTTATTTACAACTGTGACATTCCTTTCCGCTTTTCCTACAATCCGTGAATGCACTGAAAATATTCCTCTTTTATTGTTAATAAAAATAATTACGAAGTGTTTAACCTCACATTTGGTTCTAGAAAATCAGGACATTTATTACAAAAGTCATATATCACTAGTCAATAAATAATTTTGGGTAATGGACATGAACGGAAGGAATCAAATTCGTCACACACACACACACACAGTTCAAGGCTAAATTTTACCACTATTTCCTTTGGAAATCCATTATATTCAAATCACTTATTGTGGTTTACTTGATATCATAAATGACAATCAAGGGATCAAGCATAAATGTATGACGCTACTTACTACTAACTAAGTGATATGAGTAGTCGTATACCGATCATGGCGGCCTGCTTAAAACTTTGGCTGCTAAGAACTTCCATCTCTTCATCGCACATTTCTTCTCTCGTTCGGTTTGTTTTAATCGACTGAGATGTGATCTCTATTGGTTTTAAACGGGGTCTAATCAAGACTCTGTACTAAAGAGAGAGGTGAATATGCTCTATAGAGAAATTAGAGAAAGAATTTGAGTTTCTTGAAAAGATATTATAGAGCACTAGGTACTCTCAAAGATTCATCAACAAGTAAGGAAGATCTGAAGTCACAAATGTAAAACCAATCACAGTGGGGAAAAGCCAATCTACATTCAGCTTGATTATAAAGGTGAAAACATTGCAACAATGATCAACAGAAGGCTGAGTACATCACTAGCTATAGCCTATCCTGCAGCTAAGCTGGTTCCTGTCTATCGAACAACTTCCTCTTTGGTGCAATCAAAAATCGATAGATATCCTTCTCATGTTAAGTTCAACTTTATATACAAATTTACGTGTATCTGCGGAAGCAGTTACATTGGAAGGACAGAAAGAAGGGCATATCTACGATTTTGTGAACATGTACCAAAAAGCTTACGTCTAAAAGGAACAAATGCTTTAGACAGTGCCATCGCCAAGCATCTTCTTGACATGGGTAATGAGGTGGACGTCTAAAAATCGTTCAGAGTTATCAACAGGTAAAAGAGCTCGAATCTCCTCAAGTTTGCTGAAGCCATTTCCATCAAGCGCCTGAAACCTGATTTATGCCTCCAGAAAGAAGCGGTTATCAGTCTTACTTTCCCATGGTAACTGAACTTTTTCATCTATCTTTCATCTGAATGCGAAATGCTGAAAAGTTTCCATTGTGTATGATTATTATTGTTCGGAATAGTGTTTAATATTGCATATATATTATAAGTGTATGCGTATACTGATCGATTCATTTTTGTTCAAAATGGACCCTATGCAAGTATGTTAAAATCGCTTATGTGGACTTACTTAGTAATATCTTTGCCCTGTAGGCAGTTGACGAGAAGGCAACAAAATAAAAGATGGTACCACTTTATTCTACTAAAACTGTAGTTCTATTGGTTTTATCTACTCTTATGTGTATTTAAAGTGTTTACAAGCTCTGAGTTAGCAAGTCCCTACTAAACTTGAGAAGTGGTCTGATTGTGGGTGACAGGGTATCTTAATACATGCGATAACTGTTCTTCATTAATGTCCTCGGATCTCAAAATGTACTTTTGAACATCAACCAGATATCGTGGATTTCTTGAAGGAGACAAAGCAGATATATGTCATAATGGAATGGTTTGTGCTTCAGTGCTCAGAGAGCATTGTGTTACAGGATATACTGTCAGTTAATATTTTGCTTGAATATATTGTACGAAGGGAAAATATCAAGCAGCAAACTCCTCGGAATATTCTGTACATTTCATAAGTACTGTCCAGAATTAACATATTATTATTCTTTCAACTGATGGTGCTTACTATCCAGGTTAAAGAAATCAAAACACTAGACATCCGTTTAGGTCCATGTTCACCAACAGTGTACAGGTTTGACGTAGAGAGAGAGAGAGAGATAGGCAGCTGAATCATTTCAAAACACCAGAACTTCAAAGTAGTTTGAATGGTATTCAACTGCTCATATTAGTTATTTGACTGTTGGTTTGCAGAGATTTCACTGATTTCCGGATTTCATCATCAACTGACATAGGTTAGAGGACTATTGAAAAACCTGTGATCGGGCACCAGTGGCTTAATGGTCTATGAGCTCGCTAACCTTGTAACTAGAAGGTGATGAGTTCAAACCTCACTTAGCGTGTCCTGCTAAAGAGTTATAGACTAGGGCAAAACAGCTTTCCAATGGTCCTCTAACCGATGTCAGTTCATGATGAAATTATATTAGTTACTCAGTAAGTAAGAGATACAATGATACAGAAGGTGTGTAGGACAGGAAAGTTACAATTGTCTGCCAAACACACACACACACACTTGCAATAATGAGTTTTCAAACCGTTTGTGTAAGATTAAACTTAGGTAAAATGAATCATTGATCTACGACTTAGTTTCCGCTTTTGGCCTTACAAAAACGCTAGTTACTTTTCTAACTATGAATGATACTTCCAGTTACCTGTCCTCTCCTTGAATCTCCAAACTAAACTTTTCACCACATAATATTGCCAAATCGGTCGACAGAAATTGTACGGATTTCTTGCATGTAGTGAAGTAGGATGAGAATAAAGGTAATTCCAGGATGTTTTTGTCACACATAATATAGCAAACAGTAAGTTAACTATTCCGTTCGTGTGAAAATACCCATGGAAACACCTTCAGAACAGATAAATGTAAAATCCTAAATGATGATTGTAGTATTCCAGTAAAACACACAGTACAAAGTCACACAAGTTCGTATAGAACACCTAACCCTATCTGAAGAAATTCAAAATTGTAATTGTCCATCTGAGTATATATCCCGTCATGCTGGCGGAAATAAAAAGTAGGTGATCTTATATATCAAAAATACTTAAATCCTCATTCGTTTTAATAAACAGTCACTGGTTACTGAAGGTAAAATGACCACCTGGCTAGAAAGAATAAGCAACAGTGAACCCAGGCAAACGAAAAACTGACTAACAACTTACTGCCTAACAAATATGTTGAAAGAAATAGAAATAGATGGGACACACACACACTGAGAGAGTCTTTGAGTGACATCAAGCACCAGACCACCACTCGTGTTGAACCCCCGAATGGGTAACGATGAGTTGAGCAGGAGTCCGACTGTGATTTGGAGGAGAGGTCAATCGAGAAGCCAGGTAAACACGACTGCAGAGAAAGAGATGAAATGCAGAAGTTCTGTTGAAACACTACATTCCACTCGGAACCTAAGGGAGTAGTAATAATAATAATAGCAGTAACCTGGAAAGATGACTGTTTCTCAAATAATTATTCACAGTCTTTCGGGAATTATACGTCAGGCACAGCTGCATAAACAACACAGTATTGTATTTCTTCAGAGTATCCAAGGTAAATGTTTTTTTTAATACAAAAATTATTGTTTTCGTTACTTAAAAGTAAATTGATGAATGATGTATGTAAATTTAGAAAAGGAAATAACAAATCGGCTCCAACCTAGAATAATAACAATCTTATTATGGATGACATGGTTACACACACACACACACGCATAATTCACAGTGTATGTGTTTGCAAAATATTTACTGTCTTTACAAGATACTCAAATTAGATAATGATTGACAGTGTACCTTGTGACGCAATATTATCTATTCTGAAGTCCTTGACAGTGTTTTGGCTTCATTTCCTTCTAAAAACGTATAGTAGTCGATTGAAATTTTTGATTGGACACTGGTCAGTAACTAGTGTGAATGTGTGAGTGTGTGCGTGTGTCTAGTCCTATCTTTGGCACAGACAGAATTCCATCAGTCATGTTCGCAATGTAGCCACCACACTAGTTGGCTCGCCATCACAGTTCATCGTCAAATAGTCAGTATTAGGTGGTTGATGGCAAACAGCAAGAAGCACAGCCTTCGACCTAGGTTTTGTGCTAGTTGGCACTCACCAATCAGTCAGCAAGGCGTATTTGCAACCTCGAATGAACTCATGTCCCTTCTGATGAGTGCCAACTACCACGAAACCTAGGTCCAAGGCTTTCTGCTGACTGCCTCCAACCATCTAATGCCAACGAGTCGATTGAAGTTTGATTATTAATATGCGTGGGTAAATGTTGCAATCCACAGAAATTAGTCTATGACTCAAAACATCTAGGGACAGAGAGGTGATATGCTATACTAGATGCAAAATTAAGTTGCTTAATGATTTAAGCAATTCTCCATGAGAATATACTGTTATTACTTTTTATTGAAACATAGAGCTTTCGCACCACACCTGTCTTTTGTCCTGTTCTCAACAGTTCTCTTCGCCAAGCTTCACGATTGTCCATGGACTTTTGTTTCCTTCATGTCACCTTAGAATCCAAGCTCAACTTGTCTTATCTCATTTCGGTTCCAATGGACGACCTAGTGCATGCTTTTATTCAACGGTCTCATAACCCAAAGGCACTGATAATAACAATCACTCGTTTAAATAATATTTTATCGAATTTTTATACAGGTAAAATATTTTTGTTTTCACCATCTGCTGTACTCTGTTTTGGAAAACACCTTTTGACCTTGCTTTTGTTCTCCCTCAGTCAATGAGATGGGAACCACTATAAAACCATCATGGAGTACTAGATGGCTGTCTCGTCCTAGTATGGGACTCATTAATAGTACCCCCTCCAACCGGAGTTCAAACCCAAGACCTTTCAGTGACAAGGTGAGCTTATAAACTATTTATCCACTAGAACCCAACTCAATTGTTCTCTAACTCAGTATAAATTCGCGATCAAACTTGAAACAAACCAAATACCCCCTATAAAGTGACTCCGATGCTCGCTAGTGACTAACTACACAACGAAGTTTCCTGGGATCCTACTGACCTGTGAGGTCCACCCGATCTAGCGTGAGGACATATACTCACCGATGACATAAATCAACAAGAAAGGAGAAAGGGATCATTTTTACCACCTGGAAAGAACACACACACAAAAAGAGAATAAATCTTCCTCATTTACACTTATGATTTCAATCCAAAGCAGTATTACTATGACAATAGAAATAACAAACTTATATATTCTCATGAAAACATGTGATCACTTGCTTTATTACAGACAAGAAGATTTTGATCATCACTTTACATTGGATGGAATACTTTGTTATTTAACGAAAACTATTCACTTACAAGTGAATTGAATTTGTAATACACAAACAATTAAATGGGTAAGTACATATATACATATTTCAAACAAAGCTTTCCCTTATTGTTTCTCTCATCACATGAGGTCAATACAATAATTGAATGATCTTTTCTAATAGGGACTAATTGTGATCATATTATAAAATACCTTTATCCATATTGATCAAAAACAATAGAAACTCAAGCGGATTGTAATCAATATAGGTGTTCTTCTCAGCTGACTGATTTGTTTACTCCAATAAACTATTTGTGATTGTGTTTAGAATAAATAAATAAATATTTATTTGTTTGTTTTTTTGTTTGTTTGTTTATTTTCAAAGTACTTATTCTAAAAATAAACTCCAGTTTGAAGTGAGTAGTACATCTGAACTACCGTTTCATACTATTACAACAACAACAATTTCGATCTGTTTGTGATCCTATTTGAGACTAAACACACACACACACACACAACACTTCAAGTTTCATCAGGGAATCATTGAAAACCTCTAGGAAGTACTGAACAGGTGTGTTTTAACCTGGTTTGGGACTTATCGGTAATAGTACGCATCAAACAGATTTCAAAACCAGGATCTTCCAGTTACAAGACAAGTTCGTGAACCATTCACCAACTAGGACCCGACTCAATCGACTATGAATTTCAACTTCATGATCAAAAACTTGAACGATATCTTGAAAATACAATACTCATTGTAACACAATAAGATAATGTCATTGATATCTCTTCAGATGTGTACAATGTGAAAGTTAATTATGCAAATGTATCTTAGAAACTTTAACATATCTGTAAGGGTTATATGATTTCGCAGGTAGACATAGAGAATAGAGACTACGGAATGCGAACAAATGAGTGACCCTGAGGCTACTAATCAATTAAAGGTGCAATTTTCGCGTGAGAAAATTGTTTACTTAAGAGAAACACTAACACATTAATCATTATGAAACACATTAAAGACGATATTTCACCATGGCATAACTGAAAAATACTCCCCAATTACAATGAGAGGTGTCAGGTTTTAAGTTTCATATTTATCAGAATGGTTTCCTCTGCATGAACTACGATACCCTCTGTTTATATATATATATATATATATATATATATATATATATATATATATATATTAGATAATAGTAATAATAAAATAGCCAAATTCCCAATCTAACCCTTAGCCACCACCTTAATCCTGGTGCCAACGTTCTATGAATTCATCATCCAAACAGTATTTAGAAACCAGATCAAGATGAAATTTGCACCTCAGTCCGTGCACAGATTTTGCACTAACATTGAAATAAGGGCAGGTTCTGTAATTCAGCTATTGGTATGCGTCCAAGGCCACTAGTGTACTCCCCCCCCCCATGTATCGTTATTCCCTAGGTAAGTCATTTTTGCTTACCCTTCTTATGTTAACTGTGATTGTGCATACAAATTCACATGTCTCTGCAGCAGCGCTTACATCGGGAGAATAGAAATAGGGACATTTCTAAGGTTTTTTAACTCATAGACAATTCCCATTGTAACATATAGAAAATCCTAACAAGTGATTCAGCGAGCAGACTCTTCTCAACGAATTCATCATCAAGCTGTACAATCGTATATATATATGCTTTTTAAGAATTTATACCCGGTGAGGGAATTCAATCATAGGTGTGAATGCATAAATAATAATAATAATAGTATGAAATGCAAATAAATGTTTGTGATTATAATCATAGTTAAATGTCAAGTGGCAAAACAATTAACGTCATATATAGAATAGTTCATAGGATGTATAGAAACTGGATGGGGTGTGCTAGTAATAAAGGTCAAAACAGTGTGTGAAATTTGAAAACATAGAATTCAACGTTGCAAAACAGAATTGATTTAGTTCCATATTAGTTTGATTATTAAATGTATCACACAGTGAAACAGTATTGTATACTGGATGACGTTTCGAACACAATTTATTGTTCATAATCATATCAATTTTTGTCACACGACTTCGAGATTTGATTTTTATAGTTTTCTCTGTCTTCTCCTATTTGTTGTATGGGCAGTAGAATTTTCCATATATCTGGGACAGGTGTTGAATCATTCCTATTACATGTATTTGCAGTTGATTCGATAAACAAAGCTTCTGTTATCAATCTCTCCCTATACCCTGTGACATTAGATTTTAAAACTGTCATCCTATCCCATCCTATTGTATGGTTGTGTGTAACTGCATGTAGTGCTATAGCTGAACTACTCTCTAGATTTCTTATCTTATTCGGGTCAACCAATCTAGATTTAGCTAGGTTTTTATGTTCGGCTAGTCTGACTGCCCCTGTTCTACTAGTTTGACCTATGTATTTGACCTCACAATCATTGCAGGGTATTAGATAAACTAAATTGTTTTGTTTTAATGGCTCTACAGGATCCTTTAACCGACAAAGCTTGTTTCTAATTGAGTTTGTGGGTTTGAATGCCACTTTTATTCCTGCCTTGTTAAGAATTCTGCGTAAGGCTTCCGAGGTTCCTTCTTTGTATGGAATTATTGTTGATGATTTACATTCCTTATTGTTGGTGTCGTTATTAATATTATTATTATTATTACTATTATTATTACCATTATTATTATTGTTATTATTATTATTGTTATCATTATTATTATTATCACTATCTCTGTTATCATTATTTATTTTATTTTTACATTTACTTACATATTTCTTGACTAATTTATCCGGGTAATTATTAAGTTTCAAGGCTTCTTTTATGTGTGTCACTTCCTGTCTTAGATTTTCCTTGGTACTACTTAGTTTTTGTGCTCTGTCATTTAAACATTTCACTAATCCTATTTTTACTGACATAGGATGGGATGATCGGAAATCCAAATATCTGTTTGAATGTGTGGGTTTTCTGTAAACACTAGTGTTTAGCTTCCCATCTTCTTTCCTTTTAACGTTGCAATCTAACATTGGAAGTTCCCCTTCCTGACTTTCCAATTCATAAGTGAATTGAATTGCCTCTACCTTCGAGTTGATGTGCTCGAAAAATCTATCTATATCTTGTGTTCTAAGTACAGTGAATGTGTCATCTACATACCTCCACCATACTTTTGGGGTGGGGGTGAACGTTTCAATCGCTATCTTTTCCCACCTATCCATGAATATATCTGCTACCACTGGGGATATTGGTGATCCCATGGCAACTCCCTCAGTTTGTTTGTATATTTTCCCTTGGAATTTAAATACTGTAGAAGTCAGGCAAAGCTGTACTCCCAGCATTATGTCCTCAATTGGCACTTTTGTCCTAAGTTCGAGTTCTTGGTCAGAAATGAGTTCGTTTCTGACCGCCTCTATAGCCATATTTATTGGTATACGTGTATATAAACTGACAATGTCAAAACTAACCATTTTTTCTTCATTATCTAATTTTAAATTATCTAATCTGTGTTTTAGTTCATAAGAATTAGTTAGTCTAGATTTCGAGTGGATTTTTAGGGGATTTAATACCATGGCTAAATATTTAGATAATTCATAGGTAGGTGAATTTCTAAAATCAACTATAGGCCTAATAGGGTATCCTGATTTATGAATTTTAACAACACCATACATCCTACTGGGGTTATTAGTTTTTGGCATTAAATTAAACCACTTAGACTCACCTAGAAACGGCTTCATTCGGCGTATAAGGTCCGCTGTGGATTTCTTAACTTTATTCATAACTGTGTCTATTGATTTATTAATTTCCTCATATGGTCCTGTTTGTATGTGAGTATTTACCTTGTCCAAATAGTCCGATTTGTCTAATACTACTGTTGCGTTCCCTTTGTCTGACTTTGTGATTACTATATCCTTGTTATTCTTGAGGTGTTTTAGGGCTTTTGTCTCTTGTTTTGTCAGGTTAGGTTTTCCACATTTTTGTCGTTTTAATGTAAGTGCACATTGTGCACGTACTTCTTCAGCTGTTGTTTTGTCTATCCCACTTAGTGCTATTTCTATTTTAGGGATGACATCCTCAGGTTTTAGCTTGTCCACCGCTACATTGAAGTTTAGTCCCTTTTCTAATACACTTATTCTTAACAAGGCAGGAATAAAAGTGGCATTCAAACCCACAAACTCAATTAGAAACAAGCTTTGTCGGTTAAAGGATCCTGTAGAGCCATTAAAACAAAACAATTTAGTTTATCTAATACCCTGCAATGATTGTGAGGTCAAATACATAGGTCAAACTAGTAGAACAGGGGCAGTCAGACTAGCCGAACATAAAAACCTAGCTAAATCTAGATTGGTTGACCCGAATAAGATAAGAAATCTAGAGAGTAGTTCAGCTATAGCACTGCATGCAGTTACACACAACCATACAATAGGATGGAATAGGATGACAGTTTTAAAATCTAATGTCACAGGGTATAGGGAGAGATTGATAACAGAAGCTTTGTTTATCGAATCAACTGCAAATACATGTAATAGGAATGATTCAACACCTGTCCCAGATATATGGAAAATTCTACTGCCCATACAACAAATAGGAGAAGACAGAGAAAACTATAAAAATCAAATCTCGAAGTCGTGTGACAAAAACTGATATGATTATGAACAATAAATTGTGTTCGAAACGTCATCCAGTATACAATACTGTTTCACTGTGTGATACATTTAATAATCAAACTAATATGGAATTACGTAATACCACAGTGCCCAAGTTTTACACATATATTAACATGACTTATGGTCTTCCTGTACGAAGACTTATCAATAAACTCACTCGACTTTCACAAACTGAAGCAAGATATGAAAATCACCGTATTTTTAACATTCGATGCTTAAAAAATGAAATCATTCCTAAATATCTACGTCTACGAGCTCCAGTTCCAACAGACAGAGTTAGAAGCAGAATAGAAAGTCTACAAAAATTATGCCTCAAAGAAGAGATCCACAGAATCGTTAGAAAATTACAACATATCAGATGTGAAATTGAGCAATTAAAACAAAAGCTAAAAGGAATAGTTTCCAATGTAGATTATGATCTTATAACACAATCCTCCAACAATGCAAAATCAGCCACTTTCAAAAAGTCAAAAAATAGTCAAATCAAAAAGTTCAACAAATTGTTAGAGGAGAAATCTTCATCTCAGAATAATGAAGTCAACAATCCAAAATCAACGGCGATCGATAAATCAAAGTGGGTTATCAATCTCTCATCACATATATTAAGTCCGATGGAAATAAGTGTATTAGAAAAGGGACTAAACTTCAATGTAGCGGTGGACAAACTAAAACCTGAGGATGTCATCCCTAAAATAGAAATAGCACTAAGTGGGATAGACAAAACAACAGCTGAAGAAGTACGTGCACAATGTGCACTTACATTAAAACGACAAAAATGTGGAAAACCTAACCTGACAAAACAAGAGACAAAAGCCCTAAAACACCTCAAGAATAACAAGGATATAGTAATCACAAAGTCAGACAAAGGAAACGCAACAGTAGTATTAGACAAATCGGACTATTTGGACAAGGTAAATACTCACATACAAACAGAACCATATGAAGAAATTAATAAATCAATAGACACAGTTATGAATAAAGTTAAGAAATCCACAGCGGACCTTATACGCCGAATGAAGCCGTTTCTAGGTGAGTCTAAGTGGTTTAATTTAATGCCAAAAACTAATAACCCCAGTAGGATGTATGGTGTTGTTAAAATTCATAAATCAGGATACCCTATTAGGCCTATAGTTGATTTTAGAAATTCACCTACCTATGAATTATCTAAATATTTAGCCATGGTATTAAATCCCCTAAAAATCCACTCGAAATCTAGACTAACTAATTCTTATGAACTAAAACACAGATTAGATAATTTAAAATTAGATAGTGAAGAAAAAATGGTTAGTTTTGACATTGTCAGTTTATATACACGTATACCAATAAATATGGCTATAGAGGCGGTCAGAAACGAACTCATTTCTGACCAAGAACTCGAACTTAGGACAAAAGTGCCAATTGAGGACATAATGCTGGGAGTACAGCTTTGCCTGACTTCTACAGTATTTAAATTCCAAGGGAAAATATACAAACAAACTGAGGGAGTTGCCATGGGATCACCAATATCCCCAGTGGTAGCAGATATATTCATGGATAGGTGGGAAAAGATAGCGATTGAAACGTTCACCCCCACACCAAAAGTATGGTGGAGGTATGTAGATGACACATTCACTGTACTTAGAACACAAGATATAGATAGATTTTTCGAGCACATCAACTCGAAGGTAGAGGCAATTCAATTCACTTATGAATTGGAAAGTCAGGAAGGGGAACTTCCAATGTTAGATTGCAACGTTAAAAGGAAAGAAGATGGGAAGCTAAACACTAGTGTTTACAGAAAACCCACACATTCAAACAGATATTTGGATTTCCGATCATCCCATCCTATGTCAGTAAAAATAGGATTAGTGAAATGTTTAAATGACAGAGCACAAAAACTAAGTAGTACCAAGGAAAATCTAAGACAGGAAGTGACACACATAAAAGAAGCCTTGAAACTTAATAATTACCCGGATAAATTAGTCAAGAAATATGTAAGTAAATGTAAAAATAAAATAAATAATGATAACAGAGATAGTGATAATAATAATAATGATAACAATAATAATAATAACAATAATAATAATGGTAATAATAATAGTAATAATAATAATAATATTAATAACGACACCAACAATAAGGAATGTAAATCATCAACAGTAATTCCATACAAAGAAGGAACCTCGGAAGCCTTACGCAGAATTCTTAACAAGGCAGGAATAAAAGTGGCATTCAAACCCACAAACTCAATTAGAAACAAGCTTTGTCGGTTAAAGGATCCTGTAGAGCCATTAAAACAAAACAATTTAGTTTATCTAATACCCTGCAATGATTGTGAGGTCAAATACATAGGTCAAACTAGTAGAACAGGGGCAGTCAGACTAGCCGAACATAAAAACCTAGCTAAATCTAGATTGGTTGACCCGAATAAGATAAGAAATCTAGAGAGTAGTTCAGCTATAGCACTACATGCAGTTACACACAACCATACAATAGGATGGAATAGGATGACAGTTTTAAAATCTAATGTCACAGGGTATAGGGAGAGATTGATAACAGAAGCTTTGTTTATCGAATCAACTGCAAATACATGTAATAGGAATGATTCAACACCTGTCCCAGATATATGGAAAATTCTACTGCCCATACAACAAATAGGAGAAGACAGAGAAAACTATAAAAATCAAATCTCGAAGTCGTGTGACAAAAATTGATATGATTATGAACAATAAATTGTGTTCGAAACGTCATCCAGTATACAATACTGTTTCACTGTGTGATACATTTAATAATCAAACTAATATGGAATTACGTAATACCACAGTGCCCAAGTTTTACACATATATTAACATGACTTATGGTCTTCCTGTACGAAGACTTATCAATAAACTCACTCGACTTTCACAAACTGAAGCAAGATATGAAAATCACCGTATTTTTAACATTCGATGCTTAAAAAATGAAATCATTCCTAAATATCTACGTCTACGAGCTCCAGTTCCAACAGACAGAGTTAGAAGCAGAATAGAAAGTCTACAAAAATTATGCCTCAAAGAAGAGATCCACAGAATCGTTAGAAAATTACAACATATCAGATGTGAAATTGAGCAATTAAAACAAAAGCTAAAAGGAATAGTTTCCAATGTAGATTATGATCTTATAACACAATCCTCCAACAATGCAAAATCAGCCACTTTCAAAAAGTCAAAAAATAGTCAAATCAAAAAGTTCAACAAATTGTTAGAGGAGAAATCTTCATCTCAGAATAATGAAGTCAACAATCCAAAATCAACGGCGATCGATAAATCAAAGTGGGTTATCAATCTCTCATCACATATATTAAGTCCGATGGAAATAAGTGTATTAGAAAAGGGACTAAACTTCAATGTAGCGGTGGACAAACTAAAACCTGAGGATGTCATCCCTAAAATAGAAATAGCACTAAGTGGGATAGACAAAACAACAGCTGAAGAAGTACGTGCACAATGTGCACTTACATTAAAACGACAAAAATGTGGAAAACCTAACCTGACAAAACAAGAGACAAAAGCCCTAAAACACCTCAAGAATAACAAGGATATAGTAATCACAAAGTCAGACAAAGGAAACGCAACAGTAGTATTAGACAAATCGGACTATTTGGACAAGGTAAATACTCACATACAAACAGAACCATATGAAGAAATTAATAAATCAATAGACACAGTTATGAATAAAGTTAAGAAATCCACAGCGGACCTTATACGCCGAATGAAGCCGTTTCTAGGTGAGTCTAAGTGGTTTAATTTAATGCCAAAAACTAATAACCCCAGTAGGATGTATGGTGTTGTTAAAATTCATAAATCAGGATACCCTATTAGGCCTATAGTTGATTTTAGAAATTCACCTACCTATGAATTATCTAAATATTTAGCCATGGTATTAAATCCCCTAAAAATCCACTCGAAATCTAGACTAACTAATTCTTATGAACTAAAACACAGATTAGATAATTTAAAATTAGATAATGAAGAAAAAATGGTTAGTTTTGACATTGTCAGTTTATATACACGTATACCAATAAATATGGCTATAGAGGCGGTCAGAAACGAACTCATTTCTGACCAAGAACTCGAACTTAGGACAAAAGTGCCAATTGAGGACATAATGCTGGGAGTACAGCTTTGCCTGACTTCTACAGTATTTAAATTCCAAGGGAAAATATACAAACAAACTGAGGGAGTTGCCATGGGATCACCAATATCCCCAGTGGTAGCAGATATATTCATGGATAGGTGGGAAAAGATAGCGATTGAAACGTTCACCCCCACACCAAAAGTATGGTGGAGGTATGTAGATGACACATTCACTGTACTTAGAACACAAGATATAGATAGATTTTTCGAGCACATCAACTCGAAGGTAGAGGCAATTCAATTCACTTATGAATTGGAAAGTCAGGAAGGGGAACTTCCAATGTTAGATTGCAACGTTAAAAGGAAAGAAGATGGGAAGCTAAACACTAGTGTTTACAGAAAACCCACACATTCAAACAGATATTTGGATTTCCGATCATCCCATCCTATGTCAGTAAAAATAGGATTAGTGAAATGTTTAAATGACAGAGCACAAAAACTAAGTAGTACCAAGGAAAATCTAAGACAGGAAGTGACACACATAAAAGAAGCCTTGAAACTTAATAATTACCCGGATAAATTAGTCAAGAAATATGTAAGTAAATGTAAAAATAAAATAAATAATGATAACAGAGATAGTGATAATAATAATAATGATAACAATAATAATAATAACAATAATAATAATGGTAATAATAATAGTAATAATAATAATAATATTAATAACGACACCAACAATAAGGAATGTAAATCATCAACAGTAATTCCATACAAAGAAGGAACCTCGGAAGCCTTACGCAGAATTCTTAACAAGGCAGGAATAAAAGTGGCATTCAAACCCACAAACTCAATTAGAAACAAGCTTTGTCGGTTAAAGGATCCTGTAGAGCCATTAAAACAAAACAATTTAGTTTATCTAATACCCTGCAATGATTGTGAGGTCAAATACATAGGTCAAACTAGTAGAACAGGGGCAGTCAGACTAGCCGAACATAAAAACCTAGCTAAATCTAGATTGGTTGACCCGAATAAGATAAGAAATCTAGAGAGTAGTTCAGCTATAGCACTACATGCAGTTACACACAACCATACAATAGGATGGAATAGGATGACAGTTTTAAAATCTAATGTCACAGGGTATAGGGAGAGATTGATAACAGAAGCTTTGTTTATCGAATCAACTGCAAATACATGTAATAGGAATGATTCAACACCTGTCCCAGATATATGGAAAATTCTACTGCCCATACAACAAATAGGAGAAGACAGAGAAAACTATAAAAATCAAATCTCGAAGTCGTGTGACAAAAATTGATATGATTATGAACAATAAATTGTGTTCGAAACGTCATCCAGTATACAATACTGTTTCACTGTGTGATACATTTAATAATCAAACTAATATGGAATTACGTAATACCACAGTGCCCAATTTTTACACATATAGAATTGATTTAGAATGACAAGTGGAACAAGTGAAATAATACCGGGGACAGTTCAAAGTGAGAGTAGTATTAAGAACAATTGACGTAATAAAGGAAGGGAATACAAACTGAATGGACAAAATGAAAATAATCGGTAGAGCCAAACTATGATTGGGGATTACCATACTTTAGCATAGAGGGATTAAGACCATGAAAGTTGGAGGGGTTGAACGAACTTTTTTTGTACACAGAGATCTGGCTTTTCTGTTTCGATAGCCAAAGCTGCAGCAACACAGGTGAGTCGAGTACGTAGGGATTTGGGTAAATTACTCTTTGCCTTGCAGATGACTTTCAAGGCGGAGGCTATAGAGATAGGATGGTCATTACCGACAAGATGTTCAATGATCGCGCTTCTTATCGCTCCACTTCCAACTCTTCGTAACCCATATTTTGGCTTTACCAGTTTTTTTTTCATTTTGTCTATTCAATTTGCATATTCCTTTATTACGTCAATTGTTACTATTACTATTCTCACTTTGAACTGTCCCCGGTATTATTTCACTCGTTCCACTTGTTATTCTAAATCAATTCTGTTTTGCGAAGTTAAATTCTATGCTATCAAATTTCACACAATATTACGTAACGTTTTTATATTATTCGATTTGTCTACTAATCCAATAATTGCACACCCTTTTTCAAGTTCTATCCATCCTCTGAATTATTCGATATATGACATTAATTTGCTTTGCCACTTGACATTTAACCATGATTATAATCACAAACATTTAGTTTTTGATTGTATTTCATACTACTATTATTATTATTTTATGCATTCACACCTATGATTTCTTAGGTTTTCGCAGTATGTACGAAAAAGCTTACGTCTCAACGAAACAAATGCTTTGAAGAATGCTAGTGCCAGGTATCTTTTTGGCACGGGTCATGAGGTGGACGCTGTGAAGTCTTTCAAGAATATTAACAGACAGTGTAACTCAACTCACTTCAAGTTTGCCTAAGTAATCATTGTCAGGCGTTTAAAACCTGATTTATGTGTTTTTAGAAGGATCCAATTATCAGTCTGTCCTTGACCTGGTAACTCAGTGCCTAATCTCTTCCTGTCATTTGATTGGCTATTCTTTCGTTTTAACCCTCCTCCTATTTTTTGCTTTGATGTAATTTGGTTTGTTCTGTTTTTATTTCTATGACTTGAATTGAACTTGTCACACTATTACGCAACTGATCAGTTAATTATCATCAACTTCTCGTCTCTTGTCTTGATTGCGCAGCTCAATTTTCGCTGAAGAGAAACAACCAACGACATAAATGATGATGTCGTCTTATTCTGCACAAATCATTGTTTCTGCTTTATTTAAATTCATTAAGGGGAATAAGAGTATGCAATACAGTGTAGTGTTATTCAATAATCATTAGTAGCAGTGGAATCATAAACTACCCATTTGAACTCTTGAAAAATAAACAGTCTGGAGGCCTGTTCAAATCAATGAGTTGCCTCAATTTTTTATCCAAGTAAATGCATGATGAATACTCCATTTCCGAACTGTTTTAATCATACGATTAAATGTAAGAATCCCAATGTATGTTCAAGAACATTTTCAAATGGTTCCAACCTATTGCTAAGAATTTTCTAACGGAAATAGAGGAGAAACATCGTGGATTACTGGAGCGTGCCTTGGATAAACACAATATCGCATCAGGTGATATATAGTATAGCTTATTATATTACCTGGAGGTTCCAAACAAGGGATAAATAACTTGCAACAAGGAACTTATCATAAATCCTGTGCTGTCTATAATGAAACATTTCAGAATAAGGCTACCACATACATGCCACATCTGTGTGCGTTTATCAGTTTGACTCCACCTGTGGTGACAGTTATATTCGGCGTACTACTAGACAGCTTAGCCAACGTATTACTCAACATCTCCCATCGTGATGGTTTGGCAAAGGACAGACAAAAACGATCCGTAGCTCAGTTTTGTCACATTTTGTTGACAGTCGTCATGTAGTGCATAAAACGAAAGCTTTCAAAGTAATTCATATCCCACCGAATCTTTCCAATAGACTTCGTATTCGTCTACAGCTGAGGCGATAGGCATTCAAACTACTAAGCCTAAACTATGCCTCCAAAAGAAGTTCGTAGATCCATTGTCTTTCCCTGGGCCTATTAAAACCTAACCAACTGATGATATCACTACCACCCCTTATTTGTATTTTCAACCCCTTAACCTTATCACATCTTCATTAAAAACGTGTTTCATTCACTTCCCTTACAATCTAGCATTACGTAATCGGTTCATTTGTTTTTATTAGCCTTTATCGACTATTTCTACCTGAACATTTGTTTGTTTAACCGTGCTGTTTTTCATTATTCGTGTTGCCATAGGTCGCCTCACTTTTAATCCTGGTTATTAATAGAACTATCACTATTATTATCATTACTATTATTATGACTGATTGCACAATTTATGTGCACAATCTTACTATCCCATAGACAAAACATCATGATTGGTTTATACTTGAATTTTCATTTAAAAAGTTATGTGTACTTGAGTTAAGCCTGATGAGATCTAATTGAAAACGGTATTGTTTGCTTATATGTTTACGGCCATGGCGAGAACAAAGTGTGGATGTATTTCTTTTGAACGCATACTTCTGCCTTGAACCTTTGGATAGCCAGCAATGTTCAGACGCCTTGATTTCACTTCCCTTCAGAGATTTGCTCGGATTTAGTATAGGACATTTCAAACAGAGTGGAATGTCTTGCGTTCAGCAAATGTTCTGTTATTGAGCCATACACACGCCTCCATTCTCCCTTTGCTAGCCAAGCTGTGGATGGTGTTCCTCAGCCCGTTTTACAAACCTTTCTTCAACTAATAATCATATTTATAGAGATTTGAATAGGAAGAAATTGTTCCTGGATTGAATGATATGAGTTATATTGTACAGCTGCTTAGAGTGACTGCATGGTACCAAGTCACAATGGTACTCAAATTTTTATCGACAGAAAGGAATTTAAGTTCACTGTTGTATGCAGGCTGGTAAAATAGACTGTTTGTTGTAGGTTTGTAAAACTATAGAAATGTTACAGTTGTTCGATCTTCATCACGAACCAACACCATTTAGAGAGGTCACTGGAAACCAAGCAGTACTGTATGACGGTTTCGTCCTACTGAGGGACTCTTCGATAGTTCATGCCCACGACCCCACCAGATATGGAAACCAGGACGTTTAGGTTGCGAGAACAGATCCACTGATCATTCAGCCGGTTGGTCTAGAATTCAATGACCCCTGAATTCTAATTTTGTTAACTCGTGATACAGCACCATCCTAACCAATGTCTTCGATGAATATTCAGTTCATCTTAATATAGTGGGAAGTCATGACAAGTGGGGTCCACCACTATCACGATGAGGTGGACATTCATCGAAATCACTGGCTATGTCAGCATTATATCACGAGCCAATAAAGTTAGACTTCATGAATCATTTAATCCCAGCCCACATGTTTGAATGATTAACGAGTTTGGTCTGATAACGTGAAGTTCTTGGGTCTGATCCCTGCGAGCTGCTGATAGGACGAAACAGCTGTTCAGTACTCCTGGGATTTCAATGATCTGTCTTGCTGATGCTTTTTCATTACTATTGTAATCAAACTGAAATTTCCATAAATCCCATAATCCATATTGGAATGCTGTTTGAAAACAACATCCTCTCCCTGCGTTATTCTTCAGTATAAATTAATTTTCTCAGTTTGAAGCATAATACAAAATAAAAGTTATCATAGTTATCTCTAGCTATAATTGGGGACTAGATTCACCTCATACCGTCAGTACTCTTGGTAAGTAACTCATTTCAGCGTCGAGTTAATCAAGTACCGAGCACTGGACAGCGCTATTACACCCTAGTTTCAGATTCCTCAACAGTAGACACCAATGTTCCCGACTTGTGAAATCACCTAATATATAGTTGAATATTTATAAACTTTAAGCAGGTATTACTTCAAATTATTTTAATTCTATAAATTACTTCAGCTGACACAGTTACACCAGCTATTGTTTGTAAAAACGATTATCAATATATTGCTTCTCCTTATAGATTTATGTATGCACTTGGAAATAATGGAAGATTATTAGAGCGTTGATGAATATACGCTTGCTCCTAAAACAAGACTGTAAAAATGTACTCAATGAAAAGCTTCGATGAAAAACCAGTCAAAAGTAAGAGTTCGGGAAATGTGTAATAGTTACACGTTATAAAATGAATAACTTTGTACGCCTTGGTTATTATAACTTGTGGAGAAAAAAATAATGAATAGTTCACATACTACTGATGGATGAATATGAGTAGGTGAATACCACTTATAACAACCGGTTGTGCTTGTCAGTCAGATTCGATTCTATGAGCTGAGTGCGATCGAGTGCATTACTGATATGCTTGGCTCGAAACGAGTAAAACATGCATCTAGTGTGTAGATTACTCAAGTCTGGCTAGCAAGCCCTACTGGTTTATGGAAGTGGTATCCAAGTAGTTATTTAAATCATTCACTAGTATATAGGACCATGAATTTACGCTTGCTCTCTACATCCCCGTTAACGATATTAATCACACAGTGTAATCTGAAGTAATTGCGTCGGTGGCACAGCGGTTAGGACGCTCGCCAATCACGCACATGGTCCGAGGTTCGATTCCCGGCCGACGCACTCTTTTACCTCGCTAAGCCAGAAATAAAGTTGGTAAAGAGGAAAGGTTAGGTATGAGGCTAGCAACCGTATCCTGTAAAAATAAACACTGCTACAGAAACTTCAAGCCTCTAGCTTGAAGCTCTATGTTCCACTAGGAACGTGAAAGAATAAAAATATAAAAAATCTGAAGTAAAGTGTGGCTACTTTCCACCAGTTCGCACTATGTAACTTGCAAATTACAAATTAATTTACTAATAGCGAATTTTCAAGTATCAGTTTGTAGGGATTTTGTTTGATTGGTTGGAGGATTTCATGACGAACTGACATTGAGAACCACTGGAAGACCTGCAGGCTGTACAGGACAGCTGTGTCCTCCTTCATAGTTTGACTGAGATGCAATCCAATGACCAGTCCATGAAATGTAACTTCCGAAAATTCATGACATAGCGCGACCAATTCTCATTGTCTTCTTCGATGGGAAGTTATCCTCACCTTGAACCTGCTGTTCCCTACTGGTCACAGCTTCCCACTAGAACACCAGGTTAAGTGCCTGATAAATAGGGCCAGTCGCTCGTGAGAATCAGTCCAATTTTCAAGTGTTGATTTTGTAAGGATGTCAGCTCACGATGAAATTCTCCAACTAACTGAGAATGTATTGTAAGATTTTGTGAAAAACATGAGTGAAATTATTATTATTATTATTATTATTATTAGGTGTTCATAATAGCTGGGAATACATTTATAATAGCATATAAGAAAGAGACAGTATAGGGAGGAAATAATTCCAGACATTTTGTTTATTTAAGTCTATAACAGTGTCAATTAATTCGTCTGTAAACATCGGTAAATTGACACTTTGAATCACCGTCGGATTCTGCTGTCTCCCCATTTCCTGTTGACAAATATTTATTTCAGACGTTTACAATTTCATTACCTTCGATTTGTTATCAAATATTTTCTTTCAAGTGTTGGTTTGTAGGGATTTGATTGGTTTCAGGATTTCATCATGAGCTGACAGTAGTTTGTAGTAGTAGTAGCAGCTGGTCGGGTGTGAGGACAAATACTCGCCGAAGACATTGGCTAGCGGTCGCGCTATGTCGCGAATTGGCAGAAGTTAGAATTCAAGGATCATTGGATCGGGTCCCAGTGGCTTAACGGTATACGAGCTCGCCTTGTAACCAGAAGGTCCTGGGTTCGAATCCCGGCGGGTGCGTACTGCTGAGGAGTCCCAAACTAGGACGAAACAGCTGTCCAGTACTCCCAGGTTTTCCAATGGTTCTCTAACTACTGTCAGCTCATGATGAAATATTTTCTTCTCTAGGCTTATATTATAATAACTTTATACATTTAGTATTGCATAAAAAGATAGAATCTGTGTTTTCAGGAAATTAGAATCATCATTACTTGGTAGGTGTTTACTAACATCAACACTGTGTTTACAAAATACCGTTGTTGTTATTATTATTATTGTTTTATTATCATCCCCGTATTCCATTTGTTTGCTTTCTTCTTTTTGTTTCTGATATAACTAACTACGCGTTGCACTTTGAAATCTGAGTAACGACCTAGACAGATGAGTTGTGTTCTAAACGCTGAAGACCTATCTAGGAGTTCTGCTATATACCTGAACAAAGCTTCTTTTGGGTTACTCACAGACACAACATGCCCCGTAATGATAGCAAAACGATAAAATCTAAGGTACTATTTAGTAATAATGAACAGATCAACAAGCAAAATTACAACAATTTCAACAATGCTTTTAGGCAGCCATTCAGATCAAATTACATCTCACTTACAAACTAATTACGGTAGAAGAAAATCATTAAAACAAATCAACTGTAAGAAATGCTTGAGAATCAAGTAGATTATTCTCAACAAAATGGGATTAAAACTGTATCGGGAAGAACCACACACCAATACGTCCCTCAAACAGTCTAAGGTCAGAATGACCTGGACTCACTCAACACAAAAATCACATCGTAAAACAACACACTATCAATATCATCACACAACCTTAAAGAGAAGTATTAAAATTAGAGATTAAACATGGACAATGAGAAATAATGAGCATTAAGTCAACGCATGACATGCAAATATCAGGACAGTAATATACTGTCCAGGGGAAAAAAGGACAATAATCACAATGTTAGTTGAAACGGTCAAATAAGTACAAATATTTCTTAATAAATTGTTAAGAAGTGCTTTTCCGAACATTTATTCGGTTACAATCTGTACTTTTGTTCTCATTGCTGTTCATTTAATCAATAATCAAAATTAACAGACTATTACTCCATCTTGTAATTGTATCACAATACAATATCTTATATAGTTTTAATTTGTCGTTACTGACTGCAGTATGCTTACATAGGGATTTAGGACTGTAGAGTCCAACAGGTAAATTATCGTGAAACGATCGAGGATAGTAAAATTATCGAATGAGAAATTCTGTTTATATTTTATGAATACGACCAAGCTGAAAGCCTCATATTTACTTCTTATGCATATCTACAATGTGTAAAACGGTGTTGCGGTGCTCACATTCAAATCAAAAGTTTGAATATGAGCTGAGACCAGTTGGAGAAACACTGAAAAACACCAGGGAGTACTGTCAAGCTTTTTCTTCCTAGTCTCTGACTCTTCTTCAGTAATTACCGACATGGCTTCGGACCCAGGAGCTTCCGGTTAAGAGAGCAGATAGTAGACCATTCAGCCACTGGAATCCAGTCCGATGGTGCATGAATTCCATGTTCTGACAGATCGATATATATGTAGCGCAACCGCTATCAGTACCATCATGGCGTAACTTATCTCTTTCTTGACTTGGTGGACCGTACTGGTTGTCTATACTGCTCCACAGAACTCCAGGTAGCTTGCAGTACTGAGGGAGTCAAAAGTGACCATCAGATTAATTGTCAAGTGTTGGTCTGTAGAGATTTCATTGGTTATATGTTTGATCATGAGCTTGTTGATCAACTCTTGACCAAACTTATAACCAATCAAACACCTGCAAGCCAACACTTGATAATTTCAGATAAATTACTGCACGTAGAGAATACTCATTCCACCATTCGATTGGTGGTGGTTAGCGTTGGAATGAGGGATAAGCATTTCGTCCTATTTAAGACTCGTTAGTTGGATGTGCTTTCAGCCCCAGTGACTAACGATGTTCTCACTGAGAGTCACACTTGTCATCCATCAGTTTAAACTTCGAGGCGTTTTCCGCTAGTCCGAATCAACCAAAACATGCTAATCCTCAGATATCATCGAAGCGTCAGTACTAGCAGCCAATATTACAACAGAGACCGAACATTTACGTCCAATCAAAGAACGGAAAAATCGAAACTGAATTAAAAACTAGTAATAACCATGGCCTATTTCAGAGAAGTTTTCTTCCATGGGCCAAGTGGTTTGATTCATAATGCTAGGCATTCGGTGCAAGTATCAATGGAAGAACTATCACTCAGTTTGGAATGCAGGTACATCCAGCTGGGGAGTTCAATTTTTTTTCTTACTGTTCCCTTGGGTTCCTATTGGAACATAGGGCTTCAACTGCACATCTCCACTTGCTTCTGTCTTTTGCTCTACTTTTCACCCGCATCCATGTTAGTCCATACTCTTTCAACACCTCCTCTTACGATCTCCTCCATGTCACCCTTGCACTGACGTCCCACTCACCGCCTCCCTTTCGGGTTCCACTCGAGCGATGGCCTGACGCGCGATATCACTCAGTGGCCTCCTCAGCGAGTGAGTGTCCAACCCATGTCCACCTTCTCCTGCATATTTGTTGGGCTATCGGTTCTTGTTTTGTTTGTTCCCAAAATTTCTTGTCTGTGATTCTTTCTGGCCCGGCCATCTGATCTTCAGTATAGAGCCAGCAAAGGCAGTTGTTGATAAAGATCTGAAACAGGCTGTTAGAAATATTTTTTGTGACCCGTCCGCCAATTTTCTGATCCGTATAGAAGAACCGACTTGACGTTGTTTGTATTGAAAATCCGACCGAATTTTGTTGTTGATGGTGGCTGAGTGATGAAGATTTCCAGATTGGTTTCAGGTTCATGAATGTGTTTCTCGCCTTCCCGATTCTCGCTCAATTTGACATCCTCGTCCGTTTCTCGTGTAGTTGAGACAATGCTCCCTAGATAAGTGAATGAAGTAACCTCTTTCAAATCCCTCCTGTTAATGGTGGTTGACGATGGACGTTGCTGCTGTTGTTGGTGGTGGTGGTTATTTTCATCTCCTCCGTCTTGTCTATGTTCACATGGAGTCCTGTCTTCGCCGGCTGCTTCTCCAACCAGTTTGTCGGTTTTCGCCTGTAAGTCTTCGATTTTGTGTGACATCAAACATAAATCATCCACGCGCGAAATCCAGGTCTTCTAGGTTCTTCATGTTGGTCCAGGATATCCCTCTCTGCTCGTTTCCTACTGTCTGACGCATAATCCAGTCCACCACAATTAGGAATATCATTGGTGATAATAAGCACCCTTGTCTGACTCCTGTGTTTACTCCAAACGCCTCGCTGAGTTTTCCGTTGTGGATCACTTGACATGTGCCGTTGTCGTACAGCTGTTGAATAAGATTGATGAATATTTGTGGTAAGCCGTAGTACTCGAGTAGTTTCCAAATTACTTCGCGGTCAACGCCGTCTGTCGAAGGCCTTCTCGAAGTCTATAAAGTTGAGGTACAGGTTTGATTGCCATTCCATACTTTGTTCTGGGATGATGGTGCGTAGAGTTGTAGCTTGGTCAGAACATGATTTGCTTTTCCTGAATCCAGCTTTTTCTGGTCGGAGTTCTGTATCCAGTGCGTCCTTTAATCTCTTCAGGATGATGCGACTCAGAATTTTACTTGGCGTTGACAGGAGCATGATTCCTCGCCAGTTCTTGCAGAGTGGGCCTAAGTCGCCCTTCTTTGGTAGTTTCACGAGGTAACCTTTCCTCCAGTCAGTAGGCACCTTTCCTTCCTTCCAGACCTTTTGCAATAATGGAGTCAGCATGTCTGCTGTAGTCTCTGTGTCCGCTTTCAGTGCTTCAGGGGGTATTCCATCTGGTCCAGCTGCTTTTCCAGCTTTCAGAAGCTTGATTGCATTCAAGACTTCAACTCTCGTTGGAGGATTGGTGTCAACTTGCAGTTGTGTGCGTGCTACTGTTGGTATTTCTGGACGGGTTGCAGGTGGTGGTCTGTTTAAGAGTCCTTTGAAGTGATCCACCCATTGTTTAATCTGTTTTTCTTCCTTGGTGATCGGGTTCCCTTGGCTGTCTTTTATAGGTTTCACTTTTGTTGATCTCTTCCCGGATAGAGATTTTGGTATCTGGTATAGTATCCTCAGGTCCCTTTTGCCTGCTACTGTCTCAGCTTCAGTGGCCAGGTCGTCGTAGAATCGTCTTTTGTCCTTCCTAGCACTCTTCTTCACTTCTTTGTCCAGTGCTGTGTAAGTTGAGCTCAGCGTCTCCTTCTCCTGTCCGTCCTTGCATTGAATCATTTTCTCTTTCACCATTCTCCTCTCTTCTATTAGCTTCCAAGTGTCCGTTGAGAGCCATTCCTTGTCTTGTCTCTTCTTTCTTCCTAGAACCGTTGAACATGTTTCGTTGAAAATCGCTTTCAGAGACTTCCAGTGGTCTACTACGCATGATTCTCCAGTGATATAGCGTAATGTTTCCTGCTTGACTCTGAAAGTTGCAGTGAACGTGTCTTTTGTGGTTGTGTCCTTCAGTAATTGAGTGTTGAACTTGCATTGTGGCTTATCCCCAGCTATCCTCGAGGCTTTTAGTTTCACCTTGAAAGTCTCTTGTACTAGATAGCGGTCTGAACCCACATCTGCTCCTCTCCTTGACCTTGTGTCCAGTAGGCTCTGTCTCCATTTTCTTGAAATTGAGATGAAGTCTATTTGATTCTTGGTGTTTCCATTTGGTGAAATCCATGTCGTCTTGTGTATATCCTTGTGTTTGAACACACCACCGCCAATCACCAAATCATTGAAGGCGCAAAAGTCTGAGGAGAGTTCACCATTGTCGTTCATTTCGCCGAGGGCCTCACGATCCATGGTGAGTTCTCTTCCTGTGTTGTCTCCTCCCAGCTTCTCATTCATGTCGCCCATCAGGATTTTGATATCGCCATTTGGGACGTTGTCCATTACCGTTTGTAGTTGTCTGTAGAACGCCTCCTTCTTCTCTTGTTCTGAGACGTTTGTAGGCGCATAGCATTGAATGACTGTAACTTTCCTTCCTTTTGAGTTGAACCTGGCTGTCATTATCCTGGAGGAGATTGGTTCCCACTGCATGAGAGCTTTGGTTGCTGTTGGTGACATCATGATGGCCACTCCCTCAGTGTGCTCGTGGTTGTCCTCTGGGTGGCCGGAATAGATTATCGTCTCTCCAGTTGGTAGTTGGCACCTTCCAGTTCCGTTCCATCTGCTCTCGCAGATTCCCAACACTTCTATTCTGTGCCTTCTCATTTCAGCGGCTATCTGGGCAGCCTTTCCAGTTTCGTACATTGTGCGAACATTCCAGGTACCCATCCTTACTTTTGCTTTCATCGAAAGAAGGCACATCGGCTGACTGGCTTCCCGAAGGCTTTCACCAGCCTGCGTCATTTCGCTTCTCCGATTCCCGTGAAAAATAAGGCTATTGTTTATATTTTTAGGATTTTTAATATATTTGCGCGTTGAAGTTTCTGTAGAGGTTTGGCTGTTTTACGAGGGTGGAGTTGATAGCACCACTTCCCAACCCTCCCTCTTTATCCGGGCTTGGGACTGGTTAGAAACCTAGCAAGCTAGTATTCTAGGCGAGGTTTGGAGAGTTCTAAATAGAACTAAATTCGCATCTTGTATTCCACTGCTAGTCACCATCCACCAAATTATACCGCCAAAGCTTCTCTTATAAAAGCCGACATGTCGACATAGGTCAGGGATTTCGATTCAGTACAATCAATCAACTGGAACTTAAAACATTAATTTAGACAAATATAATTACAAATTTTCTATGCACTCTGGTGGTTAACATTTTCAACATTTGTAATTGTGCTACTTATAAGTAGCAGGAAATTTTAATCATATTATGGTGACAAAATTCAAAAGTCACTATGACGAATCAAGACATTTAATTTTAAAGTCATTCTTTGCATCTGCTCTTATATACAGAGTATTCATAAACAATTTACACTACTTAAAAGGATTTATAGGCGTCAAAACTTCTGAAGATTCGTACGAATGTTATTCACAGCTTTATATGTCAAATTATTATTTTTTATTAGTAAATGCATGGCTTTGAATGTTATATACATATATATATATATGTACATATTTTCTCCAAAGAATAAAAACAACCTAAATTTTTTTTCAACTTGGCATCCATCATAAACTGGTGCTCACAAGGTGAATTGCAGAGTTCTAATACAAAGTCGATTCTTTTATCTATTCAGGCACCATATTTTCAACTATAGGCTGCACAGATAAGGACGTTATAGGACCCTACGAAATAATAACACACAGCCCCCGAAGATTGCAGTTAGAAGAGCCTATTATTCACCAGACCTTCGTTGTCTCTTCATTACCACCCCTATTCTACTTTCGAGAAATAAGGATAAACTACCGAAATTCTCCTCCATGTTTATCTACCAGTTCAACTGCAGCTACATCGGGCCTAGAATCAGGTAGGTTCATCATCGTATTTCCGAGCATCATCCAGCATGGTTAAGCAAGGGACAAACAAGATCTATTCGTAGCTCTACTTTAGCACACCTTGTAGATAATGAGCATAAGGCTGAATTTAATACGGCATTTAAAGTTATTCGTCGCATTCCTACTAACCTTAATTTTGCTTTATGAGTTCATCTTCTACACAACAACTGAAGCAATAGGAATCCACCTGAAGAAGCCGAATCTGTGTGTTCAGAAGAAATTTGTACAGCCATTTTCCATACCTTGGTCATCGTTACATGAATGTATAAATCGAACTACTTTGCCCCCCTCCCCCAAAAACCCTTAAAAATTACGATTGTCCCAATTATTTTGTTATTATTTTTTCTGACTACTTCATCTTTAATTACATGTTACCACTGTCCAAATAGTTTTTCTTTATCTTTAACAATCTGTTGCGTAATCAAATTGAGCACACATTTATTCCTTAATTATTCTTCATTTTCCCAAAATTGTGCATTACGCCATCCATGGGTTGCAACCATTTCTACCTTCCAATTGTGTGTATTATTTGTCCTCGTTAATTATCACCCGTTGCATTGACACATCGATACTGACTAATTATTTGATAACAAACATATCAGTGGCACTTCATTGGTAAACTGTTGTGTATTGTATTAAAAATGCTATACGTGTATATTAGAGTAGAGCCAGAGATGAGGATCCAACTAAAAAGTAAGTATTTCTTCGCTCAATGCTTCTGCTTTCTAAAAGGCACAACTGGAAAAGCAAAACACACCTTCATTAGTCTGAAATCAGTAAGGAACAAAATCCAGACTTTCACTATTAATGTCAAATCAGTGATCCTGTATGGTTCAGAGACTTGGGACGAGCATCACAAAAGGCATTTTCAACAGGTTAATGCTAAATTTTTATCAACAAATGCCTTCTCTGGTTCCATACTGAATATCAGATGGCCATATAGAAGGGATTAGCGATAACGAACTCTGGAGATGAATTAACCAAGAACCTATTGCCTAATAAATATTCCAAAGAAAATAAAGATGGATTAGAGATTGCTTTAAGGAGACTGTTCGAGTGGAACTCGAACGGTTTTCTTGTTGTTTTTCTAGGGATTTGATTGGCGCTTGTAACAGGATTTCATCATGAGCTGACATTGGTTAGAGGACCATTGGAAAACCACCTAGGAGAATTGGACAGTTGTTTCGTCCTATTTTGAGACTCTTCATCAGTACGCACTCACCGGGATTCGAACCCAGGACCTTCCGGTTACAAGGCGAGCTCGTGGATCATTAGGTCACTGGTCTACTCCCAGGTTTTCCAATGGTTCGCTAACGAATGGCAGCTCATAATGAAATCCTGTAATCAAACATATTTTTATCTGAAAGTGATATGGAAGAGATAGTGTGACGACGGAATTGAAGCCTATGTTCTGTCGTACAGCCAGGTAATGAGAACTGCAGAAAGGAGGATAAGGGAGCAATAATGACAACAAGACCTCGTTGACTTAAATACAACAGCATTTAGTGAAAATTAAGCTGATTCACGTATATCTTAGTCGGTAAATGTTATGTACTCGTTGCTAAATTATTGTTATGGACTGGTCGAGAATTTAATAGTCCTGACGCAAGAAGGCGGAAATCAGAAGACCACTAGGTTTGCGATGATACTTCTATTGTCCAAACACAAGGAGAAATGCAAAAGTGGTATCACACCAAAGTAAGTAGTGTAAGTCAGTCACACAAATTGTGAATGAGAAATATATATGAATGTTCAGACAAAGGTGTGAACAATCATTAGACAGTCTTAACATGAATGGCTAATTATAATGAAGTATCGGTCCATATATACATAGCAAAATATAGCAGACATGTCAACAACCACCATATATGGATATATGTCACCAAGCAACGGACTGTCAACAAACACTCATATTATATATAATATAATATAAGGAGAATATACATTGTTAAAGGAGACAAGTTCATACAAGTGAAATGGTCACAGACTAAGCGAGCAAACAGAAAGAGAGATCACCATACACACACACACATATATTTATGTGGATACATATCAGTAAATAAATAGAAGACTATGATTAGCATTGTCATGGAGTTAGTTATAGTGCATTCAGTGATCGTTCGGTCTGGTGTACCAGCTAGTTATACAAGATGGAAGAAATGAGAACTAGTGTGTCATTTTTTGTTTTAAGACAACACGTTTATAACCAGTTATCACATGATGATCATTATCACCCTAATCAATACTACTTACTAATCAATCAGTAATATCTTTTTTAAAAAGTACATAATTTAGTCATATTAACATTATTATGTCAGAGTTCATAATCACTTTAGCATGTTGCATTTCATCATACGTATTAATCGGATTAATATTCGCACTGGGTGTACACACTTTTCGAAAGCATTATGTACCAACCAGCGAGTTTCGTCGTATTAATCCACTGGAGGATGTCGGTTATACTGTCTCACGGAATCTAATATTTCTAAATCCTGCTGTATTATATGACATATTAAAAAATGATCCATTTTTTGATCCTGATATCTATGAAATGAAAGATCAGTTGAATCGTGAAGATATAGAACTGCTGACGAAACAAGCTATGCGCCTGTTGTTAAGACAAAGTGTTGTTGGTACAAATCTACCGGCGAGTTTAGCCTATCTAAGACGTTGTCTGTTGATATTAACAGAGGCTAAACGTGAACGACAAATGAAACAAGGAAGATTACATAAATATTAGTCCTATGAATTCTTTTTTCATGAGGATATATATGAAAAAGTGACAATACATAAAAATAATTTATCCTTGATTTATTGTATTGAAATTAGATCCCTGATTGTATGACTTAACTTTGATATGAGAAGAGTGAGGAATTACCTAAATATGTAGGCCTGGCGCCCCATTAACTTTGTCATAGATCTTATTTTCAAGTGTTGATCTGCAGGGATTCGACTGACCTCAAAATCGATCACGAAATGACTTCATCTGGAGAACCAGTAAAGAAAAGGGAGCACCGCACAGCTATTTCGTCCTTGTTTGGTACCCTTCATCACTATGCACCCATGACCCGAACAAGGATAATCGAGTCCGGAGGCTTCAAGTTACACGGTGAGCTTGTTCACTATACAACTGCTATTATCGTATTAGGGCTTCCTTCTTCTGATATATATGACTTTACTGAGAATTAGGCTTTTACAATTGTTAGAATCTCGTCACCTACCAACATGTTAGCGAGATCGTTGGGAACCGTGGAGCACTGTACAGTCATCTGTTTCGTCCTGTACTGGAACTCTTCATCTGACGTTGGTTCCTGGAGCTGCAGTAGGAAATTCGTGTCCATTAGGGTCTACTGTGTCAAGCTGAAGTGGACGTTTCTCCAAAGCAGTGACTAAGGTAGCACTGTATCACAAGTTGACAAAGTTAGAACTCAGGGGTCATTAAATTCCAGCCCAAATGGGCTTGACCACATAACCTGAAGGTCTACGGTGCTATCCTTAGTGGGATCGTCGGTCCGCATCCTAAAGAGTCCCTGAATAGGACAAAACAACTTACTATCCAGTGTCACTGATTTCCGATGATGATTCAAGACGAAAATCTAGACTTTTGCCAATACTGACTGACTGGTTTCAACGTACAACTTTCCACAGATGTGCAGCATTTCGAGTTGCCACACTCCCTCGTTGTATCACACAAAGAAAGAGAAGAGAGTAAAGAGAGATTCAAGAGAAGGATAATAAAGTGGAATGTGAAGCAAAAAGAATAGTAATATGGAAGAACAATAGAATTTTATTGGATATTATAAAAATTCCAAAGAATGGGTGAATCTGCGCACCAGCCACTAAGAACGATTTTGAACTATATCACCAATTGTCTATAGCCATTCTTTTGCCGATAAGTCCGTAATCCACTTACAGTACGAATATGATCTAAGAATACGCTAAATAGATGAGTGTTCCAAATAGAAATGGCTTCATTTTTAGAAAGGAAAGATGACCACCAGCATAATTATTCACCGTCAGACAGATAAAAGAAAATTGTGTAGTCGAGTAGACTAAAGTCATGAAGTATTTATATGAATAACCGGTTAATTTGGTTCTTTTCATAAATGCAGAATATGAGATTAGTGCAGGTGATAAATCTTTCGAAATGTCTTCTCAATAGCTATTTTCTAGACACTGGTTTCAGTTGCATATACAGGTTTAAGCTTCCAGACTTCAGTACAATAAATGATGGAGAAATATGCACATAAAGACCCATGGATGATTAAGGTGTATCGGTCCAATGTCTTCATTTAAAAACATTAAAGTGTAGCGAAGTGTTATGCCCCCAAAATTTTTCCCGGTGTTCATCGATCGTAATGGCATTACTATTATATTGGTTTTATTCTCCCGGATTCCAAGTGAAACAGGCGGCTTCGACAGAACTTCTCTACTTTGTCCTGTTCTCAGTAGTCATCTTTAAGTGGCTCCATGATTTCTCAAAAACTTTCATTGCCTCCATATCACTCTCGGTATTCCATTCAAGACCAACTAGAGGGTATGTCTAGCATGCAGTATCACCCAGACGGTCTCCTCCTCAGCGTATGTCCAATACATCTCAATTTCCTTCGGGATATTTGTTAGGCAGTAGGTTCTCAGTTTTAGGATTTTATCATGAACTGATATCGATTAGAGGACCATTGAAAAACCAACTAAGAGTACTGGACAGATGTCTCGTACTAGTTTGGGAATCTCCACAGTACGCACCCAACGCCAGAGTTGAAACCCAGGACTTTCTGGTTACAAGGTGAGCTCGTAGATCATTGGGACACTGGAAGCCGATCCAATGGCTAGTCCATGAATTCCAACTTCTGTCGATTCATGGTATGGCGCGACCACTAGCAAATGTCATCGGCGAGCATTTGTCTTGACATCTGACCAGCTGTACTCCACACCAGAACCCAGGTAACTACCTACACCTGCAAGATGATGATGAAATCCTGAGACAAATCAAATGCATGCAAACCAACAATTAAACAGCTGTACAGTCGTATTTATATTAGAGAAAATGTTATTAAGTGCCACTAAATAATCGCTCAGTCAATATACATATAAATGTGATGAGAATAACGATAATTAGAATGTTAAAAGGGGTAGAGTTGAAGTGGATGGATTACAAAATTCTTAAGTGAATTAACATCAAAAATATGAAGCGTTATCTATAAATTAAAAAAAAAAATTAGGAGTACGATTATGATAAGAATGAAAATGTGAAATGAAGTGGAATGAATTCAAGTAGTTAAATAAAATAAAATAAAAACTAGAAAGAACATTATTATGACCAAGGTACAGAAAGGGGTTTGACGAAACGTTTTCGAACACATAATTTAGGTTTCTGTTCATGTATAGCTAAAGCTTCGGCTAGCTATGCATAAGTGAAAAAAACGTAAACTTTTCGATCGATTCGATTTTGCCATGTAGATAACCTTGAAGGACGAATTATGTTGGGCTAAATGACCAAACTCTAACAGGTCATCACAAATAGACGACTTTGCAGTTCTATGTTCGCCTTTCATTAACCAAACTGGATAGTGTTCAGCTACACGTTTCCGGAGATTACGCTTACAACGTTCAATATAATCAGCTCCACAAAAGCAGGTAAAAGAGTAAATACACATAGGTGTGGACGAAAGCTGTAATCCATCCTTGACGCATTGTCTAATCATATTTCGGCTGATAAAAACTAGTTGCAAGTCACCTGCAGGAAAAGTGCGTTTAATACATTTAGATAAACGATTTTTAATCAATTCCGAAATGGTGTCACCTTTGAATGCAAGACTCATAAACACCTCTTTCTTTGGTACTGTGATTTGTCTCAGGGTGGATTCTTTCTCGATGTTACGTTCAATAAACCTTGTAGGATAACCATTGTTAAGGAGATGTGATCAAAGGTTATCTCTAGTTCACTACCGATGGTCTCTGTAGAGCAGATTTTACGAATTCTGGAGCATAAGGAATGAATGAGATTTCTCTTTCTCCCTAAAGGTACCCAACTGTTGGAGTTAGTGTACTGCCCTGTGAATGTTCACCTTCAGTAAATCGACCTTAACAGCGTTCAATTTTCTCTTCTATCAAGCTTAACGTCAAGGAAGTGAAACGAGGAATTCGACTCTTCTTCGATAGTGAAAAGCAAAGTTGGGTGAGGGTTCACTTCACTTATTTTTATTTCCACTTCATTTATTTTTATCGTAATCGTACTCCTAATTTTTTTTTAAATTTTTAGACAACGCTTGGCATCTTTCTCTTCAAAAATATTTTTCGCATTAATTCACTTATAAAACAATCTTTAATAATTTTGTAATCCATCCACTTCAACTCTACCCCTTTTAACATTTTAATTATCGTTATTCTCATCACATTTATATGTATATTGACTGAACAATTATTTAGTGGCACTTAATAACTTTTTCTGTAATATAAATGCGACTATACAGCTTGAAAATGAAGTCAAATCGTTGAAAAGAAATTTCTTCGCTGAACAAAAATACTGTGTTTTTACTTATGAATAAATGGGTATATTTCGTGACTTAAATAGGTTCTTAACTGATTCATTTCCAGAGTTCGTTGATGCCAATCCTTTCTAGCTGGCCATATAATCTTCAGTCCAAAGCCAGAGAAAATAGCTGTAGGATGAATATCCGCAGTTGCTTATTGAGAATAGTATTCGTGGCGCGCCAAGTCTCTGTACCCTATAGAGTCCCTGATTTGACATTGAAATGTTGATAAAAAACGAAATGAGTTCTTTATGCTAAGTGCATACGATTTATAAACTGATTTCAGAGTGATGGAGGTTTGCGTCACCTTTCCAATTACGGTTTAGACATCTTCAAGTTGAAATAAAACTGACCGCTTTCAAATTGCACCCAACGATGGTGGTTGGTGATTGTTGTTGTTGCTTGTTTGGTATCCGCATTACCTCTATCTTCTCTATGTCCACTTGAAGTTCTGTCTTCACTTACAGTCTCTTCTGTCAGCTTGTTGTTTTTCATCTGTAGACATCATCTGTGACATTAGACATAAATCGTCTGCAAAGCACAGATCTTCTGCAGTCTTCTTAACGGTCACACATATTCCTATCTTCTCACTCCCCACTAACGACCTGTTGCATGAGCCAGTCTAACAAGATCAGGAGTATCATCGGTGATAGTAGACCATCTTGTGCGTCGGTGGCACAGTGGTTAGGACTCTCGCCGACCATGCACATGGTCCGGGGCTCGAGCCCACGCCGGCGCACACCTGATATCTATGGTCGGCCTGCGAAATTTGGGCTACCGATATCCATGCTGAAAATTCCATACTTGTACCAAAAATACAGTGTGGAATCAAGCTCTAAATCTAAAAAATCTCATCTTAGGCGTGTCTTTACTTCAAAAGCTTCTATGCTGAGTTGACCGTTGTCAATCACTTGACATGTGGAACAAAGGGCTTCAACAACACATCTACACTTTGTTCTATTCTCTGCTGTCCACTTTAGCTGGGCCTATGATTGCCCATAATTTATCAGCTCCTCCTGGCCACACCATCTCCTCCATATCACCCTCAGACCAACTCATCACTATCCATCGGGATTCCATTCGAGCAATGGTC
The DNA here is from genome assembly GCA_944472135.2 of Trichobilharzia regenti. Lineage (NCBI taxonomy): Eukaryota > Metazoa > Platyhelminthes > Trematoda > Strigeidida > Schistosomatidae > Trichobilharzia > Trichobilharzia regenti. Next base: position 75,677,875 of record OX235263.1, read on the forward strand.
TGTATTGCGTGCGATGTCATTCAATGGCCTCTTCAGTGACGTGTGCCCGATCCATCTCTATTTTCTCCTACATATTTGTTGACCAATCATCTCTTGATTGGTTTGTTACCACCTAGAGTTTCTTGTTACTAATTCTTTCTGTCCATTTGATCTTCAGTATGAAGTCAGCCAAGGGGGGGGCAGTTGTTTGTAAAAAGTCTACAGCTGGTTGTTGGAAATACTTTACGTTACACGTAGTTCAATTTTCTCACCTGCATAAAAGCAGTGACTGCTGACTTCAAATTTCTGTTGAAGGTCAGAGTTTTGTTGTGTTATGCTGGCTGGGTGCCGAAGACTTGTTTGAGGCTGGTGAAGGCACATATTACCGCTCCGATTCTGGCTGGCTGGCTTTGACATCATCCGTTCCGCTGGCCTATGGTTGGGAAACCGTGCTTCCCAGATAAGTGAAGGAAGTAAACTCCGTTAAATCTCTCTCTCTCTCCCTTTGATAGTGATTGGTGCTGGTTGTTTTTGCTGTAGCTGTTGGCTGGGGTTATCTTCATCACCTCCGTCTTCTGTATGTTCACCTGGAATCCTATCTTCGCTGCTCGTGTCTTCTGCCAGTTTGTTGGTTCTCGCATGCAAGTCTTCAAGGTTGTTTGACATTAAACATAAATCATCCACACTCGATTTCCACAAGTTCTCAAGTCTCCTTATCTGTCAAGTGTACTCTTGTCTTCTCACTTCCTTCGCCCAGTCTAACGCATAAACCAGTGTCTCCCACAATTAAGAATATCATCAGTGACATTAGGCAGCTAAGCTTGTCTAACTCCTATATTCAATTGAAAGGCTTCTTCGCTCAGTTTTCCGTTGTGGATCACCTAATACGTGGTGGCATTGTCATATAGTCAGCCAGCTGTGTTGAATGAGGTTAATAAAGATTTGGGCACTGCACGCAGTAGTGTTGAATGACTTTCCAAATTATGTCTCAGTCAACGCTGCCTGGTGACGGCCTTTTCAAAGTTGATGAAGTTAAGGTAGATGTTTGACTAAGATTCTATGCTCTATTCGATGACGATGCGCACAGAAAAATATGGCATAGATCGCTTCGAATCAGCTTTACAATAAAAGCATTCAATAAGAACCTTCACTTGATTATTATATGTTTAACGCAAATACCATAAAAACCTGCAACGTTATTAAATTTGATGAAGTAGAAATATTTTCCCTTAAAAATTAAGCAAATTAAATAAATAATATGTGATAACAAGAGTTCTTCATGGAATTGATTAATAAACAGTTCTGATGTAAGAGTGGAATTTGAGCAATGCGATAAAATGCGATAATTCCACACTACATACGTTTACTTAATTATAAAACACAGTGGGTAATCTAGTATTTTAATAATTTGGAAGGCGTTTTGAGCACAATTTATTACTGCTCATAATCATATCACAATTTAGTCACACGATCTCTTAACTTTCTATGTAGGCAGCCTTTTTTTTCACATACTTTATACTAGATAAATTGCAACATTAAAACAGGAGGGAGTCAGACTACATACAATAAACAATTCATATGAACACATTGTTATGATTATGAGCAGTAATCAATTAGGCTGTTAACTTCACATAATAGTTATTAATATACTGTATCATTCATTCACTGTTTGTTGTAATCAAATCAATAATCTAATGAGTACTAAAACTGCGTCGGTGGTTAAGTGGCATAGAATTGAAAAGTGTGTAGGTCAAAATGATGCCTAAGACAAACTGAAAACCTCGTCTTAAGAAATGACTAATCCAAAATTTGTCTTTAGACTGTAGTCTGCATTTCGCATTGACTGATTCTTATCTTGGACTGAAATGTTGGGTCTCTTCGACAATATCTGAAGATTAAAATGATTCTATTTAGTTTCATGATGACTGACAGTGGAATCAAGGATGCGATTTCGTTCTGTTTTGAACTCATCAACCTGGATGTACTCGCATACCCAGTGAGTGATGATTGTTGTTCTTACTGAGACTCAAACCATGTACCAAACATCAATGCGTTATCCACTAGGCCACAAAATTGACAAATAGGACGAAATGCGCGTCCTGGATCGAACTTCTAGTTATCATTATCAACCGAAATAAGAAATACTTTGCTGTACGAAACCCATAACCAACCTAGTACTGTTGAGTGGTGGCTAGATTTCCGTCTTCCTCTACAAATCCTCTCGTAGGGCCATGCATTCATAGCCCCTCTCGGGTAAGCCCTATTCACGGTGAGGTTCTTCACAAAAGTAACAGGTCGAATCCAAATGCCAGATGCTTAAAACCAGACTAGTGGACATCCTGTTCTACCTATCAGGAGTTGGAAAACCCTGACCTAAACCTTATATGTAGGCAGATAAACAATGGATTATGCTTCATCGGTGATCAAGGTCATTCAGAAGAGATAAAACAGTCAGAATTGCCTAAGACAAAATAACACCCACTATTTTTATTGATCAAGATTATAGACTGATTGACATATACATGGTGATTTTTTGAAGCATACATTATTGTGTCAGAAATATACACTATGACTGATACTAAAATAGACTTTTCGGCTCACATCACTATGCATGTGTTCTCGCCCAAGTAGACCGGGTTGGAGAATAGGCAGCTTTCGTAGTCAAACAGTATTCGTGACTAGCGCGTTTGTCTTCAACTCGGCGTCGCAATTTCCAATCTCAATGTTATTGTGAAATATAAAAATGGTGTAACATCACAACACAAACCCTATGATGTACATAAACTCAAGAATACGGACGGATCGTAAAAGCGTATGAACCTGTTTTACTCACCGGAAACCACGAGGACGCAACTCCTGACACTGATCCCCTGTCTTGTGGATCAGACTTCAAGTCAACGGTTCCAAGCGGTGGGCCCTCATCCCTCAAAAAAAACTCTGGGATTTTATGTGACGCATCTCTTCGTGACGAAAATGTACCACGTTTTAATAAATAAAAAAAATAACTAACTTCGCCAACCGCTACATGGAAATTTGGTAAAGAACCATTGGGATTCGATTACTGAATAACTCCGTTGATGAGATTACACGGAGCTGAAATTTTCTTATACAATTTACACGCTGTACACACGCGCACACACACTCAGTGTTTACATACGCCATACATTATAGATATACACATTAATATCGAAGGAGGGTGTAATAGTAAGAAAAGTAATTTATAAAATAAAAGGGAAATTAATGTTAAGATAAATAAATAAATAAAATAAATTACTAAATAGAAATTATTAAGTGAAACGTATAGAGTACTGCAGTACTGTCCCGCCACCCTCCATATTGTTGCTATTATGCATTATTACATGGGTTATATATATACACACAGGTCGATCTAGTCACTTCCAATAATCGACCATTCAAAGTAAAGAAGATAAGCTAGGCAACAATTCTTGTTGTTAACAAAATTACTACACAAGTAATGAAAAGGTTAATTTTTTATTAATAGTAGTATATATTAGAAGTAGTATATGTAGGTGTATGTGTCGGTGAGAAAAATAGCAATGGAAAAGCATATTAAAGTCACTAAAGTTAGGGAAAAATAAAAAATATATTAAGGAAAACTAATGTGAAACCTCATAAAACCGAAATAAAGTTTTAAAAATGAGTATACAAAATAATAATAACAAAAAAGAATACATATTTATTCAAAACAATTGAGCAATTGAATTGAGGTTGTGTAAGACAGACACGACAGGCGCACCGTAATTAAGTAATATGTGTGGAAGGGAATGCACAACAAGCGAAGAAACGCCACACTATACGTATGCATACATATATATACAAGAATGATAAATATAAAAAGACTTTACAGGCTAGCTGGCATACACCTCAGCGAACAATTCTTCCCTTCAAGACCAACTTTCCGTTCAATATCATCAAGTAGAAGTAGACTGTGCCAATTCACTGGATGCATACTTCTTGAATACTCGAATACACCCATTACAATCAGCTGAGACAACAACCTCGCCTAAATACATCCATGTTTGTCTATCGACATTCGAATTACCACTAGTAGAGATGATTGGTAATTGATCTGAGCTCAATTGTCTACGACGATAATAATGATATTTGAGATTTGCATCAGAATGCTTTGAAGCAATCAAACTGGAATTCTGTGTTCTTTGTTTAAAATAGTTTTTATCCAGCACTAGGTTTGGATTAGGACTGAAGACAGCTACAGTGACCATTGTATCATGCGCTTTTATTGCCTCCCAGCAATTATTTCTATCTTTACGTACTCGTGAGAAACGTGATACTCTGTCGACATCCAGTGATTTTTGCCAAATATAAAAAAAGGCATTCTCTGAACCTGATATTAAATATCGACCAGTTGGACTGTAAAAAAGAATAAAATAAATAAATAAGATAGAAAATAAGGCCGTTAAATGTATGTAATCGGAGCATAAATAAAATGATAAATGAGTAGGTAACTCTAAGCTATAGCAGCCCAAACTGAAACTACCCAGCGAACGGACAAATGACCTTAAGCAACCAATCAGGTGACTCTGTTTTATCCAGAGGTAATTATGGATGCTCTAGACCTTTTGCGTTGCAAATTCGCTCAGGATCTTGTTTTTGATTACTGTTTGGAGAACGGACTGATTGGAAGGTGGAAAATTTGTCAATAAAGGAGGTGTCATGCGTATACAAAGATACACTAGCTGCATTGATGGGTTTGTTTACAGGTGCAGTGTGAGTGCCGAAGCAGTAAATTAGTTCGAGAAGGTATGTCGTTCAGTTTTAGTTTACAGATTCCATAGGTACTTTTTTCTCAAAGTCTAAATTACCTTTAACGAAAATTTTAATGTTGTGTCATTTCTGGGTACTGAAAAGACTAGTTACAGCAACAGCTTATGAAACAGATAATTCAGAAGTGTTTGAAGTGTAATGGTACCAGTACTGCAGAGACCTATCATCGTGGAAAATGAAGAGGCTGACTCAAGTACTTGGCGTAGTTGACGTCATCGTTCACGTTGATGAGACGGTGTTAATCAAAAGGAAATATAATCAAGGCAGATTAAGTGCAAATCAGCAATGGGTATTGGGGATCTATGACACCAGCCTTCAGAAAGGATATATTGAAGCGATCCTTAATGGGAGTGCAAATGTATTATTGCCTATTATCCACCGATTAGTGCTGCTTGAGACGACTATTCATACAGATGAATGGAGTAGTTACGGTCAGTTATCAAGTCTCGGCTATATTCATCATGTAGTCAACCACACAAATGGTTTTCGCAATCCTTTTGATGGAACTCACACTAATTCCATCGAAACTTTTTGTAGTCACCTAAAAAACGGATCAGATCGGTGAATGAATCAAGAAATCCAATGATGTACAGTTACCTCAATGAGTTTATGTACAGAACTTGGTTTAACATGGGTATCAAGACTCCTAAGAGAAATTGGGAGGTTTCTTGGAACATATACGAGAACGTTATCCTTTATAACTATTTTTTACTTTATATAAACTTTTATATAAACAATTTATTAAAATTATGTGCCGTTTTTTTGGGCCTTCTGATTGGTCAAAGTTTGTCAAGGTCATTCGCCGTTCGCTAGGTAGTTTCGGTTTGGGCTGCTCTATACTTTAGAGTTATCAGTAAGTACATAGAAATTAGGTAGTATTAGTGTTATTACTTTGGGCTACAAGTGGAGCAAAGGGTTTCAACAGCGCATCTCCACAACTATCCATAAGCTTTCATCTCCACCTCACACAATTTCCTGCATTTCGCCCTCAGACCCACATACAACTCACCGTTTCTCAACCGGGTTCAATCTAGTTCCCTAATTGGTCTGCTCTGAGTTCGGAAGAATAAAGAAGGTTGGGCGTGGTACTAGCTATCCTACCCTGGGAAATCAACCCAACTGCTAGAGGTGATGAAACTTCTGCCTTCCTATCAAAATGCTCTTCATGTGGCAAGGAATTCATAACCAATCTCTCCCAAGCAAGTTCTATTCACTACTTTCGCACGACAGGAGTGTTCATAACATAAGTGGAAGAGAGAACTCGAATATCTAGTAGACATACAAGTCTACCTAGGGGAGCTGAAAAAGCCTGATTCCAAACAACTGGTGTACATAGGCCGCACAATCCGAATGGATTGAATGACCTATGAAACTGTTTTTGGTCGCCAGACACCACGGGGTTGTAACTCCTGACGACGATCCATTGCCTTGTGGATCAGACTTCAAGTCCAAGACCCTGGAAGTAGTTTCTCAAGACAACCACCACCTGTTTCGGTCTGGGCAGTATCCCAGCCCTTACAAAAACTATGTGGCTTTGTGTGGCGCATCTCTTGGTGACCATACTGTACCAAACTTGTATTTTATTTAATAGATAAAATAATAAATAATATCCAGTAACTGAACAACTGTGTGCTTCTATTTCGAATGTCCGGAAAGCCACTAGTTACCTTAAGGTTTGCTTTCTAGGCGAGTACCATTGTACACATAAAACCTACGTTCTATAAATCCAGGCAATTTAGGCAATTCACTTAAAATAACACTTAATGTAACCCCCCATTCCCCATCCCCATCTATACGAAACAGACAGACGCAAAGTACTTACCTAAAAGATGCACGAATTTGACTAGTTTCATTGACAAATCCCCGATATTTACACAAGGTATGATAATCACGAGCATCGACTAACCGTAGACGTGAATCGTTTGATGTGACAAGAATCTGTACGAAATTTCAGGAAAAAAAGTTTTTTAGAGAAAAATCAGTACTGTTACATGCACCAATGAACAGATATATTCTACAAAGTACTATAAAATAATACGGGGGAGTGTGGTACGGAGATATTTGTAGCTCAGATCGAGGATGTGATATAGATGTGTTTATATTGAAGTGTTGTGACCTGCAGATGTCATCTAGGAAGACAGTGCAAGCCACCATAATTAAACCACCTAGCTCAGAGAAACCAACCATATCAAAGAGACGATTATTCTTGTTTTTGGTTACAGGATTTCATAATGAGCTGACGTCGGTTGAGGGAACCATTGGAAAACTAGCACCGGAGTACTGGACAGTTGTTTCATCCTATTTTGGGACTCTTCATCAGTTCACACCCACAATGTGGGGTTCAAACACAGGACCTTCCGGTTACAAGGCAAGCTCGTAGTCCATTAAGTCACAATGATGTTTAGTCAGTTATTAAAAAGTTACGGAACAAAATCACAACTGAACTAAAGTGAACTGATTAATCCTCTTAGTAAAAAGGATATTTCCCACTAGAGTGCATTATTTGGGGGGTTTTTTCGCCTCCCGGTTGATACATCTCACTTAAAGCAAAATGACAGTCAAGTCAACATGCCACAATGAACAAATAAGTTACATTGACTGCAGTGATTGTTCCAAGATATTATATTATCATGCCGGTTAGGGTCTAGTGAATAACAGAGTAAGAGTAAAATTAATAGCCCCCAAAGTGTAATTAGTTTAAACCATTCGCCATTGATCTGAGAATGAAGTTGTACTGCTGGCAGAGGGTTGGGTGAGTAGATATATACGAAGTTTTCCTGAAATAACGAGGAATTTAACTGTGATGTTTTCACTGTATGAATAAGAAGATATACGAATAATTTTCGAATCACAACTGGTCGGAGAGCGAAGAAAAGTTTGACTATAAGGGGAAGAAACAACAGTGTTTGATTATTCTGGAAGTCAGATCAAGTCGAGTGGATCAGTAGCCGAAGGCGAGTACAAAACACCCACCCCTCCGCACACCTCTTGAAATGCTCCCATATGACCGGGCGTCTTACATAGCCTCTCCTGAGGAAGTCCTACTCACTGCCTTCACGTGGCGGCGGTGTTTCTCACCAAAGTGAGAGGGCGAAAGCGGATGCCCGGCGCTCTTCACCGGGTTGACTGTCCATTGGATGACAGTCTAGGGAGATGGCTAAACCCTGATTCCAAACCTCCAACGACTGGAGTATAAAGCTCACTGGAGCTCATCGGCAGACGTATGGACAAAGGGCTTATTGGATGTCTGGCCCCATTCAAAAAGGCGTATGAACCGAACTCCGGTCACCGGCTGCCAATGGACAGTGGACTCCCTACTCCACTCCTACTGCCTTGTAGGTCATACTTGGTTGCGTAAAGGCTAGAGCTGCACTCTCAAACAAAAGGTCGAGCGATGCTGGGGACATCACTCGTACCAAATTCCCATGAAACTTCATGAACTCTTGTTCATGAAGCCGGTTCATCCTCCCGTAGGAGATAGCCGAAGTAAAGTAAAGTAAGTAAGTAAGTACAAAACACTTGTTTAGTTTTCATCGAATCGCTCAACTTGTGAAGATGCTTGAATACTCACTGGGCATCAAGTGTAGCGTTAAGTGTGAAAACTTACAAAATGGCTGGAAACAACACATACGTTACTTAAGAAAAGTCAAAACAAGGCAACTAATCAGAGTTTCGTCAGGAAATGTCCATACAAATAATCAAATAGGGATATCTGCTAAGGATTGAATGGGATCAGCAGTTGATAGCTACTCACATCATCCATTAGTGTTTGTCAGATAACCAAATTGAAGTGGTTTAAACACCGGACAGTTGTCTCTCTCGCTTGGGGCCAAGCTCATCAGAGATGTGTCCCGTTTGATTCAGCTCCTGGTTACCTACTTGGGCAAAATGGTTGCAAAATAAATCGAATTCGCAATTTATACATTTCGAGGTGATTATTTCATCACAGTCCTCTTTGGAAAGTGAATTAAATTGGCAAATTGCGAATTCGATTTATGAAATAACCCAATAAAATCAACGGAAGAATATTGCTTTTAAAAATGAAGAAAATTTCAGAGAAATTGGGGAAATTATCCACATTTTTGGATAGCTGTATCCTTCAAACCGACGAAAATGTTCAAGAAACACACGAAAATCAGTAAATAAAGAAGAGATGGAAAATTTAAGTTGAATAAAACAGCTGCGATGGTCACCACACATTGAACAATCTTTTCGACTTATAGCACAACACGTTCACTGACATTAGAAGAGTAGTTAAACACTAAGTTAACCATCAACGCACAAGTAATCACTAAGTTGAACTGAGAAATTATGAAAGTTGCTTAAAGTGTAGGACAGAATTATGGTAAAAATGACATCAAAATTATTTAGAAACTAATGAAGATAAATTCGTCTCACGTTTGACAATGAACAGATATCAAGCCATAGAGTGCTTCACAGTTGTTTCATCCTAGTTTGCAACTCTTCATCGGTATGACGCCCACAGGGGTTCAAACCCAGGACTTTCAGATTACAAGTAAAGGTCGTAGACCGTTCAGCCAACGTCGTCGGTGAGTACTTAAACTCACACGCATTACTTGCTGCTGCAGGCCTCCAGTGGTCCCGACTTCTCACCAAAAATCCAGGGTTTCGGTAGTTCTCTAGCTGACATCAATCCGTGATCAAACTGGAAACAAATCAAGCCACTCGCCTACAAACTAACCCTTGAAGAAGAATTTCATTACTTTGAGCCAATTGCCTCTTTTTATTATTACTCTAAGGGGACGAAATCTTAACAAAAGAAACATTGAAACTCTCGACACCCTTATCTCAAAATAAAAAAGCACAATAGAACATTTGAGTGTTGACCTTGAGATATTGATCAATCAAGAATATCAAAACTAAAAGTATTACATATTCCATTGGCGAATTTGAGAGATAGAACGAACAAACAGTAATTTAGGTTTAATATAATAATAATAATTATTATTATTATTAATTTCATAGTCTAAATGATTCACATGAACTCTGAATGAAACAAGTAGCGAAAATGTTTAGTATTACAAATATGTGTGCTTAAAATTAACAATGATAATAGCAATAATGATAATAATAATAAATATGACCTGAAATCAAATTTTAATAGAGAGTAGGACCGACTGTAGCACTATTGTTAACACAAATTATTGTTTAGTAAAAAGCACAGAATTAAGTTCAACTCTCTATGTTCTTAAAAGATGTCTAATTTATAGTCGACACAGTATGCATTAGTCTTAGATAAACTAAGATGCCAATACATGCATACACACATACATACATACAACTAGTTTGGCAAAACTCAACAAACAAACAGACGAACACACAGCGTAATACTATTTGAATAAGCATTATTTATGCGCATCTCTACTATAATCTATTGAGTGGTCAATGGATGTGACATGCTTTCATTTTAGAGATTATAATAGTACAGAATATTATAAGTATTACTGCGTTGAGTTCTGCGTGGAACATACGGCTTCATCAGCATTTCTCGACTTTGTCTTTTTTCCTGAAGTCCTCTTCAATTGCTGCCACGATCACCCATAAGCCTTCATCTCTCCTTCATGTCACCCTCAAACCAATGCACAACTCTCTTCGTTTCCTATTCGGATCCCACTCGAGTGACAACATGGAGTGCGATGTCACCTGACAGCCTTCTTAATGTACGTCCGATACATACATCTAAATTTCCTTCGGAATATTTGTTGAGCAATAGGTTCTTGATTGATCTGTGCCCTGCCAAAGTTTTCTACTGATTTTAATTCCTCCTGGCCGACCATTTAATCATCAGTTTGGAGGCAAAGAAGTCAGTTATTGATAAAAAAAACAATCTGCAGCCCGTTAGAGATGCTTTTTGTCGAGTTTCTGACCCATCGGGGAAGAATCAACTGGACTGACACTAGCGTTGAAAATCGAAATTTTGTTCCTTATGCTGTAGAGTGCAGCAGATTTTCATGCTGGCATCAGAGTGATTACGGTCTGTTTTGCCTTTCCTATCCTTGCTGGCTTTCACATCCTCATCAGTGCCACCTGCAGTTGAGACGATGCTTCCTAGATAAGTGAATGAAGTGACTGACCTGCTTCAAATTACTCCCGTTGATAGCAGTTGGTGCTTGTTGTTGTTGGCCAGTTATCTTTGTCACCACCATCTTCTCTATGTTTACTTGAAGTCCTATCCTTGGCTACGTCTTCTGTCAGCTTGTTAGTTTTCGCCTGTGAGTCTCCGAGTTTGTGTGATACTTGGACATAAATCGTCCGCAAAGTCCAGATCTTCTCGAGTCTTCTTATCGGTCAGCGCAGCGTATTTCCTGTCTTTTCACTTTCTGTACACAGTATGATGCATAATCCCGTACACCACAATTAAGAATATCATCGGTGATAATAGGCAGCCAGCCAGCTTATCTTACTCCAGTATTCACTTCGAATGCGTTTTCCGTTGTGGATCACCCGACACATGAGATTGTCACGATAGCCAACTGTGGAATGAGGTTGATGAAGACTTAGACACTGCAAATCACAGTATTGAAGTAGTTTCCAAATTACTTCTCGATGGACAGTGTCGAAGATCTTTTTGAAATCGATGAAGTTGAGGTAGAGCTTTGACTGTTTGATGACGTCCATCGATTTAGCTAACTACAAACGTTCGGTTGAAATCTAGTGTAATAACTGGACAAGTACGTTGTATTGCTCATCACGTCCAGGTCACTCTACTCCCGTCTCGAAAGATGTCACTGCTTAATCTCGAATTAAAAAGTAATACTAAAATATCTCTCTCAGTAAAACATACTTCTCCGCCAGTCTATGAGTGACATTTGTTTGCAAGAAACAAGTCAGGCCACTAGGTGAAAGACAACTTGTCACAGTGCACCGCATCAGAATGCATAAACCAGTCCACTCAGCTCTTGTGGAGCAGAGTAGATTGGCTGTACCATGCTTCAACTCGTAAAACACTCTCTTTAACATTATCCACAACCTGGCTGGTAAAGGGTGAACGTAGGTGTGCATATACCTCGGTAACACAACATCTGGCGAACTTAGGACATTCAGCTTCCATCTAATAATTCCTTGGAAGTCCTATACAAGATTCAAACAAACTTATTAAAGGGACTGATATCAAAGCATCAGCCGGGGTACCAGTTATCCAAAAGTTTAAGCCAATGCTATGTATTCAAAAGAAATACGACTAGTGGGAGCCAAAAGTCGAATGTGAGCACAAATACTGGACTAACTGTCTGAGTTTCAACACAGAAGTACATCAGTTGCCACACTTAATGAAGGTGAAAGAGATTCAAAAAGACTAAAATAAACAGAAATGGAAGGAAGAAAGAATAGTAACTTGGAAAAAAACACGACGGCTTAGTGGATATGAGAGATTACAAAGTGAAAACATCAACGCCATTGGAAACAATTTTGAGACATATCGCCAATTGTTTTTCGCCGTTGGTTCTTGACATCCCGAGGACCAGAACCAGGAAGCCTACCTTCCCTACGCGGTTGGCTCAAACTAACTATCAAAGATCTCATCAACCAACTCCAGGTTTTGGTTTGACCAAATCTAACTCTTCTTCAACGTAATTCTATGTCAACTAATATTGCGCATCGAGGAAGGCGATGCCTAGGCATGCGCGCAACACGTGCCCTAGTCATCTCAAACAATTCACCTTCGCAACCTTATTGATTGATTTTCCCTCCTTACCTAACGATCAACGTCTAACACCAATGTTACTACTCAACCTATTAATTAACGCGGGAGACAGAACACAGACAACTAGCTTTTTCTCACATATATATTCGATTTTTAACGGCCATGTCCCACAGGCACAATCGAGGACGGAGCGAACTGTTTCACAGTACACACACGTCCTTCTGTAGACAGTTGGATATCATGTCTACGCCAGAGATAATGTAAGTGGGGAAATGTCACACGGGCCTTTTGTGTCTGTGCTGAAATTTCGTCACCAATCAGTCTACTGGGTCTGATACAACTTTCCGAATAAGTAAAGTGATCAACATGCCTTACCACTCATTCACTTATCTTTGAGCTACGCGTCAGCAGACTCTAGTCGCCAATGACACTCTAACTGGCGGTGGGGCGTTAACTCGCTGATTGACAGAAGTTAGAACTCACAATCTAGCCATTGGATTCTGTCTTAGTGGTTGAATGCTCGAACGACTTCGCCTCGTAACTTGAAGGTCTTGGATTCGATCCTTAACGGTGGGATCACATGGATACGTACAGATGAGTGGCAAACTAGGATTTTAAAAAAAGCCAATTAGTACTCCTACGCGGTTTTAAACGGTTCCCCTAACTGATATTGTAACAACAGAAGACAAGGGCCAGGCAACAGATCGTTTTATTATGAAAATCAACACTTATTTATACATATTTCAGACAACATTATTATAGACAAGCGCAGTCATCTGATTGGTTGTTTAGGTAGACAAACGCAGGCTTCTGATTGGTTGTTTCGGGATTCCTTGACAAACAGAGTTCTCTATCTGCGAATCATATTTTGCCACGTTAACTTCGCTGTGATTGGTTGTTGACTCAGCCTTGTTCACGGCCCATATTAGTGACCTAGACCTTAACGTAGATTAGTGCCAACCAATCGGCTAGCAGCCTGCTCTCACCACACTCGTCCCCCCGTCAAATACGTGCGACTGAAGTCGGCTTGATCTACTTGGTGCAGGCGTCATCGTTGGCTTGTCTCGCTGTATCCATTTCTGGAGCTCGCTGACGTTCACGCGCCTCTCATTGTTCGCCATTGCGACTGTGTCTGCGTAACCCCATCTCGAAGTGACCATATATGGTCCTTCCCACTTTGGAAACTGTTTGCCTGACCCTGTCGAACATTCGTCCATACTTCGGCCGACACCTTCATATGCTGCTTTCACCCGACCTCCCAGCAGCGTCTCAAGTAGCAGCTCCATCGCTGGCAGATCTTGAACGCCACTCAACTGCGCAGAAGCCTTGAAGTCCTGCCCGAAGATCCATATGTCTCCATCAAAAACTGCAGGGTATAGGCTTTTCATTTGTCGGTAGGCAGCGACACCAAATGTAACAACAGAAGACAAGGGCCAGGCAACAGATCGTTTTATTATGAAAATCAACACTTATTTATACATATTTCAGACAACATTATTATAGACAAGCGCAGTCATCTGATTGGTTGTTTAGGTAGACAAACGCAGGCTTCTGATTGGTTGTTTCGGGATTCCTTGACAAACAGAGTTCTCTATCTGCGAATCATATTTTGCCACGTTAACTTCGCTGTGATTGGTTGTTGACTCAGCCTTGTTCACGGCCCATATTAGTGACCTAGACCTTAACGTAGATTAGTGCCAACCAATCGGCTAGCAGCCTGCTCTCACCACAATATCAATCCGTGGTCAAACTTTTAACCGATCAAATCACTACAAACTAATACAAAAAATAAATTAACAAACCAAAGATGTGTATGTATGTATGTGTGTGTGTTTGAATGTTCACAAGCGTTAAAGTACTTTTTATTGCAAAAAAATCACATTTTAACTTCTTTTTTTTCTCTTTACCTTATTAGAATCAGCTGGATCACATTCAATTGCTGTCACACGACAATGACGACCTTTTGTAGTACCAGATTTGATTGTTATAAAAGTTATGTATGACAACTGTAAAATTAAGAGAATAGAAAAACGCCGGTGATTTTCATATATATGCAGATAGTATGAAAGTATGTGTGTATAAGTGAAACTTGTAAAGGTGACATGATTCAATATACTAGGGTATTGTGACGTATACCATCAGAGGGTAACCATTCAAAGGAATGCATTAAACAATTGGTGAATGGTGGCTAGCAGTGGAATCCAGGATGCGCATTTCGTCCTATTTGGGACTCGTCAGCTGGATGTACCTGCATTTCTCAGCTGACGAGTCCCAAATAGAACGAAATGCGCATCCTGGATTCCACTGCTAGCCACCATCCACCAATTGAATACTAATTAAATACCCAGACATCGTCGAAGCATCTGCACAAGAAGCCAACATGTCAACCTGAGACCGAGCACTTCGGTCCAATCAATCGACGGGAAAATCAAAAATTCAATTCAAGAATGCATTAAACCTTTAGTAATGGAATATACAGTGAAACTACAAGAAGTATATTAATTCAATAGACTGAGATTGATTATACCGTTTTAGTCCAACTGTTACTGACAGTTAGTGTTGAGTTGTACAAAATCACAAGTACTGGATCAAGTCATTATAAACGGATGACATTCAGTCTGCTAAAATCACTAGGATACAAAATTCATTAGTTCTTCATCAAAATGCAACACAATGCATCTTTGATTCGCAGTTTGTACCAACATCCATTTTCAAGAAAGTTTCGACCTACATTGATTGGACACTAATGTCATACAACTGATCCTTTGTTTGGTGTAGACTAAATTCTGTCAATCTAATATGTAATGCAGCCACAGTGTTATGTAGATCGCCATCAAGGTGCACTCTGAAATTGTTGTGATAGCATCTCTAATTGCAGCACTGAGTGATACGGGTTTGGATCTCAGTGGGCCACACGATTTCTTTCAGGATTGCGAACACGCCTTGCTGACGAGTGTTAACAAGCACGAAACCTAGGTCCATGACTCCCTACCCGATCGACTAAAACCAACTAACGGGTTAAAACCTACTTATACCATGAGATTTTCGAAGGAAATCGTCTTGCTGTTACACAGCACATCTCAAATGATTACAGTATATGTCGATTATTGCAGTTACACCAAAGAAGGTGATAAACCAATGTACATCAAAACCTGAATTTTCCTAATATATCCATCGTTACTCACAGATATTCTTAGGAAATGAAAGATGAGTACTTAATCATTCTATGGTACATATCCAATGTAGCTACTGAATTACACCTTTATATATATGGGTGTTCAAAGGAAAGGTTTCTGAATTTCATTTTCGTCATTAGTGGGAAACCACCATAAAAGACTAGGTACGGTCGACGAAGGCTAGACTTCGTTCTTAGTCCCGGAATTTTCTCATGCGGCCATGCGTTCACAGCATTTGCCAGATAAGTTCTGTTCACTGACTTCATGAGGCAGCGATGTTCCTCGGAGCGTCGTACAACCTGACTGGTGGACGTGCCGGTCTATCTTGGATCGACTGGAAAACACTGATTCCAAACAACTGATGTACATGGGCTCCAATATTCAAATAGGCCAAATGGAATATGAGCCTGTTTTGGTCACCAAAAACCACGAGGACGTAGGTACTGACGTTGACCCACTGCTTTGTGGATCAGGTTTCAAGTAGAAGGCTCTGGGGAGGTACTTTTAGACAACTTCCTGCCTCGGTCTGCGTGTGGAGACAGTATACCAGCCCCCGCTCACAAACAAAGTGATTTTTTGTGATGCATTTCATAATGCCCATTATGTACCAGGTTTGTTTTGAGAGAAGTAATTAGTGAGAAGAGTGGTGTGTTATAAGGAAAATGTCATTGAAAATAATGAGTTAGAGAAAAATATTTAAAAAAAACTAGAATGTACCACTAACGTTACAAAAAGTGTTTCTCGTTAGCCGCTGTATACCTCAAATGTGACTATTGATTTACACATATATGCATATGAGCTGTAACTCCAGCGACTGCAGTTTTATTACATTGCTGGGCCATGAAAATGTTGTTAATTTCCCAACTCGACAAAATACTTCACTTGATTTAGTATTTAAAATGATTCTGGAATATACGAAGCTCGTAAAAGAGCCCCGCTCTTCAATTCTGATCATTGTATTGTACGAGTCTTACCCAAAATTTACGGAAAGTTACACAGTAAAGCCCTCTCAAACTTGTCTAAGAAAGTTGTTCACAGATGCTACTCAAATGAGAACGTACATCATCTTAGAAACATGCTCAGTGACACAAGATGGGATTTGTTTAATGATGATTCACTTGATGACAATATCTCTAATATTACATCCTATCTGAAATTCTGTTTTGAAATCTGTTGTCCAAAAGAAACACTATTCGTCAAATTTGACCGTTTCTCCTCGCCTCAACTTAAAAAGCTTCGTAGAGAGAAGGAAAAACTATATAAGATGAAAGATAAAAGTGGTGTAAAAAGAACTAACTTCTTAATTAAGTCTGAAATGCAGAGGTTGAATGTAATATATAACCAGAAATTCATATCCTGCAAAAATCCTTCTAATATGTGGAAACTATTTAAGGAAATCACTGGTGGTAAGCAGATAAACAATATTCCATATTCTTTTGATGTATGTACTCTTAACAAATCTTTTATTTACTCTCCCTCAAATGCCATGCTTCCCAGCATCACTTGTGTTAATAATAGCCCCTTTCCAGGTTTTAACACAAATGATGTTCAAAAGTGCCTCAAGTCTCTAAACCCTTCCCAGAGCTTAGGTCCCGATTATGTACCTAGTATTATTTTTAAAAATGTTCTGATATTCTGTGTCACCCTCTTACTGATCTATTTAACAAATCTTTTTCCGATAATATTGTGCCTGCCGTTTGGAAGGACATTAAAGTTGTACCCATACCTAAATCATCCACTGGAGCATGTGTCAAATTTAGACCCATTGCTATTACGTCTCCTTTTTTGAAAACTATGGAGAAATTACTTTTACTTAGTCTTGAACCTTCGCTTAAATCCTTTAATGACCCTAAACAATTTGCCTATAAGCACAGTAGAAGCACTTTAGATGCAGCTGCCGTCTTATATCATAACATTGCTTCCAGTCTAGACAAGGGGGCTAAATTTGTTCGTTGCCTTCCTAGACTATACATCTGCTTTCGACTCGGTCCCTAGGGACATCTTATTAAATAAACTTGCTGCTAGTCAAACAGAATGTTGGGCTGTTAACTGGTTACATTCCTATTTCTCAGATAGAAAGCAGTACACCGTATATAAAGGGAAGTCTTCCACTTCATTGCCTACTGAAGCTGGTGTCCCTCAAGGCGCTGTTCTTTCTCCTTTTCTTTTTTCTTTCTTCTTGCATGACTTGCCTCACTCTGATGAAATAAACTTTGTGAAGTACGCTGATGATTTAACGGTTTCAATGGCTGTTAACTCCCAGCTAGATTGTACTAAAATAAATAGCTTTCTATCGGGAGTCAGTAAATGGTCTGAGTCTAACGGTCTCAAACTGAGTCCTAACCACTGCACGTCGGTGACACAGTGGTTATGACTCTCGCCGACCATGCACATGGTCCGGGGTTCGAGCCCACGCCGACGCATACCTGATATCTATGGTCGGCCTGCATAATTTGGGCCACCGATATCCATGCTGAAAATTCCATACTTGTATCAAAAATACAGTATGGAATCAAGCTGTAATCAAAAATAAAAATATGGAATGTCAAACTGTTAATTTCAGCTTAAGATGTAAAAGACAGTTAAAAAAAAGTTTTCGATTCTCATGACAGTTGTAAGATTGACGACAATGATATAGGAATCAAATCAGAAATTAATTATCTGTGGCTTATTCTCTCTTCTGATCTCTCCTGGAATTCCCATGTCTTAGTGATCTCCAGTAAAATATTCCGCCTGATATTTTGCAATAAGAAGTTAAGGCACTCGGGTATAACTCAACCCATCCTCTTACAGTTCATAAACTCTTTCATCCTACCTATTCTTCTTTATTATTCACCCTTATTCTTTCCTGGCTTGCTTAAAAAGGACTATGTCACAATTCGTAGAATGCTGAAGACTGTCAGTAGGGTGAGTGGTGTCCCAGTGGACCACATAGTTAACGTCGTTGTCGATAGGCACTTGACTTCATGCAATAAATTTGCTAGAGGGATTTTGTCTAACTTGGAGCATCCACTTTACTTACTCTCCGCTTTCACCTTGCATCTTCTCAGGTAGAACAAGAAATAAATTCAGAAAACTGTATGCTCGCACGTCTAAGAGTAAAAATCCTATGATACCATACTTGGAACGTATTTTATGTGATGAAAATAGTGTCAGGCAAGAATTAACTAACCTTCTTTCATCTAGTCAATAAACAATTTCCTCCATCCATCCATCCTTATATACCTTCAAGTTTTACTTTTATTATTTCTATTATATTTATGGTCCTGTAGCTTCTTTGTTTGTTTTACTCTCATAATTGCATGCACCAACTTATCTCCATGACTGCTGTAACCTTCGTTTTTCCCCTCACCATATCATGTAAAGAGAACATTATATTCAATATTTTTAAACATGCTAGGATTTCTATGCCGCATTGACAATACTGTGTGAAACAAGCTCACGGTAATTTTCACTTGTATTATTATTATTATTACCCTAGCTGTTATCATTATTATTGCTATTTCCATTCTATATGCTGCATGTTTTTGACACTACCTCTATTGTAAATGTGGAAAATTTTCTGTGTGATTAATTTTTATTTATAATTTGAGGAAATTAGATGCGATATTGTGATTAATGCTGAAAATTCCATTCTGTATCACAAGTACTGTTTTTGGAATAAAGTAAATCACTATTATTATTAAAAAATTTAAAGTTATAACCCACTCCTGAATAATGACGCAACTGAATAATCAAAAACAACCTATTCGAATAAATTATCTATCCACACGTCTAAAATGATGACACTTCCTGATTCACAGCTATAACTTTGATATTGCCTTATTATTATTTTCCCTTAGGTTTCGAGTGGAACATAGAGCTTCGACAGCACATCTCCATTTTATCCTGTTTTTAATGCACCCCCTTCCACAACTGTCGATAAGCCCTCGTCTCCTCTTCACATAACCTCCTCCATGTCACCCCCAGATCCGTGCCTAACTCACCGTTCTTTATTCGCGTTCCATTTGAGGAGCTACGTGGGGTCCAATGTCACTCAAAAGTATCCTTAGTGTGTTTCCAATCCATCTTCATTTTCTGATGCATGTTTGATGGGTGATAGGTTATTGTTAGGTTCGCTCTCAGTGTTTTTTGTTAATTTTCCTCTCTGGTCACCAGTCTGATCTTCAGTATGGAGTGCAGGCAGCTATTGATGAAAGTCTGCAATGGCCTGATGGAAATGCTTTTCGCGACACACGTGTCAAGTCTCCAAACCACAGATATGGATTGATTTGACATTAGTGTTGAAAATCTGAATTTCGTTCTTTAAGCCTAATGCAGCAGATTTGCACACCGATTTCGGAATAATGAAAGCCTGTCATTGTTTTTCTTTCTTGGCTTTGATACCCTCCGTGTCGTCCGCCCGTAGTTGAAACAATGCTGCCTAGATAAGAGAATGATGTCACCTTGTATACATTTCTCGCGTTGATAAGTGATTGGTGCTTGTTGTTGTTAGTCATCCGCATATGTCTTCTCTATGCTCACCTGAAATCTTGTCTTCGCTGTCTGCCTCTCCTACCCAATTGCTGGTTTTCGTCCGTATATCTTAGAATTCGTGTGACAGTAGACACAAATCGTCCGCGAAGTTCAAATTTCCTAGAGTCTTCTTCACGGTCCATCGTATTCCAGTCTTTCCGCTTCCCGTATTACTTTACCACTTCCGTAATGCATGACAATAATACCCCATGTCTTCTAGATAACTCAAATGCATATATCACGCAAGCATAATGCACAGATAGAGAGAGAGAATTAACTAACCTCACTATTGAAGAACAATACACGTCCATCGTATGTCCCGACAACAACTTTGGTACCTTCACAAGCAAATGTTGCACAAGTAATCACTGTTTTAGGTCCCACACCACCTTTGGATAAACCAAGGATAGATGTTGTATACTGTGAATTGTTATATGGACTAGAACGTGTAAACAAACTGGTCACAGTATTTGATGAAGATGCTGAAGACAGAGAAGTTGTCGAGACTGGTAAAGCACTCGGTACAGGAACTTCAACCCAAAAACGAACTTTTTTATCAGGAATATTCCATAGTCGAAGTTTCCCGTCTAAACTTCCAGACAGGAAGTAACGATCATCCTAAGAATAGGAAAATACATTACAAAGAAATAAGATTGAGGAATTCAAATAAATATACGCGTGACATCTATTCACATAAATAAATGCTTACATTTTGGCTCAAATACTAGACGGTTTGGAACCCTATTCCATCGATAAGAAGATTGGTAACTAGGTGCCACCAGCTCTTTACACAACAATTGCGACTCGTAGCCTGGTACCGGAAGAACACCTGTTACGGGGATATTTTTTATTTTTATTTTTTTTATTTTTGATTACAGCTTGATTCCAAACTGTATTTTTGGTACAAGTATGGAATTTTCAGCATGGATATCAGTAGCCCGAATTTCGCAGGCCGACCACAGATATCAGGTGTGCGCCGGCGAGGGCTCGAACCCCGGACCATGTGCGTGGTCGGCGAGAGTCCTAACCAATGTGCCACCGACGCACATGAGTTCCAACCCTCAGTTATTATGAGTAACAATCTTTCACCTGAGTAAAACAAATCTTCGGAAGTACGCAACCAACGGGGTTGGAACCGAAGGCCTTCCTCTTACACGACAAGCTCAAAGAGCATTCAGACACTGGGACCAGAACGTCCAGGGGTTCGGATCCCGAAGGGTGCATACTGACAATGAGTTCCAAACTATGAGAAAACAGCTCTCCATTACCTCCTAGATTTCAGCAGTTCCGTAATTCATATCTATTCGTGATCAAACCAACACTTAAAAATTCAGCCGATGCTTACTAGTCACCGGTTACAGGACGAAGCTGATCGGAGTTCTATTGAGAAGTCATGACCAGTGGGGTCTACTAGGTCGGGTGTGAAGGCAAATACCTACATGCTAACGACATTCGCTGATGGTCATGCTAAAATCAGGAATTGGTAGAAGTTGGAATTCATTACTTGGCAGCTGAATAGTCTACGAGCTTGTCTTTGTAACTGGAAGGTCCTTGGTTCAAACCTCCGGGAAAGGAGTACTGCCAAAGAGTCCTAAAATAAGTCTTTCAGACTATACTAAGTGGTCAAAATTTTGAGCGAAACCACGTAGCAGCTATCTGTATTCTTATTATATATCTAGCTTAAGTCCCAAAAAAGAATTTAAGAAACCACGGGATATACACAAGGAGAAAGAGAGAAATGGGCAGGAAACTTATTATTACCATCACTTTTTTTCTATTTCATTCTTTTGCGTTAAGAGTGAAACACAGGGTTTCAAACTTAAGCTTTGAAATTTCAGTAGTAGTGATGTTCATCCTAAATTTTGGAAGAAGACGGGGCTGCTAGTCTCATACTCAACAATCCTTCCAATACCGGCTAAAAAATTTCAGAAGCGTATCGGCCGAGGATCGAACCACTGACCACGTGCATGCTTAGTTGTTGAGTATTCTAAACACCTAATCACCGACGCACAGTCAGGAAATTATTTAGGCCACACACTTGGAAGTTAAGAATAGATGTCCAGAAAAATTAAAAGCAAATTCAACAATCATTTACTCTGTGTTAAGAATAAAAGGTACCACAAGTCTTACCAACAACGGTTTTCTTTAAGTATATATATATATATATATATATATATGCGTATTACGGAGTTATTAAGATTCGAAACCAAATATATGAGAAAAGGTACATCAAGACGTCGGCTGCGTCGGTGGCATAGCGGTTAGGACGCTCGCCGACCATGGACATGATCTGGGGTTGGATCCCCGGCTGACACACTCCTTTACCAGAAATAATGCTGGTAAAGAGGAAAGGTTGGGCATGAGGCTAGCAACCCCATCCTGTGAAAATAAACACTGCTACAGAAACTTCAAGCCACTAGCTTGAAGCCCTATGTTCCACTGGGGAACATGAAGAAAAAAATGACATCTGTGGTTCAGTTGTAGGATGCTCAACAACCACACATTTGATCAGAGTTCACAATTCACGATGGACACACTCTTAAGTTTCTTTCAACCAGTAGTATGTCCGGCACAGAGGGAAGATTCAGAGTAAGGCTGGTAACGCTACCAGTGCTACTGAAAATTCAAAGCTCCAGCATGAAGTCCTATGTTCCACTCGGAAGGCCAAGGAGAAGGAAGAAAGTTAAGACAACATTAAGCAACAGAAATAAATCTGCTTACATAGGTGTGATGATGATAATACCCAGTAGTAGGTAGATGGGACAGGATTCAAAATCAGGAAGAATTTGCTGGGTGTTCGTTCAGCTGACATAACATTCGGTTGGAAGAGTTGGACGTGATCGAACCATAGCCTAGCATCAATCCATGAAGTCTTTCACAGTTAGTTTGGACCAGCCACGTAGGGAGGCACCGATTGTCTAAATGAAACCTTCGGTAGGTTACAAACCAATGGTTGGAGACTATTGATGTTGTAGTATAAAATCCATCTCAGTAGCGCAGATCTATTGCCTATTTGCGATCTTCTATATAAATTAAACCCTCATGTTTTTCCGCTTTATCACTCATTCACCCTGAAATTTCTGCTTATTACAGTTCTTTTGAATCCCTTATGTGGTAACTTGAACTCATTCAGCAGTTAAGTACAATCAATCAACTTTTACTGTTATGTATCGTCCGTTCTCCAGACTAAAAACGACAATGCTTTTAGATTCTATTTCTAATGTATAAGTGCATTTATGTAGGTAAACCGACTTCTCATATTTTATGCTAATATCTGCCACAGAGAAAATGCGTTTCCATGAAATACTAATATTTCTTCTTAACCCACTTATGTAAAAGAAAGAGTACGATGAAATAAATTATACAAAAGGACTACACATTTTGTTGTACCGCCTTCTAGGGGAAGTAGGTCGGAGCTTAGGCGTATCCTAAATCCTTACACAACATGAGTGTACACTGAAAAGCGATTAAAAAAGCATCTATATCCACACCTGTTTTAATATTATGAACACTTTACTTTCACATCATTCGGAAACAGTAAAACTTCACTATCCCCACCCCACCCGACACCATCACAGTTCACTTGTATTAAATTCTCGCAAAGTTATTTTTGATCCAACCAGTAATGAGCTAATCAAAATTGTACTGTTTCTTGCATGCATATTCTTTAGCTGATTCTAACCTAATAATCATAATAGATTCACAGCTTTTTATCCAACCTGAATATATACAATGCTGAATAGCTATTAATAGATTCAAAATTATAAAGATGATTCTTCTCGTTGAGAAGAGGAGTGTAGTTGACAGTTGTTACACATATAACTGATTTAACTACGATTTAGACCAGAAATTTTCACAGAAAAGTAATACTTGAAGTTATCACACTCCATGTAGAACCCCCCCACACACACACACACACATACACACACGCCAAAAATAAGTAAATACAACATGCAAAAGAAGTATATTTGAATGAAATATGAGGCAGAAAGAATAGAGGGACATAACGGCTTAGTGCATCTGGCAGAATACAAAGGAGTAAATCCATCTCTAACAGTAAGAACGAATTATGAGCCACATTATCGGCAGTCTGAACCTATTACGTCGTAGCGTCCCAAGTATTTCACCGATTGATACTCTTTTAACATGGTACCTGGGCTGGCATATAGATATGAACTAATGCGCTTCACTGACAGGCAAAAAAACATACCTCGAGGTCCTAACATACGGGAAAAACAGTTCAAACGGCAATAAGAAAACCCAAACAAGTGATTCAGTGAACAGACTCTGCTCAACGAATTTATTATCAAACTGTACAATCCTATACATTTTCTATAGTTTGGTTTGTAAGGGTTTGTTATGTTTTTACGAGTTGATCACGGATTGATATCAGTTAGAGAACCATTGAAAACCAGGGAGTACTGGACAGCTGTTGTTTCATCCCAGTTTGGGAATCATTGGCAGTACGCCAATTGAGCCATTGATTATATATATATATATATATATATATATATATATATGATTTTGTAAGAAATTATATCCAGTGAGGGAATTGAATTATAGGTGTGAATGCATAAAATAATAGTGGTAGAATGAAATGTAATTAAAACTAAAATGTTTGTGATCATAATCGTAATCATGAAAAATACCAATTTATTCATAAGTAAAAACAGTTATCTTTTTTGTTCAGCGAAGAAATTTCTTTTCAACGACTGTACAGCTTGAAAATGAAGTCCTTGGAAAGAAATTTCTTCGCTTAACAAATAAAAAACTGTGTTTTTAATTATAATAATAGTTAAATGTCAAGTGGCAAAGCAAATTAATGTCATATACAGAATAATTCATTGGATGGATAGAACTTGAAAAAGAATGTGCAATTATAGGATTAGTAGACAAATCGAATAATATAAAAACGTTTCGTAATACTGTGTGAAATTTGATAGCATAGAATTTAACTTTGCAAAACAGAATTGATTTAGAATGACAAGTGGAAGAAGTGAAATAATACCGGGGACAGTTCAAAGTGAGAATAGTAATAGTAACAATTGACGTAATAAAGGAAGAGTATACAAATATAATAGACAAAATGAAAAAAAACTTGTAAAGCCAAAATATGGGTTACGAAGAGGTGGAAGTGGAGCAATAAGAAGCGCAATCATTGAACATCTGGTCGATAATGACCACCCTATCTTTATAGCCTCTGCCTTTAAAGTCATCTGCAAGGCAAAAGGTTGTTTACCGGAATTACTACGTACCCGACTCATCTGTATTGCTGAAGCTTTGGCTATCAAAACAGAAAAGCCGGATATCTGTGTACAGAAAAAGTTCGTTCAATCCCTCCAACTTTCATGGTCTTAATCCCTCTATGCTAAAGTATGGTAATCCCCAATCATAGTTTGGCTCTACCAATTTTTTTTCTTTTTGTGTATTCAGTTTGTAAACCATTCCTTTATAACTTCAATTGTTACTATTACCAGTCTCACTTTGAACTGTCCCTAGTATTGCTTCACTTGTTCCACTTGTTATTCTAAATCAATTCTGTTTTGCAACGTTAAATTCTATTTTATCAAACTTCACACAATATTACGTAACGTTTTTATATTATTCGATTTGTCTACTAATCCTATAATTGCACATTCTTTTTCAAGTTCTATCCATCCTATGGGACCGCTCTTAGCGGGCGTCTTCATGGTAAGCTTAGAGAATGACCCACTAAATAAAACCATCGATAGTTTGTTTATGTATAAAAGATATGTTGATGATACCTTCATTGTATGTGATGAAAACCCTTCAACTGCCGAACTTCTTAGAATATTTAATGGTTCTCACTCATCTTTGCTTTTCACGATCGAAAAAGAGTCGAATTCCTCGTTTCACTTCCTTGACGTTAAGCTTGATAGAAGAGAAAATGGAACGCTGTTAAGGTCGATTTACCGAAAGCCAACATTCACAGGGCGGTACACTAACTTCAACAGTTGGGTACCTTTAGGGAGAAAGAGAAATCTCACTCATTCTCTATGCTCCAGAATTCTTAAAATCTGCTCTACAGAGACAATCGATAGGGAACTAGAGATAACCTCCGATCAAATCTCCTTAACAATGGTTATCCTACAAGGTTTATTGAACGTAACATCGAGAAAGAATCCGCCCCGAGACAAATCACAGTACCAAAGAAAGAGCTGTTTATGAGTCTTGCATTCAAAGGTGACACCATTTCGGAATTGATTAAAAATCGTTTATCTAAATGTATTAAACGCACTTTTCCTGCAGGTGACTTGCAACTAGCTTTTATCAGCCGAAATATGATTAGACAATGCGTCAAGGATGGATTACAGCTTTCGTCCACATCTATGTGTATTTACTCTTTTACCTGCTTTTGTGGAGCTGATTATATTGAACGTTGTAAGCGTAATCTCCGGAAATGTGTAGCTGAACACTATCCAGTTTGGTTAATGAAAGGCGAACGTAGAACTGCAAAGTCGTCTATTTGTGATGACCTGTTAGAGTCTGGTCATTTAGCCCCACGTAATTCGTCCTTCAAGGTTATCTACATGGCAAAATCGAATCGATCGAAAAGTTTACGTTTTCTTCACTTATGCATAGCCGAAGCTTTAGCTATACATGAACAGAAACCTAAATTATGTGTTCAAAAACGTTTTGGCGAACCCCTTTCTTTACCTTGGTCATAATAATGTTCTTTCTAGTTTTATTTTATTTTATTTAACAACTTGAATTCATTCCACTTCACTTCACATCTTTATTTTTAACGTAATCGTACTCCAAATTTTTTTTAAAATTTTTAGACAACGTTTGACATTTTTTTTAAAAGTATTTTTGGTATCAATTCACTTATAAAATAATCTTTAATAGTGTTGTAATTTATCCACTTCAACTCTACCCCTTTTAACATTTTAATTATCGTTATTCCTATCACACATAATGTATATTGACTGAGAAATTATTTAGTGCCACTTAATAACCTTTTTCTGTAATATAAATACGACTGTACAGCTTGAAAATGAAGTCAAGTCGTTGAAAAGAAATTTCTTTACTGAACACAAAAACTGTGTTTTTACCTATGAATAAATGGGTATTTTTCGTGATATTCTATATATGACATTAGTTTGCTTTGCCACTTAACATTTAACTATGATTATAATCACAAACATTTAATTGCATTTCATACTATCACTATTATGTTATGCATTCACACCTGCAATTCAATTCCCTCACCGGATAGAATTTCTTGGAAATCATATATATATACTATTGTACAGCTTGATGATGAATTCGTTGAGAAGAGTCTCTTCGCCGAATTACTTGTTTGAATTTTCTAATTGCCGTTCGAAGAACTTTTCCGGTGTGTTAGGACCTCGAGGCAGGTTTTTTTTCCTATCAGTGAACCGCATTGTTCATTCCTCTTAATACGGACACAACAGAAACAACCATCTCAAACAGTTCATGTGCAACTGGCCTCAAGCAGTTGCCCTCTGGGCTTCACATAACTGTAATGCTTCTTGTCTTTTAGGTATTTAACAAGAAAATTGTGGCAGCGTGGGCAGCTGGGAGGCAATAACCCACCCCCTCCCATTCCCTGATGCACTGAAAACTTTCCCAGGTAACCATTAAACAAAATCCATAGAATGGATATAGTTGGATTGAGACTCAAAGATTAGAGAGTATTTTGAAACTAAACATTTAATACGAGAAAGGCTGATGAAATTACTTTAATTTTTATGTTTACGGGAGAGGAAATAGTACGCTTGAGAACTGTACTGTTGTCTAGCCAAGAACATCGTGATATGCAGTTATATATTGTGTACTATGCAATAACATTTTGCATAGAGGAAATTCCCTAAAGATGTCTCCTTACTCAATTGCCTACATTGGCAATCAGATTCCTTGTGAAGAAATATAATGGTCAAACTTGGAACAAATCAAATCCCTACACACAAACTCTTGTAAATTAATATGACATTACCTTTGGATGAAATACAATTGTCGGTACAGTATCATTATGACTAAATACACAGAGACATTCACGTCGACTAATATGCCAAAGACGAACTTGATGATCCATACTAGTTGCTAGAAGGAATAAATTTTTTGACCAGGCTAATTCAGTGACAACACCTTCATGACCTCTTAAAACTAGCAATGGTTTAGAACGGAATACAGTTTTACGTTCTCTTTGTGAATCGGATACAACAATCTGAGGTAATGATGCTGTTGATGCTGGATTCATTACTATTGCCGGTACAGATATTGGATGTTTTAAATTATTTTTTGTACTCCCACAACTGGATGATGGTGGTGAAGGCCTATCATCAGTGACGCCAAGATGAACACCAGAACATCCGGGTGCAGAACTGCTACTAGACGCTCCATCCTGGATTAAGAAAAAAGGAAGGCGGGGGTGGGGGCGGGGAGAAATTGAAAATTTCGTTATGAAATATACAAAAGAATATATCTTAAAGCAAACAAATTAGTAATTAATCAATTAATTTATTCTTTTGCGTTCCGAGTGGAACATGGGGTTTCAAGTTTGACCTTTGAAGTTACAGTTGTAGTTGTTTAATTTTTATGGGGTGAGGTTAGCAACCCAGGACCACATGTGAGCGTTCTACCACTGCACCACCGACGCACTAGATGCATATCTGCAATCCTGAAGAAAATCACATGCCTTCTAAGATCAATCGGTACAATCAGTAATATAAAGTCAAACATTCATTCCTGAACTCAAATATCAAGGACGTGAAACCCCATATTCCCTGTATGACATAAAAGCCTCATAGATTTAAACCATAATCCCTCCAAATGAGATCAGTTATACACTAATTTTTTTAATCATATTACAGTTTCATCCAGGAAAAATACCCATCCAGACAACGAAGACAGAACAGACAGTTCAGCGAAGAGACTTTTCCGTGAAGTCACTCACTTAGCTATACAGTCGCAATTATATACAATTATTTTTTTGGGGTATTTGTGAACATTTAATCTGCCAATCATAGCACACGAAATAAAAATTAGTTTAGACTATTAATTGATTGGTAGCAATCGATAGGAAGCTCAGTTTGACCTAGGTTTAGTGCTTACCGACACTTACCAGTCACCAGCAAAGCATATCTGCAATCTCGAAGAAACTCATATATCAATGTTGGTGAACATAGAATCGTTTGTTTGTTAGAACTAGTCTCCACATTGACAAGAGACAAGAAGGCTCTCATTGCCTAATCGTGTACTGGTTGGCAGACTGTTGGAGAAATACGATCAGAAATATTCTTATACATTTTATTAACATTTATTTACAGACTTTGGTACTGATTCACCACTGTAAATCGTGTTGCCCAACCGTTTTCTGTTGTTCCGTGTCGGTGTTACAGTGTATAGTGATCTGAGTATTAAGCTTAATCTTCTGAAACCAGCAATAGATCCAGGTTCTCAAAGATCTGGATATTTGACAAGTCATGTCCCTTCCGAGGTTAGAACCCATGTCATCTACTCAGTAATTCAGTCAGAGACGTTACCACTGAGCTATTCGTGTCCGTGGTTGACCTTTTTGTAGGACTATATCGGATACTTTGATTGGAAACTACGTAGCAAGTAACTAGGGTCATGCGTCCGGTCCTTGGTGTTGGTGCAGACTGAATTCTACCAGTCAAGTTTACAATGTGTATTGGGTATTATTATTTTTTTATTACAGCTTGATTCCACACCATATTTTGGTACAAGTATGGAATTTTCAGCATGTGATATCGGTAGCCCAAATTTTGCAGGCCGACCATAGATATCAGGTGTGCGTCGGCAGGGGATCGAACCCCAGACCATGTGCATAGTCGGCGAGAGTCCTAACCACTGTGCCACCGACGCACATTTACATTATCAAAATATTTCAAAGGAGTGATGAACAGTCAAGTTGAAGTTAAAGGGGTGGGTGAGTGGAGATTAGTAAATTTACAGTAAGGTTGAGTAATATAAAACACAATCAGAAAAAAACTGGATATTAATGAAAAAAACAGCATGGAAACAAGCATCAAAATAAATTATGTAGCCGGCGAAGAAAGTGGACAAAACGTTAGTTAAGAAAATAGGATATTAATAAACATCAGAAGAAAAATGCAAAAAAAAACAGTATCAATAATGAATGGCTGATACCAGTGGAATTTGGAATTATACCTAAGGTAGAAGGAGGGGATGAAGAGGTCTGTTCTTTATACATAAATCTACGTTTCCCATCTAAATCGATAAAGCCTCAGTTTTGCAAAGTATACGGAAGTATACTGTTGTTTTTTTTCTTTTTGAAGACTTCTTTTGACTGTGTAGATAACTTTGAATGAGTTTGCTTTACATAGTGAATGGCTAGGGTTGAATATATATGTTCGACACTTTTAGATAAAACACGCATTGAACGACCCATATATCTGACACCACAGAAACAAGTGATACACATAAAAGTGGTCCTTAGAGTTACTGAAGTAGATTGGACGGCAGAAGAATACCGATTTTAATAGAGAAGCAAAAAATGTTGCTATTGTTTTCACGACGTTTGATATCCACTTCTTTAGAGTGTGTCTTTGAATGTACACACGTAAAAAGGGAAATAATTACGATTGTGCAATCAAGCGAAGCGAATGAATTCGTTGAAAAAGAGTCTCTTCACTGAACGGTTTGTTCTTATTTCCATATGAAGTTCAGAGTTTCATTTTTTTTATAAAATATGCGTAGCCCATTTATAGCACAATCCATAAACCTATATATATATATATATATAGTCGTAGTATTGGATAAACCAACTCTATGATAATGATGATATATCACTATAACTAGTGTCCTCATGATAAACACACATAACTGAACTAATGTTTACAAAACCATGACTACAAATTTAAGCAACCTTTGTATGCTATATACGAAAACTACACACTACCTAACCTTCTGCCGCACCATACTCCCTCACCTTTCTATTTGGTACAAAAACAAACGTACAGAATAGTGAAATTTGTTAAAAGAGAAATCAATGATACAGAATTCTACTCACAGCTTCACTAAAGTCAGTTTTACCTGACGTTGATATCGAGGTTGATGCCAGACTCAGTGTATCCAACCGATTTTCTTCATCCAACATCACATTTGATACAGTATCGTTATTTGCAGTATTAAAGGTATTTGTCATGAATGTATTCACTGAATTGTATTTGGTATTAGTAGGAGGTGGAGCTGAGATAAAATGAGAAAGATTTATTCATGAACTTGGTACACAATATCGGCACACCAAACGATGCGTCAGATAACAATATATAGGGAAAATAGGCAGGGACACGCCGCCATCCAGGAAGCAAAAAAGCATGCTTGTCAAGATCATTCAACATTTATCAGTTCGTGGCACTTTCAGATGAGGAAGAAAGAAGGAAATAGCGGCATATCCTCCATCAATTACGATTTCTGGCAATATCTAATAGCCTTTTGAGCTACCGACTCAAACTATGTCTCTAACCCCAGTCAGGGAGTCATGATGCAACAGATGAAGCTAACCTACACAAATATCTCCTATCCCATGGCGCTATCCAGTCAAATACCGGTACGGAGGCCTCTGGGATGATATTCATAGTAGCACATCCCCAAGCCACTGAAGCCAGTGTTTCTAGACGACAATATTCAATGAATGATGACCTCGACCGTTTCCAAACACACCATGTCGGAACTCTAAATTATCTACACGAAAATTTCAGTGGACGCAAGCGATTTCACGTAGACAGAGACGATCGAACACGCAAAGTCATCGCATATCCTCAGTTCGGAGAGATGTAGAGAAAGACCGCGCGCAGCGCAGCATTGTGAACCTATCGTCACGGTGCCAAAGGTGGCTTAAATTAACATATACCAGTTTGAATTACATCATTTGAAGATAACTAAAAAGCAAATTAGGCTAAGATCACTGGTCGAAAATGTATTCAAAATTTGAGATAATTAGCATTTTTCGAAACATCTAAACGAAGTATTGAATTTGTTGTAAAGTGCTGTTTTCGGACATAACATGCAAACAAATAAAGTTGCTTGTGTTGCTATAAGTGGCTTGTAGCTTAAAGGTGCAGTCGAATTGTGCTTTACTCCGCTAGGGCATTAACAACAGCCTACAGGTTAAAATTCAACTTTTACATTTAGAAGAATGATTTATTAGTTGGCATTTTTACGTGCACATTCATGCACTTCATTAGGAGCCACACATTCTACATATATAATATATAATGATTTATGATAATATCTGATCGTCAGAATGTTACGAAGTTATAATATGAATTCAAAGTAGGGACCCACTTAGTTGTAAGCCAAGTAGATAAGTGATATATATATATATATAGGCGGTAGGGATGAGGATGTACAAACCAGAATCGGAATGGCAAGGCAGACCTTTATCAGGCTGGAAATATTCTGCACTCTATAGCATAAAAACAAAATTTGAACTTTCTACAAAAATGTTAAGTCAATCTGTATTTCTATATGAGTAAGATGATGCTACAGGACTGGACTACATTGACTCCTAGCTTAGAAACAGACAGTGAAAAAGTGGAGCGTGTTGACCATCCCACTTATTTAGGAAGTTGCATCAGCCAATGTCAGTAGGTTGATGACTGACGAAATCTCAACACGGATAAAGAAGGTTAGTTTCGCATATGCCAGTTTACGCCGTCTCTGTCGTAGATGTGATATCCAGCTATCGACCAAATGGCGGGTTTACTGCTCAGCAGTCCGCTCCGTCCTCCTTTATGACTGTGAGACATGGCCATTGAGAGTGGAAGACATGAAAAGATTAGATGTCTTTGATCATAAGTGCCTCCATCATATCTCCCATGTGAAAAGGTAAAATAGAGTAAGCAATATCCAGGTTAAATGTCGAGTTCTAGGTAAGGAGGCGAGATTAATCGATGAGATTGTGAAGTTACACTGGTTGAGATGGTTAGAACATGTGTTGGCTGACATAGGATGGATCAGGTTGGAAAAGAGCTAGTGGTGGTCAAATGAAAACATGGCCTCATCAGTCTATGAAATCCACAAAAGTTAGTTTAAGCCACATCGTGAGCTGTGGACTTCCTGGTTGGGGTCCTCGAGACGGTAAAACCAATAGCTGAAGACTATCGGTGATATGGCTCAAAGTCATTCTCAGTGATGGCTAGTGTAGATGCATCCACTCCTTGTGACTTATAATATCCAATAAAACTATATTGCTCTTCGTTATTACTATTCTTTTTGTCTCATTTCACTGTTCACTGTCTGTTCACTCTATTTGGCATTCCTTTTTACTTTCTTCTCTTGCTTTGTGTGCCAAGTGAAGTGTGGCGACTCGAACTGCTGCACATCGGTGTGAAGTTCTATGTTGAAACCCAGTTAGTCACTACTACGCGTCACGAAATACATTTCCAAAAGGCCATTGTAGACATTCATCAACATCTCCGTTCACTGATTCCATACTGAAGATAACAAGATGGCTGGTTAGAAAAAATTAGCTACAAGAAACTCTGTGAACGAACCAACTGTTCAACAAATATGGAGGAGAAAAAAAAGATGGATCAGGAACAGGCTGAGGAGATCGCTGAATGACATCGGGTACCAGGCCTTCGAGTAAAGCCAGAATAAGGAACAGGGACGCCATGGAGAAAAGATTGTATAAGGAGGAGATGAGGGACTATGGTCAATCGTTGGGGCAGTTAAAGAGGACTGCAGATAACAGGACAAAATGAGGATGTGCTGTTGAAGCCCTATTTTCCACTTAGAATATATATATATATATATGAGAAAAAAACTACTCACTAGAACTTCGTTGCATTCCCTTGAAATATGAATAACACTGGCGTAAAACCCATATTCGAATATTCCGATCATATCCAGCAGTGGCCTGGTAGTTGTTTCAAAAAAAGAAGCATTCAAATAAAGGAATATAAGGCAAAAATGAATAACAATCATCAACAAGATGAGTTTCGAAATCTGATAAACATTGAGGTTAGGCGTAGAGTTCTAGGTAAACAGGGGAAATCAATCGACGAAGTCATGAAGCTACAAAGACTGAGATGGTTAGGACATGTGTTACGTATGCCAAGCCATCGCCTCCCTCGACGAGCTATGTTAGCGGATATAGGGTCAGGCTGGAAAAAAGCTAGCGGCGGTCAAACAAAAACTTGGCACCAGTCAATGAAATCCACAACAGTTGGTCTAAGCCAGCCACGTAGGAAGGTGTAGACTTCCAGGCTGGGGTCCTCGGGACGGTAAAAATCTATGGTTGGAAGCAATTGGTGACATGGCTCAAAATCGTTCTCAGTGGCTAGCGCAGATGCATCCACTCCTTGTGACTTATGATCTCCAATGAAACTGTTTTGTTTTTCTTTATTACTCCTTTGTCTCACATCTCTGCTCACTGTTTCTGTAATGCTTTTCTTATACTTTCTTCTCTTGCTTCGCGTGCTACACGGAGTGTGGCGACTTGAACTTCCGCACATTTGTGCAAAGTTCTATGTCGAAAACAGACAGACAGATAAGCATTCACTCCGATCACAATAATAGTAATAATAATAATAATACAAAACGGAAGAGGTGAAATTTTCATTCAACATATTCTATTGTTTTCAAAAAATACCTTATTAGAATAGCAGAGGAAGTGTTATATGAAGACTAGAATTTATTACTATGGCAACCAGTTAAAGCATACAATGGATTCAACTTAACATTCAACCCAATATCAGATAAATTAAAGGAAGTAATACAGAATTTATGAATTTGTAGGTTCAACAGAAGGTCTGGGTTAAGCAATAGTGGGTGGCTGTATCTGTTTCTTTTGCATGCCAAGATTCAGTTGATTTAAAAGAATTGCAGTGCCTTCCACTGTGTTTACACTGTTTGGTATCTAGAGGCCAATATGCACGATAGATGAAAGAGAAAGATTCCTCAATGCTGCTAACACTATGTGGTCAGTTTGGACAAGGTGATCGAGTATAGGACTACTGATGATTTTGTGACAACGCCTTTATTTAGCCACAACACACTTGTAAATAAGTGTTCCTGAACACGAAATATTCAGTTCCTACAGCAACGGCCAATATAAAACTGTCTATCACATAGAGTCATATAACTGTAGAACTTGATGACAAATTTATCGAAAAGACTTTTCTTTGTTCATTAGTCAGTCTTTTAAAGGTTTTGCAATGGTCATCTTCAATCTAAGTGAAAATTAACTGGCAGACTGGAATACAACAATTTCGCAGCATACATCAAAGTCACCAACAAAAGACACAGTATAAAAATTCTGCAGTGGCAGTATATGTTCACAACACCTTTGAACAGATACATTCATGTGAATGAGACGTAAAAGTACAATCAATAATCAGCTTAAAAGATGAACAACAATTCCTTATGTATTACAAATCTACTACCACACGAACTGTTGTTAGTTTACGTTTAAGCTACTATTCGAACTTTCGCTGCCTGCTAAAAGCTTGAGGAAATGTTTCCAGATATTGATTCGATCTAAAGAAGATGAAGCTAAGATTTACTGTTTCGTCTGAAGATTAACAACAATATCATGATGCCATAATTCTTTTTAGTTCACTGTTAAGTCACCACGTCGGAGATAACATCTCTCTGCACGTCTGAAAACAGCATTTGAATAGAAAACAAAAATGGTCATCTCAACGGCGTTCGTTTGGGGCTTTGAACAGGATTTCAACATCACTTAGTCTCTATACAAGGTAGATTAAATATCTTTTTGGTAGGACTCGTCCTTTATATTATCCAATCGGTAGGCATGTACGGAAGAGACTAGCTTTTTGTTATAAAATAATTGACACCCAATTTTAGAGCTGCAGACTTTTGAAGGTTTATAATAAT
Source organism: Trichobilharzia regenti (assembly GCA_944472135.2). NCBI lineage: Eukaryota > Metazoa > Platyhelminthes > Trematoda > Strigeidida > Schistosomatidae > Trichobilharzia > Trichobilharzia regenti. The sequence goes on from OX235263.1 coordinate 75,713,890, forward strand.
GATGTTGTATAACTACTGCTGAGAAATCAACGCTGGAACGAGATTTGCACCATTAAACTCGTGAGAACAAATTTCACAATTGGTCAATTCATACTAGGTTTGAACCTCGATGGGTGAGGACTCCTGAAGAGTTCCACACCAGGAGGACAAAACACCTCTCACTAAATGATGTCAGCTTGTGATCAAACCTGTAACTAATCAAATCCCTGAAAACCAACACCTGATAAACAGATTTATATACCATTTGGTTAGACATAAAGTCTGAACAGTTAGAAAGAGAGTCGTTTACAAGTCATCTGAAGACCTAGACTGAATAGAGCAATTAGATACTGTTTATTAGCGTTCATGTATTCGCTGCATAAATTCACTAAGCACCGACATTATTTTGGCGACATAGCAGACCACCATTAGACCAAAAGTAAGAATTGATGCAAGTGTAAAACGTGAGTTTATATGTATGACAAACTCAACAGCAGACGGAATCCAATTCACTTCTGAGTTAGAAAAAGAACAGGGTGAGTTGGCCATGCTAGACTTTAGAATATAAAACGAAAACCCGATGGTGGGTTGGATACTAACATTTGCAGGAAACTGACACATTCCAATAAGTACTTAAACTTTAATTCATCTCATCCGCAGTCAGTAAAGGTAGGTTTAGTTAAATGTCTGTATAATCAGACCAAGAGCCTAACTAGTAAGCCAGAAGCTTTAAATAATGAAATCAAACAAATAAAGGTAGTATTACTAGTGAATAACTACCCACTAGAATTTATTCACAAATATATGAAGCATAGGAAAACTAAGATTAGCAATAACAATGACGAAAATGACATAGACTTCAAAGCCTCTGTAGCACGTCAGAGACCTTACGTAGAATTCTAAATGACGCTGGAATTAGGATTGGTATTTAAACCAACCAGTCAACTCTCTCAGAGATAAACTTTATACACTTCGGGTCCCAACAGATCCAATTAAGAAAATAATATAATAGCTGTCAGGTTAATTGCATAAGCGAAACTAGTAGACCGGGGTCAACTAGATTATTGGAGAAAAAATCTAGCTAGACCTAGAACAATTGAACCTGTCAAGTTAGATTACCTACAAAGAAGCCCATGTATCCATTTGCATGTAATCCCAAAATACGGTGAGTGGTACAAGGTGAGAGTACTAAAAAGTAATTGATATATATATCCATATAATATGTGTGTTTGTTTGACAGTCTGATATATTTTGCTATGTATATATGGATCGATATTCCATTATAATTAGCCAATCATGTTAAGACTGTCCATTGATTTGTTCATTTTGAATATTCGCTCACACACTTGTTCGGACATTCATATTTTGCTCTCACACTCTTGTGTGACAGATTGATTCTCCTGGTGTTTGGAAAATAGAAGTATCATCGCAAACCTAGTGGTCTTCTGATTTCCGTCTTTCTTGCATCAGGACTATTAAATTCTCGACCAGTACATAACAATAATTTGGCGACGAGTACATAACAGTAATATAGTTAGGTGGAGTAAGAGAGAGGTTAATCAATAAAACTTGGTTTATCGATTCAACACCTCACACCGCAGAGAGGATTTAACCACTGAATAACCACACTCTGGAGAGTAATAGCCAAGCTGCTGTATATTTCATCAAAATCCCTTAAACTGGTTTGTAATGTCTCTGTACTCAGATACATGATACAACCCTTAAAGCGCACTAATATTTCAGTACTAAATATGTTACGAGTCAGTAGATATGAGATCCCAAGTACAAATTATGTGCTTGCTTAATTCTTCCCTAGGAAAATTTGAATACACGTCACTTTGGTTTTGTTGCCACTGAACCTGTGTAGGACAACATAATACAGATAAATTTGTCCCCGGCATAAAATTCGTTAGTATCAATCAAAATTTATCGACCCTTCATATTTAACAGATATTTGAAGAGTCTTCAGGTGTGAAGAGTACGACATAAACTATATTTATGTATAAAGTAAGTGTTAATATATGAAAGAAATCAACTCACTAGTAGTCGACCACAAGGTGAAAAACGCATAGCCCATATAGCACCCTAAAACAGAAAAAAAAGGAACAACCATAAAGTAGGAGACAGTTATTCAGAAGATGAATGTTGTCGTGATATTTTGAAAGATTTTTGCAATCCTATCCACCGAAAACCTCATAACCACATTGCGAGACCCTTACTTAGCAAGGCAGCTTACACCTCTGTGTTTATGTGGCTCCAAGCAACATTTAAAGACCTTATGTAGCAGTGTTTGCCTGACTGACTGGTTTCAACATAGAATTTGGCATAGAAGTAAAGCAATTCAAGTTGCCACACTCCATGTAGAACACAAACGAAGTAAAAATATGGAGAGAGAGAGAGAGACTGCAAAGAGTGAACACATTTGCGCCACTGACAACGATTTTGAGCCAACCATATCACCAATTGTCTGCAGCCACCGGTTTTTACCATCCCGATGACTCCAACCAGTCAAGAAGTCTATAAATCCTGACGTGGCTGGCCTAAACTAACTGCTGTGGATTTCATTGACTGATGAGGCCATGTTTTGGTTTGACCATCACTAGCTCTTTACCAACCTGATCCATCCTATGTCAGCCAACATTGCCCGTTGTCAAGGAAGGCAATGACTAGGCATGCGTAACACATATCCTAACCATCTCAGTCGGTGTAGCTTCACCCCCCCCCCCGCCCTGCCCTTTTACCTAGCACTCGGAGCGAACTGCTGAGCAATACACACTTCTTACAGTCAATGACCCGATAACATATCTATGCCAGAGATAACGTAATTTGGCGAATGCCATTGTGCTGATATTTCGTCAGCGATCAGCTCGTTGGTGCTAATCTTAGGCAGAAGTACTATGCTTTTGCTCTGATCGCCACTATTTTTCAACCTAGTCATTTCTATATCAGTTAACGCTTTTAACTTTAGGCAGAACAGGGACACTATTTTACACAGTGAGAAAAGGTAATTCTCCTTTTATTGTGAATAGGGCGGGGTTTATTCAATTGATCGATTGGTGAGTCAGTCAGTAGTGAACAAAACCAGTAGGGAAAAACACTTGAACACAATGAGATAGATTATATCTCCTGATACACCACAACGATTATTTCTTTGATTGCTATAATGCAGGGAAAATAGCAAAGGGATATATGGTGATAGTAAATTAAGGAAATCTGGACCTTAAAAGGCACGTATGTAAAACAGTAATAACGATAATCATAAAAACAGAAGTAATAATAATAATAATAACGATAGACTGACTACTAGTAAGGCATATTAAAATGAGAGTGAAAATACAACAAAACCTCATGGGAGTTATAAGATTTGATAGTATGAAATATTCCCATATTATGAATTAAAAGTCAATCTGAACGAAGAATATTCTTTTCATTAATTTCTCTTCAGGTTCATACGATTATAAAATATAATACATTTGTTGTCATTACAATAAAAGCCAGTTATGCGGCGGATACATCTTTTTAACGTAGAATAACAGATTAGTAGTTATGGTGTGTGAAAATACATAGTTGTATTTGTGTGACAAACGTGCTAGGCTGCTGAACACGTCCAGACGCCGTTCCTACCGTGGTCAAACTTGGATTGATGATTATTTTTTTCACCAAGAGTGCTCCTTCTCCTTAACCCTCTTGGTTTTTTTTCCTCCGCTTATTATTACAATTATTATTATTATTATTCGTCATAATTTATGCCCTTCATGCAAACGTTCCCTCAATACTATCGAATTTTCCATTTATACTATTTGGACTTATTGTTAGTGATATTATCTGTTTTCTCAATATATGCGCCTCCACCTGTTTCAATTAACATATTCGTTATTTCACTATGATCCTCTTATTGCAGTCTTACTATCTCCTATTTAATGTATACCACTTTGTACTAACCGCTCACTCACCCAACACCTTTTATAACTTTGAACTGACTTGTCAATTTTCCTACCCCACACTCTACAAATCTATTATGACTAATCACCACCATTGTCTCTTGTTTTACAATATTTTGGTAATCGATTTCAACCTAGCACGTATGTCACACAAATACAACTATGTATTTTCACACACCATAACTACTAATCTGTTATTCTACGTTAAAAAGATGTATCCGCCGCATTACTGGCCTTTATTGTAACGACAACAAATATTATATTTGGTTACAGGATTTCATCATGAACTGACAGTGGTTAGAGAACCATTGGAAAACCTGGGATTACTGGATAACTGTTTCGTCCTAGTCCGAGACTCTTCATCAGTACGCACTCAGCGTGGTTTGAACGCAGGACCTTCTGGTTACAAGACGAAGAGTCCCAAACTAGGACGAAACAGCTGTCCAGTACTCCCAGGTTTTCCAATGATTCTCTAACCGATGTCAGTTCACGATGAAATCCTGTAACCAATCAACTAAATCCTTACAAACCAATACTCAAATATTATATTTTATAATTTGTAAGAATCTGAAGAGAAATTATTGAAAAGAATATTCTTCGTTCAGATTGACTTTTAAAATCCCATGGATTTGATTACTGTTCAACTACTCATGTCAATCAATCAGTAGTATACAGCTCAGGCTTTTTTGCTTATTATCTTGACTGCTATTTTTTGTATCAAGTAGATCAAATATTGGGATCTTAATAATTTCGGTTCCGAAAGCAAAAACTGTAGTGAAGTTTCACCTCGAACTTTGTAAATTGCAGATCGTGAATTAATTTGCACATTAGATAAGTTCATTTCATATAACACAACCACTGAGAACATCTATTTATTTTATTATTTTTTTGATTACAGCTTGATTCCACACCATATTTTGGTACAAGTATGGAATTTTCAGCATGTGATATCGGTCGCCAAAATTTTGCAGGCCGACCACAGATATCAGGTGTGCATCGGCAGGGAGTCGAACCTCAGACCATGTGCATGCTCGGCGACAGTCCTAACCATTGTGCCACCGACGCACAGCAGTAGTAACTAGGTGTAATTTAGAGCACACTTTATTACTGCTCATGATTATATCAGTGTATTCACATAACTTCCTGTCTTATTTATTATAGTCTTACTCCCTACAGTCTTATGTAGCAATTTATCCAAATATCCAATATAAGATATTGGAATAAGGTTACACAAAAATAGCACGTTAGGAAGTCATATTGTGTCGTGTGTTGCTGACAAGATTTATCCGTATTAGATGGTTGGAGGCAATCGGCAGGAAGCCCAGCTTGATCAGGGTTTCGTGTTAGCTGGCACTCATCAGCAACCTCAAAGGAACTCATGTCCCTTCTGAGATTCACTCAGTGCTGCAGTCAGAGCTATTCAGACTCGCGATTGACCTGCTGTAGGACTGTACTGGATATTTTTGACTGGACACTAGTCAGTAACTGCTGTAATGTGTCTAGTCCTATCTTTGGTGCAGACTCAATTCTATCAATCAGGCTTCCTGTGGCCGATTACCTTCAACCATCAAATAACAACAGTTCACTGTGCAACATGATGGTGAGCCACCTAGCATGGTGGCAACATTGCAAGCCTGAATTGGCAGAAGTTAGAATTCGTGGGCCATTGGATCGGGTCCCAGTGGCTTAATCGTATACAAGCTCCCCTTGTAACCAGAAGGTCCTGGGTTCGAATCCCGGTGGGTGAGTACTGTTGAAGAGTCCCAAACTGGGACGAAACAGCTGTCCAGTACTCCTAGGTTTTCCAATGGTTCTCAAACTAATGTCAGCTCATGATGAAAATCCTGTAACTAGTCAAAAAGACTTATCACTAGTATGGGAGGAGACGTTCATCGGTATAAAAATATCGAATAGCGGGGAGATAGATTTGATGTAAAAGAAAACAAATGATACAGCGTTGCGGAGAAACATGGGAGACGTGAAAGGAACACACAAAAAGCATAATATGAAGGTGAGAAGTAGCACAACACGGAAGATCTACGCAAATGGTGGTTTAAAGATAAGGTGTACATAATGTCGCTATATAGAGATACCATACTACTAATTTTCCAAATCAACATTCCTTTACCAGGTCTCTAGTCTTCTACCATTACAGTATGACATTCGTGTGATTATGAGCAATAAATTGTGATCAAAACTTCTTCCAGTTACTGTGTACTATATCAAGTTAACATATCTAATATGGAATTAGATTTCACGACAGTATCAAAATCCCATTCTTGGGTGGATAAATTTGCAAATTGTGAATATGATTTAACGCATCATCAGTTCGTCAAAGCAAATGGTTACAATTCAGATGGTTTGGACTGATTCATCTGTCTCATCCTAGCCATCAACCGAGAGCACCACTGATAAGCTCGGCTCAAAATGAGCAAAACGACTGTCTAGTGTTCAGGTCACTTCAATTTGACTAACTGGCTAGCAAGGAGTATTGGTTGATGTGAGCGGTATCGAACTACCTATCTCAGCTAATCAATCCCATGTATAATGTCCAGGAATCTCATGGATTCTGGATAAAAAGTAATAACCTCCCCCCTCTCCATGAAAAACCTAGTACGGTTAAAGGTGGTTACACTTTGGTCTTTCTCCTCAAATGATCTCATATGGCCACACGCTCATAGCCAACCTCTTCCAGATAAGTCATATTTACTGGCTTCACACGGCCGGAGAAGTCCTCCACAAAAGCGAAAGGGAAATTCAAAACATTTGGAGTTTATGATCGGACTGTGGGACATACAAGTTCGTTTAGGAGAGCTGGGAAAACCCTGACTCCAAATATGTGCTGTACATGCGCACCACAAGCTTAACAGATGGAATGAAGTATGAATTTATTTTGATCACTGGAAACAATAGGAACATCGTTCCTGACGCTGCCCCACACCACTGTGGATTAAACTTCAAGTTGGATACTCTGTGGATGATCCTTTTAGACAACCGCCTGCCTGTCTGTGCATCTGGGCAGGATGAGTTATTTTGTGGCGCATCTCTTGGTGCCCATAATGCATTCATTTGGTGTTTTAAAAAATAAAAAAACTCCCACCACCACCATATATTCCATTCAAACAATTAGTAACAAACTCGACATTTAAAAAAAAAAATAGTAATTCAATTCATTTTACCGTCCTTAAAATAAATTCCATGGGATTTATTCACCCTAACCAATACAGGATTACGAGAAAACTTATTCATGTTCCAAATGGAACATGGAACTTCAAGATTTGAAGTCTCAACAGAGGTAGTATTTTATTTTTACAGTGTGAGGTTGCTAGCCTCACGCTCAACATTCCCTCTTTACCAAACATTCTGGTAGCTAAGCGAGGTTTAGGAGCGCGTAGGCGTAGGCGCGCACCTGTACTACTTGCGCGGTTTGGCAAACATTCTACCAACGGACCACAAACGAAACAACATCATGGAGGTTAAGCAACCTGAATTAGGACGGATTAAACATTAACGATGTGAGTATGGGCTTTAGTGGTAAAGCCCAAAAAGGACAAAGGAGTTATCCATACATAGTAATAGTAGACACTGTTTTACAACAAACGACCAAGGTTTAGGATACACGGATAGATCAATCATTCATACATTCACAAGCGAGACATCTTCAACGACGGGCAGAAATCCTCGATGAATAGCTCCGAGGAACTTTTAACTGCTTTGTTTTCAGTTACCTACTATCCAGTAGCAGTCACAATGAGAGACTAATTCAGTGCCGTCAGTTTTCATTGAAGTTAAGAAAATGATAAGAAATCTGAAACAGAAGAGAGGGAGAGAGAGAGCAGCTTCCATTTGTTTGGTTAACACTGTTTCTTTAATTGTAATAAGTCACAAACTGAATTTACAATAATCTCCGAACCCCCAAGAGTAGGTTTGCAGGGATTTGACTTGTATTAAGTTTGATTACAGATTGTGATATGAATTAAAGAATCATTAGCAGAAGTAAGAATTCACGGGCTATTGGATCAGGTCTCAGAAGGTTCCGTGTTTTGAACCCCAGTGAGTGAGTTTTGATGAAGAGTCGTAAATTAGGACGAAACAGCTGTCTCTTGGTTCCTGGTTCTTTAACTGACACCAATCTATGACAAAACTTGAAACAAATCTATGAATCACTGCGTTGGGTTGCAGGGATTTGATTTTACCTACAAGTTTAACTACCAGCTGATATCAGTTAGAGAACGAATAGAAAACCAGGGAGTACTGGATAGCTATTTCGTCCACGGAGTTTGGGACTCTTTAAGAGTACACACCCTGTCGAGGTTCGAACCCAGGAACCCTCATATTATAAGACGAGCGCTCATAGACCATTCAGCCACTGGGACAAGTAAAATTACATTACCATAACAACTTACAGTGTGTTCATTTTTCATTTCTTGAACTAGTTTGATTTGAAGGAATTCACGTCTTCCTCTTGCCTGTCTAGATGACCTTAACTATACAGAAAATAAAGAAAACAAGGATAAATTTATCGATAAGTCATACTGAAAATAAATTCTTCATTCTGATATTCCTTAAACTATTCAATCCGGCTAAAATTAAAAATTTCTTATCGACCTAAAATTACCATTCTGCTGTAAAGAGTTAAAGGCATTAAGATCATACTAGAATACATCGAGTGAAATGTCTCTGTCTGTCTGTTTTCGACATAAAACTTTGCACCGATGTGCGGAAGTTCAAGTCGCCACACTCCCTCCTTGTAGCACACAAAACAAGAGAAGAAAGTACAAGAAAAGCATAATAGAAACAGTGAGCAGAGGTGTGAGACAAAGGAGTAATAAAGAAATACAAAACAGTTTCATTGAAGATCATAAGTCACAGGGAGTGGATGCATCTGCGCCACTGAGAACGGTTTTGAGCCATGTCACCAATTTTTTCCAACCATTGATTTTTACCGTCCCGAGGACCCCAGCCTGGAAGTCTACACCTTCCCACGTGGCTTAGACCAACTGTTGTGGATTTCATTGACTGGTTAGGCCATGTTTTTGTTTGACCACCGCTAGCTTTTTTCCAGCCTGACCCTATATCCGCCAACATTGATCGTCGAGGAAGGCGATGGCTTGGCATACGTAACACATGTCCTAACCATCTCAGTCTTTGTAGCTTCACAACTTCGTCGATTGATTTCCCCTGTTTACCTAGAACTCTATGCCTAACCCCAATGTTGCTCACCTTATTATGCCACTTTACACGGGAAATAGAGCGCAGGCACCTATGATCAAAGACAGCTAGTCTTTTCATGTCTTCCACTCTCAGTGGACAGGTCTCACAACCATAAAGGAGGACGGAGCGGACTGATGAGCAGTACACCCGCCCTTTGGTCGATAGTCGAACATCTCGTCTACACCAGAGTCGGCGTAAACTGGCAAATGCGAAACGAGCCCCCTGTATTCGTGTTGAGATTTCGTCAGAGATCAACTCGTTGGCACTGGCTCATGGTACTTCCCAAATAAGTGAAGCGGTCAACGTGCTCTACCACTTCACTTCCTATTTTTAAACTAGGCGTCGATGTAGTCCAGTCCTGTAACATCATCTTGCATTTGGCGGGAGCGAATCGCATGCCAAACATTCGTAGATTGCGGCTCAATGTGTTTATAGAAGGATCCGCATTTCGTCAGCGTCTTCGCCTAGAAGGACTATATCGTCTGCATATTCCAAGTCAACGAGATTATTCCCTGGTAGCAAGTCAATCCCTGAGTTGCTGAAGTCATTTAGGGTTAAGTCCATTAACACATCTATGATGAAGTTGAATAGCAAAGGGGATAATGGGCATCCTTGACGGACACCACTAGTCGTCACCAGTTCAGATGACAGCTCGCTGTAAGCCCTCACCTGGCTGTATGAGTACGAGTAGAGTGCCTTAATCAGTGCAATCCGAAACATCGAGTGAAATGCCAACACAATAGACAGTTCACTGCACATCAGCGATGAAAATCAACACAACTTACACGAATACCTTGATTTCCAATAACCTCTTCATCTTCATCAGACGACTCTTCGTCTGGATTGAAAACTAAAACAAAGAAAATTAAAACAAAAATGAGAAGTTCGAACCCATATATTATAACGGCTCACCAACTTGTTATTATAATCAACAGCACTTACAGACACACACTATACTTTCTATAAGTACCTGCAACCCATTGAAATAAGCAGTCGATTTGCAATATATCCGTCAGACGTTTAAGCGAAACACTAACTACCAACATTTAAGCAGCCGCCAAACAGTATCATTATTTTAGTGTGGCCATTGAGAGTGGAAGACATGAAAATATTAGCTGTCTTTGATTATAGGTGCCTGCGCCCTATCTTCCGTGTGAAATGGTATAATAAGGTGAGCAATATTGAGGTTAGGCATCTATCGAGTACTAGTGTAACAACAGAAGACAAGGGCCAGGCAACAGATCGTTTTATTATGAAAATCAACACGTATTTATACATATTTCACATACATTATTATAGCTTATGCAAGTAGACAAGCGCAGTCATCTGATTGGTTGTTTATCAGAAGTTAGGCAGACAAACGCAGGCTTCTGATTGGTTGTTTCGGGATTCCTCGACAAATAGAGTTCTCTATCTGCGAATCATATTTTGCCACGTTAACTTTGCTGTGCTTGGTTGTTGAATCAGCCTTGCTCACATTTCCTCACGGCCTGCTCTCACCACACTAGGTAGGCAGGGGAAATCAATAGACGAGGCTGTGAAATTACATCAACTGAGATGGTTAGGATATGTGTTACGTATGCCTAGTCATCGCCTTCCTCGACAACAGGCAATGTTAGCTGTGCGTCGGTGGCACAGTGGTTAGGACTCTCGCCGAGCATGCACATGGTCCGAGGTTCGATACCCTGCCGACGCACACCTGATATCTATGGTCGGCCTGCAAAATTTCGGCTACCGATATCCATGCTGAAAATTCCATACTTGTACCAAAATACAGTGTGGAATCAAGCTGTAATCAAAAATAAAAAAATATAGGGTCAGGCTGGAAAAAAGCTAGCGGAGGTCAAACCAAAACATGGCCTAACCAGTCAATGAAATCCACAACAGTTAGTCTAAGCCACGTAGGAAGGTGTAGACTTCCTGGTTGGGGTCCTCGGGACGGTAAAAACCAATGGTTGGAAAAAATTGGTGACATGTCTCAAAATCGTTATCAATGGCGCAGATGCAACCACTCCTTGTGACTTATGCTTTCCAATGAAACTGTTTTGTTCTTCGTTATTACTATTCCTTTGTCTCACACTTCTGTTTACTGTCTCTAGTATGCATTTCTTCTACCTTCTTCTGTTGTTTTGTGTGCTACAAGGAGGGAGTGTGGCGACCTGAACTGGCGCACATCGGTGCAAAGTTTTATGTCGAAAACAGACAGACAGACAGACAGACATTATCTTAGTGTGTTGACAGTAGTTTCTGCCCACTCACTTTATGTTTCTTTTATCAGCAATGACTCTCTGTATAGCAGCATAAGTGATTTCCAGAATAGCAGAATTAATTTCTCCTTAGGCTTAAAAATATTCCTTAAGTATGAAGTTGACGGCGCGTCAGTGGCACGGTGGTAGAATATTCGCCAACCATGCAGGTGGTTAGGGGTTCGATCCCCGGCCGGCTCACTCCTTTACCTTGCTAAGCCAGTAATAAGACTGGTAAAGAGAGGAGAAGGGACATGAGCAATCCCATCCCGTAGAAGTAATAAACACTACTGGTACCAAAACTTCAAAGCTCTAGCTTGGAGCCCTATGTTCCACTGGAACCGTAAAGGAATAAATATAATAATGATATACAATATAATGAACTTGACGCAAGTTTGAGTCTCTGAGGTGACATAAGTTTCGTTGAGGTTGCAGATTACCTTATTGGTGAGTGCCAATGAATATGAAACTTTAGTTCAGGGTTTCGTGTCGATCGTCTCCAACTATCTCGGTCACTATGTTAACATGTTAGCTACTGGTATGGATGTCTCGACGATGTCTGGGGATTAATGTCATGCTAATTTCGTTGATGATGATTGACTAGCAGTGGAATCCAGGGCGCACATTTTGTCCTATTCGAGATTCACCAGCTGGACGTCCCTGCATTCCCTAGTGAGTGATGATGGTGTTCCCACTAAGATGCAAACGCTCCACCTATCGTTTAGAACGCCAAAGTATTATCTACTGGGACACTAGGGTTATCAGAGTCACCTATTGTGCAACAGGTATCCGTTATTATTTGTGCTTTGCAGGGTCCGTGGCTCAGGGGGAACACCACTACTACTCATCGCGAATGAAGGCACATCCAGATGATGAGTACTAAAGAGGACGAAATGTGCCTCCTGGATTCCACTGCTAGTTACCATCATCTAAAGTAACTAAAATGTTGCCCATTTATAAAACTGTGTCTTTGACAGAGTATCAAATAACACAAAGCAAAAATGACAGCATTGAATAGCTGATTAACTAACTTTTATTTTTAGTTGCAGATTTCATTGCACTTACAGCGCCACGAAAGTACTTTTGAATTTTCAACATTTTACTGAAATGAAAAATAATAATGTAGAAAGAGAAAAAAAGATTAGTTTTATTTCAAGTCTGATCATGAGCTGATATCTATTAGTTAGAGGACTGTTGAAAAATCTCGTTCTAGTTTGGGACTCTTCAGCATTACGCACCTACCACCGTTTGAACGCACAACCAACCGGTTACAAAGAAAGCCAATAGAGTGGAACCCAATGACCCATCAATTCTAACTTCTACTAAGTTGGTTGTGCGAACGGATACTAATCGGTGACTTCGCCTTACATTTCACGAAGAAGTACATATCAAAGAACTCTTAATGCCAGTAATCTTTAACTCATCTTTTCTACACGACCGGTTGTGATTTGGAAAGTAAAAAGTGCAGTATCTAGGCTAGCATCTATCAACTGATCCTGTGGAGCCAGTTATATTGGCCGTTTCTCTAGGAACTTAATTTCTCGAGCTCATGAACACCTTACCAGTGTGGCATAGGGTTTCAAGCTTCATGCTTCGAAGTCCCAGCACCACCAATGGGATTTTCTTATACAAAATAGGCTTGCTAGTTTCACTCCTAACTCCCCTCCTCTTTACTGGACCTACTATTGGCTAAGCGAGATTCTTCAGCAGTAAGTCGGCAGGCAGTCGAATCCGGACCAAGTGCATGGTTGGCTAGAACTCTACCAAAAAAAAACCACCGGTGAATGTCTCTAAATAAAGATGCAGTAATAAAGAAGACAGTTTTACTCCAAATAAACTTTTATCTATTGTATAGTAATAGAAAACTAGAAAAAAATCAGTGAACAGTAGTGTCTCGTTTCGTCTCCTAGCTACGTTATTTTTAAGACTTTGCGAAAGAAATAGAGCTCCAATAATTCGCTGCCAAGGGGAAAGACTATAAATAGCTTAACGTGTCTTAAAATACGGAAAAAGAAGACTTTCATTCAACCTTCATTTAGCGCTCAACTGACTATTCAACACGTTTTCATGGCTAAGAAAAAAAATATAACACCGAAAAAATTAAGTTCCAAGGGATGAATACCTTCAATCGAAACAGAATTACCTCCGTCGGCGGTTCACGGGGTAGAATGGTCGAAATGACGCACATGGTCCGCGATTCGATTACCGGCTGACAGATTCCCAAACCATACACTTAGGTGGTAGTATGTCCGATATACGAAGGAGGTTGGGCGTGATTACCTCCTATTACTAAAACTCCAAAGCTCAAGTTTGTGGTCGTGTGTTACACTCGAGGAATGCAAAACAATAAAAATATGACAGAATAAAATAAAATACAATTACAGCGATATATTCCACTAGAATTACCACCACCGAAAGGAATAAAACGTTACAAACAATAAATCAATAAACTAACCCTAATACGCCGGTTGAATTTAGTTCACATGTGGTCGAGAAATCAGTTGACTGTTCAGTCAGTGGAGTGAGTGGAAGACTTGAATTGCTGAAGAAAGAAACAATTATGAATTACCAACAAATTGGGAGAAATACAAAACAAACTATAAATGAAATCTCACGGGTTAAATACTAATCAGGCAACCGTACACATGAATATGCATGCAATGTATATGAAAGTATTACCTCCTTATTGGCGACTACGAGAATAGTCGATGCACTAATCTGCAGCTTATTTCATAACTAAATAAACTAATTAACTAAATAACTAACTTAATCTATTACTTTGTGGAAGTGGAACTGTGTGGGCGTTTAATACTTTCCGGCTGTTCACACTATCGAAGTAGATTTCTTCTCGAGGTACCTGAAACAGAAGGAGTATTAGTGTTGTGTAAATGCAAAGCTCAAGGGGCAACTGCTTGACGCTAGTCACACACACACACACACACACGGCCTATTTGAAGTGGTTTTTCGAGTTGTGTCCATATTAAGATCTCACTGCCACAAGGTAAATTGGGATGTACACCTTTCAGGATCGACATTTTCTAACCCACTCCACTTCTCCGAAGTGTAGAGGCAGCATATCTGGCATACTAGTGATCATCTTCAAGGGAACACCTTACTGCAATTACATCCCTATTCTCCAATGATACAAATTCACCCAGAAACACCCAATATAGCTTGAACGACATACACTACGACGGTGAATGCTTTTAGTCTAACCGGTCTCGGGGATGAAAGGACCTGCAGGAAAATGAGTTTCAGACAGTGTATTTCATTAAGACATTGCAATATGCCAGCTCGACCATCACGTCAAGGTAGCGGCTATCAGTTTCGACCTCCAATGCTTTCTTGAAAGCGGTATAACACCGGATTCTACGAACGCTACGGCCTTTTATATTTTTTAATGCAAAAGATTTTCTGTACCTCACTACAGACGTCTACACTACGGCACACTAGGGTCGCCTAGGCTGAGGTAGCTGGAGCGGAACTCGAACCCAGGACCCATTGGCTGTAATTCGACTGCTTGAATCAATGACCCACTTCGCCACTCCTGATGAGAAGAAAGCTTTCGATTTGGTTGTGTTCTGTAAGCTGGTTAACTTAACTGCGGAGTTTTTGTTGTCCCTCTAGACAACATGACTCGTTTACATTCACGGTTGACCATACCGACCATAGCGAGAAAATCATCATTTTTATTCATAAATAACTTAAGAAAGAGATATCTAGAATTATAGAGGTGTGAGTGATCATCAAATTTTTGTCTTAATGTCTGCAGTGTGGCGTCGAAAGTGTGGTCGCGTGGATTTTGAGGCAGAATTATGTTGCAATACTGGTTGAATTCAGGTGGATCCAACTTTCGAAGTGGGAAACGCAATTTCCCGAAATCATTTTGGCCAGCAAAATCTATCCTGAAATTGTCTTCATATCACCTGAACCAAGTATCAAGTGTATAACTCTCATCAAGATCATAGTGGAATACACTAATGCTATAGTTAATTCCATCTATTAAAGGGACTATTACAGCTGGAGTAGTCCGGGACGACTCGACACTAGAAATTTTTGAGTGCGTAAACAACTGAATAGTTTTCATTTGTTGTTCGATAAATCTAGCATAACCATTGCAATTTTTACATTTTCGTCTTTATTCGACTGCTATTCCAGGGAGAGTTTAAGGAATTGATAGAAGAATGAAAGGCACATTAAAACCCGTGTTTCTGTGCAGCAAAACTCATGCAGCACCACAGGCTCAATAAACCGATCCACATCGGATAAGTACCCAGTTGATTTCACCTGTTTTTGGATTTACATGCACTTGCGTTAACAATCAGACAGAAGAAGCTGAACATATCTCAAGAAATTTGAGCCAAAAAAGAAGTATATACATTAAACAGTGCAAATGTGAGACACTTAGTACATACGGGATATTTACTTAACATCACTAAAGCCTTAAAGTATTAAATGTACATTGAATGTTGGGATTACCACTGTTTACCAAAGCAGGTGTAATAAAACGTTTTTTTCAACTGAACTTATACACATACAGAAAGCGAGTTTGACCAATTACTGATTCGATCTGGTTACGGTAGTTGTATAACTGTTCAGCTTACTGAACGGATCTTTATCCTAAGATCTGAAAATATTTGAGTAATTGTACAACCATGTAAGCTAGTATTCACTTTTTCTTCTATCCTAGTCCCCCTCCCTCACTCGCTTTACATTTCCTGGGCTTTCTTATTTCCTAATGCACATAAAAATATGGATGATAACTTGACTTGGAAATTGTAACTGTTAAATTTTTCAATACTCTGGATTTTAAAATCCCGTAACTTATCAGATTTCTTTTAATTTTTAGTATGAACATCTAAGGTATTTTGTTTTCAGTCTTTTATAACTATAGTAACTTCAAATTTCTTTCAACGCCTTACATTCTTAGTAGCAGAAAGGGATTCAGTGTTTGGAGTTTTAGTAACAGAGGTGTTATTTTCACGCGGTGGGGTTGCTACCCTCTTCACCAGGCCCACTACAGGTTAAGAAAGGTTTCGGAGTGAGTTGGTGAGGAATCGAACCCAGAACACGTGTGTGTTTGGTGAGAATCCTGCATTTGAGTCACTTCCGGTAGTCTGTAGTTAATAAGAAGTCGACGTATTTTTTGGCCCCCATAATCTACTAAGTTTGCTTTTTAATAAAAATATAAAAGAAAATTTAATTATGATAAAACACACGTAAGACCAACCTACCTTTTTGTACGATCACGGAACTGTATCTCAATAGGATTGACGGGCTGTTTTTCACTGTTCAGTGTAGCTGAACACGACTTGACCATTTTATCACCACCACTGCCACCACCACCTCCAATAGTACCATCACCACCACCGGCAGCAGCATAACCAATAGTAGATCTATTCCCCGATGTCACTGTATTACAATATCTATCACCATTAAATAATGTTCCTTCATTTCCCACATGGCTACTTCTTTCATTCAAATTTAAATCAGTTTGTACACTAGTACTAACTAGTCTGAGTGATTGACGCGAACACAGATCTAAAGGCTCACCACCAGTTCGATTATAGGTAGTGAGAGCAGTAGTAGCAGCAGCGGTAGAAATAGTCGATTGTGGGAATATGGATTCATATTGTGCATGATTAAATGCTGTGCTATACAATGACTTGATAGCAGTCGAGTCCAGTTGTTTTGTTGGATGTGGCGGGAGATTAGTATTTGCTATATCCAATTATGTATTTATTTAATGCCGAAGGAAAAGACGTTGATTAACAACAGCGGTTAATAATTATCTTAACGAATTAAAATTACTAGAGAAAATATAAGATAATGTAATTAAAATGCACTTGATTAACTGGTATTACTCAACAACTAATCACAGTCCTATGCAGCTGACAATAAGCCATACTTATTGTGTAAGGGCTGGTGATACTAACCGACTGCTCGAACCTCGGTAGGTGAAGTGAGATTCCAACCCGTGACCCTACTGGTCAGAAGCCCAACGCCATGAGCAATGTACAGTCCTAGCTAGAGTGGGAATTTCCAGCATATACAACAATACAACGCATAACATATCAACATAAAGCACCGCAATAGCACTGACACAAAAAAGTCGCATGAAAAAGGAGATGGACTGGACACACTCTGAGGAGACCTCTCAGTGACATCACATGCCAAGTAGACCCGCTAGTGGGAATCGACGAAATGCAGTTGGTCCACGGGTGACATAGACTACATCCTGTAGGGAGAAAACGACAAACAAAGAGAAATCATAGGGCCAGAATAATAGCACTACAGACAAAATGCAGATATGCTATTGAAACCCTCTATTCCTCTTGAAGCTCAAGCGAATAGTAATCAATAACATCTTAAAAGTTCCCATAATGATAATTACGCAACACGCCATAAGCAAATATACGTATCTTTAATAAATTCTCATCAGGCTTTACATTTTCTACAAAACGAAATATAAGTCGTAGGCATTCGAATTAATGCGGTTAATAAAATATATGATCAGAGGTTCAGGGATATGAAATAATCGATAACAATTGAGGGGTGATCATCATAATAGTAATAATAACAAGGATAAATTCATTCAAGTTGTTTACATAATCTAGGCAACGGTGAGTGCATAGGTAGAATGTGCATACTTGGTACGGCTAGACGGGAGAAATTACTATCGTCACACAGCCATTAGATTACATAATAAGCGCAAAAATAATAATGATAACTTGTGAAACCGACAGTAAAATGTACAAATACGGCACAGCTTGGTATTCATAATACAGTTAGGAATACAAACAAAATGAAATATGATGAGATAATGGCTTGGCATGTGATGCCACTGAAAGGTCCCTTCAGAGTGTGCCCAGTCCATGCCCATTTTATTCAGGATGTTTGTTAAGCAATAGGTTCTTGACTGGTTTGTTTCCAGAGTTCCTAGTCGCTTATTCTTACTGGCCGGCCATCTCACTTTAAGTATTGAGCCATAGAAGGCAGCTGCTCGAAACGCTTTTGGTGACGCACCAAGTTTCTCACTTATGCACTAGAAGTGACTTAACATTGATTTCCGTTCTTTATGCTGAGTGCAGTAGATTTGTAAGCCGATTTTAGAGTGATGAAGGTGTACCCTGCCTTTCCAATTCTGGCTTTGACATCCTCATCTGTGCTGTCAGCTGTAAATGAAAGGATGCTGCTTGACTAGATAAGTAGAGGAGGTAACATTTTTCAAATCTCATCCGCTGATAGTGATTGGTGTTTTTCGTTGGTTGGTTGGCTATTTTCATCACTTACATCTTCTCTGTGTTCACTTGAAGTCCTGTCTTTCCTGCCTGTCTCTTCAGCCAGTTTGTTTATTTTCGCCTGTAAGTTTTCGAGTTTTGACATTTCACATAAATCGTCCACGAAGATGAGATCTTCTGGTCTACTCATCGGTCCAGCGTATTCCTGTCTTCTCGTTTTCCACAGCTTTCTGCATAGTCCATTTCACTACAATTAAAAATATCATCGGTGATAACAGGCTGCCTCGTCTAACTCCTGTATTCACTACAAAGATTTCGCTGTGTTTTCCGTTGTGGACCACCTGACATGTGCCACTGTCATATAACCAGCTGTTGAATGAGGTTGATAGAGATTTGGACACTGCACGCCATACTGTTGAAGCAGTTTCCATATTAATTCACGATCAACGCTTTCTGGTGAAGGCCTTCTCTAGGTCGATGAAGGTAGAGGTGTGACTGCCATTCTATGCTTTGTTAGTTGATGATGCACAGAGTTGCAATTTGATTAGCACATGATTTGCCTATTGCGAATCCAACTTGCTCCAGGCGGAGTTCTGCATCCAGTGCATCTTTTATTCTCTGTAGCATGACAAGACTTGGTAATTTACTTGGCGTGTATGGGAGCATTATTCCACGCCAGTTCTTGCAGAGACTGAAGTCGCATTTCTTTAGCAGATTGATAAGGTAGCCAGCCTTTCTTCCAATCGGTAGGTACCTCTCCTTCTTTCCAAACCTTTTGCAGTAGTGGCGTCAGCATTGCCACTGGAGTCTCTGAATCCGTTTTTAGTGCTTCATAAGGAATTCTGTCTGGTTCTGCTAGCTTCTTGCCTGCCTTTCAATAGCTTGATTTCATTCAAGACTTCTGCTTTTGTTCAAAGATTGGTATCCGCTGGCAGCTCTGAGACTGTAGGTAATATTTCTGGACGAGTTTCAACGCGATGGTCGGTTCAGGTGTCTTTTGAAGTGATCAGTCAATTGTTTTCTTTGTCTACCTTTCATCGGTTTCATTTGTGTTAATCTTCTTCTGGGATAGAGATCTGGTAATCTGATACAATCTAGCATACATTATAGTTTTATCTCATACTTGTGGCCCAAGAGGCCTAGTGGTTCCATTCCCGGCAGATGCACTCTTAAGCCTCGCTTAACCCGTATTAAGCCAGGTAAAGACGGAGGGTTGGACATGAGATTAGCAAAGCCAACCCGTAAAAAAACACCATTGCTACTGAAACTTTAAAACTCAAGCTTGTTCCACTCGGAACGCAAAAGAAATGAAATGGAACTTATTAAGGACTTACTTATACGATTCAGTGCTGCGGTTCCATTGACTGTTATTCCTGAACCCTAAAAAGAACAGGACATTTTACATATATATAACTTCAAATATATTTTTAGAGGTTTAAAGATAAAAAGCGAAATAGTTGAAACATTTCCTTGCTAACTGAAATGCCTAGAATGTTGGAGTGTATGACAAACTACAATTAACTCTATCATGTTAAACTAGATGAAAAGAAAGTGATATAGAAGAATTCAAACGGCATTGATCAAGAATGCTAATATGATAGACTAGTTTGGTTGGCAAAGTTTAGAAATAATTTAAGCGGAGTTTATGTCTAACATTTACTAAATCTCTTAACTCTATCTAATTTACACAACCTACTTATTTAAAAGGCAACATACACACTTATCACCTGTTCTACTGAACACACCCTTTATTAAATGTAATTCAGCGTCGTTATAAATGAAAACAAAGTATTTACTTGCAATAGGGGCCAGGCAAACGATTATGTAAATTACTAGTTAAAATAAATATCACGAGTTCAATTAATTTTTCACTAAGTATCATATGAAACAACAACCTCCGCCTCCCCCCCCCGAATACATTTCAACTAGGCTTTCTCGATCTAGTGAATAAACCAGTCAGTGGAATTTCCGAACCAGTTTCTTTATGAAAACACTTTTCTTTTATTACTATGACACAAACTCCGCCACTCGATTCCTATGCTGCATACTCTAAATACTCCTGGACGGTATAACACAAGATTCTACGACTCTAACATTTTGTTTCTATTCCTTCACCTTCCCAGTGGAACAAAGGGTTTAAAGCTAGAGGCTTGACGTTTCTGTAGCAGTGGTGTTTATTTTTACTGGGTGGGGTCGCTAACTGGCGTCATACCCAACCTTCCCTCTTTACCAATCTTATTTCTGGCTTAGCGAGGTAAAGGAATGCGTCTGTGGCCGAGTATCGAACCACGAACTATGTACATGGTCAGTAAGCGCCCGAACCGCTGTGCCACCGACGCAGCTTTAAAATTTAAAACACTGATTACTGAACCAAGAATATTCTTCCCCTCAAGTGGGACATTTATATGGCCATAATAATAAAAGAAATATTGTTATTAACAACATTAATTAATCAATACTATCGACAGATTACATTTCAAGAGTATCAGTAAGGGATAATATACATGAATATAACACTTAAACTGAATATCAAATATATTGAGGAAAGGAACACAGAATTTGTAGGTTCAACAGAAGGCCAGGGTAGCAATAGTGGCTGGTTGAACCCATTTCTTCTGCACCCAGAGCTCCAGTCGATCTAGGCGAAATGCAATGGCCTCTTTGATTTGAAATGTCCAGGATCTAAAGACTGTTTTGGTAATTTATTCAATAACCGGTAGAAGATAGAGATAGACTCCTCAATGCTAGCTAGCTTTCTGACCTGTTTGGAAGAAGCAGTCCAATACAGAACTTCATACAATTCTTACCATTAATGAGTTTGATTAAAGCCAGAACGACAAATGTACCAGGATAATCTGAGCTCATATTTTTATCCTTATTATTTCGTGGATTCTTCTCAACTGGTTACAACCTGAACAATACCACAATTGTAAATTAAATAAAAGATCTGAACATACCTTTCTCCAATGATAAGTAATAGTTGATTGGAACTAAGAGTAACATTAGTCGGGAATCATGTAAGCTGTTGAATAATTAAGAGTGAAAAGGATCGCCTATTTATAGAAGAATTGTATGACTAAGCTTGGAAACAGGAAGACAGAGTTCAATAGATGTTTTGTGCGTAGAAATAAAGTTTAACTAGAAAGAGTATAAAAAGTAATCGGTTGCGTAACCGCAGAAAAAGGCGCTCTAAAAAAAGAGGGGTAGGATGAGTCATGTTTAGACAGTATGTTTACATATTTTATTTTGTTTTATTTATAATTCTGGTATTGTTCAGGTTGTAACCAGTTGAGAAGAATCCAAGAAATAATAAATAAAAGTATGAGCTCAGATTATCCTGGTACATTCGTCGTTCTTGTTTTATTCAACATAGAACTGCCGACATTAACGATTACCTTGCACAAACAAATGCCAATTATATATATTTCTGTACAACTTTGTGTTAATGAAAAATCGATAAGATATGCTTTGGAAACAGTAGTTCCAGGAATGTGAACAGTGAGGCAGGATCATAATAATAGTAATAATGATAATAATAATAATAATAAAGGACACGTTCACACATGTCCGTCTACAAATGTACTTTTTTGATATATTGTAAGATTATCACCTTTTTCAGCAAGTATTGACAGACCTTCATCTGGCAACGCCGGTGACACTGACAACAATAAATACACCTAAAAAGAATTGACATGTACCACAGTTACAAAGGCCTATAAATATCTAGATCAAAGATGTTGGACTACCTAAACACTTCCATCTACATATACTGCATTTAATTTATCGTGTTTCATTTGTTTCTACGCATAAAAGTATGACACCGAATAGTATTACTTACTTTTGCGAAGTTTAAAAGTGTTTAAGATCACCAACTGACTTTCAAGTTTCTAATAAAGCTGAGAAAAAGAATCACGATGGTTGGCAATGTGTATTAAAACACACATCTATTCATTGTATTACCATTTCTGTTATGATTGCTGCCAACCGCCGTTCTCTTCCCCACGGCATTAGATATCTGCAGTCTCTTTTATCCTCTGATACTTATCACAAGACGGTTATAATCACGCTACAAGAAACTTGGCGTCACGAGCTTTATGATGATAATCTTGTCTCACTAAATGGTTTCACATTATTTAGACAAGATCAACTTTAGTTAGTATACAATTGGTGGATGGTGGCTAGCAGTGGAATCCAGGATGCACATTTCGTTCTATTTGGGACTCGTCAGCTGGATGTACCTGCATTTCTCAGTGAGTGATGATGTTCCCACCGAGGCTCGAACCCAGTACCATAGTTTCAAACGCCAAAGCGTTATCCACTAGACCACTTGGGCCACGACCACGGGCATCCTGGATTCCACTGCTAGCCACCATCCACCAATTGTATACTAATTAAATGCCCAGACATCGTCTAAGCATCTGCACAAGAAGCCGACATGTCAACCTGAGACCGAGCACTTCGGTCCAATCAATCGACGGGAAAATCAAAAATTCAATTAAATAAAGATCAACTTTGTTCAAAAAACAAATGTGACCGTGGGTTTGCGATTTTTATTCATTCCAAACATGTATGAATGTATGATTTACATTCTTGAGTGACTTTATTGATTGTGTCGCTGTCAGTTGTTGTCCCAAACACTTATGAAAATGTAAACATATCTCTTGTCTAAAACATTTATGCTGCCACTGTATGTTCTCTCTTGGATCTATCTAATTTTGCAGACGAATTTACAGTTTTTGCCGTTGTTTATCTTGATAACTCTTTATCGATAATCACTGAAGATTTCAGTGTGTTGAGACTGTTTCTTCCATGAATCACTAGGTCAAGTAAACGTTGTCAACTTCGCTACTCAACTTGACAAAACAACAGATTTAGTGTTGACAAATGACGTTAGAATATATAAAGTAACCAAAGGTGCTCCAATATTGAATTCTTATCAGTGCATTATTCAACTGTAACCCAAAATATATGGCAAGTCATAAGCAAAGTGTATTCTCTCACCTTTCCAAAATAAAACACAACAGAGATGCTAATCACAGGACAATATACATAACCCTAGATGCATGTTGAAGGACACTAACCGGGATCTATTTACTGAGCCTACACTAGATGATACAATCACTAGCATAACTGGTTATTTTAAATTCTGCCTCAAAATATGTTGCCCGAAACAAACACTATCCAAAAGATTTGGTCGTTTCTCTTTTCGTAATCTCAAAGAGCTACGTAGAGAATGAGAACGGTCAAACAAGTCTAAAGACAAGTCTGGTCTCAAAGGGATTAACATCTTGATCAAATCTGATATTCAAAGTCAAAATACTATTCGTCACCGAAAACTTTCATCATGTAAAACTCCCTTAGGCACGTGGAAATTTTTTTAATGAAATTACTGGTGGTAGTGAGCAAAGTATTACTGTCCCCTTTGTTGATGTAAATATTCTTAACAAGTTTTTCATAGACTCTTTTGCTCACGTTATTTATTCAAAATGTTAGTAAATTTCATGGTTTTAATACCCTTGATGTTCTCAGATCTTTAAAATCTCCCTTAAAGCCTTAGTTCTGCAGGTGTGCTTGCTGCTGTTCCCAGAAAAAGTGCTAACACTTTATTCTGTCGCCTTACAAACAATTTCAATGCTTGTTGAATTGAATTTTTGATTTTCCCGTCGATTGATTGGACCGAAGTGCTCGGTCTCAGGTTGACATGTCGGCTTCTTGTGCAGATGCTTAGACGATGTCTGGGCATTTAATTAGTATACAATTAGTGGATGGTGGCTAGCAGTGGAATCCAGGATGCGCATTTCGTTCTATTTGGGACTCGTCAGCTGGATGTACCTGCATTTCTCAGTGAGTGATGATGTTCCCACCAAGGCTCGAACCCAGTACCATAGTTTCAAACGTCAAAGCGTTATCCACCTGACCAATCAATCGACGGTAAAATCAAAAATTCAATTCAATAATTAATATGACCCGTTGCACAAGAGGTGGTTCTCGTGGCCCAAGTGGTCTAGTGGATAACGCTTTGACGTTTGAAACTATGGTACTGGGTTCGAGCCTCGGTGGGAACATCATCACTCACTGAGAAATGCAGGTACATCCAGCTGACGAGTCCCAAATAGAACGAATTGCGCATCCTGGATTCCACTGCTAGCCACCATCCACTAATTGTATACTAATTTCAATGCTTCTTTTGCTAGTAATGTTGTATCCGTAACAGGGAAAGACATTAAAATTATCCCGGTGCCCAATTCATGCTCTGGTATTAATAGTAGGTTTACATCTATCGCACTTACTTCTCCGTTTTTGAAATTAATGGATAAATTACCTGAACATAAACTTGAAAAGTTTTAATGACCCTAAAAAGCCTCCACATAAACAGGGCAAAAGTATTTAAGATGCTGCTGTTGTCTTACACCAAAATATTGTTTCCTGTTTGGACAAAGGAGTCAAATATGTCCAATGTACCTCCCTGAACTTCACATATCCTTCTGACTCTGTACCCAGATGCCTTTTGTCAAATAGGCTTTCCCTGACACAAACCAAGTCGTGGGATGTTAACTGGTTGTTTTATTGTTGCTCTAACAGAATGCAGTATGCTGTATATAAGAGCAAATCTTCCTCTGCCTCGTCTACTGAAGCTGAAGTTCCTCAAGGTGCTGTTATCTCTCCTCTTCTTTCTTCTTATATGACTTGTGTCTTTCGATGATGACCTGACTGTCTCCTTGCCAGCTACATCACAATCTGACTGTTCCAAACTTAACAGATTTTTTTGGATGCAAGCCATTAGTCCAAGTTAAATGGTCTTCCGTTAAATCCCTCTAACTGTCAGACAGCTAACTTGACCCTCAGGCACAAAAGTGATCTACAAGAACATGTCATTTCACAAGACGCTTGTAGCATAGAGGGCATTGAAATACAAACTAAGTCAGGCATTAGATACATTGGAATCGTTCTATTCTCTGATGTTTCTTGGTCATCCCATATCTTGCTGATTTTGTTTAACCTATTACATAAAAAAGTTAAGACAATCGGGTAGATAACACTCAATCTCTACTTTCCGTGTTACCTGTTCTTCATTATTGCTCCCACCCCACCCCTTAGTCTTTCCTGGGCTACTCAAAAAAGACTATGTCGTATTGCGAAAGATATCACAGGTTGTAAGTAAGGTAAACAGTGTGCCACTAAGTCAGCTCGTTACTACTGAAGTCGACAGACACCTGAACTCATGTGAGAAATGGTCTAAATGTATATCATCTTACTCTCAGCACCCCCTCTATTCACAACTCGACCCCCTTGCATCTCAGATAATATACTTTTAAAACCAAGTATAAAAAACTTAACGACAATCAATTTAGCCCGCCAGCATTCTATGTGATAGAGATATTGTTTAGCGTGAAACCTACATTTACTATGTAAATAGCGAAGTAATTCGCTCTTTTATCTTCTCCTGCTTGTGATTTATGGTAACACTATTTCAATTATCTTATCATTTTAGTTATTATTATTTTATGCCTTTTGTATACTTTTGACTTTACTGTCACCGGAAATACCAGAGATCTGCTATTATCACTTCTGGTTGCCTATGCCATGTGATGTTTCTTGTTGTTGCTGGGTGAATTAGATGCAATATGGTACTGGTACCAAATTCTGAGAATTCTATAAGTACTGTTTTGGAATACAGCAAATTATTGTCATTGTCTTGGAAGAAAGGGAGAGTCTAGTTTGATTGAAGCATTAAAATTACTTAGCGTAATCTCAGCACATTTAGTGAATATAAATAAAACATTTCCCAGAACTACGCTGCACAAACCACAATCTTCAGTAAAATAATAACCGAGTAATTCCATCAGTGAATTTTAGTTCCAGATTACTGCCAGAAACAAAACAGATATTTCAACAAGCAGTTTAAATATCCATTTTCAAGTAGACTGCGTCGGTGGCACAGCGGTTAGGACTCTCACCGACCATACACATGGTCCGGGGTTCGATCCCCTGCCGACGCACACCCGATATCAATGGTCGGTCTGCAAAATTGGGCTACCGACATCACATGCTGGAAATTCCATACTAGTACCAAAAATACGTTGTGGAATCAAGCAATAATTAGAAAAACTACCGTTTGACAAGTTAGCCTACCTGTTGTCTAGCTGCATCCAACGACCAAGATTTAACATAATCCAAGAGATGTTTAGCATCCGCACTTCGATTTGATACCTCAGGTGTTGATGATACCACCTGAGACCTGAGATGTTGAACTACCGGAAGATTTGCATCCCCAGAAAAATTATATTCTTTAGTATCAGCAGGTAGATGAGATAAAACGCCATCATTATTCATGACTGGATGCATAAATCTGTATGTTGATGGAGGATTAGTTGAAGTTGCAATTGAATGGCCGTACAAAGCAACATCGATAGGCGGTCGAAATGTACACTCGGTAGGATATTGCAATGACTCACTTTCTCGAAAGATAGTCTGTGTTTCGGCAAATTGTGTTTTCATTAGTTGCTTTTGAGCATTATCACTATTCAGTAAGCTTAGGTGGTTAGTTATAGATGGTTCTGGGAAGTTTATGTATGGAGGTAGACCTAAAATGTGGAGGTATGGATAAAGAGGTAAAACCTCAAGGACAAAGACAACGGCTTATTAACAATGCCAAAAAACTTGTCGTGATCAGTCTTACAATTAACTCGAAAATTATATGTAAGCACTAACTTCTAGGATGACTGATTTGACATATACAGCTTTCAACTACGGAGTTTGTACCAAAAAATCGTGACTGAGAATCTAACAAGAGCTTGAAGGAGAACTTACTCATATAAGCGATTGACGCCGTGAGTCGGTAATTCAGTGGTAGAATCGCTCACCAGCCAAGTGGGAGATACAAGTTCGATTCCCGACTGACGCAAATCTATATCTCGTCCAGTTCATTAAGTCCTGGAAAGGAAGGGTGCATGTGAGTCTGGTAACCCTACCATATAAACAACACCATCACAGATGAAAATTTAAAGCTCAAAGCCCTGTTCCACTTGGAACGCGAGGAATGAAAAAAACATTGAGACCATCCGTGAAACAGATATTGAACCGATTATCGGCGCCGTTAGATACTCGGTGCAAGATGGTAGTGGGGATCTACCCAAGCAAACTGACTAGACTGTTTGGAAGACTGACAGCGTCTCACCCATGTGGAAAGAGATCAACCCTGCACTTATCTTTAAAAAGAATAACTCAAGAGGTATTTAACAATCTTGGGATAGTAAAAGTAATCCTAAAATTCTGACTCAGAAAAACAAGTTACTTCACTGAGTGGCAAGTTGCACCTGTTTAGAATGTAGCTGTAGTGCAATCCAAGACACATTTCTTGAAATATAATGGAAATATTCCTTAAAGGAACATATAACTTGCAAACAACACGAACTTTTGCACAAGTTGCATGTGGTAATGGGATTAAAAGTAAGAGACTAGGGAGCTCTAGAACTACTCATCGCCAAAAAATATATCTGCAATTTTAAGGAGACATTTTCTTCTCCGACAATGAATTCTGTGTTATTTAATGGCCAATCACTATGCTATTCAAACTAAAACTGATTCCCTGTACCCCAACCTGGTGTACATAATTGGTAGCTATGTGGTAAGCAATGTAGCAGCAATATAATACTGATATTTGTGTCCAAAGGATTTGAGAAGATAGAGTAAACAATCGTTATTGATAAGAAGTGGATTAAACTAACAAACATCCTGTAGCAATCTACTGAAATACGACAAACTAAATGTTAAAACAAATACCTTTAGAGGTAGGCTACCAGAGGCAAAACAAAAGATGCGAAGCTTTAATCTTTATTTTAGAATGTAAAAAAGCGACACCAGATGCTTTCTGAGTATTGGCACTGATTGGCTGTACTGTATAACCTTTTTAAAATTCTGATGAAATAATACATACAGGTAATTGCCAGTTAAAAAGTAAAAACTCGGTTCACTTACTTGGATTCTCTTGTTGTGAACTTAGGAAACGGAAATCCGGTTTAGAGTATAAACTAAGTCTCTGTAGTAACTCTTGGTCTGAACTGAATACTTCTTTCCCACTTAATAAATCAGCGATTTCAACCTCTGATTGATGTATTCTACTTGTAGGAGAGATAACATCACTCGTATTGCGGAGCGAAAGAGACTGAATTGAAAACATTTTATAAAAAAAGACATTGATTAGCTACACAATCATATTCCTAATTTGTCATAGATACAACGATTAATTAGAAATTTCAGTACATTTCAGTTAAAGAAGTGTACTACAAAATCTACGTAGACGCAGTGTCTAAGTACCATAATTAACAACAGTGTTCGATTTGCTCCTCCCTTTCAAGGAAATACTACTCACTTCTTTTACATGCGGCGAAATTCCAAGAAAAATAGAAGAATAAATGCAAAATCAACCGCTAATAGTATATGTAGGTTGGTGTGCGTGAACTATATTCATTTATCCGTAAGAGTATTATCCTAAACAAAATGTTTTAAGTGTACTTGGGAATTTGAATTAAAGGAATAGTGTCGAGTTAAAATGTCCGTAAAAATACTCTAATCTTTTACAAACAAGGTTTCTATGGTTACAGACTACAGAGTGGATCTGCAAATTAACTATCTGTCTTCATTCAAAGGTATAGAAACTGCCAAAGGTCTGATGAAATCTATGATGGAAAAGCACAATACAATCCATTATGAAGAGAGTGAGGGTAACAAGTCACACAACAGAAGTCATAGTGTGAAAGTTGGATTAGCAAATACATTATTATATTCATACTGTTGCAGTACGTGCAATCGGGGAAATAAACTAGAGAGGAGCTAATCATTGAGAGGTTAATTAATTTCAGCTGACTGAGGTATAACAAATTGTCTTACGTGAGTTTTGTTAGCCTGTTACAATTTGAAATTGTCTATTACACCAGACTACATGAAATAAGAAAAAAACCTACTTTATGGGTATGGAATCGAATGGTTGAGTATGCTGACTAGTGCGCTTACTAGGGGGGCTCCACCAACCCTTATAGACAAGTCACTGATGATATCTCAATATGAATGAAATTGCTCACTTTGCATTCTCCAGCATGCGCACTCTTCGAAATGGGCTTATATGTCTGACTGCTTATCTAGACGCATGAATACAACACAGTAGTTAGTGATGTTCTACTTCATTTTTGCAAAACAAGGCCACCAGATGTGAATGTAAACGGATTACATTGACTGTATGCACTTTCATCAAACGCCATCACCATTGGACTGACCAACGTGGTAAGCATCGCTTAGGTTAAGTGCGAATTCAAGACAAGAAGGTTAGTTGACGGGAATGTGGGGCCCTGGTGGTTCTGGACCAAGTGTTACACATGATGAACCACAACCTTCATTGACAGCGTCAGTGAAGCAGAATTAGGTTTCGAAAAAATATGGAGTGGTCAGATTTAAACGTGATATCAACCTATGAAGTCATTAACTGACGGTTTGAGCCACGCTGAAGAAGATGCCACCGAATGGTAATCTATTGTGAGATAGATGCACATCGGGTACAATGGCTCGAAGGCACTCACTTCATGTCAACTGCACTTATTTTCTCCCCTGTGCCTATAAGAATACCATTAAGTTCCTATTTTATGCTTTTGCGAGATTTGACAACTTGGTCAAGTGCTGATTTGTGTAATTTAACCTAAATATGTATGAATTACTTTTAGCTGAGACAAATGTTGGAGAGCTACGAAAATTTCCTCAGAACCACTTTTTGAGAGAAATCCTACGGAAAGTTAGGGGTCTTCTTCGGAAATGCAGCGACATGAAGAATATAAATCCGCAAAACTGTGCTTTAGCCAGTTATTCCTGTACACTCAACAGCCTACGACAGGCTAGTCCAGATAAATTTTTAATATCTTTCAAATGTAGACGTAACAAAACTTCCTAAAGCAATTCCGTACATCCCTCCTATCAACAGTCCCTTACTTACAAAAATAGTCAATTTAAATCTTGAAATTATCCCAGAAATTTTCACTTAAAGCATTAATAGGTTTATTTCTCATTCTTCTCTTCCTAACAATTTCTGATTTACGAGTAGTTCAAGCTGTGCTTATTATTTAGACCTAGTAAATGCTAGAACGCAATACGAATAAACCACAATTTAACTGGGGTCGTCGGAGTGAATCCCTATATCTTGACCAGAAATTTGTTATTTTTCACTAAAGTTAGGAAGGGTATAAGAAGTCATTTTTGAAAGACAATTGAAAGAAATTAAAGTGTACATCTTACATTTTTTTCACCTTTGGTCTTAGGATTTGAGATTCCAGAGGAATAGCCCAAAGAAAAGGATTTATCCAACAAATTCTTCTTAATGGATTCCACGCGGCTTCGGCGACGAGCATTCTGACTATCGAAGTCATAAGAGGTGCGAATTAGCTCATCCTCACTAACCAAATAGGGTATGGATAAAACAAGTTACTTGTCGCTGAAATTTCGGCAACTGTAACCACAACCTAAGGCTTCCGGTGCATCGAAAAACTCGTCTTCCTCTGAGCTCATCTAGGGTGAGTATATACGTTGTCTCGTGTTATATGTCAATCCGGAGACGGCGCTAACTACAGCCTAATGACCCCGGTGAAGGTCATCTGATCAAATATCCAATATCCTTTTAACGTGATATAGACATATATCTGTTCTATTTTTATTCATGCCTTCCGTTAAAGGAAGGTTTTTTAGACTCCGGACTCAGTTGGGTACTTTGTTAAAAATATATGATTGCTGTTAGGACCGAGTGTTATAGACAATACTGACAAATATGTGCAGAGCACGCAATTATTATTATTCTCTTGAGTTCACAGTGGAACATATAACTTCACCAACACACCCGTACCTTGTCCTATCTTCTGTCGTCCTCTTTAGCTGGGTCAACATCTTCTCATAACCTCTCATCTCCTCTCCACCCGAACTGCAGCATGTCAGTCTGAAAAATGTCAAAGCATGGGTAACGAAGCACATTCCCAAAGACGTCACGAAGCATTTGAGAAGGGATACTCTTTCCCGAACTAGAAGTAACATGCCTAGCAACGCACATAACTTGGGAATGCAACGTAGAATGGATCCTCAGGATATATGGAGCACTAAACGGGACTCATATAGGCACCATATTAACGAAAATTCTCGTCCAAACTCTCTCACTATCTATGTTAAACCTCATCAACGTAATGAGAATAGGTCGACATTAGATCCCCTCAATAACTTCACTCACACACGTGATGCGAGCCAATATGCATACGACTATGAGAACCCCGTGAGGTACAACTACCAAGGCAATCTTAACACAGGGTACCTAGGTTCAGTAAACTACAACGCAAATTGCAGGGCAGACCATATATCACCAGTGGATGAACGCAGATGCCGACCCATGGGTGCTAACAGTCAAAATATGCAACAGGATTATTTTTGGCTGCAGCAAACAATATCATCACTCGCTGCACAGTTCATCCAGGAAATAGTACACATACTGACTCTGTCTCACCTCAGAGCCCCTCCAAACATAACGTAGGGATAGTAACAAGTAACCATGTTAACCCCTCCTCCAATAACTCTGGTTTACTAGCAATTATGCTCCTGAATGCTAGATCTCTCCTTAATAAAATAACAACGCTTCGCTGCCTGGCATACATAGAACGGCCAACACTAATAATGGTGACTGAAACCTGGCTTACTTCTGATATACCTGACACAAAGCTAGTAATAGACAACTACGACATCTATAGGAACGATAGAGTCAACAAAAGAGGAGGCGGTTGCTTAATATATGCCTCTAGATCCACTAACTCCAATACTTTTAATAACCCAAACACTGACGAACTCCCAGAATCCAAGTGGATAAGCATCCACACAAACGAAAGTAAGATTCTCGTGGGATATATATACACACACCCCAATAGCCCTGAAATGACTGATATAACTATTGGAGAAATACTAGAGCATGTAGCCAAGCTGGACTTTGACCACAAAGTAGTATGTGGAGATCTCAACTTACCTGGAGTAAAGTGGGATACCTGTACAGGACCTAGAATCCATGACGAGCTACTACAAGCTATAGACATAGGAGGATGGAAGCAGTGCGTATGCCTCCCTACAAGGAACCAAAATACTCTTGACTTAATCCTCAGTCATAACATAGAGCCCATCTCGATAGAGGCGGGAAATAAACTGGATAACAGTGATCACAACATATTGTACTGCACGCTACGCCTCCGACTAACAACTAAATACACACCTAAAAATTCCCCGGTGTGCTATCAATATAGGGACCATAAGAATGCTGACTGAGAATTCCTATCAGATCTGTTGAGAAGTTCTGACTGGGAAGAATACTTCATCAACAATAACTTAGAAGTATCACTTGAGATTTTCTACAAAACAGTTGGCTCAGAAAAAGACACAGTCGCGCCCCTAAAATCTGCTCTAAAGACACCAACTCCATTTATTGACTGCAAAACGCGACTAAAACTAAAGAAACTGGAAAGGAAATACCATGTATTTAAGGAATTTAATGCGTTAAACCAAATACATGAAACTCTTAAACTGCTTGAAGTGTGTAGCGGTAAATAATTCCCCAAAATTATTGACCACAGCAATCACTCATTGGATGCTGACCACCACTGTTTAAGTCGACTTGTTTAGCTGAAGGCTTCCGGTCAAGCATCCCCGCCATTTGGTACCCCGTCGTGTCACGTGCACGATCACTAGCTAGCTAAGCGTTCGTCTAACGGCTTGTTTTGGTTCCAAAATATATTACGAAGTTTGGACAATCAATTATTGGCTTTTGCTTTGTCTTTGGTACGCGAGAATAAATTAATTAGAAGTTGCTGAACGAGATATCAGTCAACCTCTAAACTGGTGAGCCCAACCGCGAACTTCATCCACGATAAATCCGCAGATAACCCCGGTGAGTTCGTTCCATTTTTTATTTGTTCTTTTACCATATATTATTCGACATAATTTTCGTCATGAGTGATCTTAGTCCCAAGGTCATCCGTATCCGCTCAACTCCTAAAACCATTCAGCTCGTACCATACTGGCCAGATAATGCTGAAATTTGGTTTCTGCTAGCTGAAGCAGATTTTTGTGAGCATGGGATAACCGATCAACGTTCACAGTTACTTGCAGTTATTCACGCCCTACCGCGGGAATTCAGCAAGTACGTAACATCACAGATGTTCAGTCCCGAGGTAAGTAACTCGTACGAGTTGCTCAAAGCATCCCTCCTCAGGAGAAACGTTCTCACGGACCGACAACGTCTGGACGAATTATTTCGTAACATTGAGTTAGGAGATCAGTCAGCCGTGAGCATGCTGACAAGAATGAAAGAAATCGTCGGGCAAAGTCAGTTCGACGAAGGACTATTTAGAGAACTCTTCTTATCCAAGCTGCCACAGTCTGTACAGACCGTACTTGTGACACTTCAGGGTACTGTAATACAGGACTTAGCAATTACTGCAGATAGGATTCTAGAGATTACTAAACGGTCTGTTCCCGAAATATGCTCGATGACTAAGCAGACTTCGAGTAAGGATCCTGCAATGATAGAGTTATGCAACTCCATCCAGCAGATGTTTAGGTCGAACATGCATTCTAACTCCTCCGACCGTCGTCCTAAATCTCCTCAACGCAGGAACTCACGTGGTCGATCTAAGTCCAAACCACGTTCACTGAAAAACCCTGACTGGTGCTGGTACCACAACACCTATGGCCAAGAAGCGAAGTGTTGCCGTAAGCCTTGTAACTTCGGAAATGTCTCAAAGTCTGTGGGAAACTATCCCGCTGGCACGCGTTAGCGGCAACCGTCACCGGTGGCACTAGCCGCCTTCTTTACATCCATGATGTGATAAGCCAGACTCGATATTTAGTCGACACAGGCGCCGAAGTCAGCGTCCTTCCTGCTACAGCAGCAGATCGACAGAAGGAACCTACCTTCAACTTACAGGCTGCAAATGGAAAACCAATCGCAACCTTTGGTAGGAAATACGTCTATCTGAACGTAGGTTTACGCAAACCTATTCGGTGGATTTTCCTTCTCGCTGACGTTACAATGCCCATCATTGGCACGGACCTACTTAATCATCATGATTTACTCGTAGACGTCCGCCGTAAACGACTGATTGACAATACTACTAGTCTGTCTATCAAAGGCATCAGCTACATAGGCCCAAGTCTGTCACCCGTTAAGATAAAGGCAATTCTTGATCCAACTTTTCAACCTATTGTTGACAAGTATCCGGAAATTAACTGCCCGTCGAACGACCTGCCGTGCATAACCAGCAATGTTATGCACCACATCATTACCACAGGACAACCTGTGACATCTAAAGCACGACGATTAGCTCCTGACAAACTGAGAATCACCAGGAATGAATTTGACCATATGCTCACCCTTGGCATCATTCGACCTTCGAACAGCCCATGGGCATCTCCACTTCATATGGTTCCGAAAAAGGATAGCAATGATTGGCGACCGACCGGTGGTTCTCGGCGAGTGAATGCCGAAACAACCCCCGATTGCTACCCGTTGCCTCATATACACGACTTGACGGCAACCTTATCCGGCGCGACTATATTCTCTAAAATCGACTTGGTTAAAGCGTATAACCAAATCCCGATGGCAACAGAAGATATCCCGAAAACGGCTATCATTACGCCTTTCGGACTTTTTGAATTTCTACGTATGCCATTCGGTCTCCGGAATGCAGCCCAAACACTTCAACGCTTCATTGACGAAGTATTTCGCGGTCTCGACTTTGTATACGCATACTCAGACGACTGCCTCATTGCCAGTCCAGACAAGGAAACTCACCTTAGGCACTTGGACTTGGCATTTGACAGGTTACGCCAACATGGTGTTACCGTCAATATTCAAAAGTGTCAAATCGGTGTTGACTCACTCGACTTTCTGGGTCACAGTATTGACTGCAAGGGCATTCGCCCACTGGCTACCAAGGTCGAGGCTATACTGAAACCGGCTTACTTGGAGGGTAATCCTATTAGCATAGAGCTCAACGTACCCCAAAATCCACAAGTAACAGAAGATCGTTTAGACATCGATGAAGTCACTAGCACAGCGACAGCTACCGAACCTTCTATCGAGCCTCCCAAGAAAACCCGTTCTGGACGCACCGTAAGGTTGCCAGAATATCTGCACACTTATTTGACTTAACGAAGTCGTGTGATTCACGCAACTCATTCGTTTGTGGTACTGACTATTTTTTTTGACGTATAAATTTTTTTTATATACAGTACCACCGAACACAAATTTTTTCTCAACAGTTCATGTAACATACACAAAAAAATTAATTAGATGTATTTTTTTTCGATGTTCTGAACTTAGCATTATTTTACTGTATAGTAAATGCACACAATTTTTTTAACCAAAAAGCTCATTTCG
Source organism: Trichobilharzia regenti (assembly GCA_944472135.2). Taxonomy (NCBI): domain Eukaryota; kingdom Metazoa; phylum Platyhelminthes; class Trematoda; order Strigeidida; family Schistosomatidae; genus Trichobilharzia; species Trichobilharzia regenti. Next base: position 75,749,951 of record OX235263.1, read on the forward strand.
TACATTTTCCTCGACATGGTTCTTAGCGTTCTTGTTTTCTTTTCCAGGTGCGACGGGCACTGGACAGGAAACAAACGAAGCACGGAATCCAACGAACAACAACAAGGAAGCTATATACAAACACCCTATTAGCATAGGCAGACAAACCAGTAGGCATACGACCAAGCCGCTCGGAAGATTTTTTTCACTCGAAAGGGAACCATCGAGTTTTTTTACTTCCGGCTGGTTCTGTCTTAGGGTCCTCACGTCCCCACTAGGGGGGAGTGAGCTGTGGCGGTAAATAATTCCCCAAAATTATTGACCACAGCAATCACTCATTGGATGCTGACCACCACTGTTTAAGTCGACTTGTTTAGCTGAAGGCTTCCGGTCAAGCATCCCCGCCATTTGGTACCCCGTCGTGTCACGTGCACGATCACTAGCTAGCTAAGCGTTCGTCTAACGGCTTGTTTTGGTTCCAAAATATATTACGAAGTTTGGACAATCAATTATTGGCTTTTGCTTTGTCTTTGGTACGCGAGAATAAATTAATTAGAAGTTGCTGAACGAGATATCAGTCAACCTCTAAACTGGTGAGCCCAACCGCGAACTTCATCCACGATAAATCCGCAGATAACCCCGGTGAGTTCGTTCCATTTTTTATTTGTTCTTGTACCATATATTATTCGACATAATTTTCGTCATGAGTGATCTTAGTCCCAAGGTCATCCGTATCCGCTCAACTCCTAAAACCATTCAGCTCGTACCATACTGGCCAGATAATGCTGAAATTTGGTTTCTGCTAGCTGAAGCAGATTTTTGTGAGCATGGGATAACCGATCAACGTTCACAGTTACTTGCAGTTATTCACGCCCTACCGCGGGAATTCAGCAAGTACGTAACATCACAGATGTTCAGTCCCGAGGTAAGTAACTCGTACGAGTTGCTCAAAGCATCCCTCCTCAGGAGAAACGTTCTCACGGACCGACAACGTCTGGATGAATTATTTCGTAACATCGAGTTAGGAGATCAGTCAGCCGTGAGCATGCTGACAAGAATGAAAGAAATCGTCGGCCAAAGTCAGTTCGACGAAGGACTATTTAGAGAACTCTTCTTATCCAAGCTGCCACAGTCTGTACAGACCGTACTTGTGACACTTCAGGGTACTGTAATAGAGGACTTAGCAATTACTGCAGATAGGATTCTAGAGATTACTAAACGGTCTGTTCCCGAAATATGCTCGATGACTAAGCAGACTTCGAGTAAGGATCCTGCAATGATAGAGTTATGCAACTCCATCCAGCAGATGTTTAGGTCGAACATGCATTCTAACTCCTCCGACCGTCGTCCTAAATCTCCTCAACGCAGGAACTCACGTGGTCGATCTAAGTCCAAACCACGTTCACTGAAAAACCCTGACTGGTGCTGGTACCACAACACCTATGGCCAAGAAGCGAAGTGTTGCCGTAAGCCTTGTAACTTCGGAAATGTCTCAAAGTCTGTGGGAAACTATCCCGCCGGCACGCGTTAGCGGCAACCGTCGCCGGTGGCACTAGCCGCCTTCTTTACATCCATGATGTGATAAGCCAGACTCGATATTTAGTCGACACAGGCGCCGAAGTCAGCGTCCTTCCTGCTACAGCAGCAGATCGACAGAAGGAACCTACCTTCAACTTACAGGCTGCAAATGGAAAACCAATCGCAACCTTTGGTAGGAAATACGTCTATCTGAACGTAGGTTTACGCAAACCTATTCGGTGGATTTTCCTTCTCGCTGACGTTACAATGCCCATCATTGGCACGGACCTACTTAATCATCATGATTTACTCGTAGACGTCCGCCGAAAACGACTGATTGACAATACTACTAGTCTGTCTATCAAAGGCATCAGCTACATAGGCCCTAGTTTGTCACCCGTTAAGATAAAGGCAATTCTTGATCCAACTTTTCAACCTATTGTTGACAAGTATCCGGAACTTAACTGCCCGTCGAACGACCTACCGTGCATAACCAGCAATGTTATGCACCACATCATTACCACAGGACAACCTGTGACATCTAAAGCACGACGATTAGCTCCTGACAAACTGAGAATCGCCAGGAATGAATTTGACCATATGCTTACCCTTGGCATCATTCGACCTTCGAATAGCCCATGGGCATCCCCACTTCATATGGTTCCGAAAAAGGATAGCAATGATTGGCGACCCACCGGTGATTACCGGCGAGTGAATGCCAAAACAACCCCTGATTGCTACCCGTTGCCTCATATACACGACTTGACGGCAACCTTATCCGGCGCGACTATATTCTCCAAAATCGACTTGGTTAAAGCGTATAACCAAATCCCGATGGCAACAGAAGATATCCCGAAAACGGCTATCATTACGCCTTTCGGACTTTTTGAATTTCTACGTATGCCATTCGGTCTCCGGAATGCAGCCCAAACATTCCAACGCTTCATTGACGAAGTATTTCGCGGTCTCGACTTTGTATACGCATACTTAGACGACTGCCTCATTGCCAGTCCAGACAAGGAAACTCACCTTAGGCACTTGGACTTGGCATTTGACAGGTTACGCCAACATGGTGTTACCATCAATATTCAAAAGTGTCAAATCGGTGTTGACTCACTCGACTTTCTGGGTCACAGTATTGACTGCAAGGGCATTCGCCCACTGGCTACCAAGGTCGAGGCTATACTGAAACCGGCTTACTTGGAGGGTAATCCTATTAGCATAGAGCTCAACGTACCCCAAAATCCACAAGTAACAGAAGATCGTTTAGACATCGATGAAGTCACTAGCACAGCGACAGCTACCGAACCTTCTATCGAGCCTCCCAAGAAAACCCGTTCTGGACGCACCGTAAGGTTGCCAGAATATCTGCACACTTATTTGACTTAACGAAGTCGTGTGATTCACGCAACTCATTCGTTTGTGGTACTGACTATTTTTTTTGACGTATAAATTTTTTTTATATACAGTACCACCGAACACAAATTTTTTCTCAACAGTTCATGTAACATACACAAAAAAATTAAATAGATGTACTTTTTTTCGATGTTCTGAACTTAGCATTATTTTACTGTATAGTAAATGCACACAATTTTTTTAACCAAAAAGCTCATTTCGTGCATTTTCCTCGACATGGTTCTTAGCGTTCATGTTTTCTTTTCCAGGTGCGACGGGCACTGGACAGGAAACAAACGAAGCACGGAATCCAACGAACAACAACAAGGAAGCTATATACAAACACCCTATTAGCATAGACAGACAAACCAGTAGGCATACGACCAAGCCGCTCGGAATATTTTTTTCACTCGAAAGGGAACCATCGAGTTTTTTTACTTCCGGCTGGTTCTGTCTTAGGGTCCTCACGTCCCCATTAGGGGGGAGTGAGCTGTGGCGGTAAATAATTCCCCAAAATTATTGAACACAGCAATCACTCATTGGATGCTGACCACCACTGTTTAAGTCGACTTGTTTAGCTGAAGGCTTCCGGTCAAGCATCCCCGCCATTTGGTACCCCGTCGTGTCACGTGCACGATCACTAGCTAGCTAAGCGTTCGTCTAACGGCTTGTTTTGGTTCCAAAATATATTACGAAGTTTGGACAATCAATTATTGGCTTTTGCTTTGTCTTTGGTACGCGAGAATAAATTAATTAGAAGTTGCTGAACGAGATATCAGTCAACCTCTAAACTGGTGAGCCCAACCGCGAACTTCATCCACGATAAATCCGCAGATAACCCCGGTGAGTTCGTTCCATTTTTTATTTGTTCTTTTACCATATATTATTCGACATAATTTTCGTCATGAGTGATCTTAGTCCCAAGGTCATCCGTATCCGCTCAACTCCTAAAACCATTCAGCTCGTACCATACTGGCCAGATAATGCTGAAATTTGGTTTCTGCTAGCTGAAGCAGATTTTTGTGAGCATGGGATAACCGATCAACGTTCACAGTTACTTGCAGTTATTCACGCCCTACCGCGGGAATTCAGCAAGTACGTAACATCACAGATGTTCAGTCCCGAGGTAAGTAACTCGTACGAGTTGCTCAAAGCATCCCTCCTCAGGAGAAACGTTCTCACGGACCGACAACGTCTGGACGAATTATTTCGTAACATTGAGTTAGGAGATCAGTCAGCCATGAGCATGCTGACAAGAATGAAAGAAATCGTCGGGCAAAGTCAGTTCGACGAAGGACTATTTAGAGAACTCTTCTTATCCAAGCTGCCACAGTCTGTATAGACCGTACTTGTGACACTTCAGGGTACTGTAATACAGGACTTAGCAATTACTGCAGATAGGATTCTAGAGATTACTAAACGGTCTGTTCCCGAAATATGCTCGATGACTAAGCAGACTTCGAGTAAGGATCCTGCAATGATAGAGTTATGCAACTCCATCCAGCAGATGTTTAGGTCGAACATGCATTCTAACTCCTCCGACCATCGTCCTAAATCTCCTCAACGCAGGAACTCACGTGGTCGATCTAAGTCCAAACCACGTTCACTGAAAAACCCTGACTGGTGCTGGTACCACAACACCTATGGCCAAGGAGCAAAGTGTTGCCGTAAGCCTTGTAACTTCGGAAATGTCTCAAAGTCTGTGGGAAACTATCCCGCTGGCACGCGTTAGCGGCAACCGTCACCGGTGGCACTAGCCGCCTTCTTTACATCCATGATGTGATAAGCCAGACTCGATATTTAGTCGACACAGGCGCCGAAGTCAGCGTCCTTCCTGCTACAGCAGCAGATCGACAGAAGGAACCTACCTTCAACTTACAGGCTGCAAATGGAAAACCAATCGCAAGCTTTGGTAGGGAATACGTCTATCTGAACGTAGGTTTACGCAAACCTATTCGGTGGATTTTCCTTCTCGCTGACGTTACAATGCCCATCATTGGCACGGACCTACTTAATCATCATGATTTACTCGTAGACGTCCGCCGTAAACGACTGATTGACAATACTACTAGTCTGTCTATCAAAGGCATCAGCTACATAGGCCCAAGTCTGTCACCCGTTAAGATAAAGGCAATTCTTGATCCAACTTTTCAACCTATTGTTGACAAGTATCCGGAAATTAACTGCCCGTCGAACGACCTGCCGTGCATAACCAGCAATGTTATGCACCACATCATTACCACAGGACAACCTGTGACATCTAAAGCACGACGATTAGCTCCTGACAAACTGAGAATCACCAGGAATGAATTTGACCATATGCTCACCCTTGGCATCATTCGACCTTCGAACAGCCCATGGGCATCTCCACTTCATATGGTTCCGAAAAAGGATAGCAATGATTGGCGACCGACCGGTGGTTCTCGGCGAGTGAATGCCGAAACAACCCCCGATTGCTACCCGTTGCCTCATATACACGACTTGACGGCAACCTTATCCGGCGCGACTATATTCTCTAAAATCGACTTGGTTAAAGCGTATAACCAAATCCCGATGGCAACAGAAGATATCCCGAAAACGGCTATCATTACGCCTTTCGGACTTTTTGAATTTCTACGTATGCCATTCGGTCTCCGGAATGCAGCCCAAACACTTCAACGCTTCATTGACGAAGTATTTCGCGGTCTCGACTTTGTATACGCATACTCAGACGACTGCCTCATTGCCAGTCCAGACAAGGAAACTCACCTTAGGCACTTGGACTTGGCATTTGACAGGTTATGCCACCATGGTGTTACCGTCAATATTCAAAAGTGTCAAATCGGTGTTGACTCACTCGACTTTCTGGGTCACAGTATTGACTGCAAGGGCATTCGCCCACTGGCTACCAAGGTCGAGGCTATACTGAAACCGGCTTACTTGGAGGGTAATCCTATTAGCATAGAGCTCAACGTACCCCAAAATCCACAAGTAACAGAAGATCGTTTAGACATCGATGAAGTCACTAGCACAGCGACAGCTACCGAACCTTCTATCGAGCCTCCCAAGAAAACCCGTTCTGGACGCACCGTAAGGTTGCCAGAATATCTGCACACTTATTTGACTTAACGAAGTCGTGTGATTCACGCAACTCATTCGTTTGTGGTACTGACTATTTTTTTTGACGTATAAATTTTTTTTATATACAGTACCACCGAACACAAATTTTTTCTCAACAGTTCATGTAACATACACAAAAAAATTAAATAGATGTACTTTTTTTCGATGTTCTGAACTTAGCATTATTTTACTGTATAGTAAATGCACACAATTTTTTTAACCAAAAAGCTCATTTCGTGCATTTTCCTCGACATGGTTCTTAGCGTTCATGTTTTCTTTTCCAGGTGCGACGGGCACTGGACAGGAAACAAACGAAGCACGGAATCCAACGAACAACAACAAGGAAGCTATATACAAACACCCTATTAGCATAGACAGACAAACCAGTAGGCATACGACCAAGCCGCTCGGAATATTTTTTTCACTCGAAAGGGAACCATCGAGTTTTTTTACTTCCGGCTGGTTCTGTCTTAGGGTCCTCACGTCCCCATTAGGGGGGAGTGAGCTGTGGCGGTAAATAATTCCCCAAAATTATTGAACACAGCAATCACTCATTGGATGCTGACCACCACTGTTTAAGTCGACTTGTTTAGCTGAAGGCTTCCGGTCAAGCATCCCCGCCATTTGGTACCCCGTCGTGTCACGTGCACGATCACTAGCTAGCTAAGCGTTCGTCTAACGGCTTGTTTTGGTTCCAAAATATATTACGAAGTTTGGACAATCAATTATTGGCTTTTGCTTTGTCTTTGGTACGCGAGAATAAATTAATTAGAAGTTGCTGAACGAGATATCAGTCAACCTCTAAACTGGTGAGCCCAACCGCGAACTTCATCCACGATAAATCCGCAGATAACCCCGGTGAGTTCGTTCCATTTTTTATTTGTTCTTTTACCATATATTATTCGACATAATTTTCGTCATGAGTGATCTTAGTCCCAAGGTCATCCGTATCCGCTCAACTCCTAAAACCATTCAGCTCGTACCATACTGGCCAGATAATGCTGAAATTTGGTTTCTGCTAGCTGAAGCAGATTTTTGTGAGCATGGGATAACCGATCAACGTTCACAGTTACTTGCAGTTATTCACGCCCTACCGCGGGAATTCAGCAAGTACGTAACATCACAGATGTTCAGTCCCGAGGTAAGTAACTCGTACGAGTTGCTCAAAGCATCCCTCCTCAGGAGAAACGTTCTCACGGACCGACAACGTCTGGACGAATTATTTCGTAACATTGAGTTAGGAGATCAGTCAGCCATGAGCATGCTGACAAGAATGAAAGAAATCGTCGGGCAAAGTCAGTTCGACGAAGGACTATTTAGAGAACTCTTCTTATCCAAGCTGCCACAGTCTGTATAGACCGTACTTGTGACACTTCAGGGTACTGTAATACAGGACTTAGCAATTACTGCAGATAGGATTCTAGAGATTACTAAACGGTCTGTTCCCGAAATATGCTCGATGACTAAGCAGACTTCGAGTAAGGATCCTGCAATGATAGAGTTATGCAACTCCATCCAGCAGATGTTTAGGTCGAACATGCATTCTAACTCCTCCGACCATCGTCCTAAATCTCCTCAACGCAGGAACTCACGTGGTCGATCTAAGTCCAAACCACGTTCACTGAAAAACCCTGACTGGTGCTGGTACCACAACACCTATGGCCAAGGAGCAAAGTGTTGCCGTAAGCCTTGTAACTTCGGAAATGTCTCAAAGTCTGTGGGAAACTATCCCGCTGGCACGCGTTAGCGGCAACCGTCACCGGTGGCACTAGCCGCCTTCTTTACATCCATGATGTGATAAGCCAGACTCGATATTTAGTCGACACAGGCGCCGAAGTCAGCGTCCTTCCTGCTACAGCAGCAGATCGACAGAAGGAACCTACCTTCAACTTACAGGCTGCAAATGGAAAACCAATCGCAAGCTTTGGTAGGGAATACGTCTATCTGAACGTAGGTTTACGCAAACCTATTCGGTGGATTTTCCTTCTCGCTGACGTTACAATGCCCATCATTGGCACGGACCTACTTAATCATCATGATTTACTCGTAGACGTCCGCCGTAAACGACTGATTGACAATACTACTAGTCTGTCTATCAAAGGCATCAGCTACATAGGCCCAAGTCTGTCACCCGTTAAGATAAAGGCAATTCTTGATCCAACTTTTCAACCTATTGTTGACAAGTATCCGGAAATTAACTGCCCGTCGAACGACCTGCCGTGCATAACCAGCAATGTTATGCACCACATCATTACCACAGGACAACCTGTGACATCTAAAGCACGACGATTAGCTCCTGACAAACTGAGAATCACCAGGAATGAATTTGACCATATGCTCACCCTTGGCATCATTCGACCTTCGAACAGCCCATGGGCATCTCCACTTCATATGGCTCCGAAAAAGGATAGCAATGATTGGTGACCGACCGGTGGTTCTCGGCGAGTGAATGCCGAAACAACCCCCGATTGCTACCCGTTGCCTCATATACACGACTTGACGGCAACCTTATCCGGCGCGACTATATTCTCTAAAATCGACTTAGTTAAAGCGTATAACCAAATCCCGATGGCAACAGAAGATATCCCGAAAACGGCTATCATTACGCCTTTCGGACTTTTTGAATTTCTACGTATGCCATTCGGTCTCCGGAATGCAGCCCAAACACTTCAACGCTTCATTGACGAAGTATTTCGCGGTCTCGACTTTGTATACGCATACTCAGACGACTGCCTCATTGCCAGTCCAGACAAGGAAACTCACCTTAGGCACTTGGACTTGGCATTTGACAGGTTATGCCACCATGGTGTTACCGTCAATATTCAAAAGTGTCAAATCGGTGTTGACTCACTCGACTTTCTGGGTCACAGTATTGACTGCAAGGGCATTCGCCCACTGGCTACCAAGGTCGAGGCTATACTGAAACCGGCTTACTTGGAGGGTAATCCTATTAGCATAGAGCTCAACGTACCCCAAAATCCACAAGTAACAGAAGATCGTTTAGACATCGATGAAGTCACTAGCACAGCGACAGCTACCGAACCTTCTATCGAGCCTCCCAAGAAAACCCGTTCTGGACGCACCGTAAGGTTGCCAGAATATCTGCACACTTATTTGACTTAACGAAGTCGTGTGATTCACGCAACTCATTCGTTTGTGGTACTGACTATTTTTTTAGACGTATAAATTTTTTTTATATACAGTACCACCGAACACAAATTTTTTCTCAACAGTTCATGTAACATACACAAAAAAATTAAATAGATGTACTTTTTTTCGATGTTCTGAACTTAGCATTATTTTACTGTATAGTAAATGCACACAATTTTTTTAACCAAAAAGCTCATTTCGTGCATTTTCCTCGACATGGTTCTTAGCGTTCATGTTTTCTTTTCCAGGTGCGACGGGCACTGGACAGGAAACAAACGAAGCACGGAATCCAACGAACAACAACAAGGAAGCTATATACAAACACCCTATTAGCATAGACAGACAAACCAGTAGGCATACGACCAAGCCGCTCGGAATATTTTTTTCACTCGAAAGGGAACCATCGAGTTTTTTTACTTCCGGCTGGTTCTGTCTTAGGGTCCTCACGTCCCCATTAGGGGGGAGTGAGCTGTGGCGGTAAATAATTCCCCAAAATTATTGACCACAGCAATCACTCATTGGATGCTGACCACCACTGTTTAAGTCGACTTGTTTAGCTGAAGGCTTCCGGTCAAGCATCCCCGCCATTTGGTACCCCGTCGTGTCACGTGCACGATCACTAGCTAGCTAAGCGTTCGTCTAACGGCTTGTTTTGGTTCCAAAATATATTACGAAGTTTGGACGATCAATTATTGGCTTTTGCTTTGTCTTTGGTACGCGAGAATAAATTAATTAGAAGTTGCTGAACGAGATATCAGTCAACCTCTAAACTGGTGAGCCCAACCGCGAACTTCATCCACGATAAATCCGCAGATAACCCCGGTGAGTTCGTTCCATTTTTTATTTGTTCTTTTACCATATATTATTCGACATAATTTTCGTCATGAGTGATCTTAGTCCCAAGGTCATCCGTATCCGCTCAACTCCTAAAACCATTCAGCTCGTACCATACTGGCCAGATAATGCTGAAATTTGGTTTCTGCTAGCTGAAGCAGATTTTTGTGAGCATGGGATAACCGATCAACGTTCACAGTTACTTGCAGTTATTCACGCCCTACCGCGGGAATTCAGCAAGTACGTAACATCACAGATGTTCAGTCCCGAGGTAAGTAACTCGTACGAGTTGCTCAAAGCATCCCTCCTCAGGAGAAACGTTCTCACGGACCGACAACGTCTGGACGAATTATTTCGTAACATCGAGTTAGGAGATCAGTCAGCCGTGAGCATGCTGACAAGAATGAAAGAAATCGTCGGGCAAAGTCAGTTCGACGAAGGACTATTTAGAGAACTCTTCTTATCCAAGCTGCCACAGTCTGTACAGACCGTACTTGTGACACTTCAGGGTACTGTAATACAGGACTTAGCAATTACTGCAGATAGGATTCTAGAGATTACTAAACGGTCTGTTCCCGAAATATGCTCGATGACTAAGCAGACTTCGAGTAAGGATCCTGCAATGATAGAGTTATGCAACTCCATCCAGCAGATGTTTAGGTCGAACATGCATTCTAACTCCTCCGACCGTCGTCCTAAATCTCCTCAACGCAGGAACTCACGTGGTCGATCTAAGTCCAAACCACGTTCACTGAAAAACCCTGACTGGTGCTGGTACCACAACACCTATGGCCAAGAAGCAAAGTGTTGCCGTAAGCCTTGTAACTTCGGAAATGTCTCAAAGTCTGTGGGAAACTATCCCGCTGGCACGCGTTAGCGGCAACCGTCACCGGTGGCACTAGCCGCCTTCTTTACATCCATGATGTGATAAGCCAGACTCGATATTTAGTCGACACAGGCGCCGAAGTCAGCGTCCTTCCTGCTACAGCAGCAGATCGACAGAAGGAACCTACCTTCAACTTACAGGCTGCAAATGGAAAACCAATCGCAACCTTTGGTAGGAAATACGTCTATCTGAACGTAGGTTTACGCAAACCTATTCGGTGGATTTTCCTTCTCGCTGACGTTACAATGCCCATCATTGGCACGGACCTACTTAATCATCATGATTTACTCGTAGACGTCCGCCGTAAACGACTGATTGACAATACTACTAGTCTGTCTATCAAAGGCATCAGCTACATAGGCCCAAGTCTGTCACCCGTTAAGATAAAGGCAATTCTTGATCCAACTTTTCAACCTATTGTTGACAAGTATCCGGAAATTAACTGCCCGTCGAACGACCTGCCGTGCATAACCAGCAATGTTATGCACCACATCATTACCACAGGACAACCTGTGACATCTAAAGCACGACGATTAGCTCCTGACAAACTGAGAATCACCAGGAATGAATTTGACCATATGCTCACCCTTGGCATCATTCGACCTTCGAACAGCCCATGGGCATCTCCACTTCATATGGTTCCGAAAAAGGATAGCAATGATTGGCGACCGACCGGTGGTTCTCGGCGAGTGAATGCCGAAACAACCCCCGATTGCTACCCGTTGCCTCATATACACGACTTGACGGCAACCTTATCCGGCGCGACTATATTCTCTAAAATCGACTTGGTTAAAGCGTATAACCAAATCCCGATGGCAACAGAAGATATCCCGAAAACGGCTATCATTACGCCTTTCGGACTTTTTGAATTTCTACGTATGCCATTCGGTCTCCGGAATGCAGCCCAAACACTTCAACGCTTCATTGACGAAGTATTTCGCGGTCTCGACTTTGTATACGCATACTCAGACGACTGCCTCATTGCCAGTCCAGACAAGGAAACTCACCTTAGGCACTTGGACTTGGCATTTGACAGGTTATGCCAACATGGTGTTACCGTCAATATTCAAAAGTGTCAAATCGGTGTTGACTCACTCGACTTTCTGGGTCACAGTATTGACTGCAAGGGCATTCGCCCACTGGCTACCAAGGTCGAGGCTATACTGAAACCGGCTTACTTGGAGGGTAATCCTATTAGCATAGAGCTCAACGTACCCCAAAATCCACAAGTAACAGAAGATCGTTTAGACATCGATGAAGTCACTAGCACAGCGACAGCTACCGAACCTTCTATCGAGCCTCCCAAGAAAACCCGTTCTGGACGCACCGTAAGGTTGCCAGAATATCTGCACACTTATTTGACTTAACGAAGTCGTGTGATTCACGCAACTCATTCGTTTGTGGTACTGACTATTTTTTTTGACGTATAAATTTTTTTTATATACAGTACCACCGAACACAAATTTTTTCTCAACAGTTCATGTAACATACACAAAAAAATTAAATAGATGTATTTTTTTTCGATGTTCTGAACTTAGCATTATTTTACTGTATAGTAAATGCACACAATTTTTTTAACCAAAAAGCTCATTTCGTGCATTTTCCTCGACATGGTTCTTAGCGTTCATGTTTTCTTTTCCAGGTGCGACGGGCACTGGACAGGAAACAAACGAAGCACGGAATCCAACGAACAACAACAAGGAAGCTATATACAAACACCCTATTAGCATAGACAGACAAACCAGTAGGCATACGACCAAGCCGCTCGGAATATTTTTTTCACTCGAAAGGGAACCATCGAGTTTTTTTACTTCCGGCTGGTTCTGTCTTAGGGTCCTCACGTCCCCATTAGGAGGGGAGTGAGCTGTGGCGGTAAATAATTCCCCAAAATTATTGAACACAGCAATCACTCATTGGATGCTGACCACCACTGTTTAAGTCGACTTGTTTAGCTGAAGGCTTCCGGTCAAGCATCCCCGCCATTTGGTACCCCGTCGTGTCACGTGCACGATCACTAGCTAGCTAAGCGTTCGTCTAACGGCTTGTTTTGGTTCCAAAATATATTACGAAGTTTGGACAATCAATTATTGGCTTTTGCTTTGTCTTTGGTACGCGAGAATAAATTAATTAGAAGTTGCTGAACGAGATATCAGTCAACCTCTAAAAGTGAAACACAAAATGAAGTCACAACATAAGGAAAATAAAACGCTTATGGGTAACACCAAAACTCAGGAACTTTGTAGGATATTGCAGAAACGTCTTAAAGGCAGTAAAGGCTATAATGTAAGCATCTTGAAACATAAGGGTGTAATATACAACGAGCTCCAGGTTATAAGTGAACTCCTCAGTGAGTGGTTTTGCAATGACACCAGAGTGCACGCGACCTCAAATTTCCAAATGACCTGCAAAAGTAACCACAAATTAGGAGAAATAGATTTTAATATACAAAATATAGACTCAGCGATTAAGACATTGAAGTCAAATGGCAGTACTGGAACAGACGACATACCATCTGTCATATACAAAAATGGTAGCACGGAAATGGTAGTCTTGTTACTTAGAATATTTACTCTGTCACTGGAAACTGGATTTTATCCTGAAGTGTGGAAAACCACATACATATTACCTAAGCACAAAGCAGGGGCAAAACCAGTGCATGCAACTATAGACCTATTAATATAACACCGGTAATATCACGAATAATGGAGAAAGTGGTTAAAGACCAAGTGTCAGACAACTTACTAGAACATGAACTTATCAATCCATCACAACACGGATTCCTCAAAAAGAGATCATGTATGACCTGTCACATAGACTTTTTCAATGAAGTTACACGAAGCAGGGACAACAGAGAACTAGTAATTGTGCTACATATGTCGATATAACAAAAGCCTTCGATAGAGTCCCCCATAATCTGCTAGTCAGCAGGTTATGCTCACTAGGGATATGTGACCCTCTCCTGAGCTGGATAAAATCATTTCTCTGTGACCGAGGTCAGATAACGAAAGTTGGCTCGATAATCTCAAGGCCTAAACCTGTAAGTAGTGGTGTAATCCAGGGAAGTGTATTAGGCCCACTCCTATTCATAATATATATAAACAGTATCTGTGAATGCTTTAGTGTTGGTAAACCAATACTATATGCAGATGACTTAAAAGTGACCTATAAATGCAAGAACACAGATCTCGGAATAACAGTAAACGCCATACAGCAAGAATTAGAAAAAATGGATAGATGGTGTGACACCTGGCAACTCCAGTTTAATGTCGACAAATGTGGCTGGCTCTGCATAGGTTGCAACAATTTAGAACTTGACCTGACAATTCAAGGCCATGCACTCTCACGACTGGAATCTGTATTGGACCTAGGACTGAAATACTCACATGACTTATCATTTTCTGAACATATCTCCAAACAAGTGTCAAAGTCACGCAGACTTATCGGCTTTCTACTCAGGAACTTTTACAGAAATGAGTCCAGAATTCTGTTGTACAAGGTTTGTGTGCGTCCTTTATTTGATTACTGTTCATTCATGTATAGTAGTATACGCATAGAGGACAAATTGAAAGTCGAGGGAGTGCAGAGGTACTTCACGTCAAAATTACTCGGAACCGAAAATGGTGCGAACTACTCCACTAGATGTGATACCCTAGGATTAGAAACACTATGGCTAAGACGCCTGAGACTAAACTTAACACTTTACTATAAGCTTCTAAACCACTTAGTTTTTACCTCTACTAATGGCACTCGACTTTCAGATGACAATGGCTACAAACTAAGACACACTAAGGGTACAGTAGCTATTGAACAATGTAAAACAGCTACCAGGCAAAAGTTTTACTTGATTAGGTATGCACAGATATGGAATAAACTACCAATGGAAATGCGTCAAGCAGGTACATTGGCCTCCTTCAAAAAAGTGCTTAACGACAAACTACAAGAGTTTGCAAACGATAGTAGTCCTAGTTCCTATCTGAGAGCATCCGAAATTATAGGTCCATTTAATGTATAAGCTTAAATACTACACCTGTTGTTTTGCCTATATTTATAATTTTAGATAAAACATTAACGATTAAGATACTTACCCTCAAACAGACAAAAATTTCGTTTGTAAAACTTCTACCCAACACAATAAGTGGAATAAAATGGACATAAACTGACAACATGAAAAAGGTATAACTCACCGTAACATCACATGGACAGATGTACGCTCGTCGGGTATCATATATGCCTCACCAACTACAACCCAACGTTCCTAAGATAATGTGGGGAACTTATATCCATAATGTTGCTGAGCAGTTATTATTCACAACTCTTGTCGGAACAACTAAAATTCAAAAACCTTCCTCACGAGAAGAAAATACCCACAAGCAGTAGAAATCCATTAATTAATGCGTCTAAAGCTTATGTATTTTACTCCTAACAATGACATTGAATATCAAATGAGGTAAACAGATCACTGATTTCAAAATAACACATCAATGAACTATAATTCAAGGATTCTGTACACAACAAAATTATGTACGAAAATTGACTTCAAGCTTTATTTTTTTTCCCAGGCACTTATAACCCATCCACCAAAGACCTGGTGACAATCTAGCGGATTTTTCCAACTGTGCACAGAAATGATTGTACATAAGTGAAAAGGATGTTTTATACTACTGGGATTAACATTTATCAAGTGTATATATGATTTCCACCGTACATGTAAAACATATTTTGCTATCGACTGTAAATTGTGACTGAATAATATGGTCCTATTTCTGTAACAATTTGATGATGCCTGTAAACTGGCGTCCCTCATGTACTGTACTATGAGAATAAATCTACTTACTTATCTCCTAATTGTCGCCCTCGCACTAAAAACCCTCGCACTCGTCGCATCCCGTTTGGATTCCACTCGATCAGTAGCCTCCACTTTCCCCTACATATTTGCTGAACAATCGGTTCTTGCTTGTTTCGTTAAAGGCAAGTGAAAGTATGCAATATATGTAATAAATCCTTTTCATGAAACGAAGCGAGAGTATCTGACCCTAGTGAGTTTTCCGTTATAGATCAGCTGGCATGTACCATGGTGATATAGAGCTATTAAATAAGGTTGATAAAAACTTGGGAAGTGTTCGCCGTAGTGTTGATGTAGTTTCCAAATTACTTCTCGGTCAACGCTGTCTCTTGAAGGCCCTTCCGTAGTCTATGAAGTTGAGGTAGGCTCCCACTGCATGCTCCGTTAGGTGACAATGCGTAGAGTAGTAATTTAATTAGCATATGATTTACTTTTCCTGAATCCAGCTTGCTCTGGTTGGCGGATTTCTGTATCCAGTGCATCGTTTATTCTCTCCAGGATGATGCGACTTAGTATTTTACTTGGTGTGGACAAAAACATTATTCCACTCCAGTTCTTGCAGAAGCCTAACTAGGTTGCCCATCTTTGGCATTTTGACACGGTGGTCAGCGGCTATTCGAAGGCCTCGTCACTTTTTCGCGTGTTATTCCTCAATTTTTTACTCCATAGGCGACTTCTTAATAGGTTTCTCACGGATAGTATTAAATATTTAGTCCTATTCGTTCACATAATATAACTTTTCTGGTTAAAATTATCCGTTATAGATAGTGTCCACCTAAGGACTACTGTTATAGAATCTTTTCATTTACAGTATTTGTACAGGGTATCTTAATACTCTATTTCAATATTTTTATCCGTATAAACTGTTAACTGCATACAGAACTAGACAGTTAAAGTCTCCAGTACTCTAAAAACGGACCTTACAAACACTTTGCTCATTCTCTTATATTTCAGAATTTTAACTCTGTTCTAAATGCCAATGGTCCAAACTAAGCGTCTAACTCCAATGTCTGCTTCAAATCCCAATAAAAACACAAACCAAACAGAATAAGTAGGCCTGCAGGAAGTGAGAACACTACATCCGCTGATTTAACAACTAAATACAGGTCTGCTGCAGTAGACACGCTAGGTCCGGACATTAAACTCCCCTGACTTGCTTGCGTAGTAAACACCATTATGGGTGGTATACATAGTGATACTACATGTACTGATCTAGGCCTTGTGTACACCTGCAAAGCGTCTTGCGATATGAATCACACGGCGAACATTTTAATTCCTATCACTAATCCAGTTTTTAGTTCTACACCTAGTTTTGAAGATAAAATCGAAGAACTACTTTCTATCATCAGGGGGCTTGAAGTTAAGATATCAAAACTGGCACTACCTAGTGAAGCTGGCAGTAGTTGCACTTCACCTAGAAAGTTACCACAAACCGCAAACCTGATAAACTACGTTGTAACTGAAGTATACCGACGTGTAGTGCGTGAGAAGGACATACTCGTGTACAATATACCAGACAATGCACAGATCAACAAGGTAAAAAGCGCTCTTCTGAATGCATGCTCTATGAATGATGTATCGTGCAGCTGCCATCGACTGAGAAAGTCTCAGAAAAATGGATCCTACCCACTTCTGTTGAAATTCGACTCGCCCTTTGATGCTGACATCTTTTACAGTAGGCAAACACTACTGAAAAATACGCGTTACAGTACAATTAAGTCAGCTCGTGACAAAACGCCGATCCAAAGAATGACTTATCTACTGATTCCTAAACCGTGAATCCCAGCTCCTCTACGACACCCCTGAGCACCCACAGTTCTGTTGAGGCAGAGCAAAAGGGTGTGGACCTTTCTATACTTTCTGTATTCGGAAAAGAACTTGCGTGAAAATATAGGGTCCAAAAATAGTACAGTGTACAACCGTAGACTAAGAAGGAAATCGACCGTAGATCTAGACTCCTTTGATAACGATCCCTGTACCCCGGTGAGAAACTGCAGTACATCACACCCAGTATTCACCAATCCAAGTAGTCTCAATTCCAGAAGTTTGAAGAATGGGGCTGGCAGTTCGTCCACAAAGACAATGCAGAATAAGAGACTAATGACACACACTAATTCAGATGCCCACAGTTTGACAACACACATGTCTCCACTCTGTATCGCGGTACGTTCAACGTTTGCGTTACACTTTTGCATGATTCGTTACATAAAATTTATCTTGTTGTAATACTTGCACAAGTACAATACTACTTCCATACCTGTAACCATTAACTCCCATTTCTAATAGTTAGGGTTAATCAAAGTAAAAACCAAAGAACGCAATCTCCTATAAAACTGGTAACTAATTTAACGTCCTTGATTGCTACATCAAGCAACACACACCCTACAAACGGTAATGAAGAGTTAGATAACTCACTTGTGTGCCGTAAGCGTCGAGTTGGAACTGAAGATAAAACTGTACTGACAGATAGTATTAGCTGTCAGCCAGGACACGAAGACCGTTAATGCAAAGCTCTCGCTAGGCTAGGACACACACAGTTCATTGAAGTTTCTCAGAAACGCTTAGTAATAACGGATGCAAAAACAAAAACACCAATTGGCGACTCGAGAATTCCTTATTGTAAAACCAACATATAGCCAACTTAAAATTTAAGCTTTACAACTAAGTTCTCTGAACAAATATTACAATAATAAATCACAATATTACTTCTGACGGTTTTCTGCTGACTTCTATCTGAACAGCGACCGATGAGACGATGACTGTCGTATTGATGCCTCGGCGAAAATTGGGGAAGTTGGTTTTGAGCAAACAACCATGAATTGATCGTTCAATCTTCAACTACATTGACACTCCCCGGAAAAAAAGGGATCCGTTCCCTTTTTCCATCACGACCAATACACGTTGACTTGGATGCCATTGTGAGAACCTGGGTCACACGGACAGAGCTGAAATGGAAAACAAACAGAAAAGCCAACACTCCACAAGCATACTCACAGCACAATCTCACACATCAATGACGACATGCGCCTTCTAGTTAAAGGCACCCTCTTGACACATCCTCTTGCAACACAATCGCCACTTGCTAGAATGACTCTTGCAGAATGCAACGTGAACATAGCAGCACCTCACGATAATCTACGCACATCCTCTTATCTATTCACTACCAATTAACACTGCAATCGCTTGTCACTCATTCTGCCTCAGTTCTAGTAACGGCGACGTATGCGAGCCTCAGTCCTCTACACTCATTCTCCCGGCGTGTGGGTCCACAGCTAACAAATATCTCCGTACGCATTTCATTCTCAGCAATAGCCTCCCCAGCGTATACGACCCACCTGCAGTCTATAACATCAATCAATTCATTCACGAATATAGGGCACTAGAAACAACTTCAGAAGTAATCACGACGAACAATTTAAAAAAATTATGCATAACAACAAGATAAGAAAAGAACAAGTAAACACAATGGATCCAAAACCACCAATTGATATGACACACCACACGTATATACAAACAGTACACACAAACTTGCGGATCATGTCTTGATGGAATTCCTTCGAAGAATCGCAGGACTTACACCGGTACGCCTACAACCATTCACAAGTTGACGATTGTAAGTTGTGGAATGTCCGGACACAAACAAGATTAACCAACAATTACAATAATTGGAACTCACACAATTATTTAACACAAACATATGTGCAATCAACACATGACATGTTGTGGATTCTGGCACAACAAACTACCCTTGAAGAACTGTAGGACTTACAGCAGTACGCCTACATTCCTTCTCAGGTTGATGATCCAAGTGGAAGATGTACGGACACAAACAAATTACTAACAGCTGGATAACAGCTAATATCAATTCAGTATATACAATATGAACATATGTACAAAATCACACACATCAAGCACATTGCACTGCTCATTGATGCGCTACTCTTTGAAGAATTGTAGGACTTACACCGGTACGCCTACAACCCTTCTCAGGTTGACGCCCTAGGTTGGAAAATCGTCGCAGAGTTCATTTGCTGACTTCCTTCCATCAGCTGTATCCTCAAATCTGAACGGTAACACGCTCATGTCATTGTATCGTAGAATATAGATGACGAACAAACATACGACGTATCTGGTCAACCAAGCGTAGACAGAGGGTAATTTACACCAAAGATAATAGCATTCAAATAGTAACTTGAAACTAGGAATGCCTTTATTCGTGCAAGTCAATTTAACAATTACTCTCTCGTTTACACTTGGCTTATCCTCACTAAACTGACCATTGATATTCGTCTTTTCAAATGCACCAATACTATCATAGTCTTTGTACAAGGCACTTGAGTTGATGGGCGTCTGTTTCATTGTGGATGACAACACCGACGACGACTGATTGATACCAGCTGATGAAGTTAGCGGTGGATCAGAAGCTGTTCTTGTTCGGCTTTCAGAAGTTTGTCTACCTGAAAGACCACCACCACTGCTGTCTTTTACTATCAGCTCAGGTTTAGCACTATCATCTGATGATAGGTGGGCTACACGCTGATCAATTACAGTGACAGCCTCACAGGTATCCCTAACTTCTGTAACTGCATTTAATTCTACTTCACGTTCAAGTTGTACAGAACTTTTGTTCAACTTAGCAGTAGTAGGCATATCCCTCATTGCATCATGATCAACCAAAGACAAATGTGCACTATCATGATCATTATGACAAATATTCAATTTACCATCATCTATCTGGTCGACTTCATCATTTTCAAACTCTTTAATAACAGAAGTAGACAATTTTGGTTCCTCCTCACAAATCATTAAAGGTTTTATAACTTCACTCTGACTAGTAATACCTTGTTAACTTGTGGAGTCAGAACCGCACTCTGAAGCAATAACTCTATGCTGTGACACTCTATTCAACAATGGCTTACCAGTTGCAACTGCAGACTTCTTGACCGCACCGTTATCATCACACAATTCGAAGTAAAACACAACCATGTTTTTCTTGCATCCTATATGTTCTTAAGGATACACCATTAACAATGCACTACTCTATATTGCTTGGTATTGGCAATAAGTATTATCAATAAAACTAGCAATTGTGAATATATTTTGTAGGGTTTAAAATAGGGAACAAAAAATGTAATAATTGGGCGATTTTTGCACACATCTTCTTCTCAACATAAGAAGTGTGGAGAGAAAAGGCAATCAATCGTCTGACTGTGGACCAGACTGGCATAAACACTAGCCTAGTTAATAATAATAATGTGATTAACGCCCGCAGGC
Organism: Trichobilharzia regenti; assembly: GCA_944472135.2. Lineage (NCBI taxonomy): Eukaryota > Metazoa > Platyhelminthes > Trematoda > Strigeidida > Schistosomatidae > Trichobilharzia > Trichobilharzia regenti. The sequence goes on from OX235263.1 coordinate 75,770,929, forward strand.
TGAAAAACAATTAATCCAGACAAGAGACAACAAAAGGAGATGTGGAGTAGTAGGGGAAGAAGAATCATTCAAGCATAAATATTGAGGAAATTTAACAAAGACAACCAAATAGTTCAAAGGTCGGCATTTATTTTCCTGAATTTAAATAATAATAATATCAAGCCCAGAAATGTAGAACGCACCAATATGAACAACATTAAGCAACAAGTGAACATTAGTGTTATTATGTGAAGCAGTTGTTCTCTGCATCTCCCAACAACTTCGTCGGGTAATGCGTTTCACCATATTCACTTGCACGTATACATCCGAAAAAAACAAATAAAACTCAGAGAGAAGAGAGGAAAATAGGATGTACTACGAAAACAGTTACACTAACTAGGTCTATACGCATTACTAGACATCAGGAGCCTTCTCGATATCCACCTCTATGAGGCTAAATAATAATATATATATGCATTAATATTTAACCAAGAACACACCAATTGTACAGGCATGGATAACTCATCATATAAATTAAACATAAAAAAGTGTATGATGAATTTACAGTTTGGTAGTTCTGTCTCATATTAGAGTTGTCAATGTAGTTGAAGATTGAACGACCAATTCATGGTTGTTTGCTCAAAAACCAACTTCCCCAATTTTCGCCGAGGCATCAATACGACAGTCATCGTCTCATCGGTCGCTGTTCAGAAAGAAGTCAGCAGAAAACCGTCAGAAGTAATATTGTGATTTATTATTGTAGTATTTGTTCACAGACCTTAGTTGTAAAGCTTACTTTTAAAGTTGAATATAAGTTGGTGATACAATAAAGAATTCTCGAGTCGCCAATCGGTGTTTCGGTTTTCGCGTCCGTTATTACTAAGCGTTTCTGAGAAACTTCAAGGAACAGCGTGAGCCCGAGTGCAGCAAGAGCTGGGCATTACCGGTTTACGAGACGTGGCTGACAGTTTCTGACGTCACAACGTCAGTTTTAAAAGGTTTTGGACAGTTGGCACGACTTCGGATAGTCACCGTTCATCTTTCCTGGTGCCGGTCAAGTCCTCTTTGAACAAGCAATATCTGGAACATTTTTGGAATTGGGTCAAGTTCAACAATATACAAATTAAAGGCTCGAGATATTTCTGATTTTTATGAGGGCTTAGATCTTTATCTTGAAAAAGATAATAATGAACGCCTTGACAGATCATGCTTCTACCTCTAAATATATACTATTCGCCCAGCCTATTGTTGAGATGCGACCATGTGGGATGTGCACAGTTTTGTGGGGCATCTTATAAACTAACTTGCTGTCCATTGACTGATCTTTAAATACCACTTCACAATGTCTTATCTCATTCATTTTCCAATAACGTCTTTACTTGATCCTCATTATATCCCATTAAACCTAACATTTTACAGCTCTTTATGACTTATTATATTCCTACTCTCTGAAGGGTACGGTTGTATATTAAATGCACAAAAAGGTATAAAACAAAAAAAATGGCACAACTGAGGATAAATGTATTAAAACCAAAAGTGGACATCATGATAGTACGAGGTATAAGTGTAGCATTATACATTGCAAATGAACGTTGTCAGCCTAGGGAGTTTTCTTTTTTTTAATGCATTTATTAATGATACTTGCACTTACCTATTTCAGTACAATTTAATGATTCACCTCAGCACTTTTACTTTTCTAAAACAGCTTTCAATCCCTTGTAAACGTTGTACTTACCTCAATATTGGTTGGTTATCGTATGCCGACAACCACGGGATGAAAATGAAACGAAGTCGATTTTCCCGCTCAACCTGGAGGACAAATGTACAATTCAATAACTATACAGCCTAGTTCAGACAATGTGTATTTATATATATATCGAATATTTAACTGTTGAAACATTATTAACTTGTAGACAATCTAAGATTTGATATTATATCATACTTGATCGTGCCTGTAAAAATGGCATGCATTTTCATGTAAATTTATATGTTTATATGAGAATATACATTATTATTATTATTATTAACAATGCCTGGGTCAAAGAAGGGACAGAGCGTCTTGGATGCAAACAGGAAAGTAAGTCATGGTGACTTGTCTGTTAATTGTAACGATGTGTCTGATGTTAAGCCTGACATGGTTGATGTTACTGTTTCGCCGTCCAGGGGTAATAGGAACATCAAACTCCCTAAATTTGAACCACGGTGTTTCGACGGAAACCCAGCTGAATATTTACAGTTTGTAAGGGAATTTGAAATCATGTTGAGTCGTATTTTATTAACTGATGAAATGAAGTTAATGTATTTGATGAGGTATTGAACTGGAGTTGCTGCAAGAGCTATACACTGCTGCAAGTTTATGAAGCCAAAAGAAGGCTACTACGAGGCTATGAACATATTACGTCAAAGGTTTGGAAGACCTTCGATGATTGTAGGGAAATTATTCGAGGCTGTTAAGGGTAATGGTGGTCAATTACAGGATGACTCACAGGGGCTCACTGAGTTTTTGGATAATATGCTGATTTACAAGAATGCATTGATTTCGATGAATCGAATGAGTGACCTCAACTCGAGTTTTATACTAGAAGTAATAGCAAGACGTCTACCTACTCGACTGCAAAGGAAGTGGGTGAAGATGAGCTCCTGTAGGGGACTAATATTAGAGTTCACTAACATTCCAAGTATAAAAGTAATAATCCAAGTCAGTGGAGTGTTAAATCACAATATATTACCAAAAATACAGTGACGAGTTATAGCAACAAAAAGGATTACTTGGTTATAAAGTGTAAGTCCTCGGCTACAAATTAATTATATAATACACAGGCACGTTAACTGTTTGGACTGCGTCTGCTGTAGCTGCCGTGTTCCGGTTGTAGAAATGTCTTCGGATGAAAGTAATAGGCTCCTACAATAAATCCAAAGTTACAACACGGTGTGAGTGGAGCAAGTAAGTAGAGGTGACCAGGGAGAAGACGAAGTCTCCAACACTCCCGTATGGAGGATGAGGGTATCGAGCCAAAGTTTGATGATATCCTGAAACTGGTAAACGATATTGTCAATCAATCTATGAGCAAGTTTGCCAGTATATTGAATCTCACCCCTAGAATAGAGCAGTCTGAGAGCAAAATGCAATCATTGATGACGAGTAGGCCTCAGAGAGGTGGATATCGAGAAGACACCATGATGTCTAGTAATGCATATAAACTTAGTGAGTGCAACATGCTTCGTTGTACATGCTCAACAGATAAGTTGCAAGATGCAAGACAAACATGGTTGTGTTTTACACGTTTGCAAGAGGTGCACAAAAAGGTGAACTGTGAACCAGTGAGCAAGTTCAGTGATAAGCTAAATGTAAACTCCAGGTCTGACTCCGAATCGTGTGACGATAACGGTGCGGTCAAGAAGTCTGCAGTTGCAACTGGTAAGCCATTGTTGAATAGAGTGTCACAGCATAGAGTTATTGCTTCAGAGTGCGGTTCTGACTCCACAAGTTTACAAGGTATTACTAGTCAGAGTGAAGTTATAAAACCTTTAATGATTTGTGAGGAGGAACCAAAATTGTCTACTTCTGTTATTAAAGAGTTTGAAAATGATGAAGTCGACCAGATAGATGATGGTAAATTGAATATTTGTCATAATGATCATGATAGTGCACATTTGTCTTTGGTTGATCATGATGCAATGAGGGATATGCCTACTACTGCTAAGTTGAACAAAAGTTCTGTACAACTTGAACGTGAAGTAGAATTAAATGCAGTTACAGAAGTTAGGGATACCGGTGAGGCTGTCACTGTAATTGATCAGCGTGTAGCCCACCTATCATCAGATGATAGTGCTAAACCTGAGCTGATAGTAAAAGACAGCAGTGGTGGTGGTCTTTCAGGTAGACAAACTTCTGAAAGCCGAACAAAAGAACAGCTTCTGATCCACCGCTAACTTCATCAACTGATATCAATCAGTCGTCGTCGGTGTTGTCATCCACAATGAAACAGACGCCCATCAACTCAAGTGCCTTGTACAAAGACTATGATAGTATTGGTGCATTTGAAAAGACGAATATCAATGGTCAGTTTAGTGAGGATAAGCCAAGTGTAAACGAGAGAGTAATTGTTAAATTGACTTGCACGAATAAAGGCATTCCTAGTTTCAAGTTACTATTTGAATGCTATTATCTTTGGTGTAAATTACCCTCTGTCTACGCTTGGTTGACCAGATACGTCGTATGTTTGTTCGTCATCTATATTCTACGATACAATGACATGAGCGTGTTACCGTTCAGATTTGAGGATACAGCTGATGGAAGGAAGTCAGCAAATGAACTCTGCGACGATTTTCCAACCTAGGGCGTCAACCTGAGAAGGGTTGTAGGCGTACCGGTGTAAGTCCTACAATTCTTCAAAGAGTAGCGCATCAATGAGCAGTGCAATGTGCTTGATGTGTGTGATTTTGTACATATGTTCATATTGTATATACTGAATTGATATTAGCTGTTATCCAGCTGTTAGTAATTTGTTTGTGTCCGTACATCTTCCACTTGGATCATCAACCTGAGAAGGAATGTAGGCGTACTGCTGTAAGTCCTACAGTTCTTCAAGGGTAGTTTGTTGTGCCAGAATCCACAACATGTCATGTGTTGATTGCACATATGTTTGTGTTAAATAATTGTGTGAGTTCCAATTATTGTAATTGTTGGTTAATCTTGTTTGTGTCCGGACATTCCACAACTTACAATCGTCAACTTGTGAATGGTTGTAGGCGTACCGGTGTAAGTCCTGCGATTCTTCGAAGGAATTCCATCAAGACATGATCCGCAAGTTTGTGTGTACTGTTTGTATATACGTGTGGTGTGTCATATCAATTGGTGGTTTTGGATCCATTGTGTTTACTTGTTCTTTCCTTATCTTGTTGTTATGCATAATGTCAATCACGTCTGATGAACCGTTGATGACCAGCTGTCTCTACGCTCGGGCCCACGCTTTTCCTTTGAGTTTTCAGAAACGCCTAGTAATAACGGACGAAAAATCCAAAACACAGATCTGCCGCTTGTTATTTCTTTATTGTTACACCAACATATAAAAGGAATAAGCGAACTAAGCAATATAAAGTTTCTGACGATGTTTCACTCTTCTTTCTGAACAGCGACCGATGAGACGATGACTGTCGTATTGATGCCTCCGCGAAAATTGAGGAAGTTGATTTTGAGCAAACAACCATGAATTGATCGTTCAATCTTCAACTACATTGACACTCCCCTGCAAAAATGGGATCCAACCATTTTTTCCTTCACGACCAATGCACGTTGACTTGGATGCCATTGCGAGAACCTGGGTCACACGGACAGAGCTGAAATGGAAAACAAACAGAAAAGCCAACACTCCACAAGCATACTCACAGCACAATCTCACACATCAATGACGACCTGCGCCTTCAGTTAAAGGCATCCTCTTGACATCTTGCAACACAATCGCCGCTTGCTAGAATGACTCTTGCAGAATGCAACGTGAACATAGCAGCACCTCACGATAATCTACGCACATCCTCTTATCTATTCATTACCAATTACCACTGCAATCGCTTGTCATTCATTCTGCCTCAGTTCTAGTAGCGGTGACGCATGCGAGCCTCAGTCGTTTGCACTCTTTCTCCCCGGCGTGTCGGACCGCAGCTAACAATTATCTCCGTGTGCATTTCATTCTCAGCAATAGCCTAGCCTCCCCAGCGTATACGACCCATCTGCTGTCCTTAACATCAATCAATTCATTCACGGATGTAGAAGAGTGGACCCAACTACGGAAGTAATCACGACGAAAATTTTAACAAAATTACGCAATAACAACAAGGTACGAAAACAACGAGTGAACACAATGAATTCAAATAATACCAATTGATATGACACACCACACTTATATACAAATAGTACAAACAACCTCGGGATCATGTCTTGGTGGAATTCCTTCGAAGAATTGCAGGACTTACACCAGTACGCCTACAACCTTCACAGGTTGACGATTGTAATTTGTGGAATGTCCGGACACAAACAAGATTAACCAACAATTACAATAATTGGAACTCACACAATTATTTAACACAAACATATGTACAATCAACACATCAATTGCTAAGTATTCTGGCACGGCAAACTACCCTTGAAGAACTGTAGGACTTACAGCAGTACGCCTACATTCCTTCTCAGGTTGATGATCCAAGTGGAAGACGTACGGACACAAACAGAATTTCCAACAGCTAGATGAGAGATAATATCAATTCAGTATATACAATATGAACATATGTACAAAATCACACACCAAGCACATTTGGCTGCTCATTGATGCGCTACCCTTTGAAGAATTGTAGGACTTACACCGGTACGCCTACAACCCTTCTCAGGTTGACGCTCTGGGTTGGAAAATCGTCTCAGAGTTCATTTGCTAATTTCCTTCTATGAGCTATATCCTCAAATCTGAACGGTAACACGCTCATGTCATTGTATCGTAGAATATAGATGACCAACAAACACACGACATATCTCATCAACCAAGTGTAGAAACAGAGTAATTTACACCAAAGATAATAGCATTCAAATAGTAACTTGAAACTAGAAATGCCTTTATTCGTGCAAGTCAATTTAACAATTACTCTCTCGTTTACACTTGGCTTATCCTCACTAAACTGACCATTGATATTCGTCTTTTCAAATGCACCAATACTATCATAGTCTTTGTACAAGGCACTTGAGTTGATGGGCGTCTGTTTCATTGTGGATGACAACACCGACGACGACTGATTGATATCAGTTGATGAAGTTAGCGGTGGATCAGAAGCTGTTCTTGTTCGGCTTTCAGAAGTTTGTCTACCTAGAAGACCACCACCGATGGTGTCTTTATCTTCTAGTTCGGTTTTAGCACTATCATCTGATGATAGGTGGGCTACACGCTGATCAATTACACTGACTGTCTCACAAGTTTGCATACCTTTTGGAACTGCATCTGCGTTCAATTCTAATTCACGTTGTAGTTGTAGAGAACCCTTATATATCTTCGCAGTAATAGACATATCTCTCATTGCATCATGATCAACCAAAGACAAATGTGCACTATCATGATCATTATCACGAATATTCACTTTACCGTCAACTTCATCATTTTCAAACTCTTTAATAACAGAAGTAGACAATTTTGGTTCCTCCTCACAAAACATTGAAGGTTTTATAACTTCACTCTGACTAGTAATACCTTGTAAACTTGTGGAGTCAGAACTGCACTCTGAAGCAGTAACTCTATTCTGTGACACTTTATTCAACAATGGCTTACCAGTTGCAACTACAGACTTCTTCACAACGCCGTTATCGTCACACAATTCGGAGTCAGACCTGGAGTTTACATTTAGCTTATCACTGAACTTGCTCACCGGTTCACAGTTCACTTCTGTATGCACCACTTGCACACGTGTAAAACAAAACCGTGTTTGTCTTGCATCTTGTAACTTATCTGTTGAGGATGTACTACGAAACCTGTTACACTCACTAGGTCTATATGCATTAATAGACATCATGGAGTCTTCTCGATATCCACCTCTCTGAGGCCTACTCGTCATCAATGATTGCGTTTTACCCTCAGACTGCTCTATTCTAGGGGTGAGATTCAATATACTGGCAAACTTGCTCATAGATTGATTGACAATATCGTTTACCAGTTTCAGGATATCATCAAACTTTGGCTCGATACCCTCATCCTCCATACGGGAGCTCATCTTCACCCACTTCCTTTGCAGTCGAGTAGGTAGACGTCTTGCTATTACTTCTAGTATAAAACTCGAGTTGAGGTCACTCATTCGATTCATCGAAATCAATGCATTCTTGTAAATCAGCATATTATCCAAAAACTCAGTGAGCCCCTGTGAGTCATCCTGTAATTGACCACCATTACCCTTAACAGCCTCGAATAATTTCCCTGCAATCATCGAAGGTCTTCCAAACCTTTGACGTAATATGCTCATAGCCTCATCGTAGCCCTCTTTTGGCTTCATAAACTTACAACACTGTATAGCTCTTGCAGCATCTCCAGTGCAATATCTCATCAAATACATTAACTTCAATTCATCACTTGATAGAAAACTACGCAACATGATCTCAAACTCCTTTACAAATTGTAAATAATCAGCCGGGTTTCCGTCGAAACACCGTGGTTCAAATTTAGGGAGTTTGATGTTCCTATTACCCCTGGACGGCGAAACAGTAACATCAACCATGTCAGGCTTAACATCAGACACATCGTTACAATTAACAGACAAGTCACCATGACTTAGTTTCCTGTTTGCATCCAAGACGCTCTGTCCCTTCTTTGACCCAGGCATTGTTGAACTTGACCCAATTCCAAAAATGTTCCAGATATTGCTTGTTCAAAGAGGACTTGACCGGCACCAGGAAAGATGAACGGTGACTATCCGAAGTCGTGCCAACTGTCCAAAACCTTTTAAAACTGACGTTGTGACGTCAGAAACTGTCAGCCACGTCTCGTAAACCGGTAATGCCCAGCTCTTGCTGCACTCGGGCTCACGCTGTTCCTTGAAGTTTCTCAGAAACGCTTAGTAATAACGGACGCAAAAACCGAAACACCGATTGGCGACTCGAGAATTCTTTATTGTAACACCAACTTATATTCAACTTTAAAAGTAAGCTTTACAACTAAGGTCTGTGAACAAATACTACAATAATAAATCACAATATTACTTCTGACGGTTTTCTGCTGACTTCTTTCTGAACAGCGACCGATGAGACGATGACTGTCGTATTGATGCCTCGGCGAAAATTGGGGAAGTTGGTTTTGAGCAAACAACCATGAATTGGTCGTTCAATCTTCAACTACATTGAGAATTTGTGATATACTGCATTTTGTCATCGGGGTACAGGTATTGTTATGAGTGGATTCTTGATCTACGGTCGATTTCATTCTTAGTCTACGGTTATACACTGTATTATTTTTGGACGGTATTACATGTATTTCTTCCTGTTCATGCAGGAACATACCAATTGTACAGGCATGGATTAGTTATTATATAAATTGCACATAATCTTATGTATGATTAATTTACAGTTTGGTTGTTCTTTCTGACACTGTAGTCAGTCGGAACAGTCTGCTCTAAAGTCTGTTTGTGTAGCACATAAAGAGATGTAGAAATGTTGTCTTCACATTACCAAAAAACCCAGATATCATATGGATGTAATACAAATATCTGGGATAAATAAAGCTTGAAGTCAATTCTCCTATACAACTTTGTTGTGATCAGCACCCGCGGCTTGAAGTTTATTGATGTATTATGTTGAGATCAGTGATATATTTATTCCACTTTTTCAGCAGTCTTATCGTGGTTTTATAACAGGAAAGAAATTAGATCGTGGATGCGGAAGCCAGATAAGGTCATGTTGGGTTGTTTTACGGCATCAAATGGTGCCGAGGTTGATTCCAGAATTCTCCATTTGCTCCATTTGTGTCTGCATGGCGGACTGTATTCGTAAGTCGAGTAAAATGTTGAAAACTGTTTGAAAACCAGTTGCTTCTTCATTTCAGATCGTGAATACTCATTTACAGCATGTTCGCCAGCGTCCTCAAATGGTAGAATTAGATATTTCATGGAATTTGAGTGGTAATGAGACAGATGGTTAAGAATCAATCTTCATTTCAGTTTAGATGCAGGGTTTTTCGTCCTCGACCAGAAGATGAATAGGAGCACCAAAATAAAAGCAAGAAAAAGTATTTCAAAATAAAAAGTGACAACATCAATGATTCCATTTTGCTCTCAGACTGCTCTATTCTAGGGGTGAGATTCAATATACTGGCAAACTTGCTCATAGATTGATTGACAATATCGTTTACCAGTTTCAGGATATCATCAAACTTTGGCTCGATACCCTCATCCTCCATACGGGAGCTCATCTTCACCCACTTCCTTTGCAATCGAGTAGGTAGACGTCTTGCTATTACTTCTAGTATAAAACTCGAGTTGAGGTCACTCATTCGATTCATCGAAATCAATGCATTCTTGTAAATCAGCATATTATCCAAAAACTCAGTGAGCCCCTGTGAGTCATCCTGTAATTGACCACCATTACCCTTAACAGCCTCGAATAATTTCCCTACAATCATCGAAGGTCTTCCAAACCTTTGACGTAATATGTTCATAGCCTCGTAGTAGCCTTCTTTTGGCTTCATAAACTTGCAGCAGTGTATAGCTCTTGCAGCAACTCCAGTTCAATACCTCATCAAATACATTAACTTCATTTCATCAGTTAATAAAATACGACTCAACATGATTTCAAATTCCCTTACAAACTGTAAATATTCAGCTGGGTTTCCGTCGAAACACCGTGGTTCAAATTTAGGGAGTTTGATGTTCCTATTATCCCTGGACGGCGAAACAGTAACATCAACCATGTCAGGCTTAACATCAGACACATCGTTACAATTAACAGACAAGTCACCATGACTTAGTTTCCTGTTTGCATCCAAGACGCTCTGTCCCTTCTTTGACCCAGGCATTGTTGAACTTGACCCAATTCCAAAAATGTTCCAGATATTGCTTGTTCAAAGAGGACTTGACCGGCACCAGGAAAGATGAACGGTGACTATCCGAAGTCGTGCCAACTGTCCAAAACCTTTTAAAACTGACGTTGTGACGTCAGAAACTGTCAGCCACGTCTCGTAAACCGGTAATGCCCAGCTCTTGCTGCACTCGGGCTCACGCTGTTCCTTGAAGTTTCTCAGAAACGCTTAGTAATAACGGACGCAAAAACCGAAACACCGATTGGCGACTCGAGAATTCTTTATTGTAACACCAACTTATATTCAACTTTAAAAGTAAGCTTTACAACTAAGGTCTGTGAACAAATACTACAATAATAAATCACAATATTACTTCTGACGGTTTTCTGCTGACTTCTTTCTGAACAGCGACCGATGAGACGATGACTGTCGTATTGATGCCTCGGCGAAAATTGGGGAAGTTGGTTTTTGAGCAAACAACCATGAATTGGTCGTTCAATCTTCAACTACATTGAGAATTTGTGATATACTGCATTTTGTCATCGGGGTACAGGTATTGTTATGAGTGGATTCTTGATCTACGGTCGATTTCATTCTTAGTCTACGGTTATACACTGTATTATTTTTGGACGGTATTACATGTATTTCTTCCTGTTCATGCAGGAACATACCAATTGTACAGGCATGGATTAGTTATTATATAAATTACACATAATCTTATGTATGATTAATTTACAGTTTGGTTGTTCTTTCTGACACTGTAGTCAGTCGGAACAGTCTGCTCTAAAGTCTGTTTGTGTAGCACATAAAGAGATGTAGAAATGTTGTCTTCACATTACCAAAAAACCCAGATATCATATGGATGTAATACAAATATCTGGGATAAATAAAGCTTGAAGTCAATTCTCCTATACAACTTTGTTGTGATCAGCACCCGCGGCTTGAAGTTTATTGATGTATTATGTTGAGATCAGTGATATATTTATTCCACTTTTTCAGCAGTCTTATCGTGGTTTTATAACAGGAAAGAAATTAGATCGTGGATGCGGAAGCCAGATAAGGTCATGTTGGGTTGTTTTACGGCATCAAATGGTGCCGAGGTTGATTCCAGAATTCTCCATTTGCTCCATTTGTGTCTGCATGGCGGACTGTATTCGTAAGTCGAGTAAAATGTTGAAAACTGTTTGAAAACCAGTTGCTTCTTCATTTCAGATCGTGAATACTCATTTACAGCATGTTCGCCAGCGTCCTCAAATGGTAGAATTAGATATTTCATGGAATTTGAGTGGTAATGAGATAGATGGTTAAGAATCAATCTTCATTTCAGTTTAGATGCAGGGTTTTTCGTCCTCGACCAGAAGATGAATAGGAGCACCAAAATAAAAGCAAGAAAAAGTATTTCAAAATAAAAAGTGACAACATCAATGATTCCATTTTGCTCTCAGACTGCTCTATTCTAGGGGTGAGATTCAATATACTGGCAAACTTGCTCATAGATTGATTGACAATATCGTTTACCAGTTTCAGGATATCATCAAACTTTGGCTCGATACCCTCATCCTCCATACGGGAGCTCATCTTCACCCACTTCCTTTGCAATCGAGTAGGTAGACGTCTTGCTATTACTTCTAGTATAAAACTCGAGTTGAGGTCACTCATTCGATTCATCGAAATCAATGCATTCTTGTAAATCAGCATATTATCCAAAAACTCAGTGAGCCCCTGTGAGTCATCCTGTAATTGACCACCATTACCCTTAACAGCCTCGAATAATTTCCCTACAATCATCGAAGGTCTTCCAAACCTTTGACGTAATATGTTCATAGCCTCGTAGTAGCCTTCTTTTGGCTTCATAAACTTGCAGCAGTGTATAGCTCTTGCAGCAACTCCAGTTCAATACCTCATCAAATACATTAACTTCATTTCATCAGTTAATAAAATACGACTCAACATGATTTCAAATTCCCTTACAAACTGTAAATATTCAGCTGGGTTTCCGTCGAAACACCGTGGTTCAAATTTAGGGAGTTTGATGTTCCTATTATCCCTGGACGGCGAAACAGTAACATCAACCATGTCAGGCTTAACATCAGACACATCGTTACAATTAACAGACAAGTCACCATGACTTAGTTTCCTGTTTGCATCCAAGACGCTCTGTCCCTTCTTTGACCCAGGCATTGTTGAACTTGACCCAATTCCAAAAATGTTCCAGATATTGCTTGTTCAAAGAGGACTTGACCGGCACCAGGAAAGATGAACGGTGACTATCCGAAGTCGTG